>CM070553.1:35113822-37513822 GCA_036346405.1 Phyllostachys edulis
ACTTTGGTCTTCTGAATAAAATATTAGCAATTACCTTAGACAACGCCGCTTCAAACTCTAGGGCCATGGACATTCTTACTCCGGTGTTGAGTACATATGCCGATTCGTTCTTGCTACATCAACGATCGCTAGTCATATTATCAACCTTATAGTCAAATGTGGTTTGAAGAGGTTGAGTCCGTATATTAGAGCTTTTAGCGATGCGATTTCTTTCTTGCATAATTCTAACGTAAGAATAGCACAATATAAGAACTTTTGCGAGGCGATGGGTGTACGTCCAAGAAAGTTCGGTTTGGACATGGAGGTAAGGTGGAACTCTACTTACCTCATGCTTAAGCATCTTTACCATACAAAGAGCACTTTTCTGTTTTATTCAAACACACTATCTTAGCAGCGGTACTTTGCTATTAACTGAGCAACATTGGTTCGTTCTTTGAGAAGGTCTTGTCATTTTAGAAATTTTTACGAGGCAAGCTGTTGCTTTGTCCATTGTCTACTATCCAACATCTCCTATCATTGTGCATACTATTTTCTGATTGCTACTCAATTGAAAATGTATGAAAATGACTTAGTTTTACGTGAAATTTGTTGTTTCCATGAAATCTAAATACCTTAAATATTGGAGAGAAATCCCTTACCTATATGCATTTGCATTTGTTTTAGATCCTAGGGCTAAAATGGGTGCATTTGGTATCTTGTACTTGATCTTCTTAGTGATGCTACGGGGCTAGACTATACTAACTATTTTGCGAAGTTCGTTCTCGGTTAAGCGAGGTTTACCAAAGGTATGAAAATAAGTTAAAGTCCTTTAGCGACCTCCAATAGCCCCCACCTCCGGTGGGAAGATAAGTATGTGGGGACACGATCTTGATGCCTCTTCCTCTAGGTCCAGTCAAGATCTTCGTCTTCTTCTTCTTACGCACCAATACCGCTCGACCAAGAGCCATAAGGAGCGAGGAACTATCCACATGCGGGCAGCGATATGGTGGATTTCAACGCTGAAGGCTTCGACATCTTGTAATGGTGGCAAGCCCATAAGTTAACATATCCGTGCTATCCATACTTGCACGTGATGTGTTAACTTATTCTATCTCTGATTTCCTCAGAGTTTGCTTTTCGGTCTTTACGGAAGAATATTGGAGGAAAGAAGAACAAGTCTCACAAGTGAGATAGTGGAGATCCTTCTAACTGTGAAGGACTGGGAACAAGCTGATTTGCGAACACAACACTCTGTAGAAAATCCAGAGTTGTCGGAGGTGTTCAAAATTTGTACTTAGACAATGACAGACACATAGAACAAAGATGTATCATGTGCGTAGAATTGTAGAGCTATAGGTCATACTCTTTTTCCTTTGCCAATATTTTCTCATTTTGAGTTTTTACTTGGCGAAGGTTTTAACGAGGCGACGAGTTAGACATTAATAAAGCTCTTTATTACATTTTCAATATGAGATTTCTAATTTTCGTGTCTATTTTAGAATTATACATATTTTATAATTTTTCGGATTTTTCTTGTTACGATGGGCCAACGGGTCAGTCGTCTGCAGGCTCCTAACGCAACACGAATGCCCGTCGGGCGTCTGGCGCGACCGGCCCATGGGCCGGCCTGGCATAGCATGAATAGTACACGGGCCAGAACGGGCCGTGCCTAAATGGGCCGTGCCTAGCTGGGCCCGTGCCATGCCGGGCCAGGCGGTCCATTTAGCTTGGTCGACCACGCAGAGTGCGTGGTGGGCTGAAGTTATAAGTCGATTGGGCCTTTATTGGGCCCTTTTGAGCTTAATTTGGAGGATCCAATAACTAACGATGTGATTTTGTCATATTCACAAACTTATTTTCCTTTTTTTAAAAAGCTACGACTTACTTTACTCTAAAAATATATATTTACTACTTACAGGATCTTGAAGGTTCGAAATTGTACATGATGAGAATGACAATCAACACAAATACCTTGAATTTATCAACATATAATTCGATGGTATTTAAATGCAGTGAGATTTTGCAAAACTCTAGATGCTCATATATCTCCAAAAATACAATGAATTATTTCATCCAAAAAAGCGAAGGAAGTGAATTGAAATTATCTTGATCATTTGTTTTAGAATGAAAGCTCGTTATTCGTTATTCCTAGAACCAAATCAGTTTCGGAAGATGGAACTCACAGTGTCGAGCTCATAGCAACCATTTCGACAACAAATAAGCGAACTAGATGGTCGAGCGCGCTACGTTATGCTCGAAAGTTAAATATATGATATTTGACGAGATGTTTGTCGAGTGTTCGATATGGCACAATGTAATTTCACGCGGTGTATGAAAATATTAGGAGCGGGGCTCATGGAACTTTTTTTTCTGCGTTAGATGGATTAGAAGCAAATTTCTTCTGAAAGATCTGAAGTCAATAAAAGTAAACAAACATAATAAGTGGCTTTGTGCCACTATGCAGGTTGAATATGATTAAACTAAAATATCAGTAAGATAATACGTAGTATCATGTTGTAGGAAACATACAGACACTGGCATATGCTTCTAGGTAGTATATAATTTGTGCAGACAACAGTTTGGTCCTGACCCCATGGTGAGCACGGCGGCAAGCCTAGTGGTGGTAATTGTTAGAATATGAGTCCTTTGTATTTCCTTATCTGTATATGGTATTCCCTTGTACTCCCTATATATATTGCTCATTGGGCCCTCTTGAATATACACACAATATTCATAACATGGTATCAGAGCTAGGGCACTAACCTTCTTTGTTGCCGCCACATCGCGCCATCACCACCACCAATCCGCCGCTAGCGAGGAATTCTAGCTTCCTGCATCGCTGTCTCGAGGCCGCTGACGCTTGTCACCAGCCGTGACTCCAATCGATCAGTCACCAAGCTGCCCATGGCGTCGCTCAAGAAGTGGGCGAGCAAGCGCCAGACAATGCCTTCGCTTGACGCGGCGTAGCACGCCACCTCCGACCGATCCGCGCTTAGAGGCGCTTGTGCCAACAAGCGCCACCATGTCGTTCCTCCGTCGCCCGTAGCGCTCGATCTCGACACCGGCATTTCTGCTGTGCCGCTTGGGCTTGAAGTCGTCATCGTCGCCAGAGCACCGTCGCCATGATCAACCTCGCTTGGGCTCGGGCCTTTGCCACCAACAAGGAACTAGGTTCCCCCTCCCCTCCGGCGTGTTTCTAGTGTGGCCGACCCGTTTAAAAAGCGAAAAAAAAAATCGAAAAAAGCGATCGTCGTTCTAGCGTACAAGACCGTCCGTAGCCGCCTCTGGATGGCTTTCGTTTCATCATTGCGATCCCATTCTCGGAAACAAAACTTAATGGGACGAAGCTGCGGGGTGTGGTCTTCACTCATGGGGACATGTTACTGGTGCCCGATGATATGGGGTGGCTCGATCTTCTCGAGTAGAACCGTGGATAAATAGTGTTTGACGACGAACAACACTCATTTGTACACCACGCGCCCGGTGCGGACTTGTAGCTCTATGGATATTCGCCAACACGCACGAGGATGATCGCCGCTAGACCACGAGCGGAGATCACCAAGCCCTCAATTCCTAGCGGAAAAGCAAACTTGACCTTGAAATGCAGAACGAACAATTGATCGCCTAATTCTCTCAGAAGTCCTCGCATGAACTCTGTTATGAAAGAACAGGCAATAACTTGTGTTCTATTCTTTTGCATAAACGTGGTCTGAGATTACAATGGGGTCTAACCCTCAATATATAGTCTTGGCCTAGGGGCTATTCGTGTTTACTATTCATGGTGGACTATTCATGCGTGATTCTTGTTCACGCATAGTCTTATAAGAAGCGCGATTACTATTCACGGGCCTAATCTTGTAGCAAGGTTCTTGTTCACTATTTCGGTTCTTTGTTTATGCCGCGGACTTGGGCTTCCTTCCTGGTCCCTCCACATGGGCTTTGTGCTTGACCGCTTGGGCCTTGACCCCTCATTTGGTCGTATGGGCCTTGGCTCTCTCCTCCTTGGCCGAATGGGCCATAGGCCAGCGCCTTGACCTCCTCATTTGATGGCCTTCCTTGGATGACGGCCGCATATTCTTGATCTCCGTCCATCGCTGAATCTTCAAACCTGAGCACAAGCAAAACACTGTTTTTAGGTAGTATAAAATTCTCATTAAAATCAATGACATGTTCATTAAGTAGCAAGTTCACTTGAGTTTGTAGTTGCTTGGCACGTGCTCTTGTTATTGGTCCTGTCGGTAACTCGAGGCGTATATCATGATCATTAGGTGGAGGAGAAGAAGGTGTCGTTGGGATGCCCTCATCATCCTCCTCCTCTTGAAAAGGCGTCGTCCTCGACACTAGATCATCAGCACCGAAGAACGGCGATAAATCAGCAACGTTGAATGTTGAGCTCACGCCATAGTCATCTCCCGGAAGCTCGATTTTGTATGCATTATCATTAATTCGCTCAAGCACTTTGAAAGGTCCATCTCCTCATGGCAGCAACTTCGATTTGCGTCGATCTGGAAAGCGATCCTTGCGGTAGTGTAACCAAACTAAATCGCCTGGCTGAAAAATCATCTTCTTTCTTTTCTTGTTCGCCTTGTCAGCATAGTACTTCTCCTTGCGCTCAATTTCTTCTTTCACCTTGATGTGCAATTTCTTCGCATATTCAGCTCTCTTTGACGCCTCCATATTTGTTCGTTGTTGACTTGGAAGCGGCAGCAAATCAAGTGGCGTAATAGGCTTGAAACCATACACCACCTCAAATGGGCACTTCTGTATAGTAGAGTGGACAGCTCTGTTGTAGGCGAACTCCACGTGTGGCAAATAGTCCTCCGCTCCTTGATATTTTTCTTGATCATAGTGCATAGCGACGATCGAAAGTGTGCGGTTCACCACCTCCGTTTGACCATCGGTTTGGGGATGATAAGTTGTCTTTGGATAACAACCTTGTCCCTAGCTTCCTCCAAAGCATCTTCTAGAAATAACTCATGAATTTGACATCGCGATCTGAGACAATGGTCCTGGGCACACCATGCAACCACACTATCTCCCTGAAAAATAAGTCAGCAACATGTGACGCATCATCGCTCTTGTGGCATGGAATAAAGTGTGCCATCTTCAAAAATCGATCCTAGCGACAAAAAGCAGAATCTCTCACCCTCTTAGTCCTAGGCGGTCCTAAAACAAAGTCCATACTAATATCTTCCCATGGTGTATTAGGAACTGGAAGAGGAGTATACAAACCATGTGGATGCAACTTTGATTTAAGCCTTGTGACAAGTTATGCACCATTGTACATACTGTCCACATCACGCCTCATCTTAGGCCAATAAAAGTGATCGCTCAACATAGACAACGTCTTCTCACATCAAAATGTCCCATCAATCCACCGCATGAGATTCACGCAATAATAACAAATGCAGGGACGATTCTGAGCGCACAGGTTTGTTAGCGAAATAAAACCCATCATGAATGTGAAATTTGTCCCGATCTTTCCCATCTTTGCAATGCACATAAGGGAAGCGAAATCATAGTCATTAGCATATAAATCACGCAAACTCTCTAAACCAGAACTTGCACATCTAAGCGATTTAAAAGCACACTTTTCCTAGAAAGAGCATCGACAACCATGTTTTCCTTTCCTTTTTATATTTCACAATGTAAGGAAGCGACTCGATAAATTCTACCTACTTAGCATGTCGACGGTTCAGCTTAGCTTAGCCTTGCAAATATTTTAAAGTCTCATGATCAGAATGTATAATGAATTCCTTTGGCCATAAATAATGTTGCTAAACTTCTAAAACTCGCACTAAAGCATATAGCTCCTTATCATAGACGGGATAATTCAATTGTGCACCTTTGAGTTTCTCGCTAAAATAAGCAACAGGTCTACCCTCTTGCATCAAAACACCGCCAATACCAATTCCACTAGTATCACATTCAATTTCAAAATTCTTAGTGAAATCGAGTAAAACAAATACGATTGCCTCGGTTAAACGCTTTTCAATTCATCAAATGCAGCTTGTTGTGCCATCCCCATGTAAACTCAACACCTTTTTTGTTAATTCATTCATTGGGGCAGCGATGGTGCTAAAATCATATAGCAAGCGCCGATAAAAACCAGCGAGTCCATGAAAGCTCCTAATTTGACTAACATTCACAAGAGTAGGACAATTTTTAAGTGCTTCAATTTTAGACTCATCTACCTCTACTCCCTGTGCCGAAACCACACAGCCCAAAAATATTACACAATCTTTGGAAAAAGTGCACTTCACTAAGTTCCCAAATAACCTAGTATCGCGTAAAACCTATAGCACTTGTCTAATGTGGTCAATATGATCGAGATTCATTATGGTACGTAAATCAAGATATCATCAAAATACACGATCACAAATTTCCCAATAAAATATCTCAAAACATGATTCATCAATCTCATGAATGTACTAGGTGCATTAGTTAACCCAAATGGCATGACTACTCATACAAACCAAATTTCAATTTAAAAGCAGTTTTCCACTCATCCCTTCTTTCATCCTAATTTGATGATACCCACTACACAAATCAATTTTAGAAAAATACGGCACCACTCAATTAGTCTAACATATCATCTAAGCGAGGTATAGGATGCGATATCGAATAGTGATATTATTAATCACTCTACAATCTATGCACATCGCCAAGTACCATCTTTCTTAGGAACTAAAATAACGAGAACAGCACAAGGGCTTAAACTTTCGGCGTATGTACCCTTTGTTGAAAGCTCTTGTACTTGTTTCGGATTTCCTTTGTTTCCTCGGGGTTGGTGCGATGCGGTGGTCGGTTTGGTAGCGTCGCTCCGGAATCAAATCAATTTGATGCTCTATCCATGGATTGGTGGCAAACCGGCGGTCACCTCCTCGAGAGAAGCGCCAGCGAACTCCCGCAAAACATGAGAGACACTACTAGGAAGAGATGTCAAGTCATCGGTGAAAGCAATGCATCCTTGTACAGGAGTACAAAGTGCACCAAATTAGGATTCTCACAAAAAGATCTCATCTCTGATTTGGTGGCTAGCATTACTAAACCTTTCTCTCCCTCACTTTTCTTGTTACCGCTTAATTTTGGCTTGTGGCTCTCTCTCACCGAAGGTGGAATCTCTCTATTTGGTGTACTTTCAACTTTCACCTCAACTTTGTTCTTATCAGCATTGACTATCTCTGTCGGTGTAAGTGGATACAAAATCACATCTTTGCCGCTCCACTTAAACTTGTAGCAGTTTGTATGTCCATCATGATAAACATGACGATCAAATTGCCATGGGTGCCCCAACAACAAGTGACAAACTGACATGGGCACCACATCGTAAATAATGGTATCCTCATACTTGCCAATCTTGAAGTGCACCTTCACCATATGACTAACGTTCACCTCGCCCACATCGCTCAACCACTGCACATGATAAGGATGGGGATGCGGTAAATATTTTAAGCCCAATTTTGTGCATATCTCCTTGCTAGCTAGATTATGACAACTTCCTCCATCAATTATAACTTTGCACACTGTACCACCCACTGTCGCCCATGACTGAAACAAATTGCATCGTTGTGCAGTAGTCTGGCTTTGTGACACGCTAAGTACACGAGGTGTGCACACTAGCAAATGCTCTCCATCTGGCGACCCCAGCCTACAGTCCAATCTCTCATCCTCTATGGGATCTTCTGCAAAATCAGCAAACGGAGTAGTATCATCCTCATCACTAGCTGAAATATACCCATCATCAGTAAGTATCATAACTTTATTATTTGGGCAATCTTTCTGAAAATGACCAACTCCCTTGCACTTGTAGCATGTCACATCACGTGAATGGCCTGTAGATCCCATTGAGGATGCCGCACTAGCAGCGGGCGCCGGAGTTCGGCGCGCCGGTGGCGGCGTACTATCTGTCTCTCTCTGTGTCGAACTACGTGTCGCAGAAGTGCCCCTTGATGGAGCAGGCTTGCCTGGCTGTCCCATGCTGTACGGAGGTGCTGTGCTCGCTGAATAACGTTGCCGTGCAGCATACTTAGCATATTCAATCACCTGTTTCTTAGCCTCACGTGCCTGATGCATCAACTCAACCATGTTATTGTGTTGATGATGATTAACGATCCGTCGAATAGCATAATTCATGCCAGCAAGAAAGCGAGCCATCGCTTGTTCCTCATTCTCGCGCACATTAGCATGTATGATAATCTGCTCTATCTCTTTATAATACTCATCAACTGATTTCAACCCCTGTCGCAATCCAATCGACTTCTCATGTAGCGGCGCTTGTAATGTGTAGGTACAAAGCGCAGCAGCGCATCGCCGCTTCGGCTTCGTCCCATGTAACAACACGTGGCTCGTGTCTCTCCATACGCTGTTGCACACATCGCTCCCACCATGTAGTAGCATATCCATCCAAAGCAGCAACGGCAAGATCCAACTTGCGCTGATCAGAATAGCGGTTCATGCGGAATAGCTTATCAACTTTCAGTTCCCATGCAAGATAAACCTCCACCTCTATAGTACCCTCAAAGGACAGCATCGTGAACTTGGGCTTTGCAACAAGATCATCAGCGTCCTCATCGCACCGACGATTACGTGCCTACTGATTATGTTGAACACGGACTCGTCGCCGTCATCGTCAACGTGGCGGTTGCCACGGCCTCCTCCATGGGCGCCATAGTAGGCACCCCCATAGGCGTCGTCATGCGCGCCTGTAGATATCATGGGGATATGTGCACGATCTTAAGATGATGTTATAATTGGCAATGTCGTTAACGGTTTGTCGAAATACGAGTTTTCGTCAAAGTTTAATGTGCTACTAATGCGAATCTTGATCGACCGGCGTTGGACCAGTGCTCGAGCCACTTATATCGACCAAGCCTTTCAATGGCGGTCTGGCAGGGGTTCTTCTTGATCATCGGCCAATCGGTGGCGATGAGTGTTGGGTTAGGTCAAGTTCATGGGTTTCATGGCATATGTGTTGCATGATGCATGTTTTGACTAACGCGGGTCAAGTTGTGAAGAACTTGTTCCCGGAATCGATTTCTTTGTCTATTGTTGTGCAGGATGCTTGGAGGTCAATGACGGTCAACGGTGAGGATGATCGGGACTAAGCTTGGAGAGCTGAGGTCCAGAACGATCGGGGATATCAGGTGAGGTCAATGGAGTCAAGCATGGCGCAAAAGGGACAAAGGTGACCGAACGGGCAGTTCGGTGCGACAGGTTGGATCAAGCGGCATAGGGGTCGGTGCAAGTTCCATGGTGGTTTCGGTGGGAGCCGGATGGGAGAGACTTGCCGACATGATGAGAGCCGTTGGATCAACCTACACGTGGCGAAGCATAGAAGTGCTTCACGAAGATGGGACTCGGTCTTTGCAAAAAGATCGAGAAGGGGTATTTTGGTAATTTTACCAAATAGCGCCTTGGTGACCTTTTGCCAACTTGCGGCGCAAGACGGCGCATGATGAAGCGGATTAGGTCAAGAGGAGATGAAGACGGCACTTTAAAATACATGTGTGTGTGACCCGTTTGTGTGTGGGCCTTAACAGGAGCCCATTAGGGTTAATGCTTCTAGAAGGTCTAAGCCTCCACTATAAATAGAGGAGGGAGGTGGCTGCACCCCCTTCAACCCTTTCATTGTTTTGAAACCCTAGTTTGCTTAGGGAGAGGATTAGTGGAGGTTAGGGTTCTAGAGAGTTGGAGATTTCGTGCTCATGTGTTGAGTATTTATCCTCCATTAATGGAGTGGCTGTAAACCAATACCATATCAAATCAATCTAAAGAAATTTCTCTCAAAGATGAGTCTATTTGATTTCTTTCTCTCTATTTGGTGATTTTGAGTCTTTCTTTGATCCGCAAATTTTTGCTTGGTTTCTTGCCTTGATCTAACTTACTGTGACATGTGGAAACTCATCTAGGATCATCTTGATCATCAATCACCCATGAGCAAGTCTTTAGATCATATTTCATATTTGGCTTGGTTTTGGAGCACAGTTCGTTCAATTTGAAAACGATAGGAACTTTGGCATGGATCTATGCGATCTTTGATTGGAATAGGTTCCTAATATCTTTTAGAAGGTGTGCCTCAAGTTTCGTGGAGTTTGGCCGCATAGATCAAAAGTTATACCGATTTGAGTTTGATTTTTCGTGTTGTTTCCTTTATTACGCTGCATCAGTCGGTCGGACCGATTTTACAACTTGCCGGTCGAGCCGCCTAGTGGTCGATCCGTGATTTTGCCACGGTCGAGACCGCCCGTCGGTCATCCGCCAAGCATACACTGTTGGTCTGACCGCCCTGAGAGTTTGAGCTTTTTGTGCTGGTCTTTTGCTTTGAGGATTTTGGTTTGGATTCAATACAAGTCTTCCGCTGTACTTGCAGATTGATCTTCATAGCTTCCATAGCTATTAAGGTGAAATTGGTGTTGAATCCCTTCTTTGTGAAAAAGTGAGCGTGGTCCTATTCACCCCCCTCTAGTCGTCTTTTCGGTCCAACAGCGTCGGCACCCGGGTGGGCGCCGCCTCCTCCAGCGTCATTGCCACGGGCGCGCCCTTGTGCAGCGGGACGCGCTGCGACCTCGGCGATAGCACGGCGATGTTGCACCGCCTCACGTACACGCGCCTATTCGACGAGTTGTCGTTGGTGTGGTTCATGCTCGTGCTGTCGTCTAGCAGCAGCCTCCGCATCTGTCTCGTCGCGCGGCTCGTGCGGGAGGTGTACACTCCCCGCATCGCCACGTGTTCCCAGCTGCATCGAAGCGGTAAGCTTGGCAATAGCGCCCAACAGCACCTTGTGGTTGTCGTCGACGGTCACGGACAGCTTCTAGAAATCTATCCCCAGGCCATCCAAGTTATTTTGGACACGCCCAAGGTCGCCGCGCACCTGGTCGACCTCAACCCAGAACTCGTCCCGGAGCGTGGCACGAAGTGTAAGGTAGTGCATCTTGGTGACCGGATCAGTAAGGTTGTCGTCCAGATCCTTGTCCTGCTCACTTCCTGACATGGTTACAGTAGCAAAAATACCAAGTGACAATATATGTGGAGAATAAGTGGGAATCTCTCAACTACTATTCTGAAATGAAGCAAGTTGCACCGTTCCGAAGTAAATTAAGAGCAGCAAAAGCTTACGCTTGTTGCAACGAACGACCAAACCCAGATTGTGCAAGCGAATACCAAGAACGACAGCCAATACTTGACACGGATGTTTTTGGTGGAGCTAGGTAAGGAAAACAACCTAACAAATTCAGAATTTAAAGATTGTCGAGCTAGGTAGTAATCCAAATGAAACTCACAATGCCTAATTGCTGATCGATAAATATAAGTGAGGAGTAGACGGCAACACACGCACAAATGATAATGGGACTATTTCAATCAAAGGAATGAGCGATAAAATGAACAATTTTGTATAGAGGTGAACGCTCGCATTGCAACAGTTCAAGGAGAGACGTTAGCTAGTGCTCAAAGTTGTATATGAGGGCACAAGATTGCTCAAAACTCTAACAAGAGAATTTAACACTATGGCCGAAACTTGTGCCGTGTTTTTTTTTTGCACTCTGTTTTTTTTCTCACGGTCAAGCTTGGTCAATGCACGGCCAAGCTCTAGCACTCACGGGCAAGCACTTGCTGATTTGTTTTTTTTTGTTTGAACTCACAGCCAACCACTAATACTCACGGCCAGCACAACTAAACATCAAAGCTTATGTGTTTTGGAACTCACAGCCGAGCGTTCTGGTTGAACTCACGCAGCCCGTGAACAGTACCCGAAAATAAACAGTGCCCTGCCGTGAACAGTGTTCGGGCATGAACAGTGAACTACGCTGTGAACAGTGCACACGCGCGAAAACAATTGGGCCGGTGATCCTAATGATCGAACTTCCACTTCATCTTATGTTGTTTTCCTTGGAGCCAATCCTATCTGTTGGAGTCCCAAAACTCCTATGAGCAGTCCCTCGAGCACAACAACAAGCTAGTCTCAATAGGTACGAAAGGTTCGCGAATGGACCGATGGGTTCAAGAAGAAAACAACGTGCAATCTACTGATATAAGCGATGTTTAGTTGCACAGAAACAGGAAACAAGTACGGACACAAATATTTGTGGAAGGGGAAAACAAAAAGAGACGCGAACGGAACACGACCAGCAACTAAACATGATGAATGAGTGGATTAAGACCTAACAAAACGCACTAAAAATAATGAATTAAACTACAGCAAAAGACGATATTTTTTGTGGCTTTTTGGGTATATAGGACAATAAAATACGGGTAAAGAGAGATTCTACTGAGTGGCCTGGAATCTGATACCACGATGATACGGGGTGGCCTGATCTTCTCGAGTAGAACCGTGGATAAATAGTGCTTGACGACGAACAACGCTCAGCTGTACACCACGCACTAGTGCATGGACTTGCAGCTCTATGGATATTCACCAACACGCACCGGGATGATCGCCACTAGAGCACAAGCGGAGATCGCCAAGCCCTCAATTCCCAGCGGAAAAGCAAACTTGACCTTGAAATACAGAACGAACAATTGATCGCCTAATTCTCTCTCAGAAGTCCTCACATGAACTCTGTTATGAAAGAACAAGCAATAACTTATGTTCTATTCTTTTGCATAAACGTGGTCTGAGATTACAATGGGGGTCTAACCCTCAATATATAGTTTTGGCCTAGGGGCTACTCATGTTTACTATTCATGGTAGGACTATTCATGCAGCATTCTTTGTTCACGCATAGTCTTGAGCGTGATTCTTTTCATAGGACCAACACGGTAGCAGGTATTGTTCACTGACTCGATACTATAAGCGATTCTTTGTTCATAGCCGGTTCTTTGTTCACGCCGCGGACTTGGGCTTCCTTCCTGGTCCCTCCACATAGATTTTGTGCTTGACCGCTTGGGCCTTGATTCCTCGTTTGGCCGTATGGGCCTTGGCCCTCTCCTCCTTGGCCGAATGGGCCATAGGCCAGCGCCTTGACCTCCTCATTTGATGGTCTTCCTTGGATGACGGCTGCATATTCTTGATTTCCGTCCATCGCTGAATCTTCAAACCTGAGCACAAGCAAAACACTGTTTTAGGTAGTATAAAATTCTCATTAAAATCAATGACATGTTCATTAAGGAGCAAGTTCACCTGAGTTTGTAGTTGCTTAGCACGTGCTCTTGTTATTGGTCCTGTCGGTAACTCGAGGCGTATATCATGATCATTAGGTGGAGGAAAAGAAGGTGTCATTGGGATGCCCTCATCACCCGACCTTGTCCGTCGTCGGTTCGACCTCCTCCCAACTGACCTATACGCACCTCCTGCAGGAGATGAGGCCGCCAAGAAGGAGGCGAGGCGGCTAGCGATCTTCTTCTTGAGGTCTTCGGTATGCCATAGACATTTTTGAGCAGGTATCTTGATGAGTCCCGTATTCGAGTCATCCTGGTGGTCAGCGTCGACGACTCCATCCTGCCAAACATTGTTAGTCTGCGTGCCACTCATCAAATGCAGGAGTACTTGCGGCGATACCCGTGACGGCGATGCTCAGTTCTTTTAACCGGTGTGAGTTGGAGCAACCGCCGCGGTGGACTCCTCTATCGACGACTTCTTCCAAACCCTGGCCAGTCTCTGGCGCTAGCTAGACGAGTTGGCTTCTCCGCTCTGTCAGGGGTGTTATAAAGTGTAGAAGGCAGATCGTGATCACCTTCGTCTTTGTGCACTACTACAAAAGGGGCTATCCTGGACGTCTCATCACAGACGGTTCCTCAAAACCGTTTGTATTAAATACAATCATAGACGGTTTTGGTTTAGCGCACGTCTGTGCTACTGGCTACGGTAAAAACCGTTTGTGAAGATGTGGTGTCACAGACGGTTCATGTTTAAAACCGTCTGTGAAATTATCACAGACGGTTAGTATTAAAAACCACCTGTGATAGTTATTAATATCACAGATCGTGCATGTTTAAAACCGTCTGTGAAATACCCCAGACAAGTCTTAACAAGAACCATCTGTGATAGTTATTAATATCACAAATGGTGTATGTTTAAAACCATCTGTGAAATATCACAGACGGATATTAACAAGAACTGTCTATGCTATTAATAACTATCACAGATGATTTTTAATCCTAACCGTTTGTGATAATTCATAGACGGTTATTTTTAAGAACCGTTTGTGATTAATTTTGTGTCTCAGATGGTTTGTGGTTGGAAATGTCTGTGATATGTTGAATGCTGCTTCGCCTCCCACGCGATGCGTCTCTTCGTCTCCCGTGCCGACATTACTCCTTACATGTTTTATAAGAATGATCATCCGCCACCGTACTCCTCACACATCACTATACTCTCAAGCACAAATGAGATCATCTGCCACCGTACTCCTCACACATCGTTCTACTCTCAAGCACAAACAAAATAGCTCCCCACTCTTCTCCCCTAACTCCGGCATTGATGGCCTACCTAGCCATCCTGTACAAGCACCTCGCCGACTGTACGCTGGCGGAAACTATGGAAGGACACTGTAATCACAGTGTCCTCCCTCCTCCGGCGGATGATACACCGGGACACTTGACGGTGATGTTGCGCCGTCTAGACGACCTCCTCTGTCATGTCTTCCGGGTGGTCGACAGCTTCCGGTGAGCTAACCTCACCATCGTTGTAGTCCTCGAGCAAGAGGTTGCTGTCTGCGAAGATTACAAATCGCTTGGAATGCGACATCGGTAATGAGCAGTCGACCAAGCCGAGACCCCTCAAGCAAGAGAAGAGGGTCTGTGGGTGCTTTTCGACTTGGCTCCTCAAGAGCTTCTTTGGGCGAGTATGGAACGATCATGTCAACGGTTGGACGTGTTTGAGCTACTGTCGCGATCTTGAACCCTCCGTCTTGATGGCGTCGCCTCTGAAGCTTTGATAGCGGAGATAGCGAGCTACTTGGGCCACTAGAAAAACTTGATCTTTTATTATTTGTACTTTTTTAAATCTTTTGTAAGCGACTAGCCACGCTGTTTGGCCATATGTAAATACAAAAAATAATATAAAAAATCCAGATTGAAGTTAAGTTACTGTTTACTATCACAGGCGGTTTAGTGGAAACAACCATTTGTGATATTTAATTATCATATACGGTTATTAACAAGAATCGTCTGCCATAATGAATACTTTATAGACGGTTTTTTTAAATATAACCGTCTGTGATATATATCACTGACGATTTGTGGTAGGAACCGTCTGTGATTTTTTAATACTATTACAGGAAACCAACTACTTCACAAATATGCCATAAATTATAACAATGATACACACACACAAAATCTTCTATAGCCACTTGATATGGTCCAGAATACGCTCCATCTTCAACTCCAGCATGTTTAGCCTCTGCTCCAATCCAGAATCCATCCTTTGCCCTGTATTGATGCACTCCCTTGCTCTGTCCATGGTGTCATGCATCCTTTGGAAATATTGACATCCTCCGATCTCTGAGAACCATACAAGCGCCAAACAGACACACACATTTCCACGACTCTTTGGAGAAACATTCAAACCGCAAGAAATCAAACTCAAGTTTACTTGCACACGACAGTTAGGGCAATCCACCGGCCTAGCAGTGGCTAGCGCTAGGGCCCTTCGATTCAGTGAGCTCGACGCCTCAGACATATGACCCTCACTCAAGAGGAGATGAAGTGAGGTGAGACCAGAAGAAGAAAGAGCTGAGCTCAAGTACTAGAAGAAGATGAGAAAGCTCAGGATTGACCCTACTTATGGTGGCGTACGAACATTTTTTGGCTATAGAACTATCACAGGTGGTTTAGTGGAATAAACCGTCTGTGATATGTATCACAGATGGTTATAAACTACAACAGTCTGTGATATATAAACATCACGGACGGTTATTAAGAAGAACCATATCTGATAAGCATTTTTTTCGAAGAGTCATCCACGCAACATGAGGAGGATGAGACAGTAGCCATGGCTAACCTCATCGAGCCTGCAAGTTCAAGAAGCATGGCTGCCAGAAGACCGCATGAGGAGACTATTTCGCTAGCATTCCTCCAGACACAACTGCAAGCCTCGGATGTGCCCAAGCAGCATGAGGAGGAGGATTCAACAAGCTGCGTGGCATAGATCCAAGGCCCGTAGTTGTGCTCAATAAGCATGGCTCTCCATGGGTTGCCGGTTGCTCTCTTGATGTTACCAGGCCATGAGTGCGCATTTAGTTCACCTTGGCGCCATGATTAAAGTTGTCATTCACGGGGAAGAATTGTTGAATGCTATCTTGACAAGGCGAGAATTTATCCTTCTTCTTACGCTACTACTATTTTCTCATTTTTTAGAGGTTGGAGTAAGAAAAATGTGTTATATATACTACTGACATAACACTATATTACGGCGTTCGTGAGCATACATATATGTAAGTGAGTGTTGGTGGTAATGGTTCTTGAAAAAGTGAACCAAGAATTTTAGTACAAAAACAAAAAAACAAAAAAAGTAGCAAAAGCAGCGACCACATGAATTAACATTGCTCTCCCGGGCCATGCGGTTGCTTTAGGTTTGGTTCGGCCCAACTAGAAAAGTAGCCTCGCTAACTTCGACAGCTTAGCTGGCCATTAAACAAATCCAAACCCGCTAATCCCAATCCATCGATATTAGCGAAACCTCGAGGCAGAATCGCTCATGGGGTCAATCAAACCGAGCAAGTGACCCTGTCTTTAAGATGAGTAAGCGAACGCGTATATTGTTAAGAAATCAGGTCTGGGACAGAGAGTCCTAGTCCAAGTGGATTCCTTATACTAAACTCTAGCAGGGTCTCTGGCTTATAAATAGGGGGTGCTATTCATTGTAAACGATTGATCAATTAAAAGAAAGAATAAAGAGAAGTAAGAAGCCCCCAATATCTCTGTGTTCAATCTACTATTCTGTTCTTGAATTCTTGTATTGTTCTTATGATTCTGAGTTTGTCTACGAGGTAATCGCTCAGACTGGACTCACCAGCGATGGTTCCTCAACACGTTATCAGCACGATCGACTCTCCTCAGATCGAAAGGTAACCGTCGAAGAACGACACTCGTAAATTGAATCGTATTTTCTAGATCGCTTTCAATTCTGCAAATTCGCTTTCTAGATTGGTTTTCTACGGTGCAAATCCATTCTAATCTACCGCGAGCCAACTTGAAGTCGCTGGCACAATGTCAATCGGTAGATTGCATGAAAGATTGGATGTCGATTATACCATAGATTGGAAATTGCAAATTCGTTCAAATCTACCGCGAGCCGACTTGAAGTCGCCAGCCAAGCCAATCAGTAATTGTATGAACGTCAATTGCATCGCAGCACGCGCGAACAATGTTTTCGCATGAACAGTCACTACTACAGAAATGCTAATACTGGACGCCTGATCACAGACGGTTCATCGAAACGTGCATCAGATAAACACAATCTCGAGCGGTTTTGTTTACCCGCCGCATGTGTTATTCTCGCGCTAAAAGCGTTGCATGAAGATGACATATCACGAGCGGTTCTAACAAAAAGCATACGTGATATTAGGTAATATCACGAGGCGGTTTTTAATTAGAACTCATCTGTGATACTTCACGAGCGGTTCCAAACATGAACCGTCTGTGATATTACCCAATATCACGAGCGGTTTTGTTAAAAGCGTCGTGATAATTAAGTCATCACAGAGCGTATATATATAGCTCCGCCTCCGACCATGAGATATAGTCTTCTTGATCTCCATCTCTGGCGCTACAGTAGGTCCATCGATCGCCGTTCCGTGCACGGTTTGAGTACATCGCCTCACCTCATTGAGCCACTGGTCCATTTCAGCTATATATTGTCGCCGGAGTTTTGCCGTCGCCTCTGTTCACCGATCGGCGACCCACCGCGCCGGACCTTCCCGACTTTCATTGACACCTTCCTCGTGATCGAGGTGAGATCTTGAAGCATAAGCATCCTTTAATTTGAGTAGTTTGAGCGTTTCGCCGAAATCGCTAGTTCGAGCGCCTCCATGGGACATCACCGTCGGTTCGCCTCGGGCGAGACCTTAGGGCGAACCCGCGACTATATAGCAATGCGATGTCACCCCTAAGCCCAGTTTGAGCTTCAAATTAATCCTACTGTTTTTAATCATTTAGTTAATAAACTAACGAGTCTATGACATGTGGGACCGCCATAGATTTTATAAATAAAATCATGAAATAAAAAATGAGTCACTGAGACAAGTAGGGCCCACATGTAAGTTAATAAAATCCGAAAAAATGTAAAAATGAAAAAAATCGTAATTAAGCCTCGGAAAATCGCTTTGAAAGTCATCACCCTTTTATTTATTTTCGGGGTTTTCAATCTGAACCGTGTGATGGACCAAATTGGATATACTGAGAACCGTGTGAGTGAAGAGTACATTAATGGCGTGTCTGCTTTTACAAGAGCCGCTGAGGAGGATATATTGAATAAGGCGGAATATATGTCTTGTCCATGCATTGATTGCGAGAATCGAAGATGTTTAACAAGCGGCCTTGATCGAAGCACACTTGATTCGAAGGGTTTCAAAAGGGTTATACATGTTGGACGATCCACGGTGAAGAGCATATTATCTGAAGTCAACGATATGCATATTATCTGAAGTCAATGATGTGCCACGAATGATGTCGATTGTGGTTCCGATTGAATAGGCCGCACGATGACAATCTAGATCGGATGCTTAGCGATCGCGAAGGAAGCTGTGATGAGAGGGAGTATGTTCAATTCAGGCGTGATGGAGGACTTAGAAAAACCTTTGTTCCCGGGCTGCAAGTCGGAATACACAAGGTTGTCATCCGTGCTAAACTCGCTGAAATTGAAGGCAAGCAGCGGTTGGTCAGACAAGAGTTTCCGCAATTTATTAGGTCTCTTAGCGGACATGCTTAGGAGAAGCGAGTTGCCCAAAACCACCTACAAAGCCAAAAAGGTTCTTTGTCCATTGGGAATGGAAGTAGAAAGAATACATGCATGTCCGAACATTGTATCCTCTCTAACGAGTATACAAACATGCATGTATGTCCGGTGTGCAACGCATCTGATACAAGCGTAAAGCAATCGGATGACGAAGAGGGAATCGAGGTGAAGAAAGGACCTCCTGCTAAGGTGGCGTGGTATCTTCTGTAATTCCCGTTTGAAGCGGGTTTTGCGAACCCAAAGAATGCAAAAGCTAGCGTATGGCACTCGGAGGAGCGTAAGAATGACGGAAAGTTAAGACACCCTCTGATTCGCCCGGTGGAGAAACATCGATAGGAGGTTTGCGGACTTGGTGCGGAGCAGGGAATATAAGGTTTGGATTGAGTATAGATGGAATGAATCCTTTCGGTAACATGAAGCGTGAGACATAGCACTTGGCGTGGCGCTCTGTATCTACAACCTTCCTCCTTGGTTGTGTATAAAGCGGAAGTATATTTTGTTGTCGATACTTATCCAAGGGCGAAGTAACACAGGAATGATATTGATGTGTACCTAGCACCATTGATGGAAGATCTAAAAATATTGTGGATTGAAGAGTGCAATATGGGATGCGTACAAGCGAGAGAACTTCACTTTACGTTCCTTGTTGTTACGCACCATAAATGATTATCTGCCCTTGCTAATCTGTCGGACGGTACAAAAGGGGCCAAAGCACATACTCCTTTGCTTAGATGATACCGAGAGTGTGTGGCTGAATCACTCGCGTAAAACCGTGTACATGCGTCATCGTAGGTTCCTTGGAGGGCTCACCCATACCGCAGGATGAAGAAACAATTGACGGAGAGAAGGAGGATAGTTCACTCCAAGGCATTTAAGCGGAAAAGAGGTCTATGATATGGTTAAGGATTTAGATGTTGTGCTTGGAAAGGGATGTAAATCGAGGACAAGTAAGAAGAACATGTGGAAGAAGAGATCAATATTTTGGGACTTACCTTATTGGGAGCACCTAGAAGTTAAGCCCTTCATCGGCGTCATGCGTGAGAAGAATGTATATGATGACTTGATTGGTCTCTTCTTGAACATTACGTGACAAAACAAAGGATGGTGTCAGCATGCGGCTTGACTTGGTTGATATGGACATCGGACTGAGTTAGCACCAACAAGGACCGATAAAGGAATGACGTACCTCCCCTTTGTTACACTCTGTCCAAGGCCGAGAGAACCGAATCTGTCTTGGTACTTGCATGGCGTGAAAGTTCGTCCGGTTACTCCGCCAACATGAAAAAACTTGTTTCGATAAAAGATTTGAAGTTAATTGGCATGAAGTCTCATGATTGTCATGTGTTGATGACACAAATGCTCCTGTTGCAATTAGAAGTATTTTGCCGATCAAGGTCAGAGACAATCATGAGGTCAGTGTTATTTTTAACACAATTGCTCGAAGGTCATCGATCGAAGGACTAGATGCTCTGCGGGGCGAGGTGGTGGCGACTCTATGTGATCTTGAGATGTATTTCCTCCATCGTTTTTCGATATCATGGTCCATCTCATTGTTCATATTGTGAGGAGATAAAGATGTGCGGGCCCGTGTTCCTCGTAGCATGTACCCGTTCGAGAGGTTCATGGGAATTCTCAAGTCATATGTGCGGAATCGATCTCGGCGGATAAGCGGCATCGTCGAAGGTTATGCAACCAAGAGGTCATTGAGTTACGCCTCGATTACATGGCTCGGTCGAGCCGATGGGTGTGCCTCGATCTCGCCATGAGGGAGGCTCGAGGGTATCGGGACCATCGGAAGAAAGCAATCCTCCAAATATGGATCGTATGCTCAAGCCCATTTCACGGTCTTGCAACACATGGCTGAAGTGTCCCCGTATATCGACCAGCACAAGGATGTGCTTCGGCAACAGAATCCGGTGCGGCCGGATGTTTGGATCACGAGACAACACAATAGACGGTTCAACCAATGGTTCAAGGAGCGACTTGCTAGGAGCTCGTCAAGTGATATGCTGACATGGTTGGCAAAAGGGCCAACATTTACAGATTGTAACATGGCGAGGATCGACATAAATGGGTACACATTCTATCATAAGCTCGGGATATAAAAAGCACTAACGAGCAGCGGTGTCGCATAGATGCATTCGATGCCGATGGGTGAGGAGCTCTTACTATGGGCAAATAGAGGAGATATGGGAGCTCGACTCGTGCTTTTCAAGATCCCCTATTTGGTGCCGTTGGGTCCATCTCCCACAGTGAAGGTCGACAAATGCTGGCGTCACTACCGTGGACCTCGAGCGTGTGGGATACAAAGGCGAACCATTACGTCTTGGCTAACCAAGTTGTTCAAGTCTTCTATGTTACCGACCGGCAAATAAGAAGCGCCACGTAGTTCTTCATGGAAAAAGGAGGATTGTCGGAGTTGAGAATGTAGTGGACGAGGAAGAATACAATCAATTTGACGAGTTGCCTCCTTTCGGAAACGGCATAAGGGTCGAGGAAGAAGAACCGCCTCCCTCTCCGTTCCCAATAGCTTGTCTCAGGACTCCTCTCCACGTCCTCCTCCTCTCCGCTGTTTCCTCCTCCTCTTCGCCACCACCGCCATCCTCTCGCCTCCTCAGTCCTCTCATCTTCTTCTCCGCCTCCCTCTCTACTCCCTCATCGCTCCCTGTGCCTATCGTGGGCGGTCCTCGTTCCCGGTGCCTCGTGCGCTCACCGGCCATCCTGCTCCCATGGCCTTCCCATTCCCTCTCCTCAAGCCACGTGTGGCCACGCCCTCCTCCTCGCTCCTCTCCTCTTCCCCTCTGCCTCCCTCTCCGCTCCCCTCTCACTCCATCTGGGAAACAATGCTACCACTTGATCAGCCTATGCAGTCCAAATCCACCAGATCTAACCCCATCTGCTTCCTTGGAAGTCAATGTCTTGTTGCCACCCCCTCCAGCTCTTCCATCTCTTCACCAAAATGAGGAGGTTAAGGTCCCTGAAGATGAGTAGAAGATGGGCAGTAGCAGAGCAGATCTGTGGAGGCAACATCTGCTACCCTTGCAGAGACATCGATATTGCTAGTTGGTGTCTCAAAGGAAAAGTTCGATGCAATCAAAACCCAGTGCTTTCCGAGCTTACCTGGTAATGTGAATCCAGTTCTTGAATTCAGCTATTTGATGCCATTTGGATCTATGCGTGCTTGACACTTGAAATGTTTAGAGAACTCATTGTGACAGTTGGAATATTTCACCGGGTGCTTTCATTCACAACTTCGTGGGTGAAATTACTATAAAGATAGTTGCATTGAGTGTTCATTTCTGCTGGCTGTTGATTAGTTATTTGCAATTTTTATATCAGATGATTGTCATGTCTCAATACGTATACGTAATTGTCGGGTCCCTGAGTATGCAACCTCAAGACCCTTTGTGTAATCCGAACTAGTCCCATGATCAGTAGCTAGCTCACACAGTTTCAACATCGATGTAATCAAAATCATACAACAAACTACAGAAGAAGCAGACAAATTAATATTAATAGAAGCAAAAGACCTTATAGTCAAGATTTTTACAGAGTTGCCACGCAAGGCTTACAACAAAAGAGAGCTTGCAGCCGAAAACAAAACACTCATCGAAGCCATTCGACATGCCTATAGGCAATCGAGTGGAGGACGTCTCCTAGCTCGCATGGTCTTCAGAGAACTCCTCTTCAAAGAGCTTGGAGCTCCTTGGGTCCTCTTCAGCGACGGATCAACCAGAGGGCTTAAAGCCGTGAGTACTTTGAATGTACTCAGCAAGTTGTAGGGAAATGTATGCAAATAGTATTAATGCAGGCTTGACAAAGATAGCTTTATAGTTACTTTGCAGAAAGCAGAATTGACTGGAAATACAGTAAGTAGATTGCAAAGCACAAGTTGAAAGATTAGTACATAAGTAATCAAGTTTCTTTGAAACAACTCGTTAACACCTTGTCCACTTCCCAGACCACTCGTGAACCAACCACGACCACATTTTTGAGAAAGTCTACCCCTTGCGTGAAATCACCAGGCATTGTCCATAACCGGGGACACGACTATTCGAATAGTTTTACACTCTACAGAGGTTGTACAGCTTGACCTACAAGACACGACTTCTCTAGTTGGTTGGGCATCCGTCGATGCCTTTGCTCACTATCTTAGGTAAGCAGTCTAGAGCACGTGACAAGACCTTTACAAAGCTCTGTTTTGACCCAGTTTTGCTCGCTAAGGATTCACCTTCCTAGCCCCCCTCTTGCGCCATTCTCAACCAAAACAGAACCGACTCAAAGCATTGCTAATTAATTGGCCAGGTCCACCCTATAATGAACTTGTGGTTGCACGGTATGGCTCGGATCAATGGCTTACAAGGTTAAGTCCTTAGTGACTACTCAGGCGAGACAACCACATCCTAATGTGCTTCCTGTACCCCTTTCTTGCCACGATCACTGCTTCGAGTATAAATCATTTTGGGTTCATCCCGCCAAATGACCACCCTAGCTATGGCACAACATCTTTTAACAACAGTGGCCGCACCACAATTCCATATATCATTAAGTCAAATTCAAGATCATTGAATAATGTGATCAAGAGACATCGCATAACTAAAGCAAGACTAAGCAATATACACACCTATGTTGGTATCTCAAAAATGTCTAACTAAGATTACCCAACCTATGGTGTCCAAGGGTACATGTCAACATGTCAATCACAAGTATTCAAGAAGTCATACTGTCGAGTAGGTATTTAGCTATTTTCTAAACTATTTTTATACAATTAGCTATGCATGTTGGTATAAAACCATATAATTTTGCAAACTGGGAACAACATGATTAAAGGTCTACGACTTGCCTTCGTTAAAGAGCTGAGATTCTTCGGTCGAGGTTGCCGAATCCAAGAACTCTTCAAAGAAGCTGGAATCTACACGTGCGAAAAGAGCTAAATAAATACAACAAATCCAAACAAAAACCAAAAGCTACCAAACTAGAAACAAAAGAAAGGTGAGGGGTAGGTCCTGAGGAGGAGGTCCTAAGGGAGTGGTCCTGAGGAGGAGATCCTGAGGAGGTCCAATGTAGGATACGACTACTCAACGAGGTCGTACAAAGAATGCAAAAGGGGTACGACTACTCAACGTAGTCGTAAGAGGGATACAAGAAGGATACGACTACACAACGTGGTCGTAGGAGAAAGGAAGAGAACAAGGCATGAAGAAACTCACAAGGACAGAGAGAGAGAACGGAGAAGACTAGAGGAGGACGATGAACGGTGTGGGCGCTCCGGTGAATTCTTCGGCGGCAAGGAGGCAACGGCGCAGGCTCCAGCGGACTCTTTGGCGATGAGTAGGCGACGGTGTAGGCTCCAGCGGACTCTTTAGTGATGAGGAGGCAATGGCGCAGGCGCTCCGGCGAACCCTTCGGTGGCGAGGAGGCGACGGCGCAGGCTCCAGCCGGCGGTGGCGAAACTCGAAGCACAGTGAAACTGGGCGAGAGAAAGAGAGTTGAGTAAGGAAAAAGGAGATGAAACAGGGCTGCTCATGCTTTTATAGCCAGGGGAGACAGGGAGAGTCGCTAAGAGACTCGGAGGTGCACGAGTTCAAGGGTAGGTGAAGGAGGAGATGGGGGCAGGTAGAGGAGGAGACAAGAGGGGGAACAGGTACCACAGAAGTGACAGCATTTAATGCGACACAATGGCATTTAATACGTGAAGACTTTTGCGTCAGCAATGACGCGACGGGAGGAAGAAGAAGGTGAGTAGGGCTGACAGGTGGGGCTAGTCAAAACTCGAGAGGGTGGTCCAACCAAAAGGGAGGTTGTGGTAGCTCAGGACCATCGAAGGTCTTCGGGACCACCTAGAGTGCGGGGGAGGTCCAAGCGAGAGGGAGGTCTGGACTGAAGGGGAGGTACAAACGAGAGGGGGGGTCTGGACTGAGGGGGAGGTCCAAATGAGAGGGAGGTCTGGACTGAAGGGGTGGTCCAAACGAGAGGGAGATCTGGACTCAAGGGGAGGTCCAAACGAGAAGGAGGGAATGGGACAAACAGAGAAAGAGGATGTTGAACACCCGAGAACTCCAGCAAACTCAAAACAAACCAAATTTTGAATTAATTGAAGTTTAATTAATTCAAATTAAATTGCTTTTGAATTCTAAAATTTTAAGTTAAATTTTAGCAAATCAACAAAACCAAATGGTTATTTTTATTTTGACAATTCAAAAAAAAGCTCAGAAAAGCTGGGACGTTACAAACCTACACCCCTTAAAGGGAATCTCAACCCCGAGATTCAGGCTAACTAGAGAATAGGTGCGGAAACTTGGCCTTCAGGTCTTCTTCACGCTCCCAGATGGCTTCCTCTTCAGTGTGATTGCTCCACTGAACTTGGCAAAAACGGATGATCTTGCTTCTTGTCACTCGCTCGGACACTTCTAAAATCTTGATGGGTTGCTCCTTGTAGGTGAGATCTTCTTTGCAGTCAACGACTTCTATGGATATCTGCTCTTTTGGCTGCATAAACACTTCTTCAATTAAGACACATGAAAGACATCATGCACATCTGACAACTGGGGCGGAAGCTCCAATTTGTAAGCAACTTCTCATCTTCTGACTAGAATTGGAAAGGGTCCGATGTATCGATGTGCAAGCTTCCCACTTACTCTGAAGCGACGCATTCCTATGAGAGATGAAACCTTTAGATACACATGATCTCCGGATGCGAAAGCTAGGTCTCAACGACGGTTATCAGCATAACTCTTATGTCAGGTCTGTGCTGTTCTCAGCTTCTCTCTGATTGATCGAACTTGATCTTCAACCTTTTTCAGAATATTAGGTCCAAGCACTTGTCCTTCGCCTGAGTCGGTCCAATATAATGGTGTTCGGCACTTTCTTCCATAAAGAGCTTCGAACGGAGACATCTGCAGACTTGATTGATAATTGTTGTTTTATGAAAACTCTGCGTACGACAACATTTGATCCCACCGATGCAGTTCTCGAGTCTGAGCTCTTAACATATCTTCTAGGATTTGATTTACTCTTTCTGTTTGCCCATCTGTTTGAGGGTGGTAGGCTGTATTGAAATTTAGATTAGTATCGAACACCTTGTAATACGCTAAAATCTTGAGGTGGCGAGATCCTCGATCAGACACTATCTTCTTTGGTACTCCATCTTGACATACTATCTTAGCCATATACAATTACGCAAGTCTGTCTCTGAGTAGGTGGTCTTGGTCGGGATGAAGTATGCAACTTTTGTCAGGCGATCTATAATTACCCAGATAGAATCATATCCAGCTTGGGTTCTTGGCAGACCGGTAATAAAATCTATGCCAATTTCTTCCCACTTCCATTTAGGTATGCTCAATGGTTGGAAGAGTCCAGCAGGTCTCTGATGCTCGGCTTTAACTCGCTGGCAAATGTCACATTGTGCTACATACTCAGCGATCTCATGCTTCATGCTAGGCCACCAGTACAATTCCTTGAGATCTTGACACATCTTAGTGCTTTCGAGGTGAATTGTGTACAAGGTTTCGTGAGCTTCCTTGAGTATCAACTGCTTGAGCTCTCCCTAGTCTGGTACACAAATTCGTTTATTGAACCAGAAGGTGCCTTGCTCATCTTCTGAAAATGTGAGGAATTTACCATTCTTCATGTTTCTTTTGATCTCCATGACATCTGCATCTTCTCCTTGGGCTTTCTGGATCTGATCTTGGAGAGTTGGTTGCACTTCCAGAGCAGCTAAGTAACCTTCTTCAACTAATTCGGCAGAGCTTCGAAATTCTTCGTGTAGTCACTACTACAGAAGCCTCATCCTGAGCGGTTGGAACCGTCATCACGAACGGTTTCGAACCGTCTATATTTGTTGATGCGTGATATGAGTAGTTATCCTGAGCGGTTCAAAACCGTCGTGATACGCACTATCACGAGCGGTTTTTTTGTTGAAACCGTCGTGAAGGCTATTATCATAGGCGGTTTTCATCAAAAACGCGTCGTGATCGAAATCTCATGAGCGGTTTTCATTAAAACCGCTCGTGAAGGTTATATCATAGACGGTTCTTGTTGAAACCGCTCGTAATGAATTTTCCGAGAGCGGTTCTTGTTTAGAACCGTCTGTGATAGCTTTTTTATGACAAAAAAAACGAAAACGGTCGCTAAAACTTGGAGGCTGTTTAGAGGCCCTAAACAACCTTTTTTGGGGTTTTCACTTTTTCGAGACCTCGCGAAGAGAATCTAACCTTGAATTATGGATTTTCGGATTGAGCTTTTCGTTAGCTTTCCAGCGAGCCAAAGAACGTGCAATCGGAGTTCGTATGCAAAAGTTATGATGATTTTACGAGCGGCGCGATCTACCATCCATATTTTTGCCCAAACCAAATAACTCAACATGAGCGCACACATCACGGTAGCATCATCCACATCACAAGACCATCAACTCAAGAATCCACATCACAAAGCAAAGGGGAGTAGAGAGAGAGGTCGTGGGAGGCCGGGCGACAGTGGAGGAGGCCGGGCGGCGAGGTCGTGGGAGGCCAAAGGACGATGAGGTTGGGGCGAGGTGGAGGAGGCCAGGTGATGGTTCGATGAGGCCGGTGACGATGAGGCCGGACGAGTTGGAGGAGGCTGCGGGCGACAAGCTCGGCGGAGGCTGGGGCGCAAAGTGTGAGAAGGAGAAATGGCAGAGGAGGAGAAATGGCAGAGGAGGAGATGGAGGAGGAGAGACCGTAGAGGAGGAGATGGAGGTTATATAAAGCGAGTTTCGGCGACCGCCCATTATGTTCAAATTTTCGTTTCGCCCAACAATCAGAGACGGTTCTTGTTAAGAACCGTCTGTGATAGCACCTATCACAGATGGTTTTTTAATAGAACCGTCTGTGATCATTCACAGACGGTTCTATTAAAGAACCGTCTGTGACACAGAGCCTCCAGAGCGGCAGTGCGGCAGAGGGATAGCAGGATATCACAAACGGTTCTTAATTAGAACCGCTGCGTGATAACAATTATCCTGAGCGGTTCTTATTCGTAACCGTCTCGTACTATCCTGACGGTTCTTATTGAGAACCGCTGCGTGATTGGTCTGAATTATCACGAGCGGTTTGTGAATAGAACCGTCTATGATAATTCCTGAGCGGTTCTATTAATGAACAAATGCATGATAAATAACGATCCTGAGCGGTTCTAAATAAGAACCATCGTGATAGGCCTCGAGCGGCGATCGGCTTAGCGGCGCCGGCCTTGAAGTCGAACAGACCCAACACGCGGTTCCTTTGGAACCGCTCGTGATGGGGCGTCTACTATAGCCTGTTTTGTAGTAGTGAGTGCTGGCTGACTTTCCTTGATCATCAGAGTATTGCAGTAGACCTTCCTACTTAAAGCATCGGTTACTACATTAGCCTTTCCTGGATGGTAATGGATTCCCATATTGTAATCTTTGATCAATTCCAACCATCTTCTTTGCCTCATATTAAGATCAGCTTGAGTGAAAATATACTTTAAACTTTTATGGTCAGTGTAGACTTCACATCGATTACCGATGAGGTAATGGCGCCATATCTTCAAAGCATGTACTACAACAGCCAATTCTAAGTCATGAGTGGGGTAATTGGCTTCACGAGGCTTTAACTGACTGGAAGCATAAGCTACTACTTTCCTTTCTTGCATCAGGACACAACCGAGACCTTGACATGATGCATCACAGAAAATCTCAAAGTCCTTTCAAACATCAGGTAAGATCAACACTAGAGCGGTGGTCAATCGCTTCTTTAACTCTTGAAAACTCTGCTCACATTCTGGCGTCCAAGCATACTTCTTTTCCTTCTTCAGCAACTGAGTGAGGGGTCTTGCTATTTTGGAGAATCCTTCTATAAATCTGCGGTAGTAACCTGCCATTCGAAGGAAACTTCTAATCTAAGGCACTGACTTGGGTGACTCCTAATTGAGCACATCCTTGACTTTGCTAGAATTGACGGCGACTCCTTTTGCAGACAAGACGTGTCCCAAAAAGGTGACTTCCTTCATCCAAAACTCACACTTGTCGAATTTAGCATAGAGTTGATGATCTCTAAGCTTGTTCAGGACTAAACGAATGTGCTCTTCATGCTCTTCTTCATTGTTAGAGTATACTAGAATATCGTTAGTAAAGACTATGACGAACTTATTCAAATACTCCATGAATACTTTATTCATCAAGTTCATAAAGTAAGCCGAGGCATTGGTCAATCCAAAAGACATGACCGTGTACTCGTACAGTCCGTATCGGGTTGAAAAAGCCGTCTTGGGGATATCCTCTTGGCGAATCTTCAACTGATGGTATCCTGACCTCAAATCTATCTTGGAGAACACCCCGGCTCCCTTCAGCTGGTCGAACAGATCATCAATCCTGGGCAGAGGGTACTTGTTCTTGATGGTGACTTCGTTGAGTGAGTGATAATCCACACATATCCGCTGGGTACCGTCCTGCTTTGCAACAAAGATCACTAGAGCTCCCCAAGGTGAGAAACTTGGTCTGACAAAACCTTTAACTTGCATATCCTCAATCTGCTTCTTCAACTCGACCAAGTTGTCAATAGGCAGACGATAGGGTCTCTTAGAAATTGATGCAGTTCTAGGAACTAGGTTGATGACGAACTCTAAGTCTTTGTCTGGTGGCATTCTAGGTAACTCATCTGGAAAGACATCTGGAAACTCACTGACCACTGGCGTATCTTCTAAAGATACAGCCTTGACACTGCAGACTATTGCTCCTTCATGCTTCTCCGAGGAGGCTTCAAATTTTACTTTAATCCCAACTGGACTGACCAAGGTGATGCTTCTTCCACCACAATCAAAAATTGCTTGGTGATCAGTAAGCCAATCCATTCCCAAAATCACATCTAAGGACTTGGTGTCGATGATGATCAGGTTGGCTAGAAATTCTACCCCTTCTATGATCATCTTAACTTGTGGGCAACCCTGGTTCGTACTTAACTCCGAACTAGGGGATTGAACCAATAAGGAGGTTTTAAGAGTTGAAACCTTCAACTGATGCTTTGCAGCAAAAATCCGAGAAACAAACGAATGCGAAGCTCCAGAATCAAACAAAACAGTAGCATGTGCTGAATTACTAGGAACTTACCCAGCATGACGTCTGGGGCTATCTGGGCTTCCTCCACCGTGACATGGTTCACACGACCTCTCCTAAAAAGCTGAGGGGTCTTGGCTGGGGCAACTGGAGTCTAAGGTGCTCCATGTCCAGCTCCTGGCATGGGGGTCTTGGTCGGAGTAGTTCCCAAGTTGAATCTAATAGGTGATGGGCCTTGCTTCAAGGGACAATTGCTGGCGTAATGTCCCAATTGCTGACAGTTGAAACAGGTGATTCCTGCGGCATGATTGTTGTTTCTTGACTACTGGTTGTTGTTGTCGGGGCTGCGAAAACCTGGAGTAACCGAGCGAGGTGTTGTTGCAGGGGACCTGGAAGCAACAGGAGGAGCAAAGCGGGCAGGGGGTTGTGCATTCGTTCTGGCTCTCTATGGATGACCTTGATGGGTACCATGTTGTATTGTTTTCCTTTTATGAAATTCTGCAAGCTCGCGACGAGACTCTTCTATGAGCACAACTTTGTTCACTAGATGCTGAAAATCTGTATAGTTGTTGACAATGACTTGAACCTTCAAGCTAGGGTGGAGTCCTTGCTTAAAACGCTTCTGGTGTGCATCATCCGTGGCAATGTCCTCTTGAGCAGAACGCGAGAGTTGAGTGAACTTATTGAGGTATTCACTTACTGACATGTTTCCTTGGCGTAGCTCACGGAACTTGTTCTTCTTCATTTCTATCTTTCCATTGGGATTATGGGAGTGGCGGAAGGCTTCAGAAAATTCAGCCCAACTGATGTTCTGGTGGTCTTCATTGGTGGCGTAGTAGTTCTCCCACCATTTCGTTGTGGTTCCTTCAAGTTGGTGTGCAGTATACATAACTTTTTCACGGTCGTCGCACCGAGTGATGGCAAGCTTCTTTTTAGTTGAGCGCAGCCAGTCATCTGCGTCCAGTGGACTCTTTGGCGATGAAGAGGTGACGGCGTAGGCTCCAGCGGACTCTTTCGCGACGAGGAGGCGATGGCGCAGTGTAAGACCCGGGATTGACACTCCCAAATCCTCTGTGCATTTCTGAACTAGTCCCACGATCAGTAGCTAGTTCACACAGTAAACAAATATGGTAACAAAATCATATCACAACTTTATTAATAAATAACAACAGAGTTGATTACAAAGGAGGCTTACAGGCCAACAATAAAATAAACACAGCGGAAGACGAAGAAGTAGTAGGGTCCTGTTAATCTGCCACAGGCAATCAACTGGGGAGGCGGCCTAGTCGTCGAGATCCACACCGGTAGCAAAGTTCTTCTCCTCTGAAATTATTTGCATTTAAGCAAGAATGAGCACAACTACCGTGCTCGCAAGTTACACCCAATATGGAATTGTAATGCATGCATAAGGTAAACCAAGGACATTGGCAGGGTTATTTTGCATAAAGCAGCAGTTTTAGTTTAAATAGTCATAATAGATTGCAAGGTCATTTTCATACAGTATTTAAAATCATAATTTAAATAACAAATGTATAATGTGGATAACCTCCAACAAAGGTGATGGATATCCTCCAATCACAATGGCTAACCGCCCAATTTTCCCACAGGACTAACCATCCTGAAAACATCTGTTGAGTTCAATTTAAAACCAAAAACAAGTCTAACTCAAAGTGGCTTTGCTAGCATGTCCATGATCATGACGCGTTATTCAATAGTTTTCTACTCTGCGAGTTTGTACAATTTTTACCCACAAGACACGAATTCTCTAGTTTATCGGCATATATCTATGCCACCGCCACTACCTAAGGTGAGCGCCTAGAGCACGTGACAAGGCCTTTACAATGATCTACCTCAAAATACTCATGCCCGCTAAGGTTTCGCCCCTTTGGACTAACCATCATGAGTTCAGGGGCCCCTCTTGCGCCAGTGGGACTATAGTATATCCGACACCCACTCATACAAATGGCACGACTATCTCTGAGGTATCCCAAATTAATGAGCCAGGTCCTACTCCCCATACTGAGGACATGTGGTTGCACGGTGAGGCATAGCCCATTATAGGCATAGCAAAGGAACGCTCAAAGACCGGTCCTTAATCGACTTGGGCGTCTTTCAAAATCAAACCCTGGGTTTTAATCCTAACAGATTAAACCCGCATAAACTCGCACCCACCTTTCATCCGTTCGCCCAAGTCCAAACCATTTTTATTTTGTTTTAGTGAAAACCATCTTTACAAACTCTCTATGGTAAAACAATACCATAGATTTAATTTTAAACAATTTGTAATGGTTTGGCTAAATCCTCCCAAAAATCAAAATCATGGTCTAAACTTTTGCTAGGCATTTCCAAACAATTTATCTATGGTGACAAGGGATGACATTTCAATATTCAAGGTTGGCTATACAATAGCAAATGGAATAACTAAGCATTTAAACAGGGTACTAAAATAATTGACTAAAAATATGCATGCAATAATAATTTTAAAAGCGGAATTAAATAACTTTAAAATAGTAGGTGCAACATGGTCAAAGTGTAACTTGCCTTGCTTGATGGATTATTCTCAAACGGCGTTGAAATTCGATTAGTCCAAGTCGTCAAGTAATCTATACGCCAGAAGCGATCCTAATTCAAATAATATTCAAATAAAATCCAAATAAAAATCCAAAAATTATAACATAAATACTGGAAGTAGAGAATGAATTTAGATGAATTTAGGAGGAAGAATCAACGGATTTGGAGTTCAGTATGACAATGAACGAAATTGTAGAAGTTTAAATCTCAAAAATAAATTAAAAAGGATGTATGTGCTTGCATGGCATCAGTAGCTTGCCATGCAACATGAATAATAACCAAGTGCATGGAGAAATGGCGGCGGCGAGAGGAAAGGAGGGCGGCGGCGAAGCACAAAAATGGAATCCGGGAACTAGACGGACCCAATGGTGGTGGCAGCGTCATCGGCGGAGGTCCGGTCTGGCGCGCCGCAAAAATAGTGTCGGATGAATAGTAGCACCGATGAGCGAGGTGTTTCAGGAAAAGGAAGGAGCATCAGAGAGCGTTATGTAGGCGGCACGCGTGAGACGATGTCGTCGGGGATCAACGGCGCACCTAAACGCATTTATAGAATGTTGTTGGGCCATTTGCGGAAAATTTTTGCTGGTGGCGAGATTGAGGGCGAATTCGAGAGATATGAAGAGGAAGCCGAGGGCACGCGGCGACATAGTTGGCTCGGCGAGACGACCTTTGATGGTGACGCATCCGACGGAGAAAAACCTTCATGCAAGGGACGTCGGCGTTCGTAAACAGAGAAGAGTTAGCGAGTGGGGTTGGCGGCGATTTGAAGATGGAACCGTGGGGAACATAATGCTCTCCTTGGTTATGGTGGAATCGACGATCGGCGATGGCGGCGACGACGCATAAAATGGACCAATAATTAACAGAAATTAAATAAAATCTAAAAATTATGGAATAAATACTAAAAATAGTAGATGAATTTAGATGAATTTAGGTGAAGGAATTAACGATTTGGAGCTTTCATGTGGGAGAATGAAATTTTGGAAGGAATTAAATGTGTATGCACAAAGGGTGGATGGACTAGATAATTTTTACTATTCATGTTCTTCTCCAACCTAACAGAATACAAAAGTTTGGCGGTGGCTTGGGCATGGTGCCGATGGTGCTCCGGTGACGGCACCAAGTAGAGAAAGAGAGCATCACGAAGAGTGCGACATCGCGATGCCGGTGGTGGAGACGGTGTGGCCGGAGCTAGCTCGACGGCGACACAATTCACAATAGAAAGAGCTTCGGTCTATGGTTTAGATGGCGGCGTTGCGGCAACGGCCATATTCCGATGGCGGCGAGGGTGGAATGGAGAGAGGGATGACAGGGATGCCCATGCTCACCTCGGTTGTGGAGAAACGTGTACTGGTGGTCGGAGACGAGGACGACGACGTCGACGTGGCGTGGCTCATGGAGGCGGCGGTGCTCCAGCGATGCTCTGGCGAAGGCGAGGGGAGCACGGCATAGAACACGTTGAGAAGAAGCTAGCGGTGGGGTCGATGGTGCCGGGGCTCCACCGTAGGAGACGCAATTGGCCGACGAACGCCGTTCGCCTCTGGATTCAACTCAAAATTCGGCCAAGATAGTGGGAGAGGAGAGGAGAGGTTTTGGGGATGGGTGGAGGATGGAGAGGGCCTTCCGGTGCTCCTTTATATAGGGAGGAGGGTTTGAATCAGCGGAATCCGTCGGTGAAAATGCTGAAATTTTCGGTTGCGATTAAAGAACGATTCAAGCGGCCAAATTGATTGAATGCAAAGGAGAAGCGTTCAATTGATGGCGTGGTAACGTCTTGCGAGATTAATCTGGACCTTCCCTTCAAACGGAATCCATTTTAATGCACGTGTCTTGGAGAAAAGGAGAAAGAATTGGTAGCACCATTAATGGAGCTTGGAGCTTCATGGTTCGGTTTTAATGGCAGCAAGGGAAGAGAGGAAGCAAGGGAGGTGGCGGTGGTGGATATGGGCGGCCTGATGCATGGCGGTGAGGGTGGTGGCCGAGCCGGCAAGGGTGGCGGCGGTCGGCCATTTCGCCATGAGTGGCTCGGTGTGAAGAAAGCAAGCAGGAGTGATCGTCCCAGAAGAAGGTGGGCTAGGAGAGAGAAGAAAGCAAGGAATAGATAAAATAAAGGAAAGCTATATTAATGAGAAGCCAAATTGGCTAGTTGGTACATGCATGCCTTGAGTGCTTTGGGGTTAAGTGTCTTTGGCACAGGAGCAAGAAGAAGATGGGTGACCAGCAGAACTTGCTGCCTGCTGTAATAAAAATATTTTTTATTATTTTTTCCTTCGAATTCTTGTGTAAGCAATAAATCAAATACCATTTTTTAGAAGATAGCAAATAGAGTCCAAAAATTCTATAAAAATTCTCAAAAATTCCTAAAATTATTTTGAACTTAATAAAAATATTTCCAACTTATAATTGAAAATAGTTTTTGCACATAATTTATTTTGGCTTTAAAATAATTTGGAAAAGGCTTTTAAAACTTGAAATTCAAATAAAGCAATCAAACTCTTTCAAATTGCAGAAAATCCATTAAAATATTAATTTTATTAATTTTATTTTAGTAATGAGAACTTTGGGTCGTTACACGCAGCACTCCGTGAACCCTTGGCGGTGAGGAGGCGACACAAGAGTTCGGCCAGTGGTGGCGAAACTCGAAGCACGGTGAAACTGGGCGAGAACAAGAGAGTTGGGTGAGGAAAAAGGAGATGAAAGAGGGCTGCTCAGACTTTTATAGCCAAGGGAGACGGAGAGAGTCGCTGAAAGACTCGGGCGCACGAGTTCAAGGGTAGGTGAAGGAGGAGATGGGGGCAGGTAGAGGAGGAGACAAGAAGGGGAACAGTACATGAAGCGGCAAACATTTAATCGACACTGTGGCATTTAATCTGTGAAGTCTTTTCGTCGTGCGATGACGTGACAGAGGAAGAAGAAGGTGGCGGTATTGCTGGTGGGGCTAGTCAAAACTCGGGAGGGTGGTCCAACCAAAAGGGAGGTCGTGACTGGCTCTAGGACCACCCGGAGGTCTTCTAGGACCACCCGGAGGTCTTTCAGTTGGAGGCTTTGAGGGGTGCTTTGTAGACACAAAACAAGATTGAGAAATAAAGATCAGATTTGTTCTACATTGTCTCAGGATTGTTTTGTTCAACCTGTGCAAGTGAGGCTTTCTGGAAGAGCTTCTTGAAGGAGTCCTAGGAGAGGTTCTGTAGAGGTTCTCCAAGAGACTCCCGGGGAGGTCGCAGGTGTTCGAGCACATAGGTGTAAGATTGAATTTGGAGGTCAAATCGTTACAATCATTCACCTCCCCTCTGATTGCCATCGACGATCCTACAAATGGTATCAGAGCAAGGTTGCAATGGCATCAGATCGAGATCACTTTTCAAGTAAGCCACCATATTTCGACGGGTCAGATTATATCTACTGGAAAACACGCATGGAGGTTTTTCTACAAGCACAAGGTAATATTATTTGGCAAAAAGTTGAAAGTCCATATGAAGTACCTGCTGTTATTACTGCAAATAATACTGCTGATGTTGAAGCTTATGGTAAGGCTAGAAATATATTGTTGCAAGGTCTAAGTAGAAACGAGTTTGTCAGAATTCCTAATATTAAATCTGCTAATAAAATTTGGACTACTCTAGCTGATTATCATGAAGGATCTAAGTCTGTTAAAGGTGTTCGTCAGAATCAATTCAAAAAGGAGTATTCTAAATTTGAGATGAAACCAAGAGAATCAGTAGATGCTCTTTTTGATCACTTCAATAAAATCGTTAGTGATCTGCAATCTGTTGATGTTATATACTCTAATTCTGACAATGCTCGTCAAATTTTAAATGCTTTGGATATGACTGTCTGGGAGGTGCTAGTCACTACTATCAATCATTATATTAACATGGAAAGACTCACCTTAAATGATCTTTATTTCAAGATGAAAACACATGAGATTGATATTTTGGCCAGGATAAATAAGTCCAATTCTTTGGGTTTAGTGACTAATGATGAGGACATCGACCCTAAGGATGCAACCACTGCTTCGACCTGCTGCACTGCATCCTTTGCTTCAACAACATCCTCTCCAATAGGACTTTCGGCTACTGCAACACCATATTACCCAATTGGATCGCGCTATGTCTACATGCCATGGTGTTACGTCTACGTCCACATGCCATTGTACTATGTTTACATACCATGGTGCTACTGCATGTGCCAATCAGGAGTTCAAGCTGGATACATTTTGGGCAGATCAGTTCGGAATCAGCATGACAACACTGACTTCAAACGCCCATAACTTTCACATACGACGTTCGTTGGAGGTCCACGAGTACTTGATGGAAAGATGACTTCGTCCTTTTTCCAACGGATCCGGCCTCACCTCCAAACTCCTTCTGGACTGATCGTAATCATCAAAAGAAGGCGTCATATCACTTGTTTGGGCCAACCGGGCTTTGTAATCATACTGAAACTTGACCCATCTACCGACGGCCCACCCCGGGGCGTGGTTACTGTTCATGTAAACAGTACCCCACGACCGTTAGTACCACCTCGCTAGTTCGTTAGTTTTGTGGCTCCTCGTTTCCTATTTAAGGAGGCTGCACCCTTTAGTTTTCCGTGGATTTTGTTTAAGTTTAGTTTGCCTTAAATGCAAACTTGTATCTTTTATGTGTGTCGACGAGACCACCCAATTAAGATCCTTATTCAGAATCCCAATTCAATTAAATCTTTCAATCCTATTTGCAATTTTAGATTGCTTATTATCTTGTTCTTGCGTGCTTCTTCGGTGTATGCAGGAATCGACCTTCGTGGTCAGGTCAACCGGGTATTCATGCAAGGTTGATAACAACTAGTCGATCAGTTCAGCGATTGCATGGTTGCGAGCCTTGCGTGTTCGTAGTCAGGATCGTGAGGGTTGAGCGACGCCTACCGGACTTATCGTTCTCATCGAAAGATCAGGCCAACAAATAGAACCTTAGGGTTCATGACTAACCAAACTAACAGCTCTTCTAGTTCTTCTAGTGTTTCTTTGTCTGCATTGGGGTCCATTTCAGATGAACAATTAGAGGAGTTTCCAGAAGAGCAGCTTGTACTCTTTTCCAACAGGGTGACCAAGGCAATTAATAACATCATATCAAGGAGGAGAGGTGGTCCAATTAGATGCTATGAATGTGGTGAGCTAAACCACATAAAGATGAATTGTCCCAAACTGAGAAGTAAGGAGGTCAAAGATGACAAAGTGTCAATTCGTCGCTCTAATTCAAGATTGACCCAAGCAAGTAGCACAATTATCGTAAGGCGGTCAATAAGGTACTCTCAGCACTTGATGAGATTGATTTGAGTGATGTTGATTCTGGAAGCGACAATGAGGACAATGGCAAGAAAGCAAAGGAGGTGGACTTCACAGGAATGTGTTTTATGGCAAGCAGTGAAGAACTTAACAATGATGATCTCTACAGTGATCCTGATGAGGTAAAACCTTCTTATACAGATTTATCTTGTGCTGTGCTTAACCTGACAGATGAGCTTAAAAAATATAAAAAGAAAGTAAAGAAACATGACCTTGTTGTTGAGAGCTTGAACTTTGAAATTAATAGGCTTAGAGCTCCTATTCCTGATGATGAATCCTATGATTCTTATCAAGTTTTACATTCTGAGTTGAAAACTGCTAGGTCAATACATGCAAAATTTGATGAGTTAAAACTAGCACATGACTCTTGTGATGAAAAGCTAAAACTTGCATATGGTGAAATTGAAAAGCTCAAGTCTAGTTCTACTTATTTAGAGTCAAGTATCTCAAATACTCAAATTAAAGCTTGCTCTAATTGTAAGTTGCTAGAGGCTAGACTAAAGTCATCTCAGGAATCTATTCAACAGATGCTTTTATCATGAGATATCTTCTTGCTCCAACTGTCCAAAACTCACAATAGAAATTGAAGCTTTGACTAGACAACTCACTGATTTTGCTGAAAAGGAAAAGTTGTCCCAGTTTAGTGTTTCTAAGAATGTAGTGAATGAACCAGTGAAATGCACAACTTGTCCTACACTAACTAAAGAAAATGAGTACTGACGAGGATCTAATAATCCTCATTTTATCTTTTATCTATTATTCTTATTATGAGTAAATATGATGTCATGTGGTCCCTGGGTATACCCCTTAAATTTACAAGGGAGAAGCCTACCAGGTGGTCGTAAGTTCTACTACGACCACCCTCATAGTCGTAAGTCTTGCTACGACTACCCTATGGTCGTAAGTTCTTCTACGATCACTATCCAGTCGTAAGTTATTTCACGACTGTCCCATAGTCGTAAGCTCTTTTGCGACCAGGTCAGCTACGACCACCTTATGATCAATAAAACCTACAGGCGAGTGGGTCCAATTGATTAAAGAATCCAAGTAGTCAACATACGCTGTTATTATACGAAATAATAGCACGTAATACCCCATTATCTCTGACAAGTAACTGCCAGGCGGCATGAAGGAGTTACCATTCCGATGATTACTGCAAACGTGCGCCCGTTACTGGATTCGATGAGGCGCCTCTTCACAGGAGAAAATAGCTATTCCTTCACAACTATATAAAGGCAGCAATCAAAGATGGAAAGGGAGGGCGATCGGAAGAGACAAGAAGCAATCAGGAAGATAGTCAGATACTATCTTCTGTAATAGCCTTAGTCTTTTCTCCCGATTGTACAAAACACACTCAATACCATACACACACAGGAGTAGGGTTGTTATTCTCTCCGGAGAAGGCCTGAACCTGTATAAAAATACCCGTGTCAATCTCTTTGCATGATTCCATTCTAGGAGACCCCCCGAATCAAACAATCTTTACGTAAGATCGGTTCTAAAACACCGACAGTTGGCGCCGTCCGTGGGGATCTTCCAGTAATCTCTCAACATACTCTCTTTTTCCCAAATCTCATGCACTCATGGCAGGAGAATGGAACGAGGAGAACTGGTTTGACTTGGCGGTCTGTGAGACGTCGACATGGATGCCGGTTTCGATTACGAACTGAGTATCGACTCATCCGGTGGTGTTGCTGCCTCTAGGGATCTTTCCGCAGATCCAGGAGACCATGCCACTGATAGAGTCGAGGAGGGATCCTTATCCCCCACAACAGTACGTCCAACGGAGGAATCAATTCCTTCAAAGGACAAGGGTCAATCCGACCACAATCAGGTCTACACCCAGGCGGACTCACAACACGACGAGAGTTTTTCCTCCAAGTGTCCGAGTCCCCCTAAGGCGGTCCGACTTGGTGAGACAAGTTCTGGAAGCCACAATTCCAAGACTTCACCAACATCTGGTGGTCCTCTCTCTCCGGATGACCCCAGAGAGAGCGGGATCAAGCATGCTTTTCCTGCAAATTCGACTATCTCTCCACAGATCACACCTGCGAATGGAGACGGTTATAACCCAGAGTTCCCCTACCTGGAGGGGATTACTCTAAGTCGCTAGATGGTGTCTCTCGACTACTCCTCGAGCGGGGAGGCCTCGAGCTCAAGTGAGAATCATCAACGGAAGGTCTTTGTCCTTCCCTCAGATCAAGGTTACTCTTCTAGAGACCGAGCTAGGGACACTCCCCAAAGATCACGCACTGCGCCCCCTCGTGGCAATGGCAAGGGCACCACCGATGACGGATAGGACCAACACCTTGATGAGCGCGAGGGAAATCCTCGACATACTCGCACTCCATTGAGACAGTCTCAAGAATCTAACATGGAAGATCTTGAGGCTATTCGACGAAATAAGATTGCAGCCCAGAAAAATATGCCTGGGCGCATCCAATATCAATCAGAGGAAGCTCAAGAACTCCAGCACATCAACGACTTGCTCGAGAACCCTACTCGAGAGCTCGCCCGAGCGCCAGGCTACGATCTCTTCGTCGAAGAGATCGCACAAAGGCTTTGAACCACGATGGCAAGACTGGAAGCGCCTCGCCGACATCATTCAAGAAGTCGTAGCAATATGACTTCTTCAGCTACCAGTTGATCAAACATATCACTACGGAGAAATCGGCGCAACAGCGAGTCGCATCGATCTCCTACTTGGAGAAATGTCTTTCGAACGACTGATGATCAACAAGCTCTTCGAAGAGGTGATCGCTCACCACTTCGACGTGGGAATCTGCAGCAGCTGATGGAATACGAGGAGTATTTTCCTTGTAGGACTGAGGCCTACTACAGGTCCGGTCAACCTGTTACTAGGTATCGTCGAATATGATCACCTGGTGATATCAACCCTTCTTTTTTTGCAAAGGAGACGTCAAGAGGTTATTACCGGATGTCGGGCATTTTCGCCTGACCTCCGAGCTGTTCGCTGGCCACCTCGTTTTCGACCAATGAACATGGAGAAGTTCGATGGATCCCAAAATCCCATTGAGTTCCTTCAAATTTATACAACAGCTGTCCGAGCAGCAGGAGGAGGAGAGCATGTAATGGCGAATTACCTTCCAACTGTGCTCGAAGGGTCTGCTCGATTGTGGTTACTGAATCAACCACTCGAGTCGATCTATTCTTGGCAACACCTCTGCGACCTTCTACTGGCGAACTTCTAAGACACCTACAATCGCCTTGGAAAGGAGGACGACTTGCACCGGATGAGACAGAATGACCACGAAACCTTGCGCCAATTCATCAAGCGCTTTAGTTAGGTTCATAATTCAATTCCGGAAATTTCTGACTCATCTGTCATCAGGGCTTTCAAGCAAGTAGTCCGTAGTAGAAGGATAACAGAAGATATCGCTTTGAATCCTCCCACTACTGTCGCCGAATTCTTTGATATGGCCAATCGATATGCGACTGCTTTTGAGGCGGTCGAGTGGAACAACACAATCGATCGAGAAGACAATACCTCTCGAGAGCCAGGCGAAGTTGGTAAGAAGAAGGATAAGAAAGCAAAAAAGTTCAAGAACAAGGCGAAGGGTCAAAAACTCCAAGCCAGCTGTTCCAAGGAGGTCTTGGCTATAAATGATAAAGAGCCATGCACCTCCAACCACACTCCGACCGAGGCAAAGGTAAGCGCCCCGATCGGAAGAACGATAAGCCTAGGTGGTATCCTTTCCATAAAAAGAAAGGACATGACCCTCGCAACTGCCGGGTTTTCCAACGAAATCTCGAGGACTACTACAACGGCAAAGGACCACTTCCCACTCTCGAGCGGTAGGACAAGCGAGTGGTCATAAGTCGTCGACGACGATGAGGAGATCTTGTTCGGGATCCGCAACATCTTGTCGAACACATCTCACGGGATCATCGACATCTGAATCAAGCGACGACTTAAAGCTACCGAGCGTGAGGTAAACTCCATAGATCCTCCTCTCGTCAATAAATTACCGAAGTGGTCGGAAGTCACCATCTCCTTCAAGAGGGGTGACTGCCCGATTCCTTCGACTCGACTAGGTCGATATCCGATCGTGGTCGAACCCACCATCAACAATTGTCTGGTCAATCGAGTTTTGGTTGATGGTGGCAGCTCGTTAAACATCTTGTTTACGAGTGCCCCGACGAGATGCAAGTACCGGGACTAAGGTAAGACCAAGACGATACTCTTTTCATGGGATCGTACCGGGGTCTTCAGCCAAACCTATTGGCCAAGTTTCTCTTCCTTTAACATTTGGTTCACCAAGTAATTTCAAGACAGAGAAAATCTCCTTTGATGTGGTCGATTTCGATACGGCATATAACGCCATACTCGGACGACCAACTTTGGCAAAATTCTTAATGGCTACTCATTACGGGTATCAATGTATTAAGATGCCAGATCCCAAAGGAGTAATCACAATTCATTGTGACAAGAAGATGGCGCATACCTGCGACCGTCGATCCCTCGAGATGGTTGGTCAAATACCAACTCGAGAAGAAAGTCAGCCTTCGACCAGCAAGTCGAAGCCTAAAGCTCCACCAAAGCCGAACGACAAGGTCAAAGAGGTTCCTCTGGACGTAGGGGAGCCCTCGAAGATTGTTCGCATCGGGGATACTTCCGACCCCAAGTAGGAAGACGCCCTCATCACCTCCCTCCGAGCTAACGCAGATGTCTTCGCGTGGCAAGCATCCGACATGCCCGAGTCCCTGTGGAGGTGATCGAGCATGTGCTAGCTACGGCCTAACAAAGTACCCATAAAACAAAAATTACGGAGATTTGCCCCTGATCGACGAGATGCTATTAAATCAGAATTGGATAAACTACTTAAAGCAAGCTTTATAAGAGAAGTCAACCACCCAGAGTGGTTGGCTAATCTTGTAATGGTTAGGAAGTCAAACGGCAAATGGCGTATGTGCGTAGACTTTACTGATCTTAATAAAGCTTGTCCAAAAGATGATTTTTCTTTACCTCGTATCGATCAGTTGGTTGATTCTACTGCAGGTTGTGAAATGTTAAGTTTTTTAGATGCATATTCTGGATACCACCAGATCAATATGTGTCTAGACGATGAAGAAAGGACCGCGTTTATTACACCATTTGGTATATTTTTCTATGTCAAAATGCCATTTGGTCTAAAAAATGCCGGCGTTTCTTTTCAACGATTGATGCAATCGACTTTTTCATCTCAACTAGGCCGAAACCTGGAGGCCTATGTTGATGATCTAGTTGTTAAAAGCATGAAGAGACTTAATCATATCACTGACCTACAAGAAACATTCAACAACCTCAGAAAACATCGCTTAAAACTCAATCCTGAGAAGTGTGTGTTCGGAATCTCTTCAGGAAAATTGCTTGGATTCCTAGTATCTATACGGGGAATCGAAGTAAATCTCGAAAAGATAAAGGCCATTCTCCAAATGCGCCCTCCAACCACAAAGAAAGAAGTCTAGAAACTCACAGGGTGCATGGCGGCTTTAAGTCGTTTCATAGCACGACTAGGAGAAAAGGGACTACCTTTCTTTAAACTTCTAAGGAAACACGAAGGTTTTGAGTGGTCGAACGAGGCAAACGCTGCCTTCGAGGATGTCAAGAGATATCTTACGAGTGCTCCTATTTTGGTTTCTCCGAGGCCAGAAGAAACACTCTTAATTTACCTAACTGCCACGCCACAGGCAGTAAGCGCAGTACTGGTCGTAGAATGTGAAAACGTACAACGACCGGTTTACTACGTTAGTGAAGTTTTACACGGGCCTAAGGAGCGTTACCCTCAGGTCAAAAAGCTTCTATATGCCCTCCTCATGTCTTCGAGGAAACTGCGGCACTATTTTCAGGCGCACAAAATAGTTGTACTGTCTGAGTTTCCCTTGGGAGCGATCCTCCAGAATAGGGAAACAGCGATACGCATGGCAAAATGGTCAGTCAAACTTGGGGAGTTTGACCTCCATTTCGTGTCCCGAACGGCTGTTAAATCCTAGATCTTGGCAGACTTTGTCGCCGAATGGACAAATCCTGAACCTATTCAGGATCCCTAGTACGATTCCCACGACCAATGGGCGATGTACTTTGACGGTCACTTACTTTAAGTGGCTCGAGAATTTGGGTGGTCTGGTATCTCCTACGGAGAGACCTTAAAGTATGCCATACAATTAAATTTTCGGGCCACTAACAACGTGGCGAATCTGAGCTTTGCTAGGCGGCATACGAGCTCTGGCGCTCTCGATTCGCCGACTACTCGTGAGGGGAGACTCTCAACTAGTCGAGAAAGAGTACCAGTGCTCTAACCCGACAATGTCTCGGTACTTATCGGAAGTGCGTAAGCTAGAAAAGCATTTTTTAGGTTTCGAGGCACAATTCATCCCTCGAAAGGATAATTTTCTCGCAGACCAGCTTACTCGAATGGCTTCTTCTCGATCTGTAGTACCAAAAGGAGTCTTCTTGGAACAACTCCAGAAGCCGTCCCTAGTTGAAGAACCAGAGACACCTCCTATCGAGACGGCCTCTCTAGAATACGAGGATACTGGATGGCTCCCATCTATGAGTATCTTGAAGGGTTCCGTGCAAGGCGATCTTGAGGCGGATCGCTTATCGAAAAGCCAAAATGTATACTTTGGTTGAAGGAGTCCTCTATAAGCGAGGTACTCAAGGGTGCTCATGCAATGCATTCCAGAGCGAAGGATTAACACTCCTTCACGACATACACGGTGGCATCTGTGGAAATCATGCTTCCTCTGAGAACACTGGTGGTAAGACCTTTCGACAAGGTTTTCTTCGCCATGACCTTTCTGATGCTAAAGAGTTGGTTAAAAAGTGTGTCCAATGCCAATTTCATAGCAGGCAAATACACCAACCAGCTCAAGCATTACAAACGATACCTCTGTCTTGGCCTTTTGCGACCTAGGGTCTCGATATCCTAGGACCGTTCCCCAAAGCTCCAGGAGGTTCGAGTTCCTTTTTGTGGCTATTGATCGTTCACAAAATGGATCGAAGCGAACACAGCTGGGATAACAACGGGCGACAAAACGGTTCAGATGAGATCGTAATTACTCGATTTGGAGTACCGAGTCGAATAATTACAGATAATAGTAAACAATTTTGAGCGTAAAATTTCGTGAATTTTGCGACGAGTTGGAGTACCAAGTTATGTTATGTACATGGCCCATCCCCAAAGCAATGGGGTAGTCGAGCGTCGCGAGCGGCCAAATAATGTGAGAATTAAAACCCGTGTCTTCGACCAGCTCGTCAAGCGCTTGGAGGCTTGGGTACAAAATTACCCTCCGTATTATGGGCGGTTAAATGCGACTACTAGTCGACTCTGGTGAAACACCCTTTTTACGGTCTTGAGTGAAGCCATGCTTCCTCCTAACTAAAGACACGTCAACACGAGTTGAAACTTTCAATGACTCAACCAGAACAACTTTGACCGGATGACATTAACCTACTCGAAGAAAGGAGAAACCAGGCCTTAATCCGTTCAGCAGTCTACCAACAAGCCCTGCGCAGATACTACGATCGTAAGGTCCAACCTCGCAGCCTTGCTGTAGGTGACTTGGTATTGAGACTATGCCAATCCAAGTCTAATCGGAACAAACTTTCTCCCAAGTGGGAAGGTCCTTACATAGTGGTCGAAGTTACCCGGCCAGGGTCAGTACGATTGGCAATGGAAGATAGCCAAGTTCTTTCGAATTCTTGGAACATTGACCAGTTACGCAAGTTTTATGTGTAACCAACTATTCAGACAATAAAGACTCAGGTTCTTTCTACCTCTATTGTCTTACTTTTGAGTAGTGCTTTCATAATCTTTCGACTACATTCCAAACACCCAGTTTGCTTCACACTGGTCGGAAGGCGGGTAACATCACCTAGTCGAAGCCTCTCCTCTCTGCACGTGGTCCTGCCCACTAGAAAGAGTTTCCTAGTGTCGACTCGTTACTCACTTTTGCCGCCAATACAAAGAGCTCGGGTTCTATTTGGTCGAAATATTTTCATGAGTGGGGTAATTGACCTCATGAGGCTTTAACTGACAAGATGCATAGGCTACTACCTTCCTCTCTTGCATTAGGACACATCTGAGACCTTGTCGTGAGGCATCACAGTAAACCTTAAAGTCCTTTCGGACATCCGGCAAGATCAGTACTGGAGCAGTGGTCAATCGCTTCTTTAGCTCTTGAAAACTTTGTTCACATACTGACATCCAAGCATACCTCTTTTCCTTCTTTAGCAACTGGGTGAGAGGTCTTGCTGCTTTGGAAAACCCCTCTATAAACCTTCGGTAATAACCGGCCATTCCAAGGAAGCTTCTGAGCTGAGGCACTGACTTTGGTGACTCCCAATTGAGCACGTCTTGGACTTTGCTAGGGTTGACAGCGACTCATTCAGCCGACAAGACGTGTCCCAAAAAGGTGACCTCCTTCACCCAAAACTCACACTTGTCGAACTTAGCATAGAGTTGGTGGTCTCTAAGCTTGTTCAGCGGAGGTGGTCTTCATGCTCTTCTTCACTGTGAGAGTACACTAGAATATTGTCAATGAAGACAATGACGTACTTATCCAAATACTCCATGAACACTTTATTCATCAAGTTCATAAAGTAGGGGCATTGGTCAATCCAAAAGACATCACTGTGTACTCATACTGACTCAGAACGGGTTGAGAAAGCATCTTGGGGATGTCCTCTTGGCGAATTTTCAATTGGTGGTACCGACCTCAAATCTATCTTGGAGAACACACGGCTCCTTTAAATTTGGTCAAGCAGTCATCAATCCTAGGCAAATGGTACTTGTTCTCGATGGTGATGTAACACCGATTTTCTAAGGCTTTTCAAATTTTCAAAATAAAATAGAACCCTTTAGTTTTGATGAGAGTTCAAAGCTTAACATGAGATTTTAAAAGAGCTATAAATGACTAAGACAAACTTCAACTAATCAAAAGCTTGGTCTTCTTTGAGTTGTGCGGGTTCTGGAGCTGTCCCTCCCTTTGTGTGTTTGGACCTCCCCTTGTGTCCAGACCTCCTTTGTGTTTGGACCTCCCCTCGTGTCCAGACCTCCTCTGTGTTTGGACCTACCCCGATTTCATTCCAACCATCAAGACCTCCCTTGATTGTATCCTGACCGTCAAGACCTCTTTGGATTGCATCTAGTCCTTAGGACCTCCTAGTCCTTTGGACCTCCTCGTCCCTTGGACCTCTTAGTCCTCAGGACCTCTTAGCCTTTCAGACCTCCTCAAAGACCTCCTATGACCTCCCAGGACCTCCTTGTCCAAATAGACCTCCCAGTGGTCTTTGCAAAGACCACCCTCAAGTAACCTTTTGCAAAGACCACCCGTCTTGGTCTTTTTGCAAAGACCACCTTTGTGGTCAAGACCTCCCTTGCGGGTCACGACCTTCCTCTTTGGTCATGACCTCTCCTTGGGCTATGACCACTCCTCTTTGACTAGACTGTTCTCCAAGTTTGACTGGTCCCACTTGCTAGTCTTGCTCACCTTTATCTTTCTCTACCACATAAGTACCTTGTGTGTTTAATGCCTGTTATGTCACATTAAATGCGGCCACTTACGTGGCACCTTGATTTCTTTTCTGGTCTCCTCCGTTCACAGCATACTTTGACTTAATCCACTCTCATCTAATGGGCCGTACCCTGCCCCATCTCTACCTACCTTGGACACGTATGCCTTTGAGATTTCCAATTCCATTCCTTCTCTTTCTCCCCTAGCTAAGAATAGCCTAATTAGCTCATCATCATCGCCTTTTTCCATACTTATTCCTTTTGCTCTTGGCCAGTTGCATGGTGTTGAAGCTTTGTCGTCAAGAACTCCGCCGGAGCCTCCTTCGCCACCTTCTCGCCATCGGAGGTCCCACCGGAGCGTCCGCGCCGGCCTCAACCACCACCGCCGTCCCTTGGCCTCCCCTTCTTCCACCATCCCTTTCTCGGCCTTGGTAAGTTCCTCTGTGCCATGTTCTTTCCCTCGTTCATACAACCACGATGAAGTAGTCGTATCCTCCCCAGGACCTTCGCATGGTCTTTTTCGCAAAGACCACCTTCTCGGTCTGTGCGCAAAGACCACCTTCCTGGGTCTTTTGCAAAGACCACCTCTTTGGTTCTTCTGCAAAGATCACCTTCTGGGTTCTTTCGCAAAGACCACCCTTTCGGTCATTGCTGGCCTTTTTGCAAAGACCACTCTCTTGGTCTCTACTGGTCTTTTGTAAAGATCACCCTCTTAGGTCTTTTTACAAAGACCTCCCTCCTCGTTGGATCTCCTCCAGCAAGTCAAGTTCCCTCCCGAGAGCCCGTTTCTAGCACAGCGTTGCTCTGTTGGGTTGAGTTTTGAGCTTCTTTTGGAGTTCTTTGGGTTTTGTTTGGGCTCTGTTTGAGTTTGTCACTTTTTCACGTGTAGATTGCGACGACGCTGGGGAGCCCGAGTTCCTTGAGGAAGAATACCCTCAAGCTTGTGAACAAGGCAAGTCATACCCTTGATCATGTTGAGCCCAGTAATTCAAGTTATTTGAGTTCCATTTCAAATTATTACTGCATGCCTACTTCAATGCAAGTACTTTAATCCCTATTTTTAAATTTTATAGTTATCCTTGTTTCCTTTGTACAACCAGATTTGACATTGAATCATTCACCCTTGATGCCATAGATGAAAATATAGCTGATACAATAGTATGAGCTAGAAGTGTTGCAAAAATTTAATGCTTAGCCATGCTTAGACCAAAAACTCTTGCTTTGAGAGATTTTACTGCCAAAAGGCCAACATTACCAAATGTTTTAAGCCATGGCATTGGGTTGTCATGGGAAATTGTAAAAGGGTTTATGAAAAGCAAAGCAAAAAAGAAAATTGGTTTAGACTTGGGCGAACTGGTTGCTTGGTTGGTGCAGGTTTATGCACGGGTTCAACTCGGGTAGGGTTGAGGCTCAGGGGTTTTGTGGAAGTCGCCCAAGTCAGTTGAGGACCGGCCTTTGAGCGTTCCTTTGCTAGCCACAACGTGCAACCACATGTCCTGTATGGGCAGGACCTAGCTAACTAATTTGCAAAGTTCCACCGCGGTTGTTCCATTTGGATGTGTGGGTGGTCTTTTATGACCTATATTTTTCCACTGGCGCAACAGGGGGCCTGAACCCTACGGATGGTTAGTCCATAGGGGGTGAAACCTTAGCGAGGGGGAACTGCGATGGAATGGCACATTGTAAAGGCCTTGTCACGTGCTCTAGACCTCTCACCTATGGAAGTGAGTGGTGGTATCAACGGATGCCAAACAAACTAAGTTGTGCCATGTGGGTAAAGCTGTACACCTCTGCAGAGTGAAAATCTATTCGAATAGCCGTGTCCACGGTCATGGACATGCTGGTAAAGCCACTCAAAGTTAGCTTTATGGTTTTGGTTCCAAAATGGACTTTGAAATGTTTTTGGATGTATATCCAATGGGTTTGGGCAGGGAGCCTTGTGATAGGAGGGTATCCTTTACCCCTTGCTGATGAAAGTTATCCAACTATAAAATTGAATTTTTGGAAAATGAATTTTAATTATAAGTGTAACTACCTTGGAACTTAGTATTTAAAAGAAACTTGGCTTTGTGCAAATTAACCCTATAAGACCTTCTTTGAAATACCCATGCATGCATTAAAATCTGTTACTCCATGGGTGTGACTTGCGAGCACGGTTGTTGTGCTCACCCTTGCTTGATGTAATCTTTGAGCAGGAGAAGACGTCGATAGCGAGGAGGACCAAAATGACTAGGTTGTGCCCTCCAGCCAGATGCTTGTGGTGAGTTGGGTGGACTGCTGCTCTTTTTGTTCCGTTGTATTTTATGTTCGGCCCAAGGCCGCTTTTGTAAGCTACTCTGTTGATATTTTGTTAATAAAGCTTGCGTTGTGGATGTCACCACTTTTGTTACTCTGTGGGCTAGCAGCTGATCTTGGGACTAGCTCAAATACACAGAGGTCCTAGGGTGATTCCTAGTCCCACGACCTCCTTCGGGTTTGGGCGTGGGACTAGGGGTGATCCTGAGCCTCACGACCACTCTCGGACCTCCGGGTGGTCTCGCGGGGTCCCTCGGGTGGTCTTGGCCACTCGGGTGGTCCTAAAGGACCTCCTGGGAGGACTTGGGAATTCTGGGTCATGACAGGTGACCTCGTTGAGTGAGCGATAATCCACACACATCCACTGGGTACGATCCTTCTTTGCAACAAAGATCACTGGAGCTCCCTATGGTGAAGAACTTGGTCTGACAAAACATTTAGCTTGCAACTCTTCAATTTGCTTCTTCAGCTCGACCAGGTCGTCAACAGGCAACCGATAAGGTCTCTTGGAGATCGGTGCAGTTCCAGGGACGAGGTTGATGATGAACTCTAAGTCTCTATCTGCAGGCATTCTAGGTAACTCATCTGGAAAGACATCTGAGAACTCACAGACCACTAGGACGTCCTCTAAAGACATAGCTTGGACACTATAGACCACTGCTTCTTCAAGCTTCTCCGAAGAGGCTTCAAATCTCACTTTAATCCCAACTGGACTGACCAAGGTGAGGCTTCTTCACCACAATCCAAAATGGCTTGGTGATCAGAGAGCCAATCCATTCCCAAAATCACATTTAAGGACTTGGTGTCGATGATGATCAGGTTGGCTAGGAACTCTACCCCTTCTATAGTCATCTTAACTTGTGGATATCCCTGGTTCATACTTAACTCCAAACCGAGGGATTGAACCAACAAGGAGGTCGTAAGAGTTGAAACCTTCAACTGATGCTTTACAGCAAAAATCCGAGAAACAAACGAATGGAAAGCTCCAGAATCAAACAAAACGGTAGCAAGTGCTGAATGCACTAGGAACTTACCTAGCACGATATCCGAGGCTGTCTGGGCTTCCTCCACTATGACATGATTTACACGACCTCTTCCAAAAGGCTGGGAGGTCTTGGCTGGTGCAGAGGAGGTCTGAGGAGCTCCACGTCCTGCTCCTGGTAGGGAGGTCCTGATAGGAGGAGGTCCTGAGTTGACTTTGACCTGAGGAGGTCCTTGCTTCATGGGACAATTGCTGGCGTAGTGTCCCAATTGGTGAGAATAGAAACAAGTGATCCCCACGGCTGGATTAGTGGTCCTTGGCTGCTGGTTGATGATGCCAGGACTACAAAGACCTGGAGTAACCAGGAGAGAGGTGGTCGCAGAGGTGGTCCTGGGAGCAACAGGAGGAACAAAACGGGCAGGTGGTCGAGCAGACATCCTGGTTCTCTGTGGATGTCCTTGATGAGCACCATGCCGCACCATCTTTCTCTTATAAGACTCTGCGAGCTCCCGACGAGACTCTTCGACGAGCATAGCCTTGTTCACTAGGTACTGGAAATCCTTGTAGTCATTGCCAACGACTTGGATCTTCAAGCTAGGGTTGAGACCTCTTGTAAAGTGCTTCTAACGTGCACCATCCGTGGAGACGTCCTCTGGAGCATAACGAGAGAGTTGGGTGAACTTGTGGAGGTACTCACCCACAGACATGTTGCCTTGCCATAGCTCACGGAACTCATTCTTCTTCATTTCCACCTTTCCATCAGGGACATGAGAGTGACAAAAAGTTTCAGAAAACTCAGCCCAAGTGATGCTCTGGTGGTCTGCATGGGCAGCACAAAAACTCTCCCACCATTCTGCGGCGGGACCTTCCAATTGGTGTGCAGCATACAAGACTTTCTCATGGTTATCACACCGGGTGACGGCAAGCTTCTTTTCGGTTGAACGCAACCAATCATCTGTGTCCAACGGCTTAGAGGAGCTGGAGAACGTGGGTGGTCGAGTCCTCATAAACTCTGCTAGTCTTGACTGAGGAGCAACTGGTGGTGGCGGTGGTGGCATGGCAGCTACTTGGTTGCTCTAGTTCAACATTGCAAGAAGAGCGGCAGAGGTCTGATTTTGTTGATTCATCATTTGATTCATGTTCTGCATCATAGCATTCATCAGTTGAGTATGGGCTGCCATGAACTGACACAAACCTTGATCTGAAGGGGCTGCCAGAGGAGGTGGTGGTGGCTGAGAAAAGGGGTCCACTGGCTTATCTTGACTTGCCGAGTTGTGAGTTTGGACCATCTGCACGAACCTTCCCAAGCTTAATAGATGAGAAGAATAAAACACACTAGATAAGAGGGAAAAGCATAGAGGTGAGCGAGAACAAGAGAGAAAGATGGAACAACCTAACTGGGAAGGTCGGTTAAACCCAAAGGGCAAATAGCCAGAGAGCTAAAAGAGGCAATGACGCTCAAACGGGAGGTCTAAACGGTACTAAACTAAGGAGGGCATGCTACCTAAGGTTACATCCTACAGTCGATATGGCTCTGATACCATCCTTGTCGGGACCCCGAGTAGCAAACCAGGACCTTCTGTGCACATTGGACCAATTCCATGATCAGTAGCTGGTCCGCACAATCTTAACAACGATGTCATCACAACCATACAACAAACTAAAGAAGAAGCAGACAAATTAACACTTATACAGCAAAAGACCTTATAGTCAAAGTTGTTACAGAGGTCTACCGCATAGGGCTAACAACAAAAGAGCTCACAGCGAAAAGCAAAATTAATACGTGGAGACCATTCGACATGCCCACAGGCAATCGAGTGGAGGACGTCCTAGCACCAGAGGTCTTCAAAGACCTCCTCTTCAAAGAGCTCGGAGCACCCTAGGAGGTCTTCTTCAGCTTCTGATCAACCAGAGGGCCCAAGACATGAGTACTTTGAATGTACTCAGCAAGCCGTAGGGAATTGTATGCAAATATTATTCATGCGAGGCTCAACAAGGAATAGTTTTATGGTTACTTTGTAGAAAGCCAAATTGACATGAAGTACAATACGTAGATTGCAAAACACAAGTTGGAAAGAGTAGTAGATAAGTAAACAAGTTCTTTGAAAACAACTCGTGACCACCCTAGTCACTTCCCAGACCTCCCGTGACCACCCTGGTCATGGCCCAGACCACTCACGACCACCCTGGTCATGAGCCAAACCACTCAACAAGTTTTGAGAAAGTCTACCCCTTGTGTGAAATCACTAGGCAGGTCCATAACCGGGGACACGGCTATGGTTGTACAACTTAACCCACAAGACACGACCTCTCTAGTTTGTTTGGCACCCGTTGATGCCCCTGCTCACTACCTTAGGTAAGCAGGCTAGAGCTCATGACAAAGCCTTTACAAGGTTCTGTTTTGACTCGGTTCCGCTCGCTAAGGTTTCACCTTCCTGTCCCCCTCTTGCGCCAAGTGTGCGTGTCCATCCCCTGTCTTACACACTTCCACCAAAACGGAACCGAATCAAAGCATTGCCAATTAGTTGGCTAGGACCACCCCATAATGGTCTTGTGGTACCACGGTATGGCCCGGATCAATGGCTTACAAGGTTAAGTCCTTAGTGGTTGCTCAGGCGAGACCTCCTCGTCCCAATGTGCTTCCTGCACCTCTTTACTGCACGATCACTCGCCCGAGCGAAAATATTTTGGGTTCCACCCGGCCAATGACCACCATAGCCATGGCATAACAAATTTTATTAACGGCAACACATGCCAGGGCAACGTATGCCAAGACAACACATGCCACAATTCTATATTCACTTAGTCAAGTTTATCATCAATGAGACAAGTGATCGAGAGACAACGCAGAACTAAGCAGGTCTAAGCCATATACGCACCCTTGTTGGTTATCACAAAGAGGTCCAATTAGGATTACCCAACCTATGGTGGTCCAAAGGTATATGTCAACATGTCATCCCAAGTATTCAAGGAGTCATACTGTCAAGTAGGTATTTATCTAATTCCCAAACCATTTTTATACAAATAGCCATGCATGTTGGTATAAAACAATATAACTTTGCAAACTAGGAACAACATGATCAAAGGTCTATGACTTGCCTTCGATGAAGAGTGGAGATGCTTCGGTAGAGGTCGCTGGGTCGAAGAACACCTCTGAGAAGCCAGAATCTACACGTGCGAAAAGTGCCAAATAAATACAAAAAAAACCAAATAAAAACCAAAGCTACCAAACTAGAACCAAAAGAAAGGCACAGAAATAGAAACGGGCACTAGGAAGGAGGCCCAACGAGGAGGTCCTGAGGAGGAGGTCCAAAGGAGGAGGTCCTGGGATCCAACGAAGGTTATGACTACTCCACGTGGTCATATGAAAAGGGATACAATCTACGCTACGTGGTTGTGAGAGAGACACAACTACGCAACGTGTTTGTAAGAGCAAAAAGGAGAACAAGGCACTGAGAAACTCACCCGGACAAAGAGAGAGAGAGAGAGAGAGAGAGAGAGAGAGAGAGAGGACGGGAGGAGGACGGCGAATGGCGCGGGTGCTCCGGTGAACTCATCGACGGCGATGTGGTTGAAGACAGTGCAGGCTCCAGCGACTCCTTGGCAAAGCTTCAAGCACGAGAAAGCCGGGCGAGAGCAAGAGAGCAAGAGAGTGTTGGGTGAGGAAAAGGTGATGAAAGAGGGCTGCTCAGGCTTTTATAGCCAGGGGAAACGAGAAGAGTCATGGAGACTCAGAGACGCACGTGTTCAAGGGTAGGTGAAGGTGGAGATGGGAGCAGGTTGGGGAGGAGACAAGAGGGGGAACAGGTACTGCAAAAAGCGATAGCATTTAATGCGACACAACAGTATTTAATGCACAAGGACCCTTGCATCAGAAGCGATGCAACGGAAGGGAAAAAGAAAGTGAATAGAGCTGACAGGCGGGGCCAATCAAAACTTTCGAGGTTGGTCCAACCGAAGGGGAGGTTGTGACCAGAGGGGTGGTCATGACACCAGGGGTGGTGTTTGCAAAAAGACCTGGAGGGTGGTCTTTGACTCAAGGGGAGGTCACGGCCCAAGGGGAGGTCTAGCCTGAGAGAGAGGTCCAAACGAGAGGGAGGTCTAAACCAAAGGGAGGTCTAGACTGAGGGGGAGGTCCAAACGAGAGGGAGGTCTAAACCAAAGGGAGGTCTAGACTGAGGGTGAGGTCCAAACGAGAGGGAGGTATAAACCAAAGGGAGGTCTAAACTGAGGGGGAGGTCCAAACGAGAGGGAGGTCTGGGGCGAATAAGGAAAGGAGATCCTAACACCAAAGAACTCCAGCAACTCAAAAGGAACCAAAATCGAATTAGTTGAAGTTGGATTAGTTCATGTTAAAGCGCTGCAAAATTTTCGAAATCTCCAGGTTAAGCTTGAGCAAATCAACAAAACCAAATGGTTATTTTTATTTTTGAAAACTCAGAAACTCAGAAAAACTTGGGATGTTAAATTAACACTCCCCCTTGGCCACTCATCCGACATGTTCATGTCTCGTCAAAACTCCATAAAAACCTAGTGGGAAAAATTTGGAGAAAGAGTACATGACACGCGTTCCACTATGTTGCACGAATTGCCTTGTTAAAAACTTTGGCCGAGAAACTTTAGGAAAACTCGTCAAGGGAAAAAGAGTACAATCCACCCAATTTCATTTAATCTCCAGGATTTATTCTTCGGGTACTCGATCTTCGTGATCAAGCTTTAATAATGAGTTCGTGAAAGTTCTCCCCCTGAATTCTGCACTTCTCTAAGTCTCATCATTCTAATTCTACGTATGTATCTTTCAAAGCTAGATGCTGGAAGTGACTTAGTGAATAAATCTGCTAGATTTTCACATGACTTATTATGCAGTACTTTAATTTCGTCCATCTTTTGCAATTCGTGAGCATAGAAGAACTTGGGGTTGATATGCTTTGTGAGAGGACTCTTCACATAACCCATATGCACTTGTGCAACACAAGCTGCATTATCTTTATAGATAATAGTGGGAGTTTGTGCGGCATTCAATCCACACGGCTGCTGGATGTGGTGAATCATCCGCTGAAGCCAAACACATTCTCGTAAGGCCTCGTACAGTGCTATAATTTTTGAGTGGTTCGTCGAAGTCAATACAAGACTCTACTTAGATGATTTCTATGGAATTGCAGTTCTACCACATAGGAATACATAACCTATTTACGATTTGGCTGTATGCGGGTTCTGCAGGTACCCGGCATTTGCATAGACATTCATAGTTAGGTCTTGGTTCTTTCTATAGAACAGAGCAAGTTCTTTGCTTCCTTGGAGGTATCAGAAGATGTCCTTCATTCCCTGCCATTGCCTTTGGTAGGTTCTGTACTATACCTTGCTAGTAGGTTTACGGCAAATGCAATGCCTGATCTAGTACAATTTGCTAAATACATGAGTACTCCTACTACACTCAAGTATGGGAATTCCGATCCCAGGACTTCCTCTCCCTCTTCTTTAGGTCTGTACAGGCCTTTGTCTTACAGCAAAGATCTCCCGACCATCGACACTTTCGAAGGGTATGCCTTTTTCAAAATCAAACCTTTCTAACACCTTCTGAGTGCAGGTTGACTGATGCTCTAAAATCCCTTTAGGGGTATGCTCATGCTGCAAGCCTAGGCAATATTTGGTTTTACTCAAATCTTTCATTTCGAACTCTAACTCCAAGTAAGAGCTTACTTTCTTCATACCTTTTAGTATTCCAATGATATTCAGATCATCTTCATACATTGAGATTATACAAAATCCATCCTGGGATCATCGTATAAATACACAGGGATTATTCTTATTGTTCGTGTAGCCTTTCTTACATAGAAAGTCGCTTCAAGCGATTATACCACATCCCGCCTGATTGCTTAACTTCATACAGTGACTTTCTGAGTTTCATATTGTACATATTTCTATTTGCTCTGTCTTGGTTCGGGATAGGGATATATTCATTTATATTCATATAAATGTCCGAATCCAATATTCCATAAAGGTATGCTGTTACCACATCCAGCGAGATTAAATATCTAAAGGGTGGTTTCGCCCATGACCGGGGAATAGGTTTCTTCATAAACAACTACTGGATGTTGAGTGAAACCTTGTGCAACAAGCCTTGCTTTACTTCATTATTTTCATTTCTCTTTCGAACAAATACCCACTTATGCCCTACAGGGTGCACATGGGGAGGCGAACGGCTTATACGCCCAAACACCTTTCTTTTATTCAGAGATAATAATTCTGCTTCTATTGTCTTTTTCCAATCTTCCCAATCTGATCTTTTCTTTCATTCAGCGAGCGATACAGGCTCTGGATCAAGATCGATGATTGTGGCAATTTTTTTTGCAAAATCAATGTCGACATTGGCTGTTGTCTTATTTATAGATTCTCCCGTAGTCACAAAGTTTATAGCTATTTCTTCAAGGGGTGTTTCTTATAATGCTTCTACTCACTCACTGCTGCTTTTAATTGCTGGGGCAAATCCCTTCAGTTTTTCAGCTCCGACATGTACTCACACATTCATGCTGATGTCTCCCTTCATGGAGATGTTCAATTCTAGTATGCCTTGTTCTGACGGTTCTATACTGGTGCCATGTCTCAACTAGCTCCCCTTCTGGTTCTGGAAAACTTTGGTGATCGGCTGTGTCATATCCTTCTTATCCTTTTTCACTAGGCGTCCCTGGTTACTTCGAATTCGAGGGGCCGGAGTTCTCGTCCTTTCAGAGGCCTTAGGATGGGATTAGGAATACCTTCATTGGTATTTCAACCCTCTCTGGTGCATTCCATGCATGCATATGTGACTTGGTCACATTCTTCAAATCACTAAAGTGGCCAGGCAGATGATTTGCAAATGCTTGCAAATCAATTATCTTCTCGAGTGCAATTGTCTTCTAGACTTTAGTTGTCTTCTAGACTTCAATTATCTTCTAAACTTCTCTATTTGCTTCACTAGTGCGCGGATCATGTGCATGAATTTCAATTATCTTCTGGACTTCAATTATCTTCTGGACTTTAATTATCTTCCGGACTTCTCTATTTCCCGATATTTTCATCAAGGGGTTGATTTCCTCCCCCAAATGACAGGAAACTAGCCGCATCTAATATACTTTCAGCGAATCGGGCAGTATACAAATCTCTCGTCATGGGGTCCAAATACCTGATTATGGATGTTGTCTCATAACCAGCGTATATCCCAAACTTTCAGAGAAAGCCCATTGCAATTTGTTATGATGGTGGTATAGGAATATAAACCTTGCAACCAAATCTTCAAAGATGAGAAATTTTCGGTGCTGACCCTTGCACTAGTTGCATATATGAATGGATGTTATATGCCGGTGGTCTAAAATTGATGAGCGTTGCTGCGTGCAGAACTGTGTGTCCCCAACATGTAGTTGGTAAATTACAATTCTTCAAAGTGATTAGGCAAAAATTTAATCCTTTTAATTAATGCCTCTGCTAGTCCATTCTGGGTGTGGACATGCGGTACGGAATGCTCAACTTTAGTTTCCATTGCCATACAATAATCATCAAATGTCTTTGAAGTAAATTCTCTAGTGTTGTCCATTCTGGTGAACTTCACATGATGATCAGGGAAATTATTCTTAATTTTAATTATCTGCGAGATTTAGCTTTGCGAAAGCGTGGTTTCTCGTAGACAATAAACATACATACAACCATTTCGATGAAGCATCGATGAGCACCATAAAATACCTAAATGGCCCTTACAGGGGATGTATAGGACGCAAAAAGTCTCCCTAGATACGGTCTAGGAATGTAGGGACTTCATCATTCGCTTTCAGATCAGAAGGTTTTGTAATTAAATTCCCGGTAGCACATGCGGGGCACACAAAATCTTTCTGATTCGAGAAATTCTTTACATTGACATTATGTCCCTGTGAATTGTTAATTATATTTCTCATCATTCTAAGACCTTGGTGGCTTTATCTATCATGCTAGAGATAGAAAAGGTTCAGAGTTTCTAAATATGGTTTTCAGGGCAGTATAGGCTGCAGATGCCTTAAAATTAGTGTAGTATAGCCTAGTTTCAAATGAAGGAAGTCGTTATAATACTATTTTTCTACTTTCTTCATGCTTTGTAATGAGTAGGTATTCCTTACCATACCCTTCTTCAGTCTCTATGTGGAAACTGTTAGTGCGAATATCCTTGAGAGTTCTAGTTGATTCTGGGTACAATAAGGCTTCTTTAATGACCAATGTTGTGCTCATTGGGAGTATAATTGTGGCTCTTTCTGAGCCTATTATACAGGTATTGCTTCCTGCGATTGTCATAAGACTATTAGCATTCTTGCTGATCGACTGAAGAAGCTTCGTCTCTCTCAAGATGGTATTCATTGTGCCGCTACCTGCTAAGCACACTCCCTCCATAGGGCTCCACACGTGTTCTAATATAATGTACTTTATTAATATGCAGCAGAAAGCAAGCAACACATAAATAGGAAAATAAGCCTTGCAGGACTCATGATAAGAATTTAATGCTTTGCTCTCCTAGAGTTTACAACCATCATTCAAAAATAATAATTCAATGTTCTGCTTCAATTACAAACTGCAAGTTACTATAAAAGATCCAAGTGCAATGTGTGCACTAGATCGAATCAGCGAAGTATTCAGAAACTTCTGCCTCAATCTGCTACATGGCGATCTTCTCCTTTTGGGAAACTACGGCTGGGGCTGCTGCGATGTCCAAAGGAGGGATGATGGGGACTGCTACTAGGCTGTCCACATCCATGAGTGCAACTAATGGATGTGGATCCTCCGTGCCTGCAATGGCGAGGTGTGTCTTATGTTGTCTTTTGCCATTCTTCTTAGACTGGAAAGCATCAATAACGTGCGACCCACGACCTTACCCTTCTTACCCCACTCCTTTGTGAGAGGCTTTGTCACCTTGTAGCTGCTAGCATTGGCTTCATGGCCAACATTGCTACTAGGTGGTTGTGGTATGTAGTTCTTCCGTAGAATATCATCTTGAGCTTCCGCAACTTGCATGATGTCAATTAATGTGGCATACTCCTTATAGCCGTCTTGACGATAGTTGCGTGTGGATTGCACCGTATTTGGGTGAAAGGTAAAGACAGTCTTCTCAATCTTCTACTTATCCGTGATTACATTATCACAGAGTTGAAGACGTATACAAATTCTGGCCATGCTGAGTTAGTTCTTTGAACTCCTGGTTCGAGATGCCAGTCATCTTCATATTCATGCAAAGAGTTCTTAACATTACTACTGGTAATTAACATAAAATGGTTGCAAAATTCTCATAATGCTCTTCGAACTCCCGGTTCGTGTTCCCATACTTTTCTATGCATTTTTCATGATTTACTATTTTTTTAGTGATTAAAAGCAATATAAACAATCACAGATAATCAAAACAGTAAATGCAATAAATAAATTACATAGAAACAACAATAACAAAGTTAAACATGCTTCAAAGTTCAATAATATGCACAAAAAAAATTGAATTCCCGAGGCCCTTTTCTGCTAGAAAATAAATTTTCGGCGAATTATGCAATTTTCAGGGATTAAAACACGAAATTTCAGTTCTGAGAAAAAATTTCGCGCAATTCTCAGAATTTCTGAGGCCCCTTTTTCAAAATTTCCTTAACCGGGAAAAATTCTCGAAATCTTCAAAATTACACGAACTTTCTTGCAAAAGTCATTTTTTTCTTCGTTCGGGCCTTGCCCGTTTTTTGGCCCACACTTGGCCAGCCTAGTTGGCCATGCCTTGGCCGATTCAAGAAGGGGAAGGGGTAGGGTTTCTCTACCCGGTTCCTAGAGGCGGCGACGGCTCCTTCATGCGAGCATGGCGGTGTGGGGCTTCAATGGCAAAAGCGGCGGCCGGGTATAGAGTGCCCCATGCGGGGGCATGCGGCAAGCCGGCAGGAGCGCGCGGGTGCCGTCTTCGATGAGCCGGCGGCTGCGTGTGACTGGCGGCGGCGACTTTGTATGGGGTCGAAGCGCGCCTCGTATGGGCGACGGAGGTAGTGCTACATGGCGCGTGGAGTCGGCGGCGGGCTTGTGGGTGCGATGGCGCGCCATGGACGCAGGCGCCGGAAGAGCGGCTGGCGACGAGCGAGGCGGCAAATGAGCTCGCCGATCTTCAAGCGGCGAGCCATGGTGAGGTGGGCGGCGTTTTGGGGCAGCGCATTTGGGCGCACAGGCGGACGGTGGCGGGCTCGAGGGTGCCTTTGTGTGGCCATGCGGGAAGCGCGCTTCGAGGCGGCCGGCGGCGGGCTCGCGACGTCTTCTGGCGGCCTTCGCTACGAATCCCCTCCTTTCTTTGCACTTGGTCGATGCGGAACCGGCGTCGGCTGTGTGGGGCCACTGCGTGGTGCCGCGGCGCTGCGAGGCGGCGGGGCCGGTGCGGGGTGGCTCTTCAAGGTGGCCAGAGACGGCGTCGTGCACATGCGGCAGCGACTTCAAGCCAGCGGTTGGTGGTCTGTTGTCTGGCGATCGGTGGCACCGCAGGCAGCGGTACCGGGTGGTCTGCGTCGGCGCATGCGGCGACGGCTTCAAGCCGACGGCGCCGTGGCCGTGCGCGCAGCTCCAGGCGGACTCGGGTGTCCAACGGCTTCGGACCGATCGCTTCATGCGATTTTTTTCTGTGTACTCACTACTACAGAAAAGGCCTTTACAGACGGTTCAAAAACGCCATCACAGACGGTTCCGTGAGCCATATGAGTTTATGGGTCAAGAATGCATTAGGTCATCACGAGCGGTTTTGAACCGCTTGTAATACATACTATCACGCAGCGGTTTGTAGATGCAACCGTGCAGTGATAATCGACTACCACCGCGATGCGGTCTCAGATGAAACCATTCGTGATATTCGACTACCACGACGGTCTCAGATGAAACCGTCGTGATAGATCGATTACTTACAGACGATTCAGATGGAACCGCTCGCGATAGTCCACTATCACGATTTGTTCCATCTACGCACCGCTTGTAAGTCGATTATCACGATTTGGTTTCATCTATGCACCGCCTGTGGTAGTCTTTGCATTGCTAAATCTATTTACGCTTATTGGCTAGCCTCAGAAATGCTAGCCATGCCCTCTAAAACAAGCACATCCAATTCTCATTCATTTCGTAGCACATCAAAATTGCATTCATTTCGAAACAAGCACATCCAATTCACAAATCAATTAACTAAAATTAACCATTAATGTACATTAATTTACACACATGTACCATTATGTTCAATCTATCCCAATCAAGTTCAATCTGCTACATTGTGGAAACTCCCATCCGGACTTATGACCGTCTGCTCAGGGAATGACGCAAGGTGTGATCGAATTTTTATGAGCTCGCCTGCTCCAACACGCTTCAGCGATGGTCGCAACCTGTCGATATGAAGGTTAAATTTGGGCTTATATAAATTGGTAAGTATATATGAAATAATTGTTGAAAGATTGACAAACCTGAGGATCATTGGTGATCGCGGAACCGATGAGTAGTTGCATGTTGTGGCAAACATAGTATCCACAGACGCTATGCTTGCCGTAATTCGGTGGCATCGCAAAAATAGAATTGGTTAGTTCGAGAGGCATTGCTACGAAGTGTTATATAGGATTAATGTGTACTAGCTAGCAAGTACCGGAATTTTTATCATGTCCCAAATATCCTTATCTTGATATTCCATCCTTTAGCATGTAACACGCCGAACACCCTACGTGACTCCAAGAAGTTAGCCTTAGCCATTGCAAAGGAAGGAAAGACTACAATAGAGTTTCTATGGAGGAAATGTGTTTACTTGATGATTAAATTCCGGATAGTTGTGAAGTTGTGAGTGGCCCTCTGTAGGGAATCTAGGTATATTACGATTTCGCTTTTGGTATAATTACAATTAGAATCCAATGGTACCTACGTATGTCAAGATGGTCATTAAACCTAAGTTTGTGTTGCTTATAAAGTACAAATCAACAAGTATAGCCAGAGTGCAACACTACTTACTCGTTGTAGGGCAAAAGTATGAATTCCTTGTTGCGTGAGCCATGAAAAATCTATAACGTAATTCTCGATTTAATGTTGCATTCGCCGTGATGCTTTGCTCAAGACAATGTGTGGGTCGAGGAAACCAACCGGTGATTTCTTTCTTTCGCTTCACAGATCATGTATCTATTATACAAAAGCTAGGAGTTATATATAACATTTATCGATATTACACTTAACATTGACCGTGATTGTACACACTTACGATTGTCCAAAGATCGTATGAGTGAAACGCCGAGCTCGCCGAGGTTGAAGAGATGAACAAGTCGTCGAAGGTCACCGTGAAGATAGCGCCTTGATACACGTGGTTAAAATGATCCTCCTTGAACTTGACGGTGACACCCGAGCGCCGTTGATCAACCGCTTGTTGGATGATCCATGTACCATGTATGCAATTCCGTAATCCAAATTCTAGGGTAGGGCTGTTTAACTTCTCGAGCAACGGCTCGCCTAGCTTGTATTTCCGCCAACAAAGAAGAAGGGGATATCGAGAGGACTCGATCGTCTTCGATTTGCCCTTGCCCTTGCCGCCTCGCTCAGATAGGTCGACTTCACAAGAGTCGATCGAGCACGAGGTGTAGATGCATGTGATGCAATGGGCCCTTGCCGTGTCAAGGCAGTAGCCGGTGCGGTCCAGTCCGTGGACTTGATGCCGTTGTAGGACATTCCCGTGAAGTTGACACCGGAGTAGGTAGCTCCAGGTAGATGTCCTCCTTGGGCCACTGGATGAATGTTTCAACGGCTTGCCCTAGAGTCATGACCTCATCGTTTGGAGGAATTTTTCAGCGGGACGGCCTCGAAATTGGCACAAACACCATCCACATTCACTTTTGCGAAACCCGGCGCTAGATTTGCACCGCACCAAAGCTCCGATACAGATGGATACACCGCCCCAAGCAAGATCTAGGGCAACAGAGACATATCTCACTTGAGCTTGCACTTCAGAGCCACCTCACGTACATAACGATACAAAATTAGCTACTCCAACAGCCTATCAATGGATTGAGCATTCCAGAGATAATAATTATTACCGGATGTCATCGACGGAAAATCTGTCATCACCTATTGTGGTAGGGTTAGGGTTGGACGCCAGCCTACTTTCGGATGTTTGGGGGGTTGGCTAGCGGATAGTAGGGGCAGGGCTTCCAACCGACTTGGCATTTGCAATCTCCTAATCCTTTCCTCAAAGGTCTCTATCTGCTTTTGCTCGGACGCACGAATCCTTTCCTCAAAGGATTGAGTGACCTCCTGTCTAACTTTTTCAGTGACCTCTGCTCTGATTTTTTCAGTGAGCTCATCTCTGAGGGATGCACGAAGATCCTCTCGTAGCTTTGCATCGTGCTCGGCTTTGGCTCTCTTCCTACTCTGGTACGATCCGGAGTCCGCTTGGAACCATTGTTCCCATGTAACAAAAACACTAGCGCCTCTCGTGCGACCTAGATGCTCACTGTTTCCTAGGGCCACAGAGAGTATATCTTTCTCCCTATCTGCCTGGAATGAGCCTTGGGAAGATTGTGCACTCAGCGTTATCTGCAATATAGCCCGACATGTCATTTCACTTCCTATGAAGTTATGGAGTAATTACAAACTAGGTAGTTCGATATCTTACCAGGCATTGGGACACTTCCTAGTCTTCGGGGTTTGAAAAGTACACTTCAGAGGTCAATACATAACCTCGCAAATAACCACCGCTTGTCGCGCCAAGACATCAGTGATCTCGGGAAATAGCAGGGAGAGATTCAAACTGCTTGCCTGCTGTTCCTGATCCCTCCATATCGGGGCTTTACCCGCATACCCAGCGGTGCCGAGTCTGTGGGGGTGCTTGTTTTTGCCCGAGGGCCGTGCGCCGCCGACTTTCACTCTTAAATTCATCTGCGCCTTCTTCGCCACAAACTCGCCCAGACTCTTCCAAGAATAGATACTTGTGGAAGGGCGGCTTCGATCCTTCTCCACGTAGTTCTTGACATGCATGCTCTTGAAGTTCTTCCACGCTTTGCCAGTGTAACGCGTGTCGCTGCACGGAGTCCAAGAGTTCTACCGGATCTCGAACGATGCGAGAATTTCCGTCAAGACAAAGGTTTTCGATGGTTCGCACCACCTTCCACTTAATCGTATGTGATCTTGACCTGCTCCGTGCAACTATTCCGACCATTCTCCGAATCGCGGACGCCGCTTTCGGCGAGGATTGATAGGGTCCTGCATCGATCGACTCCGTGATGGTAAATCGCCCGTGGGCCTTTTCGATATTCCTCTTCTTCTACCGCGGTTGGATATTGTTCCAAAGGATGGTGCATCATCGCACACATGAGGCGGCGATGACTCGTAATGAGCGGAAGACATCTTCACAAGAAATAGAACATCATGTGAACAAATGAAATCAGATAAAGCTAAGATTTAACATTTTGATATTGCTATCGATGTAGAGTAAGCATTCCAATTAGAGCTCAAGTACAAACCCGATTATCAAAACAATTTCAAGACAAGACTATTATCATCACAGAGCATTCATCTCAAGCCCACCACACCACATTGCAATGTGTTCCAAAGAGATATCAAAACAAATACCATATGAATAATCGACTAGAACAAATACAAATTCCTAAAACAAGTACAATTAGCATGAAGGACCATGACAGATTATTGATAGAAATAGTTAGGGAAAGGGCGGGGGGTCGATCAAGAACTTCGGCATTGGTTACCTTTAGGCGCCGAGGAGAAGGACGAGCAGGAGCAAGACGAGCAAAGCAGGGCGCGGCTGAAGGGGAGGCGCGCCGGCCTCGGGAGGGGAGGAGGCGGCGGGCTTGGGGCAGGAGGTGCGGTGGGCTCGGGGGAGGCGCGGCTGCCCGGCCAGGAGGAGGCTCGGCGGGCTCGGGGGCGCGCGGGCCGAGGAGGAGGCGGCGCGACGGATCGGGGAGGAGTCGCGCCGGCTCGAGGAGGCGGCGCCGAGGACGGTGGCGACAGGCTCGGGGAGGAGGAGCGAGAGGAGTTGAGAAACTTAATCGCTTGAGAGTGGCGGGCGCTGCAAACCCTAGCTAGAGTCCTAATGTAAATAGGGATGGACATCATAGACGGTTCTAATTAGAACTGCTCAGGATATACTATCGCTGCATTTGTTCTAACTTAGAACCGCTCGTGATATGTGATGTATCACAAACGGTTTTAATAAACAATCGCTCTGATATGTGATGTATCACGAGCGGTTCTCACTTAGAACTGCTCAGATATGTGATGTATCACGACGGTGTTAATAAACAACCGCTCAGTGATATACATGTATCACGCACGGTTTTAATAAACAACCGCTCTGTGATATATATGTGAGACGGTTTGTAGTTCAAACCGTCTCGTGATATTATTTTGTATTGGTTAATATCTAGATCGACTGCTTATTGGCTAGCCTCGTGAAATGCTAGCCATGCCCTCTCAAACAAGCAGAAAAGACAACAAGTACATGTATATACATCCAATTCACATTCATTTGAGAAACAATCACATCCATTTCACAGTACAAATCAATTAATTAACTCAAATGAACTAAAATTAACCATTCATCAGAACGTACATATACATATACACACATTGTTCAATTAATCTTTAAAAATTAGCCCTTCATGATGATCGACGCGTATGTAGCTAGTTTCGTCATGAGAGGAAGAGGAGAAGAGCGAGGAGGCGAGAGGATACCGGCGGCGGCGGCGGGGAGGAGGAAACGCCGGAGAGGATGAGGAGGCGGAGAGGAGTCCGGAGGCCAGGCAGCACAAGGCAAGGCGAGCGTTCTCGCGCGGGAGACAGGAGCGCGTGAGAGGAAGGCGCGGTTGATCGTGGGAGAGAAGACGCTAAGCGGCAGTGGGGAGGAGGAGGAACTGGCGAGGAGGCACGGGGGAAGAAGATGGGCGAGCAGGCGCGCGAGAGAGAGTGAAGGGCGAGAAGGAATTGAAGCGTGGTGGCGTAGAAGGGGATCCAGAGGGGAGGCAGAGGCGCGAGTGGGCGTCAGGCTCAGGCAGGCGGAGCACGATCTGACGTCTAAGATAGCACGCGCGCGAGCGGAGCCGATCGGACGGCGCGGAAATGCCAGGACACGATCCGACGACGGGGGTTTTCGGGTGACGTAGATAGTGTGGGATGCAGCCCTTTCTCTTAGGAATTAAGAGTAGTTAATGCACCGATCATTGACACGCGTACAGTGCATGGATGCAACGCTTTGTTTCATACTTAAAAACAACGGAATGTTCTCCAGTGCATTCAAGATTTGACAGACTTGTCGCACAGAGAACATCTTTCGCTGATACAGAATAATGATCAAGTAATCAACTTTGCGTGTCTCAGCTATAACTACTATATAAATCTGGATAGCCACTAGACACTAGTAATCTCATATCTGTGCAGCAATTACAAATCCATGTCGTATACACGTTCGTGAGTTCATTCACATAGGGGCTGGCGCGCCAACCGGAGCCCCCACCGGAGCACCAACCAGTGACATCCCCGGCATCATACGGCGGCTGCCCACGTTCTTCTGCGCCTCGCATAGCGCTGGTAGCGACATACCTGCATCCATTTAAGACCAATCGATCATTCACATAGACAAGAAAGTCAAAGCTGGCATGCACAATGGTAATAGTATATCTTCGATCGGTGCATGTTTGCATGATCAGGCGCTGCGACGCACCTTCACCGGCGGCGAGGGTGGCGTAGAGGTCGACGATGTTGGGGCATCCGCCGTAGCAGGCCGGGGAGCACAGCGCCCGCACGAAGCGACGGTCGTCCGCGGCGACGCTGGCGACGGGGAGGCCGAGCGCGGCGCGGTCGACGCCGCAGACACGCACGCAGCCATCGGTCTCGACCCAGCCGGACAGGGCCCGCACCGCCACCGCCGACGTCTGGCACCGGTGCGCCCCCTCGGGCGTGCTCTCCAGCACGCACCGCCTCCCGCCCGACGAGACGGCGAACGCGCACACGTCCGGCGGCAGCTGCTCGCACACCAGGCCATCACCTGCACTTATGCATATAGTTCACAGATGCATGCATGCACTCTTTAGTACTAGATGAAACGAACTTAACCTAAGCAATTGCAGCCGTGCGTACGCGTACGTACCAAGAGCTGACTGGACAAGGACGGCGAGGGAGACGAGGAGCGCAAGAGCGACGGCGAAGGAGGAAGCCATTGATGCACACCGAGCTAGCTTACAAGTAGCAACTACAGATCGGTGAGGAGTGCAAGAGAAGAGTAGCTTGTACTTGTGTTGCTACGACTTGGCTTGTGATGGATGAGATGGTGAGGGATAGGAGAGAGCTGTCCGTTTATATACATCCAGGAAGGCAGGTGTGGCCGCCCGCGGCGTACGTGGTGATTCTGTGAGGCAGGCCGGGTGAAGTTAACGAAACGAAGCGGCACGGCCACGCTACCTGAAGAGCAACTGCCTGCCGTACCCGCCCGGCCTTTTGTTTCTGCTAAGTGTCGCACCTTACCGTATGGGACAGTTTCATTGGGGAGATGTAAATAAATTAGGAGTGATATGATCTCAGCTCACACGTTAGCTAGCACGTACATCGATCGCGCCGTGCACAGGCTATTCAATTCGGCAAGAGCAACGAGGTATTGCAGTGTATGAATTGCATTTTGTGGTCGCCAGGCTGGAGAGGAAGGAGAACGATATATTACAGCAATCAGTTCCTCGCACGATCATCACTGATTACTTTGATTAGGGTATATCAGTACATGCCATGCAAGTCTTGGAAAGAATCAGTGCTGTGGTTAGCGTAGTAAATTCCAATAGTATTTCCTTGTGAACTCGTGGCTACCGGAGCCACTACCAAACTGCCAATTGCAGGTAAACTGGGGCTGCTGCTTGTTCTGAACAGCACGTATCCCCATCTCACCACCAAACACCATCAACCACCAATCAAAGCATTGTTACATATCACATTCCGGTTCAGCATTGTAAATTTTTCACATTCCATTTCAGCAACGAAAAGTTACTAGTACTTCTCTTTCAATGCACCAGACCAAGGCTGGTTCTTGCAGCAAAAGTCATGATAACTTTTAAGGTATATTGAACACATATATAAGATATTGAAAATGAATACATAATCAAGGCATTGAGCAGACAACTTGATAGCACAATCTCAAGCCATCACAGCGCAACAGAAGATACATATACAGTAAAAACGTATGTGTTAAACCTATTGAAAAAAAAGGGAGCTTATACAAAAAGTAGTCATGAACACTAATTGATCATAGATTCAAACGGAGCATACAGTGAAATTGCTACGACACTCCAATCCACAATGTTCCTTGGCAGTTAAAGCTAAGCTGTTGAGGCCTTCACTACTACAAAACATGCAATAGTGGACGCCTCATCACAGACAGTTCAAAAGAAACTGTCTGTGTTGAACTTATCACAGACGGTTTGAAAGGAACTGTCGGTGGTACGCACCTATCACAGAAGATTTTTTAATAGAACCATCTGTGATAATCTCCGCTATCACAGAAGGTTCTTAACAAGGACCGGCTGTGAATTATCACAGACGGTTCCATTAAAAAACCGTCTGTGATAGTTGTATATCACAGACGGTTCGTAATAAGAACCGTCTGTGATAGGCTGGCATTATAAATACCTGGTCCCGACAGACCCCCTGCCCATTCCCATTTGAGCTGCCACCCAGGTCCTCCCCCATTGCGTTAGCTTAGAGAGGAGAAGGAAGGGAAGGAAGGAGGAAGGGAGGAGAAGGAAACGAGGAAGGGAGGAGAAGGAGAATGAGAGGAATCTTGAAGGATATTTAGTATTTTCGTCGTGAGCTCCGAGGGTAATAATCTATAACCCTTTATGTTTGCTATAAGTTAATCGCTAATCAATATAAGTATGTTTGATCAATAGGAAGAGTAAGTACTTGCGGTTTATTAATCTAATTTGACACTAATTTGTTACATGCGTAACATAGATGGACCAAAACTGGATGTACAGTGTGAACCGTATGAGTCAAGAGTATATTAATGGCGTGTTTGCTTTTAGAAGAGCCGCCGAGCAAGATATGTTGAGGAAGGAGATAAAATTTATGTATTGTTCATGCATTGATTGCGGTAATCTGAAGATGTTTAATAACTCGGCGCAGATCGAAGCGCACTTGATTCGAAGGGGTTTCAAAAAAGGGTATACATGTTGGACCAATCACGGTGAAGAGCAGATTATACAAGAAGTTAATAATGATGACATCACGGAGGAAGTCAACGATATGCCGGATGTGGACTGTGCTTTTGATGAGGATAAGTCGCACGATGACAATCTAGATTAGATGCTACGCGATGCAGAAGAGAACTACAGTGAGAGAGAGTTTTGTAAATTCGAGGGCTGAATGGAGGACTCAGTGAGACCTTTGTTCCCTGGCTGCAAGCCGGAATACATAAGGTTGTCAACCGTGCTTGAACTGCTGAAATTGAAGGCAAGCAATGGTTAGTCCAACAAGAGTTTCACGGTGCTGTTAGGTCTCCTAGCGGACATCCTTCCGGGGGAAAACGTGTTGCCCAGCACCACCTACCAAGCAAAGAAGGTTCTTTGTCCATTGGAAATGGAAGCAGAAAGAATACATGCATGTCTGAATGATTGTATCCTCTTCCATAAAGAGTATGCAGACATGCATGTATGTCCCGTGTGTAAAGCATCCCGATACAAGCGTAAGAATACTGATAAGGTGAAGCAAGGACCTCTTGCTAAGATGTTGTGATATCTCCCAGTGATCCCACATTTGAAGCGTTTATTTGCGAACCCAAAGGAGGCAAGATTGCTACGTTGGCACTCGGAGGAGCGTAAGAAAGATGGAAAGCTAAGACACTCTACTAATTCTGCCCAGTGGAGAAACTTCGATCGGAGCTTCGAAGAGTTCGGTGCGGAACCGAGTAACATAAGGTTAGGATTGAGTACAGATGGAATGAACCCTTTCAAGAATATGAGCAAACCGACACAAAGACTGCTCACAATCTATGTATGTACAACCTTCCTCCTTGGCTATGTATGAAGTGGGAGCTCGACTACGTACTTTTTAAGATCCCCATGTTTCGATGCCATTGGGTTAAACTTCCGCAAGGTGTGAAGGTCGACAAGTACGGCGTCACTACCGTAGACCTCAAATGTGTCGGATACAAGGACGAACCATTCGTACTAGCTAAGCAAGTTGTTCAAGTTTTTTATGTAACGGATCCGGCAAATAAGAACCGCCACGTAGTTCTTCATGGAAAAAGAAGGATTGTTGGAGTTGAAAATGTCGTGGATGAGGAAGAGTACAATCAATTTGACGAGTTGCCTCCTTTCGGAGACAGCATCAGGCTCGAGGAAGAACTCAGTGAGGAAGCTAGCTATATGCGCGTCGATCATCATGAAGGGCTATATTTTAATTGAGAATTTACTCCATTGTAATTTATTCCATAACATGAGACACGTCAATGTGGACTTGCCATGTGTTATGCACTTGTAATATCTTATTTTGATGTCAATGTGGAATTGTCATGTGTTATGGATTTATCATCTCTGATTTTGATGTCAATGTGGACTTCATTGTAATGTGGAATGATAATATTATGCACTTGTAATAAACAGACGATAAAAAAGACCATATCCTTTTTACATCACTAACGATAAAAAAAAGGATTAGCGACCCTATCTTAGCCTTCAAATCTTCGTAAGCCTTCTCGTCGGCTTCAGTGGTGGTGGGATCTGCAACTGTTAGATCAAACGCCTCCACCTGCGACCTTGCACGCTCGATTCGCGCTTGTAGCTGTTCGGACTCCGAAACCAAGCCCCATATAGCCTAGAGGCTATCAACCCTGGTCTCCTCCGTCTCGGCGAGGTCGACCCGCTCTCCTGCAATTCGGATGTTGTCCTCGACTCTCCGGGCTGCATCCTCAGTGTGGACCAAGTAGTTCCATAGGATGATCTCCACGATTAGGTTTACTCGCTGGATGCCGCAGACCCTCACATTGGTCCATCTGAGGAGGAGATCCAATCGACAGATGATGGCCGCTATGGTCTCCGGTAGATCAGAGGGCCTACAATGGATGACATTGCGAACAGAAGGCTTGTCTGCAGCTTGGGCCAGGTTGCGACCAGAGAGGTGCGAGTAAACAAGCACAATGTAGGCCAATACAGCCGGCACGAGAGGGGAAGCCATTTGGAGTTTGTGGAGAAAGGTGATCAAGGAGGTTCGTGAGAAATCCCTTTCAGAAGGGGATATCCATAATAGAACCATCTGTGATATCCCTTTATAAGGAGGGAACCGCTAGGGTTTTTGCCCTTACTCATCGTCACTTCCACTGAAGCACCCATTCGCCTCCTCTTCCACTGAAGCCTCCTCCCCCGACAGCCACCCCTGACCGACACCCTGCCACCTCGCTTGCGCCACTGGGCCATCCTCCTCCGACTCGGCCTGACGAGCGTCGATCCTCCTCCGACGCAACCCGTCGCCGTCCTCCTCTCCGGCCTTTCACCGACTCCCTCCTCGCGCCGCCGGCTCCAGCGCCTCCTCCGGTACTCCCTCGCACCGCCGACTCCAAAGGTTTCCTCCTCGTTCTCTAGCTTCCATCCTTCCAAAGGGCCGACGGTGTGTTTCGTCGTTGCTTTGTTGATACTATGTAGCTAGGGTTTGAATGTTCTATGTGATACTATGTTGCTGATTGATGAATGCAATTTGAATGTTCTATGTGATACTATGTTGCTAATTGATGAATGCATGTAAAGTTTTATGTAGTTTAACCTACTGATATGTGTCAAGAATAATATTTAGACTGTATTTTAGATTATAGATTTACTTATTTGTGGTAAGAATATTAAGTTTATGCATGCTATTTCTAAATCAGTGTCTCGCTTAGTGCTATTTTTGTCACTGTATGTTCTTTTGGTAAATCATATCCATGTTTATGTTTGTAAAATCCTTTTTTTGTTTCATTGACTTTACTGTCCAGTTGTTTGATACATTGATTCAAAGTATGCTGTTTATATTTTCTTGAATGAACAAAAGAATGTTAGTGCTATATTGGAGACTTCCTTGGGTAGTAAGAATTATATATGCTTCCATTTGTTGTGAATGTATTGTCTATTGATGTGAATGTATCGTTTGATACTATTTGAGTAATAGATACTCTACATGAATAGTCAGCAGTGTTAATTAAATATAGCACTTCTATTTTTACAAGGCAATTTTAGTTAATTGGTTGGGTAAATTCTATTTTTTTTGTATAAAATATGTTTCCATATTATGTGCAAATTCTTCAATATTAATGGTATTTGTGCTAGATATGATGAAATTATGGCCATGGTGGGTGTTCTTGGGCATTGAGGGTGATGGTGGGTCTTCTACTCTATGATGAAGATGGTCAAATACTGAAATTGAACTGATAATAAATTCATATTTGAGCTCTACTTTGTTACTTCATCACGTCATCTTGATCTGTTGTCAATCATACCTTTGAGTGGAACTAGTTGTAAAGCATTTTGGCTCTGGTGGTTACTAGCAGTCCTGTTGGTTAGACCTTCTGTTATCCAAGTAGCAGGCTTGCTGATCTTGTGCTTTGTATTCAATTGCACTAAGGCTTTTCAAGTTCTGTGTATAATCGACATTGGTTCCTGTTTGACCGAAAGTTTACTCTGTGATCTTTTGATTTTGAGGTCATTTGACATTCCGGTAAAGTATTATTTAGAGCTCAAATTTTGAATCTGTATTGTCATGTTTAATTTATGAAGAGTATAGACAATAGGGTTGAGATGGTAAAGACTTGTTCTTTTGTAACTCTCCTTCTGAGAGCACACACTAACATCAATCATCTGTGCTTTATGTTGTTTATTGATGTGTTTCTGATGTTAATGTTGAGGCTTTCGGCTGTGACTCTTTGGCTTGCCCTGTGCATGACCATACTACCCTCCCCTTATCCCCTTCACTCTCACAACTCACTATTTGGGTAACTTCTATTTTCTTTACTACGTATTCTATATTTAAGTTCAATGGGTAACTTCTATTTGTTTATATAATTAATGTGTTTACAAGGCAATTTTAGTTAATTGGTTGGGTTACTTATATAGATAGCAAGTAAGCGAGATGGCATCTGCATCATCTTCGCCGCTAGCATCGACGTCGCCAAATGCGTCTGGATGTCCGACGGAAGTGATACGTAGGCGAAATGGCAGAGGAATATCGAAATTGCCTGTGGACCGACTGACCATCATGGAGGTCAGTGCCACTGGGGTCCCTCTAAGTCCCAAGATAGCAGCGGCGAGATTTCGGACCATCTACGGGATACTAGCAAGGGAACGGGTCCCCATCACCACACCAAGTCGAAGTCTCGATTTAACGTCTGGGGAGGCCACCGGGGACAAACTTTCGTGCTCGCTCACTATCCCGTATAAACTAGGCACGCGTGGAACGGCCGGCGTTGCTCGCGATGGGAAACAGACGGTTTATAAATAGAACCGTCTATGATATGCTACGTATCATAGATGGTTTTTGGTGGAAACCGTCTGTGATACTAGCACTTCACAGACGGTTCCAACAAAAAACCGTCTGTGTTATTCCATATCACAGACGGTTTTTGAACCGTTTGTGATAACCGCTTGTTATCACAGACATATAAATTCAGACGGGTCAAAAACCGTCTATGATGATAGTTCGAATCGTTCGTGATGAGCTCGTTCAGATAGTGCTTGAGGGCACTACCCTGACATGCTAGGCTTTGATCACTGGTATCATACATGATATCCGGATAATCTAAATATATACAAGCCACTATACAAGATAAAACGGTACGTAAACTATTCTCATTTATTTCAAAGGAAAAGAAAGTAAGAAACCTTCTATACGACTATACAAGGCATGCACATACAACAAATAACTGATAGTGAAGAACAAAGGCAAACAAGATAACAAGCAGGAACAATAATACGCTTTTACACCATGTTAAGGACTCAAAGAAAATTAGCAAATTATTCTCAAGATATGTGCTCCCTAGTCGCTATGCGCTTGTGATTTCATCATAGCACGTAAGAAATGATCTATGGACATAATCTGTATAATCAAATCATGGCAAAGAAATCCAACTTAAAGCATGCCAAACCTCCTCCAATCCAATGGTTCCAGTGGACACTGCCACCAAACCTCACAAAATTAAAACATACAGGTGGCCGTGCATGAGCATGACCCCTTTGGAATTGCTCCTCCCAGGTAAACAGTTAAGCCAAAACTATACAAGTAAAAGAGAAAAAAATACACATCATAACAACGAATAGTAGTCCATTCATATAAAACCTCTATGTCTTCATTTGATCTATATTGGTTGTGGTTAATGCACTTGTCTCATAGTCATGTTTCATTGCATAAAAAAGGAGCACCTCAGAATATTTTCCCCAATGTTTTCTTCACTGGTAACCTTACAGTTTAGAATCCCATCTGCTGGTAGGTATCACTGTCTTTTGAGGTTCCATTGCAACGCACGAGCACCCTACTAGTAACTAATAAAAGTAGGAGTTTACCCCTGCACAGCGGGAGGATCATCCCACCCCTACGTGCGTAAAAAACCAACAAACCCCCACGCACCGAGACCACCGTGTCGTGACGACACGCCCCTAACGTGGCCGCCGTCGATCTGCACTTTCGGCGCCTCTCTCTTCCTCGATTCCGCTTCCGCCTCGCCTTGCACCCACATCGGTCTTTGTCGCCCTTGATTTGTGTGCTTCGACCTCGTTGCCGCTGAGAACCACCCTTGCCATCGCCATCTGCGTGCGTCCCTTAGTGCTTGCAGAGCCCCTACATGTCACATTCCCCTTCTCCCTCCCACTCTCGCCCTAGGCTCTGTCGCCGCCACTCCACCCACTCCCCCGTTCCCATCTCCTCTCTCACCTTCCCATATTGTGCAAAGTTTATGTTTCCATTGTAACGCATACCACTCGCTAGTAATGAATCAAATGATGGTTTACTCCTCTAGTTAGTTTGGTTGGCCAACACATAGTCAATCAAGCTCCTAGCCGTAATAGCCCAGGGGTAAAGCCCCTACCCTCCACTCATCAAGCCCAACCATGTCAACCTTCCTAGGCCGCACGCCCTGTGGCTACGGCCCATGAGAGAGGCTTAGCACCCAACCCATGTGGGATGCCACCACCACAATGGTCCATGTCCCCACAATTCATTTCACACGCCGCACGCACGCGAGACGAGTTGCCAATGCTGGGATGCCCATCGCCTAGCGTCCCCATGCTCAAGCCGCAGCACGCTCGCGCGTCGTTCTGGCAGAGGCAAGCAATGCGACGTCAAGAAATTGAGGTGATCAGAAAATGCGAGGCACACGGGAAAGTACCCCCACCCACCTCAACCTGGTCAGTATCCAAGTCTCAGTCGGATAGCTCCCTCCCAGGCTGTGGAGTGGAGTTCAACTGTGTTATAACACACTAGAAGTTAACCCGCGCCAAATGGCGCAGGGGCTTTGATGTCGTTGTTTTTTTCTGGTTTTTTTTTTGTCAGGCACTAACATGGACCATCGCCAAGCGCAATGCTATAGATAAGTTAATATTTAGTTACCTGTCCCTCTCTACATGAGTTTAATACTAATAATAGATAACCTAGTAGTATATAAATTCAAATGTACAATACGTATAAAGCAGCATTACATAAGCATAATGAATACAAACATGAAAAAAAATGAACGTCAAATAAAACAGAAAATTAGTGTGGATATCATGGAGATATGCCCATGATCTTAGGATGATGAGACAATTGGCAATGGCATTGAGGGTTTGTGGAATCACTCGTTTTCAGCGTTGCTCAGCTTCTATCAGCCTCAAGGCGGTCTCGACCACCATGGTGGCGGCCGACCGCCATGCCTTGTGTTGATTTGTCGGTTTGTTGCTTTGGCGGTCGATCGACTGTGTGGCGGCGAGACTCGGCAGAAGGAGCTGTCTGACCGGCTTTGCTCGAGCGGTCCGACCCAAGCAACCTTATTGACTTTGGATTTTGAACGGGCCAAAAATAGAGGGTGTAGGCAAGTGAGAGGGTTTTTCAAGACTTGGTCCCATAATTTTGGAGCTTTAGGAAAAGTTCTATTCGATTGAAAATTCCAGAGAGTTTCGGATTTCCGGAGGAAATTTGGCTAAGTCTCGGTGGGCGGTCGACCGTTTTTGGTTGGTGGTCGACTGTTTTGCGGCCGGACCACCATGGTGGCGGTCGACCGGTGTTGGCTTGTTTCAATGCCTCGCGTGGCGGCGTTTTGTGGTTGTTAGGTCAAGTTCATGGTTATCATTGCATATGTGTTGCATGATGCATGTTTTGGCTAACGGGGTCAAGTTGTGAAGAACTTGTTCCTAAACGGTTTGTTGGTCTATTGTCGCGGTGTGGCTTGCGAGTCAATGACGGTCAATCGGCGAGGTGGATCGACTAAGCTTGGAGAGCCGAGGTCCGAACGATCAAGGATGCCGTGTGAGGTCGAGGACTCAAGCGGGGCGCAGAATGGACAAGGATGACCGAATGGGCAGTTCGGTGCGACTGGTTGGATCAAGCGGCGCGGGAGTCATTGCAAGTGCTCAGTGGTGCCGGTGGGATCCGGATGGGAGAGACTTGACGACATGGAGCCGTTGATCAACCTACACGTGGCGAAGCAGGCGAGTGCTTCGCGCAGATGGACTCGGTCTTTTGGAGAAGGATCAAGAAGGGGTATTTTGGTAATTTCACCAAATACCGCCTTGGTGACCTTTTGGCTAAACCGCGGCACGGGTCGACGCATGGTGAAGCGGTTTAGGTCAATTGATGACGAAGACGGCGCTTTGAGATACGTGCGTATGTTAACCCATTGTGTGTTAGGGTTTAATGGGTGCCCTAATGGAATATACCCTAGATGCTTAGTCTCCACTATAAATAGGGGTGTTGGTGGCTCTTGTGTGGTTGTTTGGCTAAGGGAGAAGCCACCATCCCATTGTGCTTGCCCTATTTTGGTTTAGGGTTTTGAGGAGAAAAGAGGGGAGAGCTAGGTTCTAGGGTTTGGATTGAGAGTGTGTGCTCACGTGGTGAGCTTTGTCCTCCTTGGTAGGAGTGGTCAGTAATCAACAATCATCCATCTCCAATCAATCCAATCTGATTTCATGAGATGAGTCTCTATTACGTTTTTGTGTTCATCCTCTCTATTTGATAATTTGGGGCTTTTCTTGATCTGGGAGTTTTTGCTTAGTTTTTCCTCTTGATATTGCTTGCTGGGATGTGTGAGGTATGATCTAAGACCATCTTGTTAATCATCCACCCACGAGCAAGCTTTTGGATCTAAGTTTTGATTTTGCCCGGTTTTGGTGAAAGAAATGGTGATTTTTGGGGGTTTTGCTCTTGAGAGCTTTTGGCTTGATTCTTCCTGTGATTGAGAGAGCTAAGATGTATGGGAGACTATCCTTAGCCATCTTGTATTGATTCCTCCCATGAAATCATCTCAATCACTATTTTTGCATTTGGCTCGGTTTTGAACCCACCTTCGTTCAAACCGAAAAAGATAGGAACTTTGGCATGGATCTCTGCAATCTTTGATTGGAATAGGTTCCTAATATCTTTAAGAAGGTACGTTTCAAATTTCGTGGAGTTTGCCTTACGGATCAAAAGTTAGACCGCTTTTCGCTTTTGCCAGTCGTTTGTCAGGCCGATTTTCTGCTCATCGTCAGTGGGCGGTCGACCGCCAATATCGAGGTTAGACTACCCATGTAGCGGCCGACCGCCCATTTGAGAGGTCTCGACCGCTAGGCAAAAAATCAACCCGCCAATTTGAGAGGTCTCGACCGCCCAACTCTTTGTGATTTGAGTTTTTGGGTGTTTTGCTTGGGGTTTTGATTTGGATTCAATACAAGTCTTCCACTGCTTGTATATTGATCTTCATAGCTTTTATAGCTATTGGAGTGATATTGTGTTGAATCTAATCAAGGTGAAAATTTAGGCGTGCTCCTATTCACCCCCCCCCTCTAGTCGCCTTTCCGGTCCTATAATTAGAAATACTCACATTGAACTCTTCGAGGAGAAGGATGAGTACATAGGAGTATTCCATCTAGTAGTATCTCGCACTAAATCAATTTAATCAAGGAAAGTATGACTGCAATTGTGTGACTGACGTGTAATTTGGCATGTGCAATAATTTAAAGGAAATATAGCATGTGTACATATCTACATTATCTCTAGCCTCAGATTTAACAATGTGATATCTGATTAGTCCATGTATGTTGTTCTATATCACAACAGAGACATCGAATTTAAACCTAACAGCCAAGCACACCTATGCAGTGCAGAAAGATTCTTCCAGCGATCAATTATAGCCCAAGAGAAAACTTTTCGTGCATCCTCTGAGCCAATTCATGCAAAATTTAAACTTAAAAAAGTTAGAATCGAACTGCTGAGGCTGTTTTTTGTAGCACCTAGAATAGAACAATTCATGGACTGCTTGTGTGCACATAGGTATCTCATTACCTGATCCGAAGGTCTATTAGGAGAATATAATAAGACCAAAACCAGATGGTTGTGCTGAACTCCTTGTGGTCACCATGATGTCATGGACAAAATTATTCGTCAGTGCAACCTTCTTGCCCAAGAGGGAGGTATGATCAATCACTCCAATCCTAATATACCACCTCAGATTAGTAGCATAGAGAGAGAATAAAAATAGGAGGAAAAATATCTTTAGTCAAAACCTCATCCGCACACCAAATCTTGGTCATCATCACGTGATCAAAACTTTTGATGCATCATGTCCTGTGGCACATCAAAGACAATCAAACTTCATGGCATATTTGGGTTTTGGAGCAGCTTTTGCTTTCATTTTAAGTACTTCGTGTTTCGCTCGTATTGTCTTGTCAATTAAAGCTCATTATATCAAAAGGTTATCTAGCCTAATGCCAATGAATCATATGGAAATCTCTAGAATTAAATATAAACATGTACACATGTCATGCAAAAAGATTCTAGACTAAGGAAGATGATATTATTGCTCATTCATAATTTGTTCTATAATATTATGCTAGATTCCAATGGTAACTGAATTAGCCTGTGAGATTGCCAACAATTCGATGAAAGCATGCGATATGATCATAAACATTCAAATGTCTAGCCTAATACCCTTTGGTGCAAAAATTTTGGGAACAGGCCATGAGGTCCAATGGACCAAATCGGGCCCTTGCACCCCTAATAACTATTACATGATAGAGATGTGGTTGCATCATCTCCATTGTGAGCTTTAGATCCAGCTTAAAGATGAATCTCAATAATTCAACCACGACATGCATAACTCACTCTCATCATAGTAACATCACAACACTCCACCATGACAAACCTCATTTCAGTAACTATTACCGAACACTACCTGAGACACAAAATGTCGTATGGAGAAACCAGAATAACAAAGAGTAAAATGTCGCTATGCATAATCTAGCAGAATATCCAATTTTTAGTTAAAATCGAGAACCAATGATACAACTAAAGTTTGACAAATAAAGGCATATAGCTAGAGGGCAAATTTATCGCCATCGTCAAGGTTCTCAAGCAGACAAGTATATCAAACAATGATTTCTAGGGCTCCAAATCTTCATGCCACAAAGGGTAGTTTGTCACCGGTAAAAGTTCCTCTTAACACCATCGGCGCTTATCTGCACTACTACCAAATCAAAGAATCAATGATCAAAACAATATTTTCTAGCAAAATAAAGTTGGAAAGAAAATGATAGATGTATCTCAACTTCTATTTTACTTTCTATCAGCATTACCATAGTTTTACAAATAAAACATTAGCAAAAAAAATTGCAAAAGACAATGAAAGCAAAGCAAACAAAGAACAAATCACTAAATGAATATGATAAGCAACTGGATTAGGTAAAAAAAACTTGGTCCCACAACAGTTCTAGAAAATGATCTCATTTCACTTTCACCACAAAGCACATGCACCAGTATCCATCAGTCTAGAAAATGATCTTGGTCATACAGAAACTAAATGATCAAGATATGTTTGAACTGATTAAATTTCTAAAGCCCTCACAAGGCACAGGTGTCAAATAGATGTGCAAAAAATTAGGTGATAGTACAAAATCCATTAAAATCATCACATTCAGGTTTTTCTGATATCAACAAAAGGAGCAAAGGCAGTGTAAAGCACAATGATTTGCATGAGATAAGAGAGCATTTATAGTAACTGTACGAACAACCCCTCCGCTGGCACCATCATAGGCCATAGCAAGGGAAACCACCTTCACCACAAACTTCTGCAAAGATGAGCGTAAAAGAACCATGTTAGGAGATGCATCAGAAGCACAACTGGGCAAGACTATGAAGGGAGCATCTGAGTAACCAAAAATGATGTATGCGCTCTATGATCCTAGAGTCTGGACTTTGTAATTAATGTTTTGAGCTATTTGCTCAATCATGGTAAAACTGTGACCAACACTACCAGAAACAGGATTTTTCCCGAGTGCCAAAAACACTCGGGAAATGGGGCCAAACACTTGGGAATATCTTTCCGAGTGTCACACTCGGAAAAAGCACTCGGATAGATTAGTCGATAAAATAGCTTTCGAGTGTTACACTCGAAATATTTTCCGAGTGTATATGTATACACTCGAAACTCACACACTCGGGAGAAAACCCGCCGAACGGCTTCTCCACCAGAACGGAATCTTTACCGAGTGTTGACACTTTCAATAAGTCGAAAAACACTCGGAATGTTTCAACGCTTGACCGATTTAAACTAGGAAAATTGACACCGCCATTTTTCCCGAGTGCATGGCTAAAACAACCCTCGGAAAGCTTCACTTTAATCCGACAGAAATTGCCACGGTCAAGTTTTCCAGTATTGACACTCGAAAAAATGTCGCTTTCCAGTGTCGACACTCGGAAAAATTTGTCGATTTCCGAGTGTCGACACTCTGAATATTTGTCGCCATCCCGAAAAGCCAAAAACACTCGGAAAGCGACAAACACTCGAAATCGATAAACCAAACAGAACCCCATTTTTCACAAATTCATTTAAAATCCATTCCACAAAGAATCAATAATCCATCCATCCATCCATTCCACAATATATGTATGTATGTATGTATGTATATATATATATATATATATATATATATATATATATATATATATATATATATATATATATATATATATATATATATATATATATATATATATATATATATATATATATATATATATATATATAGATCTAACAAAAGACATCATAACAATTCTTAGCTCACAACATTCAAGTTCAAGTTCAAAATGTAAGCATAAGGCATTATACATATGATAGCCCCAAATAGTAATTTCATAGTCTTATATACATAAAACAAAAGCAAGTATCACTACAACCATTTGCATGCATGTAATTTCTGCTTCAATCTTCTCTGCACAAAAGCATCATTTTGGGAGTTCTGCAGATAGAGCAAAACTTAATATTAGTGACATCTTACAACAAAAGTTAGGAATTGATATTACATGAAAAGATAATTAACCAAACTATTGACAAAGCAAAAAAAATTCCTTTAAATCATGATGAGCAACCTAATAACATGGCAAATCGCTTAAGGGCGTGTTCGGTGTGGGCCACTAGTTTGTGGCCTAATTGATCATTTACTTATGTCATCTACAGCACATGCAAGATAAATTTTAGTATAATGATGTACTACTATAAAAAGGAATGAGCTGAAACTATATATGGACTTAATTAAGAGGTGCGAGGAGTGATATTTTGTTAGATATATAATTACGTGCATGGTATCCACTTGTATGATGTACCTTTTAAAAGGTCTGGCAAATTCATATGTTGACGTGCTTATTAGCACCTAACAATATAGAACATGAAAAGCACAGGTGCTAAAAATGTTAAACTCCAACTCTCAATATTTTGTCATTGTGAACTATCGATCAACATTTATGTCTCAAGCACTTATCATCAAATTCATAGAAAGGAGTGTACATAAAAATTATTATATGTTGACACATTTCAAAAGAATTTATGATATAGATATAGAGAATTAGTTATATATGTAGCCATTTTTATCCATCTTTTAGCAATCACCTGATTATGAATGTTTTCTAATATTGGTATCCTTTTAGTAGATCATGAAAATAGCAAGCACCGGTGGTGGTCTCTACGATGGACGATTCACATGATCTTCATTAACATTAGCACCAAAGATCTTTAGCAATAGCAAGAGAAGCAACCGATCCCGTCGTTCCCTACATTTTCATAAGAAATCGCATTATAAGAAATTTGCAAGAGCGACTCAATAATTACATTGCATGTCATTTCAATGTCTTCAATCAAGCGACTCATAAGAGACTAACAATATAATAATCAAGATGCGCTATTAACCCAGAGCAGATAAGTGAGGTAGTGGTTCTCCGACGGAGGGACATTAAGTCAAGTCCCAATCCCGAGTGCTCGTGATATTTGTTTGCACATTGCCATACATTAGCCAAGTATGAATATATATATATATATATATATATATATATATATATATATATATATATATATATATTGCATATTACTTTGTTATTGTACTACCACGCCCAACTAACATGTAGGAGCATTTGCTCCAACCACGCTTAGCCTCAATTTCTGTCATAGCCTACGCCAAGCTCGTAAACCTAAGATCGGATCTCATGTGATGGTCGCTGTCGACTTTGAAGGTGTACTTCATCCGTTGATGCAAAGACTCGTGGATCGGACCTCGAGAGGGTTGTCGGTGTGCTAATGTAGCCGGCACCCATGAAGAAACGACCATGTTTCTTCCCTTTCCACTTTGTACACAAGACTGCTCGCGTCTAGTGGTGAATTCATGACGTCAGTAGTCCGGCCATGAATCTCCTTAGCAAAGATCAAGATATTCATTTTGTTGGACAAAATCATCAGGAGCGAAAATCATCAGGACAAAATGATCGAAATCGTACTAAGTTCTCTGTCACAAGACCGGTCGCACACAAGGTGCCCTCCCGATCACCCCTCCTAGCTTTCTAAATATGCCTCCATATCGGAGACAGCCTCGCTTCTTCTTTTCCTGCACCCAAAGAGGAGTGTGGATGGTTAAAGCATGTTAAACTTGACTGTCGAAATAGAAGATAGGATTGGTTCAATTAAAACTAAAGAGGAGTGTGGATGTGTTATAAAAATTAAGCAAGTCCTACTCTTTAAAGTTGACAATAATATTTATTAACTGTCTAATTTGTTAACTCTTTGGTAGGATATACAAGGGCACATAATTGTGATGGAACATGTCAAATTTCCGATCATTCAACAACAACCCAAAAGAAGAAATTTTAGATCTGAAATTTTGTGAGAGGGGAGTTGAGTCTTACCTCACGGACCGAGAGGATGAGCAGAGCAATGGAGGGGGCGCGCGCCACGGAGGAGGAGCCAGGAGGCAGAAGTCGAGGGCAGGCAGGGCATGGGCATGAAGGAGGGAGCCAGGAGGCGGAGTTGGGGTGGCGCCATGAGGAGGGAGCCGGGAGGCGAGTTTGGGCGGCACATGAGGGGGAGCCGGGAGGCGGAGTCGAGGCGGCTGCAGGGCGGGCAAGTGACGAAGCGGGTGATTACAAGGACGAGGCGGCAAGTGAGGACGGGAGGAGCGGCGCCTGGCTGGGGGAGAGGGGAGCAACATGGGGATTGGGAAAGGGAGCAAGCACAGGGGGGGGGGGTTGGGGAGAACGGAGTTAGAAACAAAGCAGGGGGATGGCGCGGCCTATTGTTTTAGCTCCCGAGTGTCTCAGAATTAACGACACTGGAAATCATTTTTCCCCGTTGCTCCCATCAAAGTTTCCCGAGTGTCCGATCGGACACTCGAGAAATTTTAATTTCGAGTGTTTTCTCTCCCCGAGTGTTTCATGAGGCACTGGGATGTTCCCGAGTGTATTATTCAAAACACTCGGAAACTTCGAGCACTCGAAATTAGACGATTCTCGTAGTGCAAATAAAATAAACAGCTTGAAGGTACACTTCATTTTCCCTCACAAAAGCCATGAATAAGGTACTTTCTATTCTTGTAACATGTTCTGGACATGGATAACACATATCAGAAAGAAATGTCATGACTTCATGAAGGTGAATGAACAACAACGCTAACATTCTTGTGTTCGAATGGTACAAAGAAACATACGTTGTTCGGTAAGCCAACAACCTAATTGTTGGTCAGAAATTTCACAAGACTGTTGCCTGTTGAATTCTCGCACATGGCGCATAACTTTAGCATCAGGAATCTTGCATGTCAAATATTTCAAGTAACTATACAGTATTGCATTAGATCAGTGGCGGACGGACAGGGAGGACACAGGAGGTGGAGGGGAAGGAGCGAGGCGGAGGAGAAGGGCGACCCACTGCACGATGTAAGGCGTTCAGGGCAGGGGAAGCGCGGATGCGATGGGAAGAGACCCGCGGGAACAAATCTACAACGGACGGAGAGGGAGGAGACGGGAAGCAGAGGGGAAGGGCAAGGAGGAGGAGAAGGGCGATGCGATGGCGGAGGGAGAGCCGAGGGGAGGGGAACAGGAGGTGGAAAGGGGGAGCGGCTGGGCCGCGTGGCGCGGGGCTCGAGCCAGCGCGAGGAGGAGATGGATTTGCCAGGGATGAGAGAGGAGGGAGGGCGCCAGCACGCCTCTATCCCGTGTGCCTCCGACGACGTGGGCCTATGGCAACGCAATCGGATTCACACAGCGTCGTTTGGTGGGCAACGGAGAGGCCAAAAGAACGGTGGGGGAAGAAAGGGGAGGCCGTTGGGGTGCTCAAGCGGAGAGGAATCGAAGCAATACTCACCGGGGAAAGGACGGTGGTCCAGATGGCGAGCGGCAGCCGGACCCGAGAAAGATGGCTACGTGACGTCGACCCGTGGAGGAAAAGAAAAATTGTAGTTTGCGGGTTTTCGCTCGTGGTGCTGCGGAACACGACACGACATGGAAGAGAGTGGGAGGCGTTCGCGGGAACGACGGGAACGTCAAGGCGACGTCGGCGGCCGGCGTGGGGAGTGTTACGACACGGGTCCGAGCCAGCGCAGGGAGGAAGCAGAGGGCATGTGGGGGCAGGGAGAGCAAAGGCGCGGAGCCGAGCTGGTGAGGAGGAGAAGGGCGCTGGCAGAGCCGCAAGACGGATGCGCGGGAGGAAGCAAGACGGCCGAAGGCCGTGGAGACGTGGGCATCAAGACACACGCGGCTCATCGGCATGATCAGCGCTTCTTCCCACGACGCACACCGGGCGGGATCAGCGGCACGAGCAGGCGTGGTGCGATCCGACGCCGCTTTTCGGGTGACGCTGTGTGCGCCGGAGGCCTCCTTCCTTCCGTCCTTTAATGTTAGTAACGCACCGATCATGACACGCGTACAGTGCATGGATGCAACGCTTTATTTCATTCTAAAAAACGACAGAATGTTCTTCGGTACATCCAAGATTTGACAGACTTGTCGCGCAGAGAACATCTTTCGCTGATACAGAATAATGATCGAGTAATCAACTTTGCGGGTCTCAGCTATAACTACTTTATAAATCTGGATAGTCACTAGTAGTCTCGTATCTGTGCACCAATTACAAATCCATGTCGTATATACGTTCGTGAGTTCATTCAAATAGGGGCTGGCGCGCCAACTGGAGCCCCGACCGGAGCACCAACTGGCAACATCCCCGCCATCATACGGCGGCTGCCCACGTTCTTCTGCGCCTCGCACAGCGCTGGCAGTGACATACCTGCATCCATTTAAGACCAATCGATCATTCACATAGACAAGAAAGTCAAAGCTGGCATACACAATGTTAATAGTATATCTTCGATCAGTGCATGTTTGCATGATCAGGCGCTGCAACGCACCTTCACTGGCGGCGAGGGTGGCGTAGAGGTCGACGATGTTGGGGCATCCGCCGTAGCAGGCCGGGAGCACAGCGCCCGCACGAAGCGACGGTCGTTCGCGGCGGCGCTGGCGACGGGATGCCGAGCGCGGCGCGGTCGACGCCGCAGGCACGCACGCAGCCGTCGGTCTCGACCCAGCCGGCCAGGGCCCGCACCGCCACTGCCGACGTCTGGCACCGGTGCGCCCCCTCGGGCGTGCTCTCCAGCACGCACCGCCTCCCGCCCGACGAGACGGCGAACGCGCACACGTCCGGCGGCAGCTGCTCGCACACCAGGCCATCGCCTGCATTTATGCATATAGTTCACATATGCATGCATGCATTCTTTAGTACTAGATGAAAGGAACTTAACCTAAGCTGACTGGACAAAGACGGCGAGGGAGACGAGGAGCGCAAGAGCGACGGCGAAGGAGGAAGCCATTGATGCACACCGAGCTAGCTTACAAGTAGCAACTACAGATCGGTGAGGAGAGAAGAGTAGCTTGTACTTGTGTTGCTACGACTTGGCTTGTGAATTGTGATGGATGAGATGGTGAGGTATAGGAAAGAGCTGTGCGTTTATATACAGCCAGGACCAGGAAGGCAGGTGTGGCAGGCCGCGGCGTACGTGGTGATTTTCTGTAGTTAACGAAACGAAGCGGCACCTGCAGAGCAACTGCCTGCCGTGCCCGCCCGGCCTCGTCTCATGAATCCCCAGGTGTATTCGGTCGATTCAACGAAGCGGCACTTGTTTCATTGGGGAGATGTAAATAAATTAGGAGTGATATGATCGCTTATGCAATTCGGCAACAGCAACGAGGTATTGCAGTTTATGAATTGCATTTTGTGGTCGCCTTACCGGTTTGCTGTAGAGGAAGGAGAACGATATATTACAGCAATCAGTTCCTCGCACGATCATCACTGATTACTTTGATTAGGGTATATCAGTACATGCCATGCAAGTCTTGGAAACTGGGGCAGCTGCTTGTTCGGAACAGCACGTATCCCCATCTCACCACCAAACACCATCAACCACCAGTCAAAGCATTGTTACCTATCACATTCCAGTTCAGCATTGTAAATTTTTCACATTCCATTTCAGCAACGAAAAGTTACTAGTACTTGTCTTTCAGTGCACCAGACCAAGGCTGGTTCTTGCAGCAAAATTCATGATAACTTTTAAGGTATATTGAACACATATACAAGATATTGAAAATGAATACAGAATCAAGGCATCGAGCAGACAACTTGATAGCACAATCTCAAGCCATCACAGCACAACAGAAGATACATATACGGTGAAAAACGTATGTGTTAAACCTATTGAAAAAAAGGGAGCTTATACGAAAAGGAGTCATGAACACTAATTGATCATAGATTCAAACGGGGCATACAGTGAAATTGCTATGACTCTCCAATCCACAATGTTCCTTGGCAGTTAAAGCTGAGCTGTTGAGGCCTTGAGGGCACTACCCTGACATGCTAGGCTTTGATCACAGGTACCATATATGATATCCGGGATAATCTAACTATATACAAGCCACTATACATGATAAAATGGTATCGGAAACTATTCTATACGATTTCAAAGGAAAAAGAAAGTAAGAAACCGTCTATACAGGCCATGCACATACAACAAATAATCTGATAGTGAAGAACAAAAGCAAACAAGATAACAAGCAGGGAACAATAATACAGTTTTACACCATGTTAAGGACTCAGCAAAATTAGAAAATTATTCTGCATATGTGCACCCTAGCTGCTATGCAGTTGTGATTTCATCATAGCACAGAAGAAATGATATATGGACATAACTGGTATAATCAAATCATGGCAGCAAATCCAACATAAATCATGCCAAACCTCCTCCAATCCAATGGTTCCAGTGGACAGTGCCACCAAACCTCACAACATTAAAACATACAGGTGACCATGCATGAGCATGACCCCTTTGGAATTGTTCCTCCCAGGGGAACGGTTAAGCCAAAACTATACAAGTAAAAGAAAAAAAATACACATCATAACAACGAATAGTAATCCATTCATATAAAACCTATATGTCTTCATTTGATCTATATTGGTTGTGGTTGATGCACTTGTCTCATAGTCGTAGAGACTTGCAGAAAGATAACAAAGAGGGCAGGTCATGTTTCATTGCCTTGAGGGGTTTTACCAATGTGGAATTAAATAAGTTTACAAATAATAAAAATATGAAATAAAAAAGGAGCACCTCAGAATATTTTCCCCAATGTTTTCTTCACTGGTAAGCTTACCTCAAAGTGCAAGGATGAATACAGAGGTAACACATCATTGATGCTCCCCAGAATAAAAAGCATGAGTCAAAACTTTTGTGCCCACAAGAGATGCTACATTTAAAAAAAAGGGTAAAGTCCATTTTACAACCCTGAACTTTTCAAAAAGTCTGAAAAACAACCCTAAACTACAAAACCGGGTACAAGCCAACCTCCAACTATCAAAACCATTCATTTTACCCCCTCAACCCAAACAGGGGTGGTTTTGGGTGATGTGGCACCGACATGTCAATGGTTTTGCCCTGAAGTGGAAGAGGTCGCCGGTGGAGAGCGGAAATCACGCGGCGGCGTGCAGCAGCGCGAGGTAGACCTCGCCCTGAGCCGATGCTTGTCGGCGATCGCCCACTTGAGGGTCTTGTAGGAGAGCCTCCGCAACATGGGTGCGAGATGCTGCCGAGGTCGCCCTCCCGCACTGGTGGTCCACCACAAGAATCGCCGGCGCAGCCTTGCGTCCGCGTCATACCACAAGAACTCCACCACGGATCCATCGGTTCACCAGATGCCCCGCCCGCACCATGTCCATCGCCCCGCCCCCACCGGCTACCGCCGCCAGAAGCGGCGCAGCACCGCCACCACCCCCGCACACCGCCACCGCTCCGAGTAGGGCGCACCTGTGTTCATGGTCGCTTCGCACCACCGCCGCGTTAGCCGCCAAACTGGCCAGCCGCCAGCAGCGTCAGCCGCCGCCACGCCTAGGCCTCAATCGAATGGGCTCAGACGGCCAGCGACACCGTGCACAAGAATGCGGACCGTCAGTCCAAGGGCCCTGGCGTGAGGAACTCGCTGGCCTCAGTCAAGCCATGTCGAACCTCAACGACGGCAGCAAGAGAAGTACTGATTTGGAATCACCGCCATCGCGCAGAGAGTCGAGGAGAAGGGTCGACCGAGGCGGCGGAGCGGCATGCGCTGGCGTGGGGAGAAGCACTGCGCTGGGAGTGGAGGGCACCATGAGGATGAGGGCTCACGACCTGAGAGGCGTCATCGGGCAGCGGCATGGCGAGGACATGAAGCGGTGGCTGAGGTTTGGGCATGGCGAGCAAAGTGAGGCGACGGGCGAGGCGGAGTAGAGGAGGAGCTCAAGTGGAGTGGAGGCGGAGGAGGAGGAGCGGAGGTGGTTGAGGCGGGAGACGCTGGCGCGGATGGGCGACGAAGCCGGAGAGGAGCTGCTGGTCTTCTCCGTGGCTGGTCTGGATGGAGGAGGAGCTGCCATGCACATGGATGATTGCTGGATGGAGAGGTGCCACGAGGAGTGAGGGACTAGGCGGCAAGTGAGGGCGTGGGTGGGGAAGTGGAGATGAGGCGGCGGCGGGGGATGTGGAGGAGGAGGCGACGGCGCATGTGGGCATGGAGAGGGAGGAGGAGGCGGCTCAGTGAGGAGGAGGAGGAGGCGGGGAGAGGGAGACAGTGAGGAGGCGGGCGAAGGCATCGAGAGGGGAGAGAGAGAGAGAGAGAAAAAGAGGAAGAAAGGAAAAGTAAGACTAACATGTGGGCCCCATCAGCATAAAACCAGGGTGAATCGGCGTGGGGGGTATTTTGTCCGATTTGCAAACATCGAGGTCCTATGCTGCCTGGTTTTTGACTTCAAGGTTTTTTTTTCAGACTTTTTGAAAAGTTCAGGGTTGTAAAATAGACTTTACCCTAAAAAAAAACTAAAGATGCTAAATTGTGTTACTAAGTATGCATAAGGCAACAGCAGAAGGCAAGGATGCTTGGATTGTCATGTGTGCTAGTCTGTTAGATTTGTTTCCAAGCATAACGAGAGCTGCAGAAAGTTGCATTTTTTTCCTTTCTGAAAATGTACCACACCGATTGGGGTGTGTACGTGGTTTTATTTGCCGTTAAATTATCCCTCTTAAAGTTCAATTTGGGAAATGCAAACCGATTAAACCAATCTACAATTAGGAAATCGGAACTTAAAAGCTGAACTACAATCGGTTCATTTAGTTGTTTTATTCTCTTAGATGTTCCATAAAATACGATCTAATGTACTTTACATGATATTAGTACAATTTATTCACCAACATATGGACCTCAATAGTACAATTCATCAATGTAAACACTGAAGGAAATGCATGACCTTTCCAGCAGCAGAGTATATTATTCTGAGAGAAAAATTAAGACTTGGATCATATAAAACAAAACAAAAAATTGTTTTAGAACTTTATAAGCAGTAACAGGTCGAGCGTGCCTGGGATCTCAGTACGAAATGTCTTCTTCAATACTTGAGAAGTTGCAGAAAGATAACGCAGATAATAGTTGCATCATCGATCCAGGACTTCAAGTCACACAAAACCACAAACAAAAGAACAAACCGACAAAGGACGAACACTAGAGCATCTCAGACTACATATTCCCCAATGGTTTCTTCACTGGTAACCCTCAAAGTGCAAGGATGAGTAAAGATGGATGTAACATCACCGATGCTCTCCGAAACCAAACAGCAGGTGAATTCTCACAGCAGCAAACCAATAGACGACTAAACGGACAGATAGGCTATAGCACGGAGACGGGAAGCAGCGGACGCATACCTCGCCGGCTTCGGGTTCCGCGGCCGGCGGCTGCAGGCCTTACCAGGTGCGAACCGGTCGCTGGTACGAGACGCAAGGGCGGCGGCGTGGTGATTTTGAGGTTTTAGAGGAGGCATCCTAACCCTAACGGGGGAGCCGAACCACACACCGCCACTCGGGAGTACGTGGTGGGCCTGAAGTTATAGGTTAGTTGGGCCTTTACTGGGCCCTTTTTGAGCTTGGGCTGGAGGATCCAATAACTAACGATGAGATTTTGTCATATTCACAAACTTATTTTCCTTTTTTTAAAAAGGCTACGACTTACTTTCCTCTAAAAATATATATTTACTACTTACAGGATCTTGAAGGTTCAGAGATTGTACATTATGAGAATGACAATCAACACAAATGCCTTGAATTTATCAACATATAATTCGATAGTATTTCGTACGGTAGGATTTTGCAAAACTCTAGATGCTCATATATCTCCAAAAAATACAAATATTTATTCCATCCAAAAAACGAAGGAAGTGAATTCAGAAATTATGCTGATCTGCTGTTTTAGAATGAAAGCTCGTTATTCGTTATTCCCAGAACCAGAGCAGTTTCCAGGAAGATGGAACTCACAGGTCACACAGGCTCATAGCAACCATTTCAACAACAAATAAACGAACTAGATAATCAGGCACGTTACACTGCGGTCACCGTTTGAATGTATGATATTTGATAAATGTTTGTACGGTGTTTGATATGGCACAATGTAATTTCACACGTAGTGCATGAAATATTAGGAGCAGGGCTCATTGATTTTTTTTTTCTGTGTTAGGTTGATTAGAAGCAAATTTCTTCTGGAAGATCTGAAGTCAAAAAAAGTAAATAGACATAATAAGTGGTTTTGTACCGCTATGTGGGTTGAATATGATTAAACACTACTACAAAAAGGTTAATACTGGATGTCTCATCATAAACGGTTGATCAAAACCGTCTGTATTAAATACAATCACAGACGGTTTTGGTTTAGCGACCATCTGTGTTACAGGCTACGCTAAAAACTGTTTGTGAAGAAGTAATATCACAGACGGTTCAGTTGAAAACCGTCGTGAAGTATCACAGACGGTTTCAACAAGAACCGCTCAGTGATACTTCACGACGTTTTCAACACGAACCGTCTATGACTTTCCGTCCTCATCATAGACGGTTCGTGTTAAGAACCGTCTGTGATATGTCGTCACAGACGGTTTTTTTATGAAACCGTTTGTAATTCGCAGCGCGGGAGTTCGAAAAATTTTGAATGCGAGCGCGACAGGCAAAATGTTTTGGCGCTGTCCTTATATATATATTATAGCCACCCCAGCCTTGTTTTTCATCTCTCCTCTCCCTCTCCACACCGAAGCTCGGGCGACCACCTCGATTCTCGTCATGGTTCAACGAGGAGACACAAACCGGCATTTACGAGGAGGGATGCGAGGAGCTCCTTGTCCGCCGCAGAGGTAGATCACGAAAATGTACGTGTACATCCCCATAACATACACAATTTGTTAGTTGTTTGTTGTAAAGAAAATTATCTTAATTTTGTGTTACCTAAGGCCTGAGCACACCGAGGTTTTCATCGTCCCCCTTGCCGACGAGCTTGAGTCGAACTCGACGACATGCAAGAACATCTTGTGATATGCTGGTGAGGTACAGAGAGGAGCTCACAAGACCAATCCAAGAAGCCGATGAGTTCTTCAGGAGCTTGGAGGCATAGATGGTTTCTAGCTAGTTTAACTTTGTAACTTTATTCTTTTTTTCCCATTCAGAAGGGACATTGTGAAACCTTCTGGTTTCCATTTCCTATAATGTGTTTGCCATCAGAATTTTAATTGGATTTTAGTTGTCTTGCTAGAGGTTGCATATGGAAACTACTATCTAGCAATTGATTGGTTTGGCTCAAAATTCGAATTTTTTTTTCAATAGAAAAAACTATCACAGACGTTTGTGATAGTTACTTATCACAGACGGTTCTTGTTTAGAACCGTCTGTGAAAATAGACTATCACAGACGGTTCTAAACGAGAACCGTCTGTGATAACTTTTTCACAGACGGTTCAAAAACCGTCTGTGATGATCTTATGTCATCACTGACCCATAAACTCAGACGGCTCACGAAACTGTCTGCAATGACGTTTTTGAACCATCTGTGAAGACCTTTTCTGTAGTAGTGAAACTAAAATATCAGTAAGATAATACGTAGTACCATGTCGTAGGAAACATACAGACACTAGCATATGTTTCTAGGTAGTATATAATTTGTGCAGATAGCAGTTTAGTTTTGACCCCATGGTGAACATGGCAGCAAGCCTACAGGTGGTAATATGGTAAGCATCATGGAGCTTGCAAAAGTAATGTAAGATGCATGTAAGTAAGATTATTTGTAAGGTCCCAGCGTAGCACGGAAGAATATCAAATGATTGAAGGTGGAGCTTCGATGGCGATCACGGTGGCTGCCTTGGGATAGACTATGTACATAAGCAAACATAATACGATGAGTGTGCAGAACATCAGTGTTCTTCTAGCAGTACGATGAGGTGAAAGCAGCAAAAGATAGCGAACACAGAGCCATGGTAGAAGTGCATACCTAGCTACGCTGATGGTTACGGACTGTGTTCAGCACATGCCAGGTTCAGGAACAGACCAAGGATACATCGTTTTGTAGTGTTCAATATACATCCTAGGAGGTGGAAGCATTATTTCAGTGTTGTGTTCACCAGATTAAGTCTGCAAGTGCAAAGGAATCGTTTGCTACCCAATGTAATATATGTTCCCAATCAATAAAAGCAGGGATGGCATACGAAAAGAACGAAGGAACTACATGAACCAACCTTGGAGAGTCTATTGGCAAGGAAATTTTATCACAGGGTACAGTTGGAGCATGGATGCCAGGTAACCTTGGAGAATATATCTCTGAGCTACAATAAATGGAAGGATTTTCCATTCTGATCAATAAATAACTGTGGTGATAGATAACACAATCCTAATTAAGTTGGACATTTCCTCCATGATCAAAATGAAACCGAGAAATGATCACATCTTACCTTTATCTACAATTATGAACAACTAGCAGAAAACCAAAGGGTCTCTCTAAATGGAAAAGCATGTGCAGCTGCATTAATTAGTGCAAACAATTAAAACTATCTATATAGAGACAAAGAAGGACAAACAGATATATCCTGAAAGTTGTTAGCCCATCTACCGACCTGGATGTTCAACATAGAACAATGGCAGTGGTTGGTTTCATTATTCTCTTAGCCCAAATATAATTCCTAGTACATGTAGCATGTAATGATGTTATTCCTTCAAAAGCGTTGTTGCTCCCATAATATATTTAAGAATGTGCTGCAAGCAAACAAAATAAATAATAAAAGAATGTTAGACTCCTTTGTTAGCTGAGAAGCTCATATAAGTATCGGTATATGCCTGACCCAAAAATAAACATAGCCATACATGCGCAGACTGGATACAGACCACAAAGCATGTGTTTGTTACTACTAACTGGAAGGCACAATAATCAGTCAATATACAACATGAAATGTAGTAATCCTTCTAATAAAAAATATATCGATGTACATTTACTTAACCTACTCTAGAAGTGCAAAAACCAGAAGTATTGATGCTTTTGGAACAGTCCACAACAGAAGTATGTTCTCGCAAAAAAAATTTGCCCTGAAGGAATTACTAAGCTAAACCAAATTAAAGATCTAATCAGCATAGAATTAGTGGTGAGTACAGGTAAAGGAAAAGATATATAACACCTGGGAGGTACTCAGTAATAATGAAGAGTATTGTACTGAACCGTAATGCAGCAATCAGTAAAAGATGTACCAACCCATGCCAGCTTGCCATCCTACAGAACAACAATTTTGCTTTCATGTATTTCATGAAACACCTAGCATACACACTAAAAGTGTAAGGTAGGGGAGACTAAATTCTGTAAAAACATGAAAGATGTGCTAGAAGAGAAAGTGTGCAGCATGGTTAGTTGGTTACTAGGCAGGCAACGAACGTAGCAAGGAAGCCCACTGCACACTACAAAATAAAAAGCAATTGTATAGCTATATCAGAAGCTGGCAAACTAAAATCAGTTATGAAAATAATTAGCAAATTAAAAAAAAACTAAGGTTTAGAGGAAAAATATTGCACTAGAATGATGCATGGTATATAGACAGACTATTGAAAAGGGAGCCACCGAATGGCAAATAAACCTTTTTGCCATGCAAAAAGAATGTCAACCAAGAAAACAGCACCGCTCCGCTCCTACCATCGCACTGAGCTTACTAACTACTTTTAAGCTAGTTTGTGGAGGACAACAATAACAAGCTGGTTCTAAGCAGAAGCTAAATAATGGATTTGTAGAGATAGACCATAAGCTTCACAACATTGAAAATAAGAACACAAAGTTACAACTCACAATTCATATTTGGCAAACTATGGAAACTAAAACATTTTTTATTTTGCTGATCCATTTCATCATGCAGCGCAAATCAACACAACAAGCACTATTTTAGTCCAACTATTCTAAGCTACATACTCACGAAGCAGGTAAGACAGTGGTAGGTAAGATAGCTAAATAATCACTTCTTTATAGATGGTGGCCTACTGGCCACTACACGAAAAGTTACTGATAACATAGGGAGCATAGGCAATACACTCTAGGGAGAAAACGAAGAGTTTTATATTCGATGTACATATAATCAACAAAAAAAAAAGATCGATGCACTAAGAATAGAACAAGATCGATGCACTAAGAATAGAACTTCAAGCTTTATTTTGTATATAGCATACCAATGGATTTGTAGAGATAGAGTGTAAGCTTCACAACATTGAAACGAAGAACACAAAGTTACAACACACAATTCATATTTGGCAAACTATGGAAACTAAAACATTTTTTTACTAATCCATTTCATGATGCAGTGCAAATGCAGCGCAAATCAATACAACAAGCACTATTTTTAGTCCAACTATTTTAAGCTACGTACTATTTGAAGCTACATACTCACGAAGTAGGTAAGACTATAGCAGGTAAGATAGCTAAATAATCACTTCTTTACAGATGGTGCCATGGTGGGCAGTGCAGCTAAATAATCACTTCTTTATAGATGGTGCCATGGTGGGCAGTGCACAAAAAGTTGCTGATAACATAGGGAGCATAGGCAATACACTCTAGCGAGAGAGATTAGGAGAAGGTTACTCCCCAACACATCCATCTTAGGATAAGGGGAAAGGCCATAAGGGCGGCGACGTGGCCGAGGAAAATGACATGGAGTATTCTAGGAGAGAATGGGGGCTGCTCTTTATTAATATGAACTGGGATTACAAGACCTGACTAGGGACTATCTCTAATTACACCGAATGTATTGAATGCTACTGCTTTGGCTTTTGTGTTGCCTTGCTCTGTGTGTCTTCTGTTGTTGTTGTCCTCTCTTCATCTTCTGCGTTCCACCATTAAATAACTCCCGAAGAGGCGGCAGTTACTCCTGGAGAAGGCGTCCCTGGTGAAATGTTACGACTGGTCGGAGGTTTAAGGTAGTTAACAACGTGTTAACTACCTTGCGGTTAAGTGCCTGTGAAAAGCTTAACCGTAGGGTGGTTTACTGTCAATGTCTTGTATATCATCGCACGGTTTGAAACATATAGCACGTGTTCCATTCATCATAAGGTAAGAAATGCCAGTTCATAGCTTTTCCGAGTAGTTACCTAGTCGAAGCCTAGTCCGACCAGGGTACCCATCGTGTAACCTCTGGAATCCTCACGACCAAGGAGGTCGTTAGCCTTAGGGGTTACAATTATGAAGACGTATGGTCTTTTATGTATTAAAATAATACATAGAGGTTTTAATCCTCGTCAGTTACCCCCAAACACATCCATCTTAGGATAAGGGGAAAGGCCATAAGGGCGGCGACATGGTCTAAGTCATGCAGAGCGTCCAGGGCGAGGTTGGTTTTGGGGAGAAGATAGCGGATGGGAGAGGAGAGACCGGCGGTGTGAGGAGAAGGGGAAAGGGTGGAGGGGCGGCGGCGGCGCACGAATCTAGGCCATCTTGCCTACAGGGCGCGTGACTGACGACCGGGAGGAGGCGCAAGAGGCTTGGCAAGGGGGGCGAGTGGAGACTGGAGGAGGCGAGGAGGCGGTTGTAACCGCGGGAGTGCGAGGGCGAGGGCGAGGGCGCGCGGGGCTCGAGGGCAACACGCGGTGGGCTAGGGTTTTAGTCACGGTGAAGGCGGGGCGAACGAATCAAGGCCGTCCGCTGCGATCCCAAAGATCCCATGGCTCCGCATCAGGTCAATGCCGACTGTACGATCGTGATCCGACCGTCCAAGCGCTAAATCCGACAGAGCTAAATGGAACCGGCGACGGGACGAATGGGGACACGCGGGGTGCTGCCATTGCCGGACTAAAAGTACGAGAGCTCCCTGCGCTCACCATTCCTAGCGAGTTTAGTTCAGGACGTGATGACATGAAAGTTTGACATGTACAGAAGAAAAGAAATGGGGGTATACAATGGATAAAACCAGAACCAATCATGTACAGAAGAATAGTGAAATATCACGATTAGGCATCTAGCCATCTACCATATTCGTTGTACGGAACCAAGAAGGCAAGAAACCTCCAACTCCAGCTGAGCCCAATTAAACCTCTAAAAAAGTTTGACGAAACAAGACGTGATATACTAGTCTTCGAAGAAAGACTATGACAAGGGGAAGAATGAAGAGAGGATTTACAGTAACCTAACTTTCGAAATACAGCGCGAGCTACAAATATTTCAATTTGCAAGCTAACAAACCAAAGAAGAAACCGTGCCACATACTCCTTGCCACTGTCAGAATGAAACGAACTTCACAAGGATGGTGATTCCATTAAGAAGGATCAATGGAAGCCTCATATATTGCGCTGCGTATATGAGGCTGGAAATCGGATGCCCAAGACGGGAAGGATGAATCGTGTCTCTTTTTTGAACTATGTCAAATTTAATAAGTTTAGAGCAATCTAGAAACTACACTCAACCTCATACATATGGTTTGCTATTGTACTCAATCAACCCCTAAACATACTAGTGAAGTTTTATAACCTAAGTTCCAACCGTACACAAGTCAAATAATCTAGGAATTGAAAGAACAAAAAATTAAAGGCAGAAACGTAAAAAGGGACCAGAGACAACCGGATTTTTTACCCAGGCATCGGAGATTCGACGATGATGATGTAATACCCCAGTCTACTCGTAGTGTGGCCCATAAGGAGTCATGTGGTGGGATTAGTCCCATATTGCTTATTTAAAGTGAGTTGTAGTAGTATATAATACATGTTGGGTCCAAACATAGCACCTCCGGGTTAACCCTTTCACATGAAGCGAGGACGAAAGTGTAAGTGGGGTGCTATGTGTGGGCGGGTCCGCCCCACGGTGGGCTGGGTATTGAGCGGATTTTGAGTCAGGGTGTTACAGATAGTATCAGAGCATCAACCTTCACTGCACGGGTGCGTGCGGGACAGGGGCGCGGGCATATGGCGCATTGCGCATGTGGTCCCAGAGTGGACACACGGCATGGCATATGTGCCGATACTGGACGCACGGACGTGTACCAAGGGGTGGTTCTGGGCATTTATCGCGTATGCGGTGTGCTGCCGAGGGCGCCAGCCCTTGAGGGGATGAATGTAATACCCCAGCCTACTCGTAGTTTGGCCCATGTGGCCCATGAGGAGTCATGTGGTGGAATTAGTCCCATATTTCTTATTCAAAGTGAGTTGTAGTAGTATATAATGCCTATTGGGTCCAAACTTAGCACCTCCGGGTTAACCCTTTTACACGAAGCGAGGACAAAAGTGTAAGTGGGGTGCTATGTGTGCACGGGTCCGCCCCACGGTGGGCTGGGCATTGAGCAGATTTTGGGCTAGAGTGTTACAGATGAGGATCTAATAATCATCAATTATTTATTTATCTGTAATTCTTATTATAGATAACAATATCATTATATTGTTCTTATGTATACCCCTTAATGTTCATAAGGGAGAAACTTAACTAGGTGGTCGTAAGCCTTTCTACGACCACCCAAATATTGTGATGCCAAAGAGTTGGTTAAAAAGTGTATACAATGTCAGTTTCATAGCAGGCAAATACACCAACCGGCTCAGGCATTGCAAACCATACCTCTTTCTTGGCCTTTTGCAACCTGAGGGCTTGATATCCTAGTACTGTTCCCAAAGGCACCAGGAGGCTTTGAGTTTCTTTTTGTGGCTATTGATACGTTCACAAAATGGATTAAAGCCGAACCTGTGACTGGGATAACAATGAAAGTAGCCAAAAGGATCATGATGAGAAGCGTAATTACTCAATTTGGTGTCCTAAGTCAAATAATTATAGATAATGGTACACAATTTTTTAGCGCAGAATTCTAAGAATTTTACAAAGAGTTGGGTATCAAGCTGTGTTACGCCTCTGTCGCCCACCCACAAAGCAATATGGCAATCAAAAGAGCGAACGGCCAAATCATGTAGGGAATCAAAACTCGAGTCTTCTACCAGCTTATAAAGCGCTCAGGGGCTTAGATTAAAGAATTACGCTCAGTATTATGGGCAATTCACACGACTGCTAGTCGGGCTATAGGTGAAACACCTTTTTTCCTAATTTTTGGGGCTGAAGCGATGCTTCCACCAGAACTAAAGATTCGGTCGACAAGGATTGAAAATTTTAACGACTCTGGCCAGGAACAATTTCGAGCAGATGACATCAACCTACTCGAAGAGAAGAGGAATCAAGCCTTAATCCATTCGGTGGTCTACCAACAAGCCCTATGCAAATACTATGATCATAAGGTCGAACCTCATAGCCTTGCTGTAAGTGACTTGGTATTGAAAAAGATCCAATCCCAAGCTAATCGGAACAAAATTTCCCTCAAGTGGGAATGCCCTTACACAGTGGTCGAAGTTACGCGACTAGGCTCGGTACGACTAGCAATGGAAGATGGCCGAGTCCTTTCTAACTCTTGGAATATCGACCAATTATGCAAATTCTATGTGTAACTTCTTACTTTCTAAATAAAATTTATGCTTTCTTCAATCTTTATTGTCTTACATTGAGCAATGCTTTGATGATTTTTTCAATCATGTTTTATAACAACTCGGTTTTCTTTACACTAGTCGAAGGAAGGTAACATCACCTAGTCAAAGTCTTTCCTCTCTGCATGTGGTCCTACCCACTAGAAGGAACTTCCTAGTGCCAACTCGTTCCTAACTTTTGTTACCAATAAAAATAAACTAGGTTCAAAAAAAAATGTGGTCAAAATAATTTGCAGCAAGCTCTTTTCGACTTAATTTATGTTTTCTCTCGAAAAATTCTCTAAGTGGACTAAGCTTCTATAATTTGTTTGACTAATTTTGGTACACTCGATTCGTTTAACCTGGTCGGGGGAAGAAACACCATCTAGTCGAAGTCTTTCCTCTCTGTATTTGGTCCTGCCCACTAGAAGGAACTTCCTAGCGTCGTGTTCTTTCTAACTTTGCTATCAGTACAACGCAATTGAATTCACCAAGAAAGGTCGAACAAATTTTTTTAGCACACTATTTTTTAGTTTATCCGAGTAATGTTGATGCTCTTGATTTGATTCACCCGGTCGAAGAAAGAAACTCACCTAGTCGAAGTCTATCCTTTCTGCATGTGGTCTTGCCCACTAGAAGGAACTTTTTAGTGTCAATCTATTACTAACTCCTGTAACCAATACATGACAATCGCGATCGACAACAAGAGTTGGATAAACACCTCTTAAGCAAACCCTTTTTTACACTATTTACTTAGTTTATATAATTAAACTAAGCAAATAGTCGGGGCTAGGATAAAGTTATTAATATGACTTCAATTCTTAGTCTTAAATTCATTTTTCCTTTTCTTTTTATTGTCTTATGAATTACTAATTACTCGATGAGACAATTTGTAAGAAAAAGAAGGTTTATATTCATAAACAAAATATTGTCTTTACAATAATTTTCCTATTACAAACTACTGTGATGAAAGAGGTCCAATTTGCATCTCCTCCGCAACTTTCTTATTGACCGGCTACACCTCTTCCATTAGTCGTGCTGCCTCTTCTTACAAAAGAGAGACAATGAGTACTAGGAAAAATCCAAATATGAAAATGATTAGTATCAAGTATTTACAAAAATGGTTGACCGAGCAAAATTGGCATACACCCTCTGGGAATCTTTAAGTTCATCAAGCTCCTCAACTTGGTCCCACCATACTTTTTGAAGACTCTCGTCATCAAAAATATGTCCCCTATTGGGAATATCCTTAGTGTGTGAGGGAAGGTTTTTTTTTCCTTCTTCTCTTTAACCGCCTCAATTCTTGTGACACCTTCATCTTCTGGAGGGCTTTTAGTGCTACGAGATTGAGAGGTCAAAGCTTCTTCGACCACGTCTGGTCGAAAGTCTTGTTGAGGGGTTAGGACCTCTATGACCACGTCTGGTCGTAGGTCTTAAACGAGAGCAACTGCTCCCAAAGCTTCCTGCCCCTCTTGATGGTCAAAACTTGTTTCGACCACCAGAGGGACAACACTTGCCTTGACCATAGGCTCTGCTACTGCAATAGTATCATTCACAAAAAACACAAAGCTTTTCTTGTTCTCCTTTTCTAATTGCTTGATAAAGTCGTGACAAGCAGAAACTGAAAAAGTCTTGTTGTCATAGTAGAATAGTACCTTGGTCTTAGGTGTTTTGTGCTTAAGCACTTCGACCACTCCTCTTTTCTCTGCAGCGATCATGTCTGTAAAGAATTGACCAAAGGGGCAGGTCAGAGGGGGAGCAGAGCATGAACCTTCACCCTGCTTATCGGCGGCCTTCACAAGGCATCGCTTTTTGGCCAGAAGAGCTCTGACTTCCTTTGACCCTACTGAAAGCATCTAGGCCCCTAAAAATTGTTTTGGTAATTAATGACAATATATGAATATGAGACTAACATGTTTATTGAGTATTTACAAGGTTTAATCCCAGTGATGAATATAACAACCTGGAGATGCATGCTAAAGGTTGACATGAAGATCAATATAGTTCAAAGACAAAGTATAAGTAGTCTAGGATCCTTTTTGTGTTTACCAGTCTTAGAAGAAAAGGATGGAAGACCGGATTTTAGGTAAAATGCCATACTATTAAGAGAGATCATGACTAGTAGCTTGGTAGCATGTTCTTGTGCCATTTGGATCAATATAGGATCATGCATGCACTTAGAGTTTGTTTAGGAAGCCAACTATGCATTTTTCAGGAAGATCGGTAGTACCAACGTGTTGTTGGCGGTACTACCGCACAGCGGTATGACCAGAATAGTGGTGTGGTACTACTGCAACCCGGTCGGACCGAAGATTAGTTGGCGGTACTACCCAGAGTGTCACCCTTTTGAGCATGTTGCTCACCTTGAGGTGTAGTAGTACTAGGGTTTTGTGGCGGAACTACTGTGTCGCGGTAGTACCACATTTACTTGGCGGAACTACTGTAACCCGGTGTAACCGATTTAATGAGTGGTACGTTACTTCCAGTGAGTTCCTATTTTGGACCTCAAAGCTGAGCGGTAGTATCGCCCTTGTATTTCGGTATGACCGAAGAGCGGAACTACGGCGTGATCAACGGTGGTAGTACCGCTGTGCATTTTCAACGGCTAGATCAGAGGCATTAAATGTGCCTACGCTAGCCATTACTGTGCAGTTGGAGAAGTGCGGTAGTACCGGCCGATGAACGGTGGTACTACCGCTTATGCTGAAAAGTTCTGGTTTTTGTCTCCAACGGTCGTATTTGTTTGTGGAGGGTATAAATACCTCTCCACTAGCTCAAGGACATGTAGAGAGACTTCATTTAACATCCTTTGAGCTTAGAGCATTCTCTCTACACCTCATATATACTTGTTGCATTCATTGTGAGGTGGTTGAGCTAAATTCAAGTGCGTTCATTCTAGATTGATCCTTAGCACTTGATTGTCGTCAAGCGAAGATTGTGGTTCTTTACTCTTGGTGTTTGCCAACACCTAGACGGCTTGGTGGGAGTTCGCACGGTGATCTCTTTAAGAAGATTGTAAAGAGGCCTGGTGCCAAGATTGTGAAGTGGTTGCGTGCTCACCATCTCCGGAGCGGAGGAATAGCAACGATAGTGATCGAGTGAAGGCTTAATTTGTGGAGCCGGCTTGATTAGTTCAAACTTCCTCAATGTGGACTAGTGAAGACCGGTAAGTCTTCGATACCATGGGAAAAACTTTATTGTCTCCTTTGTGGTTTATTCTTGTCTTTACTACTTCCGTATTTACATTTCTAGCATTTTTCTTGTGTAGAATTGCTCAACTAGAATTATATCTAGTTTACGACTTCCGAATTGCTAATTAGTCGAAAAGTTTTAAAACCTCCTATTCACCCCCTCTAGTCGGCTATCCTTGATCCTACACCTACTTCGACAGCCCTCGATTTGACCTCTTGGTCATCTCGACAGTCTGCAATGCCTACTTTCTACAAAAGTCAAAAAGGAACATTACTTAATGGTCGAATTCTATGACTACAGAGCCCTAAAGATGATATCAATTTTGACTACCTTTAGGCGCTCTTTCCTTTCCTCTACGGACACGACCGCTAGGATTCGAGGAACCCCTATAGTGGGCGTTGGAGCTTTCTCACAAACGAGTTTGACTCGGGCGTCAATATATTTTTGTGAGAGATCTACAATGGCAAAGAAAATAATCAACAATCAAGCTCGAAATTAATCAAAAGGAGCTAAGTTGAATTTTTCTTTACCTTCCTCGAAATCTCTGGTTGGGTTAGTGGTCCTCGAATACCTCCACATGGGGTGTGCTCGGTTCTTCAGAGGACTGATGTGACGCGTGATGAAGTCTCTCACAACGTGCCATCCGGTAAGCCCCTATTCCTTCAAGTCTTTGATGGCTTGAATGTAGAGGGTAATCTAGTCAAGGTTGCTCGGAGTTGAGTCCCAGGAGACACTCTGCTCTACAGGCTTCCCCGTGAAGAAGATGCTATCTTCCTTGGATATCTCTCAGTAAAACCACCTCTTCTTAAATCCTGGCCATGACGGCCAAGTAAACATCTGAATGTACTCCCTCGACTTCTTGTTGTAGAGCTTCAAACCACAGCTACCTGTGACTCCACCATACTTGCTCATCCCGTAGTAATACTGGAAGAGATCTAAATTTGGGTGAATTCCCAAGTAGGCCTCGCATAGGTAGATGAACACGCTCAACATTGTGATGGAATTGGGAACAAAATTCACCAATTCCACCCCCAAAGTGTTGAAGTACAAGCGTGAGTAAAGGGTGGACGGGCAATCGAAAGCCACATTCACAGTACGATTGGAATATTGGAATGGTACCTTCTTCACCCGAGGGCCAATGCTGTCCCGCCGCTTCGGTCCACTTCACATAGGCTTGCTTTGAGATCTTCTCGGCTGCGACCAAAGCTTTCATCCTCACCGCATCCATCTCTGATTTCTCCCATCTAGAAGTGGTTCTGGTCATCTTCTTTAAGTGGGATTGATTTGGATTAGGAAAGGTTTTGAGAAAGAGTACAATTTGGTTGGCGGTAGAGAGGACAAGAACTCAAAGAACAGTTGGAGCAAATGGGAAAACAAAAAACCATAAGTAGCACCCGTGGTAGATTTTTATAGCCGCACACCTGAGTTGGAGATCGTGGGAACTCAATTGTTGTCACCTCTTCGGAAACCGCATTAACAGACAGGTCTATGAGAGTCAATTGAGATTCTTTAATCTGTCTATTCAGGAAAAGTGATTATGTCTTTACAACTCAAGTAAAATTACCTTCTTGAACAAGTCCACTTCTGGTCAAATAAAATACTAGTCAGAAAGGCTTTACTTCTGACTACCATTCTGCAACCTCTTTTTCGAGTAAGTTATTTTCACTTGAAGTTAGGGGGCTAGATGACGAGGATCTAATAATCCTCAATTATTTATTTATCTATAATTCTTATTATAGATAACAATATCATTATAATGTTCTTAAGTATACCCCTTAATGTTCATAAGGGAGAAATTTAACTAGATGGTTGTAAGCCTTTCTACGACCACCCCATGGTCGTAAACCTTTCTATGACCATCTTGTAGTCATAGGACTTCCTACAACTAGGTCAGCCATGACCACCCTGTAATTGATAAAGCCTACAGACATGTGGGCCCAATCAATTAGGGAATCTTATGCGTTGTGTTCAACACACAGAGCGGTTAGTGTACATTGTTATTCTCTGGAATAATTGTATGTATAACACTTCTGCTCTAACGATAACTGCTAGGCGACGTGGAGGTGTCATACCTCCGACAATAACTCCCATCAACGTGTGTATTACACCAAACGTCGAGGCGCCTCTTGGCCTGGAGAAACTGTCACCCCTTCATGCACTATATAAAGGCAAAAGTCAGTGGACGTTAGGGCAGAGGATCAGGAGGAGGAGACATTAGGCATTATTCTTCTTCTTAATTGTAATTAGTATAGTCAATACAACAACAACACATGAGTAGGGTTGTTATTCTCTTAGGACAAGGTCTGAACCTGTCTAAATCCCTGTGTTATTCTCTGTGTGGTTCTAATTCTAGGAGACCCCCGAATATTCATTCGTAAGATCGATACTAGATTATCGATAGATGATCTCCCTTAATCCTCGTTGGAGCACTCTCGCAATAGTATAGCTCCTACTTGAACCGTGCAAGGATCCAAGCAATCAACTCATGGTAGTCATTTTCCTCTCTGGGTAGATGGATTTCGAACATTCACAACCCTCCCGGTGCATTCCACAAGCTCATCCTTGGAAGGTCACCATCATGCCACCAAACCGTCTAGGAATCACCAAATTCTAAGAGTAATAAGGCAAAGGATGTCACTTGAACCTAGCAAGGTCAAGCAACTAAGAGTGATGTACACTAAGACCTAATCTACTATCTCACACTCAAAATCTCAACTTGAAGCTCTTTAGTGCCCTTGAACTCCTCAATATGCAAGCCCCTGTTTTGGAGTCACAACCATGTTGTATTGAACGCCCATGGTCCATTTATATAGCCTCTCCATTAAAAAATTAGCCATTTGACATTTTCTGAAAAGTATTTGCAGACCCGGATCATCCACCTCGACCCAGATCATCTGTCTTAGTTCAATTTTCCTTAGCTCCAACAATTTAAAAATTAGTCGTTATGCCCACCTAGATCATACGCCTTGACTCGGATAATCCGTGTAACCCGGATAATCCGCCTGAGTCGTATTATCCACTTTAGTGAACTCACACTGTGGAAACTCTCTAGAACAATGGTATGGGTCAATGGTACGCCTTGACTCTGTAGGACCGGAAAGGCGACTAGAGGGGGGGTGAATAGGAGCACATAAACTTTTTCGCAAAGAATGGATTCAACTTGTAAATCACTCCAATAGCTATGAGAGCTATGAAGATCAAAGATTAAGCACAGAGGAAGTCTTATGTTGAATCCACTCTCACCCCACAAACAAAGAAACAAAAACAGAAGTTCGAACAAATCAGACAATCGGTACAACCGCTAGTAAACGGCGGTTGTACCGCAGTCCAGACAAACCGCTAGTAAACGGCGGTCGTTCAAGAAGGCGGTACAACCGTAGTGTTACGGCCGGTCGTTCGATTGTCCTAGAGCAGTAAAATCAGCTCGGTTTCAAAACGAAAAACGATCAAACTTTTGATCTACGCGCCAAACTTGACCAAAATTGAACCACACCTTCCTGAAGATATTAGGAACCTATTCCAAGCAACGATTTCAGAGATCCATGCCAAGGTTCCTATCCTTTGTATTTGAACGAAGGTGGGTTCAAAACCGCAAAAATCAAAATTTGATCTAACGACTTGCTCGTGGGTGGATGATGATCTAGATGACCTTAGATAGGTTCCCACATGTCCCAGCAAGCAAGATCAAGAGGAAGAACCAAGCAAAACTCCCGAATTGACGAAAGCCCCAAAAAATCACAAAAAGGAGAACGAAGAACAGAGAGCATGAATAGAAGAAAACTTCAGATTTCCATTCATTGAATCAAGAGCGAAATACAAAGAGATACATCCCCATACGCATGGACATTAAAACAAGAGAATGATTACAAGTTCATCAATCCATCCTCTCCTCTCCCTAAGCCAAGAACTCACATGGGAGAGCTACAAAGGAACAAGCAGGAGCACCCACCGCCTCCACCAACACTCTCAACCACTAAAGCCTAAAGCAAAAACAACCACTAAAGACTCTTTTGACTCTAGCAAAACCCTAATTCCTTTTCAAGTGCTCAAGAGGGCATGCAGCCCTCCAATCCTTTATATAGCCTTGGCTAACGGGTCTCCTCCCGCTCGCCCGCTAAGTCCAACGGAGCCCGCTTCGCCAGGCACCTTGCACTTCCGATTCGCCTTTCGCACCTTCCGAAGCTTCAAGCTCCTTGTCTCAAGACGCCGCAACCACCTCGAGTCCACGCTGCCTTCGACACATCCCGACTGCTTCGACCTCGGCGCCACTGCGCTTAGTCCAATCCCATCGTGTCTCGCCACGACTCCGCCGACGCCCCGCAGCCCACACGCATAAGAACACGAAACCGGAACAAGTTCTTCACAACTTGACCTAACGTTAGCTCAAACATGCAATATGCAACACATATGCATGAACACACCGGATATGACCTATCCAAAACTCAAAACACCAAAATGGCGAACCTCACAATACAATCGGTACAACCGCCAGTTACCGGCGGATCAACCGCGACCGGCCAGATCGCTCCAATACCGCGGTTGTTCCGATTTCCAATGAAGACCGAACACGAGAAACAACTTCTCGAATTCTTCAACCGCCATTTACTAATCGGTATAACCGCCTCATGGTCGTATCGCCCATAACACGGCCGCTCCGATTATCCCGACAAACTGATTGACTTCACGAAAACGCTGCGGAACTGCAAGAACGACAAGGTCCGACCACACAAACCAAACTCGATCGACCTAAAACCTTTGTCAATTACTCATCACTCACACGGACGACCTCCACATGGTCTCTCAATCTCCCCTTGATGAGTATATTGACAAACTCCAAAAAGAGCAAAGTTGAGTTTGAGTTTGACGAATCCAACATGGTCCAAAGAAGAAGAGTGAAACAATTGACCATGTCGATGTATGAACACTAGAGCAACAACTAAAAGAGCAAATTGTTCTCCAAAGCTCTAAAATGATCCCAACTTGCTTTTTTCTTCTCTATTCTCCCCTTTTGGCAATAAACACATCAAGAATGCTCAAGAGAGAATATGACATGTTAAAGGATGAAAATGGTCAAGTTTGTTTATTTAAGCATTTTGAGCCATGAGAATTATCCATAATGACCAACATGTAATACACCAAGCCATAACTTAATAAAAGGCTATCTAGATCATGACAAGATATGTATAAGCTAGCTAGAACACATAGATGACAATCTGAAAATGAGGTACATTATGTGAGCAAGTCAAGTCATCAATGAGCAAAGTCTCGCTAGAGATATCCAAGGATGATGCAGCCATGTCAATAAGCTAAGCGGAACTAAGAAGCTTAAATTGAGACCAAAAAGAGTGCTATAAGCTCAAGATTGAAACATTGGTTAAGTACTTGATTCTTTTGATAGCTTTAAGCAAATTTGAGCACAAATGATATATTATCTTTGAAATTCAAGGTTGTTGACAACCAGATTTTTGTTTTATCATGTGCTAGACCTCAAGCCTTATGCGACTACTTCAAGCGAGAAGCTTAAGAAGGTAGTCTAGGTCATCCAAAACTCCCCTAAGTTCATGTCAAGTGCAATGACAAGCCGCCTCATAGGGAAGAATTGGTGAAGTCGGTTTTTTCGACAAAAGAGATCTTTTGCCTTTTAACAAGTTGTACTAACTCATGTATCATCAAGAGACTAAAACAAATTCAATCTAAGGCTCAATATAGATTCATCACTCTACCCAAATTTATTTGACATGGCATGAATCATAAAAGGATAGCTCAAGAAAGACTAATCTCGAAAAGCTAACATGACAAGTTTTAGTTTGTTGAGCAATTTTAATTATCTTATCATGGCAAAAGCTAGGCTACACATATGAAGTCATGATAAATCTAGCAAATAAGCACAAGTCATGGCAAGGTGTAAAGCATTGTAAACATGTCATAGCAGGATAATAATCAAGGCTCAATGTAGTTATATTACAATGCGTAATGCTAGAAATCACGTAAGATCCAGCCCCTCAACAATAGATGCAACTTTTAGTTCAAGTTGAGTTAAGTCAAAATTAAGCTCCGAAGCTCCCAAAAGAACTCCCTTGAACCAAAACAATAAATCGAGAAGTCGGCAAAGAAAACATAAAATGCATACCTTAAAGCATAGATAAGATATAGAGAATACTATGGCTCAGATCGACTCTCATCTACCCCATATGACTCTAGGACTATCAATCGCCTGCTAACACACTAAGGAGCAAACACGTTCCTGTCTACCCAAGGGTGGCCCAACCCTTGCTAGAACCTATAAGAAGTGAGTAAGCTCAACCTAGTGAGAAGAGACGACTAATAAGCAAGATCCTAGAATCACAAGATAAGAGCAGAAATCTAAACAACTAGACAAAAGAAGCACTCTAATCTATGCTAGGAGGACTAATCCCAAATGCACCCAAAATGCAATGCAACAAGAAGGAGCAAGAGCATAAATAATATAGTAAAGCAAGAAACCCAAAGCTCCCCTCACTACAAATCCATAAGGACAAACCACCCCAAGCTCTCCTCGCAGAGTGAAAACCTCGAACTATCCAATGGCTTGGTGAAAATGTCACCAACCGGTGGTCACTTCCACAAACCGAGCACTATATCGCCCTTCTCTACATGGTCTCTAAGGAAGTGGAAACGAATATCGATGTGCTTGGTCCGAATGTCGCGACCGGTTCTGGCAATGTTAATCGCAAGTGTTATCACAAAAAGTGGAACACCGCGATAACTAACCCAAAGTCCCGCAGGTCGGGCCATCCAGAGCACTTGACTATAGCAATCGGTCAGCAAAGAACATACTCGCCTCTGCGGTGGATCAGGTAACACTGCATCGCTTCCTTGAAGACCAGAAACAAGAGAAGTGCCAAGAAATTGGCAAAAGTGCGAAGTGCTCTTCCTATCTATCCTCTGACCAAATAAGTCTCATCCAAAAGGCTCTCAAGGAAAGACAGATGAGGAAGAGTACCAGATACCATAGTCAATGGTAGCTCAAGGTACCGAAGATGCGCTTCATCACCGGGCGGTGAGAAACGCGAGGAGAAGCTCAAAACGAGCGCACAAACACACGTAAAAATGTATGTCCGGTCTCGAGGCGTTGAGGTACAAGAGGGAGCCAATCATGCTGCGATACTCCTTTTGATCAATCGCTCGCCATCCTCATCTCGGTCAAGATAGGCGGTAGAAGCCATGGGAGTCGACCACGTGCTTACCATCACTCATGTCGGTTGCTCAGAGGTCACGAGTGTACTTTCCTTGATGAAGAAATGTACCTCCCGAGTCCGCTTGATTTGGAAGCCAAGGAAGAAGGTCAACTCACCCATCATACTCATCTCAAACTCGGTGCTCATGACATCCGAGAACCGGGAAACCAGAGTATGGGAAGAGCCGCCAAAGATAATGTCATCGACATAGATCCGACGAGCAGAAGGTCGATGCTATGCCTATGATGAACAAGGTCTTGTCAACTTTACCCATCTCAAAACCATGACTTATCAAGTAGGACTTAAGCCTCTCATACCAAGCTCGGGAGCCTGCTAAGTCCATACATCTGGAAAGCTTGAAGACATGGTTAGGTATTTGGGGTTCTCGAAACTCGAGGTCGCTTGGACGAGACTTCCTCCTCAATAAGGCCATTGAGGAAGGCACTCTTCACGTCCATCTGTAAAGCTTGAAACCCTTAGAAGTCGCAAAGGCAAGCAGATTCTAATGGCTTCAAGTCGAGCCTCTGGGGCAAAGGTCTCTCAAAGTCTAGACCTCAACCTGGAAAACCCCGAGCTACTAATCTCGCCTTTGTTTGGATGATTACCCCATCCTCACTCTGCTTGTTCTTGAACACCCACTTGGTTCCAATGATATTGTAGCCTCGTGGGGCTCAACAAGTGACCGCACCTTGTTCCTCTCGAAATTTTCTAGCTCCTCATGCATGGCATTGACCCAAGACTCATCGATAAAGCATGAGAAACATCTTTGGGCTCAAAAGAGGCAATGAAGGCGAATGGAGACAGAATTGAGATAAGCGATTTTGAGCGGTAACACGCCAAAAAGATCTCCAATGATCTCTCTCAAGGATGAACTCTCTGGATGTGTCTAGGAGGTCCCGGGAGAGATGAAGAAGTGGCCTCTACCTCATGAGCCGACGAGGTAGGAACAGAGCCACTAGCTCCAGAGGAAGCGAAGGCAGGGTCGATCACCTCGAGGTGCGGTGGAAGACGGCACCTCAAGGAGTGGATGAGGGACAGATCGTAGACAACCGTCATCTCCATCGCCCTCATCATCCACAAAGATGGTCTCGGATCGCTCTAAAGAACTCGAGATATCTGGCCTAGTCCCTGACCGCCTCGTCAAAAGTCACCTCGCAGTCTCTACCATTTTGCTAGACTCGCAGCCTGCACTCAGAAGTTCGCCAAGAAGTCGAGTAGCCTAGAAAGATACCGCCACAGAACGTGACTCGAACTTATCTAGGTTCCCGGACTTCAAAATAAAGCACTTGCAACCAAACACACAAAAATGAGAGACGCTGGGCTTTAGCAGTATCTCACTCATAAGAAGTGCGTGTAGGAGTGCCCAAGAAAAACTCGATTCAAACATGGCACGCGGTCGCAATGGCTTCACCCAAAACTTCCTCGGTGTAGAGTACTCATCAAGCATCGCCCCGCCATCTCAACTAAGGTACGGTTCTTCCTCTCCACAACGCCATTTTGCCGAGGAACGATGGAGAAGAGAACTGGTGCTCTACACTGCCTCACCGCAGAAACTCTCAAAGTAGGAATTCTTGAACTCCGTGCCATTGTCATCATGGATCGCTCAGAAGGCACCCGGAGCTCAACAGACACCTACTAAAAGACCTCGAAATGTGTAAAAGTCTCATCCTTCGAGGCTAAGAAAACACCCAAGAGTACCTCGAGAAGTCATCGACCACAACAAGAACATACCACTTCCCTCCTGCCGATCAAGACTCGAGCCGTCCAAGCTGTGTCCATGTGGAGCAATGTCTTGCATCGGTCATAGTAATCGTGGACCGAGGATGAGAAGCGGCAACCATCTTGCCGTGCCGGCATGGAGTGCAAACAAGATCTTTGACCATCTTGAGTTTAGGCAGACCACGAATGAGATCATGGCTGCTAACTCGGGTCAAATGGTCAAATCCAATATGACCAAGTCTCCTATGCCAGAAAGAGAGATCGCGGGACTCAGAAGCAACTAAACACCTGAGAGGATCGCCAGAAGACTCAGAAAAATCAGCACGAAAGATCCTCCCATAACGAGAAATCCCGCAAACCAGACTACCCGAAGAGTCAAGAATTTTGCAAGCGTTTTTCTTGAAGCTCACCTCGAAACCGTCATCGGTAAGCTGAGAAACGGAAAGCAAATTGTACTGCAGCTTACTAACCAAGGCAACATCCTTAAGAATAAAAGAAGCATTAATACGCGACAAGACCTTTGGCGATGACGCTGTCCTGACGAAGCGTCTCGAAGGTGATCGCCTCATCACCGGAGCGCGGGCTAGGAGGAGAACCAACGGAGTCTCCGGTCATATATGACGAGAACAACCGAGTCTACAAGCCAAACCTTCTCCTTCCCTACCCGGCGAACTCGAGTCAAACAGAGAGTAAAGTCTCAAGATCGATAAATCAACAATGATTTCGCACCTAATATCAATAACACGCCGAAAGCGATGAAGTAGTCAAGCACGATCGACCTCTATCTACCCTACGCCTTCAGAACTCAAAGCGAAGGTCTAAGAGTAGACCAAGTCGTTTCTTTGGGTCCGATCGCTACGGAAGAGTGAGTCGGAGCACCGCAACATGTCGAACACGCCATGGTAGCTATCTCGATGGGGAAAACGAGATCTACCCTCAGACGGCGGAAGTCACGATCGAAGCAAGATGAGGACGAAAACCGTAAAACTCGAAAACCAAGTCCTCGATCTTTGCACAAACCCATCGAAGAACCAAGCCTAGACCTCGTGTTGGTCTTAGGTGCACTCAAGGTCCGGGGCCGACCACAATGCGCCTAAGAGACTCAACATGGTCTCTACGCGATCTTGGCGCGCTGAAGCATCGACGATCGTGTGTCCATCCTTCCGACGAAGGTGCAAGTGATACTTCACCTTCGAGAGGTAGAAGCAAGATGTGAAATTACCTTCTTCGTCGAAATCCCTCGACATAGCCCGCCGACTTGAAATGGACTTTCTCGGTCCCGGCTCGATCTCGATCACACAGTGCTATGGGTCCGAGCACGGCAGTGGATGCTTCCTCATGTCCTCGAAGAAGTCATATCCTAGACCCCGATTAAATCTGCAGATCTTAGATTGGTCTAGAATAAGATTGAGCTTCTTCTTGCCTCCTACAAATCTCTCGAGAGTGTTCATAAGGTACTGACACTCCCGAAAGAGAGAGGTGCAAGAAGAGCAGGGGAAGAAGAGACAAGAGAAGGTAAGGAGCAAAAGAAGAACCAAAGAAGAGAGGGAAGAATGGCTTGTGCAAGCACACCGACTCAAGGGACACCCCATCGCTAGCCGCTTGGTTCACGTTGCTAAGCGCCTTATCCTTACCCTGAGGCTTCTCCCCCTTCTCCACAATCATATTGCAAGCACAATGTGGCTTCTCTAGAAGGTCCTTAGTTAGCTTCACACATTTCTCATCCAAAGCAATCAAGTCGATTTTAGTTTGTTACACTTAATGCATGGTGAGCTAACAGGTCCTTAGAAGCAAACCGAGCCAACTTCCTTTCATGATCAATCATATCTTGAAACTGCTTGGAGACAACCTCAAGTTCAAGAAGCTTAACTTAGGACAGCTTCAAGCATGAAACAATTGGCTCAAGTAAAGAAGCTTGTAGTTCAAGAATTTTATGATCTGCCTGCTTAAGTTCATCTTCAAGTTATTGCAATTTTCACAAGACTCAGCAGATCAAGGAGCATGGCATAAGATCCTCTAGCAAAGAATGTCCTTACCCTCACATGAGGTGGGAGAAGTAGTCTCATCAAGAATAAGTAGGGTAATGACCATCCTACTCAACTCTAACTCAAAGAAGCGGACTAACATTCTCCACCTTAACACTATCAAGTTCGGAGGACATACTATCATGTGAGGTCCTTAACTTCTCCATATCAACCAAAGAAAGCAGCATGTATCACAATCATCACTAGAAGGGCGGATGTAAGAGCAATAATCTCTAGTGACAGTCTATCTATTTCCTTCTCTAACTCAAAGACACCTAGCCTTAGCTTTAGCATGAAAACCTCCTAGCTTAAGAAAAGCATGATTGAGCTGTTCAGAGGTGGATCTACCTCGTCCGAAGTCGGAGTACACCATTGTCACCGAAGTTCGCCTCGAGGGCCATGAAGCACATGCCGAGAAGTCGCCGCCATCCTTGGGCTCTTGGTCACCCGTCCCCGTCATCGTCGCTCCATCCCTCCACCTCGCCGAGGTCGAGGTCGCCGAAAGCGTGAGGACGCGGTGGAAGAGCTTCTTGGCTTTGCCGGTTGCGGAACTTCTTCTTGTCAAGGCGCCCGAGCTGGAGGCTTTTGTTGCGGTTTTGTTGGTGTAGTCGTTTTGCCCGAACCGCCAGAGTCGTTTTTGCCCTTCTCCGCTTAGGGCGGTTGCAATGTGGTTGGGGCCACCACACTCGAAGCAAATCACGGGTCCTCCTCTCTTTCTGCCCCTCCTCCCTTTGTAAGCGTGGGAGAATCTACGAGCAAGGAGGGCAAGTCTCATCCGCGAAGTCGCTCTAACCGATCATCGCTATGTCACAGAGAGCAACAAGGAGAAATTGCAAGAGGACTCGGTTGAATCGATCGGTGACCAAGGCCATCGATCGGACTTCGACCTCGAGAGACAACGCTAATCTCGTGAGTCTTGAGGCGGAGTACAGCCGCATCAAGAGTCAAGGTCGAGAGGTCTGTCGTGTCTTTGATGGTGGTCACTTTCATCTCCCAAACACGCAGACGAGTGCCGTGAGCATCCGACGAGCATTGTCCGAGTCGGGTATGTGAGACCGACCGCCGGAGGTTGCTCAAGATCTTGTGAAAACGCATGGCACTCATCTAGGGACTCACCAAAGAAGCATCTCAAATTTGTTGTATTCTCGTTTGAACCGTCCTGCCGAACCGCCTTGATCCGGGTGGTGCCTCATGGTATGCGCCGAGGGTCACCCGGATATCGTAGGCGGACGACAGTGAGATATGCGGTCAAACTCACTACGACTCAAACCCCGATGATGATGTTCCTTGCCTTTGCATTCGCCTCAACATCAACCATGTTCCCGCATTGATGTTCTCATCGGCAGAACAAATGAATCGAACCTTGACCTTTCGCCAGATGGCATACCCACAGGCCTCGATGTATGTCTCCATTCGCTCTTCCGTAGGGTAATCGATGCCATCAAAAACAAAGCGGCTTGGTCGAGTACTTGTCCATCGCCACGGCTCTTGAGACCGTTAAGATCTATTGAAAAGAGCTAACCGCTCGATACCAATTGAAGGACCGAAAGGCGACTAGAGGGGGTGAATAGGAGCACATAAACTTTTTCGCAAAGAATGGATTCAACTTGTAAATCACTCCAATAGCTATGAGAGCTATGAAGATCAAAGATTAAGCACGAGGAAGTCTTATGTTGAATCCACTCTCACCCCACAAACAAAGAAACAAAAACAGAAGTTCTCAACAAATCAGACAATCGGTACAACCGTTAGTAAACGGCGGTTGTACCGCATCCAAGACAACCGCTAGTAAACGGCGGTCGTTCATGATCTTGGTACAACCCGTAGTGTTACGGCCGGTCGTTCCGATTGTCCCGAGCAGTAAAATCAGCTCGGTTTCAAAACGAAAAACGATCAAACTTTTGATCTACGCGGCCAAACTTGACCAAAATTGAACCACACCTTCCTGAAGATATTAGGAACCTATTCCAAGCAACGATTTCAGAGATCCATGCCAAGGTTCCTATCCTTTTGTATTTGAACGAAGGTGGGTTCAAAACCGCAAAAATCAAAACTTGATCTAACGACTTGCTCGTGGGTGGATGATGATCTAGATGACCTTAGATAGGTTCCCACATGTCCCAGCAAGCAAGATCAAGAGGAAGAACCAAGCAAAACTCCCGAATTGACGAAAGCCCCAAAAATCACAAAAAGGGAGAACGAAGAACAGAGAGCATGAATAGAAGAAAACTTCAGATTTCCATTCATTGAATCAAGAGCGAAATACAAAGAGATACATCCCCATACGCATGGACATTAAAACAAGAGGAATGATTACAAGTTCATCAATCCATCCTCTCCCTCTCCCTAAGCCAAGAACTCACATGGGAGAGCTACAAAGGGAACAAGCAGGGAGCACCCACTGCCTCCACCAACACTCTCAACCACTAAAGCCTAAAGCAAAAACAGCCACTAAAGACTCTTTTGACTCTAGCAAAACCCTAATTCCTTTTCAAGTGCTCAAGAGGGCATGCAGCCCCTCCAATCCTTTATATAGCCTTGGCTAACGGGTCTCCTCCCCGTTACGCCCGCTAAGTCCAACGGAGCTCCCGCTTGTGCAAAATTTGCGACTTCCGATTCGCCCTTCAGACCTTCCGGAAGCTTCAGCTCCTTGTCTCGACGCCGCAACCACCTCGAGTCCACGCGCCTTCGACACATCCCGACTGTTCGACCTCGGCGCCACTGCGCCTTAGTCCATCCATCGTGTCTCGCCACGACTCCGCCGACGTCCCCGCAGACCACACGCATAAGAAACACGAAACCGAACAAGTTCTTCACAACTTGACCTAACGTTAGCTCAAACATGCAATATGCAACACATATGCATGAACACACCGATATGACCTATCCAAAACTCAAAACACCAAAATGGCCGAACCTCACAATACAATCGGATAACCGCCAGATTACCACGGATCAACCGCGACCGGCCGTCATCGCTCCAATACTGCGGCCGTTCCGATTTCCAATGAAGACCGTAACACGAAAAAAATTTCTCCGAATTCTTCAACCGCCATTTACCAATCGGTACAACCGCCTGCGGGCCGTCCACCCATAACACGCCGGTCGTTCGATTATCCCGACATACGATTGACTTCACGAAAACGCTGTGAACTGCAGAACGACAAGGTCCGACCACACAAACCAAACTCGACTGACCTAAAACCTTTGTCAATTACTCATCACTCACACGGGACGACCTCCACATGGTCTCTCAGACTCGGATCATTTGCCTCAGTGCTTCACTCAAATTGAAACATTCTAGACCAATGGCACGCTTCGAGCCGTATCATCCGCCTCTCAACTTGTCCAAAAACAATTTCTCCATAGAGATGATACGCCTCAACCCAGATGATATGCCTTAGTGTAAAATATCATGGGCACCAAAAACACCATCTCTGGACTAATTTTATGCCTCGATGGTACGGGTTGACCCATATTATCCACCTCTGTGTAACTTTTCAAAAACACAGAAAACACCCTCTCTAGACATATGATACGCCTTAATGGTACGCTTGACCCACATAATCCGCGTCTATTGATTTTTTTGAGTTAGTTAAATTTTGATCCAAACTTTGAAATTCTATCAACCACAACTTGATTCTTGGCACTCTCTCACCAGAAATGAGCTAGAAAGACCTAGTGTGCACCACAACTAGTTACTCAACCTAACCAAGCTCAAGCTACTAGCCTTGAACCCCCTAATAGTACGGCCAAAGCAAAAAACAACAATTGATCAACTACAATGATCCAAACTTGACTCCCTAGATCATTTCTAGCCACAAGGTCCTTAATCTTTATGAAGAACATGCTTTGCCATCATTTGCATACATGGAGATCCATGAAAGTCCAAGAACAACCCATATTCATCATCAAGACCTAACTAACCTTAACAACACTCGAATCAAAGTTACTATTAATGACTTAGGGGTCATTAATCACCAAAACCACATAATCAATGAGTTTGGACCTAGATGCTTATAGAGGCCAATGATCTACCCTTTCAAGGTCTTTGCTCCATGCATACCTCTAACGTCAGAGCAGCTCCATCCTTTGGTAGAAAGAAAGTGGTATTCATTCAATACGGCCAAAGCATTCACAATAAGCAGAAAACCCTCAAGAAATGTTCACAACCCCATTTCTGCAAAAAAGGGTGAAACTTGGACATTAGTCACAAGAAAAGAACCCATACCGCACCAACATCTTCCCCTTTATGCATAATGGTTTATGTCATGATTTTATTTTGGGAATTGATACGGCTCAGGTGTCTGGGCACAAGAACAAATATCGGATGCCTTGTAAGCAACCCTCCTACCCATTCACTTCCTCTCCCACTATTATTCTTCCAAATCTCCCCAAGCTTATCATTTTCTCTCCTAAAAATTTCTCCCCAACTTTGGTGCCTCCAACATCTCCCCCACACCAGCCACGTGAAGCCCATTAGTGACACTCCGACGGTGGCTGCTCACCACTTCCAATTCCCCCAAATACCAAGACTATGGATATTTGTCGCCATCCTCATCGTCGAAAGCGACGATGAGGTAGGCGGTGCATAGGACGACGTGATAGGGGAGTAGGAGACTCCAACAGACTCATCGGGTCTGCTTTGGAGGTGGTGAGATTCGCCGGGGCCGGCCGCGACCTTCACGAGTGGCACCATGGCCAACCAAGCTTCGTGGCCGTTGCGCTTGATCTCCAGTGACTACCACGGCCCATCCCCTACATATCCTGGCTAGGGCCGATGACGTATCGTTGCTGTTGAAGAAATTTGGGGCCGCCCGACTACCATGAGAGCTGGGGTTGTGTCTCTGGAGTTTTGGCAAGCAGCGACATCGGTGAGGTTGGTGTTTGTTGCATCAAGATTTTTTTGTTGTTGCAATTTTTTTTAATTTGTTGTGGTAAGAGTTGGGGTGTTTCACGAATATGTTGATTTGTTTCACCCCATTTTTCTTTTTGTTGTTGTAGGTGTCATCAGATGTTGCAACAAATATTTTCATTTGTTGCATCATGTTGTTGGATGTTTTGTTGCATCAAAGGGTTTGTTTTGTTGCGTAGTTGTATATTTTTGTTTGGCTATCTCGGACTATTGATGTTGCATTTCTTTGCAGAAGTTTTTTTTGTTGCAATCGACGCTTTGTTGTTGCATTCGTGAGAGGGGATCGCATTTATTGATTTCGAGTAAGATTACGAAGATCCAACGGTATTTGCACCGTATGGCGCTAGCGCCCGGATGCAGTAGGGAAGTATATTTGTTGCACCGAAGAATCCATACTCGTTGCATCAAGTTGGGGATTTGCTGCACCGACATGACTTTTTTTCGCTTTGAGAGAGAATGTTATAGTGTTGTAAAACAGTGTATTTGTTGCATCGAATGGGGATTTGTTGCAGGCTTACTAAATAATTGTTGCGCCTCACTAATTTTTGTTGTGCCCGATCGGATGGCTAAGATCGAACGTTTCAAGTTAGATTCGATGATGGAGAGGAGCGTATGATGGGAAAGCTTCCATTGTCCGTTCGGGTGCTAGTCGCTCCCTTTTCTTTTAGGCTCGTAAAACATAATCTTTTATACCTCTGAAACGTGTTTTTGAATAAATTATTATTGATCTAAATGTGTGGTGCTGAAGGACACAACTTTGTTTTGAAATATAGGACAAGAGCTCTGCCAATTTGTTAAAAGGAGGAGTTCAATAACAACTTTTTTTATGCTAAAGGACACAACTAACAACAGTTACTCAAATGATTGTCATAACTTTTTTGTGGGACTATTTAACTGAATGAATCTGAATTACTACTCTTAATTCCTGGACAAAAGGGCTGCATCCCGCGCCCTCTACGTCACCCGAAAAAGCTGGACCGTTGGATCGCTCGGTGGACACCCTAGATCGCTCCTGGGATCGCGTGGATGGCCGGCGTCACGTGCAAGCGCACAAGCCCTAATCCCTGAATCCTGCTCCGTCTCTCTCATCCCGTCTCCTCGCTCACTCCATCCCACGCCACTGCCCCGCCGCTCGCTCCATTTCCCCTTTGCCTCCAGTCCCCTTGCTCTCCCTCCTCCACCGCCCTCTTCCACCAATGATGTTGCTCCCTCCCTCTCCCTCCTCCGCTGCCCCTTTGATTTGCCTCCCAGACCGCTGCCTCCCTCCTCGCCCGTCTCGGCAAGCACCGCTGCTCCCTCCCTCTTCTTCCTCGCAACCCCCTCGATCTCCTCCCCGGCCACCGCGTCGGTGCCTCCCCACCCGTCCATCTTCCTCCCTGGCCACTGCCTCAGTGCCTCCTCTCACGTACATCCCCTCTCCTTTTCCCCTTCCTCGCCCTTCGCCACCAGCGTCGTCGCTCCCTCCCTCTTCCTCCCCTGCCATCCCCTCCATTTCCTGCCTCGGCGCCTCCCATCCCGTATCACAGGTCAGAGAACTTAAAGTTCGCACACTAATTTTCCGTCCTCAGTCTCCTCGATCTCCAGCCCACCGCCCCTAGGCTCCCCTCGGCCCTCCCATTGTCCAGACTCACCTTTTCTTCACTGCCCATGGCAAAGCACCTCCCTCCCGCACCCTCCACCGCCCCATCCTACCGCCCGTGGTCTCCCGCTTCCTCTCCGCTGGGCCCACCCCCACCAGGAGCGAACCAGAGGAGGACAAGGGCAAGAAGGCGGCGGCGTCCGTGGTAGTGGAGGCGAGCGCCAAGAGCCCGAGGGAGGACGCTGAGGCCAACGCGAGGGAGGGGTCAGAGGACGACGATGAGGACGTTGGCCTCCCCTGGAGCGGCTGGAGGCCCGACGTCGCCTGGCCCTCCAAGGCCCTCGAGCCTGCCCTACAGCTCTACAAGCACTATAATTGGAAGCCTTTCACTTGTTCATCTCCTCTACTTCATCTGTTGCTCTTTCATATTTCATATTATTGTGCTTTCCTTGCATGTCTCGGCATTTTGGTTTTGCGGTGCTTCTGGTTCTAGGTAGACAAAGGTCTATTTCCCCCCATGGAGTTGTTGATAATGAAGTAGTTTGCAATGCAATGAGGCGAATTCATGCAGCGCAGGGCTTAGGATTTAGGACTAATAAAGGTTTTCTTTTTGGCAAAGCTTAATCTTTTCCAGAGAAGCTGCCACTTGGTATTTACCCCCAAACAATTGCTATATCGCACAAGAATCAGCAAATTGGTAACATGGCTTTGATTCTTGGGAAGTAATCACTCATCTATGTAGGACAATTGGTTGTAAAACAGCTAGGCTTGAACAAACAAAATTGTTTTCATAGTTACACTCATAACTGAGAAATCAAGGTGCTTTTCAATGGAGCTTTGCTCCAATCAGCAGAGGACTTATACATAGTTGTGTCATCCGTAGCACACCATTATCTTATTTCTTTCACCTACCTATGCATTAGGGTGGCTAAAATTGTACTGCCTAAATGCACCATCGGTGGAGGGAGAACACCCATAAGCACCAAATTTTAGCGAGATCCTAGGTGATCTCCAAAGGAGTAAGGTAAGCATAATGGACTGGAGCCTCAGTGATCTTACCATTGGTCTCTACCTCATTTACCTCAACCAAGCTTCTGCAAAGAAAACTGAAGCCTTCAAGGGTGTCCAGATATCCTCCAATAAGAAGGTACGTCCTGCAAACTTCTCCTCATAGTGTATTTTTCAAAATGTCTAGGTATTACGAGGCAGTAATCGACAGGGATTATTGTAACAGTTATTTTCACGTGGGAGCTTCAGGTTTGATTTCAGATAATGAGTTTCGTGCAGCAGTTTCGAAGACTGAAGCTCTTCTTGCAAGTATCAACAGGCCAAAATGCTAAATAAGAGTTTCTTGTGGTCAAAATCAAATGGTAACCAGTTCTATTAGTCTCAAAAGCTTACAAGCTTTAGCAGTATGTTTGCATGTCATGTTTTTGGCCAAACAGCATATGTGAATGGGTAGATGCAAGGTTTGAAGAGAAGCCATTTTGCTTAGGGGATAAGATAACAAAGGGTACATGTTCCTCATATTTTTCGACACGTCACAATACCATGTTGGATATCGAGGCTGAGATTAGGTTGCTTTTTAAAAGCTTACAAGCTTTAGCAGTATGTTTGCATGTCATGTTTTGGCCAAACAGCATATGTGAATGGGCAGAGGCAAGGTTTCATACTAGAGAGGCCATTTTGCTTATGGGATACCATAACAAAGGGGATAGGTTCCTCAGATTTTTCGACACATCATGATACCGTGTTGGATATCGAGGCTGAGATCAGGTTGGCTTTTGACTCCAGAAGGTCGTCCCTCAAGTTTGAGCCTAGCGCAAAAGCCGATTCCAAAATTTCTGTTTCCTGCCAGGTCTATGAGAGTCCTATTATAGATCCTTTGATCTTTAGCCTGAATGGTCATGTTTTTACATAATTAGGTCTTTCTTCAGAGCTCTTCTATTACGGTACGAAAAAATCAAACCTATCACTCTCAAAGAATGGGTAAAAAGAATTCAAGCTAGGGTCGTAACGTAATTGGTTAGTTGGGAAAAACTAGGCCGGGACTCAAAAGAATTTGGTGAAATGTTTGTTCCTGAACGAGGGAAGTGGAAAGACAAAGAGGGATAAGGAGCTCACCTCCTTCTTTTTTGTAATTGCCGAAATTGTACAACGACCCTTCTTGCTCCAAGCATACGACCCTGAGACGTGATGGTGTCACTTTTCCGGCCGAGTAAAGTGACAGTTATATAAATAAGAATAACAAAGAGAAGAGTGATGTTGTCGTGTTGTCAGCAATCAAATTATCGTAAATAGATAGTACACTTGCAATAGTATTGTACACATTTGCCTTTTAGTGCACATGTGTCTGTTAGATGTCACTATGGTTTTAAAATTATTGTTGTACTTTTAAAATTATTGCCGGTACGACTCTTGCTATGATGCCTTAACCAATGCAGTTTCACGGTCAACAGGACATCCATGAAAATAAATGTTGAATGTGTAACATCCCAAACAATGGTTTGTGTTTCAAATGTATAAAAATGAGAATAAATTAAAACTTTTGATGCCTCATGATGTCATTTGAAATTTTCTGGAAATTTTCCCCTAGGGTTTCCTATTTTCAAAGATCAATGTTTCATTTGATGGAAGCATAATCTTTGAAAACCCTTTAAGAAAATCTTGTGACCATTCTCTGGAAATATTTTTCCTAGCATCTAGATCACCCTAGTGACCCCTCTGAAAAATCTCATAATTTTTAGAAATTATTTGCTATTTCTTAAGGGCTAGTCAAACCTATTAGTTCCCTGGTCAAACCTCTAGACCAGCAGCTTGTGAATTTTCTAGAACAAAATGCAATGCATGAAAATTTCTAGAAAAATTATGCAAGGTTGTTCTCAGATCCAGCAAGATTCCATAAAAAATTTCAGAATTTTTGGAGCTTCGGAGCTGACAAGGATATAATAATCCTCACTTTATCTTTTATCTATATTTCTTATTAAAGGTAAATATGACGCCATATCGCCCCCTGAGTATACCCCTTAATGTTATAAGGAAGAGCCTACCGGTGGTCGAAGTTCTTCTACAACCACCCCCATAGTCGTAAGTTATGTTACGACTACCCCATAGTCGTAAGTCTTGCTACGACTACCTCATGGTCGTAAGTTCTTCTACGACTAGGTCACCATTTACCACCTTATGATCAATTAAACCTCTGCACAAGTGGGCCCAATTGATTAAATAATTCAAATAAATCATCATATGCTGTTACTTTGCGAAGTAATAGCACGTAATGCTCCATTATCTCGGTATATTGTCATAGGCGACGTGAAGGAGTTAATACGGTGATTACTACTAACGTCGCCTTACGGATGTAATGAGGCGCCGCTTCACCGGAGAAACTACCGCCCTTCACGCACTATATAAAGGCGGCAATCGAGAAGGAAGGGCGAATCGAATCGGGCCATCGGAAGACAGCTTTAGCACTATCATCCGTAATAGTCTTAGCTTTTTCTCCCGATTGTTCGTAATACACTCAATACCATACACACACAGAGTAGGGTTATTATTCTCTCCGGAGAAGGCCCGAACTCAGATAAAAATCCCGTGTCAATCTCTCTGCGTGATTCCATTCTAGGAGACCCCGAATCAAACAATCTTTACGTAAGTTCGGTTCTAAAACACCGGCAGCTGGCGCCGATCGTAGGGATCTTCCTAATCTCTTGTCAACATACTGCTTTTTCCAAATCTCATGCACTCATGGCGTGAGAATGGAACGAGGAGAACGGTTCGACTTGGCAGACACGCAGACGCCGACATGGATGCCAGCTTCGATTCGAGCCGAGTGATGACTCATCCGATGGTATCTGCCGCCTCGGTGATCTTCCCACGATCCGTAAGACAAGGTGCCGAGGAGTTGAGGAGGATCCTTATCCCCACAACAAGATGTCCGAGAGAGGATCTACCCTCTCAAAGGACAAGGGTCAATCGACCAGACCACACCAGTGGACTCGCAACACGACGAGTTTTTCCTCGGTGTCCGAGTCCCCTAAGGCGGTCCGACTTGGTGAGGCAAGCTCTGAAACCACAATTGGGACTTCACCAAAGATCTCGGTGATCCTCTCTCCGAATAACGCCAGAGAGAGCGGATCAAGCATGCTTTTCCTACAAATTCGACCATCTCTCCATGAGATCACATCTCGCCAATGGAGACTTATAACCCTGACTTCCCTACCCGGAGGGGATTACTCCAAGTCGCCAGATGGTGTCTCGACGACTCTCAAGCGGGGAGGCCTCGAGCGCAAGTGAGAATCATCAACAGAGGTGTTTGTCCTTCCTCGATCAAGGTCACTTCCTAGAGACCGAGATGGAGACCCTTCCCAAGATCACGACCGCCCCTCGTGACATTGGCAAGGACACCACCGGGCGGACACGACCAACACCTTCATGAACGCGAAGGAAATCCTCGACATTCTCGCACTCCATTGAGGCGCCTCAAGAGTCCGGCATGGAAGCTCTTGAGGCTATCCGACTAAGAAAATTGAAGCCCAAAAGAATTTGCCTGGGCGCATCCAATATCAATCAGAGGAAGCTTGAGAACTTCAGTACATCAATGACTTGCTCGAGAATCCAACTCAAGAGCTAGCCCGAGCGCCAGGCTACGACCTCTTCATTGAAGAGATCGCACAAAGGCTTCGGAACACGATGGCAAGGCCGAAGCACCTCACGACATCATTCAGAAGTCATAGCAATACGACTTTTTTCGCTACCACCGATCGAACATATCACCACGGAGGAATCGACGCAACAGTAAGTCGTATCGATCTCCTACTCGGAGAAATGTCTTTCGAACGACTGATGATCAGCAAACCCCTCGGAGAGGTGATCGCTCACCATTCCGACATGGGAATCTGCAGCAGCAGATGAACTACGAGGAGTATTCCCCTCGTAGGACTGAGATCTATCATAGGTCTGGTCAACCTATTACTGGGTATCGTCGAGTACGACCACCTGATGATATCAACCCTTCTTTCCTGCAAAGGAGACGTCAAGAAGTCATTATCGATGTCCGCATTCTCGCCGATTCGAGCCGCTCATCGCCACCTCGCTTTCCAAAGGAACATGGAGAAGTTTGATGGTTCCCAAAATCCCATCGAATTCCTTCAAATCTACATTAACAATTTGTCCGAGCAAAGGGAGAAGGAGAGCATGTAATGGCAAATTACCTTCCAACTGTGCTCGGGATCTCGCCGATCGTGGTTAATGAACCAACCACTCGAAGTCGATTTATTTTAGCAACACCTCTGCGACGCTCTATTGGCAAATTTCAAGGCACTTACAATCGCCTGAAGGAGGACGACTTGCACCGAATGAGACAGAACGACAACGAGACCTTGCGCCAATTCATCAAGCGCCTACCAGTTCAGAACTCAATTCCGAAGTTTCGATTCATCTGTCATCGGGGCTTTCAAGCAAGGAGTCCGCAGAGAAGGATAACGAAGACATTGCTTTGAATCCTCCTACTTCGTCATTTGAACTCTTTGAGATGACTGACGATATGCAATCGCCTCGAGGCTACGAGTGGAACAACACAATAGATCGAGAAGATAATACCTCTCGAGAGCTAGGTGACATTAGTAAGAAGAAAGATAAGAAAGCAAAAAGTCCAAGAACAAGGCGAAGGGTCAAAACTCCAAGCCAGCGGTTCCAAGGAGGTTTTGGCTATGATTGATAAAGAGCCACGCACCTCCAAGCCGCACTCTGACCGAGGCAAAGGTAAGCGCCCCGATCGGAAAAATGATAAGCCTAGGTGGTGTCCTTTCCATAAAAGGAAGGACATGACCTTCAGAATCGCCGGGTCTTCCAACGAAAGCTTGAAGACTACTACAACGAGAAGGACCACTTCCCACTCTCGAAAGCGTAGGGCAAACGAGTGGTCATAAGTCATCGATGACGAGGAGGAGATGCCGCCCAGTGATCCGCAACACACCGCCAAGCACATCTACGGGGGATCATCGGCATATGAATCAAAGCGACAGCTTAAGGCTACCGAACGTGAGGTAAACTCCATAGATCCTCCTCTCGTCAATAAATTACCAAAGTGGTCGGAAGTCACCATCTCTTTCGAGAAGGGTGACTGCCCGACTCCTTCCACTCGACCAGGTCGATATCCAATCCTGGTCGAACCCACCATCAACAATTGTCGGGTCAATCGAAGTTTTGGTTGATGGTGGCACTCGTTAAACATTTTGTTTATGAGTGCCTGGATGACATGCAAGTACCCAGACCAAGGTAAGACCCAGACGATACTCTTTCCATGGAATCGCATCGATCTTCGGCTAAACCAATTGGCAAGTTTCTCTTCCTTAACATTTGGTTCACCAAGTAATTTCAGATAGAGAAAATCCCTTTGATGTGGTCGATTTCGATACGCAAGATATAACGCCATACTCGGACGACCAACTTTGGCAAAATTCCTAATGGCTACTCATTATGGATATCAATGTATTAAGATGCCAGTCCCAAAGGAGTAATCACAATCCATTGTGACAAGAAGATGGCGATACCATGATCGCCGATCCTCGAGATGGTTGGACAAATACCAACTCGAGAAGAAAGTCACCTTCGACTAGCAAGTCGGGCTTCAAAGCTGCACTAAAGCCGAACGACAAAGTCAAAGAGGTTCCTCCGACGCAGGGAGCCCTCAAGATCGCTTCAGACGGGATACTTCCGACCCCAAATAGGAAGACGCCTCATCGCTTTCCTCCGAGCTAACGCAGATGTTCGCGGGCAAGCATCCGACATGCCCGAGTCCCTAGGGAGGTGATCGAGCATGCTAGCTTTTACTACCGAAAGTACCAGAAACAAAAATTACGGAGATTTGCCCCGATCGACGAGATGCTATTAAATCGAATTGATAAGCTACTTAAAGCGTGCTTTATAAGAGAGGTCAACCACCCGAGTGGTTGGCTAATCCTCAGAATGGTTAGAAAGTCAAACGGCAAATGGCGATGTGCGTGAGACTTTATCGATCTTAATAAAGCTTGTCCAAAAGACGATTTTCCTTTACCTCAGACGATTAGTTGGTTGATTCTACTGCAGGTTGTGAAATGTTAAGTTTTTAGATGCATATTCGATACCACCGATCAATATGTGTCTAGACGATGAAGAAAAGATCGCATTTATTACACCATTTGGTATATTTTGCTATATCAAAATGCCATTTGGTCTAAAAAATGCCGGCGCTTCTTTTCAACGCTTGATGCAAGTAACTTTTTCATCTCAATTAGGCTGAAATCTAGAAGCCTATGTTGATGATCTAGTTGTTAAAAGCATCAAGAGACTTAATCATATTACTGACCTGCAAGAAACATTCGACAATCTCAGAAAACATCGCTTAAAACTCAATCCTAAGAAGTGTGTGTTCGGAATCTCTTCAGGAAAATTGCTTGGATTCCTAGTATCTATACGAGGAATCGAAGCAAATCCCGAATAGATCAAGGCCATTCTCCAAATGCGCCCTCCAACCACAAGGAAAGAAGTTCAGAAACTCACTGGGTGCATGGCGGCTTTAAGTCGTTTCATCGCACGACTGGGAGAAAAAGGACTACCTTTCTTTAAACTTCTAAGGAAACACGAAGATTTTGAGTGGTTGAAAGAGGCAAACATTGCCTTTGAGGATGTCAAGAGGTACCTTACGATTGCTCCTATTCTGGTCTCTCCGAAGCCAGAAGAAACGCTCTTAATTTACCTAGTCGCCACGCCACAGTAAGAAGCGCAGATCGGTCGAGAATGTGAAAACGCATAACCACCAGCTTTACTACGTGAGTGAAGTTTTACACGGCCTAAGGAGCGCACCCTCAGTCCAAAAGCTTTATATGCCCTCCTCATGTCTTCGAGGAAACTGCAGATTATTTTCAAAGACAAACTAGTCTGGCTGCCCGAGTTTCCCTTAGAGCGATCCTCCACAATAGGGAAACAATGGACGATGGCAAATGGTCAATCGAACTTGGGGAGTTCGACATCCAATTCGTGGTCCCGAACGGCCGTTAAATCCTCAGATCTTGGCGAGACTTTGTCGCCGATGGACAAATCTGAACTCGCTCAGATCCCCAAGACGATTCCCACGACCAAAGGGATCTATGTACTTTGACGGTCGCTTACTTTAAGTGGCTCGTGGGTCGGGTGGTCCCGTATCTCCCATCGAGAGACCTTAAAGTATGCCATACAATTAAACTTTCGTGCCACTAACAACGTGGCGTAATCACGGGTTTGCTAGGCGGCATACGAAAGCAATGAAAGCGCCTCGATTCGCCGACTACTCGTGAGAGGAGACTCTCAACTAGTCGTGAATCAAGTCGAAAAGAGTACCAATGCTCTAACCCGACAATGTCTCGGCACTTATCGGAAGTGCGAAGCTAGAAAAGCATTTTTAGGTTTCGAGGCACAATTCATCCTCGAAGGATAATTTCCTCATCAAACTTTGCTCGAATAGCTTCTTCCCGATCCAAGTACCAAAAGGAGTCTTCTTGAACAACTCCAGGCCGCCTCGGTCGACAAACCGAGACACCTCCTATTGAGACAAACCTCTCTAGAATACGAGGATACATGGATGGCACCCATCTATGAATATCTTCGTAGGGTTCAGAGACCAAGACGATCTCGAGGCGATCGCTTATCCCGAAAAACCAAAATGTATACTTTGTTGAAGGAGTCCTCTATAAACGAGGTATTTCAAGGGGTGCTCATGCGATGCATTCGCAGAGCGTAAGGATTAACACTCCTTCACGACATACATGGTGGCATCTGTGGAAATCATGCTTCCTACTGTAACGCTGGCCTGTAAGGCCTTTCGACAAGGTTTTTATCGCCAATGCCCTTTACGATGCTAAAGAGTTGGTTAAAAGTGTGTCCAAAGCCGCTTATAGCGCATGATACACCAACCACTCGGCATTACAAACAATACATCTATCTTGGCCTTTTTATGCACTGGGTCTCGATATCCTAGGACCGCTCCCCAAAGCTCCAGGAGGTTTCGAGTTCCTTTTGTGGCTATTGATACGCTCACAAAATGGATTGAAGCCAACTCAGGATCGATAACAACGAGCGGCTAAACGGTTTATGATGAGATGCGTAATTACTCGATTTGGAGTACCGAGTCGAATAATTACAGATAATGGTAAGCATTTTTCGAAAGAAAATTTCGTGAATTTTATGACGAGTTGGGTACCAAGTTGTGTTATGTTTCAGAGCCCATCCCCAAAGTAATGGGGCAATCGAACGTGCAAACGACCAAATAATGAGAGGAATTAAGACTTGAGTCTTCGACACTCATCAAACGCCGGGGCTTGGGTACAAGAGCTACCCTCTCAGATATGGGCTGTTCAGACGACTACCAACAAAGCACAGAAACACCATTCTTTCTAGTCTTGAGTCGAAGCCATGCTTCCTCCTAACTAAAGATACGGTCAACACGAGTCGAAACTTTCACAGACTCCAACCAAGAACAACTTCGAGCAGATGATATTAATCTACTTGAAGAAAGGAGAAACCATACCCTAATTCGTTTAGCAGTCTACCAACAAGCCCTGCGAAGATACTACAATCGAAGGTCCAACCTCGCAGCTCTGCAGAGGTGACTTGGTATTGAGGCTCGCCAATCCAAGTCTAATCGAACAAACTTTCTCCCAAGTGGGAAGGTCCTTACACAAAGGTCGGGTTACTCGTCTGTGGTCTGCACGATTGGCAATGGAAGACGGCCGTGTTCTCTCAATTCTTGGAACATCGACTCGCCACGCAAGTTTTATGTGTAACCAATCATTCGCATAATAAAGACTCGTGTTTTCTATCTCTATTGTCTTACTTTTGAGTAGTGCTTTCATAATCTTTCGACTATATTCCAAACACCCGCTTCCTTTACACCGGTCGAAAGGTGTAACATCACCTAGTCGAAGCCTCTCCTCTCTCGCATGTGGTCCTACCCACTAAAAGGAGCTTCCTAGTATTGACTCGTTACTCACTTTTGCCGCCAACACAAAGAGCTCGGGTTCTATTTAGTTGAAATATTTTTGAAAGCCTACTCCTTTCACCTTAGATTATTTCTTCATTTTGAAAAATATTCTAAGCAGAGTGCACTTTTTTAGATTTATTCACCGCTTTTGGTGTATTCGATTCGCCTCAACTAAGTCGGAGGAAGAAACACATCTAGTCGAAGTCTCTCCTCTCTGACGTGGTCCCGCCCACTAGAAGGAACTTCCTAGCATCGTGCGCTTCCTACTCTTGATACCGTGATGACTTATCGAGTCCTCCAAAGAAGGGCTAACGAATTTTTTGAAGTCCTCTGGATGTTTGTTTAACGCAAGTTGTCGTTCTCAATTTAATTAATCTAGTCTGAGATGGTGACATCACTTAGTCGAAGACTTTCCTCTCTCGCATGTGGTCCCGCCCACTAGAAGGAACTTCCTAGTGTCGATTCGTTACTACTTTTTTCGACCAAAGGCATGACAATCGTGACAAAAACTACAAGTTAACCAAACCTCTCTATTTTCGTAAACCTTAACACTATTTACTTAGTTTGTCTAAACAAACTAAGAAAATAGTCGGGGCTAGGATAAAGTTATTAATTTGACTTCATTTCTTAGTCTTTCATTCGTTGATTATCTTTTGAGTTACTAACTACTCGACATGATGATTTGCGTGAAAAAGATGGATTATATAATACATCGACAAAAGCTGGTTTTTTCCATGTGTTTGTTACAAACTACTCAAGAAGGAGAGCCCAACAAGATCTCCTCCAAACCTTCCGCCAACTAATTGCATTTCTTCAATTAGACGACTTTGCTTCGCTTCATCTGGCAATAAGTCGGCTTCATTGGTTGAACATTAAGGTCGGGTCACGAGCTTTAAGTTTTGACAATGCATAACTTATCGCAACTTCGACCGCCTTTATCGATTCAAATTGGTTGGTCTTCGAGGTGGTCATTAGTTCTGCAAAGTCCCGACTTGTTCCCCAATTGTACTTACGTGAGCGACCATCGATCATCTTGAGGAGCTTTTCCTCAAGATGTAGCTCACTAAGTACATTGTTCAGAGCGTGACATCGCTTTGAAGATTAATCTTCATTGTCTCCATCTCTCTTGGGTACGAGTCGAAGCCTCGTGGAGTTGTTTGTTTTCGACCGCTTGCTCTGAAAAGAATAAGACCGGTCAAGCAAAAATAAACTTCTAGAGGAAAATAAAATAAAAATAATCACAGGTAAAAGATTTCCTTACCTGCTAGTTGAGAATCCAATTTCTTGATTTCTTCCTCATGGGAGGCAAAGGTCTCAGCATGCTTCTTCTCCCATGATCTAATCTCCTCCGCATTTTCTTTGGCAATGCGACACCCTCAGATAAATCATGGTTTTATCCTCGAGCTCATTTTCGAGACTTTCCAATTCACTATCCATTTCTAGAAAAGAAATAAGAGTGAAAAAGGAAAGAACTCAGAAGGACTGCAGTAAAGAATTACTTACCCGATCGTCGATTTTAACCTCGTAATTTCTTCATCTTTCTCTTTGAGATACGAAATCTCACTAATGACCAAAGTTTTATCTTGGACTTCATTCGGAGCTTTCTCATATCATCTTCTTTTCCTAAAATCAGGTAAAGAAGTAACAGTCAGGTAAAGATCAAGAACATAAGTAGTATTAAGTTCAGCACTTACTGTCTATCCTTTCCTGCACCTTTTCGATTGCAGAGTTAGCTTCTTTCAACTTCCTCATGAGAAATTCTACTTTTTCCCATAGCTTTCTCGACTCCTCTTTTTGATAATCGAGCGAGTCGGTTAGAGTCTTTTCGTCGCTTTTTAACCTGTAAAGGTTAAAAGTGGACATGAACATTATTAAATTGGTTGTAAGTTCTCCTACAACCATTGATCCAACAGAAGTTCTTCTCGACTATGGATCTAGTCGTAAGTTCTCCTACGACTAAGCATCCGTCGTAAGCCTTTTACGACTAGTACCTAGTCGTGAGTTTTTCCACGACAAACCCTGTAAGCACTATATAAGTAGTCAAGTCGAAAACGACTATGAAAAATAGTGACTTACGACCTCTCTGCCTATTTGCAGAGTTCCTCTTTTTCTTGTCGCAGCTCTAGAAGTTGTCGGTGATATTCACCGACAACGGCAATTTGCTCTAGAGCTTTCTGCAAAAGGAAAGACAGTAAGAAACAAGGGAAGATCACATATATAAGTATTCTTAAATACTTACACTCATGGTTGATCGAGCAAATATCGAGTAAACTAGCTCTGGATGCTTCAAATTGTTCATCAGACGACCGATCCCACCAAATCTTCTCAAGACGCCATTGTCAAAAGTGTCCCTCTATTGGGAATGTCTTTGGGATGAGGGACTCGATGGCGAGATCTAAAGCGTAAGACCCTACTATGGAAGCGGGGCAAAAAATCGAGAATAGAAGTTGAAGTATTCCTCATCTTCCGATTCTGAAATTGCAAAGATCTCTTTGGGTACCGTGAAGGAAGTGCAACAATTTCTTTCCCGCACGGTGGTCGGTACATCACCACCTTGGGCGAGAGGCTTCATGACCTCTCTGCTGGTCCCACGACCACCTCAAAGGTCATGGCGGCTATTTCGTGGTTGTAGCCGCTACAGTGGTTATAGCCTCCACCTCGGCCAGTGGCCACTACCTCGGCTGCCATGGCTACGACTTCACGGCCAGACAACCGCCTCGAGAACACGACTTCTTCCAATCAGACGGCCGAGGATGATCCTTCGACCACTCCTGCTGTCAGCTCTCCAATCACTGGAGAGGTGGAAATGGGCTTCTCGATAGAAGCCACCTCGGGGATTGAAGAAGTCGAGCTAAAACAAACAAAGGATAGCAAGTCAAATTGTGGAAAGCAAAAGGTAAATGTTGTTCTTACACTTTAGCTTGTTTCACATACCTCTACATCCTGGACTTGATCAGAAACTTTGAAGCCATCTTCCCGATGGAAGGGTTCCTCGACTTCTTTACTACGACCACGTCTGGTCGTAGCTCAAGTTGAGGAATAGTCTCGGCCACGACCACATCTGGTCGTAGATCTTGAGCAGGGACCATCTCTCTGGTCTCCTGACTTGGGCCAAAATCGGTCTCGACCACTCTAAGAGCAGCCCTACCCTCAACGGTAGGCTTGGCTGGATCAGCGTTGTCCTTCACAAAAGACATAAATTCCTTCCAGTTCTCCTTTTCTAGTTGCTTGACAAAGCTAGAAGTGGTAGAAACTGTGAAAGCTTTCTTTTCATAATAAAAAGGTACCTTGGCCTTGTGGACTTTACGCCTGGGAGGTTCTTCGACCTGCTCGGTCTCCTCAGCTGCAGCCGCTTCAGTTTCGGCTTCTGCTGTGGACATGCTCTTGCCCTTACGGGCCTTGCGCACAAGAGGTTCTTCATCCTCCTCAACTTCAGCTATTTTGACCTCGGCTATTGTTGCGAGTGTGCGTGCCGCAGACCTTGCCGAGGACCTGGTCGAAACAAAGGAACTTGAGCTCGGTCCTCCCTTGTCGGCGACTCTTGTAAGTCGACGCTTTTTTTGTCGAAGGAGATGAGCCCTTGTCCACTGTCGCCCCTGCGCCAATGGTCACCAGTTCGACCTCTTCGTCGTCCCGGCGGTTTTCCATGCCTACTTTCTGTAAAGAAAAACAGAAAAAGAAGAATCAATGACAAGTCGTAAGTTTTTCTACGACCAGTATCCAGTCGTAAGCTCTTCTACGACATATCCCTGATCGTAAGATTTTCTACGATCACTACCTAGTCGTAAGTTCTTTCTACAACTATGAAGTCCTAAGGATAAAATCAACTTTTGATTACCTTTAGGCGCTCAACCTTTTCCTCTACGGACAAAACCGCAAGGATTTGAGGAACCGCCATTCCGGGTGGCGGGGGCTTCTCACAAACGAGTTTGACTCGAACGCCAATCTCGCTCAGGAAAGATCTCATAAAACAGATAAAGATACTCGTTAGACAATTCTGAAGAAGACCAAACTGAGAGTTAAGTCGAAAAACTACTTACCCTCCTCATAGTCCCTGGTCGGGTCTTTTGGCCCCGTGTACCTCCACATAGGAGGTACTCGTTTCTTCAAGGGGCTGATTCGACGTGAGATGAAAACCTTCACCACATGCCATCCGGTTAACCCCTCTGCTTTCAAATCCTTGATGGCTTGAATATAGGGGTCAATCCGACTGATATCCTGGGGAATCGAATCCCAGGAAGCTTTCTTTTCGACGCACCTTCCCTCGAAGGTAAGGCTGTCTTCGGAGGTGACTTTCCAGTAAAACCACCTCTTCCTCCACGACGGCCACGAAGACCTGGTGAACATCTGAATGTACTCCCTCGACTTCCCGTCATGGAGCTTCAGACCGCAGCTTCCGGCTATTCCAGCTTGTCGAGCCATTCCGTAGAAATACTGAAAGAGCTCAAGGTCCGCTGGAATTCCCAGGTACGCCTCACAGAGATACACAAATACGCTCAGCATTGTGATGGAATTGGGACCAAGGTTCACCAATTCCACTCCAAAATACTCAAGTATAAGTGTGAGAAAGGGGTGAGCCGGCAATCGAAGACCACACTCACAAGACGCTCGAAGACGGGATTTGTTCATCCTCCCCGACGGCCATTGCCGCTTGTACTGAACCACTCCACGAGAACTCTCTTCGAATCTTCCCAAGTTGACAAGGGCTTGCATCTTCGCCAGATCCATCTCGACTGGCCCACTCGGAGACCCTCCGGCCATTTCTCTCGAAGGGGAGATTCTTGATTGTTGGTGGCGAGAGAAGACAAGAACTTGATGAACAAAGGATGATTTGGGGAAAAGTGTGAACTCTAAGTCTTACCCCTAAGTATTTATAACCGCGTGCCTTGGGCCTGAGGCGTGGTATTCCAAAGGTTGCCACCGCCTTGAACCGCCCAACTAACAAAGCTAACGGGTGTCGCTTTGAAATTCCCCAACGTGTCCGCTCGAGAAAATCAGGTTTGCTTTTACACCTCAAGCTTAAATTACTTCCTTGGTTAGATTCTTTTTAACCAAAGGAAATGTTAATCGGAATGGTTTTTCTTCCGATCACCATGCTACGATCACCTCGTGATTGTAGAAATGTTCTACGACTATTTGATAGCCAGAAGCAATTTCCTTGACCAAGCATACTTGGTCAAAGTAGTACACTAATGTCAAGAGTTTTTCCTTCGACTATCTTTCATTTACCCTCTCTCGTGGTCGTAAGACCATCTATAACTCCTTTACCAAGTAAGTTGTTTTCACTTGAAGTCGGGGCTAGATGATGAGGATATAATAATCCTCACTTTATCTTTTATCTATATTTCTTATTAAAGGTAAATATGACGCCATATGGTCCTCGAGTATACCCCTTAATGTTATAAGGGAAGAGCCACCGGGTGGTCGTAAGTTCTTCTACGACCACCCCCATAGTCGTAAGTTATGCTACGACTACCCCATAGTCGTAAGTCTTGCTACGACTACCTCATGGTCGTAAGTTCTTCTACGACTAGGTCACCACGACCACCTTATGATCAATTAAACCTACGCATAAGTGGGCCCAATTGATTAAGGAATTCAAACAGTCATCATACGCTGTTACTTTGCGAAGTAATAGCATGTAATGCTCCATTATCTCTGGTATATTGCTGTTAGGCGACGTGAAGGAGTTAATACGCTGGTGATTACTACTAGCGTGCGCCCGTTACGGGATGTAATGAGGCACCGCTTCACTTGGAGAAACTGCCGCTCCTTCACATACTATATAAAGGCGGCAATCAGAGATGGAAGGGCGAATCGAATCGGGCCATCAGGAAGATAGTTTAGCACTATTGTAACAGCCCAAAATTTTAAATTTAGTTAAAGTTTAAAACTTATTTGAATTGGTGAATTTTCTGAATTTTAAAAGCTTCCCTTTAAATTAATTGAAGCCAAAACAAATTTAAAATTCAAAATCTATTACCAACTTTAAGTTGGGGATAATTTTATTAAGTCTAAAATGTCTCTAAGGATTTATGAGAATTTTTGTAGAATTCTTGGACTCTTTTGCTATTTTCTAAGTCTAAAAGGAATTAACCAGATTATTTAAAATAGAAAACTAAAAGAAAACCCTAAACAATGGTTGGGCCGAATTTGATCAGGCCAATTTCCCGCTTCCTTCCTTTGCCCCCTAAAACCCCACCGCTCTCAACTCGGACCGCTGGATTTAAATCCAACGACCGCAGCCCACCAAGCGCCTCCCTCTCTCTCTCTCTCCACCGCCTAATCCCAATCGGACGGCATCTAAGCCACCACGCCACCCCATTCCCCACCGTCGGATCAAGATCCGATGGCCTCGCCATCTTCTCCTCAAGATTCTTCTCCGCGCATGCCCACCGCCTCCAACCGCCATGGTCAGCGGCGTGAAGCTCAAGAACGGCTCCTCAACCATCCTCGCTTTCTCCGCTGGTGCGCAAGACTCGGCCCACCTCCGCCACGATCCCCACCTCTTTCCCCTCTTCTCAAGACGCGCGCTTAAGCCCTTAATCGCCACCACCCCCACGAACCCTCGCGCCTCGGGCCCCTCTACCCTATAAAGCCACCCCGGTGCGCCTCCTCCACAACTCAACACCACCACCCATTGCTCCTCCTCCTCCATAGCGCCGAATTTCGAGGTTCTCACCGGCGCCGAAGCTCGTTCTTCTCCGATTCGGCCATTGCCGTCCCCGCTTCGACCCGCCGACCACATCTTCGCACCACCGCGCGTCGTTGCGGCCGAGCACCCTCCACGTCACGGGAGACCCTGAATGACTACTTCGACGACGACCAAGCTTCGCCGCCAAACCTCGCTGCCGACGACATTCCGGCCAGCCGCCGCACCTAAGGTAGCCACTAGGTTCCCCATCTCCTCCTCGTTCCAATGCGCACTCGCCGGCCTCAGAGTCAAAGACGGCCGGGTGACCCTGGTCCCGACGCCGCCCCATCGCTCAAGGCGTGGCCGTATGTGCGCCCATGTGGCGCCACCTCACGCCCATGTGGCAGCCCACGTCGGCGGGCGTGCCACATCACGCCACCTCCTCAGGCGCCAAGGCTCGTGGACTAAGTCCACGTGGTAGTGTCTCTCCATATAAGGGCCCGCACGGCGTCGAATTGTTTTTAATTTCTTTTAAATCCCGAATTCCTTCGCTGATGTCAGCATTGCAATAATTAGATTTCCTTTAGAAAAATAATTCGGGAAATTGTTTAAAAGGCGATTTAGGATTTAAATTGAAAAATTCATAACTTATTCATCCTAGTTCCAAATTAGATGATTCAAATTGCTAAATTCTTAGAAAATTATTATCTAACTAAATAAAATGTAATTTTTCAATTTGGAGTTCATTTTAGTTCTGTTTTAGAATTTAGAAATTTATTTAAATTCCAAATTTAGATTTAAATTTGTAAATTTCATATCATCTCAATTCCAACTCCAAATTTAGTGAATTAAATTTCTAAAATTTTATAAAAGATTATCTAGCTTAATAAATTAAGATTAGTTTATTTAGAATTAGTTTAAATTGTCATTTTGAAGTTGAAACTATTTAAATTGCAAATTTAAGATTTAAACTTGTAGAATTCATATCTTTTATGTCCTAATTCCAAATTGAGTGTTTCAAATTTATAAAGTCTTATAAAATTATAATCTAGTCAAATAAAATATAATTATTTTATTTGGAGTTAGTTTAAACTGTCATCTTGATTTTATTTGAACTTCAATTGATTTGTCGTGTTTTCACGTTTAGATTACGACGATTCCGGGGAATTTGATTCTTCCGAAGAATTAGAATTTCAAGACTTCAGCGAAGGCAAGTTATACTTTGATCATCTTGCACCTACTATTTTAAAGTTATTTAAATTCAGTTTTCAAATTATTAAGTGCATGCATACTTTTATTCAAGTATTTTAAATTCCTGTTTAAATGATTAGATATTCCAACTGCCCTTGTATGGCCAATATTGAATATTGAAATGTCATCCCTTGTCCCCATAGATAAATTGTTTGGAAATGCTTAGCAAATACTTACACCCTGATTTTGATTTTGGGGAGGATTTAGCCAAATCTTTACAAACTTGTTTTAACTTGAGCCTATGGTATTGTATTACCATAGATTTGTTGTAAAGGTGGTTTTACTAAATAAAATAAAGATGGTTTGGACTTGGGTGTAACGGATGAAAGGTGGGTGCAGGTTTATGCACGGGTTTAATCTGGTTAGGATTAAAGCCTGTGGTTTAATTTCGAAGACGCCCAAGTCAATTAAGGACCGCCTTTGAGCTGCCTTTGCTATGCCAAAACGTACCACCACATGTCCTGTATGGGAAGGACTGGCTTAATAATTTGGGATACCTCATAGATATTCGTGCCATATTGTATGAGTGGGTGTTGGTTAGACAAGAGTCCCACATGGCGCAAGAGGGGCTCCTGAGGATGGTTAGTCCAATGGAAGCGAAACCTTAGCGGCATGAGTACTGTGAGGTAGATCATTGTAACGGCCTTGTGATATTTGTTCACACACGCCTTAGGAAGCGTGGATTGGCCGACACAAAGGGTATAATATCTCGTGTGGGTAAAGTCGCATGACTCTGCAGAGTAGAAAACTATTGAATAGCGCGCATGTCATGGACATGCTAGCAAAGCCACTTTGAGTTAGACTTGTTTTTGGTTTTAAAATGGTTTCAACAGATGTTTTCGGGATGGTTAGTCCTGTGGGAAAAATTAGGCGGTTAGCCATTGTGATTGGAGGATATCCATCACCTTTCTTGGAGGTTATCCACATTATTCAATTGTCATTTAAAATATGATTTTAATTAATGTATGAAAATGGCCTTGTAATCTATTATGATTATTTAAATTAAACCTATTGCTTACGCAAAATAACCTCCGCCAATGTCCTTTGTTTACCTTATGCATGCATTACAATTCCATATTGGTGTAACTTGCGAGCACTGTAGTTGTGCTCATGCTTGCTTTATGCAACAAAATTTCAGAGAAGACTACTATCGACGGTGAGGACACCGACGCTTAGGTTACGCCCAGCATTTATTGCCTCGTGGCGGATCGCTCGCCTACTACTATCTTTTTTATTTCATTTGTGTTATTTACTTCTTTATTTGGCTTCATGCCCAATTGTATCGAACTCTGATTTACTATTAATGAAACGCGAGATTTGGTTATGTTACCATTTTTGTAACTATGTACACCGGAAATCCTGGACTGGTGTATGAACACAGAGGGTTCGGGATCTTTCGTTCCCGGGTCCGACAACTATCATCTGTAATAGTCTTAGCCTTTTCTCCTGATTGTTCAGAATACACTCAATACCATACACTCACAGGAGTAGGGTTATTATTCTCTCCGGAGAAGGCCTGAACCTGTATAAAAATCCCCGTGTCAATCTCTCTACGTGATTCCATTCTAGGAGACCCCCCGAATCAAACAATCTTTACGTAAGTTCGGTTCTAAAACACCAACAGGAGCTATCTCTAAAAATTCCCCAAATCACCTCAGCCTTATTTTTCTCAAAAATCAGTTTTCACTTTGGATCGACTCGACCGACTCAAGTCCGACCCAAGCCTCTTGACTCACCAACCAACTAATCACTGACAGAGCCGTCGGGAAACTCAATGTCCAATCACAGAACCCTTCGGCCAAGTCCGAACGAACGCGCTCAACGCCAACCGTCCGATCTTGATCTAACAGTCAAGATCATTCCACTTGTTACTCTCTGACTCAACCCGTTCGCTCGCTGACGGGTGGGCCCTCTCCGCTGCATCATCGTCAAGCTCATGCTGGCTCTCGCGTAGAGCTCGCTCGCCACGCGCTCGCGAGCTCCTGAGCTGCGCCAGTGACGCCGTGAGCCACCACCTCTTTCGGCCAACCCTAGGGCTTCGCCTGCTAATGCCGCTTCCTTCCTTGCCGTTGGAGCCCTATATCTCTCTCTCCATTGCCCGGTAGAGCTCATTCCTCCTCTCGGTGGTTGAGGAGGGAGGCGCTCGTTTGAGCTCAGCTCTTGGGTGAGGTTCCTCTCTCTTGGTCCTCTATCATCTTCTTTCATCGCCGTGCTTTGTGTGTTATTGTGAGACTTCGTTGTCGCCAGGCGCCTGGGGCCTGGCTCGTCACCTCGACCTCCCAGGTGTGGTCCGCAAGGCTTCCCTGCGCCAACTGCCACTCCGGTGAGCCATTCTTTTTCCTAGGCGCGTCATCTTGCGTCCCTTAGCTTATGGAGCTTTTCCCCTCAACTTATTGGTCCAGTGGATCACAAGAGCTCACGAATTTTGGATTTCCATTTTCCCAGCCAAAAGGACACCTTTCCTCTTCGTCTCCGGCATGGTGAGCCTCTGTCAAATTCCTCTCTCGCAAACCGTCTCTTAGCCTCACTGGTGTCGTCTATATCTTCATTCTCACTCATTCTTGCTCAGGGAATCCCCTCCACGGTGAAGCTCAGCGCCGCTGTTGCCTTCCACGCCGCCAGGCATACTCCAGCTACCTCGTCCTCTTTGCGACACGTTGGTAGGCTCCTTGACCTCATCGATGCTTATGCGACGCTTAGCTAGTTCTTTTAGCCTTCGTTGCAACATGCACCGTGAGTCGAAGGCTGCCTCCGCCTCCGTCAGAAGCGCCGCCGCGTGACCACCTCCGTGATGTTCGACCTTCCTAGCTTGGCTCGCACACTAGCTTCCCATTTTGGTCAATAGTTTGCGCCATAGCTTGAGTTGTTTATGAGTCACGGCAAAGCCGCGGACGCCACTCTTCTGCGTGGCCGCCTCCGATCGCCATCAGAGCGCCGGATTAGAGCAAATCCGGTTATTTAAGAGCTAATGATTGGTTAGTCAGTATTATATGACGAGTTAATGTAGCTCATCGCCGACGTGCGGGCCCGACAAACAATAAAAGCTTTTCGTTAACTCTAAGCCCACTTGTAACATCGACGCAGGCCTGTGGCCATTTTGACCAAGCCAACGCCGATCGATTGGTTTGACCTGCCCCACTGGTTAGTGACCGTGGCTAGGTTAGGCTGGGTATAAAAAGTATTTTATGTTTATACGAAATCTGAAATGCTTTATTTGTGAACTGAAAATTGGTTAAACTTCAAAATTGCATAAGAAATTCATTTTAGCTCCAAAATTGATGATTCAAATTTTTCTAGTTTCCTTTTTATATGTACTTTAATATAAAAATGGGTTGAACCATGGTACTATTACAGAAATCACTTTTGGCAAAATTACCTTAGGTTTAATATTCTTGTTGCACTAAGAATTTAGTTAACTTGAAAAATGCATAAGTATTTCTTTGTAACTCCAAATTGAGTAAACTAAATTTTGTTAGAATCCTCTGTTAGTATAGTTTGTTGTACAATAGGTTGTGAGCATGTTACTATTACTAAAAAAATCTTATTTTACAAATGTTTTGTACACTACTTTCATGACTTTGAAAAATCATAGAAAATTCATCTTAGCTCCAAATGAGGTGAATCAAATTCCATTATTCATCTCATGTGGTGCTCTATTTACCATAAAAATTTCAAGTACTCCACCTCTCTGGAAATTTTTACCAAAACAATTAATTTGGATGAACAGTAACCGGTAGCAATTTTACTGGATTTTCTTGAAAACTGATTTTCAAACGGCCATAACTTTTGCATAGAATATCCAAATCAATTGATTCTTGTTGCTAAATTAACCTAAAATCATGCTCTACCTTCTGTAAATTTTTCATGATTTTTTAATGACTTTGAATTTTTGGGTCTTTTAGGTATTATTCGTTCTTATTGTGCTTTCGATTCTTTCGCTAGGTTCCGACGAATTTATTGAATGCGCGAGTGATCCTCTGCAGCAAGAAAGTTATCTCCAGCAAGGCAATCAGTTGTTTTCCATTTGATCATGTTGATCCCATTAATTTCAAAGTCTAATATCTTGATTGCAAAGTGTATGTATGCATGCTCTATTTTGTTGTTAAATGGTCAATCAAGTAGTTGATCCTCTAGATGCATAATCTGTAGGTAAATATTCATCCTCTACTACTGAGCCTAGGATTATCTCTCTGTGATTTAGGGTTCGTTGGATGAGCCCTTGTCACTTAGTAGTTTACGAGTTGATGTTGCTTAGTCATGCTTAGCTACCGGTAGAATTGGGCGGTTGTCGACTTAGTCGATGACCTTGATCACACAAAACTTATTATTATTACCCTATGTCCAGCACTTTGTGCTTTGTTACTTTGTAAAGTGTAAAACTGAAAATAAAATATTTTAGACTTGGACATATGGTTGATGGTGTGATTATCTGGTATGTGGTGGTATGCCTAAGTCAACAAAGGACCGAACATCTTGGACACTGACCCAAACACTTTTGCATACTAACCATATGAGAGGGATATGGGACCTCTCTTGACTTATTACTTTGGCGTGTGTTAGCTCCGGGTCGTAGGAGGTTGTGTTGTGTTGAAAAAGGATTTATTCCATGTGTGTGTTGGGCATGACGGGATGGGTTTTGGTATTAAGTCCAAGTTCCCAACCCTGAGGAGCATCGGTAAGTTCTCTCTCTGCCGATGACTCCGTCACAACGTATGGGGGTTTCCATTCCCATACGGGCGACTCGTAGTTAATACACAATATTGGAAATGTCTCGTAGGACTTAGCCTTGCCGGCATACCTTCGGAAGTGTGCTTAATCTAGTGGCAAAAGAGGTGGTCTGGCATGTGGGTACATTGGTACACCCCTACAAGGTATAAATTATTCGAATAGCCTTGTCCTAGGTCATGGACACGCTTGGTTAGGTCTCTACAAGAGTTAGACTCAACATTTTCATTAAAACTTGATTTCGGGTGGTACGAATGGGTAATTCATGCTATGTTGTGGTGGCTGTTGGGAAGTCACCTCTAGGATGTTAACTATGTTTATAAATGTTGTCTCGCTGTTATTTAATCAAATAAAAACAGATTTGTCAAATTGCCTTCAATCTATTACATATTGCAAGTGAAATATTGCTTTGTGCGTCAAATGAACCATATAACCTTCTCCTTTGATTCAGCTTGCATGTAGCTATGTATAGGCTTGTTACTCGTAAGTCTTGCGAGTATATTTTTTTACTCAGTTGCATTGCTTAATTGTTGTAGAGGAGGTTGACCCCCAAGGGGTTAACTATTGTGAGACCGACTTCGACTTTGCCTTCAACGACTAGCTTGGACGTTTCCAGTCGGTTGCCTTGTGGGTAATGGCAAACCATTTGGCTTTTGTTTATCGCTATCTTATGGCTTATGTTTCCGCTGTTACTTTAGTTATATACTTGTCATTTGGCCGGTCGGCCCTACTTTTGTAATATGAACTTGTATGTCCTTTTTGTTGTAAACTTATAGACTTGGTAATGTATTGACTTGTGTATGGAATGGATGCTTAATTTTTGTATGGGGTATGTGTACTGTAATTCTGGGAAGTACATATACGCCGAGAGTCGAGATATTTGATTTGTAATGCTAGGACCAAGATATTTGATTTGTAATGCTAGGACCAACTTGATGGTTAAGTATTACAAGTTAAATACCCCGGGTTCCCACAAAAGTTGGTATCAGAGCCATACTGACCGTAGAAACCCCTAGCTTGGTCGTCTTTAGGATATTTTGAAAAACTTAGTTTCAAAATGACAAAGGGATTATGAAAACTTAAGTAAGTTCTCATATTTTACTCCTTACCTATCCTAGATTGCTCATCTTACCTTATTCTATATTGAGTTTTGAAAAGTTGTTTCCTCTCATCTTTATTTCAAAAAATAGTTGTTACCGTTTAAATTCGGTTTTGGGATTCAATGAAAGTTGTTAATATGAAGTGTTAGCTGTCTTTTGGCGAAGATTAGAAGCTTTTGGAGTTGGAAAATTCATCTTGGAGCTTAGATACAAAATCTAGACAGCGAGCACAAATTTTGGACAGCAAGCACCTAGTTCTTCGTTAGGGCTAAAAATGAGAGGAAAATTCAACTAAAACATATGGGAATTGAAAGGGTAAGAGGTGATATTAGTTGGCTAGTTTCTAAAGCACCCCTAGATGGTTTTACCATGTTCTTTAGATGCGATGAGACTTGAGTTGTGTTCTGAAATTTTTCTTCTCAACCGATTACTCGTTCATTCAATACGAGTTAGTCGCGTCGAGAAGTTGAATCTTATGTCTTATGAATTTTGCATTGGATCTTATGCCTTTTTGCAAATATTTGGAGTTCATTTCTTGCGGGTTATATGTTTGTATTTGGGTTAGGGTAATATCTCATTTCCCTAGTCAATAGCTTTTCTACTGCTACATTTCATCTCTAGTTTTCGGGTTTTTGTTGCTTACCCACTTCAATAAAACAGGATGGATGGAAGAACTCGTAGCAGCCAAGGTCAGCCAGCTGGTCAGGATGAGGAGCTCCCGCCTCCTTCGACCATGGCTGAGGTTCTCGCTCAGATTGAGCGAAACCGCATGAATAAGACAAGGATCTTAGAGGCAATTGCACGGAATACCTCCAATCTTTCCGGTGCCTCCGGATCAGGGGGAGGTGGTGGTCATCATCAAAGGGGAGGACTCTTGGAGTTCCTTCGCATGCAGCCACCCACCTTCTCGCGATCCGAAGATCCCCTCGACTCAAATGATTGGTTGTGTCTAGTCGAGCAGAAGCTCAATGTCGCTCAGTGCCAAGAACAAGCGAAGGCACTATTCGCCTATCATCAACTGGAAGGGGCAGCACTTTCATGGTGGGAAAACTTCCTCGCCGTGCAGCCCGCGGGCCGAGCCATCACTTGGGAGGAGTTCCGTACTGCCTTTCGTCGGGCTTATGTTCCCGCTGGCATGATGAAGCTCAAGAAGGAGTTCTCGGCGCTCAAGCAAGGGCGCAAATCAGTTACTGAATACCTGCATGAGTTCAACCATCTTTCTCGATATGCCCCTGAGGACATGCCCACTGATGATGCCAAGCAGGAAAAGTTCATAGATGGCTTGTCCGAGGGGCTGCAGGACAAGCTATCTATCGTCGACTTCCTCGACTTCCAGACCTTGGTCGACAAGGCCATTGTCGCCGAGCATAAGGGAAGAGCGCTAGGCGAGTCTCGCAAGCGCAAGTGGAAGGCCCAAAAATCAGCAAGGGCCAATCTTCCCTGTTCTCGCGCCAGGCAAGCCCCGGTGTCCCATCCCCAGGCTCCACCACCACCGAGGTCATCGGCGTTTGTACCTCGCCCACCGCATCTAGATCACCCTAGTGACCCCTCTAAAAAATCTCATAATTTTTAGAAATTATTTGCTATTTCTTAAGGGCTAGTCAAACCTATTAGTTCCCTGGTCAAACCTTTAGACCAGCAGCTTGTGAATTTTCTAAAACGAAATGCAGTGCATGAAAATTTCTAGAAAAATTATGCAAGGTTGTTCTCAGATCCAGCAAGATTCCATAAAAAAGTTCAGAATTTTTGGAGCTTCGGAGCTATCTCTAAAAATTCCCCAAATCACCTCAGCCTTATTTTTCCCAAAAATCAGTTTTCCTTCGTTGATGACTCGACCGACTCAAGTCCGACCGAGCCTCTTGACTCACCCAACCAACTAACTGCGCCGACAGAGCCGTCCGATGGAAACTCAACGGTCCAGATCACGTAACCCTTCGCCAGTCCGAACGAACGCGCTCAACGCCAACCGTCTGATCTTGATCTAACGGTCGAAATCATTCCACTCGTTACTCTCTGACTCAGCCCATTCGCTCGTTGATGGCTGGGCCCTCTCTGCTGCGTCTTCATTAAGCTCATGTTTGCTTTTCATGAGAGCTCGCCACCACACGCCATGAAAGCAACCGAAGCCAAGCTGCTTAGTGACGCCGTGAGCCACCGCCTCTTTCAGCCAACCCCGGGGCTTCGCCTACTAACGCCGCTTCCTTCCTTGCTGTTGGAGCCCTATATCTCTCTCTCCCTTGCAGGAGAGCTCATTCCTCCTCTCGGTGGCTGAGGAGGGAGGCGCTCGTTGAGCTCACTCTTGGGTGAGGTTCTCTCTTGGTCCTCCGTCATCTTCTTTCATCGCCGTGCTTTGTGTGTTATTGTGAGACTTAGCTGCCGCCAGCACCCGGCACGAAGCTCGTCACCTCCGCCTCTGGTACGTGGTCCGTAAGGCTTCCCCGCGCCAACTGCCACTCCGGTGAGCCATTCTTTTTCCTAGGCGCGTCATCTTGCATCCCTTAGCTTATGGAGCTTTTCCCCTCAACTTATTGGTCCAGTGGATCACAGGAGCTCACGAATTTTGGATTTCTGTTTTCCCAGCTACAAGGACACCTTTCCTCTTCGTCTCCGGCATGGTGAGCCTCCATCAAATTCCTCTCTCGCACACCGTCTCTTAGCCTCACTAGTGCCGTCTATATCTTCATTTTCACTCATTCTTCCTTAGGGCATCCCCTCCACGGTGAAGCTCAGCGCCGCCGTCGCCTTCCACGCCGTCAGGCATACTCCAGCTACCTCGTTCTCTCCGCGACATGTTGGTAGGCTCCTTGACCTCTACTGATGCTTATGCGCACGCTAGCTAGTTCTTTTACCTTCGGGTTGCAACATGCACCGTAGCCGTAGCGCCGTCTCCGCCCTCCGTCGTAGCGCCGCCGCGTTGGACCACCTCTAGTGATGCTCCGACCTTCCCTAGCTTGGCCTGCACACTAGCTTCCCATTTTGGTCAATAGTTTGCGCCGCCATAGCTTGAGTTGCCGGCGAGCCGCCGGGCAAAGCCGCGGACGCCAGCTCTTCTGCGTGGCCGTCTCCGACCGCCACTGTAGCGCTGGGATTATTGCAAATCCCGGTTATTTAAGAGCTAATGATTGGTTAGCTGTATTATATGACGAGTTAATGTAGCTTTGTGTCGCTGACGTGCGTGCCCGACGAAATAGTAAAAGCTTTTCGTTAACTCTTAAGCCCACTTGTAACATTGACGCGGGGCTGTGGGCTATTTTGATGAGCCACGATTGATTGGTTTGATCATGCCCCACCGTCAATGGACCGTGGCTAGGTTAGGCTGGGTATAAAAAGTATTTTATGTTTATATGAAATCCGAAATGCTTTATTTGTGAACTGAAAATTGGTTAAACTTCAAAATTGCATAAGAAATTCATTTTAGCTCCAAAATTGATGATTCAAATTTTGCTAGTTTCATTTTTTACATGTACTTTAATATAAAAATGGGTTGAACCATGGTACTATTTTAGAAATCGCTTTTGGCAAAATTACCTTAGGTTTAATATTATTGTTGCACTAAGAATTTAGATAACTTGAAAAATACATAAGTATTTCTCTGTAACTCCAAATTGAGTAAACTCAATTTTGTTGGAATCCTATGTTAGTATAGTTTATTTTAGAATAGGTCATGAGCATGTTATTGTTACTAAAAATCTTATTTTACAAATGTTTTGTACACTACTTTCATGACTTTGAAAAATCATAGAAAATTCATCTTAGCTCCAAATGAGGTGAATCAAATTCCATTATTCATCTCATGTGGTGCTCTGTTTACCATAAAAATTTCCAGTACAGCACTTCTCTGGAAATTTTTACCAAAACAATTAATCTGGATGAACAGTAACCGATAGCATATTTACTGGATTTTCTTGAAAACTGATTTTCAAACGGCCATAACTTTTGCATAGAATATCCAAATCAATTGATTCTTATTGATAAATTCACTTAAAATTATGCTATACCTTCTGTGAATTTTTCATGATTTTTGAATGACTTTGATTTTTTGGGTCTTTTCGGTATTATTCGTTCTTATTGTGCTTTCGATTCTTTCGCTAGGTTCCGACGAATGTATTGAATGCACGAGTGATCCTCTGCAGCAAGAAAGTTATCTTCAGAAAGGCAAGTAGTTGTTTTCCATTTGATCTTGTTGATCCCATTAATTTGAAAGTCTAATATCTTGATTGCAAAGTGTATGTATGCATGCTCTATTTTGTTGTTAAATGGTCATTCGAGTAGTTGATCCTCTAGATGCATAGTCTGTAGGTAAATGTTTATCCTCTACTACTGAGCCTAGGATTATCTCTCTGTGATTTAGGGTTCGTTGGATGAGCCCTTGTCACTTAGTAGTTTACGAGTTGATGTTGCTTAGTCATGCTTAGCTACCGGTAGAATTGGGCAGTTGTCGACTTAGTCGATGACCTTGATTACACAAAACTTATTATTATTATTACCCTATGTCCAGTACTTTGTGCTTTGTTACTTTGTAAAGTGTAAAACTAAAAATAAAATGTTTTAGACTTGGGCATATGGTTGATGGTGTGATTATCTGGTGTGTGGTGGTATGCCTAAGTCAACAAGGACCGAACATCTTGGACACTGACCTAAGCACTTTTGCGTACTAACCACATCAGAGGGATATGGGACCTCTCTTAACTTAGTACTTTGGCGTGTGTTAGCTCCTGGTCGCAGGAGGTTGTGTTGTGTTGAAAAAGGACTCATTCCATGTGTGTGTTGGGCGTGACGAGATGGGTTTTGGTATTAAGTCCAAGTTCCCTACCCCGAGGAGCATTGGTAAGTTCTCTCTCTGCTGATGACTCCGTCACAACGTATGGGGGTTTCCATTCCCATACGGGCGACTCATAGTTAATACACAATATTGGAAATGTCTCGTAGGACTTAGCCTTGCCGGCATTCCTTCGGAAGTGTGCTTAATCTAGTGGCAAAAGAGGCAGTCTGGCGTGTGGGTACATTGGTACACCCCTGCAGGGTATAAACTATTCGAATAGCCTCGTCCTAGGTCATGGACACGCTTGGTTAGGTCTCTACAAGAGTTAGACTCAACATTTTCGTTAAAACTTGATTTCGGGTGGTACGAATGGGTAATTCGTGCTATGTTGTGGTTGCTGTTGGGAAGTCACCTCTAGGATGTTAATTATGTTTATAAATGTTGTCTCGCTGTTATTTAATCAAATAAAAACAGATTTGTCAAATTGCCTTCAATCTATTACATATTACAAATGAAATATTGCTTTGTGTGTCAAATGAACCATATAACCTTCTCCTTTGATTCAGCTTGCATGTAGCTATGTATAGGCTTGTTACTCGTAAGTCTTGCGAGTACATTTTTTTACTCAGTTGCATTGCTTAATTGTTGCAGAGGAGGTTGACCCCCAAGGGGTTAACTATTGTGAGACCGACTTCGACTTTGCCTTCGACGACTAGCTTGGACGTTTCCAGTCGGTTGCCTTGTGGGTAATGGCAAACCGTTTGGCTTTTGTTTATCGCCATCTTATGGCTTATGTTTCCGCTGCTACTTTGGTTATATACTTGTCATTTGGCCGGTCGGCCCTACTTTTGTAATATGAACTTGTATGTCCTTTTTGTTGTAAACTTGTAGACTTAGTAATGTATTGACTTGTGTATGGAATGGATGCTTAATTTTTGTATGGGGTATGTGTACTGCAATTCTGGGAAGTACATATACGCCGAGAGTCGAGATATTTGATTTGTAATGCTAGGACCAACTTGATGGTTAAGTATTACAAGTTAACTACCCCGGGTTCTCACAGAATGTAAAATCTAGGTGTGGTAACTTTGTTGGCTTTCAGTGCAGGATCGGTAATAATCACTTATGTGTTTGTGTGAGTTAAATTTGTAGTGATTTTATACTATATAATTCGTTTATCCTTTGGCCATATCACAATATTACTTTATTTGCTACTAAATAAACCTGCTCCATTATGTTAAAAAAGCTCCAGCATTTCCCTATAGATGTGCTTTAATGTTTTGTTTCTATATGTCACACAAACCCATGCTTTAGTGTTTTCAGATGTTTCAGCAACGTAACTGTTGCCTTTCTCAAATATGTGTCTATGTAGTCATCTACGTCCAAATTTTAAAGTACGTGCTACGATCCTATCACCAATCATCAAGAAAATACTCATTTAGCTATAACATACTGCAGTGGTTATTGATCACTTTAAACATACCCCTTGCTATTGTTGTTAGTAATTCACTATAGATGATAAGACTAATTATCCGTTTCCTATTTGCGTGTCTTATTTTACTAAACGTTGTAGCTATTTAGCTCTGTTGTAGGTGTAAAAACCAAACACAAGTGAGGGGGTGGACATCGGTCGTCTGACGGGCCATCGTCCACGAGAGTAAAAATGACACGAGGATGTATATAGGTTCGAGGGTCCGAGAGGACCGCCCTACTCCTGTCGGTGAGCCAACGGGGGGTTACCTCCAGAGAGGGAGCCCCCGAGGGCTCACCAGTTTGAACATACTTCTTTATTGCTCAAGAGAGCCATCCCCTTCAAAGGAGGGATACATGGGGTATTTATAGGCTCCCAAGCCTGTACAAATGACCAAAATACCCCTTGGGGGTTGGCAATACTATGAGTACAAGCAAGGGGTATTACAGTCTTTTGTGAGTACAATAGTATTTCTCGGGTATGTATGTGTGTCTTCTGAGAGGCGGGCCCCATTAGTATGATAGATGAATTATTCTTACAACACTAGCCCCCCTGCCCCTTGGCGTTTTAGGGGAAACGTCGAAAGGGGTAGTCTTGAATTGTGCCTTTTATGTAGAGGTTGATATTCCAAAAAAGTCCCGATGTTTCTGAACAGTAGTTGCATTCCGGCAGGTGAGGCTCCTCCGGTCTTGTGGGCGTCGCAGTGCGTGCGGTGTCCTCGGGTGCTTGGGAGCGAGGCGATCTGTGGGCACCGCAGGCGCGTGCGGTGGACACTCCAGAGGCACGGGGAGCTCCGGAGGTGCGAGGTGCCGGCGAGGGGGCCGCGCAAAGAGGTGGAGACGCCGGGGGGGGCCACGCGAGGTGGCGGACGCTCTAGAGGTACGAGGCATCATAGACGTCGAGGGGCCGTGCGGAGTATTGGAGATGCCGAGGCGGCCGCTGGCGCGTGGGCGCCGAGGTCAGAGGGCGCGGCCGTCTGCAGCAGGTCTTCGAGCGTGCATGCAAGGCGCCGGGCCGAGCGGATTTAAACTAGAAGTTGTTGAAAACGCCGCTCTATTACGCTTTATCCAGAGGAAATCGATCGTTTTCTCTCGAAAGGTTGCACTCACTTTGTGCGCTCGATATTTGCTTGGATCAGAGATGGGTCCCACTGTCCTTCGAGGATAGGATTTGCTCGATGCAATAAATCAGCACCTTGGTTGCTGTTGTCTTCACGTGAATGCATGTGCTTCATTTTTTCTTCACCATGTCTTTCACGGGATGTTGTTGGGCAGCACAAACAATCACACGAGAGCTTTATTCCTTTCTCTTTATCTCCCTACAGGCTTCTTCCCATTTCACTTTCTTGCCTGGTGCTTTCGGCAGAAGCTCCTAGAAGCAATCTTTTTTTGTTTTATTGTTTCACTTCATCCCCCTGCCCCTTGGTGCTCTCAGCAGTGGCTCCCATCTCCATTGCGCCGGCCAACAAGCCCATTGCGTCGGCAGCCAAGGCCATTCATCCGGTCAGAAGGGGAGCTCACGGGAGGGGCAATGAGTGAGGGAAGCTTGAGGACGGCACGCCGGAGAAGAAGCGTTGGAGCCTACGGGTGAGCTTCCTCTTCTTGATTCTTGCCTCCTTGTCCATTCTTTTTCTTGGGCTTTCTTCCTCATCTTTGTTCTTGCTCCTGAACGACTTGTGCGAGGAGCCGCCTCCCATGGCTCTGGCTTGGTCCGGTGTGGCCGCTGGGGCCGCCTCCGACTTGGCCTGGCGTGGTCGCCTCCTGGCGCCGCCTCCGGCTCGGCCCGGTGGCCGCCTCCCGGCACCGTCTTCGGCTTGGCCCGACGTGGGTTGGCAGAAATGAAGAAACAGATAATGGAACTAAAACAGAAAGGTTATATACGGCCAAGCTCATCACCTTGGGAGTGCCAGATTATTTGTCAAGAAGAAAGACAATAGTATGAGAATGTGTGTGATTACAGATCACTTAATGAAGTGACGATCAAGAATAAGTACCGCTACCTAGGATCGATGATCTGCTTTGATCAATTAAAGGGAGCAAGTGTATTTTCAAGATTGACTTGAGATCCGCTATCACCAATCAAGATCGCACGAGAAGATATCCCAAGACCGCATTCACAACCAGATATGGATCAGATGAATTCACAAAGATGTCGTTCGGTTTGACAAACGCCTCGCTTACTTCATGAATATGATGAACAAAGTGTTCCCGAATTCTTGGATAAGTTTGTGGTTGTGTTCATCGATGATATTCTCATTTATTCAAAGAATGAAGATGAACACGAGGATCATCTCGAAATAATTTTGGGAAAACTCAGAGAGAATCGACTTTATGCCAAATTTAGCAAGTGCGAATTTTGGCTAAGTCAAGTGGCATTCCTTGGACATATTGTGTCGCAGGAGGAGTCGCAGAGATCCACCAAAGTTGAAGCCGTAATGGGTTGGAAACAACCCAAGTCATCCTGAGGTGAGAAGTTTCCTTGGATTAGCGGGGTATTACATGATTTATTGAAGGGTTCTCCAAGATAGCGAGACCCATGACTCAACTTCAAAAAGGAGAAAAGTTTGAATGGACAGAGGCCTCGTGAAAAGAGTTTCCAAGAACTCAAGAAGAGATTAGTGTCTGCACCAAGATTAATCGCCTCGATATTCATAAGGACTTTGAAATCTTACGTGATGCATCCCGTCAAGGACTTGGATGTGTACTTATGCAAGAAGGCAAAGTAGTGGCTTATGCATCTCGCCGCTTAAGACCACACGAAGGAAATTATCCGACGATGATCTTGAGTTAGCGACAATTGTGCATGCTCAAAATCTGGCGGCATTATCTCATTGGTAACCGGCTGTGAGATTTTCACGGATCATAAGAGTCTGAAATACATTTTACTCGATCGAACTCAACCTCGGACAACGAAGATGGCTAGAGCTAATAAAAGATTACGACCTTGGAATTCATTATCATCCCGTAAAGCAAATGTAGTTGCAGATGCCCCGAGTAGAAAGGCGTGTTGCAATACCATCCCGGTTCAAAAGAATCACCGAAATTATATGAAGAATCAAGCATCTAAATCTGAGATTGTTAAACAAGGATGTATCAATGCTTTGGAAGTTCAACCCACTCTTCGTAATCGATTAGAGAAAAACAGTTAGAAGACGAAGACATCAAAGAAATCAAAAGAATATGAGAAGAGGCAAAGCTCGAGATTCTCTCAAGATGAGCAAGGAACAAGTGTGGTTCGGAAATCGCATCTGTGCCTAATCGCCAGGAATTAAAACAACAATTCTGAAAGAAGCACATGAATCACCCTACTCCATTCATCCCTAAGTACCAAAATGTACCAGATCTGAAGGAGAAGTATTGGTGGGTCGATGAAGCGAGAAATCGCTGAATTTGTTGCCGTTGTGATGTATGTCAACGAGTTAAGGCGAAACATCAAAGACCCATTGGTTTGTTGCAACCATTACCAATTCTCGAATGGAAGTGGGAAGAAATTGGTATGGATTTCATTATCGACTTCCTAGGACCCAAACAGATGTGATTCCATTTGGGTGATAATTGACCGATTGACCAAAGTGGCCCATTTCATTCCAAATAAGACCACCTATCGAGTAACAAACTAGCCGAATTATATGTGGCCAAGATTGTTTGTTTACATGGTGTACCCAAGAAGATTGTCTCGATAGAGGTTCCCGCTTCACTTCCGATTTTGGAAGAGTCTTCACGAAGCTTTAGGAACCAGACTCAACTTCAAGATAAACAGATCACCCTCAGACGGATGGTCAGACAGAACGCGTCAACCAAGTTCTTGAAGATATGCTTCGAGCCTGTGCCTTAGATTATGGAAAAAGTTGGGACAAGAATCGGCCCTATGCAGAGTTCTCGTACAATAATAGCTATCAAGCTAGTCTACAGATGTCTCCATTTGAAGCTTTATATGGCGTAAAGTGCGTAACTCCGCCCTTTGGGATGAAGTAGGAGAGCACCAATTCTTCGGACCGAATTGATCAAAGACGCCGAAAGCAAGGTTAAAGCAATAAGAGAACGTTTGAAAATAGCTCAAACCCGACAGAAAAGTTATGCTGACAATCGAAGAAGAGAATTGACATTTGAAATAGGAGATTTTGTTTATCTCGAGTTACTCCACTCGGGGAGTAAGAAGGTTTCAACCAAAGGAAAACTCGCACCCAGTTTGTGGGTCCTTACAAAATTTTGGCAAAGAGAGGTGAAGTCGCTTATCGCTTGAACCGCCAACCACCTTGTCTCAAAGACACAACGCTTTTCATGTGTCACAACTAAAGAAGTGCCTTCGAGTGCCGAAGATCAAACTCCTCCGGAGAGTATTGATCTACAAGAAGACCTCACTTATGTAGAACAACCAATCAAGATTCTAGACGCCGCAGAGCGTGTTACGAGAACAAGATCATCCGCTCATATAAAGTTCAAGGGAGCCACCACCTGTAAAGTGAAGCCACCGGAACGAGAAGAAGATATTAAAACAGATATCCCCATCTCCTTGTCCAAAAATCAATCTCTGGTCGAGATTCCTTTAAGGGGAAGGTTTGTAACAGCCCAAAATTTCAATTTCAGTGAAAATTTAAAATTTATTTATTTTTGTGGAAATTCTGAAATTTTTAAAAAACTTTTCCCTAATTAGTTAAAGCTAAAATAAATTTAACTGCAAAATCTATTATCAAGTTTAAATTGGAAATAATTTTATTAAGTCTAAAATGTCTCTAAGAATTTATGTGATTTTTTCTAGAATTTTTTTGATGTTAATTGTTATATTCTAAAGCCTATTTGAATTTTCAGGATTTAATTAAATAGAAAACAAAAGAAAAACTTCTAAACAGTATTTGGGCCGAAAGCCTCCAAATTAACTCCTCTCACGTCTTGTGACCAAGTCGGCCCGCTCTCCACGCTGCCTTCCTCTTCTTCACTAGACCGCTGATTTCAATCCAACGGTCCACACACGCACACGCCACCGTCATTTCGCGGCCGCTCGATCAAGATCTAGCCGCCCGCACCTTTTCTTCCTCCTCGCTCTCTTCTACCTCGCGTGGACGCCTCGATGCCGCCATAGCCGCCTGCTCGAGCTTCACCTTCTCCACGATTCCTCCTCTCTTTACTCGCGTTTGTGCGCATTTAATTTATTTAACTCCGCCACCACCGTTCGCCCACTCTTCACCTCCCTCGACACGATCTCGCCAGTAATGCCAAGACTACCTTAAAACGCCACCGCCACAGCGTGCGATCCTCCTCTCCACCCCGACCCTTATATAAGGGAGCATCGGAAGCCCTTCACGCCGGTGACACCACCACTCACATCTCCTTCCTCCTCTGTGAAGCCCCGATTTTAGAGTTCTTCGCCGCGGAAGATTTGGGTTTTTTTCAATTCCGGCGAGGTCAAGCCCGCCCGTCCCGCTGCCCACGCTTCGAATCGCCAGATCACCGCGACACCGTGCGGCGCACTACCACTCGCCGGAGACCCTCGGGAGCATCCTCGCTGCCGCAAAGCTCACCGCCGCCGCAGATTTTTACTATTGCCGATCATTCCGTCGTCCCCTTGCACTACCACGGTGAGCACCGTGCTCGTCACATTCCCCTCTTTTTCCTCGTGCTCTCGCCGGAGATCAATTCGCCGTCGTTCGCCGGCGAGCCTAGGGCCCCGTGCGCCGCCCCCGTCCGGTCACCACCGTGGCGCCACCTCATCTCCACGCAACCGCCACGTCACCACATGTGCCCACGTGGCCGCTTAGTCAGCGCGTGCGTGGCACGGTTCACCAATTTCCCGATCCATTGGTTGGGTAGAATTGGTCTACCGTGGACCGAGCCTATGACACCTGGGCCCCACTTGTCAGGAAATTATTCTAATTCATTTAAATCCCGAAAAATCATCGCTGACGTCATCATGCGCAATATTTAGAATTTCCTTTAGGAGAATAATTCGGGAAATTGATTTAAATAACAGATTTAGGGTTAAAATTGGAAAAAAATTCATAACTTTTGCATTTTAACTCCAAATTAGATGATTCAAGTTGCTAAAATTTTAGAAAATTATTGTCTAATTAAATAAAATATAATAATTCAATTTAGAGTTTATTTTAGTTTTGTTTTAGAATTTAGAATTCTTTTAAATATCAAATTTAGGTTAAAATTTGTAAAATTCATAATAATTGAATCCTAACTCCAAATTTAGTGAAACAAATTTCTAAAATTTTATAATTTAATTATCTAGTTCAATAAAATAAAATTATTATATTTAGACTTGGTTTATTTTGTATTTCTGAGTTTTATTTGAATTTTATTTGATTTGCCTTATTTTCACGCTTAGACTTTGACGATTCCGGAATTTGATACTTCTCAAGACTTAGATTTTCCAGATCGCAACGAAGGCAAGTTATACTTTGACCATTTTGCCCCTATTATTTTAAAGTTAATTAAATTCAGTTTTTAAATTATTAAATGCATGCATAATTTTATTCAAGTATTTCAAATTCTGCTTAAATAATTAGTTATTCCTATTATCCTTGTATGCCAAATTTTGATGTTGCCATGTCATTCCTTTGTCACTTTAGATAAATTATTATGTTTAATAATCAAATGCTTCGCAAATACTTAGACCATGATTTATGTTTTTGGGAGAATTTTAGCCAAGTCAATAAAATTTCTTTGAAAATTAAAACTATGGTATTGTTTTACCATAGAGAATTTGTAAAGATGGTTTTATAGAAATAAAATAAAAAGGGTTTGGACTTGGGCGAAAAGGATGAATGGTGGGTGCGAGTTTATGCACCTGCTTAGTCTCGTTAAGATTAAGACCTGTGGTTTAAATTGAATGACGCCCAAGTCAATTGAGGACCGGTCTTTGAGCGCATTTTGTTATGCCTTATCAGACAACCACACGCCCTGTATGGGCAGGACTGCTTAATAATTTGTAATACCTCTTAGTTATTGGTGCTATGTTGTATGCATGGGTGTCGGGTGAGACAGCTTTTCCCATCTGGCGCAAGAGGGGTTTTGAGGACTGACAATTCAATGGAAGCGAAACCTTAGCGGGCACAAGTACTTTGAGGTAGAACATTGTAACGGCCTTGTGATGTTTGTTCACACACGCCTTTAGAAGCGTGGATTGGCCGACACAAAGAGTATAATATCTCGTGTGGGTAAGTTGTACAAACTCGCAGAGTAGAAACTATTCAATAGCGCGTCATGATCATGGACATGCTAGCAAAGCCACTCGAGTTAGTTTTGTTTTTGGTTTTAAAAGTGATTTCAACAGATAATTTCAGGATGGATAGTCCTGTGGGAAAATTGGGCGGTTAGCCATTGTGATTGGAGGATATCCATCATCTTTTATGGAGGTTATCCACAATAAACTATTGTTATTTAAAATGGTGATTTAGATTATTGTATGAAATGGCTTTGAAATCTAATATGATTATTTAAGTTAAAACTGCTGCTTTACGCAAAATAACCTTGCCAGTATCCTTTGTCTACCTTATGCATGCATATCAATTCCATATTGGTGTAACTTATGAGCACGGTAGTAGTGCTCACTCTTCTCAATAATCTTTATTCAGAGAAGTTATCTACCGGGACGGTGAGGATCTTGACGCCTAGGTCAAGCGCTTCTGCATTTATTGCTGTGGCGAATCGTTGGGTCTACTACTATTATTTCGCTCATGTGTTTTACTTTATTTGGCCTCGTGCCCTTTGTAATAAACTCAATAAATATTAATAAAATGCGTGATATGTTTTGATTATCACTTTTGTTTGACTGTGTACATTAGCTATCCCGACTAATGTATGAACACAGAGAATTCGGGATCCTTCGCTTCCGGGTTCGACAGGGTGCGAGGCTTCGAGGGTCCCGAGGGCACGAGGGCACGAAGGGTGCGAGGCTTCGAGGGTCCCGAGGCCCCGAGGGCACGAGGCACGGGGTATAGTCAAGGATGTCTGCGTAACACGTGCGTGTAGCGTGCGAGTATCCAACAGGCCTCAAACCACTTCTAGTGGGTTGGTGGCCCAAGCGCTCGGGGCAAGGGGCTCACGCCCGCCCCTTGTGTAGACTTGTCGAAATATAGATCATTTTCAACGGGAGGTGGTCGGATTCCTCGATAGTGTAGCCCACCTGTCCCTTGGGCACTTGTAAGGGCGCCCAAGGGGCAAATAAGAATGCTCGGGTGTGAGGGTATGCGTGAGGGAACGCGAGGGCTTCGGCTGTGAGGGCATGCGCGAAGGCACACGCGAAGGCACGAGAGGGTGCGTGAGGGCCTCGGACGTGAGGGCACACATGAAGGCACGCGAGGAGGCAAGGTGGCCCGATGTCGACGAAAGGCGCTGCGGCGGCCCTCGACGGCCACACGAAGTCGTCGCGAAGGTGCCCCGGGGCCGGGGCTTGTGCGGAGGTGAGTTGGTAGGATTCCCCAACATTCTAGCCTCCCTGCCCGTTGGGTGCCTGCAAGGATGCCCAAGGGGCAAAGAAGAATGCCGAGGTCTTGTATCCTGTTGACGAATATGCTTGGCCAAAGACTTGGCCAAATTCTAGCTTGACGGGAATGTAGACGCTCGAGGTTTTGCCAAATTCTGACTCGATGTAGCGCGAGGCACGAGAGCTGAGGAATATGTGCAAGGGCACCCGTGACTTAGCCAATTTTGGCTTGGTGGGTACGTGGGTGCCCAAAGAATTATGCTTATTTTGTACTCCATATCGTGTGAGTGCTCCACGTGAGGGCAGGTACTAAATTGACGTTTCTCGTTGGCCCTTCGTGTGGGGTGGTTTTTGTTGCTCCATCCCTGAAGATGAAGTACTGAATGCTGAGGCACCCCACCGAGGCACAACCCTCAGGGCAGGGGGCACATCCGAACGAAGCCTGTGCAGGCAAAGTCATGGACGCAAGACCGGCCCACCGAAGCACAGCCTTCTAGGCCGGCGGCACATCGACGCGAAGCCTGTGTAGACGAAGTCGTGGACGCATAGCCGTCGAGCCGAGGCATAGCCTTTGAGACGGGCGGTGCGTCGAAGCGAAGCCTATGTAGGCAAAGTTGCGAACGCGAGGCCGCCGAGCCGAGTCATAGCCTTCGAGGCCGGCGGTGCGTCGAAGCGAAGCCTAAGTAGGCGAAGTCTTAGACGCGAGGCCGCCGAGCCGAGGCATAGCCTTCGAGGCCGATGGTGCATCGAAGTGAAGCCTAAGTAGGCGAAGTCTTGGACGCGAGGCCGCCGAGACGAGGCATAGCCTTCGAGGCCGGCGGTGCATCGAAGAGAAGCCTATGTAGGCGAAGTCTTGGAAGTGAGGCCGCCGAGCCGAGGCATAGCCTTCGAGGCCGGCGGTGCGTCGAAGTGAAGCCTAAGTAGGCGAAGTCTTGGACGAAGGCCGTCGAGCCGAGGCATAGCATTCGAGGCCGGCGGTGCATCGAAGGGAAGCCTATGTAGGCGAAGTCTTGGACGTGAGGCCGCCGAGCCGAGGCATAGCCTTCGAGGCCGGCGGCCGGGCAGCAAGCCTATGTAGGCGAAGTCTTAGACGCGAGGCCACCGAGCTGAGGCATAGCCTTCGAGGCCGGCGGTGCGTCGAAGCGAAGACTAAGTAGGCGAAGTCCTAGACGCGAGGCCGCCGAGCCGAGGCATAGCCTTCGAGGCGGACGGTGCGTCGAAGCGAAGCCTATGTAGGCGAAGTCTTAGACGTGAGGCCGCCGAGCCGAGGCATAGCCTTCGAGGCAGGCGGTGCATCGAAGTGAAGCCTAAGTAGGCGAAGTCTTGGACGCGAGGCCGCCGAGCCGAGGCATAGCCTTCGAGGCCAGCGGTGCATCGAAGAGAAGCCTATGTAGGCGAAGTCTTGGACGTGAGGCCGCCGAGCCGAGGCATAGCCTTCGAGGCCGGCGGTGCATCGAAGTGAAGCCTAAGTAGGCGATGTCTTGGACGAAGGCCGTCGAGCCGAGGCATAGCCTTCGAGGCCGGCGGTGCATCGAAGGGAAGCCTATGTAGGCGAAGTCTTGGACGTGAGGCCGCCGAGCCGAGGCATAGCCTTCGAGGCCGGCGGTGCGTCGAAGCGAAGCCTATGTAGGCGAAGTCTTAGACGCGAGGCCACCGAGCTGAGGTATAGCCTTCGAGGCCGGCGGTGCGTCGAAGCGAAGCCTAAGTAGGCGAAGTCCTAGACGCGAGGCCGCCGAGCCGAGGCATAGCCTTCGAGGCGGATGGTGCGTCGAAGCGAAGCCTATGTAGGCGAAGTCTTAGACGTGAGGCCGCCGAGCCGAGGCATAGCCTTCGAGGCGGACGGTGCGTCGAAGCGAAGCCTATGTAGGCGAAGTCTTAGACGTGAGGCCGCCGAGCCGAGGCATAGCCTTCGAGGCCGGCGGTGCGTCGAAGTGAAGCCTAAGTAGGCGAAGTCTTGGATGCCAGGCCGTCAAGCCGAGGCATAGCCTTCGAGGCCGGCGGTGCATCGAAGGGAAGCCTATGTAGGCGAAGTCTTGGACGTGAGGCCGCCGAGCCGAGGCATAGCCTTCGAGGCCGGCGGTGCGTCGAAGCGAAGCCTATGTAGGCGAAGTCTTAGACGCGAGGCCACCGAGCTGAGGCATAGCCTTCGAGGCCGGCGGTGCGTCGAAGCGAAACCTAAGTAGGCGAAGTCCTAGACGCGAGGCCGCCGAGCCGATGCATAGCCTTCGAGGCGGACGGTGCGTCGAAGCGAAGCCTATGTAGGCGAAGTCTTAGACACGAGGCCGCCGAGCCAAGGCATAGCCTTCGAGGCGGACGGCGCGTTGGAGAGAAGCCTGTGTAGGCGAAGTCTTAGATGCGAGGCCGCCGAGCCGAGGCATAGCCTTCGAGGTCGGCGGCGCGTTGAAGAGAAGCCTGTGTAGGCGAAGCCTTAGATGCGAGGCCGTCGAGCCGAGGCATAGCCTTCGAGGCCGGCGGTGCGTCGAAGCGAAGCCTAAGTAGGCGAAATCTTAGACGCAAGGCCGCCGAGCCGAGGCATAACCTTGGAGGCGGACGGCGCGTTGGAGAGAAGCCTGTGTAGGCGAAGTTGTCCTCCTCTTGCTCCGCGGCTTCATGAGAGTTGTCGAAGTAGAACTCCTCAGAATGGTCGCGGTTCGAGTTAAAGCGCTTGCGATGATGTAGATAACACGAGCGTCTCTACGGGAAAGAGAGAATGATCAACACTTATTTCTTGTAGCAAGATATCATTCATTTGACATGAGCATTGATCGAAGTCGTTGTTGAGGGACTAGTAGAGTCCCATCACTTTAGATACTAAGATCTCCGAGGTGATAGCCTTATGCGAGCATGATAGTCCTTGATCGATATTCGAGCCAGGTCGATGGTAGATGATTTGAGCCGCCACTTAAACCTAATCATGGACATATCGGAGGGTGCCCACGAGGCTAAGTCGTGGGGCACCGAATGGCCCACAGGGTGGTAGCCCCAGTGGACTTGGAGGCACTCATGAGGCTAACTCATGTGTACCTAGATGGTGTGCCCACAAAGACTAAGTCACAGCACACCAGAGGGCGCCCACGAGGCTAAGTCGTGGGTGTCAATGGCCACTAGAGGTTGTAGCCCCTAGTGGACTTGGAGGTGCCCATGAGGCTAACTCATGGGCACCTTGGATGTGTGCCCTCAACAGTAAGTCACGGGCACACCGGTGGCGCCCACGAGGCTAAGTTGTGGGGCGCCGAACTATGAGGGCGATGGAGCCCTTTTACCCCGTAGGTGGGTTTTTTGTGGTGATCGGGAATGCATGAGAATGGTTAACCCTTGTGAAGCAATGGAGCTATGCCTGTGGGGACTCGGAGGTCGTTCGGCGCGTGGCCTGGAGTCTAAGGAGGACGAGTCCTCGACACATCCATCAACTTGGTACTGGACCAAAGTTGTCACTCATGCCCTAGGTCTAGTAGGACACGAGCCACCATGGTGGAGGCGACGGATGCCCAAGCCACCATGGACTTTTGCTAGGGGAGACCGTAGAGGTCGTATGCCCTACGCACCACGAGGGTGGTCGCTCATGCTCTAGGGCCAGTAGGACACGAGCCGCCATGGTGGAGGCGACGGACGCCCAAGCCACCATGGACTCTTGTTAGGGGAGACCGCGGAGGTCGTACGCCCTACGTACCACGGGGGTGGTCGCTCATGCCCTAGGCCCAGTAGGACACGAGCCGCCTTGGTGGAGGCGACGGACGCCCAAGCCACCATGGACTCTTGTTAGGGGAGACCGCGGAGGTCGTACGCCCTACGCACCACGAGGGTGGTTGCTCATGCCCTAGGGCCAGTAGGACACGAGCCGCCATGGTGGAGGCGACGGACGCCCAAGCCACCATGGACTTTTGTTAGGGAGACCATGGAGGTCGTACGCCCTACGCACCACGGGGGTGGTCGCTCATGCCCTAGGTCCAGTAGGACATGAGCCGCCATAGTGGAGGCGATGGACGCCCAGGCCACCATGGACTTTTGCTAGGGGAGACCGCGAAGGTTGTACATCCTACGCACCACAAAGGTGAAATCCCTTGGAGGGAAAGTGACTTGAGATCCCATACGAGATTTATATGTCGGGACTGTCCCCTAACAGTAGCGCGTTAGGGGGCAGGCCTCGTAGCGAGCCTTCATCGCTCGTGCCGCATGAACGTCATGCGTCCCGGGGGTGATGGTTGGCCTCAAAATCCTTAGCCTTCTGGCTGCGAGGGTGCCTTGAACTGCTCGCCCATGGATGGGCCTCGCATCGACTCGCACAAGGGAGGAGGATGCGCATGGGAGCCCCAGGGCATGTAGGACGTTGCCATCCCGAGGTGGATAGCTTTGATCTCCGATGAGGGTGCTCGGTTGGGGCTCCTTCAAAGAGCGGATGGGTCGTCCACGAGATCATTGCCCTCCAGAGCCGGAGGAGGTTTCATGGACTTAGAGTATTTTTTGGTAGGAGACATAGCCTTTCATCGATTAGCTACGTCCCCACGGTCGGCGCCAATGTTGTAGGTGTAAAAACCAAACACAAGTGAGGGGGTGGACGTCGGTCGTCTGACGGGCCATCGTCCACGAGAGTAAAAATGACACGAGGATGTATACAGGTTCGAGGGTCCGAGAGGACCGCCTACTCTGTCGGTGAGCCAACGGGGTTACCTCCAGAGAGGGAGCCCCCGAGGGCTCACCAGTTTGAACATACTTCTTTATTGCTCAAGAGAGCCATCCCTTCAAAGGAGGGATACATGGGGTATTTATAGGCTCCCAAGCTCAGTACAAATGACCAAAATACCCCTTGGGGTTGGCTATACTATGAGTACAAGCAAGGGTATTACAGGTCTTTTATGAGTACAATAGCATTTCTCGGGTATGTATGCGTGTCTTCTGAGAGGCGGGCCCCATCAGTATGATAGATGAATTATTCTTACAACAAGCTCAATTTAGAAAACTCCAGTGTTACACTTTAAATATACTTGATTTCACTTATTCTGTAAATTCTAAGATAGTACTGTGATTTGCAATAGGGTTATGCATCGAACTCACTATTCCTGTTCGTACCTCACAATATATGATTCATGGAATTTAATATTTTATATCACAATATTACTTCATTTGCTGCTAAATAGACCTACTCCATTATGTTAAAAAAAGCTCTAACATTTCCCTATAGATGTGCTTTGCTGCTTTGATTCTATATGTCACACAAACCAATGCTTTATTGTTTTCAAATGCTTTAGCACTGTAACTCTTACCTTTCTCGAATATGTGTCTATGTAGTCATCTACATCCAAATTTTTAAGTATGTGCTACAATCTTATCGTCAATCATCAAAAAAATGACCATTTAACTATAGCATACTGCAATGGTTATTGATCGTTTTAAACATACCCCTTGCTATTGCTGTTAGTAATTCACTATAAATGATAAGACTAATTATCCGTTTCATATTTGTGTGTCTCTTATTTTACTAAACGTTGTAACTATTTAGTTCGAATTAGAAAACTCTAGTGTTACACTCTAAATATACTTGATTTCGCTTATTCTCTAAATTCTAAGATAGTACTATGATTTGGGATCGGGCTATGCATCGAACTCGTTGTTCCTATTCTTACCTCACAATATAGCCATTCAAATCATTTTTTCCGGATTCTCTTTATCAGTATATTTTATAGCGCAGTTACCGTTAACACTACTTCATGATTCATATGTTATCTATACATTACAGTCACTATTATGCTCCATCACTTATCTACGCATGTAAGTTACTACTAATGTTAGTCATCAGCAATAAAATTGCATAGATAAATCTTTATAGGTTCTCTTTAATGATATCATTAATAACAGTGTCAACATTTACTAAACGTTGTAACTATTTAGTTCAATTCAGAAAACTCCAGTGTTACACTCTAAATATACTTGATTTCGCTTATTCTCTAAATTCTAAGATAGTACTCTGATTTGGGATCGGGCTATGCATCGAACTCGTTGTTCCTGTTCGTACCTCACAATATAGCCATTCAAATAATTTTTTCCAGATTCTCTTTATCAGTATCTTTCATAGCGTAGTTACCGTTAACACTACTTCATGATGTATACATTATCTATACATTACGGTCGCCATTATGCTCCATCACTTACATTTCCTACATGCTAATGTTGTTTTAGGTCATTCTATGCATGTAAGTTATTACTAATGTTAGTCATCAGCAACAAAATTGCATAGATAGGTCTTTATATGTTCTCTTTAACGATATTGTTAATAACAGCGTCAACGTTAAAAATGTTTCATATTTTCCCCTTCCCCTTTGACATTGTTGTACTACCTGTACTCTGATAAATTTTCATCTTACACCATTAGTTAATTGCATTTGCCTTTTTAGATATAATTGCTCTCATTTTAACTCCTATACACCAGTCGTGTTTAGTATGCTTCTCATTAATTAGTTGTTTCATTCTACTTTAACATAATAAATTTAAACTTTCTCAACAAATCAACTTCATGAAGCTTCTCATTCATTGTTTTTTCCTACTTTAACATACTAAATTTATGCTTGCTCAACAAATTAGCTTCATGAGAATCATCTTCAGAGCACACCTTTCGCAACAAGAGAACAAGCTGCTATGTCCAACGCTTCAGCTAGGTAGTTACTTTTTTTTTGTCTCAAAAGCTCCGTATACTAGTAGCAAACACGTAAACTTGCTACCATACCAGCCTTTTACACTTCGACTGTACAATTATTGTTTTTGCTAGTAGTAGAGATGTCGTCCCTATATCATATCATGTTCACAAGAAACTATTTAATGACCAAAAAACAATAGAGCGCGCCACTGATCTGCAGGTAAAACTGAAACTATTTTATGCAAATATAACTACTGATCATGTGCTATCTAAAAACCCTAGTCGCATGTTTTCATAGTAGACATGTCTTCAGTTCTACAGCTGCTATTCAACCCATCCATATATGTAAAGACATAACTATACATATTTCCTTTTTCTCGCTCAATATAACTTACAAGATATGTTTTAATGCTATTGTCGTTACTTACGGTACTTACAATACATTTACAAGATATGTTTCAGTATTATTGTCGTTACTTACAGTACTTACAATACAATGGCAACCACGCACAAATAAAAAAAAACCATGCCTAAAAAAAACCACAGCCTCCACCGCCTTGGAGATCTTTTTATCGTTCGCCTATACCTGATTTAGATTTGTTTACATTAGTGTGCTTACTATAACGTGTTATACACGCATATTCATCATTGTCTCAGTTTTGACATTGAAATTTCGCTCCCAGCTTGCGCACAAGGAACACACACTTTATGAATCGCGGCCTATTGAAGGTATACAATACTATCTGAGAAAGATGTGTAGATTCTTCTAGCTAAAAGGTTAATCCATTCCATCGCTCCTCTCACAATCTATATCACAAATTTGTTCAGTTTCTTCCTTTAAGTTCATTCGACATAACAGTGCGGCTGAATCTAACCTACAGATCTACATCGATGGCCGGACAATCCGCGCTTGATCCACCCACTAAAAAAAATCGTTGACTAAAACATATAGAGTGATAGCAACCTCCTACTCAAGATAGCTGCAATTCAGGTATACTCACTCACCGATTCAACAAAACATATAATTTACATGCACTGCTATACTACCCATGACGCGTTACTCCTCTTCTACAATTGCTATACAGGTTTCTACAACAACACATGCTACAACAAGTGCCTACACAGCAACGGCTCTGAATTTTGCTCTACATAACTACCTACTACTATCGAACTTCTGTAGTTAGTACGTATTGTAATTTCGTACTCGCGCTACTACTATCGAAAAGACTAGTGTGAATACTATCATGTAGCTTATATTCCTCAGCGCTGCCATCACAGTAGTACAAACGCCCTACTTATGTAATCTTCACACTATGTTTTGCACACCCAACATATGTAGAGCATATGTTCTATCTCACAGATAACCCCCTCTCATATATATAAACTGCGATGTTTGTACACTTTAACTATTTATACTTTTTTTTAACACACTATGGCATTAGCTTTTCTGCGCTTAGGTTTTACCGACTCCATGATCTATTTGTATTAGCAACCGACAACAAATACAGTAAAAGATAAAATAGACTTCGAATCTATCAACGGCCACAACCGCGCCAAATGGCGCGGGTGGCCTTCTAGTAGGATGAGCTGTCACACACTATAGTTCTGTTCCATGTGTATATGTGTATCAGTGAAGTATTGTTACCATCAACCTGAGAAGAACGATTACACAATCACTCAATAGCAATTAGACGAAGGCACACACCAGTTCTCCTTTATGAAACACACCAACCTTTTTCTTAAAAAAAAACTTGGGACCTTTTACTTTGCGAAGTAGGAACCTAGCCAATCTATAATAAGAGAAACAATAAGAGAGCAAGCTCATGTTTTTCCTCTCGATCTTGACAATCCAAGATCATCTGGAGCTAATAGGGGAAAGGAAAAATGAAATCCATACCTGTAACATCCCAAAGTTCTGTTACCAAAATAAAAATTAATAAAGTTATTATTTTACTGAATTTTCTGGTTGCCAAAGTTGTTCCTTGATTTTCTGTAATTTAAAAAGATTTTTCTTTGTTAAAAGAAGAAAAAATCAAATATTTAATTTCTTGGTTTTAAAGTCAAAAATAAAATATATGGAGTTTTCTGAGATTTATTAAATTTAAAGTGAAAAATAAAATTTTAATTATTTTCTCGAATTTTAAAAGCTTTTCCTAATTATTTTAAAGCCAAAATAAATTATGTGCAAAATTAATTACCATTTATAAGTTGGAAATATTTTATCTAAGTTCAAAACAATTCTAGGAATTTTTGTGAATTTTTCTAGAATTTTTGGACTCTATTTGCCATCTTCTAAAAATCTATTTGTTTTATTGCTTAAATCTATATTAATTTGAAAATTAATAATAATAATAATAAAATATTTTCCCACGCTTAACTCCAAGCAACACAAGTGCATGTGCTACCAACTTGCCATTTTGTTTCAATCAATGATAACCTTCCTTCTATTCTTTTATTAACTCCTTTCTCTGTCCTATTCATCTTCCTCAATTCTTTTATTAACTCCTTTCTCTCTCCTATTCATCTTCCCCACAAACGTTTCTTCTCTGTTGTTTCATCACAAACCGAAAAACAACCATGACCGAGCTCCCTCAATGGCTGACCCCACGCCACCTCGTCGGCTCTGGCCACCACCGCCCCTCGTCGTGCCACCACCACCGCCAGCCCCGGCCACGCCGCCCCTCCCCTTGCTCCCTCTCCGCACCGGCGGCATGCAACTCGAGCGCCCGAGCGCCTCTTGCTGCCATTAACGCCCATGGAAGCTCTTCAAAGCTTCCGTTTCTTCGTCAATTCCTTGCGCATTCAAGAGCAATAATGTCCCACTCTCTCCACCGCACTCATGCCGGCCATCATTTTTCTCCTTTATTCGCCGTAACTCACATTTGCTTGTCGCCCGCGCTGGCGTGAAACGGTCGCACGATGATCTCCCTCGTCCATGCCTTTTAGGCCCTATAAAAGGAAGCCCTAGGAGCCCTCCTTCTTCATCATTCCATCCCCTACAAACCCATCTCCCCTCTCCATCTCTACCGGCCGCTATTTTTCTTTTTTACTCCAAGCTTGTTGTTCGGCTGAACAAGAAAGGTGAACAGTAAACAAGTTATCTAGTTGTTGCTTTGAGCTTAGTACATGAAAATTTTATTCATTCTAAAAATTTGTTCTCTCACATGTAAGCTCCAAATCCATTGATTCTTCCTTCTAAATTCATCTAAATTCATCCACTAATTTCTAGTATTTATTTTATAATTTTTAGATTTTATTTAATTTCTGTCTTTTAATTGGTCTATTTTGCGCGTCGTCACCACCGGCCGACCATACGCGTTCCACTACCACCAAGGTGAGCATTGTGTTCCCCGCGGTTCCCTCTTCGTTTCGCTGCAAACCTTACCCGCTAACTCCTCTCCGTTTGCCCAGAACGCCGACGTCCGCCCGCCACCCGCCGAAGGTCTTCTCCATCGGACTACGACGCCATCGAATGTCATCTAGCCGAGCCGTCTACACCGTTGAGTTTGCCATGACGCGTCATACTTTCATCGCCATCACCATGGCCAGAAAGCTCTTTCCATGTTCCTAGTCAATCCGAAACCACAATTTCCAGTGAATAGTGTAATTTTAGGAATTCATTATTTCATGTGATTTTCAACTTTTCGGAAATTCGTTCTCCTTCATATGAACTCCGATTCCTTCGATTCAAATTCCTAAATTCATATAAAGTCAATACCTTCCTTTCAGTATTTATTTTATAATTTTTAAATTTTTATTTGGATTTTTATTTGAATATTATTTGAATTCAAATCATTTACGCGTACAGATTTCAATGACTTCAAACGACCAGATTTCGACTCCATTTAAGAACATCGATTAATCAAGAAGGCAAGTTATACCTTTGAACATATTTGATCCCTTTATTTTAAATTATTTAAATTCCATTTTAAATTATTATTGCATGCATATTTCTATTCAATGTAATTTAAATACCTGTTTTTAAATTATAGTCATGTCTAAATCCTTTGTAAGGCCAAGGTTGATATTGAACCAAACATATTGTCACCCTAGATAAAACCTAGTTGATACGATAATATGAACTAGGATCATTTGAAAAAAATATGCTTAGTGATGCTTAGACCCAAAAATATTTGATTTGGGGACTTCTAGCCAAATGATCAACTATTGTTTAAAAGTATATGGCATTGGTTTGTCATGGAAGATTTTGCAAATGATTTTAAAAAGCAAAAAAGAAAAGTTGGTTTGTACTTGGGCAAAATGGATGGTTGTTGGGTGCAGGTTTATGCACGGGCTCAAATCCAGGATGGATTGAGACCTAGGGTTTTTTGAATTCGCCCAGGTCAACTAAGGATTGGTCTTCGAGCTGCATCTTACTAAGCCACATTGTGCTACCACATGTCTTACTAAGCATCTTACTAAGGACTGGCTAACTAATTTGCAACGTCTCACCATGGTAGTGCCATCCGGTTGCGTGGGTGTCTTGTATGACCTACTTTTTATGTATTCCCACTTGGCGCAAGAGGGTGCCGAACCCAGCGGGTTTCTATCCAAAGAGGGTAAATCCTTAGCGAGGCAGGACTACGGTGGGATGAAGCCTTGTAAAGGCCTTGACATATGCTCTAGATTGTTTTCCTAAGGTAGTGAGCGGTGGTATTGACGGATGCCAAACAAACTAGAGAATTCATGTCATGTGGGTAAAGCTGTACAACCTCTGCAGATTGTTAAGAACTATTCGAATAGCCGTGTCCATGGTCATGGACATGCTGAGCAAAGTCACTCAAAGTTAGACTTTAATTTTGTTTTCAAACGGTTTTGTAAAACAGTTTTTGACATGGATGGGTGTCCATGAGAAAAGTTATGGGTTGGAGCCCGGGTTGGTGCTCGTGTTTAAGTTAGTGTTAGGTTGGTGCCTACACTATCTTTATCAATTCAAACTCAATTTTAGTTATTGTAAAATTCAAGCTTTTGAACTTAGTATTGTATTTAAAATGTTAAATATTGCTTTTGCACAAATAACCATATAAGCCTTCCTTGTTAATATCCATGCATGTATTAACTTTGTTATTGGGTGTAATTTGTGAGCACGAAAGTTGTGCTCGTCCTTAATTAATGCAAATAAATTTCAGAGGAGAAGAACTTCGCTATCGGTGTGGATCTCGACGACTAGGCTGCTACCCCAGTCGATTGCCTGTGGCAGATCAGCTGGACTCCACTACGTCTACTTCGTTTTCCACTGTATTCTTTATTGTTGGCTTGTAAGCCTTTCTTGTAATAAACTCTGTTGATTATTAATAAAATTATGCGATTTATGGATGTTACCATATCTGTTTACTGTGTGAACTAGCTACTGATCATGAGACTAGTTTAGAAATGCACAGAGGATTTGGGGTGTTACTCCTGGGTCCAATAGAAGTGGTATCAGAGCCATATCGACTGTAGGTCGTGACCTAGTTAGAATGGCCGTTAGTTGGAAAACTTCAAAACTTATTTTATATGACAAGAAAAATAAATTGTTTTCTCCTCATCTTGGTCATCTATCTATCTTTAGCTTCTTCATAGCAATTCTTTCTTACCCTGTTCTTTCACCATTTTATAATGATAAATGGATACTCTTGCCCTTGAATAATTTCTATAGTTGGTCAACACGATTGTACCATTACGTTCAAGACCACAAGACATATGGAGCCATCCAACGAGCATCGTCATCAAAGACCATGAACTGAAAATCGCGATGTCGGCCCAACCATATAGCTTAAGTTGGCCAAGGCTCATTCTGTGTATTGAGTCGTTTCACCAGATTAAGAGTCTCGAACGATAGAACGTCGTATAGAACTATTAAAGTTTTGGAAGAGCTTTTGAGTTGGTTCTTTCGTTTGGGAGTATTGTTTTGCTCTATCCTCTTAGTTCTTCTTCTTTGTCTCTTTCCTAAACCTTTGTCCCTTTCTCTAATCCTTTGGAGTAACTGGCAGATGGTAAACACTCGTCACTCTGGGTGGAACCAACCAAGACAACAATGATGTCCCTGGAAATGAAAGTGCACCAATTCCACCACCACCAGCAACTAATGGATTAGAATGGCAACAAAAGATGGCCAACCAGAACCATTTGATCGAACTACTCACTCAGTCCATTAACAATAATCAAACTCAGCAAGCTACAGCTTTCCAAGCTCCACCTCCACCACCCCAAAGGACTAGCATGTCAGAATTCATGAGGATGCATCCATCAACTTTTTCAAGTAGCACAGAGCCCATGGATGCAGATGATTGGCTCTGGGCAATTGGTAAGAAGTTGGACATTGCTCAGTGCACTGACCGTGAGAGGGTGTTGTTTGCTTCGCACCAGCTCATGGGATCAACTTCCGAATGGTGGGACAACTACAGCCTAGCTAGCAATGACGATCAAACCATCACCTGGAATGAATTTGTGCAAGCTTTCCGCCGTGCACATAATCCTTCCAACATGATGACCCTCCAGAAGAAGGAGTTTCATTCTCTACGCCAAAGCAACCGCTCGGTTAATGATTACCTCTACAAGTTCAATCAACTAGCACGCTATGCACCAAAAGACATTGCAAGAGATGAAGACAAGCAAGAAAGATTCCTTGAAGGACTCAATGATGATCTGTCCGTACAGCTGATTTTCTAGGATTATTCTGATTTCCAACAGCTGGTTAACAAGGCGATTCATCAAGAAGGCAAGCACCAAGAGATGGAGAACCGCAAGAGAAGAATGATTGCACAGAAGTTCAACCCTGGAGGTTTTCCTAAAGCTAGAGGGACTTCATCGCATCAAGTCAGATTCCAGCCAGCAACTTCAACTGATACACCTGCAATAAACAACCCAGACAGCTTGGAGTCTTCCAAAACATCTGAGGATGGCCAGTCACAGAAAGACTCATCCTATGTTGCAGGCATCATGTGCTTCAACTGCCATGAGATGGGACATTTTGCCAGTAAATGTCCGAAGAAGCAGTAGGCAACGAATCCAGCCAACACTAAAGTTTCAAAAGTCAACATCATGCAAGCAAACAGGAAGCCACAAAGTACTGGAAGAGGACATCTGTACAACGTCACAGCTCAGGCCCCGTTCAATGAGGAGCAGGGTGTGGACGACGATAATTCCAGTTGAAAACCTTGTATTCCCAACTTTCTTTCTAGCCTCTCCGAATCTCGGGGACGAGATTCATTTTCAGGGGGTAGTTTGTAACATCCCAAAGTTCTGTTACCAAGATAAAAATTAATAAATTTATTATTTTATTGAATTTTCTGGCTACCAAAGTTCATCCTTGATTTTTTGTAATTTAAAAAGAGTTTTCTTTGTTAAAAGAAAAAAATCAAATATTTAATTTCTTGGTTTTAAAGTCAAAAAGGAAATTTATGGAGTTTTTGAGATTTTATTGAATTTAAAGTGAAAAATAAAATTTTAATTATTTTCTAGAATTTTAAAAGCTTTTCCTAATTATTTTAAAGCCAAAACAAATTATGTGCAGAATTAATTACCATTTATAAGTTGGAAATATTTTATCTAAGTTTAAAATAATTCTAGAAATTTTTTTGAATTTTTCTAGAATTTTTGGACTCTATTTGCTATCTTCTAAAAATCTATTTGTTTTATTGCTTAAATCTATATTAATTTCGAAAATTTTAAAAAATATTCTCCCGCTCGGTCCATATTCCCGGCGGTCACCCATCTTTTTCCTTCCCTCATAGCCTGCACGCCTAACTCCAAGCAACACGAGTGCATGTGCTACCAACTTGCCACTTTTGCTTTAGTCAATGATAACCTTCCTTCTATTCTTTTGTTAACTCCTTTCTCTCTCCTATTCATCTTCCTCACAAACATTTCTTCTCTGTTGTTTCTTCACAAACCGAAAAACATCCATGACCGAGCTCCCTCAATGGCCGACCCCACGCCACCTCATTGGCTCCGCCATCGCCACCCTTGCCACGCCATCACAAATTGACCCGCCCGCGCCCTCACACCTCTCCGCTCCAAGGCCGATGCAACCCGAGCGCCTCTTACCGCCATTAACGCCCATGGAAGCTCTTCAAAGCTTTCATTTCTTCGTCGTTTCCTTGCGCATTCAAGAGCAATAATGCCCCACTCTCTCCACCGCACTCATGCCGGCCATCATTTTTCTCCTTTATTCGTCGTAACTCACATTTGCTCGTCGTGAAACGGTCGCACGATGATCTCCCTCCTCCATGCCTTTCAGGCCCTATAAAAGGAAGCCCTGGGAGCCCTCCTTCTTCATCATTCCATCCCCCACAAACCCATCTCCCCTCTCCCTCTCTATCGGCCACCATTTTTCTTTTTACTCCAAGCTTGTTGTTCGGCCGAACAAGGACGGTGAACAGCAAACAAGTTACCTTGTTGTTGCTTTGAGCTTAGTACATGAAAATTTTATTCATTCCAAAAATTCGTTCTCTCACATGCAAGCTCCAAATCCGTTGATTCTTCCTCCTAAATTCATCCACTAATTTACAGTATTTATTTTATAATTTTTAGTTTTTACTTAATTTTTGTCTTTTAATTGGTCCATTTTGCGCATCGTCGCCACCTGCCGACCATACACGTTCCACTACTACCAAGGTGAGCATTGCGTTCCCCGTGGTTCCCTCTTCATTTCACCGCAAACCTCACCCGATAACTCCTCTCTATTTGCCCGGAACGCCGACGTCCGCCCGCCGCCCGTCGAAGGTCTTCTCTGTCGGACTGCATCGCCATCGACGGTCATCTGGCCGAGCCGTCTACACCGTTGAGTTTGCCACGACACATCATGGTTCCGTTTCCATAACCATGGCCATCAAGCTCTTTCCTTGTTCCCAGTCAATCCGAAACCACAATTTCCAGTGAATAGTGCAATTTTAGGAACTCATTATTTCATGTAATTTCCAACCTTTCATAAATTCATTCTCCTTCATACGAACTCTGATTCCTTTGATTCAAATTATTAAATTCATATAAAGTCAATACCTTCCTTGCAATATTTATTTTATAATTTTTGGATTTTATTTGAATGTTATTTGAATTCAGATCGTTCACGCGTATAGATTTCGACGACTTCGGACAACCAGATTTCGACACCATTTGAGAACATCAATTAATCAAGCAAGACAAGTTATACCTTTGATCATATTTGATCCCATTATTTAAAATTATTTAAATTCTGTTTTAAATTATTATTGCATGCGTATTTCTATTCAACGTAATTTAAATAGCTGTTTTTAAATTATAGTTATGCCTAAATCCTTTGTAAGGCCAATGTTGATATTGAATCAAATATATTGTCGCCCTAGATAAAACCTAGTTGATACGATAGTATGAACTAGGATCATTTGAAAAAACTATGCTTCGCGATGCTTAGACCCAAAAATATTTGATTTGGGGAATTCTAGCCAAATGATCAACTATTGTTTAAAAGTGTATGGCATTGGTTTGTCATAGAAGATTTTGCAAATGATTTTGAAAAGCTAAAAGGAAAAGTTGGTTTGTACTTGGGCGAAATGGATGGCTGGTGGGTGTAGGCTTATGCACGGGCTCAAATCTGGGAATGAGACCTAGGGTTTTTGGAAGTCGTCCAAGTCAATTAAGGACCGGTCTTCGAGCCGCATCTTGCTAAACCACATCGTACTATCACATGTCCTGAGTGGGCGGGACCTGACTAACTAATTCGCAACGTCTCACCGTGGTTGTGCCAGCCGGTTGCATAGGTGTCTTGTATGACCTACTTTTTATGTATTCCCACCTGGAGCAAGAGGGGGCTTGAACCCGGTGGGTTTCTATCCAAAGGGGGTGAATCCTTAGTGAGGTGGGACTACAGTGGGATGAAGCTTTGTAAAGGTCTTGACACATGCTCTAGACTACTTACCTAAGGTAGTGAGCGGTGGTATCGACAGATACCAAACAAACTAGAGAATTCATGTCATGTGGGTAAAGCTGTACAACCTCTATAGAGTGTTAAGAACTATTCGAATAGTCGTGTCCATGGTCATGGACATGCTGAGCAAAGCCACTCAAAGTTAGACTTAGATTTTGTTTTCAAAAGGTTTTGTAAAACAGTTTTTGACATGGATGGGTGTCCATGAGAAAAGTTATGGGTTGAAGCCCTGTGGATATCATGGGGATATGCTCACGATCTTAGGATGATGTTACAATTGGCAATGGCATTGAAGGTTTGTCGACACACGCTTTTTCGGCAAAGTCAGGATTATCGGTAGTACCGGCAAGTAAGGTGCGGTACGACCACAAGTATTGTAGCGGTACTACTGCCATGCGGTAATACCGGCTTTTAGTTGGCGGTATGGATTTTTCAAAGAACGTGTTTTCTTGGATTTTTGGTCTTCGGTGAGGAACGGTATGACCGCAGTTATTGAAGCGGTACGACCGCGGTGCGGTAGTACCGGTGACTACATGGCGGTAGTACCGATTGTGTTTTGAATGTTTGCCAACTTGATGAATTGGTTTTTCGTTAGGTCAAGTTCATGGGTTTCAGTGCATATGTGTTGCATGATACATGTTCTGAGTAACATGGGTCAAGTTGCGAAGAACTTGTTCCTGGAAACGATTTCTTGGTCTATTGCTGTGCAGGTTGCTTAGAGGTCAACGACGGTCAACTGCGAGGATGATCGGGACTAGGCTTGAGAGCTGAGGTTCAGAACGATCGAGGATGCCAGGTGAAGTCAGTGCATTCAAGCATGGCGCAAAATGGACAAGGATGACCAAACGAGCAGTTCGGTACGATGGGTTGCATCAAGCGGCATGGGGGGTCGGTGCAAGTGCATGCCATGGTGGTTTCGGTGGGAGCCGGATGGGAGAGACTTGTCGATATGAAGAGAGCCGTTGGTCAACCTACACGTGGCGAAGCATGGGAGTGCTTCACGAAGATTAGACTCGGTCTTTGAAAAAGGATCGAGAAGGAGTATTTTGGTAACTTTACCTAAATACCGCCTTGATGATCTTTTGCTAACCCGCGGCGTAAGACGGTGCAAGGAGAAGCGGTTTAGGTCAAGAGGAGATGAAGACGTCGCTTTAAAATGCGTGCGTAAGTGAAACCCATTTGTGTGTGGGCTTAACGGGTGCCTATTAGGGTTTTCCTTCTAGAAGCTAGCCTCCACTATAAATAGGAGAGGGTACTGGCCAACACCTCTTAACCCCTTCATTTTGAGAAACCCTATTTTGTGTTCTTAGGGTTTTGGAGAGATTAGTGGGAGGTTAGGGTTCTAGAGACTTTGATTTGATTTTATGCTCATGTGTTGAGTCTTTGTCCTCCTTGATGGAGTGGCTGTAAACCAACATCATATCAAATTAATCCAAGAAAAGATTTCTCAAAGATGAGCCTCTTTGTGTTCTTACTCTCTATTTTGCGATTTTGAAGCTTTCTTCGATCCGTGAGATTTCCCTTGGTTTCTTGTGATGATCTTGCTTACTGTGACATGTGGGAGTGCATCTAAGATCATCTTAATCATCCTTGACCCACGAGCAAGCTTTAGATCATATTTAGGTTTCTAACTTAGTTTTTGAAGCAACCTTCTCTCAAACGAAAAAGGTTGGAACTTTGGCCATGATATTCACGGTCCTTGGTTGGAATAGGTTCCTAACATCCTATAGAGGTTATGTTTCAAGTTTCATAAGGTTTGGAATTACGGATCAAAAGTTGTACCAATTTTGGATTTCGTTCTCGTGCTGAGTTCCAGGATAATTGGTAGTACCGCCCATTGTACAACGGTAGTACCGATTTCCGGAATCGGTAGTACCGCCTGTAGGATCAAGGATAACCAACTAGAGGGGGGTGAATAGGAGGTTTTTAAACTTTTTAACAAATTAACAATTTAAGCCAATTAATAATAGTCTAAACAAGTTACACTTCTAGCTAAGCGATTTAACACAAGAAATAAGCTAGAAATGTAAATGCGGAAATAGTAAAGACTAAGAATAACCACAATGAGACAAAGATGGTTTTCCCGTGGTATCGTAGACTTGCCGGTCTTCACTAGTCTATGTTGAGTAAGCTTGACAACTCAAGTCGGCTCCACGAATTAAGCCTTCCCTCGATCACTATGGTTGTTCTTCCTCCGCTCCGGAGATGGCGAACACCAAACCACTCACAAGCTTGCACCGGGCCTCTTCACAATCTTCTTCAAGAGATTACCGTGCTCCACCGCAAAGGCCATCTAGGAGTTTGGCAAAACTCCAAGAGTAACAAATCGATGACCTTCGCTTGACGGCGCTCAAGTGCAATATGATCAACTAGGATGAATGAATGCACTTGAATGAACTCAACCACCTCACTATGAATGCATGAGAGAATTTTGGTGTTGAGTGAATGCTCAAGGCTCTATAGATGTTAAATGAACACTAGTTATTTGTCCTTGAGCAGGTGGAGGGGTATTTATAACCCCCACCAACAATTATGACCGCTGGGGAGGGAAACCCCAACTTTCAGCGAAATGCGGTATGACCGCCATCTAGAGTGCGGTACGACCGCATCTATGTCAGAGCACAGTAACGGCTAGAACAGAGCCATTAAATACTCTGGCATAGCCGTTGAGAAATCCAGCGTCGAACAACCGCCAACCAAAACGCGGTACAACTGCATCGCCCGGTCATACCACACAGAGAAGCGGTACAACCGATCGTAGGGTTTCCAATTTCACCGAAATGACATGCTCTCTGGAAAATACGTACCGCCTTAGAGAAATCGGTACAACTGCAGCGCGGTACAACCGTTTCTCGAATGTGGTACGACCGATTATCAAAAAGAGCTCCGAGCCAAAATGCATCGGTTCTGGTTTTATCAAACCGCCAACTAGAAATCGAAACGACCGCAATGCGGTAGTACAGCTCAAAGAGCTGGTTGTACCGTATTAGCGCTCAGTTGGCTGAAGCATTCAAAATCCGGTAATACCGCCAAGTAAAGTGCGGTCATACCTCTCCAAGCGGTACAACCGCCAGTAAGACTTCAGTACTACCAATTTCTGACAAATGCACTTAAAGCTTTCGAATTCAAATTCAAATGCATGCATGATCCTAAATTGATCCATATTGCACAAGACCATGCTATCAAGCTACTAGTCATGATCCCTCTTAATAGTACGGCATTTAACCTATAATCCAGTCTTCCAACTATTTCTCCTAAGACCGATAAAATATAAAAATGATCCTAGACTACTTGTACCTTGTCTTGAGCCATGTAGATCTTCATTGAACCCTTTAGCATGCATCTCTACGTCATCAAAACCACCAATAGGACTTAACCTTGTAAATACTAAATAAACACGTTAATCCCATATTCACATATTATCATTAATTACCAAAACAATTTTTAGGGGCCTGGATGCTTTCAATCTCCCCCTTTTTGGTAATTGATGACAATACAACTAATATGTGAGAAAGATTGTTTTGAATATACTAAGGGTGTATATTCTTTTGATGACTTAACAATAAAATAATTCTTGCAATAAGCTCAAATGAGTTTTGAGAATTATTATCTTGTTAAATCCAATTTAAAGAAAGCTCCCCCTAAATGTGTGCATATAAATGATAGAAGATCTTTGCAAGCACATGAATAGATTTTTGAAATTTTGGCGAAGTTTATTTAGCATGTTTGAACTTGAGGGAAATGCAATAATGAGATATGACAATAATTGAGATTGCATTTCAAGAGAATAATATAAGCACAAGTTCAAACATGATAAGCAACATAGATTTAAACTATTACAAGCACATAAGTTCAATAATAAAACCATATTACAAAACACATTTAAGCCCATATATGGTAATAGTAGCAAAAGAACTTGCTCCCCCCTAAATCTTTGTCATCTCATTTCTTCTCACTTCTCCCCCTTTGGCATCAAGGTACCAAAAACATCTCAGACTTCTGGGTCTTGAGGAGGAGAAACTGGGTCCTGAGAAGCAGGATCCTGAGTAGGTGGGTCCTGAGCAGGAGCAGGAGCAGGAGCAGGAGCAGGAGCTGAGGCTAGAGCTGGAGGAGCTAGATCCGGAGGTGCTGAATCCTAAGGGACTAGAACCTGAGGCACTGGAGCTGAGTCTAAAAGAGCTGAGTCCTGAGAAGCAGTGGCCTGATCCGAAGGAGGAACAGGTGCTGGATCCCGAGGAGCTGAAACAACAGGTGTTGGATCCTGAGCCACTGGATCTGTAGCTGGTGCTAGGGGAGCTGAGGCCGGAGGAGCTGTAGCTGGGGCCAAGGGAGGAACAACTGATGAAGTAGAGGCCTTAGAAGGTGGAGGAGGACAACGAGTATATCGCTAAGGAGTCCTCAAAATCTACTCCATCTCGTTAATGCTTTCTGCCATAGCAGCAATCCTGTTATGAGTCTCATCAAAGAAATCATTCTGAGTTAACTCCATATCAACTAGCCGGTTGCGAGTCTCATTTTGAATTTCAATTTGGACTGCCTTTATTTCTTGCAAAGTGCTAAGGATCAACTACTGATTCTAAAGAATCTGTGCAAGTGTACCTTCAAAGAGAGCATCGACAAATATAGCGATGAGCGACATCGGCATCATCCTCATTACCACCACGACGAGGAGGAAGGCCACCTCGAGGCCTGTAAGACTTATGAACTGATCCCAATCCACCATGATACTCAATTTTTCTTTATAATCAATGCCATGATGTATGGAGCATAGTAAATCCTCTTAATCCTATCATTCTTAGAAGAAACTATGCCCTAAAGAATCACAACCACAACATCAAATTTTGTCCCCTTCATAATATGATCAATGATATTCCAAGCATAGCCTCTGACTGCATCAAAACTACCACTCTTGAGGTAAAAAGTATGATTAATAATCCTGTTAATCATGCTTGGAATTGGCTTAAGTCCAGTAATTGTTCCTAGCTTATTCCTGACAGAGGAATCATAATGGTCAGACCAAGCGGGGGGCAGTAAAGTAGGGATGTCAAAGAGTTTCTCTCAAGTGCCAGACTGTATCCTTAAAACTCGCTCAATTTCCTCCTTAGTACTTTCCACATATCTAGTAACTGATATCCATCTTATTGAGGTCAAGTCTGGAGAGACATGCACTGTGGCATAAAACTGCCTGATAAGCTCATCATCATAATTCTGCTTTAGTGCCATAAGGTCATGCAGACCCACTTGATGAAAGAGCTGATAAACACCACTGTACTTATCAAAACAGTTTATGTGAGACCACTTAATCCATTTGTGATCTGCAAACTTGCTGTGATTTCCATATAGCTGTTCATAAACTTGTTCTTGAAAAACAGTATGGAATCTTGGATTAACTGAGTCTGATTTGAAAAGATACTGATTTACATGGCGCTTGAGTGCATATTCATCAGGTGTAAGGAGTCTCAAGTCAGTTGGAGGCTCTCCCAAATCATCATCTGTACCAGCTTGTTCTGACTCAGTCTTAGACTCAGAATCATCTTCTTCACTTTCTTCGCCTTGTGTTCGTCTCGGCCTTTTTCCCTTTCCATGAACTACCTTTTGTCGAACTGATCGAGCTTGTTGTACTGGAGCTGCAGGTCGAGTTCTTGGAGTTTGCTAGGATGGAGCTGCAGGAGGTTGAGATGAAGATTGCCCTCCTCTTGGTGGTCCATGTACGACTTTCGAGTCAAGATTCTTGTCCTAGGCATCTTCATAGAGATAGGATAGGTTATAAGGAGTTCAAAGGATCAATCAAAATAGAATTAAGTGAAAAGGAGATGAACTTCTGTTTTTCTGTCAGGACGATCGGTCATACCGCCGTTGTATGGCCGGTACAATTGCACTGCGGTTGAACCGCGCTTAAGAACCGGTTGTACCGATCGTCCTGACCGAGTTCTAGGGCAAACAAAAGATTGAATTTTTGATGGTTTTTCATGGAGTGAATCTATGGTTTGGATGCGCAAACATCACTAGACATCAATTTGATACTTTTGCCCAACTAGAAACACAAAGATCATCTACATTTTTATTTAACCCTAAAATGATACCTAGGGTTTCAAATTCGGTAAAAACTTGAATCAAAAGAGGTTTTACCTTTAGAATTGGAGGAGGTGAACCCTAGAGATGCAAGGATCAACAAAAGTTCGAAGAATTGCCAAAGATTTGAGTGGAAATGAGAGGAGGTTTTGGGGTTCCTTCAAGTTGGAGAGAGAGAACCCGAGAGCGAAATAGAGCGGAAGTGGTGCGGTTGAACCGTCGCGAGGGTTAAGGCTCGGGTGAACAGTAACCACAGGGAGTTACTGCCACTTTTGAAACTAACGCGGTCGAACCATGAACAAACCGCCAAGAGTACCAAGACAAAGCGGTAGTACTGCACTTATAACGCCTTGCCGATCAAGATCAAGCGGTTGTACCGCGCATGTAACACCGGTTGTTTCGATTATCCTAGAGCTTCAAGGAATAGCTCTAGATTTTCTTTGGAATTGAGAATATTTGCAAATGATCCTTAGTTTTACACTCAAATAAATATCATTAAGGATCATTATGCATAGAATAAACTAATGTCTATATAAGAACATAATTTTTATGATCATACTTACCTTTAATAAAAGTTTTGAAAAATATTTTCATAAAATAGTCAAATAACATCAAATGAAGCACAATACATGAGGCAAGAGTTCAAACAACATTTGAATAGTCTATGACATTTAATTCATTCCTCAATTTGCAAAAGCGGCTTTCATCTAATGGCTTGGTGAAAATATCCGCTAATTGGTCTTTCGGTTCTTATGTGGCTAATTTCAATATCTCCCTTGCTCACATGATCTCTCAAGAAATGATGGCAAATATCTATATGCTTAGTTCTTGAGTGTTGAACAGGGTTATTAGCTATTTTCACCACACTATCATTGTCACACAAAAGAGACATTTTATCAAATTTAATTCCATAATCCATCAATGTTTGCCTCATCCATAGCAATTGAGCACAACAACTTCCCGCGGAAACATATTCGGCTTTGGCGGTGGATAACGCTACGGAGTTTTGTTTCTTGGATGACCATGATACTAAAGGTCTTCCTAAGAATTGACAACTACCCGAGGTGCTTTTTCTATCCACTTTACAACCCGCATAATCGGAATCCGAATATCCAATTAAATCAAATTTAGCACATTTGGTGAACCATAGGCCAATGCTAGAGGAATGCTTTAAATATCTTAGTATTCTTTTAACGGCCATTAAATGTCACTCTTTTGGAGTTGCTTGAAAACGTGCACACATGCAAACACTAAACATGATATTGGGCCTAGATACAGTGAGATAAAGCAAGCTACCAATCATAGATCTATAAAGTTTTAAATCTACCGATTTACCTCCCTTATTTAAGTCAAGATGACCATTGGTTGCCATGGGAGTCTTGATGGGTTTAGCATCCTCCATGCCAAACTTCTTGATCAAATCCTTTGCATACTTGGTTTGGCTCACGAAGGTTCCATCTTTGAGTTGCTTGATTTGAAGTCCAAGAAAATAGCTCAATTCTCCAATCATGGATATTTCAAATTCCCTAGACATCATATCACCAAACTCTTCACAAAAATCTTGATTAGTAGACCCAAAAATGATATCATCAACATAAATTTGACAAACAAAGAAATCATCATTTAAGACTTTAGTAAATAGAGTTGAATCAATTTTCCATATTTTTAATCCTTTTGAGACTAGAAAATCTCTATGGCGTTCATACCATGCTCTAGGAGCTTGTTTAAGACCATAGAGCGCCTTGGAGAGTTTGTAGACATGATTTGGATTTTTAGGATCTTCAAAACCGGGAGGTTGTTCAACAAAGACAAGTTCGGATATTTTACCATTTAAGAATGCATTTTTAACATCCATTTGAAATAATTTAATATCAAAGCACGATGCAAAAGCAAGTAATATCCGAATTGACTCAAGTCTAGCTACGGGAGCAAAGGTTTCACCAAAATCCAAACCTTCGACTTGTGAATAACCTTGAGCGACCAATCTTGCCTTGTTTCTTACAACCATACCGTTCTGATCTTGCTTGTTCATAAAAACCCATTTTGTACCAATTACATTATGTTCCTTGGGTCGATCCACCAATGTCCAAACTTCATTCCGGGTGAAGTATTTAGTTCTTCATGCATAGCATTCACCCAATCCGGATCTTCAAGTACTTCTTCAACATGCTTTGGCTCAATAGAAGAGACAAAAGAGTAATGTTCACAAAAAAAGCAACACGAGAGCGAGTATGGACACCCTTACTTACGTCACTCAATATTTGATCTATTGGATGATCCTTTGCAATTGCATTGTGAATTATTCTTGATGGTAGGTTGGATGGTGGATCATCTTCCTTGTTATCCTCTTCATTAATTTGTACTTGACTTGTGGAAAAAGTAGGTGGCTCAACTTGAGTGGAAGATGATGGATTATTTTTGGGCTAGATGTCGCCTATTTTCATATATTCCATTGCTTTTCTTAAGGCTTCATCACCTACATCATCCAAATTCTCATGCTCTTCTTGAGAGCCATTAGTTTCATCAAATTGCACATTGTGCCTTTCTTCAACTAAATCGGAGTTTTGGTTAAAGACACGATAAGCTTTGCCATTTGAAGAATAACCAAGCAAGAAACCAATATCACAATGACTTGCAAATTTTGAAAGACGAACACCCTTCTTCAAAATATAACACTTGCAACCAAAAACTCGAAAATAAGAGATATTCGGTTTTCTTCCTACAAGAAGCTCATAGGAAGTCTTTTTCAAAAGACGATGCAAATAAAGCCGATTTATAGCATAACAAGCGGTGTTAATTGCTTCTGCCCAAAAGCTATCGGAAGTATTATATTCATCAAGCATTGTTCTAGCCATTTCAATCAACGTACGATTTTTCCTTTCTACAACTCCATTTTGTTCCGGAGTGTAAGTTGTGGAAAGTTCGTGCTTTATTCCAAGTTCATCACAAAAGTCGTCAACTTTAGTATTCTTGAACTCGAAACCATTATCACTACAGATTTTCTTTATTTTGAAATCAAATTCATCTTGAGCCCTTTTTGCAAAACTTTTGAAAATGCTGGAGGTTTCACCCTTGTCATCTACGAAGAATACCCATGTGTATCTAGTGTAATCATCTACAATGACTATACAATAGCTATTACCCCCAATACTCTTATAGGTTGTTGGCCCAAACAAATCCATATGTAAGAGTTCCAATGGTCTAGAAGTTGACATGATACTTTTGGAAGGATGAGAATTAGCGACTTGTTTTCCGGCTTGACAAGCACTACAAAGTCTATTTTTCTCAAACTTCACATCTTTCAAGCCAACAACTAAATCATATTTGAAAAGCTTTTTGAGTTGAATCATTCCAACATGAGCTAGCCTTCTATGCCAAAGCCAACCCAATGAGGTTTTTTTTTCCAATAAACAAGTTTTTAAACAAGATTCATTTGAACTAAAATCCACCAAATAAAGATTTTCAAATCTAAAGCCTTTGAAAATTAATGAACTATCTTTAGCATTTGAGATTGTAACACCTTCACTAGAGAATGAGCAAATTAGTCCAAGATCACATATTTGAGCAACGGATAACAAGTTAAAATTTAATGATTCTACTAAAGATACATTGGAAATAGAAAGGTCATTTGAGATAGCAATTTTACCCAATCCTATTACCTTTCCTTTGCTATTATCGCCAAATGTGATCTTGTATATTCCTTTTCCATTCTCGAATGTGGTGAACATCTTTCTATCACTGGTCATGTGTTGAGTGCATCCACTATCAAGCACCCAATATTTTCTACCGGTTTTATAGTTCACCTACAAAACAAGAATCAAGTTCTTTTAGGTACCCAAATTTGTTTAGGTCCTTGGAGGTTAATAACCAAGGATTTAGGCACCCAAATAGCATTCTTTTTAGCGCCTAGAATTGAAGTGCCAACAAACCGAGAAATTACTTTACCATCCTTAGTCTTTCTAAGCATATAGCATGAATCATATATACCAAGAGATGGAGTCTAACCCTTAGGACAATTTTGTTGCACATGTCCTATTTCCCAGCACTTATGGCAATACTTACCATTTTGCTTAACAAACCTTGTGGGCTTGTTTGCCGGCTTCTTACCTTTCTTAGGCACATACCCAAGACTTTCCTTATTGAATGAGCACCTTTGCTCACTCAAAAGCTTGTCAAGAGTGGCCTTACCCTTGAAACACCTTTCCAAGCTTTTGCTTAGCTTGGTCATTTGCTCTTTTAGCTCATTATTCTCAACAATAAGCTTAGCATCATTTTGCTCAACATTAACATGATTAGCATTAATACTAGAGCAACATGGTATAGTAATAGGATCATTACATGAAATAGATGCACTAGTTTTAACAATTTCTATACTAGGCATATCATCAATAATATCACATGTAATTCCTATACTAGAGCAAGACTTGCTTGAATATTTTTTGATAAACAAGTCATGAGCTTCCTTTAGCCCCCCATAATAATCTCTTTGAGAAATAAACTCTCTATTTAAGACCTTATATTTTGACTTTTCTTTTCTAAGATATTCATTTAAGTCTTCAATCATATCCATTAATTCATCATAAGTTGGTTTATCATTATCAATGGATTTTACCTTATATCCTTTTGCCATGAGACAAGTAGGAGTGGAGAATAGCGACAGAGCTTCCTTGATGGCGATGCCAACAAGTTCCTTCTTCTTAGGAGAGTCATCCTCATCGGAATCGGAGTCGCTTGATTCATCATTTGAATCCCACTCTCCAATATGGGCTTCATGCTTGCCATCTTTGTGAAGCTTCTTGAAAAGTTTCTTCTTGCCACTATACTCCTTCTTCTTGAATGACTTGCCCTTGTCATCCTTATTTGCGGGGCAACGGGAAGCAATGTGCCCCTTCTCTTCACAATTATAGCACCAAATGTTGCTATAACGATTTTTGTCACTTGAGGATTGCCCTTTCTTGTACTTGTCAAACTTGAAACTTCTATTAGGGCGTCTCTTCATGAACTTCTTCATTCTTCTTACAAGAAATGCATACTGCTCGTCGGAGTCTTCTTCTTCATCCTCATCGTCACTTGATTCCGCTTTGGCCTTGAAAGCGGTAATCTTCTTCTTTGATGAAGATGTCTCCAAGAGCTCCTCCTTGTCCTTCTTGAACAATTCACTGGAAGAGCCCTAAGAATCTTGCGCACAATGTCAACATCAAGAAGGTTAGTCCCAAAGCCTTTGAGCTCATTCACAATGTTGTTGAGTCTTGAATACATCTCATTGATGTTTTCCTGAGGCAACATTATCAAGTTCTCATATTTGATCCGAAGCCAATGCAATTTAGCTTCTTTCATCGTGGATGTTCCCTCATGAATTTTCGAGAGAGTGGTCCAAATATCGTGAGCGGTTTTCAAATTGCTCACTCTATTGAACTTATCCGTGTTCAAAGCGCTAAAGAGAGCGTTCATAGCTTTGGCATCTAAATGAGCATTACGCGCCTCTTGATCCATGGGAATTAGTGGATTAAGAGACATAATGTAACCCTCATTTACGATTTTCCAAATGCTTGGACTCATGGCCTTTAAATAAATAGACATTCTAATTTTTCCAATAAGCATAATTGGAGCCATCAAACAAAGGAGTGTTTCCTATAGCAATTCTCCCACTAGCCATCCTTTTCTCTCTTAGACGGTTAAGTCTAAATCAATGACAGACCAAACTCTGATACCACTTGTAGGATCATGGATAACCGACTAGAGGGGGGTGAATAGGAGGTTTTTAAACTTTTTAACAAATTAACAATTTAAGCCAATTAATAACTTAGTCTAAACAAGTTACACTTCTAGCTAATCGATTTAACACAAGAAATAAGCTAGAAATGTAAATGCGGAAATAGTAAAGACTAGGAATAACCACAATGAGACAAAGATGTTTTTCCCGTGGTATCGAAGACTTGCTGGTCTTCACTAGTCCATGTTGAGAAAGCTTGACAACTCAAGCTGGTTCCATGAATTAAGCCTTCCTTCGATCACTATGGTTGTTCTTCCTTCGCTCCAGAGATGGCGAACACCAAACCACTCACAAGCTTGCACCGAGCCTCTTCACAATATTCTTGAAGAGATCACCATGCTCCACTGCCAAGGCCGTCTAGGAGTTTGGCAAAACTCCAAGAGTAACAAATCGATGACCTTCGCTTGATGGCGCTCAAGTGCAATAGGATCAACTAGGATGAATGAATGCACTTGAATGAACTCAACCACCTCACTATGAATGCACAATGGAATTTTGGTGTTGAGTGAATGCTCAAGGCTCTCAAGGCTCCATAGATGTTAAATGAACACTAGCTATTTATCCTTGAGCAGGTGGAGGGGTATTTATAACCCCCCCACCAATAATTATGGCCGTTGGGGAGGGAAACCCCAACTTTCAGCGAAATACGGTATGACCGCTATCTAGAGTGCGGTACGACCGCATCCATGTCAGAGCACAGTAATGGCTAGAATAGAGGCATTAAATACTCTAACATAGCTGTTGAGAAATCTAGCGCGGTATGACCGCCAACCAAAACGCGGTACAACCGCATCGCCCGGTCATACCGCACAGAGGAGCGGTACAATCGATCGTAGGGTTTCCAATTTCACCGAAATGACATGCTCTCTGGAAAATACGTACCGCCTTTGAGAAATCAATACAACCGCAGCGTGGTACAACCGTTTCTCAAATGCGGTACGACCGATTATCAAAGAGAGCTCCGAGCCAAAATGCATCGGTTCTAGTTTTATCAAACCGCCAACTAGAAATCGGAACGACCGCAATGCGATAGTACTGCTCAAAGAGCCGGTCGTACCGCATTAGCGCTCAGTTGGCTGAAGCATTCAAAATCCGGTAATACCGCCAAGTAAAGTGCAGTCATACCGCTCCAAGCAGTACAACCGCCAGTAAGACTTCGGTACTACCGATTTCTAACAAATGCACTTAGAGCTTTCAAATTCAAATTCAAATGCATGCATGATCCTAAATTGATCCATATTGTACAAGACCATGCTATCAAGCTACTAGTCACAATCCCTCTTAATAGTACGGTATTTAACCTATAATCCGGTCTTCCAACCATTTCTCGTAAGACCGGTAAAATATAAAAAGGATCCTAGACTACTTGTACCTTGTCTTGAGCCATGTAGATCTTCATTGAACCCTTTAGCATGCATCTCTACATCATCAAAACCACCAATGGGACTTAACCTTGTAAATACTCAATAAACACTAACCTTGTAAATACTCAATAAACACGTTAATCCCATATTCACATATTATCATTAATTACCAAAATAATTTTTAGGTTGGTGCCTACACTATCTTTATCAATTCAAACTCAATTTTAGTTAGTGTCAAATTTGAGCTTTTGATCTTAGTATTGTATTTAAAATGTCAAATATTGCTTTTGCACAAATAACCCTATAAGCCTTCCTCGTTAATATCCATACATGCATTAACTCTGTTATTGGGTGTAACTTGCGAGCATAGAAGTTGTGCTCATCCTTACTTAATGCAAATAAATTTTAGAGGAGAAGAACTTCGCTATCGTTGTGGATCTCGATGACTAGGCTGCTACCCCAGTCGATTGTCTATGACAGATCAGCTGGACTCCACTACGTCTACTTCATCTTCCGTTGTGTTCTTTGTTGTTGGCTTGTAAGTCTTTCTTGTAATAAAATCTGTTGATTACTAATAAAATTATGCGATTTATGGATGTTACCATATCTATTTACTGTGTGAACCAGCTACTGATCATGGTACTAGTTTAGAAATACACAGAGGATTTGGGGTGTTACTCCTGTGTTCGACAATAACGAGCAAACCCCAAGGCCCCTTGGATCATGTAGAGCTCTTCCCTCCAATCGGACAATGGGTGGAGGTTACAGTGTGTGGCAGCAAGATGCCTTCTTCTTGGTGAGGTTGCTGTTGAGGAACCGTCGCTGGCGAGTCCAGTCTGAATGATCACCTCATAGACAAACATAGAATCATATCAAACAATGCAAGAACAAATAGTAGATTGAACACAGAGAGACAAAGGTGTAGGGGTATTCTTCTTCTTTATTCCTTCTTCATACGATCAGCCTTTTACAATGACTAGCACCCCCTATTTATAGTCTATAGACCATGCTAGGGTTTTGGATAGGACGCCCACCTATGGGCTGACCTATATGGGCCAAACCCATAGTTTCTCAACACTCTCCCTTGGACACCCATCCTCATATGTTCATGTCTCGTCAAAACTCCATAAAAACTCAGTGGAAAAAATTTAGAGAAAGAATACATGATACACGTTCTGCTGTGCTGCATGAATTGCCTCATTAAAAATCTTAACCAAGAAACTTCAGAAAAACTCGTCAAGGGAAAAAAAGTACAATCCAGCCAATTTCATTTAATCTCCAAGATTTATTCTTTGGGTACTCGATCTTCATGATCAAGTTTCAAAAATGAGTTTGTGAAGATTCTTCCTATGAATTATGCACTTCTCTAAGTCTCATCATTCCAATTCCACGTATACATCTTTCAAAGCTCGATGCTGGAAGTGACTTAGTGAATAAATCTGCAAGATTTTCACATGACTTAGTATGCAGTACTTTAATTTCATTCATCTTTTGCAATTCATGAGCATAGAAGAACTTGGGGTTGATATGCTTTGTGGGATGACTCTTCACATAACCCATATGCACTTGTGGAACACAAGCTATATTATCTACATAGATAATAGTGGGGGTTTGCGCGATATTCAACCCACACAACTGCTGGATGTGGTAAATCATCTACCGAAGCCAAGCACATTCTCGTGAAGCCTTGTATAGTGCTATTATTTCTGAGTGGTTTGTCAAAGTCGATACAAGAAATTGCTTAGACGACTTCCATGAAATTGCAGTTCCACCACATAGTAATACATAGCCTGTTTGCGACTTGGCTGTATGCGGGTTCTGATAGGTACCCGACATCTGTATAGCTAGTTATATTCAGGTCTTGGTTCTTTCTATAGAATAGATCAAGTTCTTTGCTTCCTTGGAGGTATCGAAAGATGTCCTTTATTCCTTGCCAATGCCTTTTGGTAGGTTATGCACTATACCTTGCTAATAGGTTTACAACAAATGTAATGCTTAGTCTAGTACAGTTTGCTAAATACATGAGTGCTCCTATTACACTTAAGTATGGGAATCCTGGTCCCAAGACTTCCTCCCCCTCTTCTCTAGGTCTGTACGGATCCTTATTTTGTTTCAAAGATCTCCCGACCATTGGCACTTTCAAAAGGTATACCTTTTCAAAGCTGAACCTTTCTAACACCTTTTGAGTGTAGGTTGACTGATACACTAATATCCCTTCAGGGGCATGCTCAAGCTACAAGACTAGGCAATATTTGGTTTTACCGAAATCTTTCATTTCGAACTCTGACTCCAGGTAAGAGTTTGCTTTCTTAATACCTTCCAGGGTTCCAATGATGTTCAAACCATCTACATACACTGAGATTATACAAAATATATCCTGGGATTGTCGTATAAATACACAGGAACAATTCTCATTGTTCGTGTAGCCTTTCTTGCATAGAAAGTTGCTTCAAGCGATTATACCACATCCTGTTTGATTACTTAAGTCCGTACAGTGACTTTCTGAGTTTCACACTGTACAGATTTCTATTTGCTTTGTCTTAGTTCGGGACAGGGATACATTCAGGTACCTTCATATAAATGTTTGAATTCAAATTTTCATAAAGGTGTGCAGTTACCACATCCATCAATTTCATTTCGAAATTCAAGTTTACTGCCATTGAAATTAAATATCTAAAGGTAGTTCCGCCCATGACCGGGGAATAGGTTTCTTCATATTCAACTCCTGGACATTGAGTGAAACCTTGTGCAATGAGCCTTGCTTACAATTTTATTATTTTCAATTCTCTTTCGAACAAATACCATTTATGCCCTATGGGGTGCACATGGGGAGACGTGTGGCTTACAGGCCCAAACACCTCTCTTTTATTCAGAGACAATAATTTTGTTTCTATTGCCTTCTTCAAATCTTCCCAGTCTAATATTTTCTTACATTCAGAGAGCGATGCAGGCTCTAGATCAAGATCGATAATTGTGGCAATTTTCCTTGCAAAGTAAATATCGACATTGGCTGTTGTCTTACTCATAGATTCTCCCGTGGTCACAAAGTTTATAGCTATTTCTTCATTGGATGATTCTTCTAATACTTCTACTTGCCCACCGCTGCTTTCAATTACCGGAGCAAGTCCCTTTAGTTTTTCAGCTTCGATATGTGTGCACACATCCATGCTGATATCTCCCTTCGTGGGAATATTCAAATTTGGTATGCCTTTTCTGAAGGTTCCTGGTGTTAGGTCTCAACTGGCTCCTCTTCTGGTTCTGGGGAACTTCAGTGATCGGCTTTGTCAAGTCATTTTTATCCTTTTTCACCAAACGTCCCCGGTTACTTAGGATTTGAGGGGCCAGAGTTCTTGTCCTTTTCTAAGGCCTTAGGACGAGATTAGGGATACTTTCATCGGTATTTCAACCCTCTCTGGTGCATTGCGTACAGGCACATACGACTTGGTCATGCTCTTCAAATCACTAAAGTGGTTAAGCAGTTGATTCGCTAATGCTTGCAAATCAATTATCTTCTAGATTTCAATTATTTTCCGGACTTCAATTATCTCCTGGACTTCTCTATTTACTTCCCTAGTGCGTGGGTCATGTGCATGGACTTCAATTATCTTCTGGACTTCTATTGTCTTCTGGACTTCCCGTGACTTGCCACGTTATTTCTCGATATTTTTCATCAAGGGGTTGATTTCCTCCCCTTAATGATGAGAAACTATTCTCATCAAATATGCTATCAATGAAACGGGCGGTATGCAAATCTCTAGTCATATGGTCCAAACACCTGATTATGATGTTGTCTCATAACCAACGTATATCCCAAACTGCAGTTCGCTACAGTGGTGGTATAGGTACATAAACATTGGAACCAAATCTGCGAAGATGAGAAATTTTCGATGTTGACCCTTGCGCTAGTTGCATAGGTGAATGGATGTTATATGCCAGTGGTCTAAAATTGATGAGAGTTGTTGTGTGTAGTACTGCGTGTCCCCAACATGTAGTTGATAAATTACAATTCTGCAAAATCTGCTAGTTCATTCTGGGTGTAGACATGCGGTACGGAATGCTCAACTTTAATTCTCATTTCCATGCAATAATCATCAAATGCCTTTGAAGTAAATTCTCCGGCATTGTCCATTCTGATGGACTTCACATGATAATCTGAAAAATTATTTTTCAATTTTAATTATCTGCGAGATTAGCTTTGCAAAAGTATGGTTTCTCGTAGACAATAAATATATGTGGGACCATTTCGAGGAAGCATCGATGAGCACCATAAAATACCTAAATGGTCCTGACAGGGGCTGTATAGAACCACAAATGCCTCCCTGAATACGGTCCAGGAATGTGGGGACTTCATCCTTCGCTTTCAGAGCAGAAGGTCTAGTAAATAATTTTCCAATGGCACATGCGGGGCACACAAAATCTTCCTGATTCAAAAAATTCTTTACATTGATGTTATGTCCCTATGAATTGTTAATTATATTTCTCATCATTTTAAGACATGGGTGGCCTAATCTACATGCCAGAGGTAGAAAAGTTTAGAACTTCTAAATACGGTTTCAGGATAGTATAAGCTGCAGCTGCCTTAATATTAATGTAGTATAGCCCAGTTTCATATGAAGGAAGTCGTTCTAATACCCCCTTTCCACTTTCTTCACACTTTTTAATGAGCAGGTATTCTTTACCTTACTCTTCTTCAGTCTCTACGTGAAAACCATTAGCGCAAATATCCTTAAGAGTTCTAGTCGATTCTGGGTACAACAAGGCTTCTTTAATGACCAAAGTTGTACCCATCGGGAGTATAATTGTGGCCCTTTTGGAGCCTATTATACAAGTATCATTGTCTATGATTATCATAAGACTACCAGCATTCTTGCTGATTGACTAAAAAAATTATTTCTCTCAAGATGGTATTCGTTGTGCCACTATCCGCTAAGCACATTTCCTCCATAGAATGGCATACGCGTTCTAATAATTCAAATATCAAAACATAACTTGTTAGTATAAATTCGAGAAAAGAAGCCTTGCAGGACTCATCATAAGAATTTTAATGCTTTGCTCTCCTAGAGCTTACAACCATTATTCAAAAATAATTCATTGTTCTGCTTCAATCACAAACTACAAGTGATTGTAAAAAGATCTAAGTGCAATACGTGCACTAGATCGAATCAGCGAAATATGTAGAAACTTCTGCCTGAATCTACTCCATGGTGATCTTCTCCTCTTGGGCAGCTACGGCTGCGGCCGCTATGATGTCCAAAGGAGGGGTGATGGGGCTGCTACTGGGCTGTCCACATCTATGAGTGCAACTAATGGCTGTGGATTCTCTGTGTCTGCAATGGCGAGGTGTGCCTCATGCTGTCCTTTGCCCTTCTTCTTAGTCTGGAAAGCATCAATAACGTGCGACCCACGACCTTACCCTTCTTACCCCTCTCCTTTGTGAGAGGCTTCCTCACCTTGTAGCTGCTAACATTGGCTTCATGGCCAACATTGCTACTAAGTGGCTATGAGATGTAGTTCTTCCTTAGAACATCATCTTGAGCTTCCGCAACTTGCATGATGTCAATCAATTCGGCATACTCCTTGTACCCGTTTTGACGATAGTTGCGCGCGGATTGCACCGCATTCAGGTGAAAGGTAGAGAGAGTCTTCTTAATCTTCTGCTCATTCATGATTACTTCACCATAGAGTTGAAGACTGGTACAAATGCTATACAAATTCTGGCCATGCTGGGCTAGCTCTTTGAACTCTCGGTTCGTGATGCTAGTCATCTACATATTCATGCAAAGAGTTCATAAAATTATTGCTGGTAATTTTCATAAAATGGTTGCAAAATTCTCGTAATGCTCTTCGAACTCTTGGTTCATGATCCTGTATTTTTTCTGTGCATTTTTCATGATTCACTGCTATTCTTGAGATTTCATTTGTTAGGAATAGGATGTGCTTGGCTACTTGTGTTTGGGTGAACTTGTGCAATGGGTCTTGTAACTTGTGCTTGTTTTGGATGAACTTGCGTTTTGGAAGTACTGCCGTACTGGATGAACCTCAGGATGGTGAATTAGGAGCGAAGATCTGGATGGCCAGAAGTAGAACGAGTACAAGGGCAGAAGGGCTCCTCGCTACTGCTATTTTCTAGAGTTTGGCTCGTGAGCTCAAACGAGCCGGCTCGAGCTTGATCACGAGCTGAGCCAAGCCACCCTTTTGGCTTATTTCTGAAATGAGACGAGCCGAGCCGAGCTTGCTGTTCACTCGAGCCAAAATGAGCCTAGCTCGAGCCGACTCGGTTCGGCTCGTTTCCACCCCTACCTGTGTGGCTATATTGAATGTGATGATTACAATCAAGAGGAAGACTAGAGTCTAATGTCTTGTGTTCTATATTGCCTTTGCCTTCACCTTGATCCTCTCTCCCTCTGCCAACTGACTTCATCCTTTATATAGCACATGGAGAGCTGGCAGTTCCTCCAAGCCAAGAAACGTCCTAACGTTTCAAATGATGAATCGCTGGTGGAGGTTACTATCAGAGAAATAACTCTCCCATGTCGTCACGTAGTTATTGTTAGAGATAGAGGTATAAAACATGCAGTTATTCACAGAGAATAACAGCGTATATTAACTACCCCGTATGTTACATACGGCACATAAGACTCCCTAATCGACTGGATCCACATATCTGAAGGCTTTATTGATAACAGGGTGGTTGTAACCGACTAGGTTGTGGAGAGACTTACGACCACAAGGTGCTCATAGAGAAGGCTCACAATCTAAGGCTAGTCGTAGGAAAGCTTACGACTAGAGACCAATCATAGAAAAGGCTTACGACTAGGGGGTGGTCGTAGCAAGACTTACGACCACTCGGTTAAGTTTCTCTCTTACGAATAGTAAGGAGTATACTTGCGAGTAACATAAATGTGTTGCTATCTATAATACGAATTACAGATAAATAATTAAATGAGGACGTCACTATCATTCCATTTTCACCATAAGACATTATCCTCATTGAGCAATAACCGAGCCCATAATCATTATTTGCAAAGTCTCCCAGTACTAGACAAATTACAGAATGTAATTTAGCTAGCACAACACATAATGATCAATAATGCGAAAAATTGAAATCAACAATACTCACGATGCTGATGGCACTCAAAGCCATCGAGTAGAACCGGGAAAGGCACGCGAATCGCACTATCTCAGAAAACCAATCGCCCCATTGTGCCGCATTTGAACAGACATGGTCGTTGGAGATACAATGTCAATTCGCAATTCAGGACACCAAAATTGTGAAGTCAAGGTATAGAGAACTGCCGCACAAGAACCAACTGAAGTACACCGGACAAAAGCACCCGAGAACACCAATCACCAACAACCGAATCAACCACCACACCAAGATGAAGCCAATACCGATTGGAACTCAAGCTCCAATTGCATAGGCGCCAAATCCTCTTCATATCACACCCAACAAAGGAGAGGGTGCAAGAAAGGAACCAGCGAGATGCATAAGGAGAAGGTCCGGAGCTCACCACCAACGGAGTCGGGATAACCACGGTAGTGTAGGAGCTTCAAAGCCCCAAAGGCAAAACCAATCCGAAGGAGGAGAAGCAGTTCAAAAGAGGGGGAACTCACTGTATTTGTCGGGTTAAGGAAGAAGAAGGGGGAGAGAGCCTTAAGAGGAGGAGGACATGACGCCGCCAACGGCCGGTATGAGATTTTCCCAAGCCGCGTGTTCCCCTTGCATGCGCCGTCACTAGAGAAGGGGAGAAACCCCATTGCGTGCGCTGCTTGGTTTTGAGACATAGTCTCAAGACCTTATCTCTTCCTTTCCCATTGACAGGTGGGCCCCTCTAAATTCTTTTCCTTTTCTATTTCTTCTTTTCTCAAACTACCAAATAGCCCTAAAAAATCCAACAGGGCCGGCCGTGAATTTTTTTATTAATTAATCCTTTTTTATTTTATTTTAAAGTTAACCCCCCGCGAACTTTATTTCTAATTCTGACCCCTTTGGTCGCGCACCACCCGTGGCGTGACAAAACAACACTATCACGCCAGCCCGTATCTAGGCAAGCTCTTGTTACGCCATCACTCGTGGCGTGACAGTGTTGTTTGGTCACACCACCACCAATGGCGTAACAAAAAGTGCGATTTAATGGACTTATCCTATGGCGTGATAATGTTGTTTTGTCATGCCATGGGTGGTGTCAGAATTGGAAATAAAGTTCGTCGGGGGTTAACTTTAAAATAAAATTAAAAAAAGGATTAATTAATAAAAAAATTCGCTCGCCGTCTGTCGAGAAGAGCTAGCCAAATGGGCCGGACCTACTGGGACGGCACGCGGCACGACTTCGTAGGCTGGCCCAAGCACGCACGACCAAGACCTTGTTCATGGGCGCGTCTTGCCAAGACGAGAGCTCGGGCGTGCACGGCCGCCACCTTAGCACGGTGGGCGGCAAGACGACACGACATAAAGGATCTTGGGCCGTGCCAAGAACGGCACAACCCAAGCATGGCCCGTGTAGCCCGGCACGGCCCGACTGCTGGGAGGCGGGCTGGAGGCAGAGGCATTGGTACCGAGGGAGGCCGATGAGGCAACGACGGCGAGGGACGAGGAGGTGGCAGCGCACAGAGCTGCGCGGCCGAGGAGAGGAGGCGAGGAGGCAGTGGCGCACGGAGCTGCGCGGCTGAGGAGAGGAGGCGGCGCAGTGCACGGAGTTGCACAGCCGAGAAGAGGAGGCGAGGAGGCGGTGGTGCACGGAGCTACGCGGCCGAGGAGAGGAGGCGATAGCGCACAGAGCTGCGCGGCCCAGGCTGACATCTCGCCGTTGGTCCGTTCTTCTCCCCCCATCCCCCTCTCTCTCGAGTCGAGTCGAGGAGAGCAGAGGAAGCGGCGGGGCGGCGAGGAGGCGGCGTGGCGGCGAGGAGGCAGCGGGGCGATGAGGCGGCGGGGCAATGATGAGCCATGCAGCACTACCGCACGCACGGCAGCACGCGCGAGAGATGGAGACGGGGGAGAAGAAGGACAGGCGTGGGCAAGCTGGGCAGGGGTGGACAACCGGGCCGTGTCGTGCCCGTGGGCCGTGCCCGGCATGGTACAGCCTGAAAAATCCGACCGTTAGGGATATTTTCAGCCGTTTTTTGATCGTTTTTGACCATTGGGTCTTTAAAAATAGCAAAAAAAATCAAAAAATCCCGAAATATTTTCTATAAATAGCCACCATACCCCCCCTCATTCAGTACCCCCCCCCTCATTCAGCACCCCTTCATTCTCCATTTTCTCTTTGAAATTGTGTTGTGCAAATTCAAATCCGTGTTGAGCTAATTTGGCAAAATTCAAAAAAAATTTGTGCCAAAATTTGGAAATTTCCATTTTCGTCAGCAAGTCAACTAAAGAGGTACAATACTATTTGTGTAATACTTTTATTGTTAGTTCTTGTTATGCTAAGATGAAAGTAGTAATAGTGTTAGTTTCGATTTTACAGTTTTCGTTATGGATAGTCCTTACGATAGCTTTGCTCTTGGTGATTACAGACTTTCATCGGAGGAAATTGCGTCCATGGAGGCGGCTGCGGCTGCCTCAAACCAACAAGAGGTTTCACCGTAGGAGCAAGGTGGAGTTCCGTCATCAAGCTCCATGGCAGCATCAGGGTCAACGATAACCGGAACAAAGGGGTTGAGGCCGTCTACATCGGGAGTGTGGGAGAATTTCAACAGGACAACCAACTAAGACATAGCGGGAAATGAGGTACCATATGCTATTTGTAAAATTTGTCGCCATGAATTGTCTGCAAAGTCTACAGGTGGAACGGAGCACTTGATTAGACATACTACAAGATGTCAAACCAAGCAAGGATTGATGATGAGGCAGACGCAGCTGCAATACAACCCTGACAGTACGGTATCTAGCTGGGACTACGATCCTCAGGTAGCCCGCCAATCTCTTTATCGTTTAATTGCTTCTGAGGATTTACCGTTAGGTTTTGGCGAGTCTACTTCTTTCCAAAATTACATTAGAACTGCACATAATCCTAGATTTTCTTACGTTTCTAGACAGACAACAACTAGAGATCTAGTGAAATACTATAATGAACGTCGTAATAAAATAAAAGAACTATTTAGTACGTGCACATTTTCGGTAGCCCTGACCTCGGACATATGGAGTGGTCGAGCTAAGGAGGATTACCTTAGTGTAGTTGCGCATTATATTAATGACGACTGGGTAATGGAGAAAATGATTATAGCTTTCAAATTAATTGATGTAGCACACATGGGGGAGAATACTGCGAACTGTATTATCAAAGTCGTGGAAGACTTTGGTCTTACAGACAAAATATTCGCAATTGCTTTAGACAACGCCGATTCAAACTCTAGGGCTATGGACATTTTTACTCCAATGTTGAGTACATATGCCGATTCGTTCTTGCTACATCAACGATGCGCTTGTCATATTATCAACCTTATAGTCAAATGTGGTTTGAAGAGGTTGAGTCCGTATATTAAAGTTTTTCGCGATGCGATTTCTTTCTTGAATAATTCTAACGTAAGAATAGTACAATATAAGAGTTTCTGCAGGGTGATGGGTGTACGTCCAAGAAAGTTCAGTTTGGACATGGAGGTAAGGTGGAACTCTACTTACCTCATGCTTAAGAATCTTTTACCATACAAGAGCACTTTTTCTGTTTTTATTAAAACACACTATCCTAGCACTGACGGTACTATACTATTAACTGAGCAACATTGGTTCGTTGCTGAGAAGATACTGTCGTTTTTAGAAATTTTTTATGAGGCAACTGTTGCTTTGTTCGCTGTCTACCATCCAACATCTCCTATTATTGTGCATACTATTTTACGGATTGCTACTCAATTGAAAATGTTTGAAAATGACTTAGTTTTACGCAATGCTATTGTTTCCATGAAATCTAAATACCTTAAATATTAGAGAAAAATCCCTTACCTGTATGCATTTGCATTTCTTTTAGATCCTAGGGCTAAAATTGATGCATTTGGTACTGTACTTGATCTTCTTAGTGACGCTACGGGGCTAGACTATACTGACTATTTTGCAGAAGTTCGTTCTCGGTTATACAAGGTTTACCAAAGATATGAAAATAGGTTCTAGGGAGTCTGTTCGCAATGACATCCAGTAGCCCCCACCTCAAGTGGGAAGACAAATATGTGGGGCGCGATCTTCGGTGCCTCTTCCTCTAGGTCCAGGTCCAGGGCTTATTCTTCTTCTACACCAAAACCTGCTCAGCCAAGACGCACAAGGAACGAAGAACTATCCACCTATCTGGACAGTGATACGGTGGATTTCAACTCAGAAGGTTTCGACATCTTGCAATGGTGGCAAGCCCATAAGTTAACATATCCCGTGCTATCCACACTTGCACGTGATGTGTTAACTGTTTCTGTCTCTACGGTTTTCTCCGAGTCTACTTTCAATCTTTCTGGAATAATATTGGAGGAGAGAAGAACAAATCTCACAAGTGAGATGGTAGAGATCCTTCTAACTGTGAAGGACTGAGAACAAGCTGATTCACGAACACAACACTATGTGAAAAATCCAGAGTTGTTGGGGGTATTCGAAAATCTGTACTTAGACAATGACACCGACACGTAGAACAAAAATGTATCATATATGTAGAATTGTAGAGCTATAGGTTGTACTCTTTTTCCTTTGCCAAAGTTTTCTCATTTTGAGTTTTTACTTGGTAAAGGTTTTAACGAGGCAGGCAGTTGGATATTAATAAAGCTCTTTATTATATTTTCAATATGATTGTCTCATTTTTCTTTTAATTTTCATGTCTACTTCTGAATTCTACACATTTTTCTAATTTTTCTAGATTTTTGTGTTCTGACGGGCCATACTTAGCCTGACGGGCTAAACGGGCTTGAGCCGGCCCGACACGGATGCCCGATAGACCATGTTTGGGCTGTCAACCCAACCCGTGAGCTAGTCCAACACGGTACAAATAGTAGTCAGATCAGAACGGGCCATACCTAAACAGACTATGCCTAGCGGGCTCGTGCCGGCGGCCCGTTTGGCCAGGACTGCCGTCGAGGGGCGGGAGAAGAATTCCGTGAAGACGAGGAAATTGAGTTCGATGAAAATGCCGCCCACCGAGTGCGGAAGCAGGTCTGTGCGCATCAGGCGGCGGGCGTCGATGACGGCGCGCCACGCCTTGCAAGCTCACCGGGACGCGGCGAGGCTGCGCGGCACAAGGCGGCGGAGGACGTCCGCGAGCACATCGTCAGATAGCAGCTGCGCCAGGACCATCTCCTTATAAAGTCCTTCCTTGCTTGCTGTTCGCTTCCTTGGCGATCGCTCGCAACCTGGCCACAGATGGATCGATCGATTGATCGATCGAGGCACAAGGCAAGGCAACGCTCTGCTCTTATCTGCGCAGCGAAACAAGGGAAGCAATCCCGTCCGAGTTTATTATATCGAATCGGAGGCGGACGGGGCTGTTGATTCTTGGAGATAGAGTCGGGTTGGATTGGAGGTTTGTATCGGCCGGTGGGCGTGATCCTCTCAAAAGCATAAGGTTGAACTAGTTTGTTTTCTTACATTTTTTATACTTTTCTTTAGTTTCTGAAACTTTAATTTAATTTTGCCTGAAAGAGAGTGCAGCTTTTTGAGAGGATTACTAGCAGCTAAAATTGATGTATGTGACATTACTAGATTACAAAGATTTATTGACCTGAACTAAACTACAGAAGTCTTTGTCATTCTATACTGTAGGTGTAGGAGCATGTTCTACAGCCGGCAAATAGAGCACAATACATTATTGTTATGAATCCATCCAGAGGTAAGGCGCCTACTACAACGAATCAGAAACATCAAGAACATGAGGAGTGTATGGACTAGCTACAAGCAGCACCGATGAAGCGTTTTCCTTCTAGCTGTTCCTATAATTGATACATTAATCCTTCAAGTAATTCAGAATCTCTTTGCTCATCCCATCTTTCCTTGGGTGAACATTTCTTTGAGAATGCACGCACTTCTTGGCCCCATGCCCTCAACTAGATGTGTTGTCAGCCTATGAAAACAATCAAAATGGCTGGTCTCTCAGTTTACTAAGATTCCCTCTATCTAGCCATCTCTGTCTTGTGGAGGAAGTTTCATCTCCATCCATGTTGCAGCTGCTGAAGCTGGCAGTATATTTGAAGACTGAATCATTTCCCTTTGAGATAAACCTGTTTCACTACTTAATCCTCTGTACCTTTTTGCATAGGCATCCAGGGATAGGATTTGAATAGAAGTATTCCTCTTGCCTTGGACTTTCACCAGGTAATCTATCATATGGACCTCCGAGTCTATTTTCATGATGCTTTTTCACTTCACTTTGAAATTCACCCCAGGCTATGGAACCTTCGTCGAGCTTGTCAGTGAGCTCCACAAACTTCAGCCTACAAACAGAACAAAGATTTAGGACCTAGAATCAAGATCGAAAAACTTGAACTACTATTTCTAAATACGTACCTGTCAGGGTTTATAGTTTTTCGGAATCCTTCAAATCTTCGGTGACCCTGGACTGCTTTGGCCATATTTCCATCATATGTATACACAAAGACATCACTCTGCAGGGCCACGATGTAATCCACAGCAGCTAGTCTGTTTTGGAACAACTCGAGCGGCTCTAATTCATCTACTGTGGCTAGACTGTAGTGTGTATAGATGTTTGGATATTCAGCTTTCATCGCATCCATGCTATGCGCACCGTATATTTCACCTGCGACGATGTATATCTTTGTTGAGGAAGGATAGCCCATTGCTTTGAGGAATACAGCAGCTTCACGAGGAGTCATGGGACAGCCGCCTTGGAGTCGCTTCTCCTCGCTGTTGATTTCCTTCTCTTTCCAGTGCCTCACTTTGAGCCGCATATCTGTCAGCTCCTTTGCCTCATGAAGTGTCAGGTTGTGGTTGCAGCCGGTGAAGGAGAGCATGTCCTTCTCATATCTGTCCAATTCATAAATCAAATGGAATATTAATGATCTCCAAACAATTTATCTGCAGGAAATGAACGTTTTGTGGTTTTAATCACCTTAAGTGAAGTGCGATATAATGGTCAGATCCATTTCTCAGCCTATCAACTAGGGTGCTGCCGAGCTCTTCTATCTCTTTCCTGTACTGAAGTGCTTTGTAATTCGCACGGCAGCGAAGCCGTTGGAGAGAAGGAGCAAGACCGTTGTTAACAATTCGTGAATCAGTATGGGTAAATCTCACTACTTTGAACTTCTTCAGTATTCTTGCAAAATCTCTGTAATAGGAAGCCTGCAAAATGGAGCTAACAATCCATCAGCCTACTCACAAGCCTGAATTTCTAAGCTTCTGCAATCTACAATCAACAACGACGTCGATTCGTACCCTGGACCAGGAGGTGGGTGCTCTCACATAGGGTTTCACCCTTTTATAAGCTGGTGGGAGGGAATCCACAATGACAATGTCTTCCTTTAATGTTTCCTTGAAGTGCTCAACATCGAATATATCTTTGAAATCACTATATTCAAGGACTAACTGTCAGTATATTTGGTGTTTTCTACAGGATGAACATAAGGAGCAAAGATACAAACCTGGGATCAGTCCAGAATGACTGATGATCCAGAGTGGGGATTACTAGTGATGCGTTCATAATCTTTGCCACTGCAACCATATCACTTATCTGTAAGAATAATTTCGGAGGAATATGGTTAGCTGAACGGCATTGCCATGCTGGAGGGTTAACATAGGTATATACATACTCCCATTCTCATCTGGTTTAGCCCACCGTTTGCATCAACAATTAGATAACCAACAGTTGCATTGTTAGTCCCTGCAATGAGCATATGAAACATGAGAAGGTTAGCTGGAGTTGGAGCTGGAAGAAAATGAAGTGAAAGAAAGAGAAGGAAATTACTGAGATGATTCCTTGGGCGTTCAATGCACTGGCTGTAGCCCTCAATGCCTGGTTTCATCCATATCTCAGGTATCTGTCGATGTTTTAAAGGAAAGTTCAGTAAAGTCGAGCTGAGCACAGCACAACATCTGAATGAATGTCTTGCTTTCACAAATGAAGTTTCTTGGCTGAACATAAACACAATATTGCTTTCTGACAGGCTCTGCCAGCCCTGTCCTAAACCTATACATCATGAAGCTTGTTGTCCCTACCAGGCCAGGCGCAACACATTTTTTTCTCAATATATATTTGTTCAGGGTAGGTAGGATCCTGATAGTTCATCATAAATAAATTTCTAGTTGTCTAGGATTAATCTTACAAAATCAGCACATCAATAATAGACAGGGAATTGAAAGAGAGCCTCATAACATTTAAAATTATATATATTTAAAAAAAAATTAAGTTATGGGAAGATCCTTAAGTCAATCAATTAGAGTCAATTTCTAAAAAAGAGAGGATCATTTTAGAGAATTTAAGGTGTTTTTTTAATAGAAAAGTTATGTGTAGAAAGGTAGTTTTTATCCGCCAAAACCTCTACTGTTACTGCACTAAACCTTTTTTTTCCTCTCTTGAAATGCTTCATTTGATAATTATAAGGGAAAGCAACCTCGGCGTCACCAACCCCATGTCACTCAACATTTCATTGTGAGTGACCACTGGCCCTCAATGGCTCAACAGCGACCAGAAAAAGAACAAAAGCGATGTATCTCATATGTAGAGACAGAGAAATACCGCAAAGAACAAGAAAAACATTTGCATATGTTTTAAGAGATAAAGGGGGTCGCCTCATTTCTGGACTCTGGAACTCACGTCATATGCTTCTGTTCTCGTCTTGAAGAAAATTCGAATGACTCATGCTAACAACAAATACAAGCGGAATCCTTGCCGTTATCATCAATCCTTTCTACCATATACACGATCAGCGACGAGCAAAGATCCAAACACGTCTTCTTTTTCTTTTTATCGATCGAGGGTTTACACATTACACCCATCGTCCTTCTGCCATTAAGAAGCAACCGTGCCTTTTCTGTTTAGTGCGTTTCGATCATTTGATCAGAAAGCAAAACGCTCCAAGAGCTCAAAGCTATCTCGCCAAACTTTTGTGCATTTGAAGTTCCATCGTATTCGTCCTGACTGAGTGACTGTCCAGTTACCATTTTAAATCGTCTATGGCGAGAATCCGAATCCGATCAACAGTAGCTCAGCTCATGATACCCCAAAATGGAAATCAGGAAGTCCAACTCACCAACAAATCCAAAAACACCCAAAACCTCACTCCAAACTCCAAATGCTCCATGTACATGCATAGTAGATGGTACTACGTACTGCCCAATTGTTAAATAACTGCGAGTGTGTGTGGTTATTCGTTAAAAAAAAGTGCATGCACAGTTTGTGAACTAAATGATCGTTGTAATAAAGGACTTGACCGAGTGATGAACGGCGATATGCACGTACGCACCGGGGGGTCGGGCGGGCGGCGCGTGAGAGCCGTCAAGTTCTCCTCCGTCCACCCCAACACATCGGCGTCGGCCACCTCCACCCTCTGCACGAGCCTCCCGCCCTCCTCGCCATCGCCGCCCGAGCCCGCGCCGCCGCCGCTCCCTCCTCCCCGGTGCGAGCCCAAAAACCCGACGACCGCGACGAGGCCGAGAAGGCACAGCACGACGCCCCTCATCCAGGCCTGGCCGCCTGCACCCCACGCGCGCTTCCTCCGCGCCAACAGCAGCGCCGCCCTCCCGCTGCAGGGCGTGACGGCCGCGGCGCCGTGCCCGTGCCCGCCCTCCTCCTCGTCGTCGAATGGGTCGAGGGCGCCGCCGCAGTCGTCGTGCGCGTCGACGCGCTCGATGTCGTTGAGCCGCCTGCGGTGCGGGCCGGAACCGGAGTGGATGGGGCTCGTGGAGGACGAAGACGACGAGCAGGTGGTTGCGGTGGATGACAACGTCGCGGCCGCGGCCATAGCCCTGCCAGGAAACCGGGGCGTGCGGCCTCGCTTAACCGCGCGGTTTTGTTCGGCGGGGCGCCTAAGATTAGGATCCCCTCGGGAGACTAGAGAAGGTGGGTGAAGGGGAGAAAAGCCCGGGAAAGAAACAGGACGTGGTGGTATGCTCTCGCCTCTACCCTCCCTCCCTCTTGGCAACCGCCGCCCCGCGCGTGAGCGAGTGAGGAGGTGCGCGTACGTCTCTGCGTTTTGTGCCGCCCCCGCGCGCGCGCGCCTACGCCCAAGTCGCGTCGTATCGTACGCGCGCCTCGGTCTCCCGGGAAGCGTGGGCGCGGAGCACGTACGACGTACGCGGGGTGGCGATCGTCGGATCGAGAATTTTTTAAAAAATAATATTAATTTAAAAGATAATTACAAAAATAAATAATCGAATTAAAAATTAAAAAATCATGTCGCTGTTCCAGTTGGCAACAGGGGTCTAGCCACTAGCGATAGGGGCTCAACAGTACCTAAAGCTCCCTGTCGCTAATTCAAATGCCGACAGAGATCTTTTTTTTATTTGAAAATTTTAAAAAACCGCTATTTCAAATGGCGATAGGGATCTCGCAAATTTCTGTCGTCATTTCAAATGGCGACACAATCTTCTGTATAAAAAATAAAAAACCCTCGAAACCCTATAATTCGAGAAAAACTCACTTTTATTCTGATAAAAAGAAAGGGGGGGGGAAGGGAAGAGAGAGGAGCATAGGAGATGAGAAAACTAGCGAAACGCTGTCCGTCCGGTCGCCCACCTTTCAGGTAATTTTTTTAACGAATAGATTGCATAGTTTTGGATGTACAGTTACGTGGTGTAGCATGTTGTACATAATCCTTTTTGGTGGATAATCTAGATATGTGGTTAATCGTGGAAATCTTATTTACGATGCAGTGCATCAAATATGTCGGACGTCACTAATTTTAAAATTTACTACGGCTAGGGGACTATTCTTAAGGGTCATAAGGGTATTGATTTGTGTTATTTCCAATCGACGACCGTGCCCCCTGCTAAGAGCAGAGCAGCGTACATAGGGTGCTGTGATGCGGTGGTTGTTTCACTCATTCGAATTGGACCATGCTGTGTACGATCTGAGATTGAGTTGCCTTACCCCCTGACCAACACATCGCACATATTGGGAGTTAGTGCAGCTCAAAGGAATAAGGTCATGGCAGTCATATATACGCATGGCGAGGGGGAAATGGTGGGATTTGGTCCTTCTGGTCTAGGCTTATGTCAAACCCACTCCTGCATCGGCGGCTAAACAAGAAGGGGGTGGTGGTGCCGAAGAAGAAGTCGGGAACTGCAGTCACAGCACGCCGCACACTATGGCTGAAGGTGGTCCCGGAGTTGCTGATGTTGTCAATGAAAACCTTGCAGAAGTAGCTCTTTCAGTCAGGCAAGCTAGCGGGCTTACTGGTGAGGGTGAGGAGTTGGAAGCCATAGTGCAAAGGATGGATCTCGAAGACCGGGACTACATGGTATTGTCAAAAGATGAAGGATCCAACGATGAGGATGATGTGGACCAGTAGACGGTTCCATCCGAGTGGAACACATACCAGTTCGATAACCTCGTTGTTAACGAAGGCTTCCGTGTGTCGTGGGAGTACGACCAAAGCGAGGCCAGGCAAGGCACTATGTACAAATCAAGGAGGCCGTGCTAGAGGTGGTCAAATTTTGGGCCTTATCTGTGCGGCTTACATTCACAGTCGTCAAGTCTAACCCAAAATACTACGACGTGAAGTGCGTTATAGAGAGATGCCCTTGGTAAGTGCACGCATTTCAGCCTAAGTGAGACACCTACTGGAAATGCTCTATAGTGGTCCCTCACACATGTGTCGTCGCTAAGTCAGTGCAGTCCCACAGGAACCTATCCTCAAGCTTCATCGCCAACCTCGTGTACGGTGAGATCGTGGATAATCTAGATTTTGAGCCACGATCCATCATTCAGGCGATTGAGGCAAGGTTCCAGTACACGGTCAGCTATGCCAAGGCGTGGAGGGCAAAACAGAAGGCATTGGAATCAAGATTCAGTACGTTCAATGACTCCTACCACAACCTCCTTGGGCTACTCTGAGTCATACAAGATAGGGATCCTGACACTCATGTCGACATTCAAGATTCCAAGCATCTGAAGTGGGCCAATAAGAGGGTACTGCAGTGAGCATTATTTATCTTTGGTCCATTCATCAATGCATTCTGACACTGCCGTCCAATCTTGTGCGTGGATAGCACATTCCGGACTAAAAATTACAAGGGCCAGATACTGACTACAATAGCGGCAGATGGGAACAATCAAGTTCTTCCTGTGGCATTTGAAAGCGAGAACAAGGACAACTGGTTGTGGTTCCTAAGGAATTTGAAGATTTCTGTTGTATAGGGCCGTCCAAACGTATACGTCATACATGATCGACATGGGGGCCTGCTGAGTGCAATAACTTAGCTATAACAAGGACAGAACAAAGCACTTCCGTAGGTGGATCTGTAGAGCAGGTGGTACACGAGGCACTTGGGTGCAAACTTCTACAAGCAGTTCCGCAACAAGAACTTAATGAACCTATTCAAGCGGCTATGCAAACAGAAATAACATCGAAAGTTTGAAGCACTCTGAAAGATTCTGGATGAGCGGACCCAGACGCACAGAAGGGAGACCGCGAAAAGGGCCGCCCCAAGTGCTGACCGGACCCTACAGCATTACCACAGCTACCCACAGATCGTCCTAACGTGACGAGGAGAACGGGGGCGCATGTGAAATGCTTCTAGGACTAGATTGAGCACGAGCCTAAGGAGAAGTGATCGCTACTACATGATAGGTGTGGTGCTCGGTATGGTGTCATAACAACTAATCTAGCCGAGGTGTACAACTGGGTCATGCGCGACACAAGGTGCCTTCCTTTGGTTTGTATTGTGAAGGCAATTTTTCGCGGTACCACAAATTACTTTGTTGATAGAAGCAACAACATGTCGCTCACCGTGGCAAATGACAGAGTATTCTACCCCGCCATGATCACCAAGTATATGGAGGAGAAGAGCAAGCAGGGTGAGATGCGGCATTCAAGATGGGCACAAGGGAGCTTCGCTTCGAGATAATGTGTAGGATAAAGGACGCTGTGGGACGAACTGCAAGAGGATCACCCACGAGTGCATGCTACGTCGCGCTAGTTGTGTATGCACTTACAACACGCCTCTTCTTCTACATAGGCCTTTCTCTCATGTCTGACCAGACCTCCAAAGAATTACCACAGTTACCCACAGATGGTTCCGGTGTGACGAGGAGGACAGGGGCACAGGTGAAATGCTTCTCGGATTGGATTGAGCACGAGCCTAAGGAGAAGTGATCGCTGCTACATGATAGGTATGGTGCTCGGTATGGTATCACAACAACCAATCTAGCCGAGGTGTACAGTTGGATCATGCACGGCGCAAGGTGCCTTTCTTTGGTTGGTATTGTGGAGGCAATTTTTTGCGGTACCATAAATTACTTTTGTTTTATGGGTACTTTGTCAGGCCGTAAAGCTAGTATGTGCTCAATCACTTCCCTAGGGACTCCGGGCATATCGGATGCTTGCCACGCGAAGACATCTGCGTTTGCTCGGAGGAAAGTGATGAGGGCGTCTTCCTACTTGGGGTCGGAAGTATCCCCGATGCGAACAGTCTTCGAAGGTTCCTCCTGATCCAGGGGAACCTTTTTGACTTGGTCGTTTGGCTTGGGTGCAGATTTAGGATTCGAGTACTTGGTCAAAGGCTGCCCTTTTTCTTCCTGAGCTGGTATCTGACCTACCATCTCAAGGGATTGACGGTCACACGTGTGCGCCATCTTCTTATCACAATGAATTGTGATTACTCCTTTGGAACCTGGCATCTTAAGACATTGATACCCATAATGAGTTGCCATTAAGAATTTTGCCAAAGCTGGTCGTCCGAGAATGGCGTTATATGCCGTATCAAAATCGACCACATCAAAGGAGATCTTCTCCGTCCTGAAATTACTTGATGAACCAAATGTAATAGGAAGGGAAACTTGACCAATAGGTTTGGCCGAAGATCCCGGTATAATACCATGAAATGAATATCTTACCGGCCTTACCTTGGTCCTGGGTACTTGCATCTCGTCCAGGGTGTTCGTCAACAAAATATTTAACGAACTACCACCATCAATCAACACTCGATTCACTCGACAGTTATTGATGGTGGGTTCGACCACGATTGGGTAACGACCTGGTCGGATCGAAGGGATCGGGCAGTCACCCTTCTCAAAAGAGATGGTGACTTCCAACCACTTCAGTACTTTATTGACAAGAGGGGAGTCAATGGAGTTTACCTCACGCTCGATCGCTTTAAGTCGCTGCCTTGACTCAGACGCCGATGATCCCCAAAGATGCGCCGATGGTGTGCTCGGGATCCTAAAACGGCATGTCCTCGTTGTCGTCCGACTGCGTACGACCACTGGCTTGCCCTACTTCTTCGAGGGCAGGGAGTGGCCCTTTGTTGTTGTAGTAGTCTTCTAGTTTTCGTTGGAAAACTCAGCAATTGCGGAGGTCATGCCCTTCCTTTTTATGGAAAGGGCACCACCTAGGCTTGTCGTTCTTCTGTTCGGGGCGCTTACCTTTGCCTCAATCGGGGTATTGTTTGGTAGTTCGTGGCTCCTTATCACTTACGGCCAAGACCTCCTTAGAAGCATTGGCTTGAGGCTTTTGGCCATTTGCCTTGTTCTTGGATTTCTTGGTCTTTTATCCCTCTTTTTGCTACCTTCGCCCGTCTCCTGATGGTGCTGGTCATCTCGATCGACGATTTTGGTCCACTCGACTGCTTCATCAGTAGTAGCGTACCGATCAACCATCTCGAAGAGTTCGGCTACAGTAGCGGGAGGGTTTAAAGCGATGTCCTCCGTGATCCTTCTGCCGCGGACTCTCTTCTTGAAGGCTCTGATAACAGATGAGTCAAAAACTTCAGGAATCGAATTGCGAACGTGACTGAAACGCCTGATGAATTGACGTAGTGTTTTGTCTTCGTTTTGTCGCATCCGATGTAGATCGTCCTCCTTTCCGGGGCGATGGTAGGTGCCCTGGAAATTGGCCAACAATAGATCGCAGAGATGTTGCCACGAGTAGATCGACTCGACTGGTTGGTGTTTAATAACCATGATCGAGCAGACCCTTCGAGCACAGTTGGAAGGTAATTCGTCATGACGCGCTCTCCTCCTCTTGCTGCTCGAACAACGGTTGTGTAGATTTGAAGGAATTCGATGGCATTTTGAGACCCATCAAATTTCTCCATGTTCCCTGGTCGAAACCGCGGCGATGAAGAACCGCCGGAGGTCAAGCGAGAATGCCCGACATCCGGTAATTACGTCGTAACGCCTCCTTTGCATAAAAGAGGGGTTGACGTCGCCAGGTGATCGTACTCAACGATACCCAGCCATTGGTGAATCTGACTTATCGTAAGTCTCGATCCTACGAGGGTAATATTCCTCATATCTTGTTTGTTGTTGCAGACCTTTGGGTCAGAGCGGTGAATAATCACCTCTCCTTGGAGCTTTATGTTCTTCAGATGTTCGAGGAACTCTTTTCCGGATTGGGGAGTGATGTACCTTGCGGCGATCTCCATGCGGTGAATTATTCGAACGACTGGAAGTTGATGGAGTCGTACTGCCACGACTTCCAGAATGATGTCGGCGGGGTCGTTCGAGCTTGCTCATCGTATTCCGTAGCCTTTGTGCGATCTCTTCAGCGAAGAGGTTGTAACTGGGCGCTCGGGCAAGTTCTCGAGAGGGGTTCTCGAGCAGGTCGTTGATGTGCTGAAGTTCCTGAGCTTGCTCCGACCGGTATTGAGCGTGCCCAGGCAATTTTCTCTGAGTTACGACTCGTTTCCGTCGGACTATTTCAGAATCATCCATACTTGACCTTTGACCTTGCTTTAGCAGAGTGTGATGATCTCGAGAATTTCCCGCGCGTTCATCAGAGTGTTGACTCTGTTCGTCGCTGGAGGCGTCCTCATCATCGCCACGAGCGGTCGTAGGGTGTGATTTTCGAGGAGCATCCTCAGCCCTGTTTCCATGAGAGTTATTGCTACCTGAGGGTAGGATGAAGACCTCCCGTTGATGATCTCCACTTGCGCTAGAGGTCTCCTCGCTTGAGGAGTCGTCGAATGACACCATCTGGCGACTTGGAGCAAACCCCTCCAGGAAGGGGAATTCCAGGTTATAACCGTCTCCGTCGGCAAGTGAATCCTGTTGGGATGGTTGGACACGCAGGAAGAGCATGTTCGATCGCATCCTTGGCTGGGTTAGCTGGAGAGAAAGAATCACCAGATGCTGATGAAGATCCGGAATTACGGCTTCCAAGAGTTGTCGCGCCAGGTCGGACTGTCTTAGGTGGACTTGGACATTTGGAGAGGGAACCCTCGCCATGCCCTGAGTTTGCCTTGGGACAGTCCTCATTGAGGTCAAATTGACCCTTGTCCTCTGAGGAAGCTGGTTCCCCGTCTGGGCGTATAGTTGTGGGGGATATGATCCCTCCTCAACTCCATTGGTGGCAAAGTCTCTTGGAGAAAGATCTCAAGGGGCGACATCACCATCGGAGGATGCATCACTTAGCTCAGAGTCTAAACCGCATCCATGTCAATGTTCGTGATAATCGCCAAGTCGAACCAGTTCTCCTCGTTCCACTCTCCTACCATGAGAGCATGAGAATTGGAAGGATGGAGGGAAAACTGTTGACTCGAAGATCCCCACGGTTGGCGCCAACTGTCGGTGTTTTAGGACCGAACTTACGTAAAGATTGTTTGATTCGAGGGTTTCTCTAGACTCAAAATCACACAGAGATGGAGACACGGGAATTTTATACAGGTTCGGGCCTTCTCCTGGGAGAATAACAACCCTACTCCTGTGTGTATGTATTGAGTATACTGGATTACAAGATTAAGCCAAAAAACTAGAGTATCATGCTTCTCAGAATTCAGGCTCTCCCCATTGCTCTGATGATCCTTGCCTTTTATACCGTCCCCTGAATGTACGCCGTTGGACCTCTAATAAAAGGTCACTTAATCATCCAGATCATGGCTCCGTTACTGGGGGTTACTGCAGGAGTTAAAATGTTCCCACGTCGCCAGGCAATTATCATCATAAAAGGGAGTTAAAATCATGCCATTATCTTAGGAAATAATGGCGTAGTTTACTGCCCGTATTTTGAATACGGTGTGGAAGATTCCTTTATCGACTAGGTCCACATGTCTGTGAGCTTTGTCGACTAGGGCCTGGTTGTAGAAGGTCTTACGACTAGGGATGGTCGAGGAAAGCTTACGATCGCATACTTGATCGTAGTAGAGCTTACGATCATGGGATAGTCGATAAGGACTTACGACTATGGGGTAGTCGAGGAAGACCCACGACTACAAAGTGGTCGAGAAGAACTTGCGACCTCCGACTTCTCCTTATTAATATTTAAGGGGTATACTCAGGAGTTATGTGACGTCATTATTATCTCATAATATGAATTATGCATAAATGATTAAATGAGGATTGTTATATCCTCGTCAGATGGGGTTCTTGCTGATGGGAAAAAAACAAAAAAGAGTAGGATCAGCAAGGTATGCATCTGTCAAAAAATTTTGAAAAAGAAGGCAGGTGCTTTGCCGGTCACTATTAGAGGAAGAAAATAAGTTTTAGCAATCTAGCTGCTATAACCTGGAACAGAAAAAAAGTGAGAAAACAACAACAACCAAGACGAAACACAAGTTTTTTAAAAAAAAAAGAAGACATGGCCTCTACCGATCACTATTAGAGAAAGAAAATAAGATTTTGCGGTATAGCTGCTACAGCTCAGAATAGAAAAAATAGAGAAAACAACAACTGTCAAGCACCAAGCACAAGTCTTAGCTGCACGCTGCAACAATAACATAACTAGCTTTGGTTTTCCTTTTTTGGTAAGATGACTCGGACATAAGCGGTGGAGTTAGAGGGCGAACTTAAATAACATATACTTCTTCTGATTCGTGCCTAACCATTTTACTTCTACATAATACATAATTTATACAATTCTACGTACTAACCTACAATGTAACACTTACACATAATCATAAATGTCATTGTTTGTATCAAAATTTATTACATGTATATATAAAAACTATATATAACAAGTATTTTCTTAAAACAAATTGGGGGTACAACCGTACCCCCATGCTCCTATATTAGCTCCGCCATTATTGGACATGCACCTTTATATATAGCATGCAACTCGCAAGTATTGGAATGATTTTTGTTTTAAATTTTCAAGAAGTGTAGAAAGTTTACAAATGTGGTTTTTCCACACACACACACACACTAGAAGCGCTTATTCAAGGTTTCGTGACGCTGAATATCTATTCTCACAAGATGGGCCACTACTTTGGCCACCACACAAGGCCAAATTTCACGCTACTCGGCTTCCTCCCGGGATCGGCAGAAAACACACGTGTGCATTGCGATCCGTGGTAAAAGTCTCGGAATTGTCTAATCTGGTAGTAAAACCCCATATCAAAGCGATTCGCAGTGAAATCGAGAGTAAAAAAAGATCACGCGTAACCTAAATCGGCAGTAAAAAAACATGTTACTCCCGCAATTGACGGTAAAACCAAAATCACTAGTACGCCGCATATCGGACGTTAGTTAATAGTAAAGTTACCCCTAGGGAACGCTGGTACGGTGATAATGAAACTACGGGTAGGCACATGTGTACCCAATCTATTTTTACTACTGACTCACTTAGTGTTTACTGTCCCTTCGCCCCCATTATTGTGTGCGGCACGGTTTCTTTGTAGATGTTCCCAAACAGACATCAGAAGTGACATTAATTGTCACGCCATAGATATGTATCTAATTACTAATCCTATTAATGCAATTTACTTGATGCCAAAATGAGTTTTACTGTAAGACAAAACTTCTCGATATGACCACTCGTTCACCGTTCGTTTAGACAAAAAAAAACTCTCCCCCTCCTCGAAAATTATTGTTCGATGCCAATAATAAAAAAGCGAGCGATCCCATGCATCCCACTAAACGCGCTCCCCATGTAACCGATCGTAAAATCAGACCACCTCCCCCTCCCCACGTTCGTCCCGATCATTACCGCTTCTCCCCCCCCCCACCATCGTCTCTGTCTGACGACTCCCTTCAGATGAATCGCACCGATAATGAATACTGGACATCCCTCTCCCCTGCGGGCGCGGAGGAACCCCGCTCGGCGGTGCTCATTCTTTATCGCTAGGCAAAACGACGGTCGACCCAGGTTTCTCTACGCAGATGGATATGCCGTCGGTAAACGTTGTACCCCTAGCTATAAGCCCCCTCCCCGACAACCAGGATCCTCTCCTCTACGCCTCGATCCTCACGCCACCCCCGCTATTTCTCTGAGCGAGATGAGGGCACCCAACGCCGATCAGACGTACACCCACATATGTGTGTTTTATAGGACTTTGTCTGTGTTTTTTACTACCAGTATGATGCCCATTTACTTTGTTTACACTCTTCAATAATGTACTGTTCTATCTAGTGTCATATACTTATTTTTTGTTATATATTTTTGTGTTAACTATGTTTTACTGATGTCAGGACGATGACGTCCCTGACCATATGGTGCCCTAGGTCTGCATGAAGTTCGATAATGAGGGTGTTGCTTACCAATTCTACTGTCGGTACACGCGACATGCTAGTTTTGGTGTCAGAAAGAACAAGAGCAAAAAAATGATCAAAGAGTTCTGTTGCACTCTGGAGGGGAAACATGACTTCTATATGCCAGAGAAGGAGCGTGAATGTAGCAAGACCTCCAAAAGGATTGCGTGCAAGGCGTTCATGAAGCTACATAAGAGCCCGAAAGATGGCCCCGTATGCATCAAGCGGGTTGTGTTGGAGCACAACCATCCACTCGCTAGGACACTGTCCTTGGTCACGTTCATGCAGTCACACAAGAACTTTGATCCCTCGTTGATGGAGCTCGTCGACACCATGCAGGTCGATAGGTTCTCTCACAACGCTATGATGAACGTTTTGTCAGAGATGTACGAGGGACAACATAACATACCATTCACCAAGTGTGACCTAGAAAACAAGTTTTTAATGTGTTCCATCATTGTATTTACTTGTGTAATCATGACAAACTACCGTCATTTCCTTATTCACGTCATTACTGTTGCGCCCATGTGGACTTATTGTTATCCTCTTAGTCTCATTTTTACTACCATGCTGGTGTATATTTACTGTTAGTTACCATCCAATGTACCGACTAACCCAGGAAGGCTGTGAATACGCGAATTGATCGTGCCAATGATGTGAACAAGTTGATGGTTTTCTCAAGGAGTGTTAGTCGCAGAACGACAAGTTCTACCATAACATATAGGTGGATGATGACTTCGAAGACGTCGTCACGTTTGACACTACCTACAGAATGAACCGATACGAGATACCTCTGTCTATGTTTGTTGGCTTCAACCACCATTTGCAGAACACCATGTTCAGTGTTGGGCTGCTCTGTGATGAGAAGGCAACATCTTTCAAGTGGCTATTCAGGAAGTTCCAGACTTGCATGGATGCAAGGACCCCATCTGCATGCTAACCGGTGATTCTCATACCGTTCTAACCTAATTATTGCATATGTCAATCAGTTTTACTGTCTCTCGCACGTGTGTTTTACTGTGTTCTCTGTATCTGGTCCAAACGTATTGTCAATGTTGGTAAAAAAGTGCATCTCTATATGAGTTTTACTGCCTAATGTGTTTTATTATACTGCAGATTAGGACCCGGCCATGGTGCCTGCCAACCCGTGTGTCTTCCCCCACATGCAGCACCGACTGTGTAGGTAGCACATGCTAAAGAAGTACAGGTATAACCTGAACAAGCTATACGCGGAGCATAATGGGTTGAAGGAGCGTTTGGTTTTCGTCATAAACCATCTACTTACTCCGAAAGAATTCAAGAATGCGTGGGAGGATCTCGTGAGAGTACCGCCTCGATAAGAGCCAAGCCATTGCTAGCCTCGATGACTTGTGCGAAAGGTGGATCGCGTCATACTTCAAGGACATGTATTGCGGTAGGATGACATCCATGCAGAGAAGCGAGAGTACGAACAAGATGGTAAAATGGAACTTTGTGGATAACATGGCTTCGCTCCACCAATTCATGCGGAAGATGCACCGTCTGCTGTAGAAGAGGAAGCACTATGAGGCTCGGGAGACGCACTGTTCCACGGTACGTAGATAAAAAAACAGGTTTAATGTGACTTCAATACGCATTTACATCAATTTCTCCCATGATTTACTGTTAGCTGTCTTATTTTTTTTACTGCAACTCATGTATGTCATTACTTCATGTCGTTTCTGTACCTGCTTCATTACATATACCGTCTTGCATGCTCTCAGAGCCAACTGGTGAGAGCCACTCTGCTCTCTTTTGAGGAGCAGCTAGGCAGGGTGTACACGCTTGCGGCGTTCAAAGAGTACAAGGAGACCTACTTCTCCAGTACAACCTTCCGCATAAGGGCCGGCACCACCCGAGATGGCCTATTCCTCGTGTCTCACGGGAAACAGCCTACGACGTTCGTGTGATCGCAACACGATTTCAAGGTGGTGGCCGAAGAGGAAACTGGTAGATACAACTGTGAATGCAAATAGCGGGAGCACATGGGTACTTTTATTGTCTCTCGCTAATAGTTACTAATGATATATTATGCTTTTACTGTCAAGTACATATATTCTTTTTACTGTCACTGACTGTGCATTTTACTATTAATACATCTTTAGTTTACCTCCTTAGGGCTGTTATACGCGCACTTGGTGCCACTTGGAGGTCGAGAGTATCCCAAGCGCTACGTGCTCCGTAGGTACACGAGGAATGCAAGGGTAGATGTGTCGTACGATAGACACAAACTCATGCAGGTCAGACCCGATGGGACGACTGAGATGTATCGGCACACCACCTTACAGACAGAGGCTATGGGCATGGTGAGGTCAGGGTGTAGATCAAGTCTTGCGTATGACAGATCCATGGAAGTCCTGAAGGCGCTTCGGATGTAGCTTGATACCACACCCAACGACATTGGACTGATGGCTGAGGAGACCGCTGTGCCTAATGAAGCGGACGACGATTCGATCAATCCATCTGCACCTCCTCTATCACAGCCCAAGGGTCACAAACAAACTGATGACGAACCAAAGAAAAGTTCTACCCCGGTGGGGAAGAAGATGACGAGGGCGTGTAGCATATGCGGCCTAAAAGCCGGTCACAATAGTACTACCTGCCCAACGTGACCCAAAAACAGAGGGCGAGGGGGGCAGGAGTAGCAAGGGCGAGGGAGAGGGAGGAGGGGCAAGGAAGAGGAAGGTCTGGTACACGCCGCCAGCTGATTCATGAGGACGAAACAAAAGAGGACGGTGCTAATGACAGTCTCCCCGTAGGGTCGTATGACAACGACACATGATAAATAGCCGTGTTTTTACTTACATTTCAGTAAACTGTTTACTGCATTGACATATGTGTGTTGTTGTGTTACGTCTGCTAACTAGAAAACTGAGCTCGCTACTCAGCTCGCCTTGCATGTTTTACTGTATATCCGAGCTCTCTTACTATAATATAATATCACGTGGAATTACTGATTGTTTTTACTGTGTTGGTCATAGTCTATCACAGTCTTCTGCGTACCAGCTACTACTGGTTTTTTTGCGGAGAAAGAATGCAACGATCAATGTGTCATCTTCATTCTATTGATATGTGGTAGTTGTTTTACTGTATGATGCCAATAACGTTACTAACGTATGTTTTAATTTGGAATTATTGTATGCATAAAAAAGACTTTACTTTTAAACCATACACGCTGTCGTTTCGTCTCCCCATGCGTCTCTTTGTCTCCCCTTGACGACTTATAAATATGTATCATCAGCTTGCAAAGGGTTGAAAACACACAACACCCCAAAGCCTTCCCCTACAGTAAAATTCCAAAAAAACGCAAACACAAACAAAAAGGAACAAAAATGACTCCAAACTCTTCGTCTGCTCCCTTGCAAATGATAGTTCTATCCTACTTGTCACTCATATACGATCAGCTATCTAGACAGAGCTTGATCGAGGCTGTGGATCATGATTATGTCTGTGACCTCCTCCGTGCTCCGCCCCCGTGTCTGCCAGAGGGGTAGCTGCAATCATCTGCATGTTGCGTCTCCTTCTCGGTCGGACCAATATCTTGTGTCCAACATACGCTGAACCAACCTCATCTTGGAGATCATGCTCACGAGCTACGTGGATCATGTCAAAGGATCCATCTAGAGGCTCGAAGACTACATCGATAGGCAAAACGCAAGAATCGACGACGCCGAGACCATGGAAGAGACGAACGACCTCATCTGGACTATCGTTGACACACTTCCTTTGCTCTTTCGACGCCAAGCTCGACTTGCTGCAGCGAAGGAGCAGGTGGAGACATATCTCCATGTATTCCCTAATCCACCCCCAAACGAAGTCCATGAGCAGGCTTGCGAATGCTTGAGGGCTACGATAAGGTCCTACCTTGGCCACCAGATCCTCCTTTCGTTTCCCTTTCTTCCCTACTTTTGTTATTATCAGGCAACGAAAAAAAAAGAAAATGTGACCGGCCACATTGTTTGGCCAAAGTATATTTAACAAGTTCTATCTTCTGTGGTTTACTGTTATGTACATATAACATTACTGCAATGATTTCTTTATTTTACTATCGGAACACAAAAAGGATACATTAACATTGAAAAAACCATTCCAATATTTTTATGAAAATCTACCCCTCGTGTGAAATCACCAGGCATTGTCCATAACCGGGGACACGGCTATTCGAATAGTTTTACACTCTGCAGAGGTTGTACAGCTTTACCCACAAGACACGACTTCTCTAGTCTGTTTGGCATCTGTCGATGTCGGGACCCAAAATATGCAATTACGACCATCTGTATAATGCACTAGTCCAGATCACGCTTAGTGCACAGTGTCAACACAGTGAATATCGATCCACAACACAAGCGATTAATAACATAAACGAGTAATTTGATAACAAATAAGGGTTTTGACCTTATGGTCGAGTTTACAATTATTAAGCCACGCAGGGCTAGCAAAGAAATAAAATAGTAGCGAACGAAGAAACTTCAATGAATCCCATCAATTCACCACAGTAACCGATCGATCAAGACCCTACGATCAAGCACCTTCGATGAACACCTCCTCGAAAGCGGTGAAGACTCCTCCTCTTCATTGCATGTTTTACAACAAGCATGAGTACACACCGCACTCGCAAGTCATACCATAGAAATACAATTATAGATGCGTGCTTATTCCAAAGGAATGGCTTTATGGTTCTTTTCGCGAAATGCAAAGATTTATGATTTAAATACAAGTAATAGATTGAAAGCATAAGTAAAACAAATAGACAATAATAATTTGACAGTTTTAGTTCACAAAGACACATAGCCTAATCAAGTTATTCACACAGCTGCATAAGTTACCTCACACAGCTGTCCCATCCCAAGGTTTTCATGAAAAACTACCCTCGTGTGAAATCCCGAGCATGTCCATGATCATGACGCGGCTATTCGAATAGATTGTTTAACACTCTGCAGAGTTTGTACACTTTACCCACACGATACAACTAGTGTAGCTAGCACTAGCCGTAACAAAACAGTTCAGAAACTTCATCTTAACATTGACACTCCCAGTGTGCTTACAAACCGTCAAACAACCCCACATAGGAAGTCAGCCCGACACACACCGTTGGACAGGGACATGGCGAACCGCCCTGTGATGTGACTACCTGGTAGCACACCTCCACCCATGCACACAGCCTAACCTACTACCTGAGTAATCAATGTCAAGACTCCATAACTTACTAAGTTAGGCCCGTCTCATACCAGGCATGTGGTTGTACGAGAGGCTCAGTTCAATGGCGCACAAAGTTAAGTCCTTAATTGACCAAGGCAAGACTTCCAAATAAACTATAAATCCCTATGCACACAGGTTATTAAGCCCACGCACATAGCTCCACCAAAATATCACACACCCACTTGCCTCCGCTTAAATCCTTTTCCCACCCTATTGGTTATGCAACATATGCCATCAACGAGTAATAGCACATAGCACACACAGTTTCTATCACATAGTTCCATAGTCACTTAGTCAAGTTTATATTTACAACTACATGAGATGATGACTTGTGGCATGGCTAAGCAAACTAATCGCATTTAACCAACCCACGTTGGTAATACACTAGCACCAACTAAATAAACCAAACTAGGGTGACAAAAGATTATGGCATACAATTAGACAAGGAGGTCATAACAGATTGGACATTAACTAATCCCAAAAGCATTGAAATAAATAATTGAAGTAAATGCAATACTTTGAATCAATATAACTTTTGAAAACTGGGTTCAATATGATCAAAGGTATAACTTGCCTTGGAATAGGTCTAAGTACTGATCTTGCTCTTGAGGTACTCCTTCTTCAAATCTTCCCGAAGTATCGACGTCTACTCGCAAACGAAACAAATAAACAAACAAAACAAATAAATAAAAAGGCAAAAAAAACTCCAAAAATTAAATAAAAAAAACTTAGATAGGTAGATCTTGAATTTAGATGAATTTAGATATTTGAATGGGCTCAATCGGAGTTCGGATGCAAAAGATATGAGCTTGGGAAGTTTGAATCTAAAAGAAAACCCTAAAACTGATTATTCTGAATTTCCGAATTATTTCTTAAAAGAAAAATCGGATTATTGCGCAACGATGATGTCAGCGCTCGGAATTAAAGAATTAAAAAGAATTACTGACATGTGGGGCCCACACGTCAGTGACTTGGCTCACGATGGACCACGTCCACCGAAGATCGGATCTAAGGTTAGGGGTGGTTGTGCCACGCGGGCGCTGACAGGGACGCCACGCGAGCGACATGGGGGCTCAGCGGCTGACGCGGCGAGGACCTGGCGGTGATGTGGCGCTGGCGTGGCTCGTCGGTGACGGCGGTGGCGCACGGGAACCAAGGGCAACGGCGAACGGCGGCGACTCACCGGCGGCGGATGGTACCAAGAGGTAGCTGGGATTATTACGATCCCGATGGGCCAACTCTGGGTGGTCGGGGACGACTGAGGCAGCCGGCGGCGAGCTCAAGGCGGCGGAGAGGCTACGGTCGTTGTCGGACAAGGCCTCCGGTGAGGCTCCAGCGATGGCGAAAGGTCCTGGACGTAGCCCGTGCGACGGCGGACCCGGCTATGCACTCTACGGAGACAGGGCATCAACGGCGACGGCGCAATTCGAGTTTTCACCGGCGACGGCAAAACCCTAAAAGCTCGAATTAGCGGCGGCGCCGAAGCTCTCGGGTGGAATTGAGCGAGAGTTTGGGATGCGGAGGGCAGGGCGAACCTCAGGGGTCTATTTATAGGGTCGGGAGAGCACGGATAAGGAAACGCCCAAATCGGGATATTCTCGGGTTTGTTCAATCTACGGGATAGAGTTTGAATCGGGAGCGATCAAGAGCAGATATGGGTGCGGAACGCTAAGAGATAAGATTTGGCAACGAAATCAGGAAGGTTTTAGTTGGAGATTTGCTTTTGCCGTACGAAGCTTGGAGCTCTTCAATGGCGGACGGCTGCAGAGCTGCGCGGGGAAGAAACCGAGTCGGAGACGACGACCTCGGCGGGCCCACTGGCAGCGAAACGGAACGCGGGCGCGAGCGGCCGATTCTGATCTGACCGTTCAACGCTGATCCGACGGTGAGGACGGGGCGCGGGTGCGCGCGCGTTTGCGGGCTGGTGCAGGACTGGGCCGAATTGAATAGGAGCGGGCCGGATCGAAGGGGGATTCGGCCCGAAGGATTTTTCCGAGATTTTAATACTTTTTCCTTTTAATAAAATACCAGAAATTCAAATAAGCAATAGAAAATAGCAAATGAACTTGGAAAAATTCCAGAAAAATCTGGAAAATTAAGGATCCAAATAAAATAGTTTTGACCATTGTTGATGTTGACTTTAACCATATTAAATTATTTTGATGTACAAAGTCCATATTAAGCTTTTGAATTAAAATCGAATAAAACCCAAATGGTGAATTTTATCCTACTAACTCTTTAAAAGATTTTTTTAAAGCTCAGAAAATTGGGATGTTACAGTCGATACCACCATTCACTACCTTAGGTAAGCGGTCTAGAGCACGTGACAAGGCCTTTATAAAGTTCTGTTTTTACCTGGTTCTACTCGCTAAGGATTCGCCATTATGAGCCTCCTCTTGCGCCAATTCAACAACCCAAACAGAATCAAATCAAAACATTGCTAATTAGTTGGCCAGGTCCACCCCACCCTAGATATGTGGTTGTACGGTATGGCCCAGATCAATGGCGCACAAAGTTAAGTCCTTAGTTGTTGCTCAGGTGAGACTACCCACATCCCAATGTGCTTACGTACCCACCTTCACCACTGCCCACTCGTCCGAGCATAAATCATTTACGTTCAACCCGGCCAAATGACAACCCTTGCCATGGCACAACAAATTTTATTAACAGTGGCTTCCGCCAAGATTCCATATATCATTAAGTCAAGATTAAACATTTATGAACATGTGATCATGAATCCTGTCGTATAACTAAAGCATGACTAAGCATAATACGCACCCATGTTGGTATTACAATAATGTCCAACTAAGATTACCTAACCTATGGTGTCCAAGGTACATGTCAACATGTCGTTCGCAATTATTCAAGGAGTCATACTGCCAAGTAGGTGTTTAACTAATCCCATAAACCAATTTTATACAACTAGCCATGCATGTTGATATAAACAATATAATTTTATAAACTGGGTACGACATGATCAAAGGTATACGACTTGCCTTCGTTGAAGGTTTGATGTGCTTCGATCGACGGGTCCGAGAATTCTTCAGTAACACCGGAATCTACACGAGCGAAAAGAGCCAAATAAATACAACAATTCCAAATAAAATCCAAAAATTATCAAATTAGAACCAAAAGAAAGATATTAAATTTATATGAATTTAGAAATGAGAATCGATGGAATCGGAGTTCGTATGAGGGAGAATGAACGTCTGGAAGATTGTGATCACATGAAATGATAGAAAATAGAATATGCAAGATTATTCCATTTCAGGACCTAGGATGAAACAAGGCTGACTTCTGGGTCATTCTTGGTAGTGAGTGTTGTGGATAGTTGATGGTTAAATCATTCTTAACCCCAAAACCGATGTGGCTAGATTAAAGGTACTCGATTATCTAACTACTCTACTAATTCCAATTAACTATCCGATTACCTGGCTAGGGTTTACTATTGTTGGATCACGTATGCGTGTGCATGTCTAAACCTGACTGCAATATCTTACTAATCACTAATCGACTTGAGGCAATTCTTTAGCTACAAAGCGTCCTACTAACATATTCTAAATAGCTATCTAACCTAGGTTGCTCTCAATGTCAGGCTTTCACTAACGAAGTACTAATCGACACTTAGCAGCTTATTACTTACTGATCACTGATTAGCACAATTGGTAAATAAAACTCATTCAACTAATCTGCCTACTAACTAACCTAATTGTCTAATTAACAACTCCTAAACACTGATAATTTCTTGTTAACCCTCAAAGTTCTAACTCAATCATTTAATCACTGATGGTCATGATCATTAGTTAACACCATTTGAGCTTGTAGTTTACTAATTGAAATATTTGCTAGCTAATTAATCCTCTAACAGACTTTGACTAGCTAAGTGATTTAATCCTAGTTTTAATACTACTTGTCTCTAAATCTTCTTCTCAACAGAGTGGGGGAAAGGGCCACTGTCATAGGCATTCACTAGGAGATCACACAGAAATACACAGAGCTTCATAGAAAAGGGGCCCACTGGTTAGACACCTACACACAGGAAGGAGTTACAGAGGGAGAGATGGATCCACAGTGAAGAGCAACAGAGGAGGGCAACCGGCAGCGGTGGCGAGAGCAGCGCCGACGGAGGTGGCAGCATCGGCGGCCATGAGTGCCAAAAATGGAACCGTGAGGCTAGGGTGACCCCAAGGGCAGTGGAGGCGCGGCTCTGGCGGCACTAGTGCAGGCTGGCGGCGGCGTGCGACGGCCAGGTGCGGGGAAGAGAGAAGAGCGACGGCGCACCGGTGAGGGAGAAGGGGATTTCAGGCGAGCATGAAGAGGCCCAGGGGAACTCACCGGGACCAGTAGTGGTGGTAGGGAGGAGCCAAAGCGGGCTGGCAGCGGATGCCCGTGGTGGCGTGGAGGACTCACCATGGAGGCGCTACTACGGTGGGGGCAGCGCGAGTGGATGGTCGGGGAGGGCTTCAGAGGGTCCCTCGGTGCTTCACCCGAGAGGAATTGGACAGGGGTTCACCGGAGGGAGCGCGGCGGCGGAAATGGAGTCTTCCGGCCGGAAGCGAAGAAGATGAGTTGTCAGGGGTTTCCTGTGATCAAGATAACAAATTAGTTGAGGGGAATGGTTCGTGGGCTTCCGGAACACCAAGTGACGCAAGACAAACAGTGGATGAAGCTCGCGGCAAGCGAACGGCGACGGCAAGGCTCTTGGTGGCCGTGAGGGCATGTCTTCGCCTGCTCAGAATGAAGCAAAAGGGCAAAGAGGAAGAGAGGAATGGCTGAGAGGGAGGAGCTCCTGCGCGCGGCTTAAGTAGGGCTCGGCGAGGGCGGAGCACCGGAGGTGGCCAGCATGGGCAAGGGCGACATCGTGGCGAGCATGCAGAGCAGTCATGGCAATGGCGATGGCGTCATGGAGGAAGAGCTCTGCTGGTGGGGCCTAGCTGTTGGTGGAAGGTAGAGGGAGAAGGGAGTTGGCCGGTGGGTTGGGCCGACTGGGCTGTGAAGAGAAGAAAAGAAGTGGGTCGGGTGAAGGAATTCGGCCCAAATCAAATTTCGGGATTTTTGGTGGATTGGTATTTTCATAAATAGAATTAATTCATTTAGGATTTTAGAAAATAGCAAATAGAGTCCAAAAATTCTGGAAAAATTCAAATAAATTCCCTAAGACATTTTGGACTTAAGTAAAATATTTGCAACTTAACATTGATATTTATAATTGCAAATAAATTATTTTGTCTTTAAAATAAATTGGAAAATATATTTTTTAATCCAGAAATTCAAGGAAAATATTTAAGTTTTATTTTTAACCAAAATCAAAACTTTGGGATGTTCTATATATCCACATGGGGTGTGCTCGATTCTTTAGAGAACTAATACGGTGCGTGATGAAATCTCTCACCACGTGCCATCGGTAAGCCCCTCTTCCTTCAAGTCTTTGATGACTTGAATGTAGGGGGTGATCCAGTCGAGGTTGCTTGGAGACAAGTCTCGGAAGGCACTTTTCTCTGCAGGCTTCTCCGTAAAGAAAAGTTTGTCTTCCTTGGAAATTTTCCAGTAAAACCACTTCTTCTTCTATCCTAGCAATGACGTCTGGGTGAACATCTGAATATACCCCCTCGACTTCCTGTCGTAGAGCTTCAGACCACAGCTACCTGCAATTCCGCTGTGCTTGCTCATCCCGTAGTAATACTGGAAGAGCTCCAAATTTGGGAGAATTCGCAGATAGGCTTCGCACAGGTAGACGAATATACTCAACATTGTGATGGAATTAGGAACAATGTTCACAAATTCCACCCCAAAATGTTAAAGTAAGAGCATAAGAAAGGGTGAACGGGCAATCGAAAGCCACATTCACAGTACGATTGAAATACTGAAATGGAGCCCTCTTCACCCAAGGGCCAATGCTGTCCCGCAGCTTCTGTCCACTTCACATAGGCTCGCTTCGGGGTCTTCTCGAATGCGACCAGAGCCTTCATCTTCTCCGCATCCATCTTTGATTTTTCCCACTTAGAGACGGTTTTGGCCATCTTTTTTGAGTGGGTTTGATTTGGATTTGGAAAATTTTAGGCAGGGATTGCGATTTGGTTGGCAGTAGAGAGAACAAGAACTCAAAGAGTAGTTGAAGAAAATGGGGAAAGTAAAAAACCCTAGGTTACACCCACGGTAGATTTTTATATAGCCGCACGCCTAAGTTAGAGATCGTGAGAACTCAACAGTTGCTACCTCTTTGGGAACCGCTCCAACGAGTAGGTCTATGAGAATCGATTGGGATTCTTTACTCTGTCCATTCGAGAAAAACGATTCTGTCTTTACAACTCAAGTGAAATTACCTTCTTGACCAAGTCTATTTCTGGCCAAATGAAAAACCAGTCAGAAAGACTGTGCTTTCGACTACTGTTCTACGACCTCCTTTTTCAAGTAAGTTATTTTCACTTGAAGTTAGGGGGCTAGATGATGAGGATCTAATAATCCTCAATTAATTATATTGTTTATCTGTAATTGTTATTATAGATAGCAATATCCTCATGATAGTCTTAAGTATACCCCTTATCGTTCATGAGGGAGAAGCTTGAGATAATCGGTTGTAAACCATTCTACGATCACCCTATATGGTCGTAAGATGTTCTACGACCACCTCATGGTCGTAAGTCTTTCTATGGCCAGGTCAATTAAGACTGCCCTTAGTCAGCAAAGTCTACATACATATGGGCCTAATTGACTAGGGAATCTTATACGCTATGTAGATCAATACAAAGCAGTTAATATATGCTATTATCCTCTGGGATAACTGCATGTATTGCACCTCTGTCTCTGATGATAACTGCTAGGTGACGTGGGGTGTCATATCTCTGACAATAACTTCCATCAACGTATGTATTACATCAAACGTTGAGGCGTCTCTTGGCCTGGAGTAACTGCCACCCCCTTCATTCGCTATATAAAGGCAAAAGTCAATGGACATTGCGGCAGATCAGGAGAAGGAGGAGACATTAGACATTAGTTTTCTTCCTAATTGTAATAAGCATAGTCAATACAGCAACACAGGAGTAGGGTTGTTATTATCTCCGGAGAAGGTCTGAACCTATCTAAATCCATGTGTCTTTCTTTGCGTGATTCTAATTCTAGGAGACCCCCAAATATTTATTCATAAGATCAATACTAGATCATCGACACAAGGTGAATCACAACGCCTTGGTTGTTCCTGTTCGGGATCGACGAAGATGGATGGGGTGCTGCCACCACTGTCATGGTCGTGCATGTGCTTGACATCACCGCGCATCGTTGGCTCCGAATAGGGGCGGACGGGCTGAAAGGGAGGTTCTTGTTCTCCATCGTGGGCGTCGGGGACGATCTCTACATCGTCGATGGGTGGTGGCCGGTCCGGCAGCTTCATGCCCTCTCGCTGGTGCACAACCAGCCTACCCTTGTGTAGGTTGCGGTCACATCCTCCTCCTCCATGGCGGTGTCAACCCTGTGGAAATAATTCTCCTCCCTATGATAATCCCTTCCTGCATTTGGAATTGGTGCATGAAATATAGATCAAGATTCAGCGTCTGTACATGCAGAATTGAAAATCAAATCATGCACTTGAGGACAGATAGGAAGGTTGGATCATCAATTCCTTGTATGATTCTTCAATTTGGACACATCAACCAATTTGTAATGCAATTAAATCAGAGAGAGAGATGAGAAGGAGGCAGCTTCCTGACTAGCCAACTAGGATCTGAGAAGCGGCGGCATTTGAGAGCCCTACGGCTAGGTTTGTTGTGCCGATGTTGCCTGTCGCTTTGTGCGGGTGCCTCCAAATCGAGTCACACTGCCGTTGTCTTGCCGCACCTCCTCGCGTCTCTACTACCCAAGTGACGACGGTTGCAGCATGGTGGAGAGAACTTGGGCTTTAGCTTTTCTCTTGTCGGGTCTGCACGCCACAAGTCATTTTATCGCAGCCGCACCCCAAATTGACTTCATCTGAGAACCCTCTCACTGGTGCTCGCTTCGGCCTCCATGGTGACGGTAGCGGATCGCAATGTAGCGGCATGTGGACTAGGAACGAGGAGGGGGCAACATGTAAAGTTTGACCCGCTCGATCCAACGGAGCATTAGGATCCTGATCCCTTTACCCGCTTTTCTTTTGGATTGCACCTCCGGCCTATTTGGCTAAAATTTTTGGGGCAGATTAGTGATCCATTGGCCCGGCCTGGCCCATTCCCACCCCAACACTAAGGCTCTAGATATCAATGTACTAATATGGTGGAGCATTCATAAGTCACATCCAATTGACACCCACATGGAGAACAAAGTCTATCGGCAAAATTTGATATATGCCACTCCAAAACACGGTGTTTTGAGATAAGCCATTCAGAATCCTAAAATTGGATATATGCCACTCCAAAACACGTTTGCTTTGATATATGCCACTATAGGACATTTTTGCCCTTGGCTCTTCTTCTTCCTTCTGTCCGTCGAATCAGACTTGTGCTCCTTCTCTACGGTCCTTCGACGTCGGCGGTTCTTGGTGTCGGCCATGTCAGTCGCCGTTGCCATTTGCTCCACAAGGACCCTCACAGACTCGTCCATGCCGCCGTCCGGCCAAGACCGCCACTCAAGCCGGTCGTCGGCGCGTCCTCGATCGATGCACCGTGAGGGCTCGCATGGTCGCATGGATGTCTGCCGAGGCAATGGCGAGCCTCGTGTCGCTGCGGGTTGAACTGCAGGCCGCCATCGGGCCATCGCCTCACATGGCATCAAGCGGCAACATGACTTGGCTTGGCGGGCGTGTCGTCGAGGAGGAAGGCGACAAGTCAAAGACTTTTGGGTCTCCACTACTGGCCATGGCGCTGTCTCGTGCCGCGGGGCGAGGGTCCCACCATATTTATGTGGAGGTTCCGAACGGGACGCAGATTCCTTGCTACTTTCTTCGAGCTGGCCAACGTACGCCATCGGCCCATCACCTCATCCCCACTGGAGCTCCCCGATGGTGACGTCTCAAGCTGAGGACAGTGGTGGGGGGAAGAAGAAGAGGGGGGAAAAGAAGAAGAGCTAGGGAAAGAAGAAGAGCCCAAGGGTAAAAGTGTCCTTTAGTGGCATGTATCAAAGCAAACGTGTTTTGGAGTGGTATATATCCAATTTTAGAATTCTGGGTGCCATATTTCAAAATACCATGTTTTGGAGTGGTATGTAACAAATTTTGCAAAGTCTATCTTATATATGGAGCAAGGTAACCCTTTCGTAAGTGAGTCACAATCTACGAACATACATGTTCGTCGAACCTCATGGGTTCAAGAACCTAGAGAAACATGCATACCACATAAGAAACGTTTTGTCACCTTTTGAGCAAAAGAAAAGGACTAGCTAAGTTAGGTGCCGTGCATCGGTGCATGGACTATTGGCGGGAGCTTAGCTAATTAACACGGGCGCATATTTTCCATCGTTAGCTAGCATCCAAGTGGAGGTGGTCCTGCTTATGTTTAGTGATGGTACTGTGCAACTGGAGATCGATATTGGTAGGGCCGAGACGGGACCATGCACCGCTCCATCGTCCCATACACAATGTTTATGAGATATCATTTAAGAGTTTGAGACTAAATGCAACTAGCTAGCTGCTTGATTTCTGCTCTTGGAGAAATGCTGATGAAATCGTCCGGATCTTCGTTCGGCTTTCAATGGCCATTTACGTACGACAGTGCTTCGACGTAACTGTTCAAGAAACATCCGATATTACAAGCAATACACGAATACGATCAGACTAGCTAGCTACCTTAGAGGATGTTAGCCATATATCTGTTTAATTTAAAGTACAGTGTCTAGAGAAAAAAAAAAGCTTCGATGATAGATGCCTAGCATCCAAAAATTGTTAGTTTAGACCTTTTGGAACGTACTACAAACTGCAAATAGCCTAGCTGGTTTCCTCCTTATCTCACTCAAGCCATCATGGAAGCAACCGAGTCCGAGTCACTCCGAGATACATACACTTCCAAATGATGCCTAATTAGCTGACCTGAACTTGCCAGGAGGCCTTATGTCTTCTGCCTTCTACGATCTCCACGCACCGTGCATATGCTAACTAGCTAGTCATAGTAACTGGCAGTACGTATCCGGCTTGTACGTAACGAGCCATGAGATCGAGCTACTAGAATAAAAAGACAAAGCTATTCCTCATCACTCATCAGGACGTCCTTGTCCTACTCCGTCACACGTATGAAGAAAAAACCAGCGATTGGCGCAGTCTTCTTCCGTTTTCGCGCCACCGTGTAGCTCGATCTCGATCTCGATCGATCCTGTGTGCCAAGTGAGAAAGGAACATCAGCTTAATTAATTAACTAACCCATCAACTTAATTAGTACTACTGCTATGAGAAATCATACTGTACATGTGTGCATTGGCTGGTTTTGGTTGTCCGGTGAGATATTAACTAGCTTGTTGGTCCGGATTAATTAGCGCGACGCGTGTAATTAAGCCGAAAGGGGATCGAAGCTATGGCTCGTACAGGTGGCGTGGCTCGTATGGTGCACAGGTTCGTTGGGGTTGCCTTGAATGAGACTTCGTGTAAGAAGCAAAGTACTCCCATCGAGTCGAGTGGGGCAGATGAAAGGTTGCATTAATACCATCGACTCATCCCGCTATCAAACCAAAGTCGGCACCGACGGCACGCACCATTGATCATCGTATGGGGATGCTTCGTGCAAATGTATGCAGATTTCGTGAGCTGATTACATTGTTTCTCTTTAATGAACAACTTGGTGCCCTACTTTGCGACGCATGATTCCAGCAGGAATTTAGGGCATATCTAATAATGTATTTATTATCGTCTCTTAGCCAAGACACGTTAATAAAATCCTACGTGGAAGAGAGAAGGGGAGGAGAGAGAGCACATGTCGTCTCTTCCTGAAGAGACTGTCGTGCACGCGAAACAAGACATGATATATTAATCTACTCTAGTTGATATGTAAGCCTGTTTTAAAGAATAATTATAAAATATAAATGTTGAAGAGTGTATTAGAGACTATCTATTAGAGATGTTGCCTCTAAAGATGATATAGCATATGTTAGAGACAAAATTATCTCTAACTATTGGAGATACCCTTAGAGGTAGAAGGCATCCACTTTTACTCATGATCCATTTCTTAACAAAATCATGTAAAAATTGTACGTTCTAAAGAACCCTGCGTGTCATCTTCTCCATCATATTCCACCTCGCACTCTTCCCCCTCTTTCCCTACGTCCTCCCCACTAATACCAAAATTTCAAATCAGAAAAAACTCAACTCTAGAAATTCCAAATCAGGAAGTTTCAACTTGAAAAAAAATCAACTTGGAGAATTTTACATCGTGAAATTTCAACAAGGAAAATTTCAAATCGAGAAATTTGAAAACAAAAAAAAAATTCAAATTGGGAAATTTCAAGGCTGAATGAGCTCGTGCTTAAGGAGCGCGATTGAAGAATTTTTTTTAAATAATACATTATTTTAATATAATTATAGAAATAAATGTCCGTTTAATATAATTACGAAAATGGGCTTTTGTCGCCATTTTGCCAATTGGATTGGTGACAGGGTGCGCGTGGTGAATAGTAGAGATCACATCACCATTTGAATTGGCGACACGTGGCTGTCACCAAACCAAATGACGACATGACTCCTGTCGCTAATTGAACTAGTGACAGCCACGTGTCGCCAAACCAAATGGCGACACGAGCTCATTTTTTTTTTGCCAAAAAATTGAAATAATTTTTTTTGCCAGAAAAAATTGAAATAATTTTTATAGGATTTTACTAAGTTATTAGGTAATATCTTGCAGTGCTTAAAGAAGCTGGAGTTTGTTGACTGCGTGGATAAACCCCTTATAGGTTAATTGCATCCACGCTGTTGTTACCGAGTGTAGCGTTCGCACAATCGATTATTTTTTAAAAATAGAATAAAATATTAAATAGATAATAATTAGAGAATTAAATTTAAAAGATGAGATTTCAATCCTGACAATAAGACTTCGTAATGTTGGTGCGAATTACATGGCGTGTAGGGTTTGGTTACATGCATTTGTTTGTCCCACTACTCGTACGGTAGAAACGACAACATACACGAATCATTAACCCGGTCTACACGTAGGATACATGTGCACCTTTTGGAATTGGAAAAATTTGTGGAATGGAAAGAAGTCAGTCTTGAGGGCACATCAGTAGGAGTGAAAACGGATCGGATACGGACGGATAATGGCTCTGTCTTATTTGTTTTCATATTTTTTCCCGGATCCGGATATGAATACGAATACTCCGGATACGAATAATATCGAATACGAATACAGAGCGAATACAAATCGAAACGAATACGGTCGTGGATATTTTTCAAAACATGAAAACCCCTTAAATTGTATGCCAGAAATTAACGAAAACATATAACTAGTTTATTTGATGCAAACATTCATGAATTATTCATATTTTCAGTAACCACACATAATATTGGCACTAGCAAGCTGCATTAACTAGTTCATCACAAATATAACATTTAGTTTGCCATATTTAGCTCATAAGTCATAACTCACAAAGTCACAAGTCATCACGTATTCACACTTTGTTCATCACATACATAAAACTTAGTTCACACTAACATTGATTAGGCTGGATGGTTAATCTATACACAAATTCTTGTAATATCCCAAAGTATGCTACCAAAAATAAAATTAATAAAGTTATTATTTTATTGGATTTTCCGAGATTTAAAAGAGTTTTTTTGGTTAAAAAGAAAAAATAATAAAATAAAGTCAATTATTTAATTTCCTAGTTTTTAATGTCAAAAATAAAATTTATTGAGTTTTTTGGGATTTTATTGGATTTAAAGTGAAAAAGGAAATTTTAATTAATTTTTTGGATTTTAAAAAGATTTTTTAAAGTACGAGGACAAGGTCGCTTCTGGATTTTTTTAATTTTATTGCATAAACCTAACGGATGATTAAAGTTAAATTGCGTATAAGTAAACAAAGTACGGGGGCACGGTCGCAAAGATACACACACATGTGATTCAACACTTTTATTGCACTTGCAGTACCTAGTATAAATAAACATCTCGCACCACGCACGTAATTTTATTTCTGGACACTAGCTCGTAATTAGTAGGAATACACACAAAAGCGATTTATTTATTCCACACTTGAACATCACACACAAGTACAACAAAAAGGAGATTGAATGTATACAGACACCATCGATCACGTCGTGCTTTCAAATTTCTAAGTGACTAAGTGGGCCAACCTGGGCTGGGCTCTTTGAAATTTTGGATATCCGATTAGGACTTATCGGGATAATCCATATTCGTATTCGTATCTGTCGGATAGTATGCCTACCGTATTCGTTTCCGTTTCTGACAAAAAAAATCCGAATCCGTTTCCGATCCGAAAATTATCCGAGAAAAATCCGATCCGGGACAATCCGAATCTGTTTTCGTCCGGATCGATCGAAAACTATCCGATCCATTTTCGCCCCTACACATCGGTGCCTTTCTCTTGTCTCCTGCAGACCTGTAGGCGTGGCCCGTCCCGTCCCGAAGGCATCCTGTATTGGGCTTCCAGGACCTCCTCGGAAATATCCACCCGTATAGTAGAAGCATTGGGGACCATGGCCGCCTTTTAGCACCATCTCCCCATAGCCTGACATCTCCAATCCCGACGTACTGATCTCCTCTACCTCCCTTCTCCCTCCTCTGTCCATTGTGTCCGAAATTAGTTCGAGTGGAGTGTTGGCTGTGGTGGTGGAGTGTACCTCGATTGTATAAGCGGCTAGGGTGTAGTGATGAGGGGGTAAATTATGGTAAATGGCGATGCTCTCCCGTCCATGAGGAATCTTTCTGCATAAGGAAGCTATGGTAAGTGATGTCTACTCACTCAGAGAAGCTGGTGGGGGTTGTCATTTTGGCCTGAAAAGGTGGCATAACAGGGTGTGTTCAATTCAGTCTGAAAAGGTGGGATGGTTGGTGAGTGCTATCTACTCACTAAGAAAAGCTGGTGCGGTTTGTCATTTCGGTCCTAAAAGGTGGCATGCTAGGGTGTGGTCAATTCGGCCTGAAAATGTGCTAAAGGCTAGAATGAAGGTGGGGGTGTACATGTTCGTTCGATCTACACGATGTGTAGGGTGTTGCGATGCTGACTGGAGACAAGGTTAGTCATACACACAATAACAACAACACATAATATCGTAAACCAGACACAAGCATAGTGCAAGTCGTACACAAATTAATATTTACATAAGATCAGAGATACATCTAGTCGTGGGCCTTCTTCGGGCGTACCCCACGGTGTAAGGTCGAGGAGGCCGACTAGAGGGGGGTAAATAGTCTTTTCTAAAAATATATAACGCTAAAACCGATTTCTAATGCAAAAGCGAAAATCAATTCGGCGTTGTACAATTAAAACCTAAAGATTCAAGTTTCCCTTAAGTACACTAACACCCTAAGTCTAAGTCAAGGTTCGTAATCCTAGTTTGACATGCAATCAATTTAATTATAGGAATATAAATTGCACAAATTAAATCATAAGAGAGCAAACCACAATGGCACAAGGATGTTTTATCGTGGTGTTCGGAGACTTGTCGGTCTCCCTTAATCTACGTTGAGTTAAGCCCAAATGAATTGGACCGGCTCCACGAATTAAGCCAACACCTCCGAAGTAAGTCGAAATGAATTGGACTGGTTGACAACTTGAACCAACTCTTCGATAGGAGGTTCCTATCACCAGTTCAATTGGCAATGGGACCCTATCACCGTTTCAATTAGCGACAGGACTCATGTCACTATTTCAATTGGCGACAAGAGGTCTGTCTAGAGATTTTTATTAAAAAAAATTGGTAATACCTTGAATTGTCCGCGTAGTTTGGAATGCAAAATTGGAGAAGACGATGTAACGTGAAGTAGAGAATGCGAGATCGGCGGCGCAATTTGGAACATAGGTTTGGCGATGCAATGACACAAATAGCCCCATTCGGAGCGAAATGAAAAAATATTTGTGTTTAGGGTTGCCATACGCAATGTTGACCCGATTGTGTTGTTCGTGGAACCGATTCCTTCGAGAAAAGATTATGTAATATTTAATGGTCGAAATATTTGGGAAAAAGATATGTAAGTTTGAAAGAGTTCATAATTTAATTGCGAAATACATGGCGCGTAGGGTTTGGTTATGTACATTAGAAACACCAACATGCACGAATAAACAAACCGAAATACACCTACGATACATGTGCGCCTTTTTGGAATTCAAAAAAGGTTGATTGGAACGAAATCGATTAGTCGTGGTAGCCCATCGGTCCCTTCCCCTTGTCTCTAGTCTACCCACAGCGATGGCTAGTTTCGAAGTTAGCCATGTTCTGCGAGACAGGCTGGATGATTGAATGATGTTAGCATAGCACAACGTAGGGTCAAATTAATAATCATGATGCAAACTGAGCATAACTTACCTCTTCGATCCGGACTGCACCCAGGCGACGGGGAGAGCTAGGATGACCGTCGGTCGCATTAGCAGGAGCCTTCCCCTTGTGCACCGTGCGCTCAGGCTCCTCGGGTGCCTTTTCAGTAGGGTCGGGTACATAAGGTTTCCAGTGTTTGAAGGTCTCGACTCACATTGCATAGTTTAGCATGTACTTCTACTAGATAAATGCCCTATCGTACATGTCCAGGTCATCGATCCATTGGAAGAAGTTTCAATTGCATCTCCGGCAGTCATCATGTGTGGGTGTAGTTAGGGATTTGTGTAATGGAACTTAAGAAGTGAAAAATCTTTGTGTACAAAATACTGATTCTGAGGTAGTGGTCAAGACGTAGTACGCCCGAGCGTCAGAAGGGTGTGTGGACTGGATGATCTTAGCCGGTAGTGGGAACTCCAGTGGTACTAACGCATCCTTTACATAATTATCCGGGTAGGGTTTAGCCCTCTTGACAAGCCACTTGCGCTTCCGCAACATCTTCGTATAGAAGTTCACCGACGAGTCCGACATGTTCTTTCTCTCAGTTGTGTGAACCAAGTTTTGGTGAAGTATTAGGTCCACATCGTCATCCTCGGTGTACATGTTGACTATGTAAACTCACAAGTCCAGCTGTGGTCGTCCGATTTAGAAACGCTTGAAGGACCATAGCTGAAGAAGCATCGGGCATCTAGAGAGGACAGAGCTATCCTGTACCCAGTGGCACGCATTGCACAGTCTGCGGTACATTGCGCATAGCATTGTCGGGCCCTAAGCGTAGGGCTGGATGTCCTCCACCTCCCAGTCCGTCAGCTGGTGTGCATACCGGATGTAGTGCTTGTCGACGCCGTCGCCATAGGACCCTACGAACATCACCCATCCAAACAGCCACAACAAGTAGACCTCAAAGTGCCTCCTCACCATGTGGTTGGGTGCGTCCTCCGCCATATGGCTCGGGCTGCAAGAAGACAGATACACCTCAACAAGGTGCACAAATCAACTGATGCGAGAAGACAAGAGTTACAAAGACTTACGTAGAACTAGCAGATCCACTTCAGTGTCAGCCTATGGGTGTTGTTGAACTCTCTGTGACCGTTGTCTGGCAGTAGCACCCTCTGGAACCTCGCCAAGAACTTCGTGCGTCATGTGGTCGGGATGTCGTACGCCGTTAGGGGGAAGCTAGCGCAGGGCAACCCAGTCAGGAAGGTCACGTCCTGAAGCGTCGGTGCCATCTCCCTGCACGGAAGGTGAAACGTGTGCATCTCTGGCCTTCACCAGTCAACTAGCGCCGTGAGGAGGCACCGGTCGTACGGAAAATGCCTGGACATATGACCACCACCTGTGCGGTCCTGGTCATCCTTCCACGTTGCTTCAACCATCCTCGCTAGTGGAAGGAGGCATGCCTCCCTCTAACTGCGTCAAAAAAGATTAATTGTAAAAACTATGAAACATATACAAAAAGTAATAAGAAGCGGCATTAACAAAATAATTACCATGCACAAATAGAAACCAAATTTAAGTTGGGATTATTTTGATTAAGCTTTACAAATCCTACAAACCTACTCGGCAATTTTTACATATATTTTATAGGAATTGCTATTTTCCTAGTTTAAAAAGTATTTTAAGTACTAACAGAATAATTACTGCGTACAAACAGCAATCAAAATTATGTTGGGATTATTTTAATTAGGCTTTACAAACACTTTTTACATATTTTTAATAGGTATCTTGCTACTTTCCTTGTTTAAAAAGTGTCTCCATCATTTTTTAAATATTTACCATGTGCAAAATAAAAAAAATCATAATATCTTAATTCAACTCTACGTAACCTATGTAGCAACTCTGGAAATTTTTTTTTTCAATTTTAAGATGTGTCATGCTATTTTTCCAGTTTAAAAAGTATTTTCGGCACTAGCAAAATAATTGCCGCACACAAACAGAAATCAAAATTATGTTTGGATTATTTCAACTAGGCTCTACAAACCGTACTAAGCTACTCTGCAATTTTGACAGATTTTTAATATGTATCTTGCTATTTTCCTTGTTTAAAAGTGTCTCTAGTATTTTTTAAATATTTACCGTGTGCAAATGGAAACAAAAGATAAATATCACAATATTTTAATTCAGCTCTATGTAACCTATGTAGCAACTCCAGATTTTTTTTTTTTACATTTTAAGATGTGTCATGCTACTTTTCTAGTTTAAAAAGAATTTTCGGCATTAATAGAATAATTACGTGCACAAATGGAAACCAAAATTAAGCTGGGATTATTTTGATTAAGCTCTACCTGCCTGACGAGGATTAAAATATCTGAATATTGCTTTGATATTCAATTAAAGACCGTATGTCCTTCATGGTCGTAACCCCTAAGGTTAACGACCCTTATGGTCGTAAGAATTCCAGAGGTTACTTATGGGTATCCTGGTCGGAGAGATCCTGTGCCTGCTACCCGACTAGACGATTGCTCGTAAGAACTTTGAACTGGCATTTGGATCCAATTCCAAGTATATTCCGTACCAAGTGATGAGTGGAATACATGTCATATTTGTTCTAAACCACCCAATGTTTCACAGTCCTGATCAGTCACTGACCATAACTATAACACATTTATTTCTTCCACTGATATAACTGGCAATCAGTTACTATCTCACTAAACAGCAACTGATCCTTCGACCAGACACGTTGCTTCCAACAGGCGCCACTTCCAAGAGTAATTGCCACCCTTTCGTCAGTTATTTAAAGGAGAATATAATCGGAGGACAGGAGATCGAAGCAAGTTCACAAGATCTAGACATGATCTACAACTGCAACTAAAGGTTGTTAAAGCAATATTATAGTTCTCAGTGTAAATTAGGACTAGTCCACTGCCTGGTCAAAGGCATCCCCTGTAAAGGATCCAGTTCATTGCAATAAAGAGCAAACCTATTCTCTCCCATGAACTCTTTGATATTTTTCTCTATTTATTTCGTAAGATCAGCGACTCGATCATTGACAACTGGCCCCGTCTGTGGGGAAGAAGGCATTGAGTTCTTGAAGATTACTTCGCTCAAGTATTCCTCATTCACTCCCTTCGCTCCATCATCACTCATGCAAACATGGCAGGGACTTGGGATGAGGAAAACTGCTTCGACCTGACGAACTACTCCAATCTCGACATGAACGCATGCATCCGCACCATGGAAGAAAAATGGAATGTCGTCATCATTCTCTTCGGCTGGCTCGCCATTTGCTGAGACCAGCGAGATCGACCGGATGGATAAGGATTCACCGCCACCATCAGTGGCGCTCCTAGAGGAACCGCTCGTTCCGACCAATTCGGAACGTTCGAATGCCTCTACAAGGCCGGTCCCCCTGACTGGCAAGAACGACGATAGGAGCCCAACGCTGCAATCTAAGAGTCCATGTACTCTTGATATTGTCATGAGCGACCAGTATTCGCCAATGGCTCCTACTTATTCCGGGGGCCAACCGACATCTTGTGAGGGTGTCAATGAAGTTATCACTGATCATAGGCCAAGTGGGCATGGTCAAACTCAGCATACGGTCGGTAATTCACCGGATCAGGCTAAGTCCACTACAAAGCCCACCGGAAATGATAATCTCCAACCGCTCCCCATCGTGGAGGCTCCTTGCGGAAGCAATGGAAGGCACTCCCTTAGTTATGACAGGAGCTCGTCGGAGGATTGCTGCTGGTGCCACGAGGTTAACACAATCAGAGATACCGATCAAGATGCCATTCACAGTCCTCCACGGCTTGTCCCGCCGCCACTTGTTGATGGAAATGGTGCGAGCGCTCAAGCACCAACTACCGGATGTGAACGAATTGATGGATGTCGATCAGTTAATTTGCTTGTTCCTACCTCACAGCACGTGACAGGTCGGACAGGGAAAACCGAAAGGTCGGAAGGACATTCAACTCATCGAACACCCACCGCTAGTGGGAATTCTTCAAGACCTTCGGTAATGATCCAAAACCTGCAAAGAGTTTGTAACATTCTGAATAACCCAGATCCTGCTCTGGCAAAGACTCCGGGTTATGTTCAACTTGTAGGGATGGTATCAAAGATCCTCCAACAAACCATGTAGTGTACAGAAATGCATCGGGAGCAAAGGAACTCGCAAAGTCACACGATGACTTCGTCCCAGCGCTCCTCCCTCAGAAGAGGACAACATGGTCGGACGGAGGACCGAACGATACCAAGACCCCCTCATAGGTTCTGACCAGGGAATCACAAGGGAAGACAGCTCTTCCCAGTAACCACTCCTCCTCCTCATCAAGAGGAACGACCGCTTGGTTCCGATGACCTTCGGCATCGTTTGAACCAAGCAGGTGGTCAAAGATGTAACACTAACATCCACGATAGGATTGGGACACCAGAAACTCGGTATGTTAATCTGAGGAATCGGTCCCCAACTAACTATAATCTGGCCCCTTTTTAGAGAAGGCGCCACGACTCCATTACGGGTTGCCCATTACAGGTTGTCGAGCTGTTCACTGGCTAGACAGGTTTCAACCAGCCAATATAGAGAAGCTCAATGGGACTCAGAACCCATTAAAATTTCTTCAAATCTATACTACCTCCATCAAAGCTACTGGTGGTAATGACAACGTGATGGTAAATTACTTGCCAACGGTCCTTGAAGGATCTGCCCGGTCGTGGTTGCTCAACCTATCAGTCGGATCTATCTACACTTGGAAGCAGCTATGCGACACTCTGATTGCCAACTTTCAAGGGACGTACGACCACCCCGGGAAGAAGGATGATCTTCATCGGATGAGGCAAGAAACCAATGAAACTCTTCGACAATATATCAAGAGGTTTAGCCAGGTTCAAAACTCTATCCGAAATGTCATAGAGTCTTCCATTATCCAAGCTTTTAAAGCAGGGTTGAGAAATAGTCGGCTTATGGAGGATATTGCAATGAATCCTCCATGAACGACCATCGAACTTTTCGATATGGCTGACAAATATGCGGCCGCTAGTGAAGCGGTCGAATGGTGCGAAGCTATTGATCGGAAAGATAAAATACCCTAACCAGGCCTAGAGAAACAAGAAAAGAAGCATAAGAAGGCTCTCAAGGGTAAGAAGAATCACAAATCCGATAATAAAGAAGTCCTTGCAATTCCAGAAAAATTTACCAAGGGCAAAAAAACTTTTCTAGTTGGAACAAGGCGAAAGCTCCGACCGACGACTACAAGAAGAACAAGAAGTGGTGTCCACTTTACCAGGCAGCAAGACATGATCTGCGCACCTGCCGAGCCTGACAAAGGAAACTTGAGGACTACTACTCAGGTAAAGGTCCCTTCCCCTCCATAATAGAACTTAGAGAACCTAACTCCAAGAAGGATAAAGATGGCTACGAAGAAATGGATTACCAGGAGCCTCAACACACTGTGGATATGATCTTTAGCGGATCCTCCTTGTACGAATCAAGATGTCATCTGAAGGCTGTGGAGCGGGAAGTAAACCTTGTCGAGTCTCCGATCACCGTCAAGCCATCCAGGTGGTTGGAAACGGTTATCTCCTTCATCAAGGAAGACTGCCCCATCCCGTCGACTTGGCCAGGTAGGTTCCATATCGTTGTTGAACCTACAATAAATAATTACAAAGTTAATCGAGTCTTGATAGATGGAGGTAGCTCTTTAAATATTTTATTTATGGGAGCATTGGAAGAAATGCAAATTCCCATGACAAAAGTAAAACCTGTGAAATATGTCTTTCATGGCATAGTTTCTGGTTCTACTGCTAAGCCGATAGGGCAACTATCCCTACCAGTTACGTTCAGAAGGCCAGATAACTTTTGAACAAAAAAGATTTCATTTGATGTGGTGAATTTTGAAACCACATACAATGGAATCCATGGTCGTCCGACATTGGCTATGTTCCTGATAGCTACGCATTACAGTTATCAGAGTCTAAAGATATCAGGACCAAAATGAGTCATCATGGTTCGAGGAGACAAAAAAATGACATATGCATGCGATCGAAAATTCCTAGAACTGGTCGACGAACTTCCGACCAGGGAAACTAATCCGCCTTCCATGCAGGTCAAGCACTCGAGACCAAAGATGGCCCAAAAACCTTCCGACCAGACCAAGGAGGTGCCACTCGACAAAGAGCCGTCTGGGTCAGGAAATGTTAACACATCTACCCAAAAGGTACTGGTCGGGGCAGGACTCGACCCCAAATAGAAAGAGTTGCTCGTCTCCTTCCTCTTAGCAAACCTGGATGTATTCGCTTGGCAAGCGTCCGATATGCCCGGAGTCCTTAGGGAGGTGATCGAGCACCTGATCGGAAGGAGGCAATCCAGTCGAAGATCGACAAGCTTCTTGAGGCTGGATTCATTCATGAAATCGACCACCCAGAGTGGCTCGCCAACCCTGTATGGTTAGAAAAAGCAATGAAAAATGACGAATGTGTATTGACTTCACAAATCTTAATAAAGCTTGTCCGAAGGATGACTTTCCCCTTCCATGCATTGACCAACTTGTAGACTTTACTTTCGAGTGTGAGTTGTTAAGTTTTTTGGATGCATATTTAGGATACCACTAGATTAATATGAGTAAAGATGATGAAGAGAAAACTTCCTTCATCACACTATATGGCACCTACTGCTATGTTAGGATACCATTTGGTCTCAAAAACGCTGGTGCAACTTTTCAGAGGTTAATACAAAAAAAAGTTTAATCCTCAGATAGGTCGAAATCTAGAAGTCTACATTGATGACTTGGTTGTGAAAAGCATCAACACTGGCAACCACATTTTCGACCTACACGGGACTTTCAATAACTTTAGAAGGCATAACCTTAAGTAAAGTCCAAAGAAGTGTGTGTTCAGAGTTTTTTTTTTCTAGAAAGCTTCTTGGGATCCTAGTTTGGGCTAGAGGAATTGAAGCAAACCCAGCAAAGATATCGACCATCGACTAGATGTGCCCTCTTACCACAAAGAAGGAAGTCCAAAAACTAACCAGTTGTATGGCAGTGTTAAGTCGTTTCATAGCACGGTCAAACGAAAAATGACTGCCTTTCTTTAAGCTTCTTCGGAAACATGGAAGTCTTGAATGGACTAAAGAGGCAAACGATGCCTTTGAAGAGCTTAAGAAGTATCTTACGAGTGCCCTGATCTTAGTATCTCTAAGATCGAGAGAAACATTGCTGATCTATGAAGCTACAACGCCATAAGCGGTCAGTGCTGTACTGGTCGTTGAGCATGACAACATCTAACGACCAGTATACTACATAAGCAAAGTCTTACATAGGCCAAAGGAACGATACCCACAGGTGCACAAGTTGCTATACGGTCTCCTTATGGCTTCAAGGAAACTAAGGAATTACTTTCAGGCCCACAGAGTGGTCGTACCTACTGGATATCCCCTTGGTCAGGTTCTCAGAAATAGAGAATCATCATGACGAATAGCAAAATAGGCAGTCGAACTTGGGCCGTTTGACCTCTATTTTATCTCACAAACAGCAATCAAGTTCCAGGCTTTAGTGGAATTCATTGCCGACTGGACCAACCCTGAACCCGTCCCGCTCGGAGTTTTCCTCGAGCAACTCGATTCACCCTCGATGGTCGAGCCTTCCGAGGACTTAGATGCTCCTTTGGAGGTCATGCAAATAGACCCCAGTAGCAGTTGGATGATGCCGATCTACAATTATCTTCAGCATGACATTATTCCTGAAGATGGTGTAGAGACTGATCGTATAGCTTGAAAAGCCAAATCATACACTCTGATCGAAAGTACCCTTTATAAACGGAGATCTCACGGAATGTTGATGAGATGCATATCTCAAACGGATGACATTAAGTTGCTATCCGACATTCATGGAGGAGTTTGTGGAGCACATCATTCCTACATAATACTGGTCGGTAAAGCCTTCAAGAAAGGATACTACTGGCCAACTACCCTTCATGATGCAAAAGAGCTTGTGACAAAGTGTGTACAATGTCAATTTCATAGTCCACAAGTATATCAGTCGACACAAGCTTTGCAGACAATTCCTCTTTCTTGGTCTTTTGCAACCTGGTGACTAGATATTCTGGGACCTTTCCTAAGAGCGTCCGGAGCCTTCGAATTCCTTTTCATGATAATTGACACGTTCACAAAATAGATAGAAGTCGAGCCAGTTGTTAAAACAACAATTGAAGCTGCTAAGAGGTTCCTCACCAAAAATATGATCACACGATTCGGTATACCCAGTCGTATAATCACAAATAACGGTACCCAGTTCTCTAGCAGAAATTTTCAGGAATTCTACGAGGATCTAGGTATTAAGATACATTTCGCTTCTATTGCTCATCTGCAGAGCAACGAAGCAGTCAAGTAAGCTAATGGTATCATAATGTAAGGAGTGAAATGCCGAGTGTTCGACCAGTTAACAAAACGGTCAAGAGCTTGGGTTCAAGAACATCCTTCTGTATTATGGGCCGTTCGAACCACGACTAGTCGTGCGACCGGTGAAACACCATTTTTTCTAGTTTACGGTGTTGAAGCTATGCTTCCTCCGGAATTGAAAATTGTCTCTACTCGAACTGATTGTTTTAATGCAAACGATCAAGAAGAACGAAGACTCGACGACATCAATTTCCTTGAAGAAAGACGAAACCAAGCCCTTATATGATCGGCGGTTTACCAACAAGCTATGCGAAGGTACCACAGTCGTAAGGTGCAACCTCACAGCCTAGCTATAGGTAATTTGGTTCTCAGAAAAATTCAGAGCCAAACAAATTGCAACAGACTTTCTCCCAAATAGGAAGGTCCATACACTGTGGTCCAAGTCACCAAACCTGGTTCGGTACGGCTAGCCAAGTTAGACGGGCATGTTTTGTCAAATTCTTGAAATATTGACCAATTGCGTAAGTTCTTTGTACAATTTTTTTCCATTATTTCAATTTCAATAAAGATTCATTTTTTTGGTTACTTTCCGATGAGCGATATTATTTATATGTTATCCATAATCTGGTCACATACTATTATTATTTAATTGGTCAGAGAAGATCCAATTCTCTCTGATATCCTTCCAAAAGGATATCTTTTACTTTTCTGGCCTTGACTTAATCGTAAGATCGGCGACTCGATCGTCGACACTACTCTACTTAGCTACTCTGCAATTTTTACAGATTTTTAATAGGTACCTTGCTATTCTTGGAGGTGTCTTCCTAGTTTTGCAGATTTATTCTAAATCATTCGAGTACTGCAATATAAATAATATCTGCATGATGAACTAAACTATACACAGCTAAAATGATGTACTACATAAAACAACTAAAATTATCTAATCTATTGAATTCCATGTTGCTATTTTTATTTGCTAACAAGCAAGGTTTCGGAAATATGTACGAAGTTGCAAAAACATTTACCTGCAAAATGACCGACTAGATCTGATACTCCGTCTCTCTCTCTCCTCCGCTATGAACTTGAAGAGCTTCGCTATGTCTCAACTCCCCCTCTCCTCTTCTCTCTTCTCCCTCTTTTCTCTTTTTTCAGGAATTAAAATGATAATTCCACCAATTTTTGAGGTTTAAATAGCTAGATCGTGTCACCTGAACTAGACAGGAACACTGTTCATTGCCGATCGCCAGTTGAAATGGCGACCGAGAGGTGGACTGACGACAGATATTGAACAGGATCTCTGACATACGTTTGTATTTTTTCCGACTATTTAATTTTGTAATTATCTTTTAAAATAATATTATTTAAAAAAAGGGAATCGGTGAGGATAACTCCAAATTAAGAAAACCGAACGAGGAGTAATCGGTGAGGGTAACTTCAAATTAAGAAAACCGAAAAACAATGTATAGTGCGGGCATGGAAACGCTAAAATCTAGGGTAATGATATCAGGCATACGTCCGTACGTTGGACTAAAAATCGGACGCCTCCGTCACCTTCTTTCTATACAACTAGTTACACCCTTTTTACTCGGCTCCCCTAATCCAATCCATGCGTGCGTGATGGATTTGGGCCTATAAAAAAATGTTCACCTAACGTACGGACGTATGCCGATTGATTTGAGGCTACATTATGGTCTTTTTACGTATTGTTCACCTAATTATGTATTCCGTGCGTTGTTTACGTATATAGAAAAATGTTGCATATATAGAAAAAAATATTGCAAATATAGAAAAAAAAATGTTGCATACGGCTCACAGCGATGTTGCAATTTTTTCCAACGCGTTTTTTTCCAGATACTTTGTTTTGATTTGTGATGTTGCAACTATTGTCCGGGGATGTTGCAACCGTTGTTCGGGGATGTTGCAACCATTGTCCTAGCATGTTGCAACCGTTGTCCGGGCATGTTGCAACCGTTGTCCGGGGATGTTGCAACCGTTCTTTGGAATGTTGTATCTGTAGAAAAAAATGTTGCATCTATAGAAAAAAAAATGTTGCATACGATTCACAACGATATTGTAATTTTGTCCAACGCATTTTTTTCCAGATGCTTTGTTATTCCTTTCAGTTGTGCTCCCTGGAAAACATGGACATACGAAAGGTGCAGCTCAAATAATTAATTGTACGTCGTGAGCCTAACTTAGTCAAGACATACACCTCCCCGTTTCCACGGCCACTGAATAGTTGATGAACCTAATAATGTGTGAAGACAAGGTAGTCAAGAGAGACAAGGTAGCATTGCTACTTAAGAAGATAAGGTAGTCAAGAGAGAGCAAAGTTCATCACGGAGAAAGTAGTAGGGGGCGTAGCAGTTCTAGCAAGTAGCAACATCATGTGTGAAGACAAGCTCTGCAGCAAAGTTACATCAGCGGGTCCCACGGGGTGAGATTATTTCACGAGAAGACAACTGAAGTGAAAAATCGAAACGGGCTCTTTCAAATCAGCCAGGCAGATTCAACGTTCGATGCTAGCCTTTAAATCGGATGTACGAATACTAGTTGCATCCTAAAATCTAACGCGTGAATAGACCAAATGGAGAACCGGGGATAGATGGTGGGTTGGGTCTGGTGTCTGGTCAAGTATGGGTCGCTCTCTGTCGGGCCACAGGTCAATTTCTGGCTAGACGAGTCGCGTGCGCCGGAATAAAGCAACACACGACGTGTCTCTAATTCCCCTTTCCATACACACGCCACACCAGAAAGGATCCACTTAATCGCCTAGTGTGCAATGCACCACTACGCGGTGGGCGGCTAGCCTCTTAAACAAGATTATCTCGATGCTCATCAGCAAAACAAAACAAAAAACAGCCTAGCTTTCCTTCCCTTTTCTGAATATTTTTCACTCCATCTTGCGGGTTTTCTACGAGTTAATTTGCTTGTACCTTTACAAATTGCAATAGTATAAGATATATAAAATACCCATTTCTGGTTGAGGACGTGTAACTTCTTGTGCATCTTGCCATATCGGCACTGGCACATATTGTGTTGTTCATTAGTACAAGTGTGCAGCTTTTCGTTCATTTTAAACAACTACACGCGCTGCGCACCTTCAGGCTTCAGCATCTTGTGAGGTAAGATTAAGAGGCAGTCCACGTTACGAATCGTAAACTCAAACTATCAAAATGGGGTTTTCGACTTCGCCCTCACGTCTAGACTCAACTATCAGTGAAGATTAATATACACGCGTAGCATTACTGCTGAGTGTAAGAATTAATAGCTTTTGTAGCCACCGAGTGGAACAATAAAAACAGAAAAGACTACAAAGAACTGTGGACTTGTTCGACGTCAACGGTGTTCTTGATCAAGTCCAATAAGCGCGACAAGGAATGATTTGCTTCTCTTTTATCTTTGAGCTGTTGTGCATGATTAAACAAAGGAGCTAGCGGATGAGGAGGCCATGGCCAGACGTTGACATTTGCTCACATCACTCTTAGATCAGCCTACTCATGGGCATGCAAATTACTACCTCTTTTTTTTTCAAAGTTAGCGAATTACTACCTGTCATCACTCATCACTGAAGTACCAGTGAATATTTTTTGAGGATAAGTATCAGTGAATATTAATTTGTCGATTGATGCACAAAAACTTCAACTTAATTGCCATTGAAGACAGACAAGTCCGAGGACTTGTGGTGATTTGCCTTTTCTTGGCCCCATTGGATCATGTGCACATACATACGTGTCACTTTGCAGAGTGGTTAGGGGGCTACCTCCAACTCGAATCTTCTAATCCGCACCCCGATCACCCATGATTGGTAGGAGGAATGAGCTGATTTCAGCATGATTCATTCCACTATGCACCAAACAGGGATGCTGTACTTGTCGCTTTTTCACACCCGAAATAAAACAGATTGCAAGTGCAAGATCAACATGGATTATATGAACCGAAAGGTTAAAGGTTTCCTCACTTGTTAAGACCGTTTGTTGTTACGCAAGATGCCATTAAGTTCCTCCAACCAACATGTATCACGATGGAAAACATGATGTGGACTAAAAGGCTCAGGACAATATTCATGGCTGAAGGCTCACCATCTGCAATTTTTCAAGCTCGGTGAGATCAACTGAGAATCTTTTTAGGCCGGCTACTGACAGAAACATGGAGCATGAGAACACTCAGCCCTGGAACTGAACACTCTCTTTCAGCCTTCAGTTCTCAGTTCTCACTAGATGCACTTGTCAGCACATAGCGACGTGATATTCTGCCGTTGGAATGGAGGGCTCATGTCTTGTAGATATGACACATCTGTGTTCGTTTCTACCTGGTACCTACCAGCATCTTTGATATGTCTGTGAGCAACTGATAACAAGACGTTTGATTCTCATGAATAGAAGTAGCCTGTGTAATGTCTGAACCTTGTGGTTGCAGTTATGTGTCCTTGTTTCCTCCATGCCACATCATGTAGATTGCAGACGTGAAGTGTCATTTTCAGCATAAGTGGGCTATTAATCCAGTATAACCTCCATAAATCTTGATGTGTTGAGCATGTTCCTGAACCAGTAAACACTATAAAAAATCATGCTTCAAGGTAAAGGGGCTAAAAATAAAAAGAATTAAGGTTACTTTGTTTCTTCAGGTTTAACTGCAAAAGAAGCATTATGAATACTGAGGCATGGGTTGTTTCCAGATCGGTATTGTTCAGTACAAAACCGCACATTTGGCATTGCACAACACCTGTAGTCCACTGGGAAAAGATGGAACATTCATCTCTACGACTATGCATAGATAGCCTCTATAGGATGGTTGTAAATTTTTGCACACACACACCAGCTCTTAATATCGGCTTTATAATATCAGCACACACACCAGCCACCAATATCCCTGAATGTTTGTAGATGCTTTCTCAAGATGGATTCCTTGTAATCTCCACGGCTCTACCGATGCAGGATACGCGAAGATTGAGAGCAACAACGACTGACAAAGACAGATTCAGCAGGTTGAAGATGACCAGAACGCGTACTGCATGATATTTTTTCAGATAAAGATCTCCTCATAACTCTCCTTTTGATCAGAAAGTCATTTCCTGCAAAGAGATCTTTCATGATACCTTTCAGATTCAACAGGTATGATTGGAATACACATGTCCTTTTGTACGACGACGCACTGGTATAATGTTACGTCATACAAATGAAGGCTGTAATTCTCTAGCAATGCAAAGATCTTTGTGTTACTTGCAGGAGGAGGAGGACCTCGAAAACGGCGAGGAGCCTCCCCATCGGGTCCTCGCCGGAGGCGGAGGCGGAGGCCCGCGAGGAGGGGCGGCGCAGCCGCTACGACAGGCGGGAGGCGGCGGAAAGATGCTCAACTAGGGAGGGGAACGATCGCGTTCCGTAGAAGCCTAGGCGTAAGCATCCGCAACGCTTGGCCGACAGCACGGCATGGACGGCAAGCCATTGGTGAGACGGCCCAAATCGCTGCTGGCCTCCCGCCATTTCCACGACCGGAGCCCCGCCGCCGCCGGGAAGTGGGGTCGGAAGAACGGGACGGGAATACGGGATAGCGAACAAGGGCTCTTTCGCAAAAAACATCGCTCTGCAATTTTTCTCTCCAGCCAATCCGGACCGCGGACGCTTGATCTAAGGGTTTGTAATGATCCAGAACTGCGATCGCGCATTATAATGGCCGACGGACTCACACACATACACCACACGTACCTCTCACACATATCTAGATATGTTATTAACACACGTCTAATCTAGAGCGGAAATTAAACTCTATGAAGCGTAGGTACACGTTTTGATCGCAAAACATATCTACGTATACGTATACTGTTTCTAAATAAATAAATTCCTATGAGACACGCGGGTAGCCTCGCGGATAGGCTGGGCGAAACACCTCACACCAATCCAACCGAGCTCAGCTCGGTTCTCTAATCAGGGTCGAACTGACAGCGAAAAAGGAAAAGAAAAAACATAAGCGGGCCCGCTTGGAAAAATGCCTGGGCTTTCTTTTTCATGGCCTAAATTTCAGATGGTCTGGGCTTTTATTGTGCATCGAGCTCTCTGTGCAACAATGACTCAGCCAGGCACGGCCGGTCCAGCTCGCGGTCCACCTAATCTCGCAGCCCGGCGCTCCTCGGCACAGTTCTTTTTGCACGGCCCAAACACTTCCAGGGAAGGCAACCACATGAAATGCGCCACTGCAAGAGGCTTCGAAATTTTCTCTCAATCAGCATAACCAACCATGAACGCATGAATGCATGATGATCTCCACCAAAAAAAAACATCTAAAAAAATGAAGGCATGAACTGTCGCATACGGAAACTAAAATCTCCGAATTCACCTAGCTGGTCCCTTGGCGCCCAACAACAAGCATCTGCTGTTGCAAGTAATCTTAGCATGCACAATGATTGAATAGAAGGGTCCAATAAGAGAGAGAAGATAGACCTAGTACAGGGGCGGAGCTAGCTATAGGGTAAACCTCGAGTTGGCCTAGCTTTTGAGTCAAGTCATATTTTACTGATTTTTTCAAGCAAAAAGGAGAAAGAAGTAGGGGAAGAGAGAGGGAACAAATGGGGTAAGGTGTATATTTTTTATTGGATGTGGGGGTGGCAACACAGCGGGGAATGGGCCCGTATAAATTTTTACTTGTTAATATGACTTAAGCTATTGATTTGTAAGTACTTATGTATATCTTTTGCAATATATAGCTTCAAAATCCATGTCCTAACATATAGATTCAACTTTTAGCCCAAATGTATAACAAAAGATTACACACCTCATTTTAAAAATGTATAATATATAAACAAAATAATATATTTTTATTCTTAACCGGTCCCCGTAGGGGGAACTTTTTTATTAAATAATCTTTTTTTAACTTTTGTTTTTAAATTAACCTTCGGCGCACTTTATTTTTAAAAATAACCTCTTTGGTCACGCCACCACCCATGGCGTGACCAAACAACACTGTCACACTATGGCAAACTCTTGTCACGTCATAGGATAAGTCCGAAAAAAAACCTCTTTGGTCACGCCACCACCCATAGCGTGACCAAACAACACTGTCACACCACCCCTCATGGCGTGACAAGAGTTTGCCCAGAAACGGGCTGGTATGACAGTGTTATTTGGCCACGCCATGGGTGGTAGCGTGATCAAAGGGGTTATTTTTAAAAATAAAGTACGCCGGAGGTTAATTTTAAAATAAAAGTTAAAAAAAGATTATTTAATAAAAAAATTCCCCTAGGGGAGGTCGACCTTACCCCACCCTACAGGGGGAGCAGGGACGACCCATTAAGGGAATTATCATCCCTACTCACATGTGTCCATCTTGGTAACCCTTGAAGGGTCCATACATTGACCAAGCTCCACGAAACGAAACAAAGCAACACAAGAATAGTGAAGGGAGAAATGCCAGAATGGCAACTATGGACATGCAAAGCTTCTTACTCTGTTCGTTCCAAGGGAGCGAAAGGGTACGGTGTGACCGTGTGAGGCATCAGTGCTATTTGGCATTTGCACAAGTAGAGATCAACACTTCGACCGTACCCCATGTCACCATTGGCTTCCTCTTGGCTGCCCTTTCTGCAGGAGTACCAGGATGGCCAGATGGACTTCACGCTTGCCCACTCGCCCGTTCACTGACCACCTTTCACATTCAGCTACCTAAGATTCGCATGCTTTCTACAAGCAGCAGGTTATTGCCTGAAGATGATGATCATCGCAAACTAGGAAATGAGAGCGACTGGGTCTTTATTGATTGCAGTATTACAGGACAGCCTACCTATGCAGCTGCTACAGTTGAGATAAGAATGCTTTTTACTCCTACACCATACCAGTCTATTGAGCGAGGACAGAACGGGCTGGCTCCAAATCCACAACACATGACTCCTAAAGGCAAAAGGGAACAGATAAATATAGCTAATCCAATATCTAAATTCTAAAGAGCATACTTCCGGGTAAGTTTCAGAGTTAACAAATAAAGATGCAAGCTACCACTTCGGTTAAACGTCATCGACAGACAGTTTCAATTCAGCATTCCAGATCTTTACATCACATGAGAATAACAACTCCTCCAGCTGTGTGGTGGACGGTGATTTAAGAGTACCTAGTTTTCACTTTGATGTATTCTAATGAGGCTCCTCTTCTGAATGGAGACCTTATTGTTTCCTATGTTTAATAAGGTTCCTATGTAAATGGAGAAAATGGCATCCTAATCTTCTTTCATCGACTCTTCAGATTTGCTAGAGTCATGCTCCTCCGTGGTGTCTTCGTTGAATGCATCCTTCAAATCTCTCTCTTCTTGGGCTGGCTGAGAGCTGGTCAACGGAGCTATAAATGGCATCAAGCTAAGAGCTAGCGCCACCTTCAGTTCTTCATCATCTTCCTCTTGCGCTGTAGTCATGCCATCCTGTTGGTAAGGCTTCTGACTAGGTAGTTCAGTTTTGGTGCCTGGAACCGCAACGTCCCTCAAGCTACTAGCTATGGCCACCATTAGGTCATGCCTTGCAGTCATCTTCATTTCAGTGTCGCTCACTGCTTCCCGCTGCACTTGGTTGCGTGCAGATTTAATTTTCCTGGCTTCACCAGGAGACAGCCACTTTCCAAAATCATTGGAACTAGATGGGCATTCCGTGGGGAAAATGCCCCTAACTGCATAGATGTTCCAGCCAGATCCCCTCGAAGTTTCAAGGTAAGCTGAGAGGTAGAACTGAGAGAACTGCTCAGGGACTGGATTTAGACTATTGAAGTTGTACCACTCTCCATTCACATTCCTAATGCAGAACCAGTGATTCTGGGAGTGGCAAATGAAGGCAGTTTCCAGTTCAGGATTGAATTGGGATGCCCCTGCAGCTTGGGAGTACATGGAGACAAGTTGGAGGCTCCACACCTCCAGTGCCCTCTCCATAACCTATTAATAACAAAGCATTGGTTCAGGAAAACACCGAAACTTGCGTAATTATGCTAATTTACATTTTTACTGCCAGAATAAAGAATGCAGGCTCCAGCAATTGATTGAAGACATCACAAACAAATGAAGCTTATGGAACGTGCGCGGCGGAAGGAAGAGAAGCAATAGACTAGCGAATTTCATTCATCAATAAGACAATAACCAGTGCCATCAGCTCTATGCCCTTGCAACCAATTAATTCATCAGTGAATACTATAGACTTCCCTACTCTTAAATTATTTCTATTTCAGTAATTATGTATTTTTCTGAACAAAAAAATGCTACTTATTCCAATATTTATATCTAAAGCATTTTTTTTGCATTTACATTCTAGGTCCTTTAGACCTTTCTTTCACATATTGGTTTTGCACCAACTTAAATTTCAATGAAGGAAATAATGCAACACTTCAAATCCCCAAAATTTTCAGTCTGCGTTGCTGATGAAATTTAAAATTTCAAAAATGCCTCATAAAATCTCAAGATCACCATGAAGTTTGACCATATCTATTGTTGTTAAGTTTATATACTAATTTGAACGTTCGCAATAGCACTAATAGGTTCAACCAGTTGCCAAAAATTCAACCCAATCCACCTTCAGGTTGTAGTCCTCACTGAATCCACCTTCAGGCTATGAAGTTGGATACATAGTGAAAGCCCTTCCTAAGGTCAAAACCCAAAAGTTCAGTACAAGACAAATTTCAAATGACAAAAATTCCCTACCAGCTAAAAGTAGAAACTTTAGTAAAATACGCTTCTACAATCATAATATCATTGTTCAACATCATCAAGTGGGTGTTCCATGTGCATACGAGTAAACATACCGATAATGAACTATTACTAACCTGCATCATTGCCATCATAAATCGAGATAGACAATAATTAGTAAGGCGGTCAACTTCAGATCTTTCTCTATACAATGATTTAATTAGGCGTACATGAAAAACCTTAGCCTGTGAGTTATAAACTTCCCAAGTAGCAAAGCTGTGGTAATTACTAGGCAAATTAGATACGACTAAAAATGTGTGCCTTTGCTAAAAAAACATACTGATATCTGCTCCCTACATATCTCAAGAAAAATATAACATACTATGAGACAAATGCACAATATACTGATGGCTTCTTGCCTACTCCATATATCTCAGAAAATAAATAGCATATGAATGCACAGTGAATAGCCACAAATCTGAGAGGTTACTTTTTTTTAGATTAATCTGAGAGGTTACTAACTACATATGAATGCATAGTGCTTCGCCTACTTGCTGCTGATTTTTTTAAAAAAGATCCATATATACTTTGTACGTATTGGTTAAAACTGCCATTCAGTTCCTTGAAGAAGTGCTAGATCACTGCACTATATGTTTGGTAATCTGAAATTTATGCAATACATATACATACTAGCCTATTCAAGCTGAAACATTGTTCAAGTTTTATATCTGGCTCGAATAGATCGTGCATAGTTCGTGAGCCTCAAGTATTTTCATATTCGACAACCTTAGTGATTACTGATTACCCCACGTCAAGTGATGCCTTGCCCTTCGTTAAATACTCAGAACTACACCCTAACTCCATTTCAGCTATAAGCACTCCCTCCCCATGTCTATGACACCGGCAAAAACACATTTTTTTTTCAACCAAAACGCTACCTTGAATCCTACTTTCCATCACAAGCAGCACATTGTTACACCACTAACAAATCTACCCCCAAACACGCAGCAATCGAGCTGCGAGCTTAAAAACAGAAATGCATCATGCTAAATCGATGAATCCTAATCTAAATGTTAGCCACATCCCGTTATTGCCGACAAGTTCCAGTATCATCTCCACAGACACGAACAAAGCAATACGGACAAATATATAGATCAGGAAATTAACTTGCAAGAAATGGGACACAGCCCGGACCAAGACAAGAAATAACCTGGACGCTGAAGTCGCCGTGGTTGGAGACATTGTGGGAGCCCTGGCCCTCGGCGAGGAAATCGCCCATGTCCGCGGCCCCCGAGGGCGCGCCCTGGAGCATGAGCTGCCGCTCGCGGTCGTCGAGGTCGGCGGCGATCTCGGCGAGGTCGACCTCGGTGAAGAAGGGCCCCTGCAGCACCGCATTCAGGCAGTGAACCCCGCAGAGCTGCCCTTCCTGCGTCTCGTGGTACAGCATCCCCCGGTTGCTCGCCCTCCGCCTCTTCCCCTCCATCCCCTCCTCTCCTCCAAGAACGCTCCGGAGACTCGGGCTCTGCGCGTCTCTACAGCTTTCTTGGATCTCCTGGACTTTGCTGTGCGTGAGGATACCTGGTCGGCGATGGGGGCGGCTTTATAGGAGGATAGAGGCGGCCTAACCAGGAAGACCCAGGGCGAGGAGAGGGGTGGGATTTTCGGGGGAGGAGCATTGATTGAGTGAAATGAATGTGGGGACACTCGGCGGCGCCGGAGTGGAGCTCCTTGCGTGGTGGTAACGGCGAGGCGCTTCTTGCCATTTTTGGCCGGAGCGAGCGGAGGTGGCGGCGGGCGGGCGTTTCGTGTTCACCTCGCTTCCTCATTTGGCTGGCTGCTGGTTGGCGAACCGCGAAGGGGCGGGGCTAACGACTACAGTGTGGGGATTTGGGATAATTGCATATAACATCCTATTCTTTGGAAAAAATTCACTCGATCGTAAAAAGTATTTCTTTCTTGGCAATTGACACCCGGTAGCATTTTAGCAATTGCATTCGAGTCCAACATAGACACATTAGTCAGAACCATCCGTTTAACCATCCAAATCAGCACATTCCTGTCAAATACAACATGTCAGCACACTGTGTAAGCAGCAAGCCAGCGTGATAGGGAACATGCATGTCAACAGATGATACGGTAAGTGCTGAAGTGATCCATTAGATGTGTCCAGACTAAATCGGTGATTTAGGCCTTTTGAGGTTGGTTGCAACTATTACAAATCTATTTATACCATAGAAAAATACATTTTGGTGCTAGTTGAGACTTTGCCAAAATAAAGTGCTAAGTGCAATTCTCCCTTAGAGCGTGAGTCTAACTTTAATTTGGGATCCCGTATTACTCCCTCCGTTCTTAAATACATGACGTTTGATTAAGCGTGCGGTCAAACTTATCTAACTTTGACTAATAATATATGAAAAACTATTTAGATTGATCACGAGTGAATAGTATCATTAGATTTATCATGATAAATATTTTCATAATTTAATAATTTTGTAATTTTTTACTAACAAAATCATATGAAAAGTAATGGTCAAAGTTATATAAGTTTGACTGCACGCTTGGTCAAACGTCAAGAACGGAGGGAGTAACTTCTAGTTTAGTTAAAATGAGTTAGACAAATCTTTTTAATATGGTCATTAAATTGTTCATCGATTTTGTTGGTTATTACTGTATCATTATCTTCTATTTAATAGTTGCCTTCTAATAATATATTCTAAGTCACATTTTCGACATGGTATCTTGGGCCCCTCCATTCCTCTCTCTCTCTCTCTCTTTCGAAACAAAGTTATCACATGTTTCTTGGCAATCCATTTTCCTCGATGGAGTTACTTATATCTTGCGAGAACTCTCTTTTGCTGTGTTTGCAACTCTGATATCCGCAATTGAGTTGCTTACTCTTATAAACAAAATTCCCCCTATCCTTAGTTAATGTTGGCACTTACAACTCACAAACCCATAAACCTCGAGGAAACCTTACGTCCCTATAGTTAGCACTTTGCAATACAACTAAATTGACAAGTTTTTCCAAATGATTGCAAGTTTACAACCTCTTATCTGATACAAATAAAGAAGATGATAGATATTTATATAGTTAAAAATGGGAATAACTTAGGAGTAATGCCATTTTACTAAGTGTGCAAGCACATTTATAAGTGGCGAGTTAGTTTACACATCGTAAGAATGAGCGGGATATTTATTGTACTGTTAAAGTCCTTGCAGGATTGAGGTCGTACATAAACTCTCTAGGGCTTACGTATATGTGGCCCATTGGTGTAGATGTTAGTTGATTTGTTCTATCATAATGTATGACATTTTTTACATGCCTATTTAAATATAATTCATTGTGCGGTTACTACAAGCAAACTAGAGTACAAACTTTTACACCCAGCAAGAAACTTTTCAATGATTTTACAAGTGCTGAAGGATGTAGGCATTGGCGACACAATGTCAACAAGGGAAGCAACTGAGGCATGAGCATGTGTAAAAATTCAATCCGCGGCGGGTAATCCCACCGTAGTCTATGACAAGTAAGAGTCCCTTTGGATTGTAGGATTTTTTTTCCTGTAAAGGTTGTTTGGAACATAAGAATGAAGTTGTCAAATTCCTATGGAATACATTCCTATGCCATCAATTCCATACAAAAATGACTCAAACCTCATGTTATTTTCCTTTAAGAAGTCCAATGCATTCTCTCCTTCTCTCTTCAAGATATTTTTTCCTCCAAAAATTCCTGTGTAATTTCCTGTTAACCATCCAAGCGCCTCACTTCTAATATTCATGTGTTTTATAATTCTGTGGGATTCTATAGTACGAGACATTCCATTTCTACTCTCTTTTTTTTCTATTCTTGTGTATTTTACTCTCTTTTTTAATAGGCCATAAAAGAGGATGAAATGTCGCTATACATACAAAGACAGCAAAAAACACATCAGAGGTATCGTACAACTGGTGGTAGGTGAATTTTGGGCACTATTGGCCCCGTAGACCACCATAATTCCAAATGTAGCCCTCTAACCCCGAAATTCCATTTCGCCCTTTTCCTTCTTTCCTGCAAGATCATGAGCAGAACAGAAGAAGTTGTCGCCCCACAAAGAAGAGTAAGTCAATCATACTTCTACACAGCCAGCAGCAGTCAGATTATCAGTAGTAGGATTTTCTTGAAAATCCATATAAATATATTTTTTGAGGAATTTCTAAATATAGAAAATGAGCTCAAAAAAATATGAATTTTTTTATAGAGCCTCCCAAATAGTTTACTTGCTTGTGTAATTTTTTTCAAAATTTTATCCATTCTAATTTTTTTTCTCAAAAAATCATTTAAGTTTACTGTTTGTAGGAATTTTCTGATATAGAAAATGAGGTCCAAACATTATGATTTTTTTAAGCTCCTTACACAGTGGACTTGATTGTGTAATTTTTATGGAATTTTATATGCTATGAAATTATGTCGAAAATTAAGGGTTTAGGTCTCGAAAATTAGGACAAATGGTTTCAAAAATTAGGGTTTCGTGATTTCATGTGACTTGAAATGTGGGAAGTTTAGTACCACATGACTACTCTAGGTAAGAGACATTCCCTCCTCCGCACATCTATCGCCCCATCATTGATGTCCCCTGCTGCAAGGCTTTCGCTTTTATGGCATGCTTAGAATCATTGACTGATTCCCGATTGATTCCATGGCCTCCATCGGCAAGGGTGTTGTGTGACACTTCGCAGCGCCACACCGGTGTTAAACTGAACATATTAGGAACCCTTCTTGCAAGCATGTCGGGTCCATTTAAATACATATAAATACATACTTACTGCATATACAAAAGATACGAATTACTTACGACCCCTTCCTGCAAATTATAAGTTATTAACCAAGCAGATAATTGGACCAGACATATTAGGAACCCTTTTTTTACGATTAGAGACAAGTTTTAGCAGTGTCACAAAGACTATAGCTAAACCTTAAACCACCAAGCCAAACCTATAAAAAGCTTATTATAGTAAGTAGAAGTTGATCGTTAGCCCCGAGTGCTAACTTCTTATTATCCGTAGCACACAACCAGAAGGAGATAAATCTTATTATGCTTCCTAAAACCCTCTGCTGTCACGCAGCACAAGGCAATAAATCTTCCAATGCCCGACCTCACCGCAGTAGAATTTCCATAGTGGATTCTTGTTGGATCGAAAAGGCGACTAGAGGGGGTGAATAGGAGCACGATCTCTTTTTCTCCTTGATCGGATTCAACACGATTTTCACTCCAATAGCTATGAAAGCTATGAAGATTAATATACAAGTATAGCGGAAGACTTATATTGAATCCTATCAAAACCCCCAAGCAAATAGACCAAAAACACAAAAACTCAAACCCAAATGAGTTGGATGATCAGACCTCCATGTACCTAGCGGTCTAACCTCTCCTATGGGCAGTCTGACCTCCAGCCCAATGAATAGTAAAATCAACCCGAACCCAAAATCATAAATTGGCCTAACTTTTGATCCTCAACTCCAAACTTCACGAAACTTGAAACATACCTTCTTTAGGATGTCAGGAACCTATTCCAATCAATGATCGTGAAGATTATTGCCAAAGTTCCGACCTTTTTTTTGTTTGAGTGAAGGTTGCTTCAAAATCGAGTCAATACCAAAACGTGATCTAAAAACTTGCTCGTAGATAATAGATGATCAAGATGATCCTAGATGCATTCCCACACGTCACAGCAAGCAAGATCCAGGCCAGAAACCAAAGAAAAACCAACAGATCAAAGAAAGCCCCAAAATCATAAAATAGAGAGCAAGAACAAAAAGAGACTCATCTTGAGAAATCTTGCTTGGATTAATTTGGGATTGATGTTGGTTTACAGCCATTCCATCGAGGAGGACAAAGACTAAATACTTGAGCACACAATCAATCCAACTACCTAGAACCCTAATCTCTCTACTATTCTCTCATAACCCTAAAACACAAACTAGGGTTTTAGATATGTGGGTTGGAGGTGCACAACCAGCACCCTCCTCTATTTATAGTGGAGGCTAGCTTCTAGAAAAATATCCCTAATGGGCACCCGTTAAGCCCACACACAAACGGGTTTCACTTATGCACGTACTTCAAAGCACCGTCTTCATCTTCTCTTGACCTAAACCACTTCTCCTTGCGTCGTCTTGCGCCGCGGTTTAGCCAAAAGGTCATCAAGGCGGTATTTAGGTGAAGTTACCAAAATATCCCTTCTCAATCCTTCTCTGAAGACCTTGTCCAACCTTCATGAAGCAATCCCATACTTCGCCACGTGTAGGTTGATCAACGGCTCTCTTCATGTCGGCAAGTCTTTCCATCCGGCTCCTACCGAAACCACCATGGCACTTGCACTGACCCCCGCACCGTTTGATGCAACCCGTCGCACCGAACTTCCCGTTTGATCATCCTTGTACATTTTGTGCCACGCTTGAATCCACTAACTTCACCCAGTATCCTTGATCGTTTTGAACCTCAACTCTCCAAGCCTAGTCCCGATCATCCTCACCATTGATCGTCGCTGACCTCCAAGCTACCTGCACAACAATAGACAAAAAAATCGATTCCAGGAACAAGTTCTTCGCAACTTGACCCACGTTAGTCAAAATATGCATCATGCAACACATATGCACTGAAACCCATGAACTTGACCTAACAAAACAATCATCGCCGCCAAGATGGCTGAAGAACAAGTCAAAACCGGTCTGACCGCCACCTAGCTGGTCTGACCGCCACCTGTTGGTCGGTCTGACCGCCCAACAGGGACTTAGCCAAAATTTCCTCCCTGGAAATCCGAAACTCTTTGGAAATTTCAAATGAATAGATCTTTTAACTCGAAACTCCAAAAATTATGAGACCAAGTGTAGAAAAATTCCCTCTCTTGCCTACACCCTCTATTTTTGGCCCAGCTCTAAACTCAAAATTTCTTTATGGCCGGTTAGACCGCTGCCCATTGGCCGGTCTGACCTCCAGTGGTGGCCGGTCTGACCGCCGCACAGGCTGGTCTGATCGCCACCTTGGCCGGTCTGACCGCCCATTGCCTGACAACATATGAACTTCGCCGAAAATGAGTGTTTCGACAAACCTTCAAAGCCATTGCCAATTGTATCATCATCCTAAGATCGTGAGCATATCCCCATGATATCCACAATCTCCCCCTTGATGAACACATTGGCAATTTCTCAAAAATATAAGTTTGAGGTTTGAAAATGAAAATACTCAACGTTTTCACGCAAAGACACAACTTGGTCCAAATACAAGAGAAAGCAATGAAAATGATCAAGTTGGCTTTAGATTAGCATAGACAAGTGAGATCGAGTAAAAGAAAACAAGAAAGCTTCAATTTCTAGATAAGAGTCAAAAATCTCACTTAAGATCCACATGAAAGAACAATTGTTCAATTTGACCTTTGATCATTATGAGGTTCCAAGAATTGCAATGCCAATTTCACAAATGACAATACGATCATAAAAATGCAAATTAAATGCCCCCCCCCTCACTATGATTATCATTTTTCATAAAATTTTATTTTCTCCATTTTTCTCCAAATAGCTCCACTTTTTAACATTTTTGTTACATCTTCTCCCCCTTTGACAATGGAGTTATCAAGAAATCACGCCTTCCTCTCATCCAGAGATGACAAATGCAGAAATGAGAAAAAGGCATAAAACAGAGCATGCATGAAATGCAATGGAGTGGCTTCATTTTTTTGTAATTTTTTAACTTTTAGTATAAGAAGCTTTGGAGATTACCCAAAAGGACAAGCTAGCATTTCTACTATTACTCAATACATATCAAGCCTGAAAGCGCTAGCAAGATAATGTTAAGACATATATAGCAAAGCTAAGCTTGAAAGCTCAAGATAAAACGATGAATTGTAACAATTTAAACAAAGCTTCAAAATTTACAAGTTCATCAATAGGGATCTTAAAGTGATAATGGCCATGTGAGATCAAGAAGCTAACAACAACCATCCTAGAGACAAAAGGTCCTAAATTGAATCATTTTGCTCAAAATACCTCAATCACCCAATTTTTTACAACAGTTTTTCATTTGCAATGAATATTGAAGTTGATTAAAGGTCTATCTTAGTGAAGAAGATTCTAGGCTAGGAGCCATCCACAAAATCTTCCTAAGCTTCAACCAGGGCGACAAATTTTGAGGTTCATGTCAATTTTGACAAGCAGTCCCCATGAGATCATTTGGATCATCAAACTATCTCTAAGTTCATGTCTTTGGCATGCAGTCTCGTGAGAATAGTTTGGCACAATTTAACCACATGAGAATTTTGATTTTTGATTTTTCATTTTGTACAAGAGCAATTTTAGAATCTCACAGGAACAAGAAGCTCAAGAGATGTTCAATCCTAGATTCAAGAGCTAACAAAGCAATTTTAACAGGGCCAGTGTCACAAAAGAATCACTAATTGTGCAACTAGCTAAGATATCCATAAATTGCAATTTTTAGTTCAAGTTGTCTTAAAGTTCTAGCTCGTTTAGCAAAGACTTAGCTACACATGTGAAAGCATGATAATTCTAGCAAGTCAAAGAACTAGACATGATATTGAGCAAGAATTGAAATATTAAAGCTTAAAAGGGTAATAGCAGATCTTGATCAATTTAAAAGACAAGCAGTAAAGCTTATATTACAATATAATGCATTTTTTTTTATTTTCATATGAATGCAATATGATACAATGAGATGCAAGAAAAACTTAAAAGGCTAAAAAGATAAAAAAGATCAGCAAGTTCAAAAGAAGATCAAGGAAAGATCAGATGAACAAGAAAAGATCATATGAGAACCAACTCCCCCTCAAACCAACTCATAGGGATAAATTACCCCTAACTCACTTCTCAAGGTGGCAAACCTAGTTGGGTCTAAAGGTTTGGTGAGGAGATCAGCTAACTGAGCTTCGGACTCCACAAAATGTAGCATAATATCACCCTTCTCTACATGGTCTCTAAGGAAGTGATAGCGAATGTCAATGTGTTTGGTCCTAGAATGTTGCACAGGGTTCTTAGCAATATTAATGGCAGAAGTGTTATCACAGAGAAGAGGAACACTAGCAAAAGTTAACCCAAAGTCTTTAAGGGTGGACACCATCCACAGAATCTGACTACAACAACTAGTGGCAGCTACATACTCAGCTTCTGCAGTGGATTGTGCAACAGAGGACTGCTTTCTAGACGACTAAGAGGCAAGAGAATTGCCTAAGAAGTGACAAGTGCCTGAGGTACTCTTCCTATCTAGCCGATGGCCCACAAAATCAGAATAAAAAAACCCCCGAATGGACAAGGAAGAAGAGCAGAAATACCAAATGCCATACTGGATGGTAGAGTGAAGGTACCTGAAAATACGCTTAACGGCTTGATGATGTGAAGTCCTTAGAGACGTCTGAAACCTCGCACAGAGGCAGATCGCAAAGTGGATGTCCGGTCTTGAGGCCGTCAAGTAGAGTAGAGAGCCAATCATGTTGCGGTACTCACATTGATCCACAGTTTCTCCTTCCTTATCTGGATCCAAAACAGCCGAAGTCACCATGGGTGTAGCGATCGGCTTGCAGTCACCCATCTTGAAGCGCATGAGCAAATCCTTGGTGTACTTCATTTGATGGATGAAGATCTCTTCCTTGCATTGCTTGATTGGAAGCCCCAGAAAGTAGTTGAGCTCTCCCGTCATACTCATCTCAAATTCACTAGAGATGATCTTAGAAAAACTAGAAATAAGAGCATGAGAAGAACCACGAAAGATAATATCATCTACATAAATCTGAACAAGCAAGAAGTCATTGCCATGCCTAAGAATGAATAGAGTCTTATCTACCTTACCCATCTCAAATTTATTCTTAAGTAAGAATGTCTTAAGTCTATTATACTAGGCTCTAGGGGCTTGCTTAAGACCATACAAGGTTTTGGATAGCTTGAAAACATGATGTGGATGCTTAGGGTTCTCAAAGCCTGGGGGTTGCCTAACATACACTTCCTCCTCTATATAACCATTCAGAAATACACTCTTGACATCCATCCGTGCAAACCTAAAACCCTTAGATGCAAAGAAATGCAAGCGAGAATCTAATGGCTTCTAATCTAGCAACAGGAGCAAATATTTCATCAAAGTCTAATCCCTCAACTTGGCTAAAACCCTGAGCTACCAACCTAGCCTTGTTTCTAACTACAGAACTATCCTTACTTTGTTTGTTTTTGAACACCCAACGGGTTCCTATCATATTATGACCACTAGGAGGCTCTACTAGGTTCCAAGCTTTGTTCCTCTCAAAGTTCTCTAACTCCTCATACGTGGCATTAACCCAGCTAGAATCAGATAAAGCATGTGATATATAGCGGGGTTTGAAAGAAGCAACAAATGCAGAATGGGAGTAGAGACTCAGATTATGATACCTGGAGCAAGGGACTCACTCATGAAGATGACCAATGATCTGATTCGGAGGATGATGCCTCTGAATGTGAAGTGGAGCTCCCAGGGGAGATAGCATCTCTTCGACCTCCGTAGGTACTATTGATGATGAAGATACAGCATGAGCCTCAATTAGAGGTGAAGTAGTCAAAGCAGGTTCTTGAGCTGGAATAGGAGCGTCAGCAGTAGGTAGGAGAGCATCATCGACTCCATCATCATCTTCCTCTACAAAAATGCTCTCTGTCGCCTGTGTATCACCTGAAATGTCTGATCTAGCACTAGGGCTAGTCTCATCAAAAGTGACATTGCATGTCTCCTGAGCAAAGTTAGTCTCAAGATTAAAAACCCGAAAACCCCTCGAATGTGCAGGATAACCCAGAAATAAACCATCAGAAGTCCTTGACTCAAATTTATCTAGGTTTCCTGTCTTCAGAATGAAACACTTAGCTCCAAAAATTCGAAAATGAGAAACAGAGGGTTTTCTACCAAACCGAAGCTCATATGATGTCTTGCCCAAAGACGGTCTCATGAAGACACGGTTGGCAATATGGCAAGCTGTAGCAATAGCTTCGACCCAAAATCTCCTCGGAGTGCTATACTCATGTAGCATCATCCTAACCATCTCGACTAAGGTTCTGTTCTTCCTTTCCACCACGCCATTTTGTTGAGGGACGTGTGGAGAAGAGAACTGATGATCAATACCACGCTCAGCACAAAAAGAGGAAAATGAGGCATTCTTGAACTCCGTGCCATTATCACTGCGAATTGCTCTCAAAGCACTGGAGAGTTTAGAAGCCAAGCGAAGAACAAGATCATAAAAATGATCAAAAGCTTCATCCTTCGAAGCAAAAAAGAACACACAAGAGTATCTCGAAAAGTCATCGACTATGACAAGAATATATCATTTGCCACCGACTGACCGAACCCTAGCAGGACCAACAGTATCCATGTGAAGCAATTGTTCCGGTCCGTCAGTCATGATCATAGTCAATGAAGGGTGTGAGGTGGCAACTTGCTTGCCACACCTATAGGGCGCACATGCAGCATCCTTGACGGCTTTGAGTTTGGACAAACCTCTCATGAGATCAAGGCTGCTAACTCGCGTCAGATGATCAAAACCAATGTACCCCAAACGACGGTGCCAAAGCTAGAACTCAGAAGAAGATGCAATTAAATATTTGAGAGATCCAGCAAGAGAGTCAGAAAAGGCAGCTCCAAAGATTTTACCAACTCTAGAAATCCCAAAAACAAGCTCACCAGCTGAATCAAGCACACGACAAATATTTTTCTTAAATCTAGTCTCATAGCCATCATCAAGAAGTCATGAGACGTAAGCGTGTTGTACCTTAACTTGTCCACAAGAGCGACGCCCTTCAGGATGAATTTGTCGTTCACCTTGATCGATCCCGTTCCTTCAATCCGCCCTTGTGTATCATCTCCAAAGGTGATGAAGTCATCACCCGTCGACCGCGTGAAGGAGGTGAACCATCTTGAGTCTCCGATCATATGGCGTGAACAGTCGGAGTCGACAAACCACGTGTTCTTCCCCCTTCCGCGGTGATCTTGAAAATCAAGGCACAGAAAATCAATGTGTCTTAATACTGGGGTTAGTTAAATATGACTTGGGAACCCAGTACTGAAACACACGTCTGCGAATAGTATACAAAGCAAAATTGCTATCCTTGATCCTACTTGAGGTTCTATCATGAGCAATGGTTACACAAATATGAGAAGCATCCTGTTTAGGAACATGATGATGATGAGCATGTGAAACAAATCCTAGTACAGGTTTCTTCTTTTCTAAATGACCATGTCTCATAAAAGCTCTAGGTTGATGAGATGAAATTCTATCAAGATTTTTTCTAGCATTTTTCAACCTACGCCAACAGAACTCGAGCAAATGCCTATCCTTCTTGCAATAGGTGCAATGGTACTTGGTACCACTGGGAGAAGCACATTTTGGCTCAAAAGATGATTGGGCAAAACCTGCAAATTTGAAAATGGTTTTTGCAGGTTGGGTTTTGAACTCAACTAAGCCATTTTTCAATACTTGAATAAAATTTGGTTTTGACTTGTCTTGGGCAAAGTTGTATCATAACCCTTGCTTCTTATAAGGAGTTTTTGACTTGTCAAGAATCATGTTTAACTATTTCTTACCCTTAGAGAATTTATCTAATGTATCTTTAAGATAAGCATTCTCTTTTCCAAGGTTAAAACATAATTCACAAGTTTTGGCCTTAATGGCTATAGCATGCTTCTCCTTATGAATGGCAACTTCAAGCTTAAGGGCTTCGCATAAAGCACAAGGAGCATAATCAATTTTGTCCTTAAGCTTGGCATACTTAGCTCTAACTGCTTCTAATATGTCTATTACTTCATGCTCACGTTCTAAGCAGAAAGAGCAAAAGCTAGACTCAGCCTTATCAGAAGCGACCAACTTGCTAGATTCTAAGCATTTTTCACATGGAGCAGATTTAACTTCAATTAACTCAGTCCTAGCATTTTCTAGTTGGTACAAGGCAACATCATGAGCAGTTTGCAATTTAGTAAGTTCAGAGTGTAAAGCATGGTAAGATGAACATTCATCAGCATCAAGATTTTTAGCATTCACAAGTTCTAGTGTGAGATTATCAACTTATGACTCTAAATCCTTGTTCCTAGCCATGGTGAACTCTAACGCTTTATCCTGGCTAAGCAGTTACTCAAAGATAGTATCACATCTAGCGGAGAGAACTTCATAAGATGGAGGTACCTCATCGATGTCATCATTGTTGATGGAGTCGGCCATGAAGCACATGCCGGTGAAGTCTTTGGCCTTTCCTTTCTTTTTGTCTTGAGGGAGCTCCTCCTCCTTGTCCTCCTCGCTCCCGGAGTCCACATCGTTCATGTATTGCTCTCCAAAAGCAGCAAGGACCCAGTGAGCAGCCTTCATGAGCTTGGTAGCATCAAACTTGGACTTGTTCCCTTGAGACTTCTTCCAAGCTGCCTTCTCATCCTTGTGGTTGCTCTTCCCTTTTAGCTTAGGGCGGTTCGCTCGGATATGGTAGAGCTCTCCACACTTATAGCATGTCACAGAGCTGTCTCTCTTCTTGTTTCTCACATTGTTATAGGCATGTGTGAATTTTTTTGGCTAGAAGGGCTAACTCAGCCTCAGGAATACTCTCAAGTTCCTCTTCATAGATTGCAGATAAACATGCAAGTGAAAATCCAGAGAAAGACTAAGAAGAATCATCAGAAGTTCTTTTAAGAGGATCAGCCACCAAAGCCATGTTCCCCTTCTTAGGATAACTAACTCTCTTGATCTCATGAGTCTTGAGCTTACTATAGAGCAGCTCCAAAGAGAGATTAACATTCTCCTCAATGGCAGTAGCCTTCATCTCCCACTCCTTGGTGTTGATTGCAGCCAAGAGGTGGGTGGCATTCTCAGATTGAGAATACTCGATGTCTACTGCTCTCAACTGATTAATCACCTTGTGTAAAGCGAGTGAATACATCATCGATGTTCTCTTCAAGATGCATCTCGAACTTGTTGTATTCTCGCTTGAAGACCGTCTAGCGTACTTGATTAATTTGGGACGAACCCTCATGGTAGGTTTCGAGGGTGTGCCCATTCTCATGCGCGGTCTCGAGATTACAAATCCTATCATACTCGACCCGAGGCATGGCTGGTCTGATAGCCAATGGTGGTTGGTCTGACTGCCCATTACCTGACAGCATATGAACTTCGCCGAAAATGAATGTTTCGACAAACCTTCAACGATATTGCCAATTGTATCACCATCCTAAGATCGTGAGCATATCTCATGATATCCACAATTCTAAACTCACGTATTGAGTAGTAATTCATATCAATCATGTAAAAAAGAAAACATCTCTTCATAACTACTCTGTACAACTTAACAAATAAGGTAACAGTATAGGGAGGTATAAAGGAACTGAATAGCATTTGTGATTTTCGTAGATTCTCAAGGGTACGAAATTTGTTAGGCTTGCAATAATATTTTATGATCGCCATATGTTGTTGTAGTGCGGTAAATTTTTAAAGAATTTTGTGAGGACGATTGAGGAAGCAATGATTCATAAGTAGGAAGGTAAGTGATATTGCGATGTGTCAGGGAATTTATACACGGTGGAGAGCTTTGGAGAAATGGCGCAACGAAAACAACAGGATAGTTGATTCGACAAGAGGGTTACATGGCACGCAGGCTAACGAACCAAAGGCGTTCAGCGGGCATTAGATGTGTCCAGACTAAATTGGTGATTTTGGCCCTTTTGAGGTTGGTTGCAACTATTTCAAATCTATTTATACCATAGAAAAATGCATTTTGGTGCTAGGTGAGACTTTGCCAAAATAAAGTGCTAAGTGCAATTCTCCCTTAGAGCGTGAGTCTAAGTTTAATTTGGGATCCCGTATTAACTTCTAGTTTAATTAAAATGAGTTAGACAAATCTTTTTAATATGGTCATTAAATTGTTCATCAATTTTGTTGGTTATTACTGTATCATTATCTTATATTTAATAGTTGCCTTCTAATAATATATTCTAAGTCACGTTATCGACATGGTATCTTGGGCCCCTCCATTCCTCTCTATCTCTTTCGAAAACAAAGTCATCACATCTTTCTTGGTAACCCATTTTCATCAATGGAGTTACTTATATCTTGCGAGAACTCTCTTTTGCTATGCTTGCAACTCTGATATCCGCAATTGAGTTGCTTACTCTTATAAACAAAATTCCCCCTATCCTTAGTTAATGTTGGCACTTACAACTCACAAACCCATAAACCTTGAGGAAACTTTACGTCCCTATAGTTAGCACTTTGCAATACAACTAAATTGACAAGTTTTTCCAAATGATTGCAAGTTTACAACCTCTTATCTGATACAAATAAAGAAGATGATAGATATTTATATAGTTAAAAATGGGAATAACTTAGGAGTAATGCCATTTTACTAAGTGTGCAAGCACATTTATAAGTGGCGAGTTAGTTTACACTTCGTAAGAATGAGCAGGATATTTATTGTACTATTAAAGTCCTTGCAGGATCGAGGTCGTACATAAACTCTCTAGGGCTTACGTATATGTGGCCCGTTGGTGTAGATGTCAGTTGATTTGCTCTATCATAATGTATGACATTTTTTCCATGCCTATTTAAATATAATTCATTGTGCGGTTACTACAAGCAAACTAGAGTACAAACTTTTACACCCAAGAAACTTTTCAATAATTTTACAAGTGCTGAAGGATGTAGGCATTGGCGACACAATGTCAACAAGGGAAGCAACTGAGGCATGAGCATGTGTAAAAATTCAATTTGCGGCGGGTAATCCCATCGTAGTCTATGACAAGTAAGAGTCTCTTTGGATTGTAGGATTTTTTTCCTATATAGGTTGTTTGGAACATAAGAATGAAGTTGTCAAATTCCTATGGAATACATTACTATGCCATCAATTCCATAGAAGAATGGACATGAGCACAAACCGCATGTTATTTTTCCTTTAAGAAGTCCAATGCATTCTCTCCTTCTCTCGTCAAGATATTTTTTCCTCCAAAAATTCCTGTGTTATTTCCTGTTAACCATCCAAGCGCATCACTTCTAATATTCATGTGTTTTATAATTCCGTGGGATTCTATAGTACGAGACATTCCATTTCTACTCTTTTTTTTTCTATTCTTGTGTAGTTTGCTCTCTTTTTTAATAGGCCATAAAAGAGGATGAAATGTCATTGTACATGCAAAGACAGCAAAACAAAAAGACATTAGAGGTATTGTACAACTGGTGGTAGGTGAATTTTGGGCACTATTGGCCCCGTAGACCACCATAATTCCAAATGTAGCCCTCTTACCCCGAAATTCCATTTCGCCCTTAACCCGCTTCTTTGTGCCCTTGACCGTAGTAAGCCGCTTTCTTTTATTACATAGCAGCAGAAGACAAGTCTTGCCCTAGACAATGATAGAGTAAGTCAGTCATACTAATACAAAGATGGCAGCGACTCATCAGATAATCAGAGCAGGATTTTCTCAAAAATCCATATAAATATATTTTTTGAGGAATTTCTAAATATAGAAAATGAGCTCAAAAAATATGAATTTTTTTTGTGGAGCCTCCTGACATAGTTTACTTGCTTCTGTAATGTTTTTCAAAATTTTATCCGTTCTGATTTTTTTGTCAAAAATTCATTTAAGTATATTGATTGTAGGAATTTTCTGATATAGAAAATGAGGTCCAAACATTATGATTTTTTAAGCTCCTTACACAGTGGACTTGATTGTGTAGTTTTTATGAAATTTTATATGCTCTGAAATTATCTCAAAAATTAAGGGTTTAGGTCTTGAAAATTAGGACAAAAGGTTTCAAAAATTAGAGTTTCATGATTTCATGTGATTTGAAATGTGGGAAGTTTAGTACCACATGACTACTCTAGGTAAGAGACACTCCCTCCTCCACACATCTATCGCCCCGCAATGGTCGCTTTTATGGCGTGCCGAATCTCTGGACCCGACTCCCGATTGATTCGCTCGCGCGCCTCCACTAGCAAGGGTGTTGTGTGACGCTTCGCAGCGCCACACCGGTATTAAACTGATCATATTAGAAACCCTTCTTGCAAACATGTCTGGTCCATTTAAATACATATAAATATGTACTTACTGCATATACAAAAGATACGAATTACTTACGACCCCTTCTTGCAAATTATAAGTTATTGACCAAGCAGATAATTGGACCAGACATATTAGGAACCCTTTTTTTACGGTTAGAGACAAGTTTTAGTAGGTGTCACAGCACTATAGCTAAACCCTAAACTGCTAAGCCAAACCTATAAAAAGCTTAGTATATTAAGTAGAAGTTGATCGTTAGCCCTGAGTGCTAACTTCTTATTGTCCGTAGCACACAACCAGAAGGAGATAAATCTTGTTATGCTTCCTAAAACCCTCTGCTGTCACGCAGCACAAGGCAATAAATCTTCCAGTGCCCGACCTCACCGTAGTAGAATTTCCATAGCGGATTCTAAACTCACGTATTGAGTAGTAATTCATACCAATCATGTAAAAAAGAAAACATCTCTTCGTAACTACTCTGTACAACTTAACAAATAAGGTAGCAGTATAGGGAGGTATAAAGGAACCGAATAGCATTTGTGATTTTTGTAGATTCTAAAGGGTACAAAATCTGTTAGACTCGCAATAATATTTTATGATCGTCATATGTTGTTGTAGTGCGGTAAATTTTTAAAGAATTTTGTGACGACGATTGAGGTAGCAATGATTCATAAGTAGAAAGGTAACTGATGTTGCGATGTGCCATGGAATTCATACACGGTGGAGAGCTTTGGAGAAATGGCACAACGAAAACAGCAGGACAGTTGATCCGACAAGAGGGTTATATGGCACGCAGGCTAACGAACCGAGGGCGTTCAGTGGGCATAGGAGGGGGGCGTGGCTCGACCCGGAATCGTTGGGCGTATTGCATGGTGGTTGTTGAGGAGGTGGGTGGTGTGTGTAAGGCTGTTGACAAACACCCTGTGGTGAGCGACAGTCTGCTGGGGAGCCACCCAGCCCTTCAAAAGTTCGTGGATGTGCTTCCATTCCTTCTCCTTGTCCATGTTATCTAGGTAATGTTGTTGGTGTGGAGTTCCTAGTCGAGTAGTGCTGTATTTATAGTAGGGGTGGACGCAGCTGTAGCGGCTCCATTGCGATAAGGCACGGATGTGTTTCGCGTTCATGCGCCGCGCCCTTCGAGGAGGAAGCTTGCGATAGTCGAGTGGTCTCTTCGTGCTTTGCAGAGCGAGGTCACGTTCTGCTTTGCAGAGAGAAATTATGTCTTGCTTTGCAGAGAGTAGTCATGTCCTGCTTTTGAGAGCGAGGTCACGTCTTACTTTGCAGAGCGAGGTCACGTCCTGCTTTACCTTCGGTCGCCATTCTGTAGTAGTTCCCCGTCCTACCCGCTATGTTATTTCTATCTCCTGAAGGCATGTATACTTACATGGTCTGAGATGCTTGTGTCACAGTGCACCGTAGTAGTAGCGAGGATGACTAAAGCAATTAGCCGAACCATCATGCCATGTGACCACGTGTAACGTGCTTCTGTCTGCGGACTCTAATGCAGTTAGGGTTCCGTGCCTCGCACTTTACCTTCGGTTGATTAGTAGTCAACTGACCTTTGGGTTTCTCGAGACCCAGCACATGTCACCGTCAAAATCACTATTGGCCATCTCATCAGCAAAGATCGTTTTCCAGGAGGAGGAAAAAGTATAGCATATTTGGAATATCCCATAACCTCCTCTGGACCGCTGATATACCTTGCTGTCAAGATATGTATATCACCAAAATGTAACCCAGGATGTTTATATACAAGCACGTCTCCAAAAAATTGTCCATTATCACTGTTTAATAGAAGATATAGTAAGTAATAAACAATAAGGCCTCCTTTCAAACATCAGCAAATCTCAAAGAACTAATGATTGCATATTGCATATTGGTGCATGTTTTATAGCAGGCTAAGACATGCTAAAGAATGAAGGTTTTAAATATTTTCTGCGAAATTAAAAGCAGTCATCAATTGGTAGCTTTCCTTGCTTGATTCGTTTTATTTCCTGTTGAGCCATGAAAGCACGCCTATATTGCAAGTATGCCTCTTCTAGTGGAATACCAGATAGAATCCTCCATGTCAGCATAGCCAAATGAAAATGTAATGACCAGATGAAAAAGAGAGGTGGATCAAACACAAGTAGGAGAATGAAAAAAACTAAATTAAAATGACAGACTATTAGAACTAGTAACATAAGAGAACAAGTTCTAGAGCATAAAAAGCAAATATATATGCCAAATTGTACTGTGCAGTGCATGAAGAGTATGAAACTACAACATTTAAATCTAATATTTTAGGGCATCTTCATAATCACAATGAGCGTTCTCAGCCCCTTCAATTGCATTATGTAGAAGTTCCATAAAGTACTTTGCTTTAACTCCACCATAGTGAAGTAATGTGCTCAAGAACCTTGATGTTAATGTCCTTTTGGGTTGATTGCTGAGGAAAAAATGCAATGATTTATTTCTTGTGAACCAAAAGAAAATTAATACGAATTTTGCTAATCAAAATGCTTAACCTGTTGAGAAAAGGTGGGCATCCCTACACAAACATCAATATATCCCTCTCACTTCTACACTTGACCATGTTTTTCTCTAAAATGCGGACGTTTGAAGTTCCGGACCTCTGGGCTATGCTAGAATACCATGTTTGATTCATCAATCAACTCATCGAGAAGCTTAAACTATTGACTTTCAACTCATCCAAAAGATGAGTTATTCTTCTTATAATAAAGAATAAAACAAGGTGCTTCAACATCGCAGAATAATCCCATGCTAAAAATTTTCTGACTTTCAAGCTATATCGTCTCATAAAATTGGTAACATTTACATTTATAGCACTGATAGAAAGGCTAACCTAACCCCTAGGAGGGCCTTTCTTCAACCAGACTTACAACTTATGAGAGATACATGAAACAAATTCCATAATTTAAATTTAAAATTGTAAACCATTCCTCAAAACCTTTCCAAGGCACATGAAATCATGAAACCCTAATTTTTGAAACCTTTCGTCCTAATTTTCGAGACCTAAACCCTTAATTTTCGAGATAATTTCAGAGCATATAAAATTCTGCAAAAATTACATAATCAAGTCCACTATGTAAGGAGTCTGAAAAAAATTATAATGTTCGGACCTTATTTTCTATATTAGAAAAGTTCTACAAACAGTATACTTAAATGGATTTTTGAGAAAAAAATTAAAACGGATAATTTTAAAAAAAATTACACTGTGTCGAGAGGCTATACAAAAAAAAATTCATACTTTTTGAGCTCATTTTCTATATTTATAAATTCCTCAAAAAATATTTAAATGGATTTTTGAGAAAATCTACTCTGGCTTATAGTAGTCGCTATTGTCATCGAGGGCAACTTGTTTGTTGCGTTCTTGGCGCTGAAGAAAGGGCTTATCATGTCCTGGGTACAAAGATGCGTGAGAGGGTCGAAATGGAATATCGGGGGTAGAGAGCTACATTTGGAATTGTGGTGGTCTACAGGGCCAATAGTGCCCAAAATTCGTGATAGGTCGCTAGCAATCGAGCTTTTGCAACAGAAGAATTCTGATTTCTAAGGAGAGCGACATACTGACATGAAGACTGCTACAGTTCTCTCGATCATCTCGCGAGATCGAGAGTTATCCATCACGCCGCGTCGCTATCATCACTAGGGTTGTCTTGATAGCGACATAGATCATGGTATCCTACCATCCTCGATCCCACCTGAGCTAAAATGATATGGATCAATATATATATATATATATATATATATATATATATATATATATATATATATATATATATATATATATAGAAAATAGTATGGTACTCACAGGTGTCGTATTCACATCTCATATACCAATTAAATCGTATGACGATACCTCTTTATCTATTTGAGCATACTCGAATAATGATTATAAGATACCCCCAAAGTGAGTTCCATGAAAAATTTCATTAAATTTCACTTTTATAGCAAAATTTGTGTATATACTTCTTTTATATATAAAAAGGGTATATAGCAAAAACAAAGGGCTCCAACGAAATTTTTTCAATTAAGCGCATTGGAGTATCTTATAATTAATATTTAAGTATCTTGAAAATGATACTGTATATAATATGTGCGTTTAAGTGGTATATTAGAAATGAAGTACTAAACAAAGGCCATATATAGGGCGCCTGCTTGCATACTCTGGGAGTATGTACTCCCATACCTCCACATCGTTCATCAACTTGGAGATGCGTACTGGCCCAAACAGTTCATGTAATGGATACATCCATTAGGAGGATTCATACCCGTTTTGAAGTGCATACTTTAATTAATGAATATATATATATAAGGGAGTATATCATTTAAAAAAGAAGTATTTCATTTGAAAAGGGAGTATTTCGTTATATATACTCCATTTTTGGTATGGAGTATATCATTTGAAAAAGAAGTATTTCATTTGAAAAGGGAGTATTCGCATGGGGAGTATATCAGATAGCCTTGAACTCGTCGTACTCCTTGCGGGCCTTGGCGGTCATTGAAGAACTCTGCTGCCCCCACGTAGGGTGGGACTTGAGCTCGGCGTAGCTATCGGGCCAGCGTAGCTCGATGCCGTTCTTGCAGCAGAAGGGCATCCAGATGGTGGCGAACTTGGCGGCCTCGGCGATGGCCTCGTAGGTGAGCAGCATGTCGCTGTCGTCGGAGATGTAGCAGGTGTTGCGGTCGACGAGGTAGTCGGCGGCGAGGATGGAGTTGGCGGTGGAGAGGATGGGCTCCTTGATGGGGTCGGCGGTGATGACGAAGATGTCGAGCCCGGCGAGCGAGGAGGTGTCGTCGGCGTGGTCGAAGCGCTGCTACAACTATTTCTTGTGTCATCTCGGCGCGGAGGCTGGGGCTCGCAAGTTGGCGCCGTAGCGGCGCATGGAATAGGGCCCTTGACGTCGACGTCGCCTCGCGCTCGACGCGCGCGCTCGAACTCGCCTCAGGCCGAGCCGATGACGCCGTGCAACCTCGGTGCCTCGCGCAAGCGGAGATAGGCAGGACCAGATCTGTAGCGATTGGAGCTTCTTGCGCAGCCAAAATAGAAACAGCCACACCAACACGACATTCACATCAAAGATTCACACCAGAGATTAACAGCCAAGCCAGACCGGAGGGCCTCCACTGCGTGGCCACAGGCCTCCCACTTGGGGCGCAAGTGGGAGGAAGATGGCTGATGGGGAGGAGGTGGGGAGGAAGACAAAGGGTGGCTCGGGGGAGGAGGTGGCCAGGAGGAGGAGGAGGGCATGGGAGGAGGAGGGCGGGCATGGGGAGGAGGAGGGCATGGGGAGGAGGAGGCGGGCGGCGGGGAGGAGGAGGGGAGGGACTACATGGAGAGGAGGAAGGGCATGGGAAGGAGGAGAGGCGGCGGCGGCTGGAGGAGGAGGAGCGCAAGTGGGGGGGAGGAGGGGCAAACATGGAGGCGAGGCGGGCAGGCATGGCGAGGAGGAGGCGGCGGGACTTTGTGGGGGAGGAGGAGGCCAGGCAGGCCATCGCTTTCGCCCAATCCTCCCAGGAAAATCGGTTGAAATCAGCGACGAATGGAGTGCAGATGCATCCATGGAAATAGGGGGAACAAAGCTCCACACAGCCGAAATCGGGGCATATTCTCCAGCTCAATTAAATTAACGCAAAACACAAAAACGGGTTACTCTTTCCCATACCCGGTAGCGTTAGATTACTGTGGTTAGAACTAGGAGTACATACTCCTGGTAGTACTAAGCCATTTTCCTATATATATATATATATATATATATATATATATATAGGTAGGATCACATAGAATCGAGCAGAATCATGATCCGTCAGTATATAAAATTTCACTCTGCCTATTGCTAATTTAGGTTACAATAGTTTAATTTTCTTTGGTTTTTGTTGATATTGTTATAAGGTAAAAAAAAGTATTACCATGAATATATAGGATTTTAAATGAGTAGTTTACTAAAAAAATAATTAAAAACTTAAAAACAAGCTTAATTACATGTAAAATGAATAAGTGTACCCAATGAATAAGTGTACCCAAATTTACAAAACTAAATTCAAAAAATCTACTATAGTCTTACATGTCTGAAAACATAATTCAATTTTTATATAAAATATAAATATTTTAAAAATATAATAAAATCGTAACTCTACGATCTCACCTAAGGTCGTACCTCGTCACCACAACTTAATCCTGATCGCTTTCGCCGTAAAAGTAACACACCACCATCACGTTCACGGCTTCGCCACCTGCCCACCCAGCCGGACCGGGCTCCACTGTCAGCGAGACACCCCGCACGGCAAAACCAGCATTCCTGAAACCGGCGACTCCACCACCAAGGCACCAACCCAGTCTTGAGCGAGCGAGCGAGCGAGCCAAGAGGAGAGGAGAGAAGCCAAGCCGCCATGGCAACGACGCGGCCGGCGCGCAGCGACCCGCACCTGCTGCCGGAGGAGGCGGCACGGGTGGAGGCCGAGGCGCGCGGCTACTTCGACAGCATCGCCCCGCGGCGCCCGGCCAAGCCGCTGCGCAGCGACCCGTCGGACTCCGGCGCGGGTGGGTGAGGTAGTGGCGGCCGCCGCCTCCAGAGGCGAATTTCCGGAGCTCCGCGACCTCGAGGCCAAGCCCCAGGTTGACGCTTTGTTGTTTGTTCTCTCCTGTTCTTGGAATTCGAAATCTTGGTGTTTGATTGTTGAATCGGTCGATGTAAAGCGTGGTGCTTCGTTGTGTGTAGAAGCTGGTGTTGGACGGTGGGGATATGAACGGGGAGGAGTACGTGGAGACGCAGTACTACGATGAGCTCAACTGCATCGACAAGACGACAAGCAGCATCACACGGTAAGCTTGAGATCTTTGTGTGATTGTTTCTATCAAGTTTGTAGTCTGTAGATGTGACATATGCTTCTGTCTCTAGGTATTTCATGCTTCGACGAAATCCTTTGATCACAATTTCATCAGAGAAGAAAGTTTGTTCGCACAAGAACTTTCGGAAAACCTTGAACGCTGTAGTATTTTCTTTGAAAAACCATCAAACTCTGTTAGAATCGGCACGCAACAATAATTACACTGACCAGAGCACTAGAATGTGCTACCTATTTTGTTGGTTTCAGTCTCCAGTGCCATTTCAGCATTCTGGCTGCCAGAGGCGCTAGCAGCTCCCTTGATAAACCATTCCCTTAGAGGCGCTATCATTTAGCCAAATGCATCTGAGTGTGAGGAGTCTGTTGTTTACATTGAATATAGGTTAATCGTTACTTCTGAATTCACCTAGGGTCTTAAATTTGTTAGTGATATGCCCCAGAGGCTCTATGAATGTATCGCTTCTATGTTTACGAGCTTTTGAATAATATGTTATTTTGTTCTTTGAATGAAATATCATTTATATTGATAGACAAGTATGTGATTTGTTTGTGAAACTCTCTATTTATGGTTATGATGTCATTCTAAACATCTCTGATCTTATGTCATTATGTAGAACACTTATGGTTTATGAATCAACACATGTATTGATTGATGATCACGTTTTACGGATCATAAATATGATATATCAAATCAATAATGTGGACTTTGAGAACATAGTGTTGGATTGACCCGCCTTGGGACACTGTAAAAATTGTATTTATGTTATCAGTTGGTCTCATACATGGTGTATGGGGGATCCTTAGACTGTTAGTCGCTGGATTCTTGCACTTGGTGATAGCAAGATCCTTACTCTCATTGGGAGGATGACACTTGGAGATGGGGCAATTTTCTTTGTTTATTTCTCACACAATGCCATGCCAACTTTGAGGGTTGGGGATACAAATTTATAGGTTGCTAACCACCAAGCATATGCTAAGATGCTAGTCTAAGATCTTTGTCCTAAAAGCAGTCTAAGATGCTGTCTTCTAAGATCTTTGTCCTTGAAGGGCAGCAAAAGCAAACACACAAGACTTATCCAACAAGTACAGAGACTTATTCATCATAGACCTGAGGTCGTTATGGTTTTCTACATGTGTAATAATTTACTTAGAGGTTGTCAAACGCTACTCCGTAAATGGGTAGCCATAAAGGCAGATTTCGAGTTTACTATGAAATATACAGAGAAATGTGAGCGAGCAAGAGCAGCAGTGTTACATAGGTGAAGTAGTAGTAAATGGCAGCAGTGTTATAACCTACTCTCGTAAAGCCAGGGGTGGGACTGGAGCATTCTCCAGCAAAACTCAACAGATTATGTGTGTTTTTTGTCCTCCTCATTTTTGCAAAGAACATTGTGTCATAATGGTATGTTGAAGAATAATGAAACCTGGTCAGAACCTATATGAGAAGCTCAAGGGTCGTGTCCCTACATTGGATGGTTGTGATGGGAGCTGACAAAATTGGTTACTGATGGAAAGAAGAATTTTGAACCCTGTTGGCCAACGGTGCTGTCAGCTGGTCTAGTTGGCACATACATTCTGTCTCTCAACTATCTACTTGTTTGTTCCTCCACACTAGAGTGGCCAGGGACGGAGACGGGCGCGCTTGGGGTATCCCTGGCCCTCCTCATGCTCTATGCAATCCCTTGTGCACATATGAATATGCTAGATGAAAATAGCAGTAAAGTTCTATTTGACATATTCAATGAAAAACGTTATTAATTGGTCCCCTCATTATATTTTACCAATTGTGATGTCTTTTGCAAGGTCAGGCTTGATTTTGGTGTTAGTATGTTGTTAGTGGTTTGATATATCTTAAAACTCTCATAGAAAAGCTTGGCCATCAGAATTTTCGTAGCTGGTAGTAGTCTGCACTCTGCCGAAGGTTCTTTGATCTAGCAGTTTATTGCATTCTCTGATCCTCGTATGGAAAACAGTAAGATATTCTAGGGCTTGCAAAATGAGCATCTGGTACTTGTTAGGAACTCAAAAGTTTTTCTCCAAAAAAAAAGGAACTCAAAAGTTCTGATATCGAGATCTTGCATGCTACATGACAGTTGATATCATTCAAACCAGGGGTCAGAATGTGCATTCTGTAACATAACTCTATGGAATGCTTGAGCTAAGCTTTGATGGGGAAGTCAATTGCGGCCGTCATGAGTCTGACCGCTTGTTCTGCGCCCAGCCCATGAGAATTAGTCCGCAACTCTGACCAATCGTCTCATCCCACCCGGCCGCCGCTCCTCGGCCGCAAGAAACCGACACGCGCGGTCTCTTCTCGTCCACGCATCCACGTTGCATTCCTAGTTTGCCTCCCCACCTACGTTGCGCGAGGCTGCGCGGTTGGCTGTCAGCCTCACCACTCTCCACCGCCCCACCACTGACGGCCGCACCCGTGCGTCCGTGACCAATTCGCCACCGCGCATCTGCACGGTAATTTCGTCGAACACCTCGCCCTCATTTTATCCCGTTACCAGCAACGTGAAAAACGGAATACGGTTGGCGAATGGGAAAAGCAGTGTAGTGTCAACCGATTAATAAGGAACGGATAATCATGTTACGAAACCTTATTATGGACAAAAAACTAAACTATTTCTAAGGGTTTTTACCTCTATGTGCTATAAATATGAGGACCACATATACAAGAGTATATAGATGAATAAAGATATTGGATCTCCTCTATACATTGTGTCTATCTCTTTGGTGTTCATTATGTGATTGGTTTAATTGTCTCCCGACTACGGCATCGATTATTTAACATGTTATTAGCACGAATCGCTCTACATGGCTGAATCGGTGTGTTGTTGAGATTTCATCTTTCAATCTCTAATTTCTTTATTAATTAATCTGGTAGATTAATTTGTTTGAACCCGATTAGATCTGTTAATTGCTAATTAGGGTTCTAGATCTGTTTAATCAATAACTATGATTAATTACTGCTAATTGTCGCAATTAAATTGAATATTTTCTGTTAAGATGAAATTGGATCTGTTCATCTTTATTGTTCACGCGAAAAAATCTGCGCTCTGTCGATCGGCCCGGAGTCAGCCACCGCCTCTACCGGCCTATCGCCGACGCCCATCGTGCGTGACCCCGTCGGTATGTCGCTGCTGTCGTCTTGCGTCATGTGGCCACCTCGCATCTTGCTTTGTCAAGACTGCTGCATCACATGTACGAGGCCGCCATTGTAATAAATTATCTCTTAGGATTTTTATAGTTGGCATGAAAAGGAGTAGGATATTGGGCTTGTGTGTGATATTGGAACCTAAGAGGTATAGAAAAATGTTCAAAACAACAATTATGGTAGGCACAGTGGCATATCCTAAGTTAAAGCCAGAAGCAAATTAGCTCAAAGCAATAAATTAATTTAGTTTATTTTAGGAGATAATTAAAGTAAAATGCATGATTATTATCCTTATCCAGTTGATATAAAAAATGATATTTACACTATTACCGATACCTATGCTGTTGGCAACCACAATCATTGCTGCCCACGAAGGGCAATTGATTTGTATCTTCAGCAATATGTAACTGTTGGCATGCTGGAATGCACATGGCAAATCGACGACTGCTTGACGTAGTCGCACATATGTCATATCTGGCTATGCACTGAAGCGTGTCATAATCATCGGAAATGACACATGCACAAATTGGTAATTGTGATCTGCAACTGCATCACCATCAGAAGCCATATCACTTGCTTGAAGCAAATATAACTCCCGAAATAAAATATAATGACCAATTGGATTTTATTGATCCTAAATTATCTAAATTTGGCCATGATGATTATGACATTACAAATTAAAGTTAGGTATATAATTTATGACCCTTAATTAAATATGGTGTTCCTGTTGAACAGTACATATTCCTGTTGAATAATTATACTATTGGGTGATTCAACTATATTCAAGTCTAAAAGAAAATATATTATTTTCGTGCTGATTAACTATGGTAAAAAATTTATATTCCAGAAAATATTTATGTTCCGAAAAGCATCATGTAGTTTTATGTTGTAAGAACATACTACTTATGACTATAAGAAAATATGTTGCGTAATTATAAAATTGAAGTTTAATGATTTAAATTATTTAAAATATGGTATGAGTAATTGGATCAAAACTTGGGCAAATAATAAAGAAGCTAATCTATAGAATAAGTCTGCCAACTCTCGGACCCCTGTATGGGACCTTCGTCGCAGATTAATAACCAACTAGAAGTTGGAATATCCTACAGAATGTTAGGATCACACACTTTAATTGCCACTGCATGGATAAAAGTCTAGCTCACTGCATATAATTCTCAAACGCCTTGTTGAAATAAGTGCATGTTGGAGAACTCAAACATTTCCATCATATTATCACTACTATAGTATCCACCTTTGGACTACCACCAGTTGTTGGAGATCATGTTGGATCTAAAATTCAATCAATCATGTGCCCATGATAGGGGAATTTTGAGATACGCTCTTAATAAAGATCAAATCTAAGCATTAAGGGAGAGAGAAAATGCCTAAAAGTTCAAATGTCGTCGTATTTTCTAAAAGGAAAAGATTTTTAGTACGCAGATACATGCACTAGTCAAGCTAAACTTAAAGTTTAGTTTGTACCCTTGTACGTTAGAGGCGGGGAATCAACCAGATACTTTTCAATTATGGAGGAGTTACCATAGTGTTTACTTGCAGTAAATACGTCACCAAGAGTGGAATACCCCGGGTTGAATAGTATATCCACCTCTGCGAAATTGACTTATTGATTATTGATCTAAAATCTGTAGGGATGCCTGTGGGTCTAAGATCTAATGACACTAGTCAAAATAATTATTAATTACTCTTTTAACTCTCTTGAAGAGAACTTGCCTTAAAGGTAAAATAACTCATGAAGAGGTTTGTTATGAAGATGAAAGTCCCAACAACTTGATGTGCACATATTACAGAGTTGGGAACGTGGAACGACCAGGAATCTTTTGTTTAGGAAATAACAAAGATCTAGTTAACACTGAGATACCCTCAATTTAGAGGATATGAGAGAAAAGTTGTCGATAATCACTTTGCCTCTATAATTGCTAAAGTTTCTCTTGTGAGAACATGGATCTGGAACCAAAGTCCATGGCTGAGCGCTTGAAGCATTCATATTGGGTCACATAATGAAAGCATATAAGGCTAAACCATAATTGCTAAATAAAAGTCTTGGAACCAGATAGTTCAAACTTGATGGGTCATTATGAATATAATAAAGTAGTGAAAACTATGGTTCAAAGGTCCCCTATTATGAATGATATAATGTTCCATTGTATAATAATTCTGGCAAATGATATGAATAAATAAATAAAATATGCAGTCAATGGGTTCTGAAAATCCTTGATGAGATCTTCGAAGGACTCAAAATTCTTAGTAATAAAGGAAACAAAAACGCAATATATATAACTCATATCCAATAGTCTCTTACCTGTAGTAAGAGCATCTCCCAGAAAAGAGAGTATCCCCTAAAGAAAAATTATCTTACCAGTCGATCTCTTAATCACACCAATGATCATATGATCCCTAGAAGTGGACAAGGACCCATCAAGATCCGAAAGAATGAAATGAGGAACCTAAAGACCAGAAGTGCGTCACACAAGCTCTTATAGAGTGCATTTTACTACAGGTAAGAGACTATTGGATATGAGTTAAGAGATCGACTGGTAAGATAATTTTTCTTTAGGGGATGCTCTCTTTTCTGCCGACCTTTCATCGTGCCGCTTCGCCTCTGTGCTCATGGCCATTAATTCGAAAGATCGGTGGCCCACGCCCCGTAGCAGACAATCGATCTATAGTTGCGCCCATAGAAGTAAACACGAAGAGACAATTATATTGACGTATCTTTCTTATGAATGACCTGGATCTACTATCACCATCGAACTTCAAAAGATTAGCTAGGAACAACGGTGGTTTTCTAAGATCGCAAAACAAAATCGTTCTTACTGTTGCATCATCAGGTGTTGCATCTCTCCTCTTGCCGAGTGGTAGAACAGCTCATTCCCGCTTTAAAATACCTCTTGCAGTTAGCGAAACAACTGTTTGTGACATCAAAAGAGGTTCAATGTTCGCCGAATGTAAGATCAAGGAGGCCGACTAGAGGGGGGGTGAATAGGCGTTTTAAAAACTTCTTTGGCTAAAACCGATTTCTAATACGGAAGCTAATACAAATACGGTTTTGTACAATTAAAGCCTAAATCAACTAGGTTCACCTAGGTGCACCAACAATACAAGTCTAATGATAAGAGTAACAATTAAGCATATGACTTGTAATCAATTCAATTAGCAATATGAATAGCACAAAGCAAGCAAGCATTCATACACAATAAATAAGCAATTTAATACAAGGAATATAAATTGCAATATGTAAATCACAAGAATGCAAACCACAATTGACACGGCGATGTTTTACCGTGGTGATCGGAGACTTGCCGGTCTCCCCTAATCCACGTTGAGGTAAGCCCAAACTAATTGGACCGGCTCCACTAATTAAGCCAAACACCTCGATTCCACTAGTGGTAGCTCTTTCCCGCTCCGGGTAGGTGAGCTCCAACCTTCACAACACGCCGGGCTTTCTCACAAGCTTCTTGAGAAGATCACCGGTCCACGACGCCTCCACGCCGTCTAGGTGTCGGCAAACACTAAGAGTAATAAGCCAAGCCCCTTGCTTGACTCTCACCACGTGCAACGAATGCACAAGCTCAAGTGGATACGAAATCCACCTCTAGATGCAACACATGCAACTAGAGACCTCTCTCCTTGCTCACAAGGTGCAACACATGCACAATGGAGAGGAGAAGCTCACACTAGCTCAAGAGAGTGAAATGGGATGCCAAAGGTTGCCCTCCAACCGCCAATGTGAGTATTATAGCCCACACACAAAAACTAGCCGTTGGAGGAGAATCTGCTGAAAATCGGGAAACCCAACGGATCATGAGCATAGGGCGGTCGGTCCGTTTATGATTCTGTAACGGCTATAAAAATAGCCGTTACATGCAATTTCCTAGTCAGTCCGCCCTCACAGGGTCCGGTCTGACCGGACCCCCGGTCAGTCCGGGCCTTCCGGGCGCAAGAAAACCGAAAAATATGCCCTCTGGAAAATGTTGACCAGCCTTACAAGGGCGGTCAGGTCCATGAGCATGTGGGCGGTCGGATCACAGTATGTGGGCGGTCAGTCCGGCCTGGATTTCAGCACGCATTTACACTCGGAAAACGGTCATAACTTTTGACTCCGATGTCGGAATTGAGTGATCTTGGACTCTATGGAAAGCTTATTCCGAGGGCTACACAACCCACCTATTTGATTTGATCTCAAACACATTTTATCAAATCAAAAAGTACAACTCCAAAGAGCCACTACCATGGTCTAAGTCCAAAGTATCAGCAACAAGCAATCTTAGACCATACCAAGGGAAAATACATGAATCCCAACAATTTGCAAAACACATTTGCAAACTTAGATCATGCCACAAGGAGTAGGTACATGGACTTCAACCATTTGCAAAACACATTTGCAAAGTATAGTCACATACTACAAGGATTAAATGCATGAGCCTCGACTATTTGCAAAACACATTTGCAAATAATAGCATCATGCCTCGGAGAGCTAGAGCAAGTGAGATTGAGCTATCAACACATGATGCGACTCAAGCTACTAGACAAGACCCCTCTTAATAGTACGGCAAACCTATACTAGCAATCCGGTCTCCCAACCAAACACCGAGACCGGTAAAAGACTAAGAACACATCCTTAGCCCTAGCTAGTCATACCTTTGCCTTGAGCAACCACTTGAAGCTTGATGACGCACATCCTCACTTCAAGTCCGGGTTCTTGACTTGAATGCTCATCAACACATGATGAGTTCTTCACTTGACCTTCATCAACACATGATGAAGCTTCGCTTCGGGATCTTGACTTGATGCTCATCAACACATGATGACATCCTCCATCCCGAGTCTTGATATGCATCAACACATGATGCACCCTTTACTTGACTTCCATCAACACGTGATGGGTCTTCTTTTGATTTGATGATCAACTCATGATCATCTCCTCTTCTTGAACTTGATACACATCAACACATGATGCATCCTTTACTCCAGGCTCTTCAATATCATCAACACATGATGTTTTTCTTCACTTCGGTATCCTGACTTGAACATCATCAACACATGATGATTTCCTTCATCCTAAGTCTTGACTTGATGACAATCAACTCATGATGTCATCCAAAGTCTCCATCCTCATGGAACACAACCTATTCATCCAACTCATGGAAAATGTTAGTTCCACAATGTGATTGTCATTAATTACCACAACATACCATTAACTCATAATGGTGGGACAAGATACCACAATCTTTCCCTCTTTGGTAATTGATGACAACCACTTCAATTACAAATAATTGAATGTAGATTGGTATGAGTATATATGAACTACACAAGTTGTATATACTCAAAGGATATATGAGCATGTATGAGCTACACAAATCTCATATATTCATATGAATATATTAACTACACAAGTTATGTATACTCAAGGATATGTTTCAAAATAAAGATCCTTAATATATGTGGAAATGGGAATATGGATCAATACTCATGAAACCACAAAACATAGTGTGAACTCCCCCTAAATGTGTGCATACACAAATGTGTAATAAGAACATATGCACATATTCAAGTTAGACTTTTGGTGGAATTCATCCTATATTTTGGATCCGAGGAATGCAACAATATATAGAAATATAATGTAGAATGCATACCTCTTTGATTTTCACCTTTATATCCAATTTGAGACTAAGCAATAGGTATATCAATAAACATGTTAGTCTCACAATTATATTTATCAAAATGAATGCATACCTGTTTGGATTTTTCCTTTTATATCCAAGCTGAGACTAAATAATAGATATATCAATAAGAGTGTTAGTCTCAAAAATAGATTTGTCATTAATAACCAAAACTCCATTAACACATAATGACGGGTCTAGATTCTTCACCGAACTGATTACACAAACTTCTTTGGTTATTTGGGACGAGGCTCTAATGACATCGTCAATGTTCTGAGACTCTAGATAGAACCTTTCGAGACCTTCTAGCAATTGACCACCCTTCTATTGCATCAGTCTCGTTCGGTGGTAAGGTTGTCGTACTAGGTGGTGATCTTTGATAGATCTTATCGGTTATTGAAGGAGGTACTCGAGCACAGATTATAGACGCTGCAATAATAAATTCTCCACTTTGGCGTTCATTCAAGATCTTACACCTAACAATCAACATGAGAATTACTAACAGTTTAACATAGCTAGGCCAAGAAAATGACGCATCAGAGTTTTCAAGATGGATTTTGGACCTTGGAAATGGCATGTTACCAACTACTACACATGAATACCAGACTGACGATAGCTTGATTGACATTCTAGATGACCTGCTCATCCAAACTGATGCAAAAAAAAAAATTTGTGGTCGTTTCAACTGTTTACACGAATTTAGCACAAAACTATCGAGAACCAACATATTTGCGTGAGCGTGCTATTTGACACCGACAAATGAGCTAGCTGATGATATAAATTCATATGTTCTTTCAATAGCTCTTGCACTGCTACTGAATACCTTAGTTGTGATTCCATAGCAAGCTCTACCGATACAGTCAGTGAAGCCAACATGTTTTACCCAACTGAATTCCTTAACACAATACATATTAACAATTTCCCTCAGCATAAATTGATTCTTAAGATTGGCTCTCCTATCATGCTTCTTAGAAATTTGAGTCAACCTAATGGCTTATGTAATGGTACTCGATTGATTATAAAAAACCTGGCTGGTCATGTCATCGAAGCGGTCATTATCATAGGTTCACATACCGGTGATACTGTGTATATTCCAAGAATTGTTTTAACAAATCGAGATTCCAAATGCCCCTTTGTGCTCTAGCGCCAACAATTCCCAGCTCGTCTTTCATATGCGATGACCATAAATAAAAGCCAAGGACAAACTCTAGCAGTTGTCGGTGTTTACCTGAAAAAACCTATTTTCACACATGGCCAGCTATACGTTGCCGTCTCCCGTGTGACATCTCGAAAATCATTAAAAATTTTAGTCGAAAACGATGATGGGAGCTGTGGTTCCCGCACTAAAAATATCGTGTTTACTGAAATTTTCAGCTCTTTGACACAGGTAAGCGCATTACAATGTTTATTAAACATCGACCTGGAATCAGCCCGATCTTTCCAGAATACATAATCTTACTCTTCTTTCAAATTCAGTGATAGCGAAGACATACTAGATATGTGGGGTGAATGCACTAACCTGTGGTTGCAATTTTTTTAGGAACTCTACCAAAGGCATTCAAAGGTGCTGTTGTCATCCCTCTTATAGTCTTAGATAAAATACACTTTAGCTGTTTGCTGCTATTGCATTCTTATCCAATTAACTCATATTTCTTACGTCACATACACAGGCCAGCCAAGCCTCTAGGTCCACCCCGGAGGTCTTTAGGACCTTCCTCCAAGACCTCCCTAGGACTTCCCCAAGACCTCCCTCCAGGACCTTCCTCCAGGACCTCTCCCAGCAGAGGAGATCCTAGGAAGCGATTATCCACAGGATACATGACCAATTGGTCTACGACCAGCCCCAGTTGGTCTATGACCACGACCATGTATATTACGACCACCCCCAGTTGGTCTACGACCATGACCAGGTGGTCTACGACCAAGTCCAGATGGTCCACATCCACGTCTTCGACCAAGTGTTCCAAAATCAATATGACAAGTGAAGAAGATGGAAAGATCGGAAGCCAGAGATGGTCCAGGAACAGAAGAACATACGGTTTCGTCGATCAAATGCATCTAGATTGGTTCCATACCTATTCAAATCAGTTTATTAGGAAAGTAAGAGTCTGTTTTGGATATTTAGTTTGTTTTGTAGGGATAGTCCAAGTAGATCACGTTTGTTAGTTTATTCGGCCTCAGGCCGTGCATGTGCATGTTTGGCCGCACCCTTAGGTGCCAATATAAGGCCAGGGCATCGCCCATTGTAAAGGGAGTTGAAAAGTTATGGGTTAAGGAATAGATACCGAAAAATCACCATGGTTTTGGTGGCACACGATCGGTGTGGTCTTGAGATTTCCTAGAGGAATTACTCTTTGGTGTGTTGAATCCAATTGAGGTGTTGGATTTTGCTTGCTGGAACTTCGGTTCTTCTACCCTTTGTTTACGTGCTGCAGTGTGTGTGAGAGAAGGTTTATCCAGATTTATCGAGGAAGTCTTGTTGTTCTTGTGCTGCACAAGAGCTAGGAGGCTACCGTCAAGGTGTAACATGAAAGATCAGGCCAAAACAATGAACCAGGTGCTCCACGACCACCCCTAGGAGGTCCACGACCACTTCCAGGTAGTCCCCGAGTAGGTCTTTAGGACCACCCCGAAGGCCTTCCAGGACCACCCTGGAGGTCTTCCAGGACCACCCAAAAGGTCTTTAGAACCACCCTGGAGGTCTCCCAAGACTACCCCGGAGGTCTTCCAGGACCACCCGCGAGGTCTTCAGGACCTCCCTAGGATCTCTTCGGACCTCCCCAGGACCTCCGTCTAGGATCTTCCTATGAAGTGGTTATCCACAGGGTCCACGACCAGTTGGTGTACGACTACCCCTAGTTGGTCTACGACCACGACCATGTGTCTTACGACCACCCCCAGTTAACCACTCCCAGGAGGTCCACGACCACTTCCAGGTAATCCCCGAGGAGGTCTTCAGGGCCACCCTGGAGGTCTTCCAGGACCACCTCGAAGGTCTTCCAGGACGGTCTTCAGGACCACCCCGGAGGTCTTCCAGGACCACTCCGAAGGTCTTCAGGACCTCCCCAAAACCTCTTCGGCACCTCCCCTGGACCTCCCCAGGACCTCCCTCCAAGACCTTCCTAGGAAGCGGTTATTCACAGGGTCCACGACCAGTTGGTCTACGACCATGACCATGTGTATTACAACCACCCCCAATTAGTCTACGACCACGAATATGTGGTTTACGACCAAGTCCAGATGGTCCACGTCCATGTCTTCGACCAGGTGTTCCAAAACCAATATGGCAAGTGAAGAAGATGGAAAGATCGAAAGCCAGAGATGGTCCAGGGACAAAAGAACATACGGTTTCGTCGAATAGATGCATCTGGATTGGTTCCATACACTCAACCTCCTCGGGCAGCGTTGCATCCGTGCTTGCGTGCTCGCACGTCCTGTGCTTACAGGCGTTGTGCTGCTGCTCTACATTATGAGAATACAGATTTATCTGGCCCAAGTGCATTGGCCTTGCCGTTTCTTTTGACCGTAGTTACCTTGACATGCCTCCTTTGCAAGTACAGTTCCCGTTGTGTCGGCGACTCCATTGGTGGCAACGATATACCTCCTCCGAAAGCGCCACGTATAGGTACTCATTGTATCGGTAGCTCCGTCGATTTGCAATAGTACTATTCCTCGGGAAGTGTTGCGTGAGTGCACGCGTGTTAGTGTGTCATGCGCCAACAGGTACTGTGTTACTGCTCTCCATTATGAGAATTGCTTTCGTGTTCGTGCTTAGTGCGCCACCAAGTACTTTCTTACTACTCTCCATTATGAGAATTAGTGATTCATCTGTGCTATATACGGTCGCCCTGCCGCTCCTTTTTACCTAGCCCCTTTGTCTAGTGATAGTGTGTTTGCCTAGCTTGCTTTACTTACCTTTTGTTCCCTATTGTGCCTGGTTCGCTTCGTCCACTACTTCCGTTGTTGCTCTGTACGCTCTTCTCGCCGCTTGCTCTTTTCACCGAGAAAATCATTACATTTTCGTATGCCGGTCGGTCTTCGTCATTGATGTTAGATTTCCTTGCTCAAAGGTTGCTTTGTTCGGAATCTTGTGATAGGTTTGATTGCACGTACAAAAAAACAGGTTGCTTCTATGGCTGTTTGTGCATTGCTAGCATCGTTTCATCGCTTTCTTTGCATTTTTTTCTGTTTGCTCGCTCACATTGGCCGCGTTTTTTCATGGCGCCTTTTGCGGTGCGGCTTCCGAAGTCCTTATCTTACCTTCTTTTGCTCCATGCTTACCGATCCTTTTATAGTTGTCTGTACAAGGTACCATCAAATACGCTGTTCTAACTCTTTTGCATCAGCTTATGTATATCACCGATATATAAGCTTACTCTCACCATCTAAAAGAATGATCTGGTCATTGCTTCAGCTTTCCCTTTTTTTAGCTGAATTGTTATTTGCACTATTTGTTCGTATGTTCATTGTCCCTGCTGCAATCTCTTACATCAGACACACTTCATATGACCTTACAGTCAACTGCTACGTAGATATATACAAACCTACACATGACATTGCTATTCTTTTACACCTATTGCCTATTTGCTTTCCCTAACTCTTTTTAGTCAACCTGTAAATAGCTTACACAGAAATGCTTTGTTAAGCCATTTAAGAAGATAGACCAACCAGTGTTGCGGTCTCTTCTTTCTATTAAATGGTTTTTAGTTGCTATCTTTTTCCATACGGTCAATGTGACTGGAGAGTTGAACTATATTTTTTTAGCTATAGTTAACCACTGATCTTTGTTTCCTTTTCCAGTGATAGCTTATTGGATAGCACATGGCATACGCTACGCTTGCTCAGATTAATCCAAGTAGCCGATAGTGGATAGTTTGTGTCAGAGTTTCACATCGTTGGCACTACCGTAAAGGATCAGATGATGGTCCTATAGATCACACTGATTTAGTACTCCTTGATGAACATGTCATATCCATACCTTGATCACCGCCTCTTTTACCATACACATCCATTTCCCCAAATATTTGCCTTTATACTTTTCTAACCTAATACCTTGCTCTTATAGGGCAATCATATGTATGCGGAGATAAGTCTTCACAATGTTGCCCGGTTTGAACCTTTACTTGAAGAAGAGAAAGTCTACGAGCTAAGGAAATTCATTGTTGATGCACCAAAAAAGGTGTTCAAACCAGTTGAAGCACCTTTCATGATTTGGTTTACAAAGCATACAGTTGTTGAGGGAAAAAAAGTGCCTAACAGTTTCCCAATGTGGACATATAATCCAATTATGTTCACGGAGATTCCTAGACCTACTGCTAACCCCGAGTATTTTGTCGATAAATATTTCTTACTGCTCACAGCTTGGTCTTACAACTCTGTCTGTTCCTTCGCTTTATCTTACAGATTTTCCTATTCCTTTTCATTATCTTAGATGTTATAGGTTTACTTATTACTCACAACTTTATCTTACAGCTTTGCCTATTCTTTTGCTTTGTCTTACAGCTTTGCCTATTCCTTTCATTATTTTAGATGTTATAGGTTTCGTTTCTACGATTTCAGATATAGAACAGATTCATACTGCCTCCCGCCCCACACCTTCAATAAAAAGGACGGTCTTAATTCTTGATAGTAGGTCAGCACAGATTTATAGCCATGCCTTGCTGTTTACTGAACATAATTCATACATATTTCATGCATACATATAACTTACCTATTTATGCTTCCCGTTCAGTGATCATGAAATCAGGCTTGATATGTGGGGTGAATGTGCCACGCTGTTCGACAAACAGAACATACAAGCAATTAGCGAAACAGAACACGTAGTCGCAATATTTGTCGGGACCTTGCCAAAGATATTCAAAGGTAATATCACCATTAAGCTACATGTTGTACTTTTGCATCTTATCAGTATACTACACACTGTTAGCCGTTTATATCTACTAGACTTACTACTTAACACCATGCATAGGACGAATAAGCCTAAGTGGGAGCTCAGCCTGTAGATGGTACATAAATGCAGACGAACCTGAGATTGACATGTTACGTGCGAAGTAGGTTCTTTACTTTACTGATGTGTTGCTGATTACTCTCGCTTTCCTATCCAGCCTCTTACATATATATCACTCAAAATGTCTTTCTATTTTTTTTACAGCAAACACAAGCAGTTCACGCCGCTTCAAACAATTGCACCTTCTATGTACGGCATTTCTACATTAGTTCCCTATCTTCCTGTTGAAGAAAAAACAGTTCGAGAACTTCTTGATCTCGACATATTTGGCTGCGAGGTAAAATAACTACGCCCTTTATGAACACTGCTTATTGTTGTACTAAAATGGTATATAAGCGATCCGATTAATCTATTATATTGTTTCCCAGGGCGCCTACTATTCATGCACCGTTACAGTTATGCACCAAGCACCAGGCCAACGATGGTGGTTTCCCTCATGCCAACTTTGCCACAAATTAGCCGCACCAGACGGCGCATTTTACAGATGTTCTGACCCGAACTGCACATCAACACATGCTGATCCTAAGTAAGACTGTCGTTGTTTCCACAACAATTTTCTATAATCCTGCCCCTCATCCAATGAACTAGACTTTTAAATATACTTACAATCTTTTATACTAGGTATCGAATTGCTCTAATTGGATCAGATGGCAACGATGAGGCAGAATTTGTTCTTTTTGGAAAGATTGGACAGCAGATTGTGCGCAAACAGATCCTTACTTTACTTCGTGTTGACCATCCCGTACACGAGCCTCTACATGAAATACTCACTACTGCTCGCACAAGAGATGCGATACCAAATGATATTGCTGCAATTGTATCCCAAAAATACACATTTGTGGTATCAGTCACTGACAAGAGTTTTCTACGACCACGACCATCATTTCAGGTTCTTAGAGTTGACATTATTTTTGGTAGACAGCTACACTCTTCGCTTTTCTATACAAGCCCGTCCTCGCGTCTGTCCACCACAAAAGATAAATCTCTCATACAAGAAATCATCCCTTCTATCGATTCTGAGCTGGGGCCATCATCTTCTACACATGCGACAACACGTATACCAGAATCGCCGTCCCAACTGTCGCAGTACCCAATGGCACTCGAGGTAACCTATGGTTCACCTGATTTTATATTTTATGCATTAAAATTATTTCCTTTTTTTAGATAACCCTGCTCCATTGCTTTGGTATTTGAACACTCTTCGTCAACACTCCTGTTGCCTTTTTCGGATATGTGTCTACATAATTGCTCGCAGCCAGATTCTATGTTACATGCTATACTCCTAGCACCCAGCAGACCAAAAAAAAAAAACGATAAACTACAGTGTCCTATAATCCTTACTGAACACTTTAAATAGAACCTTTGCTATTGTTGTTATAATTCGCTATAGAACCTATGTTTAATTATCCGGTTTGTATTTACCTATTTATAGTTTGCACACGTGCTTGTGCTATTTCATTCAATTCTAGAAACCCGATAATACGCTGTAGATATACTTTATCACTCTTATCCTCTTACTTCTACCATGTTAGTTGCATTTAGGATCAATTTAGTTATACGGTTTATATTTAGCAATTCACGATTTTCGCTACCGTTTAAGCTTTTCAGTTATTCCTAGAAATCCTGATATTGCATTATAAATATAATTGATCGCTTTTATCCTTTGAATTCTATGATATTGCTTACATTTAAGATCGAGTTATACATCTCGATCACAGTTCCTTTTCATGGTTCGTGCCATAGCAATTCAGATCAGTATCTATAGGTTTCATTTACCCAACAACCTTCGCAACACAATACACATTAATTGAATCTTACACTTATTAGATCCCTTTATTATTGTCGCTTCCTTTTGACTGTGTTACATCTATCGCTTCGGCCAGGTATAGATCTATAAATGCAGTTTCGTCTAATATTTCATTTACATGCTGCGGTTTTATCCCATGCAAAAAAAAAACACCACATTGTACCATGCTACTATTGTTTGTACTCAGCTTATACATATGCCTTAGTACAGCTGTTAAACATCCGTAATGTAACCGCGTAGGTTAGTCTTTATAGCCTCTCTTTAATAGTATCTCTTATGCCGCCATCACCATTAAAGGTGTTTAGATTTTTCACGCCCCAGTAACCATTTATGTACTGACTATACTCTATTAGATCCACCTCCTACAAACTTTCTTAGTTACATTTGACTTTTGCTCTATCATTGCTCTAATCTTAGCTTCTATATGCCGCTGACATTTAATATGCTTCTCACTAACTATCCAATTCTACTGAGCTATTCTAAGTCTAACATTTCAAAACAAATCGTCTTCATGATAATCGTTCGTAGAACACACCTTTCTTTATGACAAAACAGGCTACTACGTCCAGCACTTCAACTAGGTTTTTTCCCCCTAAAAAACGCGTATAACACTACCGATTACCTAAACTTGCTAACGTGCCTAACTTTTCCACATATACTGTGCCTACTTTTTTTTGTCTTGCAGTGGAGATACTGTGCCTATATCAAAACACGTTAGAGGAACTCGCTTGTTGACCGACCATCGTGAGAACACACCAATGATCCAAAGGTAAAACTCAAACTATTATATACGGATATAATTCCTAGCTATATGTTGTCTAAAAAAAAAATCAGAAGTAGCTCTTAGATTCTGTAACTACTATTCAATCCATCCATGCATATACAAACACACCTATACATCTTTTTTCTTCATATAGTTTACAAGATGTGTTTCGATACTGTTGTCACCAAACAAAGTCCCACGCCACCTACAATTACACGGCTAAACAAAATAGCCGACCTTCAGTGTATAAATAGGTACCTGCTCCACCGCCTTACAGATCTATTTTCACTCATTTGTACTGGCTTTAACTTTGTACACAGTTCCCCGCTTACTATGCCACGTATACACACACAAGGTCCCACACAACCTACAATTACACGACTAAATAAAACACCCTACCTCCGTGTTTAAATAGCCATCTACTTCACAGCCTTACAAAACTTTTTTTCGCTCATTTATACCTGCTTTAGCTTTATACATATGCGTTAATCATTGTCTCGCTTTCACCTTAAACTTCGCTAATAGTTTTTGCACAAGGGCCACACACCACAGCAATCACAGCCTATTGAAGATGACATAATGTTTGAGAAATCGACGCAGTCTATTCCACCTAAAAGGTTAGTTGATTATATTGCTCATCTCCCGAACTATAGCGAATGTTTGTTCAATTGCTTCATTGAGTTTCATTCATCATAACCATGCATCCATATCTAACCTATAGGTCTGCAAGAGTTGCCGGACATCCTGCAGTTGATCCACCCGCCAAAAAAAGGTCTACGCTGCCTAAAACAGACAGAGAGTAACGTCGGTGCTCTAACCAAAATAGGCACGTTGCAGGTGTAATAGTTCCTTGGCTCAAAACCACAAGTAATTTGCTTTCACTGCTATGTTACCCATCACACCTTACACCTCTCCTATCATTGCTAGGCAGATTCCTCTAGCACCCTATAATACAACAATGCCGGTCCAGCAGCGCCTCACCATTTTGCTCTAAATAGCTGCTTTTTACTTTCTGGCTCCTGTAATAAGAAGCACTGTCTTTTGCTACTTGTACTTCTACTCTTTAGAACCGTGTTGTACATATTAGCCTTTTGCACTATCTTTTGCTACTCGCACTACTCATTAGAACCGTTTTGTAAATATTAACCTTTCGCCTACACTCTTGACTTCTTACAACAAAGCAATATGATTGCTTTCATGATCTAATCTTCATGCTGAATTATCTAGAACCCGCATGTATAGAGTATAGCCTCTATTTACTATATACAACTAGTCCTATTGTATATATACTCCAATATTTATACGTGTTCACTACCTACGCCGCGTTTTATTGTTTCGTCGCCTACTTATGTGCCTTTGGGTTTTACCATATTGCCTAATATTATCGGATTAACACTAGACAACAGACGCCAATAATACACCATACTCTTTGAATATATTAGCGGCCGTAGCTATGCCATTTAGCGCGGATAGCATCTATTATACTCAAATTGCAGCACCATTAGATTATTTCTTATCCGCCGCCTAGGACCTCCCTCCAGGACCTCCTCAAGGACCTCCCTCCAGGACCTCCTCAGGACCTTCCTCCAGGACCTCTCCCCGCAGAGGAGGCCCTAGGAAGCGGTTATCCATAGGGTCCATGACCAGTTGGTCTACGACCACCCCCAGTTGGTCTACGACCACGACCAAGTGTCTTATGACCATCCCCAATTGGTCTACGACCACGACCAGGTGGTCTATGACCAAGTCCAGATGGTCCACGTCCACGTCTTCGACCAAGTGTTCCAAAACCAATATGGCAAGTGAAGAAGATGGAAAGATCGGAAGCCATAGATGGTCCAGGAACAAAAGAACATATGGTTTCATCGATCAAATGCATCCGGATTGGTTTCATACCAATTCAAATCAGTTTTTTAGGAAAGTAAGAGTCTGTTTTTGATATTTAGTTTGTTTCCTAGGGATAGAGTCTAGGTATATCACGTTTGTTAGTTTGTTCGGCCTTAGGCCATGCGTGTGTGTGTTTGGCCGCACCCTTAGGTGCCAATATAAGGCCAGGGCATCGCTCATTGTAAACGGAGTTGAAAAGTTATGGGTTTAGGAATAGATACCGAAAAATCACCATGGTTTTGGTGGCAGACGATCGGTGTGGTCTTGAGATTTATCAAGAAAGTCTTGTTGTTCTTGTGCCACGCAAGAGCTAGGTAGCTACCGTCAAGCTGTACCGTGAAAGATCAGCCCAAAACAATGAACCAGGTGCTCCACGACCACCCGAAGGAGGTCCACGACCACTTCCAGGTAGTCCCCAAGGAGGTCTTCAGGACCACTCCGGAAGTCTTCCAAGACCACCCCAGAGGTCTTCCGAACCACCTAGGAGGTCTTCCAGGATCACCCTAGAGGTCTTCAGGACCTCCCTCTAGGACCTCTTCGGGACCTCCCCAGGACCTCCCTAGGACCTTAGTTAGTCTACGACCACCCCCAGTTGGTCTACGACCATGTGTCTTAAGACCACCCCCAGTTGGTCTACGAAGCTACGCCGTTTAGCGTGAATAGCATCTATTATACTCAAATCGCAACGTCATTAGATTAGTTTTTATCCACCGCCCGCGCCAATTGGCGCGGGTCCCTTCTGTCAGCGCAACATCTCTTATACACTAGGTGGTTCCAATCTCCTGCATGGCTCGGCCTCCTCTTCACCGCATGACTCGGACTCCTCGCTAACCTCACGTCCGAGTCTCCCGAGTACGTGATCTCTGTGATCCTCTTTTCTCTCGGTTGTTGTACTTGCGCTTGGCAATCTCCAGCTCTCACTGTAAGCCTATATATGGCATCCGCGGTGTTGCTAATGCCGTGGCGGAGTCATGTTGGTTGCGACAATTGCTCCTGGAACTTCATCGTCCTCCTCGTAAGGCCACGGTGGTGTTTTGTGATAATGTTAGTGCCATATACATCATCTCCAACCCAGTACAGTATCAACGCACCAAACATGTGGAAATTGATTTACATTTTGTCTGGAACAAAGTCTCCCTCGGAGAGGTGAAGGTCCTGCATGTCCCATCCTCACATCAATTTGCAGACATTTTTACGAAAGGGTCGCCAACCACTTTGTTCCAGGAGTTTCGTTCCAGCCTGCATATCCATCCTGAGAGACAGTACAGGCTGCGGGGGGCTGTCAGCGCAACATCTCATGTACACCAGGTGGTTCCAATCTCCTGCATGGCTCGGCCTCCTCTTCACCGCATGACTCGGACTCCTCGCTAACCTCACGACCGAGTCTCCCGAGTACGTGATCTCTGTGATCCTCTTTTCTCTCGGTTGTTCTACTTGCGCTTGGCAATCTCAAGCGCTCATTGTAATCCCTATATATGGCATCCACGTATGGATGAATACTGTATGTTGAAGGGAGAAAATGAAGCAGTGAAGGGAGAACCAAGATTTTGACGACGTGAGCTTTCCCCATCGCCTTTCATGTATCTCTTCCCAGTCTCCTATTCTTATCTCTCCAAAGTGCCTTTGCCGATTCCAACAGAAAATCTACCCAAATTAGCTCAAGGAACAAGCAGTGGACGGGTACCCCGTTCCAGAACACGACCTGGCTGGGCGGCGAGCTCGGCTACGGCATTCAACGGAGCTCAAACGAGGCTTCGGCGACCGGCGGACGGCAGGCGCATCGTCAATTGCGTCAGTTCGTTGACTGCTTCGGCGGAGGCCATATGCAGCACCCCTGCTTCGATGCCTTTTAATCCACTTATATGCATTTTACAAAAAAAAAACCACTTATATGAGTTTCAATAATATATCATCTTCGATGTAATTGTTTTTTTTATCCTTAGAAAAATACTCTATTTTGACTACTATAATAATATCAGATTGTTTTTCGTTCTGCCCATTCGAAAAAACCGGAACGCCCTCGACAACGTTTTCTTCTAACGGTCGCACCAAATAACCCCGTTACTCTTCTCATCTATCTTGGTGTATTTTTTTACCAAGTACTTTCATAAGAGCTAGCTATGAAAGGAGGAGAAATCAGATCGGGCCAACCAAATGAACAAAACATGAAAAGGATGTGCGGATTGCGCAAGTACTTTGTGACCTGGAGGCAGATCTGATATTCTGATTCGAACCAAGAATTAGGAATTGTTCAGATCAGGTAAGAGTACAATGATGTGCATAAACTAGATGAGCACCATCAGATCATCTTCTTGAGCTCGATTTGGAGTTGCTCTTGCTGCCGCACCATCTCCAGATCAACCTAATCGGGCCAATCAAATCAACCAATTAGGCCTTAACTCCACCACCTCGCCCATCAATTGGGACAACAAATTAACCAATTTGGCCTCGGTTTTCGCAGCAAGCGTAGCAGCAGGCGGAGTGCCGCAGCAGGCAGGAGCATGTTGTAGTTCTTGGGGCGCAGTCGACGGCGGGGACTCGGCGGCCGGTGAGCTCGAGCTATTGATGTGTAATTACATCGGGAATGACAAAAACAACCAGATATTATTATAATAATCAAAATAGAGTATTTTACCATGATCAAACTTGGGGGTGCAAACGGAGTGGATACGGACGGACATCGCTCATCCTGTATCCTTTTCCATATTTTTTCTCGGATACGGACAATGCCGAATACGAATACGAATGCGGATAGTCTCGGTCACGAATACGAAGCGAATACATGCCGAACCGAATACGGATTGTCTCGGTCACGAATACTTATTCGGATATTACACGAAAACATAAACCATATATGTCACACAAATAAAGATCAATCAACCATACTACATGTCCAAAATGCAACTAGATTAGTAGTTTAACAAGCAAATTTAAAGACACCACATGATAACAGAGACTAGTTAAGCAAGTAGTAACTAGCAAGTACATGACATGGGCTAGTTAAGCAAGTAGTAACAAAAGAGTAAGTGCTAAGTAAGTATATGGACGCTAGTAGGTCGTTGACGGCACAAAAGACTTGTCTTTGTCTAGCAGCTGCTAACAGCGAGCCATCTCTAATTCTCTATTACCATGCCTCAGTCGATCACAGCCTCGGCCATCATCCCATCCTACAAAAATAGATTTGTAGAGTATGAAATCATATTATGAAACCAACTGAAAGTGATATTTTGCCATCTTAACATCTTAGTAGTATACACCACACAACACAGTATAATAGTAAAATCCTTCATAAAATTCGTCTTTCTTTTATAATGCTCCTTTTTGGAATGTGTGTTGCTTTTTAGGTATATGCGCGAAACCTGCTCGCCGTCTATCTTCCACAAGAATTTCAAGTCATCTAACATACTATTGGATAACGAGCTTAACCCCCATCTCTCATATTCTGGGTTTGCAGACCTCATTACCTATGGAACACTGTTGCAGTAGAGAAATAAGCAATCAGAACTGAAGTTATCTATCAGTCCGATATTTTACTATAGGCTCCATTTGTGAAGTTCTGTTACATTCTTTTGTTCAATCTAATGCAGTTGCAAACCAACAAAATATGTCAAAGGAAAAAAATGTTTGAGAATTTTTCTCCTGAAGTGCTCATATAATCATAACTTCAAGAAACAGACATTTGTTCTATAAATTTTCTTGGCAAAATTGGCTTAGCAGTGATCTGTACTGGTAAACCATTCTCATCTAAAATATGTCTTTTTCCTCTCTCATTTTCATTGAGAGTTACATGTTTTGTGTAGAATAACAATGGCAAGCTCTGCTGCTAAATTATGATCCCTACCTAAATGAAAAAAAATGGTGTATGATTCATGCATGCATCTAAATTAGTAGTTTAGTTACTGAACTTCGGTACACCCACTGTGAACAATGAACACTATAATTTTTGCAGTTCGATCGGTCTCGTGCTCTCAAATTTCAGTGTATGTATGTCCAGTTAAGGAGAATAATCAGAAATTGGATTTTGTTTTTCCCCTTTAGTGATAGCTTGCTTAACTTTCACAATCATGTTTGTAACCAGATTATCATGATCACTATAGAGCTAATGGTGTGCAATTAATTGTTTAGTAACTAGAGAGAAGGTCAGCAGCATCTACTGAAACCATAACCAAGAAAGCTCAACAAAACAGAGGAAAGAAGAATCTTTATATCATACATTAGACTAATTCCAAATGAGTTTCATGAAGCATGGTAACAATTTGTGGAACTAATAGAGTAATAGTGCAATGGTTTATCACTCTATTACAACAATGAAGGATGATATTACTATTATGTTTCTTTCCCCCCAATTCCAAATTATCCAGGCTCCTACTTCATTGGAATGCTCAACAAATTTTAGAGAGGACATATTGCCTTTCTCTTGTAGAAAGCTACTAACAAGTAACAACAAAGCTCGATGAGTCGGTACAAGCTCAAAGACAGATATATAATGCAAAACAATTTCAAATAGTATTTTGTTTTGTTTCCCAGGCAGTGCAGCGGCAGCAGTTTCAAAATTGTTTCAAAATTCAATGTTCTTTGTTTTCTGACAGAAAAGTGTATCAATTGCAAAGAGTAATATAATCCAGCCTCCTACTTGATTGCTGGAATGCAAAACAAATTGTAATACTCGAGCAGACTGGAACGCAAGTTACGCAATGCAAAACTTGTCATCAACATATACAACATACTCCTTAGTTCTTTTTGCCATCAGATTACATTTTTAGATAGTGTAGCTGATCGTGCAAAATAGAGCCTTTCCCTTAACAAAGGTAAATTAACTAATACCTTAACAATGCAGATCGTAGAATTCATTCCTCACCATATCCAGTGTCTTCAAGCACCTGACAAGAAAAACATTTCATTAACTTGTGAAGCTCCTTTCCATTCACAGCTCATGAAAGGCACATGTTTAGTAACTATTGACAAATGCTCATGGCCACTACAATCTGTTTCTATAGTAATAAATTTTTTGCATTGATAGGGCACTATTGTCTTAACGGTTGCTCAAGGGGGAGCTTTATGAATGTCACCATGGACATACTTCCCTACCAAATTATACACATTGAAAGTTAACAATTATCAAACCTCCGCGTTCATGTTTGTAGTAGCACATTGTTTATCTTCTAGCTCCAAATCCAACTCATCAACAAGTGATACTATCTTCTCCTTAGAACCTGAAATTTTTAAATGACATGAAGTTAGTAAACTAAAGCTGAAAGTGGTATAAACTATGAACTAAATGACTTATTATTACCTTTCCTAGATGAAGTTGTCCAGTCCTTGGTACAAATTAGAGCCTCAACCACCTCGGGCTCTAGTCGACTACTAATGGATCAACAACACGCCCACCAAAGATCAAGGCCAACTCAAGCAACAAAGGATACTTGAATAGCTAACACGTCATGAGCTAGTCGTGAGAGAACAGGAAAAGTCCCTTGGTGTGTGTTCCACCATGATAATATGTTAAACTCTGCACCCTTACCAGTAGGATCAACCCACCGAATTGGTTTTTCTTTAAGGTATAGCTCCAATTCATTCATATCACAACTTGTCACAGCTATATTCTCATACAAGAACTGTTCAATGTCATCAATACCCAAGTAGGCATCACCATGTGGATGAGAAGGTTCTTTAGAATTAGGCTTTAAAGCTTGAGAGTCTTTGGGCGTAAGCTTGGAACAACTTGTTCACAACATCTATAAAGCGATTAACTTCATGGGCAGCCCTCTCATGATAAATCTTCCCCATAAAATATTCCACCAGCTTTTTCTTATATCTTGGATCAAGAAAGCATGCCACAGCAAGAGACATGTTCGACTTATCCCAATACTTGTCGTATTTGGCTTTCATAGCCTCTGCCATACAAGAAATAGCGTCATCAACACTTTGACGCCATTCTGCAAGTGCCATCTTAATCTCACAAAATTTTCACCAAAACAGATTTGCTGTTGGATATTGATTTCCAGAAAATATCACAGTAGCATCATTGAATAAAATAGATATAACTGGACAAACAAAACTTTGCCATTTCATACAGCACTTAACTGCAACTTCTTATAATCTTGTAGTCTCACCATATTAGTATTCTTATAATCTAAAACTGAGTTGAGGTAGCTGTGTGCTGAAAAGCTTCCGAACACTTTTAACGAACAACATATATTCGAATAAATTGGGACTTCTTCTAGCTTCATCATGTCTTGAATTCATGCTATGCAACATTATCAGTAATGATCATGTCGCTACAAGTAATTAGACTGATTCTAGTTTCTAAGTCCGAATAAGAAAACTTAGTTGCACGTTTTTTTGGGGGTTCATGGAAATTATAGAGAGAAAAATGATACATGATGTGTATAGTGAATCATGTGTTCTTATGCCTCGGTCATCCCATGGAGATACAATGTCTAGAAATGCCACATCCTTGTGTTGATATTCATCTGTTGCCATCCATTTGTTGAATATGTTTTGTAGGTGAAGGAAATTGCTGCTCACATAGCAACTATCAACGACATCAGTTTTGATGCAGACGGTGAATATATAGGCAAATGCTCGGATGATGGCACAAGAGTAATAAGCATGACCTCTTCACCGATGAAAACTGAAGTTTGAGTACCATCGCCCATGAAAGCAATTGCTTTAGACCCTAATTATTCCCTAACTACGTAAGGTTTGCTACTGGTGGTTTAGCGGGCCAAGTACTTGTCTTGACAAAGAAGACTTGGGGAGGAGGCTACCACAAAAGGTGCACTTGGTTTCTCAGGGATAAAAATTTCAGGTTCTAAGGAGAAGATAGTATCATTTGTTGATGAGTTGGATTTAAAACAAATCATAAGAAGCTAAAACTTGAGGAAGCAGCCGCCAGCCGACCTCTTTCTGACTCCCTCTCCTTGTTTCTTGAGCGAAAAGGGACCTGTACGTGTTAGAACAAACAGCAAAAGAGACTTAAAATCCAGTAATCTATGGGTAGAGAGACAAGCTATAACTCAACAAGACAAAAAAAGGGTGTAGTAATCAACCTCAAGAACTTCTCTTTTACTAATTTCTGTAGCAAATCAAGAGACCTTTTCCCCCTGCAGTTATCAAGGGAGCCAATCAAACAGGGGAAATCATAAAACCCCACCAATCCAAATCATGGCTGCCATGATATGACAAGCTGTTAACAGCACAAATATATGGCTAATAACAATGATGATCTAAGCTGCCATGATATCAACTAACTTGAAACGTATGTAACACATCGACATTCATCACTTAAGAAGACCGTATAATTCATCTAAAAAAAAGAAGGTAAAACGAGTGTCAAGCTGAAGACTAGTTTGCTTGTAGGATGCATTCTTCTTGCACAATTGCAAAAGTAGTTTTGGCTTTGTGTCGGACCCGGATTTCGAGAATCCAAATCCTCTGTGAAATCACTGTGCTATTCCTCGGATCAAGAGCTAGCACTTCACAAGACACATTCTTCAATCATTCATACAAGCGTGAACTGAAATATTAAATATTACAACCAATCGAGTAACATAGACCACGCGGGTCGAAGTTTACAAAAGGGGCGGCGGCCCAAATTGATTACATCACAAAAGAGCAACGTAAACTACAGCGGAAGCAAAAGGCGAGGTAGGGCTCATCTCACACAGGCAAGCGATTGGGGTAACCCGTGTACGACGGATATTAACCAAGAGTTGGATAATATCAGTTGTACGCGAGTACCAACGGGTCTACTTAGGCTGGGCGAGACCTAAACTACAGACTATACTACTCCTCGTCATAGCCTTGTCCATCATCTCCTGGCCCATCGTAGAAAGCGTAGTCTCCGTCGTCTTCATTATCTGAAGGGTTGAGGGAGAAGCGAGAATGAGCACTACTACCGTGCTCGCGAGCCAACACACAATGCAATTATATACATGCAAGGCTTAACAAGGATGGCTCAGGTTCTTTTATTTGCGAAAGCAACTTTCCAAATATCATAATTACAAAGTCCTATTACTTAGCATTTTTAACAAATTGCATTTTGATAAAGAGAGCAAGTGCAATAATTATTTTAGTAGAGAATCCATTCGGCGGAAACTCTACCAATGCATCCTTTTAATTGGAGCGGCCTCCAATATCCACACCCATCGAGCTCGGCGACTCGGGCAAAAATCCAAAACAGGCTAGGTGAGCCCGCCCACCATTTTTATACCACCCACAAGGTTTTTGAAATAGAACTAACTCAAGTTATGATTCCCATGTCCGCTTTTGACCGTAGGGCACAATTTGCTTAAACAGTTTTAGACTCTGCAGAGGTTGCACACTTTACCCACAAGAGATAGTCTACCCATTACCCCACATGATTCCGTAGTCATGTGGTTGGGCGGCAAATCACAAGAACCTTTCTAGCTATCTCGCCCTTTCCGTCATTCCACCCATACGGGGTTACGCCCATATGTTGTGCGGGATGTTCACCACAACGACTAGCGCAGCTGGCCCCGGCCACAACGACTAGCGCAATTGGTAACTTCACCTTTTTGGTGTCCTTCCAAGCGGAGTATCTCCGCTTTGTACGTTCTTCGTTCCCCTCTAGTGAGATGACTTCCAAGGTTCAATAACTTTACTAAGCCAAGTTGCACTTTGAAGACTTGTGGTTGTACTTATTTAACACGGGAGGTCGTGACAAGATTAAGTCCTTAGGGTTATCCGGGTGGTTCATTCCACAAGCCAACCAACCATGTGCTCCCTGAGCACCCACCACCTCACCATCCGCCCAGATAGAGCTAGCATTAGGGTTTTGAGGAGGAAAACCAATTTATTTTCCACACCTTTTTAGCCAATGGACCACCAATGACTACCCAAAACATTTTATGTTTAAGGAAATGATGATTGAGGTATTTAATACCCCGGTACTTAAGCAAGTCTAGCATGTCGCTTAAGTGCAACCTATAACTAGTATTACCATATAGTTACTAGGGTGACAAGGATTAATGGATTCAATTTATCAAGGATGGCATATTAAATTAAGTAATCAACAAGTGGGAATTTAGCTACCTTAAGCTTTAACATACATTTGATAAAGAAATAAAGCATGCAATTTTGCTAATTTAAACGAATATAATTTACATAAAATGTAGGATCAATATGGTCAAAGTATTGACTCGCCTTGGTTAAAGGCTAGGGGATCTTGGTACTCTTGGTCTTGATCAACTTGAGGATCGCCGGCGTCTTCAAATCCTAATCGCGCGAGAATACCGGAAAAAGACACAACGGCAAAGAGAGCAAATAAATAAATAAGGAACAATAAATAAACTCCAAATTAATCAAGTCCTATGCCATTAGCAAGATCTTGATTTAACAAATTTTTAGAAATTTATTTCATAATTTTTGGAGTTAAAATGGAGTAGATATGAATTTTTGAAGATTAAAAGGAATTAAAAGGGAGAAAGAGGGTTGGGTGCACGGAACAGTGTTGAACCGAGTCTATGTGAACAGGGGGCTCGGGTCCATGGAAATGGTGGGCTGCAGGGCCCACATGGCAGCCAAAGGGAGAAGGGTTAAGAGCAATGACAGTGGGCCTCAATCCAACCCAATCCCCATTCTTTTGCCCTGCTTTCTTTGCTTCAGAGTAAGAACAGGGGAGGGGACAGAGGGCGCGCAAGGCGGTGAGGGGGGCGCCGCAAGGGAGGCGCGGGGCCAGCAGGGCGGGCGGGTCGCCGAGGGCGGCGGCCACGCCAGGAGGTGGCGGCAGCTGAAAGGGGCGGATCTGACAGCCTTGGCCAGACAGCCAGTGGCGGCTCGGCACGGCCAAGAGCTCGGCGGTGGAGCGGCGCCAGGCGCGAGGATCGCCAAGACCGGCGGCTGTGCTAGTGCGGGCCAACCGGTGGTCGGGCGGCTCGGGCGACAGGTTGGCGGCGGCGACGACAGGGGCGGAGAAGGAGAGGCGCAATGCGGGCTGCTCGGCGACGGGAAGGCGAAGGGAGGTGGGGTTAGCTTCCTTGCGTCGTGGGGTGCCCGTGGCGTGGTCGACCAGCGGGTACTCACCGAGCAATGGGCGGGCGAGGAGGCGGCGGCCAACGGAGCTCGGCGGTGCTCTACTCTGTGGTATTTACCGAGCTCGGGCGGCGTGGAGGCTCAAGCAAGGGATGGGGAGGCTTTATAGGGAGCCATGGCGTGGGAGGATGCGGGAAGTGCAGTCCGGGCGCGCGTCCCGAGGCGGCAGGACACGCGCGTCTTGGCGCGAGGGAAGCGCCGGCGAGGATGTGCGGCTCGAGGCAGCTCTGCGGTCATGGCGTCGTAGGTGTGAGCCGCGCGCGCGGCAACACAGAGCAAGCAAGTGGCGACGGACGGGCAGCGACAAGACGGCACGAGGCGTCTGGCGAGTGCGGCGCGCGACCATGTGGTGATAACGGGAGAGGACGGGTTGGTGCGGCGACAAGACAGTGGCGAGCGGGAGCAGTAGGTGCAAAGGGCGATGGCGCCGTCCCACGGAAAGCTGCAGGAGCTGGTTGATCCAGGCAGCGTGCGCAGCGGGAGGGAGAGAAAGAGAAGAGGGGGCCTGGGAGGTAAGTCAAAATGGTCGTTACACTTTGGGGGCATCAAAATATTCAGAGCTTAATTATGAGTTTGTGACTTACCTCAGAATTCAAACTGCATATATGGAGAAGAATGGTGGGTGCTGTTGCTGCACGAGTATTACACGTACTCAACTAAGAATACAAACGGAAGAGAAAGCAAATAGGAGTACATTAGACGTACTCAACTACGAATACAAACGGAAGAGAAAGCAAATACATTAGCAAACTTGCATGCGATTGATAACTTGAGGACACAATTACCTGCCTGGCGCTACTATATTCGCTATGCAACTTGATTAATTAACGACCGTTTGAACCGTGGGAATTCTGTAGGAATTCCACAAGAAATGATTAGCAAAGGCGACTTGATTAATTAGGGCCCGTTTGAACCGTGGCAATTTTGTAGGAATTCCACAAGAAATGAAACATCCACTCCCATTGGATATGGGTTAATTACCTACGAAATTGCTGCAGGAATCCTACATTTTAAGCGAGGTGTTGTGATCGTTGATTGGGTACAGGTCCGAGGACCAAGGATAGGTCACTCGCCCTCATCTAATCGTCAGTAGGGCTCTTCCCTGTAGAGGTAGCGATGCTCTGATGCGTGATTAGCCAGGGAGGAGCAAGAGATCGCCCTCCAAGCTCAGCCGGGACTCTTCTTGACGAACAAAGAGGCTCTGATCTTTGACCAGCCGGTCTAGCCATATGGGAGATTATAGAGACGACCCTATTTAACTTCTAAGAAATAATCTATAAGGAAACCTATTAATCCAATCAAATCTTTTCAACTATTAAAAATAACATTCCTAATAGATAAGATCATATCTCTAATAATAACTTGATAGAAAAGAAATCCAAAATAACCTAACTAACCAACTATCCTCTATTCTAGGAAATCAATCGGCATCTATGAAAACAGAGGCTTGATTTTTTTCACACGAATATGCCTAATCTTTTCCCAATCTGGATCTCCAATGATCTGACAGCTCCTCCTGAGAGAGCAGTTGCCACCACGAAGTACAAATTTCTTGAGGGATTGGGGGAGTTTCGGCAGTGACCGGATATTCGGGCTCTGTTCGATCTTCAATTCCTCTAACGATGTTAGGCTGTCCATGTTCGCAGGCAAAGAGTTCCAACTGCAGGCTGAAATTATAAGCGTACACAAACGAACGAAAGACTCGCCAATCCTTGGGGGAACATCCGATCCAGTGCAACCCCAGAACTTAAGATATTTCAAGGCTGGATCATTTCTGCTGTCCTGTTGAGTGACCCGATCTCCCGACAACCAACTTGGGTACCTCCGACCATCGTAGTCACTGATGGAAAGTGAAGTAATCTGCGACGGTGGATGGAGACCCTCAAGTACCTCCGCTTGAAGTTCTGGAGAGCAACTCTGATGATAAGTCCACCGTCCCGTCACACGCAATGAAAAGACCTTAAATGCCCCATCAACACCGCCCCATCTCAGCTCCAGCTCTGTTAGGTGTTTCTTGCAAGCTAACTTGGCTTGAAGAGCTTCCTCCTTGCTTTTAACATTTTCAAGACCTTCGATATGCAGTTTGCCACGAAGTTTATTTAGGTGCTCCAGCTGTTGTATCTCGTATCCCCTCTTATTCCTCACATCAAAGCGATACAAAGTTTGGAGTGACGTCAGCCTCCCTACATCAGGAAAGTTCAAGCCATACCACGTGTGCATATACCGCAAATTGATAAGGTTGGACATTTTTTCCTCGGAGGAAAACTGCAAATGAGTGCCAGGTGGGAGAGAGAGCACCTGCAGATGGTAAAGCAAATACCATCCTTGCTCTTAACCAGTTTCGGATGCGCATCGTCTCGGATGCGCATCGTCTGTGATCTCATCAAATGACCCAGTTGCGTTCTCATCCTCTATCGTCCACTGCATGGTTTTACTCGCGTACCCAGCGGTGCTGAGTTTGTGGGGGTGAGTGTTTTGTGCCTGAAGAGCCTTGTGCACCACACTTTGTTCCTGATGTTATGAATATCGCTTGTATTCAATATGAGACCAATGGACCGGTATATATACACAAAGTACATGTGGTGAATATGCAAAGAACCCCTCATAACAATGGGGAATAACAAACTATACATATATCTCTAACACCCCTCCCCCCTCAAACTCATGGTGGATCAACAACACTGAGTTTGGAGAGGTAGAAGCCGTGCTGTGCTCGAGTCTGGGCCTTCGTGAAGAAATCCGCTATTTGAAGCTCCGAAGACACATACTGAAGAGCAATCACCGATCATGCACACAAGACCTCATGAAGGAAGCATCAACACCAATATGCTTGGTGAGCTCATGCTTCACAGATCACGAACATCTTGATAGCACTCAGATTGTCGACAAGAGAGAGTCGGTGTAGTGACGAAACACCAAAATCCTCAAGTAACCACCGTAGCCAAGTAATCTCTGCTTTGTCAAGAGAGCCATAGCTCGCAACTCACCTCTGCACTCGAGCAGGACACTGCGATCTGTTTCTTCGTCTTCCGGGCAATGAGAGAACCGCCAAGAAAAACACAAGATGGCGAGATAGACCGACGATCGGAAGGATCAACGCCCAAGTAGCATCTGAATAAGCTGAAGTCAGTAACAAAATTTGGAGCGTGGAAAGAAGAGACGGCGAGAGATAGTCCCACGAAGGTATCGCAGAACTCAAGAAGGTGGTCAGTAGTGAACTGAGAGTGGGGCGTAAACGAATCGACTCGAATGTGAACCGGATAAGTGATATCCGAGCGAGTAACAAAAAGGTAGACAAGACTCCCAACAAGATGACGATAGCGAGTCGGATCGAGAAAGAGGCTCGCCATCGAGGGTCGGAGGTGAACATTGAGCTCCATGGGAGTCTCAACGATCTGTTGATCGATGAGAGAGGCGCGATCAAGAAGATCTGAATATACTTCTCTTGGGACATAAAGAAACCATCTGGAGTAAAGTAACCTCAATCCCAAGGAAGTAAACGAAGAGGACCCAGATCCGACACAAGGAACGCTCACTAAGATGAGCCTTGACAAAGGCAATGTACTCGAGAATCATCTCGATAAATGATCATATCATCAACATACAGAAGAAGAAGAGTCCGACCACGAGACGAAGTGTGGACAAAGAGCGCAGGATCATGATCACTCGCGGAAAAGCCAGAGGAGAGTGACCACAGAGGAGAAGCGCTCAAACCAAGCACGAGGGGCTTGCTTAAGGCCATAGAGAGAGCGACGAAGGCGACAGACCATGCCCTCAGGAACAGAATACCCAGGTGGCGGATGCATGTAGACCTCCTCACGCAACTCGCCATTAAGAAAGGCATTCTTGACATCAAGCTGTGAAACAGACCAGTGGCGAACAGACGCCACCGAAAGAAGAGTGCGGACAGTGGTCATGTGAGCCACGGGAGCAAAAGTCTCGTCGTAGTCACGACCATGCTCCTGCTGGAAGCCACGGGCAACAAGACGCGCTTTATAGCGCTCAAGAGAGCCATCAGAGCGAGTCTTAATCTTATAGACCCACTTACACGTGATGGGACGAGAGTGAGATGGAAAGGGAACAAGATCCCAAGTACCAGTACGCTCAAGGGCAGCAATCTCTTCGGCCATGGCATGCTGCCACTCGGGGTGAGTAACAAACATCCGTGAAGAGACGAGCTCACGAGTAGTCAAGCTGCCAAAGAAAGGCAAAAGCAGGCGGGGCGAAGCGGTAGCGATCGCGGAGCGTAGCAAGGAGAAGATGACCCATCGAGGAAGATGGATCATCGAAGAGGATGACTCCTCCGGAAGATCCTCATCTGAGGTCGACGAGTGTAGACGAGTGTAGTGGGAGGAGCTCGAGGAGCCGCAGGAGACAAGCGGCGGCGACAACGGCGGAGAGGGCACAGTGGGAATATGTGGAGACTCAGTGGGACGGGTGGGCAAGGGCAAAACAGATATAGGTGTATCTGGAAAGGTCAAAAAGGACAGATACTCCACAGAGGAAGCCGAAGGAGAGACAGGACATGGATAGAAAGGACGAGACTCGTCGAAAGTCACATCCCGAGAAATCCGCATCCGTCGACCAACAGGATCCCATCACCGATAGCCCTTGTGCTCGGCACTGTATCCTAGAAAATCACACTCAACAGACTGAGCGGTCAGTTTGGTACGTTCTCGAGGGGCGAGAAGAACGTAGCAAACGCAGCCAAATAGACGAAGGGCAGAGTAGTCAGGAAGGAGACCACAGAGACGCTCAAAAGGGATTGCGCCCTGAAGAGCAGAAGAAGGCTGGATGTTGACGAGATAGGTGGCAGTGGAAACAGCCTCGGCCCAAAAGTGAGGTGGAATAGAGGCGGCAATCATCAGAGCACGAGCCGACTCAAGGAGATGACGATGCTTGCGCTCAGCAACACCATTCTGAGCATGAGCACCAGGACAAGAGAACTGAGCGAGAGTGCCCTGCTTAGCAAGGAAGCTGCGCAGGTGATGAGAGAGATACTCGCCAAAGAGAGTCGGACGAAAGACACGAATAGGAGTGGAGAACTGTGTGCGGACCATAGTAGCAAATTGTTTATAGATGGACAAGGCCTCACTACGAGAAGACATGAAATATATCCAAGTGTGGCGAGAGAAATCATCTATAAATATGATATAATATCGATGGCCCCCTTTCGAAACGAAAGGAGCCGACCCCAAACATCTGAATGAACAAGATCAAAAGGACGCTGAGATCTTGACTCACTATGAGGATAAGGAAGTGAAGTTGTTTGCCTAACTTACGTACGACAATCTAAAGACACGTCTCTGAGATGACCCCGAAGACCACGGCGAACTAAAGACGATGCAGACGAGATCCACATAGATGGCCAAGGCGGTGATGCCACCGCTGAAAGAGCCGGTAGATGGAGTGGCGAAGCGAGAGAGGCGGCGGCGGCGGTGGCGGAAGGAAGGTGAAGCCGATCAAGCTCCCAGAGACGCTGTGAGTCAAGGCACCGAGGGCAGAACCAACCAGAGCTCCGTGTGGCGGTCCTGAACACAACAAGAGTCAGAATCGAGAATGACCCGACAACCAAGATCAATGTCTGTCCAGCAGAAAGAAGCCGCATGGTAAGGCGAGGAACATGAAAAGATGAGTTGCTAAGAGATCCTCGACTGAGATGTAAAGAGAGGTACCATTAGCGGTGAGAACGATGAATAGGAGAATCAAGAGGTGTAATGAAGGACGAGTGGAAGCATCGAAGTCATGTGAAAAGATGCTCCGAATCAAGAATCCACGGGAGGTACCGATGTGTAGAAGGTGGTTTCTCGGTGCGAAGAGTCGATGTGAGCTGCGCAGAACTGCCGAGGAGAACTCAAGCGCAGCAAGCGCCGAAGTCCGCTATCTCTCGCCGGTGAGAGAAACTCTTGAAGGAGTCGATCTGACGTCGATGTAGAAGCACCGATGTCGATGCTAGTAGAAGAACGACGTGAAAGATGCCGCTTCTTCTTATAGCACTGGGACTCAATGTGGCCGACCTTGTCGCAAAGATAGGAAGCGATGAGGACGGCCACCTCCGGATGGAGGACGGCCACCACCGCTGTGGCGGCCACCGGAGGAGGCAATGTCTTTGAAGCGTGGAGCGAGCGGTGTAGCGGTGGACGAAGGCGAAACACGAGGGGAGTGGCATCGGCAAAGACCACTCAAGCGAGTCTCCTCTGCAGTATCTCGGTAAGAGCCTCCAGGAGAGTGACACGAGGGTGCCGTGCAAGGAGCTGGGCACGCCTCTGCTCGAACTCAGGACGAAGGCGAGTAAGGAACTCGTAGACCCGCTGAAACTCCAAGTCAAGACGCATCTGGCTAAGACGGACACGAGCGACAACCACCGTCGGCGAGTCCAATCGACGCCAGACAAATGAGCTCATGCGTAAAAGCGTCCAACGATAGCATCACCCTGCTGAAGAGAGTGCTCCTGACGGACCACGGACAGGTACAAGGCATCACCAGAGGGCTCGTAGCGCTGACGAAGGTGAGTCCACATCTGGAAAGCCGAGGAGAGTCCCACAACCTCAGAAGAGAACTGAGGCTGGACACTGGCAATGAGGACAGCAGCAGCCCGAGCGTCGTCGTCGTACCACTGAGTGTAGATGGTCAGTCGATCTTTGTAGGAATCCAGAGCCTCTTGGTAGGCAGAGGCAGCCTCATCATTAGCAAGGTGAGCGGCCTCAATAGCAGCCTTGTCGGCTGTCGGGGGCAGCGCAACAGGCGTAGGCTCCGTCGGAGGAGTAGGGCAAGGCGGGCAGATGACATCGCCAGAGAGGATGCCCCAGAGACGAAGACCACGCATATGGATGCGCATGTGAGACACGAAGTCGGTGTAGTTAACACCATCGAAGATCACCGAACGAGGGGAAAGCAGACCCATTGGTGGCGGTCTTTGGGCGGCACGGCGACCAAGGGAACGAAGTCTAACAGGCGGCGCTGGACGGCGCGGCGGTTAGAGCGACGTTTTTTTTTTGCCGACTTAAAAATCAGCCTGGAAACAAAACAGGCCCGGCCTGTTTAAACCAAGCGGGGGAACCCTAGTTCCCCCGAGTCCCTCTGATGGCGGCGGCGGGAGCCTCCCCTGATGGCGGCGGCAAGGGGAGCCGGCCAGGAGGACGCGATGCGGCGGGAGCCTCCCCTGATGGCGGCGGCAAGCGGCGGGAGGCGTCACCGGGCGGCGGCGGAGCGGATCAAAGCTCCTTGATGGCGGCGGCGGAGGAGCTAGCTGCTGCTTGTTCTTCTGCTCGCCTCATCATCAAGTTGCGATAGGCGGCGAGGCGGCGATAGACGGCTGGGATGGCCGACGGCGGCAGCTACCTCAAGAGGCGGCGGAGGAGCTCCGGATCCGGCTGGCGGCGGCGGGGGACCAGAGGCGCGCGACGGGCCGGAGCGACGGGCCGACCGGAGGCGCGGCGGCGGGCGGGTCGGAGGCGCTTCTGCTCCGGATCCGAGCGGAGGAGCGGACCGGGGCCGGCGGCTCGGTCTGTGGCGACCCGCCTGGCGGAGGATCCGGCAGACAAGGATCCCAGTGGCGGGAGGAGGCCGGCGTCTGGCAGAAGGGAGGCCGCAATCTGCGGCGCAATGAGGAGGCCGGCGTCGGGACGACAAGCGAAGCGAAGGAAAATCCAAAACCCTAGGTAAGCTCTGATACCATGTTATGAATATCGCTTGTATTCAATATGAGGCCAATGGGCCGGTATATATACACAAAGTACATGTGGTGAATATGCAAAGAACCCCTCATAACAATGGGGAATAACAAACTATACATATATCTCTAACACCTGAAATTCGGCTGTCGTCTTCATCCGCACAAAGGCGTCCCATAGATCCCATGACAAGAATTTGTACTTCGTGAACGGCGTCAGACCCGTGTTCACGTACTTCATGATAAGCATGCTCTTGAAGGTCCTCCACATGTGTCCCATCGCGAGCAACGCCTGTCGTTCCACGCGTGCCTGGTCTGCTTTTGGGATAGTGAACGAGCTTGAAATATCAGTCCACAGCTGGCCTCTCTCTACGTCCGTTAGAGACTTCTAACTTGGTGTGGTGATGGGAACCTGTTCCCTTCCAAGTATCCCACAGATGGTCCAGAATTTTGCCGCTGTTTTCTTGGGACTCAAAGGGACCCTAGAGGTACTGTCCTCTGTGATGGTCATTTGGCCCGCAAGCAATTTCGATATTTCTCAGCCATCTCGCTTACGTACCACTTTCTTCAGAGATCCAGACGCGGTCGGCGATGTCAATGACGGCGGCGAAGACGATGCGGACGCCATCTCACTTACTTGGTATCTATATGAGTTACATACGCAATGAACTAAAATTTCAGAATTCAAAGTATAAATAAATGGATTGTAAGTTGATATCCACTAGGTATTTTTGAAGATAATTTTCCTTGAAACATATTTTATACAGAAAAATAGAAGTTACCCAACCAATGAACTAAAAACATAATATCCTGCATAAAGAATAATATGTTCAATACAATCATCATATATACAATCATACAAGAGATACAAACTCAAGAAAGTAAACACTTCAAACCAAGAGACCAACCAACAATAGAAAACTGCACTTGAAACATGTACAAAAAGGAAAGGGGGGGGGGCGGTGGCAAACAACATTGCCACCTCCATATGGGTAGTTGGGATTATAATAAATAAATGGCATTATAGCATAATTCAACAAAAATTAAATGACCAAAATAACATGTATTCATGTAATTCTTCTAAGTCATCTAAAGAGAATAGTATGCTTAATACATACACCATTAGAGCATAAAAAATCAGCATAAAGCTAAGATATAAGATGTTGATGAGTGCTTTAGTCTTTGTCATCTCAGCCCTTTAGTCTATACTCTTCACAAATTGGATAAGAAAACTAGAATTCAGATTTTGAGCTCTAATCAATGCTTTACTAGTTTGACAGATTAATCACATGCATAAGAAGTTTACAGAAGACTATAAACTTGGTTCACTGAATTCAATACTTCAAGATATAAGCCGATAGACTTTTAATGAATTCACAGAAAACTCAGATTCAGCTAAAAGCTTTCGGCTGGTAAGAGAATTAGCAGGATAATAGTATCGTCACCACCTCGACCTGTAGAGTATCTAGTCCTTCGAGATCGATGACCTTCTAAGCAATTGAGTTAAAGAAATAACACAGCCTCAAGATTGCCACTCGGACCTTGTTCGGCAAGATATTCCTAATTGCAACAAGAAGCATTTATGTCATCAGCACATGACAATCATGAGACTTCATACTAATTAATTTCAAATCTTCCATAGAAACAAGTTTCTTAATACTGGCGGAGTAACCGGACGGAACTTTTACACCATGCAAGCTCTGGCACAGTTCAGTTCTCTCGGCCTTGGACAGAGTGTAGCAAGCTGGGGGAAGGTACGTTCGGTCTTTATCGGTCTCTTTTGGTGCTAGCTCGGTCCTTATGTTCATATCAATCAAGTCATGCCATGCGTTGATACCATCCTTTATTTTGTCACTAATGTTCAGTAAGAGACCAATCAAGCTATCACATACATTCTTCTACACGTGCATGACGTCGATGCAGTGGTGAACTTCTAAGTACTCCCAATAAGGCAAGTCCCGAAAAATTGACCTCTTCTTCCAGATGTTCTTCTGACGGGTCCTCAATTTACGTCCATTTCCAAGCACAACACCAATATCTTTAACCATATCATTGACCTATTTCCATCTAAAAGCCCTTGGAGCTGAACCGTCCTCCTTATTTCCGTTGAATTGTTTCTTCATCTTACGACATGGGTGAATCATGGGAAGGAACTTACGGTGACGCATGTACACAGTTTTGCGTGAGTTGTTTAGCCATACACTCTCGGTACCATCTAAGCAGTGCGGACAGGCTTTGGCTCCTTTTGTACTAAACCTCGACAGGTTACCAAGAGCAGGAAAATCATTGATGGTGCATAACAACATGGCACGTAAAGTGAAGTGAAGTTCTCTCATTTGTACGCATCCCATACTTGTACCCTTCGTTCAACAGTGTCACAAGATCTTCTAGCAATGGTGTTAGGTACAAATCAATATCATTCCCAGGTTGCTTCGACCCTTGGATAAGTAGTGACATCAAATTGTACTTTCACTTCATACACAACCAAGGAGGAAGGTTGTACACACATAGATTCACGTGCTAGGTGCTATGCCGACTGTTCATGTTACTAAAATGATTCATTCCATCTGTACTCAACCCTAACCTTATGTTCCTCGGTTCCGCACCGAACTCTTCGAAGCTCCGATCGAAGTTTCTCCACTAGGCAGAATTAGCAGGGTGTCTTAGCTTTCCATCTTTCTTATGCTCCTCCGAGTGCCAACGCAGTAATCTTGCCTCCTTTCGGTTCGCAAATAAACGCTTCAAACGTGGGATTACAGGTATATACCACAACACCTTAACAGGAGGTCCTTACTTCACTTTAGCAGGATCTTACACTTGTATCGGGATGCTTTGCACACGAGGCATACATGCATGTCTGCATACTCTTTACGGTACAGGATATAATCATTCGGATATGCATGTATTCTTTCTACTTCCATTTCCAATGGACAAAGAATCTTCTTGGCTTGGTAGGTGGTGCTAGACAACACATTTCCCTCCGGAAGGATGTCCGCTAGGCGACCTAACAACGCCGCGAAACTCTTATCGGACCAACCAATGCTTGCCTTCAATTTCGGCAGTTCAAGCACGGATGACAACCTTGCGTATTCCGGCTTGCAGCTAGGGAACAAAGGTTTCCCTGAGTCCTCCATTAAGCTCTCGAATTTACCAAACTCTCTCTCACTGTAGTTCCCTTCTACATTGCGTAGCATCTGATCTAGATTGTTATCGTCTGACCTATCCTCATCAAAAGCACAATCCACATCTGGCATATCGTTGATTTCCTCGGCGATGTCATTATTATTAACTTCATATATAATCTGTTCTTCACCGTGACTGGTCCAACATGTATACCGCTTTTTGAAACCCCTTCGAATCAAGTGCGCTTCGATCCACGCTGGGTTGTTAAACATCTTCAGATTACCACAATCAATGCATGAACAATACATAAATTTTATCCTCTTCTTCAACATATCCTGCTCGACGGTTCTTCTAAAAGCAGACACACCATTAATGTATTTTTCATTCACACGGTTCTCACCATACATCCAGTTTCGGTCTATCTACGCTACACACGTAACAAATTAATGTTAAATTAGATTAATAAACCGCAAGTACTCTTCCTATTGACTAAACATACTAAAATTGATTAGTGATTAACTTTGGGCAAATATAAAGGGTTACAGATCGTAACCTTCGGAGCTCACGACGAAAATCCCAAATATCCCGCGAGATCCTCCTCCCTAGCTTTTTCCTTTCCTTCTCCTCTCTTTAGCTTCCTCCTTTCATTCACCTCCCTGCCTCCTTCCTTCCCTTCCTTCTCTTCTCTAAGGTGGCGCAATGGGGGAGGAGGCATCAGGGGTGGCGGCTCAAACGGGAAGGGGGTGGAGGCGCAAGGGGCAAGGCTGTTTGTCGGGACGACTGGGTATATATAATGGCTGCACGACGGTTCTATTTATAAACTGTCCGTGATAATTACGTATATCACAGATAGTTCCCAAGGAACCGTCTGTGATAAGTATAACATAGACGGTTCCAAAGGAACCATCTGTGATGAGGCATCCAATATAGTTTGTCTTGTAGTAGTGAAACTTGCCAATACCGCCAAAATTCTGTTATCGATGCCTCCGTCTAGTTGAGATTGCATCTTGTGTTCGTGACACCGAATATGCAGACGACTAATTGGTCGTTTACGCCTTTTTTTTAACTAAACTAGCAATCACAGTTGCACTCGGTTTTACACAAAGGGCGTGTACAATGGTATAGACGATTGTTGTCTGTAACACTCACCATGCCATCTATAGTCAAAATTAAAGACAAATCATATAATGAGTTGTCTTTAAATTATGTATATATAGCCTTATAAACTGTACCAACAGTATAGATACAACAGCAAAACAGTCGTCTATAAGAGTCTTAGAGCATCCACAATGTAGCTTTGTAAGTGGGTCTTAGAGGAAAGAGAATGGGATGGACCTAATACTACACATTGTAGCAAGGGGGGCTTAGGGGAGAGAGAAGAGGAAAGAGGGCTTAGCTAAGAACCGGTTCGTGGGAGGAGAGAGAAGAGGATTGTGAGAGAGATTTTATTTGGATGTGGGTCCCACTAATAGAAGAAAGGGATACTACACATTGTGACATTTTTTTTGCAGTTAAGACCCAGTTACATATGTCACCTTAAGACCCCTCGAAGGGGTCCAATCATTGTGGATGCTCTTATAGACTTTCTATTGCATGCCAGACAGTTTCATTCTCTCTCATCCACATCATTAAAAATCTTACGTGCCAAAAATTATGGACCGCAGATGTCACTCTACTGTACGCCCTATGGGAAGCATTCAATCTGTGTTTTATTCGATTGTTGGCTCCGCGCGGTGAAGCTGCGCTAGCACACGAAATTTTACACAAAAAATAATCTTTTCAACTCAGTAAAAAATCTGGTCGCCTGTCGCGTAGGCGTTGTAGAAGACGGTGGCGCTGAAGTACAGCATCGCCGTGAGGGTGAGGAAGGCCTGGAAGGACCCGAGCCACTGCACGAAGTAGCCTGTTCCTATGGTGCTAACTATCGCGGCAACTGTTCCGATGCCGTTCGTCAGTCCTGTTCAAGCAGCAGAAGAGATGTCAGATACAAGAGCTGAAGAATGTGTTACTGAGATGTGGATCTTGTCTATTAATGCTCAAGTTTGGGAAGATACCGTGCAGAGATCCAGCGTATTTAGGAGCAATGTCCTGCTCGAAAAATCGAGAAAAACACATTCGGTCAGATCGGAGTACGGATATAATGGAAGTAGCACTCCAGAAACAAAAAAGGTTATTGGAGTTGAGATGGTATGGTCAGGATATGCAGGAAAAAGAATAACTACCTGTACATTACAGAAGTACCCAGCTTGACTGAAGGAACTCAAGCTCAGGGCGATGGTCATGAGAACTGCAGCCACTGATGGCGTTTGGGCAAATCTTAAGCATAGCAATGACACACCTGGCCCGATAAAACCAATTGACTGCACCATGCAAAGAGAGAAATCAGAATTGTGACGAGTCTTTTGTTTCAGCTTGTGCAAGTTGTCAGTATAAATTCCATGAGCTGTACAAGGCTAATTTCAAGGTGATGCTTTACCTGCATAATTTTCCGAACTAGCGCAATAGAGAAACCAGATTTGATCAGGAAATCTGCAGAAGCTCCTGCAACATAACCCGATAGAGCCATGACTCCCCAAGGTATGGCGCTGAACCATGCTGCTTGTTTTAAATTGACATTATAAACCTGTTGTAGGATAATAGTCAGAAATACAGCTTATAGCAGAGTTGTGAGGAAGACCAATTATAATGCCTCAGACAACATACCGTTTTGAAGTACACAGGCATCCATGATAGTAGGACAAAATAACCCTGCATTATATTTTGAATTTGCAAATGTTAAAATTTAGACACACTATCACCAAATTTCAATTCTGCAAGTCTTTCGATCTTACCCAGTTGTTGACCACGTTAGCCACAATGATGGCCCACATTTCAATCTTTGACAACAATTCTCTTAAGGACGGGAATTTGCTGCCTTGGACTTTTGATCCACTTCTTCCAGCTAGAATTAGTTGCAGCTCAGATTTGCTTATAGTACGGCTGTCAAGAGGGTCGCTTTCTACATTCAACAGCCATACAGAGATCCACAAGTAACCTAGTGATGCGAAGAAGGCAAATGTTCCAGTCAGACCTATATGTGACATGATGATTGGTGTTGCCAGGAAGCTTACGACATTTCCAAGATGGAATCCTCCCATGGAAATGCCAACAGCAGTGGCACGTTCTTGTGTGGGGAACCACCTGTTTCATGTTAAAAATATTAGATTGAAAGCCCAAACTGAAATTGTGTTTGATTGCATCAATATGTAGCAGTTATTTCCTTTTCTAGATTCTGTAAGAACTAGAATTGATATCAATAAAAAAGAGTGTAGGCTGAAATACCCGAATGTACAGCTATGAAATGAAGAGTACTTCTATGTACAGTACTATGTGGTTGATCTCAAATCTGTTAAATTACATTCTGGCTTATGCTGCTCCAAGGAGTGGTCGTTAATGTTTCTGCCTACTCCTTTTCAGGCTTCAGAGATTAATGTTGCTTGAAGCAAGGCTACTAAATGTCAATGATGAGTAAATTCAATGGGTGAAATGAGTAACTTACTTAGGTAAGAAAGTGCTCATTGTCGGAAATGCGACACCTTCGGCAAGGCCAAAGAGGGCACGTACAGCAAGCAACATCACAGTGGATTGAGAGGCGGCCCATGGAGTGAGGAAAGTGGCCAAGGACCAGAGTGCTGCAGCACCTGCCATCACCTTCTTCCCTCCGTATCGGTCTGCCAAAACTCCTCCAACCATGGATGAGAAAACATATCCCCATAGAAATGATGACTGCAGAAGCGGTGAGAAGATTTAACCTCGGATCAATCCATTTGGACATCATTAATCATACACGATATGGTAGTAAGAGAACAAGTTGTGTTTGTTCTGGCCTAGGTACTCATGCGTATTGGCAATTTGATAGTAAGAGAACAAGTTGTGTTTATTCTGGCCTAGGTACTCATGCATATTGGTTGTTACAGAGGCTTATTTATTTGAATCTCCAACTAGTCAAAATATACATGTTTCATTAGTACATATACCACATCATCATAGACTTTTTTTGTTGAATGACTTCTAGTGTTGTGAAGTTATTTAAGTGTTAGGGACTTAGACGTAACTACTGATACAATCTTTCTGGTCCCAATCACCAGGTAAAGCTAAACTCCATTAGATTGTATGTTTCAGTAGTCCAATTATCAAATTTGAACATTGTCAATACTCAATACCATGAAACATCATTGGTATTTGATAACATCTCACGCTGCCAGACCTATCTCCTGTATGGCTCGCTAAGTTTTAGTTTTCTTCCGCGAAATTTACCCTTGACACCATCTATCTGGAGGCAACTACAAGCAGAGTTTATTGTATAGAGAGGTCGCATCATGACTCATGAGTGACAACTAAAGCAAACATCAAGTTCCCATCTCAAAATTATCATATTCTGGTAGTAAGTTGGTAACTTGGTGCTGCACGGTCGCAGTCGGCCGGCACACAGTAAGTGGTAGCCCCTGGACGCCTCACATCATTGCAGCTCTGCGTGCTCCTAAAATGCAATGCTTCCCATCGCGTCTGGCTTGATACAGCGTTGACTTTGTTAAGCTATGAACTAAATGGTTTGGGACCTTTTGTTCTTCAGTGACAGAGCAACAAATTATTGCTTAAGGTCTGAGCAAAAGGACATTTGCTTTGCTTTCTGCTAATGGTGAGCAAAAGATGGCAAGAACTGGGCAGGGAAAGAAGACGCGAACTACTTACTACTAGTAACTAGATCGTCGGTGCGTACCTGGACGATGCCCAAGAAGGAGCTGGACCAGCCGTACTGCGCGGCGAGCGGCACAACGGCGACGGACATGACAACCCGGTCTGCGTTGCAGAGCAGCATCACGGCCGCCACCAGCGCCACCACCTTGGCCCGCTCCGGCACCGCCGACGCCGCCGGCACGCTCGCCACGGCGGCGCCGTGGCGGACCCCCTCCATGCTGGCGCTGCACATGGCAACGACCTGCTGCCCGCCCCTCCTCCCCATCCTCCCACCTTCCCCAACCAAACCAACAACACCATCGCCCCTCCCGCTGCTACTGGGAACACCCACATCTTTACAACTGCTAGCACCGGAGGCCAAGGAAGAAGAAGATATCCGCAGCCTTCTTGGCTCCAAGCTGGCCACCCCGACCCTCGCGGATCTGTACCTGATCGCGCTCACGGCCAGCTTCACGGACACGCATGATCTCACCGACGCCATGATCGGACAAACAATCAGCTTGTCTTGATCCAATGATCCGCGCGAGGAAGAAGCTGAGCCTGAGGCCGCGAGACTCCAAGACCTCAGAGAGGCACGGAGATCAGAGGGCGCCGCGTACAACCGCTCGATCCCATGGCAATGAGAGAGCAAGCGGTATGTACGATTGATCGATGGTTGGTGGTATAAATCAGGAGGACTCGGGCAGGAGAAGGTGGCGACGAGGGTGGTAGGTGGCGGATCAGAGGAGAGAGAGAGAGAGATGGCCAGATGGGAGGAGAAAGCGGGGTTGGTTTGTCTGGTGCAAAACTAAGCAGTAGAATTAAGGACTAACTAAAGAGTCGTTTGGTGATGGAATATTTTTTTTTATTTTACCCTTTTTTTCAATTTTATTTTAAAGTTAACCTTTCACGTATTTTATTTCCAATTCTGACCTTTTTGATCACGTCACTATCTATGACGTAACTAAACAACACTGTCACGCCAGCCCGTATCTGGGCAATCTCACGCCACCATCCGTGACGTGACAGTGTTGTTTGGTCACGCCACAACCAATGGTGTGACAAAAAGTGCTATTTTGGAGACTTATTCTAGCGCGTGACAGTGTTGTTTTGTCACGTCACGGGTGGTGGCGTGATCAAAGAGGTTAGAATTAGAAATAAAGTGTGCGTGAGGTTAACTTTAAAATAAAAATTAAAAAATGTTAAATAATAAAAAAAGTTCTTCGGTGATGTGATGGTGAATTGGCGCCGGATTGGAAAGGGTCAAGGATTGCGGGGGTGCGCCGTCGTGTGGGCACCTACCCAACAGTGAGCGCCGCGCCGAGCCGCCACCTACCCGGTCGAACCAAAAGCGCAAAGGCGAGAGACCTGAGACGATGGCTTGAAAGTTGAAACGGCCTAGAGACGGGGAGATATCGCGATCGCACTGCAGGGACGGGGACGAATACGGCGACCGGCCCATGAGAATGGAAGACTGGACTGCCAGTGGTATGACGGGTCCGGTAATCCGTCGTCTGCTGGCCTTTCTTGACATTTCTGAGAAGGAAGGTGGTGCACGTGCACCCCATATCGTGTATGACCATCGGCGCGCCAGGGCTGGCTGAATTGTAGTGGAGATCGACTGGAATCGGGTCAAGGTGTGTTTGGTTGGCGTCATCCGTCCACAGCCACGCCATTTGTTGGTACCACCAGGCATCGGCACCGTGACGCAACCATTGATCGCAAACCAAACGAATGCCAATTGTAAGGTGTTTAGTACGACGACTTACTTGAATTAGGACCTAGAGAAGTGTATACTAGGATTCATACATGATAGTACTAGGATTAAAATTATACTTTCTTTTCGAGGAGAACTAGGAAGACTATATGAAGCCATGAGTGATGGTCACGGAGATCACAAGTCATAAACCAACTCATCCAAAGCAAAAGGTGCACAAGATGATTATATGCTAGGTTACTATTTAGCACTACATTTTTGTATAAGGTAAGGATCCAAGAGTCCTAAAAGGTTCGAGATGATTGTGAGAGAGCGACAATTCCTTGTACTATTTTGAGGTTGTGCTTAAGAATTTGTGGTTGGCTTCGCCAAATCTTTTTCGCTCGTTGTGGTTATTTTGCCACTATTATTTGGTTCTATCTATGAGATTCATCTACTTCGTTCTTGGTAATGTGCACGCTCGTACCATTTCTCACAAACTCTTATCCGATTTGAAGCTACTGCGCATAAGAAGAGGTATCAGAGTATAACAAGTAGAATCAGAGCAAAGACCAAATTAATCTGATTTCTGAGAACGTCAGCGAAGCGTCAGGTGACATAAAATCAAGATCAATATCGATGATGCGAAATCAAGTAGAGAAATTTGACGGCAGAGGAAATTTTAGCGTGTGGCAATGTATGGTGATGTCAAGGGTTAATCGATGCTCTTGAAGGGCACAAACCAGAAAAAATGTCTGTTGAAGAATGGAAGGTGATAGAGCAGAAGGCTGTCAGTACAATCCGTTAATGTCTCTCCAATGAGGTAAAGTGCTCGGTGATTAAGGAAAAGTCATCGAACAAATTATGGAGTTACTTAGAATAATTGTATACGGCAAAGTCGTTGACAAACCGATGGGTGCTAAAGTGGCAACTGTTCAGGTTGTGCATGGAGGAAGGCACAAGGTTCGTTGACCATGTCAATGTCTTCAACAAGCTTATGGCACAACTGACTAGTGTGGATGAGAAAATTAAGGAGAACGACAAGGTTGTCATATTGATGTTATCTCTACCACCATCATGGAAGCAATTAGTGATTAATATTATCGTCGGAAAAAATACTCTCAACTTCAATGAGGCAGTGACATATATATTGGAGGTAGAGTCCTTGAAGAAGCCATTGAATTCTTTATCCTTGAGTGATCAAGCATTGTCTGCCGCAGGTGTTGCATACAATAGCAAAAGTCATAGGAAGAAGAATGACAAGAGCAAGGGCACACGTATATGTTATCTATGTGACGAGAAAGATCATATGATAAAGGATTGTCCAAGTTTGCAGCAAATGAGGGGAGCATGCTCAGTGGCGGTAGTGAAATATGATTCATGTGTACTAGTCGTTAGTCATTCAGGCACTTCTCATGGATGGATATTAGATTCATGTTGTTTCTTCCATATATGTTCGGCGAGGAACATGTTTGACGAAGGATCTTTGCACCCGACACATAAAACTGTTCACTTAGTAGATTGCAAAGAGTATGCAATTACTAAGGTAGGAACAGTTACATTGGAGATATATAATGGAGCACATCACACATTGATGGGAATTCGGTATGTGTCCGACTTAAAGAAGAATCTAATATATATGAGGTCGCTTGAACTTGAAGGTTGTGATGTATCACTTCAAGGTAAAGTCATGCGAGTTATTTGCAAAGGACAAGTAATCATGAAAAGTATGTGGAGCAATGGAGCGTACCAATTGATGGGTAATTATCAGGGAAGAGCAAGCAACAGGAGGTCTGATAGAAATCCTGATAGGGAGAAGGAAACTGTGTCATCAACGGTAGATACTTAGATCTCATCTACAATTATGTGCCGAACTGCAAAGACAGTTGCAAAATCTAGCAGACGCAAAGACGAAGGTGCGAACTATTGGAAGAAGGAAGACATCGCGGGACCAACCACGCGGTACCGACGAGCAAGTGAAGCTCGGAGACGGTACAAACCTATGATAAGGAGGGTTGTAGGGACAGGAGGTGTGGTTAACCAAACTATATAACAAAGGGGCTCTTAGGTGGAGTATTCGGCGGGCTAGCCCAGATACCAACACGCACATTACGGTGATGTGCATGAACCCCTGTGGTAGGTGCACTCCCAAAGGTGGGAGAAAAGAAAAAAATAGAAAAATAAAAAAATAGTAAAGCTTACTTGGAGCAAATTCTTAGAGGAGCTCGGTGACTTCAACTGATAAGAGTGAAAGTAGAGATTATTGAGTATGGTGACTCATATCCTAATCAACTAGTACTTGGAGAAGTGTGCTAAAAGGATTCCTATATGAATTATAATAGGATTATAATTTCTACTTTTCTCTCGGAGGAGAACTAGAGGCACTAAACAAAGCCATGAGGGTGGTCATGGAGAACACAAGCCACAAACCAACTTATCCGAAGCAAGAGGTGTATGAGAGGATTAGTGGTTAGGTTATTCTTTAGCACTAGGTTCTTGTATAGGACAATGATCCAATAGTTCTAAAAGGATCGAGAGGGTTGTGAGAGAGCGACAATCCCGTATACTCCTTTGAGGTTGTGCTTAAGGAATTTGCGGCCAGTTTCGCCAAATATTTCTCTCTTCGCGATTATTTCGCCGTCACTATTTGATTCTATCTACATGATTCATCTATTTTGTTTTTAATACCGTGCACGCTCGTATTGTTTCTCATAAACTCTGATTTGATTTGGAACTACTGCGCATAAGCAGAAATATCAGACTATAACATAAGGGCATGTCTAGTTTGTATATGCATTTTTTTCCTCTTTTGGCCTACAACGTTGTTATACACAGGATGTTTTTTTACGATACTCACGTATGACGTCTTCCTCCACGTTTTCTAGTTGCACACGCACCTCCTCAAGTCCAAATCCAAGGCGAAGCGTCATGGGGCAACACAGCAGAGCGGTTGTGTCGCGGCGGCCCAAAGAGTCGCGAGGCAAGCGGCGGCGTGGCGGCTCGGCCGGCGAGCAGCCGCCGCCAGCAGCGGTGTAGGGAGTACGACTGGCATACAGAAACAGCGGCTCTGGGTCGACGGAATCGGGCGTGGCGACACAGCGCTTCGCTAGGTGCGCGAGGCGGTAGCCTGCGAGGCGACGACTTCGAGTGCTGTGGCGGGGCCCGGCGTGGGAATGGCTTGGGTGCGGGACCGTGCAAGAAGGTGGTTGTAACATCCCAGCCAGTAAGGAGTATGTGACGTCACCGTTACATTTTTCATGCTAAATTTAAACCATAATTATTCATTATTGCCGTAATCTTATTCCTAAATAAAACTCTACAACAAGCGTAACAAGATAGCATAAAAAAGAATAAACTTTCACATATAACTTGGGACCTCACGTTCAAGAACGTTCGGAACCATGCGCCCGAGAACGTCCGAAACTATGCGCTGGGAACATTGACTAACACGTTACTATTAAATAACCATTACCACAAATGCATTCACAGCTCATCATTACCATGCGCATTAACCCTACTCATGATCCTCACAACCACAACAGAGTATCAAATGTCTACTAATCAAGTTCTAAATAGATGAACTATTTTTTTCTAAGATATAATTGCGGTAACTAAATGTGATAAACTCATGGTTGATTTCAACGTCGTATGCCTCAAGATCCACTCTGACTCCTCTAGTACCCGCATTGGATGTGACTCAATGTGAGGTCTTGATCGATGGTCAACGGCTCTAGAGAAATCTCATGCTCCAGATCTCTTAGAAACTTCCTCAACATAGAGACATGGAAGACCATGTGCACTCCGCGCATGGACTCGGAAAGGTCCAAGTGATACGCCAATTTTCCAACTTGCGCAACTATATGTAACATCCTAATTTGTGAGCTTTTAGAAATCTTTTTGTGTAGATTAGATCCCTGAAAAATTTCACCATTTTTCCTTGATTTAATAAAGCTTAATTAGGAATTTTTGAAATTAAAACATTTTAATATGATTAATGTAAACTTCAATTAAATCTTAGTTGAGTTCCTTGTATTCCAAGGTATTTTCATGAATTTTCTGAGTTTGTTTGGTATTTATTTTGCCTAATTTGAATTTCCAACTTTTTTCTTTAATTCGAAAATCCTTTATTAATTCCTTTTTCCTTCGTGGGCCGAATTGGCTCAACCCATTCCACCCTTTTCTCTCCTTCGACCCAACTTATCCCCGGCCCAGTCCCGCCAACCCGCTCCACCGCCCCGCCTCTTCACCCAGGCCCGCCTATCACCTAGCCGCGTCGCCACTCGCGTGCTCAACCTAGACTCTGCCGCGTCGCTGTCCTTGGTGTCTGTATCGAGCACACCTCCCAAGGCCATTAAAAACTCCACCCCGTGTGCATTCGCTTCGCCTCATCATCCGTCTCCGTTGCCCTAGCCGCTATCGCCGGAAACTCCACCGTGTGCCGCTTCCCCAAGCCTTCTTCTTCGAGTCCAGTGCCGCCCTTGCCGCACCCATTCCCCTTCGTCGCCGCTCCTCGAGCGGAGTCCCTTCGCCAACGGCTTCGCCTCTTCGTCCTCCGTCGTTTGCGCCGACCAGATGGAGCTCCCGATCGCCACATCGCCGGTACCATCATCTTCTTCTCCGCCTCCGGCTATGCCCATGACTGCCAAAATCTCGCGTCCACATTCCTTGCCGCATCAGTGAGTCCCTCGCGATTTGGTCCACGTCATACCAAGCTCCACCTCCCGATCTACATTTTCCCTGTCTCGATTTGAAGTTTTCTCCATCGTGTTCCGAGATCGAGGTCTTCTCGTCTGAGTCCAGTCACCGCCTCTTCGTCGTCCGATTCCGCTGCCACTGCTGAGCTTCGTTGTTCATCTTCATTACCTTAACCTTTCCCGCTCTGCGTTCTACCCAGTGCTCTTCTCACTTTTCGCGGACCTCCATCGCAGCACCGTTGTCGCTGTAGCCGAGCCCACGTCGCCGTCTTGAGCTCACCGCCAGCCAGCTTAGATGATCCCTTGGACCCCATGCTTGCGTCATCATGTTTGCCTTGTTGTGGCTGCTGTCGCTGACAAGCCAATCAGAACCCGAGCGCTGCTGCCCTCGTTGGTGCGGCGTCATCCGCATGTTCGACGCGTTAGAGCCACACGTGCGCCGAATTAGCACCACTGCCACCTCGGCCACCCCGCCACATCATCACCTCGTCACCACCATGTCATTGCCACCTCATCAACACCTCGTTGCCACGTGCACGCCATGTCATCGCCACCCGTACCAAACCCTAGACCCAAATTCGAGTGGACGTAGTCCACTGTGAACCGCGTCTATGCCATGTGGACCTAGCGTGTCAGCCACTGTTCCGTGGACCTAGCTCACCATAGCCTGCAAGCCTTTCTTTGTGGACTTTGTCCATAGACTGTGGGTCCACTTGTTAGCCTCTAAAGTCTTTTTCCTGAATTTCTTTTTATTCCAAAAATCCAGAAATTCTGTGGATCCCACATGTCATTCTCACAGCTTTTTCCAAAAATCCTGAAAATAGATATTCCAAGAATATTCTTTCAGCCCCACCTGTCAGTTTCTCTCTCCCTTTTCTTTTTCATCATTTTGTTTTTTGATCAAACTTCCGAGCGCACATTCTTCATTGAACTCATTCAAGTTTCTAAATTCATCTAAAATCAAGCTCTACTTTCCAATACTTTAAAATTGCAATTTAGAGTTTATTTTATTTATCTTTTTGAATTTTTTTTGTTTTTGTACGTTCTCTTTCATTAGGCGTTGATGTTCCGGAATTATCCAAATGAGCTGAAGGGCAAGGAATTCGAAGATCGAAGATAAAAGAAACATTAGCATTGCTATAAGAAGGAAAGCTGAACATTGATCATATTGCATCGAGTTACAAAACTATTTTATTTCAAATCATTGCATGCTAATTCAATTATCAAATGCTTTACTTATTTTGGGATTAGTTATGCAACCTGCTTGATTATACCCACCTTATGAATTGTATTGCCAAGATCATTTGTCACCCTAGATTGGTTAAGCTACTAGTTGGTATTATCATAGCACTAATGTGGGTTGGTTAGACACGATTAGTATGCTTAGCCTTGCAATGGGTCATTGATACCATTTTGAATTGTTGAACTCATACTTAACTAAGTGATTATGGAACGTCTTTGTGAAAAGTTGTGTGTTGTATGTTGTCACCTATTTATGGCATGTGTTGCACTTAATGAAGAGGGTGGGAAAAGATTTAGACCGAGGTGAGTGGAAGGTCTTTGTGTGAATTTTTGTGACTTAGTGTAGTATTAGCAGTCTCGCCTTAGTTAATTAAGGACTTAACTTTGTGTGTCATTGAACGGAGCCATATTGTACTACCACAAGCCTGGTATGAGACATGCCTAGCTTAGTAAGTTCCGAAGTCTCGACATTGGCCACTCAAGTAGTAGGTTAAGCTTTGTGTCGGGTGGAGTTGTGGACTTTTTCTTAGTGATGGATCACATCTTTGGACGGTTCGCTGTTTCCAGGTTCAACGGTGTGCGTCGGGCCAACGAGCTAAGTGCAGTTTGGTGTTGGCTGTATGCACATTGAAGGGGTCAATTGTCGAGATGAAGTTTCCAAAAGGTTTCGTTATGGTTTACTCTAATCAAGTGATTGTATCTTGTGGGTAAAAATGTACAATGTCTGCGAAGTGTTAACAAACTATTCGAATAGCCACGTCCTCGGTCATGGACATACTCGGTGATTTACTTGAAGGGTAGATTTTATAAAAACAAAGTGGAAGGGAGTTTGTGTGAAAGAATTGGTTTAAGTTGTGTGAACTTTGTGGAAACTCTTGTTTACTTATTATTAATATTGTTTCAACTTATGCTTTCAATCTATTATTCGTATTTAATTGCAAATATCGCTTGTTGCAAAATAACCTTAGTAGACATATCCTTTGGAATAAGCTGTTGAGACCCAAATATACAAATTTGGACCCTCTATGTATACTGCACTAGTCCAGGATCACGCTAGTGCACACAATATCAACATAGATGAATATCATTCTACACAAGACGAATATAAGAATAAAAGACTAATTTGATTAATAAATAACGGTTGTGACCTTATGATCGAGTTTACACTTATTAAGCCACGCAGGGCTGACACTAAATAAATAGACAAAAGCGGAATGAAAGAAACTCCAGTGGAAACTCATCGACTCGCCACAGGCAACCGACTGGGATCAAGACCTAACGATCATCATCCTTGTATAGCTCCTCCTCAAAGACAGGCGAAGATTCCTCCACTTCAGCTGAATGATTGCAGCAAGAATGAGTACTCCGAGTACTCAACAAGTTGTACCACAGAATGCAATTATAGATGATGTCTTATTCCAAATAAAATGGTTTCTGCGGTTATTTTATGATAAAGCAATATTTGCAATTGAATACAAATAATAGATTGAAAGCATAACTTGAAACAAATAACAATAATAATTTTAACAAGTATTTTCACAAAGCTTCCATAACCTAATCAGTTTATTTCACACGGTTGCATAAATTTCCCCATAAAGCTGTCTCTTCCCAATTGGTTTATGAAAATCTACCCCTCGTGTGCAATCCCCGAGCATGTCCATGACTGCGGATGTGGCTATTCGAATAGATTGATTAACACTCTGCAGAGGTTGTACACTTTACCCACATGATATTACCAGTGTAGCTAGCATCAATCATAACAAAACATTTCAGATGTTTCAACTCAACAATTGACTCTCCCGATGTGCAATACAGTCGACCCTAACCTCACTCGTTGGTCCGATGCACACCGTTGGACCTGGAGAAGACGAACTGCTCATAGTTGTGACTTTCAGAATAGTCCACACCTCCACTCATTACTAAACCTACTACCCGAGTAATCAATGTCAAAATTCCACAATATACTAAGTTAGGCCCGTCCCACTCCAAGCATATGGTTGTACATTTATGGCTCAGTTCAATGGCGCACAAAGATAAGTCCTTAATTGACCAAGGCGAGACTGCCAAATTCTAACTACTATTCATCATTCACATTTTCCAAGCACAAGTTCATCATACCACCAATCCTTTCTACTCACCTCAGTCTAAATCTTTTTCCCATCCTGTTGGTTAAGTGCATCACATACCATTAACGAGTAACAACATATAGTACACAGTCTTTTCATAACATGTTCTGTAATCATTTAGTCAAGTTTTTATCTTGCAACTCAAAATGATATCAATAACCCGTTGCATGGCTAAGCAGACTATTCGTATCTAACCAACCCACGTTGGTGCTATGATAATACCAACTAATAGCCTTGAGGAGCTTGTCGATCCCTGACTGGATTGCCTAGTTCCGATCAGGTGCGAAACGCTGGAGCCTTGACAAGTTTTTTGTTAGGCTAGAGAGCTAGCCTGTCCTCCAGTTTACTTTGCTAGGCCCGGCAGGTGCGCAGATTATGCCCTGCCACTTTGTGAACTGGACACCACTTCTTAGTTTTCTTGAAGTCACTGGTCGGAGCCTTACCTTTTGTTCCGACCAGTGAAATCTTTCTTACCCTTGGTATACTTCTCTGGAATCGCAAGGACTTTCTTGTTGTCGGGCTTGCGATTCTTCTTGTTCTTGAGAGACTTCTTACTTTTCTTCTCCTGCTTCTCTAGACCCAATTGGGGATTTTTGTCCTTTTGATCAATAGCTTCATACCATTCAACTGCTTCACTAGCGGCCACGTATTTGTCTGCCATGTCGAAAAGTTCGATGGTTGTTCGTGGAGGATTTATTGCAATATCCTCCGTAAACCGGCGATTCCTCAGCCCTACTTTGAAGGCCTAGATGACAGAAGATTCTGCGATCTCTGGGATGGAGTTTCGAACCTGACTGAATCTCTTGATATATTGTCGAAGAGTTTCATTGGTCTTTTGCTTCATCCGATGAAGATCATCCTCCTTTCCGGGGCGGTTGTACTACACTTGAAAGTTGGCAATTAGAGTATCGTAGAGCTGCTCCCAAGTATAGATAGATCTAACCGGTAGGTTAAGCAACCACGACTGGGCAGATCCTTCAAGGACCGTGGACAAATAATTTGCCATCACGTTATCGTTACCACCAGCGGCCTTGATGGCGGTAACATAAATTTGAAGAAATTCTAACGGGATCTGAGTCCCATTGAACTTCTCTATGTTGGCTGGTCGGAACCTGTTCGGCCAACGAACAGCTTGGAGACCTACCGAAAATGCTCGGCGGCCTGTAATGGAGTCGTGGCGCCTTCTTTGAAAAGAGTCGGATTATAGCCTATCGGGGATCGATTCCTTAGATTTGTATATCCAGGATCCGGTGTCCCAACCCAGTCGTGGACGTTATGAAAACGCCTTTGACCACCTACCTGGTTCAGATTATGCCTGAGATCGCCTGAATCAAGTGGTCGTTCCTCTTGACGAGGAGGAGTGGCTGTTGTGAATAGCCGACTTCCCTCGTGATTTCCTGGTCAGAATCTACGAGGTGGTCTTGGTGTTGCTCGATCCTCTATTCGACCATGTTGTCCTCTATTGAGAGAGGAGCGCTGGGACGAGGTCATCGTGTGACTTTGTGAATTCCTCTGCTCTCGGTACATTTCTGTACGTTGCATGGTTTGTTGGAGGATCTACGACACCTGACCTGCAAGCTGGACATAACCTGGAGTTCCCGCTAAAATAGGGTCTGGATTATTCAAGGTATCCCGAACTCGCTGCAGGTTTTGTATAGTTACTGAAGGTCGTGGCAGATTTCCGCTTGCAGTGGGCGTCCGATGAGTTGAGGTTTCCCTCGATCTTCTGGTTGGCCCTGCCTGATTCCTTACTCGCAGCGGGGTAGGAACAAGTGAATTAACTGATGCACATCCATCAGCTCCGTTGCCTCTGGTAGTTGGTGTTTGAGCACCCGTACCATTTCGACCAGCACGTGGTGGTGAGTTAACCCGTGGATTATCGTGCAAGGCATCCCGATTGGTATCTCTAATTGTGTTAACTTCGTGGCACCAACAGTGATCTTCCGAGGAACTCCCGTCGTAGCTATGGGAGAGTCTTGCAGTGTTTTTGCAAGGAGCTTCCACGATAGAGAGCGGTCAGAGATTATTACCTCTAGTGGGCTCTGTGGTGGACTTATCCTGATCCGGTGGACCGCCAATCGTAAACTGAGTTTCATCATGCCCACTTGACCAGCGATTGGTGATAACTTCATCGATACCCTTACCAGATGTCGATTGGCCCTCGGAATACGTAGGAGCTATTGGCGAATACTGGTCGTCCATGACAATATTGAGAGTACTTGGACTCTCTGGTCACCGCGCTGGGCTCCCATTGTCACTTCTACCGGTCGGATCGACCAGGCTTGCGGAGGTGTTGGGACGGTCCGAACTGGTCGGAACGAGCGGTTCCTCTGAGAGCGTCATTGTTGGTGGCGGTGTATCCTCATCCATTCGGTCGATTTCGTCAATATCTGCGACTGGTGAACCGACGGAAGAGGAGGATGATGACATCCCGTTTTCTTCCATGGTGCGGATGCATGCGGCCATGTCGAGGTTGGAGTAGTCTGCCAGGTCGAACCAGTTTTCCTCATCCCAAGTCCCCGCCATGTTCGCATGAGCGATAACGGAGCAAAGGAAGTGGACGAGGATTGCTTGAGCGAAGTAATCTTCAAGAACTCAACGCCTTCTTCCCCATGGATGACACCAGCTGTCGACGATCGAGTCGCCGATCTTACGAAATAAAAAGAGGAAAATGGCAAAGAGTTCTTGGGAGAGAATAGGATTGCTCTTTTATTGCTGTGAACTGGCTATTACAGGGGGTGTCTTCGACAAGGTGGTGGACTAATCCTAATTACACTGAGCGTAATACTTGCTATATTACAAAATCAGACTTGAAACATGAATCTAATGCCGATCGCAGTGCTTCAATCCAATGTCGATTGTCTTTTGTGCTCCATCTTTAAGTAACCATCGAAGAGGTGACAGTTGCTCCTTGAAGAGACACATTGTAACAGCCCAAAATTTCAAATTTGATTAAAATTTAAAACTTATTTGAATTTGTGAATTTTCTGAAATTTTAAAAGCTTGTCTTCAAATTGTTTAAAGCCAAAAAGAAATTCAAATTCAAAATCTATTATCAACTTTAAGTTAGAATCATTTTATTTAAATCCAAATCAATTCTAGGAACTTCTATGAATTTTTATAGAATTTTTAGAATTTATCTGCTAATTTTTAGAGCCTAAATGAATTAATCTGATTTCTTTTAAATAGGAAATCAATTTTAAAACCCTAAAAAGCTTTGGGCCGAATTTAAACAGTGCGGCCCATTTCCCCTTCGGCCCGAGATCCACGTCGCGCAGCGACCGTTGGATTTAAATCCAACGGCCCGCAGCCGCCCGCACCTCCCTATCTCTTTCTCTCTCTCCGCACCTGACCCCACCTGCCAGCCCCTCTCCCTCTCTCTGTCTTGTGGCCCGCGACCCCGTCCCCTTCCTCACCTTCGTCTCCGCGAGGTCAAAGCCCCGCCGCCATTATCGCGCACGGGCGAGCTTCGCCAACGGGCGCCTCCAACCTCCCCGCTTCCTCCGCGTGTGCGCCCCGGACCCGCGCCGACACCCGCACGAACCCCACCTCCTCTCCCCTATCTCTCGCGTGTGCGCCACGACGCCGCAACCGCCGCGCCACTACCCCACCTTCTCCACGTCGCCTCGGACCTCCCCGGCCCCTATAAAAGGGAGCACAGGGTAGCCCTCACTCCACCGACGCCAACACCACCACCCACTCTCGCTCCCGTGCCCCCTCTTCGCCGGAATTTGAGTTCCCTCGCCGCCAGTCCCGACGCATTGGAGCTCTGATTCCGCCGCCGCCGTAGACCCCGCGTCCCCGCCACCGCCACGATCTCCATCGCCGCGACGCCGCGAACCTGGTGCGCGCCTCGCCATCGTCGGAGAGCCACCGGAGCGCATCTTCGCCAAATCAACCGCAACTTCGCCGCCCGCATCTTCCACGCCGCCGCCGCCTCAAATCCTGCCTCGTCCGAGTGGGTGGCGCGCTGAAACCCGTGACCTCCTCTCTCTTTTGCGCATCTCGCCGCCGCCGCGCGTTGTAGCTCCGGCGACCCTAGGTCCCGCACGCGCCGCCGCCACCATGGCCTTGCCACGCGTGCGCCACGCGAGCGCCACTTAACGCGCCACCTCGGCGTCGGATCTCGTGGATCCGGCGTGCATGAGCAGCGCCACATCATGCCACCTCCCGTCGCCAAGGGTGGACTAATTCCACGTGGGACGTGTCTCTAACACAAGGGGCCCATGGTCAGATTTTGTTTTTATTTATTTAAATCCCAAAAATATCAGGGCTGACGTCACCATGCGCAATAATTAGAGTTTCCTTTAGAAAAATAATTCGGGAAATCCTTTTAAACCTATGATTTAGGTTTAAATTTGTAAAATTCATAACTTTTGCATCCTAACTCCAAATTAGATGATTCCAATTGCTAAAATCTTAGAAAATTATTATCTAACTAAATAAAGTATAGTTATTCAATTTGGAGTTCAGTTTAGTTCTGTTTTAGAATTTAGATATTCATTTGAAATCCAAATTTAGATTAAAATTTGTAAAATTCATATCATCTCAATTCCAACTCCAAATTTAGTGAATTAAATTTCTAAAATTTTATAAAAAGATTATCTAGCTTAATAAATTCAAATTAGTTTATTTGGAATTAGTTTAAATTGTCATTTTGAAGTTGAAACTATTTAAATTGCAAATTTAAGATTTAAACTTGTAGAATTCATATCTTTTATTTCCTAATTCCAAATTGAGTGTTTCAAATTTATAAAATCTTATAAAATTATTATCTAGCCAAATAAATTATAATTATTTTATTTGGATTTAGTTTAAACTGTCGTCTTGATTTTATTTGAATTTCTATTGATTTGTCGTATTTTCGCGTTTAGATTACGACGATTCCGGGGAATTTGATTCTTCTGAAGCTTTAGAATTTCAAGACTTCAGCGAAGGCAAGTTACACTTTGACCATGTTGCACCTACTATTTTAAAGTTATTTAAATTCAGTTTTAAAATTATTATTGCATGCATATTTTTAGTCAATTATTTTAATACCCTGTTTAAATACTTAGTTATTCCAATTGTTATTGTATGGCCAATTTTGTATATTGAAATGCCATCCTTGTCACCATAGGTAAAATTGTTTGGAAATGCTTAGCAAATCGTAGACCATGATTTTGATTTTGGGAGGATTTAGCCAAACCATTACAACTTGTTTAAAATTAAATCTATGGTATTGTTTTACCATAGAGAGTTTGTAAAGGTGGTTTTCGCTAAAATAAAATTAAAATGGTTTGGACTTGGGCGTAACGGATGAAAGGTGGGTGCAGGTTTATGCACGGGTTAATCTGGTTAGGATTAAAGCCCAGGGTTTGATTTGAAAGACGCCCAAGTCAATTAAGGACCGGCCTTTGAGCGTTCCTTTGCTATGCCAAAACGTACTACCACATGTCCTGTATGGGCAGGACCTGGCTTATTAATTTGGGATACCTCTTAGATATTCGTGCCATGTTGTATGAGTGGGTGTTGGTTAGACAGTAGTCCCACATGGCGCAAGAGGGGGCTCCCGGAGGATGGTTAGTCCAATGGAAGTGAAACCTTAGCGGGCATGAGTACTTTGAGATAGATCATTGTAAAGGCCTTGTCACGTGCTCTAGGCGCTTACCTAAGGTAGTGGCGGTGGCATAGATATATCTTGGGATAAACTAGAGAATTCGTGTCTTGTGGGTAAAATTTGTACAAACTCTGCAGAGTGGAAAACTATTCGAATAACGCGTCATGATCATGGACATGCTAGCAAAGCCACTTTGAGTTAGACTTGTTTTGGTTTTAAAATGGTTTCAACAGATGTTTTCGGGATGGTTAGTCTGTGGAAAAAATTAGGCGGTTAGTCATTGTGATTGGAGGATATCCATCACCTTTGTTGGAGGTTATCCACATTATACAATTGTATTTTAAAGTTATGACTTTAGATATTGTATGAAAATGGCCTTGCAATCTACTATGATTATTTAAACTAAAACTGCTGCTTTACGCAAAATAACCCTACCAATGTCATTTGTTTACCTTATGCATGCATTACAATTCCATATTGGGTGTAACTTGCGAGCACGGTAGTTGTGCTCATACTTGCTTTATGCAAACAAAATTTCAGGAGAAGACTACTATCAGGACGGTGAGGACACCGATGCCTAGGCTACGCCCCCAGACGATTGCCTGTGGCGGATCGTTCTGGCCTACTACTATCTGTTTATTTCCGCTGTGTTATTTACTCCTTTATTTGGCTTCATGCCCAATTGTATCGAACTCTGATTTACTATTAATGCAATGCGAGATTTGGTTATGTTATCATTTTTGTAACTGTGTACACCGGAAATCCTGGACTGGTGTATGAACACAGAGGGTTCGGGATCTTTCATTCCCGGGTCCGACACACATGTTGGGAAGTGACGCGTCCGGTCGGAGGGAGGCAACGGTTGACAAAGTATCAACCGTTCGCCAGTTGTGTGTCTGTGAGACACACAACCGTAGGGTGGTTGTTATCAGTGTCTTTAGATTATGAAACGTCGTGTGGTATAGACCAAATATGACATGTGTTCCATTCATCACACGATATGGAATATACCCAGAGTTAGATCTGGATGCGAGTTCATTGCTTCTACGAGCAGTCATTTGGTTGGGGACTGGGTACAGGACCTCATCCGACCTGGGTATCCTCGATATAACCTCTGGAATCCTCATGACCACAAAGGTCGTGAGCCTTAGGGATTATGACCACGAAGACATATGGTCTTTTATTATGTATTAAAGTAATACATAGAGATTTTAATCCTCGTCAATTACCTTGATCTTTTGTCACCCTAGTTTGGTTAATTATTAGTTGGTATTATCATAGCACCAACGTGGGTTGATTAGATATGAATAGTCTGCTTAGCCATGAACGGGTTATTGATATCATTTTGAGTTGCAAGATGTAAACTTGACTAAATGATTATGTAACATGTTATGAAAAGATTGTGTGCTGTATGTTGTTACTTGTTGATGGCATGTGAACAGACCCCTGTAGGAACAGTTCCACCTCAAGCATTGCCGATAGATCTGCAGAACTTTGGAGCATTCATGGCCGCCCAAATTCAGGTGATGTATACAATGATGAATCAAATGCAGAACATGAATAACAATCAAGCCAACAACAATGTAGCACCAGCTGCTCATGGTCACCATGGACAGTCTAAGTTAGCAGAGTTCATGAGAACCCGCCTGTCGACTTTTTCTGGAAGTGTTTCGCCAGTGGAAGCAGATGATTGGCTTTGCGTGATTGAAAGGAAGTTGTTGATCACTCAGTGCAATGATCACGAGAAGGTCCTTTATGCTACCCATCAAATGGAAGGAATTACCGCTGAATAGTGGGAGAATTTTTGTGCTGCACATGAGACAGCGCAGAATATTACTTGAGAAGAGTTTTCTACAGCTTTCCACCAGTACCATGTGCTGGAGGGAATTATAGGCCTGAAAAAGGATGAGTTTCGTGCACTTAAGCAAAGAGGTATAACAGTGTCTGATTACCTTAACAAGTTTTCTCAGCTTGCATGTTATGCTACAGAAGATGTCGCTACTAACATGGCTCGATAGAGTCATTTCCTGAAAGGATTGAACACCATACTGCAAGTCAGTCTAATTGCTCATACTTTTCGAGACTTTCAAGAGTTGGTCAATAAAGTTTTGATCCTTGAAGATAAGCGCAATGAGTTGGATGACAACCACAAGCGTGGAATGGTTCAGCAAGGAAGTCATCAATCTCAACAGAGAGCGAGGACAGATCCTTAGCAGTTTACTCACTTTCCACCGCAGAATTCATTTAGAACGCATACACCTACACCTACACCTACACCTACACCTACACTAGCACCTTGTCCAGCTGCTCAGAATTTTTGTAATCCTGCTTCAGTCAACCCAAATCCAGGAGGTCACCAGCAAAGCACCCCGAGACATTGCTATACCTGTCGAGAGCCGAGACACTTCTATTGCCCTCAGAATTTTTTTGTTGAAACCATCTGTGAAGGCATACTGTCACAGACGGTTTCCACCAACAACCATCTTTGATACATAGGATATCACAGACGGTTCTATTGACAAACCATCTGTGATTGGAGACATATCACAAACGGTTAGTAAAAATAACCATCTGTGATATCCAACATATCACAGACGGTTGTTGGTGGAAACCGTCTGTGATAGTTCATTATACCTAACTAATTTTTTTTTTGATTTTCAGCTAGCCTCAGGAATTGCTAGCCATGCCCTCCGAAAATAAGCAAGCAGAAAACAGATAAATCACAGATGAATCAATTGTTGACAACTCAAAGTGATCATTTACAACTCAAAATCAATTACAAAATAAAATGTTAAAGTATTGTTGCTAGAGTTACAATTGAATTACAACTACTCAAAGTGAATTACAATTGAATCAATTATTTGAAGGTCGTTCAGCGGTCTTGACGGAGTGAAACTCTCCATCGGTGTTAATGATCTCCGTCTTGATGAAGCTGCAGAGCATCCCTCGAACCTCTGAGATTTCGGTCACGACCAATGCATCTAAATCGATTATCAGACCCTATCGCTAGCAGGAGTAAAGTAGAAAGCATATATATATTTAAATTTATAATTAGAAAATAATTATTGCGAGATTGACAAACCTCTGGATCATTCGTCTTAGCACTCATGAGTTGCTACATATGACGGCAAACATATAATACACATAGGTGATTTTGTTTTACTGGTGGCACTGCAAAAATAGAATTACATATATGAGTATAGTCAGTTCGAGACGCATTATTACAAAGTGTGATATATGATTATTGTGTTGTAGCGTGTACTGAAAATTATGTCCTGTGTTGCAGTTTGGTGCTCAATTCCTTATGTGTTCCTCCCTCAGCAACACACGTGCTGAATGACCTACGTGATTCCAAAAATTTATCCTCAGCCATTTCAAACGAAGGAAGACTACAATAGAGTTATGTATGGAGGAAATGAAGTCGTGATTTTTGTTGAGTAGGGAATCAAGATATATTAACTTGTTCCTGTTTGGTACAATGACTAAAAGGATCCAGTGGAACCTACTCATGTATGTCGCTATAGTCATTAAACCTAAGTTTGTGCTACGTATAAAGTACAAATGAAATTTGTATAGCAAGTAGTGAAGTACTTACTTCTAGTTGTAGGGCACCAGCATGTAGTCCTTGTCGCCCTGAGCAAGCAATCACATCGTTATGTATTTCACGACGTAGGATGCGTCTTCGGTGATGCATTGCTCAGAGACCAAGTATGGGTCGAGGAAACCCACCGGTTCTAGCCATCGCCAGGCATTTTTCATCATGTATCTATACATAAGCTATGAGTTTTGATATTTATCGGTATTATGTGAATGTAGAACTTGATTGTAGACACTTACAGTGTCCAGCATCGTAGAAGCGAAGCGTCGAGGGCATTGAGGTTGAATAGGTCAAATAAGTTGTCGAAACCCACGACGAAGTGGCCCAGGTCGTAGAAGAAATGCTATTTCATGTATCTGACAGTGATTCCAGTATCGCACCCCTTCCCCTTGGTCTTCTGCATGTACCAAACATGCAAAGACTGGCAACCTATTCCAGCGCGGGCTAATATTGTGTCGGGGGCCAACGGACTTCCGAGGGACTATGTACCGGGCTTGGGAGGCGCCTTAATATATTTTTTATTTTGATTTGGCCTTAACGACTCACCGGCTACATATCTTCCCATGAGACAACTCGGGAATCGATACGGCAACACACTTTTCTTGTTCCTTCGGTGTCTTCTCCACGGGAACCGATGAGGCAGCCTTCTGAAGTGAAGGATGAAGTGGAGTCATCGAAGGTCCTGTTGGAGATGCATGGTCGTGTTGAGATCACGACACTGCAGGGTCTAGGGCGATGTCCTTCTTGGGCCACTGGATAAAAGTGTACATGGCATCCCCTAGTATTCTGATGTCTTCGTTTGGGCGAATCTCTAGCGGGAGGGCCACGAAATGGTCATGTACCATGTCCACCTGGACCGTGGCATAACCCTGCGTCATCTTGGCACCATACAGCACTGTCCCTTCCTGGCATGGATACACCATCCCCCGCCTAGCCTCAATAGAAATGGACCCAACCAGCCTCACTTGGAGCTTACAGGGCGTCGGCTCCTACAAAACGATACACCATTAGCTAAGGCATCCTATAAGTCTATCTTTGGAGCATTCCAAAGATGTACATTACCTTGATGTCGTAGATAGGTAATTGGACGTCGTCATGTTCAGAATTTTGCGTGGACACGACGCTACTCCGATGTTGAGGACGATTGGCTCCCAAAATAACGGGGGGAGCTTGCGATTGGTTGAAAAGTTGACTCATTGATCCCGCAATCTTGTTATCTGTCCTTGAAATTTTGCAGTAAGCATCTCTACCAACCGTTCCGCGCTCTCGGCCTTGGATCTCTTCCTACTCCTATATGTCTCGGAGTCATTTGGGAATCCCTCACTCCAAGGTACGTAAACCCCAAGGCCTCATGTGCGACCCGGGTGCTCCTTGTTTCCTAGGGCCGTAGATAGTATATCCTTCTCCCTGACTGCTTCGAAGGAGCCTTAGGAAGATTCGGTAGTCAATGCGTGCTGCAAGATGCCATCATGTTATTTTAGACACTATGAAGTTATGGACTTATTAACAACTATGTAATTCGACATATTTACCAGACGTTGGGACACTTCCTTGTCTGGTGGGTTTGTGAAAGAGAGGCCGCCCGAAGATGTGGCTGATGCCCTCGCTCTTAACCAGCTTCGGGTGTGCTCGTCTGTGATACCAGCAAATGGCCCGGTTGTGTTCTCGTCCACCGCCGTCCATTGCGTGGTTTTACTCGTGTACCCAGCGGTGCCTAGTTTGTGGGGGTGAGTGTTTTGTGCCTGGAGAGCCTTGTGCACTGCACTTTGGTCCTAAAATTTGGTCATCTTTATCTGCACAAAGGCGTTCCTTATATCCCGCGATAAGAATTTGTACTTCGTGAATGGCATTCGACCCATGTTCACGTACTTCGTGACAAGCGTGCTCTTGAAGGTCCTCCATTCGTGTCCCACCGCGTGCAACGCCTGCCGTTTCATGCGTGCCTAGTCTGCTTCTGAGATAGTGAACGAGCTTGAAATATCAGTCCACAGCTAGTCTCTCTCTACGTCCATCAGAGACTTCCAGCTTGGAGTGGTGATGGGGACCCGTTCCCTTCCAAGTATCCCACAGATGGTTCGGAATTTTGCTGCTGCTTTCTTGGGACTCAGAGGGACCCCAGAGGTACTAACCTCAGTGTTGGTTATTTGGCCCGTAGGCAATTTCAATATTCCTCTGCCATCTCGCTTACGTACCACTTTCCTTAGAGATCCAGACGCATTCGGCGACGTCGACAACAGTGACAAAGACGGTGCGAATGCCATCTCGCTTACTTGTTATCTATATGAGTTACATACGCAATGAACTAAAATTTCAGAATTTAAAGTTTAAATAAAATGGATTGCAAGTTGATATCTACTAGGTATTTTCAAAGATAATTTCCCTTGGCCAAATAGAAGTTACCCAACCAATTATCTAAAAACATAATATCCCGCATAATGAATAATATGGTCAATACAATCATCATGTATACAAAAGAAATCAGCATAAAGCTGAGATTTAAAAGATTAATGATTGCTCTCAAATAGCTAGATGCACAAGACAAAATCTTGGCCATCACAGCACACATGTCAATATCTCTTCACTAAAAAACAAGAAAGATACAAGAGATACAAACCCAAGAAAGTAAACACTTCAAACCAAGAGGCCAACCAACAATAGAAAACCGCACTTGAAACATGTACAAAAAGGAAAAGGAGGGAAAAACAACATTGCCACCTCCATATTGGCAGTTGGGATTATAAAAAATAAATGACATTACATCATAATTCAACCAAAATTTAAATAACCAAAATAACATGCATTCGTGTAATTCTTCTAAGTCATCTAAAGAGAATAATATGTTTAACATATACACCATTAGAGCATCAAAAATCAGCATAAAGCTAAGATATAAGATGTTGATGAGTGCTCTCAGAAGGCGAGTTGCAAAGGAATTAATCTTTGTCATCTCAGCCCTTTAGTCTATACTCTTCATAAACTGGATAAGAAAACTATAATTTAGATTTTGAGCTCTAATCAATGCTTTAGTAGCCTGACAGATTAATCACACGCATAAGAAGTTCAAAATATTGCTTTCAAATAGTCAATGATCATCAAGAATCACAAAATCCACTACTGCAGTTTACAGAAGACTATAAACTAGGTTCACTGAATTCAATACTTCAAGATATAAGTCGACAGACTTTTAATAAATTCACAGAAAACTCAGATTCAGCTAAAAGCTTTCGGTTGACAGGAGAATTAGCAGGATAACAGTTCAAGAGATCATTTTAAGCACTACAAAAGTACCAGAACTTATTGACATAATATGACAGCAGTAAGCAAATCTCTTTTAGAGCTCAAAACTGAACTAGATATCCTATCAATTTCAGTATTAGACCATAACATCATAGAGCATTAGATCAAGCCCACATAATTCACTTTGCTATATCTTTCAGTGTATGAGTCAAATCAAATTCAGAAGTTGAAGCCAATCCAGCACACACATATATAATCAAAGTGAACTGCAATTGGAACAAAGAGATACTTACAGAGCTGGCGATATTCAAAACCACCGAGCACCACAAGAATCAAATTCGAATGCTTCTTCCTCCTCAGGTCAAGACAAAATCGAACTCAAGAACTCCAATTGAACCCACCAATATTCCTTCGAGTACCCACACAGAGTATGGCACAAGAAGGAATCCAAGCGGATGAGCACAACCAAAGAAGATCAAGAGTTCACCGAGCGACGTGGAGGAGGTGGCCGAGTGGCATGGCTCCGGTGTGGAGGAGGAGGCCCAGCGGCGAACCGTCTGTGATAAGTAATCACAGACGGTTCCATAATAGAACCGTCTGTGATGTGGAGTAGTGGTCGAAACCAAAGACCAGTGTGGTCAGTCGAAATTGAGTGGTTGAAATCAATGACCATATCACAGACGGTTCTATTATGGAACCGTCTGTGATTACTTATCACAATCGTCTGTGATATGCTACTATGTGATAGTTCATTCTATAGCTACTATGTTTTTGGGCTAGCACGGGGCGAATTTTTTTTTAAAAATCAGATATATGTGCAACAAGTATTCTATAGCATACTAGTTCATAACAATGGAAATCCATAATTTGGCATGAGAGCACATGAACCTTTATAAGCCATACAAATCCATAACACATTAGCACATGACAATTCCACATTGACATCAAAATAAGAGATTACAAGTCCATAACACATGGCAAGTCCACATTGACAGCGAAATAATAACCAAGAGTAGAAAACACAGATCATGTCTCATGTTATGGAATAAATTACAATAGAATAAATTCTTAATTAAAATATAGCCCTTCATGATGATCGATGCGCATATAGCTAACTTCCTCACTAGGTTCTTCCTCGAGCCTGATGCTGTCTCCGAAAGGAGGCAACTCGTTAAATTGATTATACTCTTACTCATCCACGACATTCTCATCTCCGACAATCCTTCTTTTTCCATGAAGAACTACGTGGTAGTTCTTATTTGCCGGGTCCGTTACATAAAAAACTTGAACAACTTGCTTAGCTAGTACGAATGGTTCGTCCTTGTATCCGACATGTTTGAGGTCCACAGTAGTGACATCGTACTTGTCGATCTTCACACCAAATGGAAGTTTAACCCAATGGCATCGAAACAGGGGGGGTCTTGAAAACTACGTAGTCGAGCTCCTAAATCTCCTCTTTGAATCCATAGTAGGAGTTCAACCCACATGGCTCGGTGGTATTGAACTGCTCGTGAAATGCATCTATGCGGATACCGCTATTCTGGACTGTGCTCTTCCTATCCCGAGTTGTCGTATAAAATGTGTACCTCTTTATGTCGTTTCTTTGCCATGACACAATTGTAAATTTTGGCCTTTTTGTCAACCATAGCAGCGTATCATCACTTGATGACCTCCCAGTGAATCGCACCTTTAATCATTCGTTGAACCGACGGTATATAATGGCTGTATATCATAGACGGTTCTTATTAAGAACCATCTGTGACGTTTGCACTATCACAGACAGTTTTTAACAATAACCGTCTGTGACATTTGTGATTATCACAGACGATTCTTATTAAAAACCGTATGTGATAATTAATAAGAACTGTCTGTGATAATTGCGTATCACAGACGGTTCCAAAGAAACCGTCTGTAATAAGTACAATACAAACGGTTCCAAAGGAACCGTCTGTGATGAGGCATCCAGTATAGCTTATTTTGTAGTAGTGTGCTGACGACATGCTAGTGCAATATTTCAGGATTTCCTTTAGATAGAAAATATTGAAAATTTGAAATAGTAATTCCTTTCTCTTTTTCTTAGATTTAAATCTTCCGAGAGCCCATTCTTCCTCATACAAACTCCGATTGAACCCATTCAAGTTTCTAAATTAATCTAAATTCGATCCCTACCTTTCTAAGATTTTTATTTAATTTTTGGAGTTTATTTATTGATTTGTTTTGTATTTATTTACTCTTCGCTTTCGTTTGCGAGTAGACGTTGATACTTCGGGAGCTTTTGAGGAAGGTGGAGTTGATCAAACTTAAGACCAGTACCAAGACTTGTTCCAAGGCAAGTTGTACCTTTGACCATGTTGAACTCAGTTTTCCAAAATTATCTTGATTCAAATTATTGTATTTTACTTTAAGTATTTATTTAAATGTTTTGGGATTATCTATTCACCCATTTGATTATATCCACTTCGCCTATTGTATTACCATGATCATTCTTCACCCTAGTTTGGTTAATTAGGTTTATTCATGAAGTCGACCACCCAGAGTAGCTCGCCAACCCTGTAATGGTTAGAAAAGGCAATAGAAAATGATGAATATGTATTGACTTCACAGGTCTTAATAAAGCTTGTCCGAAGGATGATTTTCCTCTTCCACGCATTGATCAACTTGTAGACTCTACTTCCAGGTGTGAGTTGTTAAGTTTTTTAGATGCATACTCAGGGTACCACCAGATTAACATGAGTAAAGAACATGAAGAGAAAACTTCCTTCATCACTTCATATGGCAATTACTGCTATAGCAAGATGCCATTTGGTTTCAAAAATGTTGGTGCGACTTTCCAAAGGTTGATGCAGAAAACCTTTAATCCTCTGATAGGTCGAAATCTGGAAGCCTACGTTGATGACTTGGTTGTAAAAAGTATCAACGCTGGCGACCATATTTCCAACTTACACGAGACTTTCAATAACTTAAGACGGCATAACCTTAAGTTAAATCCAGAGAAGTGTGTGTTCGGAGTTTCGTCTAGAAACCTTCTTGGGTTCCTAGTTTCAGCTAGAGGTATTGAGGCAAACCTAGTGAAAGTTTCAGCCATCGACCAGATGTGCCCTCTGACCATGAACAAGGAAGTCCAAAAACTAACCGACTGTATAGCAGCGCTGAGTCGTTTCATAGCACAGTTAGGTGAAAAAGCACCCACTTTCTTCAAACTCCTTTGGAAACATGAAAGTTTCGAGTGGACTAAAGAGGCAGACGACGCTTTTGAAGAACTTAAGAAGTACCTTACGAGTAACCCGATCTTAGTCTCTTCGAGATCGGGAGAAACATTGCTGATTTACGTGGCTACAACGCCACAAACAGTCAGTGGTGTACTGGTCGTTGAACGTGAAAACATCCAACGACCGGTATATTACGTAAGCGAAGTCTTACATGGACCGAGGGAACGATATCCACAGGTACAAAAGCTGTTCTATGGTCTCCTTATGGCTTCAAGGAAATTAAGGCATTATTTTCAGGCCCACAAAGTGGTCGTACATACTGGATATCCCTTGGGTCAAGTCCTTGGAAACAGGGAATCATCAGGACGAATAGCAAAATGGGCGGTTGAGCTTGGGGCGTTTGACCTCCATTTCATCTCACGAACAGCAATTAAGTCTCAGGCAATAGCAGAATTTATTACCAAGTGGACAAACCCTGAACCCACCCAAGGGCTCGAGTACGAACACCACGACGAGTGGACAATGTACTTTGACGGCTCCTTGATGCTCAAAGTCTCGGGGGCTGGAGTTGTCTTGGTATGCCCTACTAGCGAACACATCAAGTACACCATTCAGTTAAACTTTTCTACTACAAACAATGTGACAGAATATGGAGGCTTACTGGCAGGACTCTAAGCAGCTCGTTTGCTTGGGATTTGCAGATTACTAGTGAAAGGCGATTCTCAACTAGTAGCGAATCAAGTCGGGAAAGAGTATCAACGCTCAAGTACCAAGATGTCATCTTATCTGGCGGAAGTACGGAAACTCGAAAAGCACTTCTTCGGTTTCTAGATCCAACACATTCCTAGAAAGGAAAACTTTCTGGCTAACCAGTTGGCATGGATGGCCTCCATCAGGTCACCTGTCCCGCCTGGAGTTCTTCTTGAGCAACTCGATTCACCCTCAGTGGTCGAGCTTTCCGAGGACATAGATGTTTCACTAGAGGTCGTACGAATCAACTCTAAGAACATGGATGCTCCACAGGTCATCCAGCATGACCACGGTGGAGATTGGATGATGTCGATCTACAATTATCTTCAGCATGATATTATTCCTGACGATGATGTAGAGGCTAATCGTATAGCTCGAAAAGCCAAATCATACACTCTGATAGAAAGTACCTTGTATAAACGAGGATCTCACGGAGTGTTGATGAGATGCATATCTCAAACGGATGGCATTAAGTTGCTATCTGACATTCATAGAGGAGTCTATGGAGCACATCATTCCTACAGAACGTTGGTCGGTAAAGCCTTCAGGCAAGGGTACTGCTGGCCAACTGCCCTTCATGACGCAAAATAGCTCATGACGAAGTGTGTACAATGTCAATTTCATAGTCGACAAGTACATCAGCTGGCACAATCTTTGGAAACCATACCTCTTTCTTGGTCTTTTGCAACCTGGGGACTAGACATTCTGGGACCTTTCTCAAGAGCACCCGAGGGCTTCGAATTTCTTTTCGTCATGATTGACACGTTTACAAAATAGATCGAAGCCGAGCTAGTTGTTAAAACAACAATTGAAGCCTCTAAGAGGTTCCTCACAAAAAATATGATTACACGATTTGGCATACCCAGTCGTATAATCACAGATAGCGGTACCTAATTCTCTAGCAGAAATTTTCAGTATCAAGATACATTTCGCTTCTGTCGCTCATCCACAGAGTAATGGAGCAGTTGAGCGGGCCAATGGTATCATAATGCAAGGAGTGAAACGTCGAGTGTTCAACCAGTTAATTAAACGGTCAAGAGCTTGGGTTCAGGAACTTCCATCTGTGTTATGGCCATTCGAACCACGACCAGTCGTGCGACCAGTGAAACCCCATTTTTTCTGGTTTACGGTGCTGAAGCCATGCTTCCTCCAGAACTGAAAATAGACTCTGCTCATACTGATTGTTTCAATGAGAACAATTAGATTCAACGAAGACTCGATGACGTCAATTTTCTTGAAGAACGACAAAATCAAGTCCTCATACGATCGGCGGTTTACCAACAAGCTATGCGAAGGTACCACAGTTGTAAGGTGCAACCTTGCAGCCTAGTTGTAGGTGATCTGGTTCTACGACGAATTCAGAATCTGGCTAATTGCAATAAACTTTCTCCCAAATGGAAGGTCCATACATTGTGGTCGAAGTCACCTGACCTGGTTCGGTACGACTAGCTATGTCAGACAGGCGAGTGTTGTCCAACTCTTGTAATATTGACCAATTGCGTAAGTTCTTTGTATAATTGTACTTTCCATTATTTCAATTTATTAATAAAGATGTATTTCCTTTACTTTCTGACGAATGATGTTGTTTATATGTCTATCTTATCATCTGGTTTGCATACTATTGTTGTCTAACTGGTCGGAGAAGACTAAATTCTCTCTGGTATCCTTTCTAAGGATCTCTATTACTCTATGGCTACGACATACAAGTCCAACGCCATAAGGGTCCTAGTCGTGAAAATTCTGACAATGGTTCTCGCGCGCGACCAACACTCTTTTCTTAAAGAAATATACGAGTCACAGGAGCATTATACATGCAACTACATATAGTACTTTACATGCTATAGATTTCGGGGACTACATTTCTTACCTTCAACAATCTATTCTACTCCTATTTTGGCTACTGGTCGGGACACGGAAAGCCTCCTAGTCGAAGTCTCTCCTTCTCCACACATGGTCCTGCCCACTTGAAGGAGCTTCCTAGCGATGGTCCATTTCTTACGATCCTCGTTGCCAGTCGGAACTTGAGCAAGAACACGTTTCGAGAAGTGTTTCTTTTAGTCTCTAGTTCTTAGCAAATCTTACGACTAGTTTTGGATATGATTTATAAACAAGTTCACTTGTCATTTATTGCATACATGTTTGCATATATTCTTATCAATCAATACAAGTCTTGTCCATCTTCCAACCACACAAGGTACTTCACAATATTTCGATTATGGAAATGACCTAAAACTAGTCGAAATCACACGCTGGTTCCGACCACATTGATTTACTAGTGATACTTAGATCATTTTTTGTAACATAATCAGCATATGCTCTGTACCATGGTCGTAGCTATTGCTCATTTTCTTGGTCTACTACTTCTATAGTAAAGTTCTTCTACTAACACAAGCAGTCAGGGGCTAGGAAATATATAAGCATTCAACAAATTTAGGAAGATAAAACAAAGACTTCATTGATGATAAAAGGTAAGTTTTATTCAGAACTATCAAAATATTACAATTTTTTTACTTCTCGGAGCCACTAGACTAGTCGCTGCGTGGAGATCTGACCTCCATTTTCTCTGCAACCTTATGTCCGAGAGGCGCCATTTCCTCGAACACTTTGGTTGCTTCTTCTTCCGAGCAATTGAAGTATTCCTCGACAGCTTGGAGATTTATGGAAGGGTCGGAGACTTTCAGTTTTGCCAAAGCAAAACTAACTCCATTCTTCACAGCTTCAAACATGGTCTGTTCATGGTTCTCCCGAGTTGTCTTGAGGACACTCTTGAGGTCCTCGAGTTGTTGGCCAAGGTAGTTGATCTTCTCCAAAGGATCTCCTAAACTGGGAAGTTGCGTTCCTAATCCCATATCGAAGAGCATCTTGTTAAGGGCCTTAACCTTATCTTCAAGACTTTGCCCAAAAGCTGCCTCCTTGCTACGCTCGAACTCAAGAGCCTTTCTGCTCGTCTCAATGCTTGGATTTGCTCTGTACGAGTAAACCAAAAGATAAGTTCATAGACTAGAAAAAGGTAGTACATCGATCAAGTTTACGACCGGTTACCTTCAATCTTCTTCTCAAAAGTGTCAAGATCTTCCTTATGCCTGGTCATCAGATATTCAATCGACCGGCCCTTATTCTAGCATTCTTCTCGAAGCTTGGCAATTATGGATTCTTTAGCCATAACTTCTTCTTTAAGCTTCTCCAAGTCTATCAAACACGATAAAGAGAGAAATTAGTTAAAAGAAAAATAGCCAAATGGTAAAGAAGGAGAGAAGAAGATACTAAAAGGGTGCTTACTTTCTAATTCGGAGTTCTTTTTTCTCCAAGAGCTTAATTCGCTGGGTTAGTCCTCCGACCATGGCGAAATTTTCCACCAATTGCTACAAAAAATAGCAAACTCCTTTAAATAATTTTCTTAAGGAAAAGGCTACTAAAAGTGGTCATGGAAGCTTACCTCAATTGCCAAATTGTTATAGTTGGCAAGAATAGAGTCGAGACTCGCCACTGCTTGATGGTCCAAAATCCTTCCCCAACCCTCATTAAGATCTTCATCCTTGAAGATCCACAAGCGATGAGGTAAGGCGACTCTACGAGAAGAACTCTCAGTAGGGGTCGGAACCTGCTGAGATTCCTCAAGGACCATCACCTCCACAGGTGGGGTTGGAACCACCACCTTCGCAGGTGTGGTCGGAGCCACCACGGGTTCCTGAGTTGGTGCTGTCAACTGCTCAGGGGCTAGCTCGACATCTCCAAGAGCTTTCTCCTGAAGGGTGCTCTGGTCGTCATTGACCAGAATACGAAAGGATCTACAACAAAAGAAGAAAAAGAAGCTTAAGACTTCAAAATACCAGGGGTAAGTACTTACATAAGTCTTTATTTCATGTATACATACCTGGTCGTTTTCTTGGTCTTAATTTTGAAGCGCGCTGACGCAAAATCCGTCGCACTTGCCTTCCTCTTCTTTTCAACCAACTTCACCAGTCTTGGACCGGTGGGGCTGGTTAGATCCGCCACATCCTCCAACTGAAGATCGGAAGAAATGTTCTCGACCAATGGGTCGAGAACGAGATCCTTGACCATCAGGTCGGAGGGTGTGGTCTCGTCGGTCTCCAGAACAATTGCCATGGTAGCAACTGTCAGATCATGAATGGTCGTCCTGGAGCCAACGACCTCCACAGCGTCGATCTACGGGCCTTCTTTCTCTCCCGTATGAATTAAAAAATCAAGGTTTTAATCAGACAATGTAATTTTCCATCTAAATTATATGTTCTTCTTTCTGTAAACGCTCTTTTTTACCTCCATAAGACCATCGTCTTGTGCAGTCTCTAGGCAAGAATCGGTCGGAACAGTAGTATAAAAGGAATCCTTGTTGGATTTGATATACTTCAATTCGACCACCTACATATTAGAGAAAAGGTTATATACATATCGGAAAATATATAAGAGATGAAGGAAAAGTGGTTATTTACCTTGAGTATTCTCAGTCTCTCCTCTTCAGAGACAATAGCCAAAATGCCCGGGAAAGCGGCCTTGGTATCAGGCTCCCCGGCACAAATCATTTTGATCCGCTCTCTGACTTTATTAGAAGAGAGGACTTCAAGAAGACAGGGAGATTTCAAGGTTAAAAATAATAATAATCAACCAAATAAAATATATTGGTCGGAGTCTTCCAAAGGCTTACCATCTTTTGAGTCTTTGATTGCTTCGTCACGACCAATGTACCAGAGCAAAGAATGCTCTCGGAGTTTCAAGGGACTAATCCGGCATAAGGAAAAGTCCCTAACTACGTGCCAGGAGGTCAATCTCTTGGCACTAAGGTCTTGAATGGCATTGACCACCCTTCCGACCCATCCTTCCTTCTTCTCGGTCGATCTCCACTTTATATTCTCGCTCGCCCTCTTGCCGATGAAGTATAGGCTGTCCTCTTTCGTAACCGTCATATAGAACCAATTCTTCTTCCATGACGACTATGAAGATTTTGAGTACATCTGGATGTACTCATCAGCCTTCACATCGTGGAGACGCAGTGAGCACTCCCCAGGTCCGGCCGCCGACTTCCCCGACTTCGCCATCCGGTAAAAATACCTGAAGACCTTCAAATTTGGTCGGATCCCCAGGTACGCCTCGCATAGGTAGGTGAAGATGCTGATGTTGGCGATGGAGTTTGGGGCCAAGTTCACCAACTCAACTCCATAATACTCCAGGACCCGAGAAAGGAATTTGTGAGCCGACAACCTGAGTCTGCACTCGATGTAGGTGAGGAAGATAGGGATCTCTCCTTCCTCACAGCTCAGAAAGTGTTCTCCAGCCGCCGACCTCCATTTGATCAAATTCCTATCTGGAAACATCCCGATCTCCTCCAGAGCCCTAAGCTTCTTGTCGCTCAAATCAGAAACCAGCCACTTAGTAATTTGATCCGACATGGTTGAGTTTAGAACAGTGGTCGGAAAAGGATTTAGGGGAACGAAACAAAGGGGATCAGAAGAGATTCTTAGAAAGAAGATGAAAAGGGCCAAACGAAACATTGGAAGCGTAAAGACCTAAGCCCCGTACTAAAAATTTTTATAGCCGCCATTCTTTAACCACAATTGGGAGTTACCCAAAAGTCCAACTGACAAAATCTTTTGTCTAACGGATAGAAAAAAAACTCTTCGAGTTCCAAGGCAGTTTCTCAACTTTAAATTGAATACATACCACCTTGTATGTCACGGCATTAAATGAGGGTCTGCACGATACGACTTCATCGGGAGAAAGTGTTCACATAGCCAATTCATTTAAAGTTCGGGGGCTAACTGACGAGGATTAAAATCTCTCTGTATTACTTTAATACATAATAAAAGACCATATATCTTCATGGTCGTAACCCCTAAGGCTCACGACCTCCGTGGTCGTAAGGATTCTAGAGGTTATATCGAGGATACCCTGGTCAGATGAGGTCCTGTACCCAGTCCCCGACCAGATGACTACTCGTAGAAGCAATGAACTGGCATCTGGATCTAACTCCAGGTATATTCCATGTCATGTGATGAATGGAACACATGTCATATTTGGTCTATACCACGCGATGTTTCATAATCTAAAGACACTGACAACAACCACCCTACGGTTGTGTGTCTCACAGACACACAACCGCCGAACGGTTGATACTTTGTCAACCGCTACCTCCCTCCGACTGGACGCGTCACTTCACAATAGGCACCTCTTCAAGGAGCAACTGCCACCTCTTTGATGGTTACTTAAAGATGGAGTGCAGAAAACAATCGGCATTGGATTGAAGCACTGCAAACAGCATTAGATTCATGCTTCAAGTCTGATTCTGCAATATAGCAAGCATTATGCTCAGTGTAATTAGGATTAGTCCACCATCTTGTCGAAGGCACCCCCTGTAATAGCCAATTCATAGCAATAAAAGAGCAGTCTCATTCTCTCCCAAGAACTCTTTGCTATTTTTCTCTTTTTATTTCATAAGATCGGTGACTCGATCGTTGACAGTAATACAATAGAAAAAGTGGATATAATCAAATGGGTGAATAGGTAATCCCAAAACATTTAAAGAAATACTTAAAATAAAATACAATAATTTGACTCAAGATAATTCTAGAAAACTTGGTTCAACATGGTTAAAGGTATAAATTGCCTTGGAATAAGTCTTGGTACTAGTCTTGAGTTTGATCAACTCCTCATTCCTCAAAAGCTCCCGAAGTATCAATGTCTACTCACAAACAAAAGCGAAAAGCAAATAGATACAAACAGAGCAATAAATGAACTCTAAAAATTAAATAAAAATCTCAGGAAGGTAGGGCTTGAATTTAGATGAATTTAGAAACTTGATGGGTTCAATCATAGTTCGTATGAGGAAGAACGGGCTCTTAGAAAATTTAAATCTAAGAAAAAGAGAAAAGAATTACTATTTCAAATTTTCAGAATTTTCTTTCTAAAGGAAATCCTAAAATATTTTATCAGCATGACGTCAGCAATGATTTTTAAAGTAAAAGAAAATCCAAAAAATAGGAAACAGAGGCTGATAGGTGGGACCCTTGGTCTATGGGCCAAGTTCACAGCTCTGGTCTACTGGTCTATCGCTCATGGGTCTATGGAACAGTGGATCTAACATGCAGGACTTACAAGGCATAGACATGGCTCACGGTATACTTGGCTTAGCTAGGGTTAGGTTTAGGGTTTGGGTACAGTTCTGCCTACGTGGCTGCCACGTGGTGCTCACAGGCTGACACGCAAGCACAAGGGTGACGTGGACAGTGGTGATGACGGTGGTGCTCGGGTCCCAAAGGTCGCTGGTGTTCTGGGCTATGGCGAGGTGAACGGAGGTGTGCAATAGGTAGCTAAGGCGATGGGGAACTCGCTGGTGTACTCACGAAGGTGAGGGGACGACAGAGCTGGCCGACGGTGAGGTCAAAGCAGCGAAGGTGTTCGGGTGTCGACGGGAATTTAGCTCCAGTGATGCTCTGGTGACTTCAAGGTGACAACGATGTAGATCTTGTCCTTGCGAACCCGACGGTGGCGATGGTGAAGCTTGAGGTGCACTAACAATGATGAAAAACGGCGACAAAGTTTGCGGCGGCGGCTTTCTTCTCCGAGTGGTTCTGGTGACTTGGGTTTGGATCTCAGGCTACAGCTCGGTTTGGGATGAGGAAGCCATGGGCTACCTCCCCTTTTACAGTAGTGCGGTCGGGAGAGTCCCAAGAGCGCACGTCGAGGAAATCCACGCGGCAAAGGAGTCTGGTTCGCAACTGATTTGGAGACGAAGAACAGTAACTTGGTGGGACCAACATGTCAGCGACAGTGGCTTGTGTAACATCCCAATTTTCTGAGCTTTAAAAATCTTTTAAAGAGTTAGTAGGATGAAATTCACCATTTGGATTTTATTTGTTTTTAAATCAAAAGCTTAATATGGACTTTGTACATCAAAACAATTTAATATGATTAAAGTCAACATGAACAATGGTCAAAACTATTTTATTTAGGTTCTCTGGGCTTGGATATATTTTTCAGATTTTTCTGGAATTTTTCCAAGTTCATTTGCTATTTTCTATTGCTTATTTGAATTTCTGGTATTTTCTTAAAAAGGAAAACTATTAAAATCTCAGTAAATGGCTTTGGGCCGAAATCCTTCGGCCCAGTTCCTGTTCCTTCGTGCGCGGCCCACTCTCGGCCCAGCTCCCCGCGCGCTCGCCCTGTCCCCGCCGTTGGATCAGCGACGGGCGGTTGGATCAACGCCCGCACACGCGCCCTCGCTCTGTCCCTCTGACCGGTGGGCCCGCCGAGTCGTCGTCTCCGACGCGGTCATCTTCCTCGCAGGAGTCCGGCTCGGAGTCGCCATTGGAGCTCCTTAAAGCTCGCTTCGGCAATGGAGTTTCCAACCGTCTCTCTTCTAGAAACCGTGCCTAATCGTATCTTTATCTCTTCCGCAATCTTTTCCGTTAAAATCTTATCTCAATTCGCCTCTTATCTCCAAGATTTCCTCGGTTGGTTTTCGTGTTCATCTCGGACGCGATTTGGGTGTTTCCATATCCGCGCCTCCCCGGACCCTATAAAGGGCGCCCCAGGATCGCCGTCGCCCCCGCACCCCAAGCCCTCAAACCACCGCCCCTCTCGAGCCATAGCACCGCCGGAATTCGAAGTTCTAAGGTGGTGAAGCCGCTTGCTCCGACGAGTGATTTCGTCGCACTCGAAGCCGCCAGAGCCTCATCGCTCGCACCGTTGACATCGCACGAGCAGGAGGAACCCCGAGGTCACCTTCGTTTCATCGGAGAAGCTTTCTAGCGCCGTCGCTGTCAAGCCCGAAGCCCCGCCACCGCTTCCACCTCGCCGCCGGCCGCCACAGTTGGCCTTGAGCACCCGTGAGTCCATCAGCGAGTTCCCCGCGTCCCCCTCTTCACGCCGGTATCACCCGCCGTCGTTGAGCCGTCGCCGTTCGCCGGAGCCATCGGGATCCAGCGCCACCAGCTCGCCGCCATGCCGCGTCACTGCCATGTCATCTCCGCATCAGCCTCTGCGTCGCCGTGTCGCCCGTGTGGAAGCCACGTCAGCGCTGACTAGGCGGGTCCAGATCCAATCTCCATCTCCGGCTCGGTGCACTTGGTTCACCATGAGCCCTCTCACTGACATGTGGGCCCCATCTGTCAGATTTTCTTTTTAATTCTTTAATTCCGAGTGCTGACGTCATCGTTGCGCAATAATCCGATTTTTCTTTTAAGAAATAATTCGGAAATTCGGAATAATCAGTTTTTAGGGTTTTCTTTAGATTTTCAAACTTCCAAAGCCCATATCTTTTGCATCCGAACTCCGATTGAGCCCATTCAAATTTCTAAATTCATCTAAATTCAAGATCTACCTATTTAAGATTTTTATTTAATTTTTGGAGTTTGTTTTGCCTCTGTTTTATTTATTTTGCTTTGTTTGTTTGTTTTGTTTGCGAGTAGACGTTGATACCTCGAGAGGTTTTGAAGAGCAAGGAGCATCTCAAGACCAAGATCAATACCAAGACCTTTTCCAAGGAAAGTTATACCTTTGATCATGTTGAACCCAGCTTTCAAAAGTTATATTGATTTAAATTATTGCATTTACTTTAATTATTTAATTCAATGCTTTTGGGATTAGTTAATCTCCAATTTGTTATGACCTCCTTGTCTAATTGTATGCCATAATCTTTTGTCACCCTAGTTTGGTTTATTTAGTTGGTGCTATTGTATTACCAACGTGGGTTGGTTAGATGCGATTAGATTGCTTAGCCATGCTACGAGTCATCATCTCATGTAGTTGTAAATATAAACTTGACTAAGTGAGTATGAAACTATGTGCGCTATGTGCTATTACTCGTTGATGGCATATGTTGCACTTAACCAACAGGGTGGGAAAGGATTTAGACGGAGGCAAGTAGACTGTGTGATATTCTTGGTGGAGCTATGTGCGTGGGCTTAATAACCTGTGTGCATAGGGATTTGTAGTCTAATCGAAAGTCTTGCCTTGGTCAATTAAGGACTTAACTTTGTGTGCCATTGAACTGAGCTTCTCGTACAACCACATGCCTGGTATGGGACGGGCCTAACTCAGTAAGTTATGGAGTCTTGACATTAATTACTCAGGAAGTAGGTTAGGCTGTGTTGCATGGGTGGAGGTGTGCTACCAGGTAGTCACATCACGGGGCGGTTCGCCGTGTCCCTGTCCAACGGTGTGTGTTGGACTGACTTCCTATGTGGGGTTGTCTGACGGTTTGTAAGCACACTGGGAGTGTCAATGTTAAGATGAAGTTTCTGAACTGTTTTGTTATGGCTAGTGCTAGCTACACTAGTTGTATCGTGTGGGTAAAGTGTACAACCTCTGCAGAGTGTTAAACAATCTATTCGAATAGCGTCATGATCATGGACATGCTCGGTGATTTCACACGAGGGGTAGATTTTCATGAAAACCTTAGGAAGGAAGCTGTGTGACCTAAGTCATATGGCTATGTGAATAATTTGTTTAGGCTATGTGTCTTTGTGAACTAAAACTGTCAAATTATTATTGTCTATTTGCTTTGAACTATGCTTCCAATCTACCATTCGTATTTAAATTGCAAATGCTGCATTTCTGCAAAAGAACCACAGAAGCCATTCCTTTGGAATAAGTCTGCATCTATAATTGCATTTCTGTGGTATGACTTGCGAGTACGGTGTGTACTCATGCTTGTTGTAAAACATGCAACAGAAGAGGAGGAGTCTTCGCCTGCTTTCGAGGAGGAGTTCATCGAAGGTGCTTGATTGTAGGGTCTTGATCCCAGTCAGTTGCCTGTGGTGAATTGATGGGATTCCGCTGAAGTTTCTTCGTTCCGCTACTATTTTATTTCTTGCTAGCCCTGTGTGGCTTAATAAATGTAAACTCAACCTTAAGATCAAAACCCTTATTTGTTATCAAATTACTCGTTTATGTTGTTAATCGCTTGTGTGGATCGATATTCACCTATGTTGACACTGTGTGCACTAGCGTAATCCTGGACTAGTGCATTATACACAGAGGGTCCAGAATTGCATATTTTGGGTCCCGACAGCTTGGGACACGAGCGGGAATTGGGTCGGAACAGGGTTGGGCCAAGGAATTTATGAGATTTTAAATTGCTTTTCTATTTTAGAATTACCAGAAAATCCAAATGGCAAATTAAAAATAGCAAATGAACTCGAAAAAATTCCAGAAAAATTTGGAGAATATTTCCAAGCACAAAAAACTCAAATAAAATAGTTTTGGAATTAAGTGATGTTCAGATTAGTCATATTAAATTGTTTTGATAATTGAAAGTCTCATTTAAGCTTGATTAACTTCAAATAAAATTTAAAACTCAGAAAATTGGGATGTTACATAAGCCATCATCTATACTTGTATTTTGTGGTACAACTTGATGAGTACTCCATGTACCCACTCTTGCAATAAACAATGTTGTTCATTTGTTGAAGACTACATCAGTTCATCGTTGGTCAGCAAGGTCTACTTGAAGGACCGTGGAGAACTAGGTCGTGCTAACCCAGTCGATTGCTTGTGAGCATATAGATAGTCTACACTTAGGTTATTATGTTTTCTTCTGCTACTGCTTATTTGAGATATTCGCCTTCTAAGACATTAATTGTAAGCTTTGATCGTAAGGTCGCTACTCTGATAATTATTGTTAATTGTCTATTTCTTAGTTATCTTTGCATATGGAATGGCATTTCATCGATGTTGCCACTCTGTGCACTAGCGCGATCCTAGACTAGTGCAGTAGACACAGAGGGTCTAGATTTGCATATTCATGTCCCGGCACTATCAGAAATGGCCCCAACATACCTTGGGCTAAAGCTTCCCTTGGTTTTAAGCCGCACAATGTCTTTCGTGGGAGAAACTATCAGGAGCACCTAACCACCCATCTCAAACTCCAGCTCTCTCCTCCGCATATATGTATAACTTTTCTGCCTACTCTAAGCTGCTAGCAGATTCTGCTTAATTTCCACCACTCGCTCTATTGTCCTCTGAACCCAATCTGGTCCCAGAACTGCCTTCTCGCCCACGACACCCCAACAAAGTGGCAACCTACACTTCCACCTATACAGAACCTCAAATCTACAGAGCGTGGAGATATCAAGACACAAAGAAAAAATGCACAAATGCTTAACTTTCATTAACACAAGAAACTCTACCTTCATTGCATATTAATCCCTTCACTTTGCAAGGAGCATCCCATGAAACACTCATTAAACCAACTTTCTTTCAAAATAACCCACTCCGAAATTGAAAGATTCGCAATGAAAACACTCCACTTTGCAAGTAAGTAGTTTGCATTTTAAAACCACATAAGCCAAAGGCGAAATCGCTCAAATACCCAAAATAACAATTCCCCTTTCTGAGAAAAGAAAAGGACCATGCGTACCACCATGAAACCACTTCACTTTACTAATGACATCGGACATAAACACATAAATCAAACAAGAACCAATAGGGTATTTCACTGCCCATGAAAAACATAATTTTCTCAATTTAAGGTACAATTTTCTCTTGAATCATGAAAGTCAAAAACATCACATGCCATACACAAACTTATTGCCGCATCCATACAATTCTAGAGAAACTCTAGTACAGTAATCATAAAATGCACTAGCAAAACTCCTCCGCAAAATTAATATCATTCATAGTTAATTCGATATGCTCATAAATATAGATTTCCCGTTGAATCCCATCAGCTTATTTCTTTTAAGGATAGTTACCTTTAGAATTCCAGCACACTAAATTGTGATGATGAAATAAACTATATCAATAGATTAACTTCACCTTCAATTACCCACAAATCGAGATAGAATCAAATTATGATTATAACTATAAAATCCAGATAAACTCCAAAGTATTGCATGGCACAACAATGTATATTCCTCCATTACTCTTAGTTAGAGAGAGCTATTAAGCAATATCACTTCATAATTTCAATCTCAAAGACTCCTACAATAAAATTTTAGTTGTAAATGATAGGGAAACCCCAACAAGTAAATATAATCTCCACTTGCTACCTTTAAAAAGATTCTACTTTCAACAAGGATATTCACTAAGGATAAAATCCCCAATAATTCCACATTTTCACCATTTAATTAACTACCACATCGATTAGGTTACTCCACCATTTTTTTTATAATGTGATAACACAATCTAATTTCACCTACAAATTCTAGCAATTTACATAGCCGCAACACTCCAACTAATGTATCAAGACTCCATACTTTTAATAAATTCAAAAAAAAAAAACCACAGGCATATACAATATACAATATATATAATCAATATTCGCTATAGGTTCTTCTAATAACAACGATATAATCAGTTTTTTCGAAATAAATCCATTACGATTATTCCATTTCTTCCAAGAATTATATTGTGAAACCAATTCATTCCGCCAAGCAATTCACATAATCTGGCACTATAGGACTTACAAAACCATATATTGGATCACTACTTACTTGTTGTCACTTGAATCACTAAAAGACTTCCTACCACGAATTTAATATTTTATTCACCAAAAAGAGGAGATAAAACTTCAACACACTAGAATATTTTTTAAGCATATTGCAATATGTACAAAGCCAAGAAAAGTGTTAAAATGCAAAGAACGACCTTTTTTATTGAGCACAAATTACTTTGCTTTATCAAACAAGATAATCGTCTAACACCAATTCACATAAAACACTTATAAGCCAAGAACCCTGAAAAAAAATTACTAGTACATAACTCCAAACATTCAATTTAAATGATACCCTGAAGGACGATCTAATTCTTTTTCTATAAGATTTAACACCGCCTTCAAAATCACTTACCAATGATCATGCAAATACTAATTTAATAAACTCTTAACAAGAATCATCAGAGCCTACTATCCCATCATAAAACTTTCCAGAACACACTAAATTGCTTCATAATATTTTTGTTATCCAACCTTACTGCAACAATCAACTTGTTCCAGAGGAATTCTAGTGCACAAACCACAATGTTGAAGCAAAACTCTTTTACCAAGGTCATACTATCACACGACAATCTCACAAAGCACACAAATATAAAACACTTATTAAATTTCATCCATTCAACTCTTAGTGATGCTTAATTAACACCAATTTTAGAGTACACTAATTGCATTATAGTTATTCTCATTAACAATTGATGATTATATTAATCATGGAAGTATTTATTGTCCTACTTCTATTTGCAATCACATAAATATTTATAAATCTGATTCAACATATCCACCTTATGTTCAGAAATTAGAGAAAAATACCATTAAAACTTCAATAATATATTCTCTATGGAACAAGGTTTCACATGGCAATACAACAACATTCATCAATTCTTTTATACACATTCCAACAATTTAGCATGGCAAGAAATATGTAAATCTAGCATTTATATATGTTCACCAATTATCTTTAAAAATATAAATTCAAGATTAACATTCGCCCAAGACAAAAAAAAATCCGACATATCCTTACTTTAACCATCACAAATGATTAAAATAATCTATTGGGACCAAATAACCCAATTTATCCAATAGTGTTTGGTACTTTTAAACATTATTAATTATATAACCAATTCATCAATGTTCCACACTTCTCTATAACTACGAAAAATTCAAGTAAGAATGGGCATACTCTTAGTCACTATTCGCCATGTAACTACTGCGAGACAACTTCAAATTTAATCAGTTTCACTTGCAAAGATGCCTCTTAAAATTTCCCCAACGTGGCATTACATGCCTTACCAACTACTTTTTGTGATTACAACCTCTCAGTCAAACCGAAGAAGTCATCACAACAAGGGTTTAAGTATTGTTTTCCTTCATTGAACAGGGGCATTAAACTTCAATGCCCAAGATACACAAAAAAAAACATATAGGTTTAAAACTTCCATATAAAAAATGAGCTTGCAAAGGATATTTTCTTATAACCAAAGTAATGAGCGAATAAATTAGTCATATTCCTCAATAAAATGGTAAAACCCCCATGAAAAGGATGACCTTGGACATTTACAACTTTCATAAGCAGCAAGAGTAGTTCAACAATCAGAAAAAAAAAAAATTTCTTCATGGACAAAATAGCCAATGAAAACTCATCACAACCACTATAACCAACTAACCAATTGGATTACCTAAAGAAAACTCATCATTAATCATGTACCACGTGCGGTGGCACAACCTGGCCATGCCCACGTCCACAACTACGACCTCTTTGTCTCGGCATCACTATCCATCTCAATTAAACAATCACACAACCATACTATAGGCAACAGCTTATAACTTTTATAAATAACAAAATAAGCCAATGGAAACGTAAAAACAACGCAAGAAGCAAACCCAACCTACTATACACCAGTGTGTCAAATTAAGTCATTTAACCAACCTAAATAAGGTTTTAGTAATTAATCAACCTATGCCAAATTTTTAGTTTAACTAGCCAATACTAAGTCAAATTTTAGTTGATTAAACTATCCTAAGCTATGAATTGATTCACCACAGACCTAATGCCCGCTCTGATACCAACTGTAACACCCTAGCCCAACAAGGAGCCCAGAATATCACTGGTACACTTTTCACTCTAAATTTAAACCATAATTATTCACTATTACTGCAATCTTATTCCTAAATAAAAATATACAACAAGTTATGATATAACAACCGTAGCAAGATAGCATAAATAAGAATAAACCTTAACACGTAACTTGGGACCTCGCGCCTAAGAATGCTTAGGACCACGCGCACGAGAACGCCCAGAAACCCAGGAGCATTGACTAGCATTTTACTATTAAATAACCATTATCATAAGTTCATTCATAACTCATCATTACAACGTGCACTAACCCTACTCATGATCCACGCAACTACCATAGAGTATACAATGTCCACTAATCAAGTTCCAAACAGATGAACTATTTTTTCTCTAAGATATAATCGAGGTATCTAAATGTGATAAACTCATGGTTGGTTTCATGTGATGTGTAGGTGCTACTCCCATCCCATGCATCTCGCCTTCAATGGTCACCTAAAAACAACAAAAAAGCAAGGGTGAGTCCAACGACTCAGCAAGTACGTAATAGAACAGTAAACATACACACAAAGCTTATCATCATATATTCCATCATTGTCATCTTTTCTTTTCATTAATGCATTGCATTTCTACACTACATGGTCATTTTCTCATCACATAGCTTATAACGGTGTAGCTAAGTTAACACCCGTCGGTATTTACCCTATCAAAAGCCCATCCTCATCAGCCTGGGGATCTCTCCACTCCTGTGGAGGCCTACCAAATTAGGTTTTACATGCCCACCTGAGGTGGGTCTTTCTCTTTCATGACATGGTTGTGCATATGATGCAAATTCAAATTGTTTCATTATCCAATAACATGTTCCATCATCATCATATTACCATGAATTTTTTTGCATTCAACTACCAAAAATTAGCAGCTACCAGCTAACAACAACAAAACCGAACCACAATGGCAGAAACCAAACTCCATAAACACCCAACACACAAAACCCATTCCCTGCAGCATACCATCCTCAATTCCTCCATGAAGGTAACGCTGAACTCCTTGAGTATGTTGGCATGGCTGTTCAGTCACCGCCGCCATGCCTGCTCCAGCGGTGCCCCGCCGCTGAAATCCAAATGCAAAAATCCAACACCCCACATCACATCTCACCACCCTATCATACAACACCACAATAACCAAAACGAAGCACCAAAAACCACACAAAAAAAATGCCGCTGGTGTTCCTCGCCTCACCATTGCGGTGCACCTCATCACCGGCCTCACCAAAGTTGAAGAAGAAGGTCAGCTATGCCACCTCTCCCCCTCACCGCCTTCATGCATCATCCCGAAGCCTACTGAGATCTGGACGAGTTGCCGCCTTCTCCCCACTGACACCACCTTCCCCGCTAGCGGGCTAGGGGAAAGCATATCTGATGTTGGCGGGCTTGAGGAAAGCGGATCCGACACCGGATCCACCACATCATTCACTCATCTAAACCGCCTAACCACCTCATCCACTCGTCGCCACCTCGTCTAGTCACCGACGGTCAAGGGCTCTCCGCTCTTGATTTGGGGAGAGAGCAAGGCGGGGGAGTCTCAGGATCGGGTGGGTGGGTGTGGCCGTGTGGGTGCCTAGTAGCTAGCGCCTAGCAGTAGCAGGGGAGGGTTACGACTAAATCAGTTTTTTCAGTAATTTTGGTTTTCAGTCAGTTTTTCCCGAACAAACTGAACACTGGAAAACCCATAATTTTGGTTGTCATACCAAATACCGGGCAAACTGAATTGATCGGTAAGGTTTGGTTTTTTCGGTATGGTTTGTTCGGTTCGGTGATAATATGCACAACCCGAACTAGAGTACAACTTCGACGAGGATATAACAATCCTTATTTAATTATTTATCTGTAATTCATATTATGGATAATAATGACGTCATATGGTTCTTGAGTATACCCCTTAATATTTATAAGGGAGAAGCTGGAGGTCGTAAGTTCTTCTACGACCACCCCATAGTCGTAAGTCCTTCTACAACTACCCCATAGTCGTAAGCCTTTCTACGACTATGCCTTGATCGTAAGCTCTCCTACGATCAGTATATGGTCGTAAGCTCTTCTACGACCACCACCTAGTTGTAAGCTCTTCTACGACCAGTCCCTAGTTGATAGGGCTTACAGATATGTGGGTCTAGTCGACCAGGGAATCTTCTGCACCATAATTAAAGATATGGGCAGTAAACTATGTTGTTATTCTCTGGAATAATGGCACGATTCAACCCCATGGCATGGTGATAACTGCCTCATGACGTGGGAACACTACTACTCCCACAATAATCTCCAGTAATGGCTCCATTATCTAAACCATTAAGGCGCCCTTTAGACTGGATGAACAGCAACACGCTCCGAGTACTGTATAAAAGGCAGAATCATTAGAGAGAGGAAGGAGGGGCACAAGGCGCATCATTCTAGTCTTTCTTTTGATCTTGTAATCCAGCATACTCAATACATACACGCAGGAGTAGGGTTGTTATTCTCCCCGGAGAAGGCTCGAACCTGTATAAAAATCCCCGTGTCACCTCTCTCTGCGTGATTTGAGTCTTGGAGAACACCGAATCAAACAATCCTTACGTAAATTCGGTTCTAAAACACTGACAAACTCGATATTTTCAAAACTAGCAAAATTCACTACAACATGAACACCCCTTTAGCAATGCATATATGCGTTGGTAGAAGTCCAGATAAATGTTGTTAGGGTCTATACCAACGCATTTAGTATGCGTTGCCATTGAGGCCGTTGCCAAGGTCCGTGACAACACGTATACAAGCGTTGGTAACATGTAAATAAAAGCGTTGTAAGGTTGCAATGCATATTTTGATATAGTGGCTATATATATATTCAACAAAAGTCAGCAGAAGGGCAACAGAAATGCTTCAATAGAGCAAGTAGTATGTAACTTGAGTTGCAAAGTAGCAAGACATGCACAACTCTATTGACTAATTGGTAAACTGGATGTACTACTGTTGATGGTAGATTACATCGAAAGTGATTCTATTATAACTTTCTATATTCTATTACTACCATATTCTTAGAGTGGAAAAAACAATGCACATGTACCTTAATTTGTAGTAATTAATTAATGAAACACGTAATCAAAATTTAGATAAAGGCATGTAGCATACATCATTCTCAATGTTCTTAGTATACCCTTTAATGCCTATAGATAGTTACCAGGGCATTTCTTCAAACATTGAAGCTAGAAACAATGCATGGAAGAATATATTAGTTTACATTCCCGAAAAAATGTGCTTTACAACAGATACTTAGAACAAAAAGGCACCCTTGTTCAATTAATACCAGGATATGTAATGAAAAAAGAACTACACTTACAATAGCCCTCTCAGCTACAAAATGTCGAGGGAAGTTCCTCAGTGCCATATCAATATCACCATGTTCCTTGTAATGTTCACGCACCTCCTTTATGTCAACACGCTGTTCGGAGTATTAAGTTATGTTGAACAAAAGTTGACACAACTCAACATGCAACTCCTATATTGGACAAACAAAATATTTCAAGGATATCTCCTTCACTGGGATCAAGGATCAAGTTTACAGCACTTTTCCACTCTCCTCTAAGCAAAGCACCTCTAACAAGGTGGGTTGCTACTGAACCACTTCCAAAATGGTAACCAGAGAAAATAGATAAACTTGATGAGCTTAAAAAATAACAGGGAAATAGATTTTGAAGTACGAGCAAAAGCTCCTGGCTTTGTACCTACAAACCATAGTAGTTGATAAATCCATTCTTTCCTATGCCATCCACAGCAGCCTTTATTATATCTTATGATTCTGCAACAACACCCCTAAACAAATGTAGGAAAACATAAGTTCTTCATTTGATCTGTTTTCTTAAAAAAAAACTACAAGGTTTGGTGCATGTGGACTAAAGTAGCATAGCACACAGGAAAGGCCGCAACTGTAGAAGTAATAGAATGTGGCTCTGCCTCAATAACTCTATTTGGCTGTTCTAGATGTGTCTGCCTTGAACGAAAAGGGTAGCTAGAACATTGATCTTGCGCCTGATGCCTGACCTGATTTAAAGGCTTTTCTTGTCTCTTTTCTACACTAATAATTCCCGGGCCAATTGAATATCCGTTTCTTTGCCTATTATGCCTAGCAATAACCTCATTGACCTCATGTACCTCCTCTCCATCAATCATATAATCGGGATGATCTAGTTCTCGCTTTTTCTCAAATAAGATGATTTGGACGCTTTGCATGTACTGTTCCACACAATTTAGCTAATTATTAGGTTACGCTTTCGGATAAGTCTGAACGAGTTTCAAAATTAGGATGCTCTTGCTACACTGCATTGCAAAAAGGCACCCTAAAAGTGCACTATTAGACACAAAAATGTAGCATAACAAATCAACAAAGATAATATTTTTCTCCAACTTAATGAGGATTTCCTCATACTAAGAAAGCTTGGCTCAAATCAAGCTGGCAATCATGAAACAAAAACTCGATCATAGTTCAACCTGCTTCCACAAATTGCTTCGGTGGGGGTGGGACGATGGGAGTAAAGCTCCAGCAAAAGTTTTTTGCTTTTGTCCAAACCAAAACCAGCAAATTTCTACCATTCGCCACGACAGCCATGGTGCTGGATTATACCTGCGATAGAGGCAGAGGAGGGGGCACCTGCTGCACCAGGGCTCCCCTCGCCGGGTCGCCGCCACCACCATTGCCCGCCGCGGGCTTCGCCGCAGCCTCCACCGCGATCTTCTGCCTCGCCTCCTCCAGCGTGGGCCACGACTCGGCCCCCATTACAACTACCTCACCCACCACGGGCGGTGGCGTGGTCCTCTCCACGACGACGCGCTGCCACTAGCCGGATCCGCCGCCGCCACGGCCCCTCTACGAGGATCTGGTAAGAGGCGGCTTCGCGGCGCTGCATGGAGGACGAGGAAGCCTAGATCCGATCGGAGGCGGCTTCACAACGTGGAGGAGGAGACCAACTGGCGTGGGGAAGCGGGAAGTCGAGCGGCATGAAGGAGGAGAAGGAGGTTCGGATTCGGCCGGGGTCGTCTTCACGCCGAGGGGGAGGAGGCCAAGGGGCATCTCATGGTGTTCTCCAAAGTCGACTTCACGGCGTGAGGGAGGAGGCCAAGGGGTGTCTCTGCGTGGGGGAGTGGCAGGGGAGGAGGCGGCACCGGTTCCACACGTGGACGTAGCTGTGGGGAGGAGGCGACGACAGCAGATCCGCACAAGGGTGAGGCCGGGGGAGGAGGAGGCGCCGGATCCATACGGTGGCGAGGCCGGCGGCAGTGGGGAGGTCACCATGGAGTTTACTGGGAGGGGAGGCGACGGGAGTGAGGGGTTTAGATGGAATAGCCGAGCAGTTTTATTTGGATGCAGAGTAGTGGGTTGAGCAGACGTGGTGAATAAGTTGCTCCTGCAACACATGCGTTTTCTATTCTGAGTTATATGTTGTTGTATGTATGTTCTTCTTGTAGTGATTTCCCACGCAATTGTGTGGCTAGATATTGCAATATATTGTATTTGTTATATATCTATAATTCCTTTAAAAGTTGTATTTGTTATACAAGCTGTAACAATTGTAAATATCTATATATGATTAATATAAACCTTTATAATATACAAATTTTGCTTTTTCTTATTTAAAGATTGTTGTGGGATTTTCTAGACCTCTAAAATGAAGGAGGTAACTTGAATATCATCATTTGTCTATAGATATGTAGATGTTGTTAGTATGTGTAGATCTAGTATACTGAAACAAACCTAAAAATTCAGAAATTTCAAAAAAGAAATGGATCTTTTGATTGAATTTGAATTTCTTTCCCTTTTTGGAAAACCCAACCCAAAAACCGCTTTCCCTTTTTGGTGTTTCCGCCTTGCCAGCCCGAAGGCGTCTTCCACCCCGGCGCTTTCACCTTCGTCTTCCCCATCACACCCGTGCGTCACCACCCGACGCCATCGCCCTCCGCTGCTGCTGTCACCTACCAGCTCGCCGCGCCACCTCCCTCGTCGCCATCAATGCATCGCGCACCCATGCCGCCAGCGCTGCACCGCTCCCATCCCATCGCCTGCCACGCCACCTCCCGCTCCGCTCTAGTGAGAGAGCACCGCCACCTCCCGCGCCACCTTCCCCCTCCGCCTTCAATGCGCCACACGCCCATGCCACCACCTCCCCACCTGGCACCGCCCAACCCTGCCCACCCAACCATGTCGCCGCCTCCCTGTTGCCGCCGCACTGCTCCCACCACCTTCGGGCGATTATAAAAGTAGCCCCTACTCGCTCTTCCTCCCTCACACCTTCCCCCACCCTCCTTCGTCCCTAAGACCAGCCAAGGTGGAAGAGCCGCCGCCGCCGCCACAATCCCACCCAAAAACCCCAGCCCTCACAAAACCCTAGAGGTAAGAAGACTTACCTCAGTGGAGCCTTCCCGCGTCGCGTCCCTTCGCCGCTGTGGAACCGCCGCCAGTCCCCTTCGCCTTCCCCCTTCCTCCGCGTGGAGCACCGCTAGCCTCCTCGCTCCCTCCGCCCCACTTGCAAGCGCCGCTGAGGAGCTTAGGCCTTTCACCAGGCCTAAGCCTTAAAGGCCGGACCACGTGGTCAGCGTGGGCCTTGGTGGCAGTTTAACGAGCAGGCTCGGCCCATTCTTCGCTCAATCAAAATCGGCCAAATACTGTTCATAGCAAAGTAATTTCACTACTATTCATAGTCACTACTATTCATAGTGATTACTGTTCATTCTACTCACTATTCGTTTTTACCAGCAAACAGTAAACATGGTTACTATTGCCAATCCTTTTAGATGATGAATAGTAACCTATTACTATTCATCATCTGACAATTTTCACCCGAAACCCTAATTTGAGATTTTATACCCGACCATCTCGAGCCCAGAAAACCCATTCTTGACTCCGATCAGCTAAACCCAGCTCCCAATAAATCTTTTCACCTTTCTATAGGATTCTTTATCTTTTTTCTATATTTTTGTAGTACTTGGATCCAAATCTCAACCCCGACCAGTCCAATTAAACTCCAAATAAATCTCCACCACCCCACACCACATTCCTTAAAGTTTCTTTTTGATTTTATTTACTTGCATGTTGTTCCCTACGTATTCCTTGTCGAGCCGGATTTTACTTGGTTTATTTTATTGTATTGCTTCTTGTTAGGTCTTAATTTTGACGACCAGACTCCAGAAAACACCAGACAAGACCAGTATCTACAGGACTTTGTGCAAGAAGGCAAGTCGCATTCCTTGAATATTTTGAGCCCACATTTCATATATTTATTATTACTTTTATTATTATATTTGTGCCAATTACTTTATATTCAAATAATACTTTTGGATGCCATGATAATTAGATAAATCCTATTACCCTATATACAAACCCACCTAACACTTGTAGGCCATATTCACCTTGACAAGTTCACATAAAATATTAGTTATATAAGTAGCTTTGTCACATAAATGTGTTATCAATCAAAAGAGAGTATTGGCGGTTCGCTAATGGTTTCGGTGGAGAGTTGAGGGTTGTGTCCAGAAAGTTGGATAACCCAATAGATTTGTAGAAAAGTGAGTCATCAGTGAGATCTGGAGGTGGACAGCCACGAGTTGGTGTTGGGCCATCGCCTCACTGGATGATAAGTAAGGACAAGAACCTTGTGCCAAGTGATAGACACAGAAAATCGCTCAACCACATGCGTGGTCATTACTCCCTGGCTTAGTACACTGGTTTTTCGATTGAATACCTACAGTATCAAGAATGGGACAGGGGTGGGCCTGGAGGGACACTCGCTGGTCTACACAACGGTATGGTCCTGTCAGCATCGAGGCCAAGATCCACGGCGGTCGGTGGAGTCTCCCGAGGGCTGTATGGGTTAGAACCTACCGGGTAGAGGCTAGAAAGGTTGAGCAGTGAAAAGGCTTTGTTATCTCAACTCAGTCGCACGCTATCATGTTGCGTGTATATTGCATGACAGTATGAGTATGAGATATCTTGTGGGTAAAGTTGGGCAACTCTGCTGAGTGTATAAAAAGGTATTCGAATACGCCGTGCTTCCGGTTAATGAAGCTGTGTTAATGGGTGATTCCAGTACATAAGGCATAAGTAGAGTTTTTGAGATGTTAAGTTGGTATTTGAGTTTGTTGAGAAACCCCTGATGTTATTAATTATTGTTGTTTTACTATTTTAAATATAAACAGCTTTAACTGCTAAATGCATCCACATATGTCTATTAAGGTAAACCCTAACCATCCTTTGAACTCTTTACATGTAATTATTTAGCTTTTCCATGTGGCTTGTTGAGTACGGAAGTTGTACTCATTCTTGCATAATCTGCAAATCATTTACAGAGGAAACCTGGGAAAATACAGAGGTTCATGATGAACAGGATTTTGGTGGATCCGCGGATGGCAGCGACTACTATTATTAGGTCTCAGCCGCGCTCAAGTGTGTTTGTGGTTTGATGTTCTTTTGTCTTGTATTATATTAAATTTTAGGCTTGAATGCCCGTGTCAGGTTAAAAATGGCTGTTAAGCCATAATCTTATGTAATAAAATGTTGGATTTTGTTGTAATAGAAAGCTTGCTTGAGACACTGTTTACTTCGCAACTGCACATCCTGAGCGGTTGTGAAGAGTTTAACGGTCCCAGAATTTTGGGGCGTTACATATACCTTTTGTTTCTTGATTTTAATTCTGTTTGTAACCTACGGTATTTCAATTAGTGCTTTTATGCGAGTAGAAACTTAATTTGTGTTGGTTTGCTTCACTGTGAGTTCATATGATTTATGCATCAGGATGACCTTAATCAGTATCCAAATGGGATGCACAAACACGTAGCACCTGGATCATTCAATTGTTTTGCTCGAGAAATTGACCTCACCAACCAAGTAATATTGTCAAAACATTAGATCATGGTTATTTAACACACGCTTCTATTTATGTTCCTCATTTCTACATTACTCTATAACTACGGTACGACAAATATCGGGTGGGAACCACCTCTACGTGTAAACTTCGTGTAAATCATGTGTAAAAGTTTTTAAAAATTTTCAAAACATTATTATACGTAGGGAGAGGAGATATTATATAACCATGTGAAATTTCAGGATCAAACTCAATTGCATTTGAAATATATGAAATTGATAAGCAACGAAATGAATAGTGATGAAGTGAAAAATCACTATTCATGCTGGTTTTTTTTTTTCATATCATACAAATGTGATTTATTTTGGTCTTCAAATTTTACGGGGCCGTATAATCTCACTTACCCTATATATTATATTTTTTAAGAATATTTTAAAACTTCTACATATGGTTTCACTGAATGGTTTCCACGTCATGTTTGCCCAATACAAGCATGGAGGCGGGACTACCAAATGACATTCAATCCGTCTATTTGATTGGTACCTATTGTGTGACTTGGCACTCCAATATCCATGAGCATGTACATGACCGTGAGTAGTTTTGGGATTGCACACATCACTACCAGATGTGATTGGACCTAACTACAAAAAAGCCAGAGAACGGCGAGTTTTTTTTAATTAATTAACCATTTTTAAATTTTATTTTAAAGTTAACTCCTCGCGAACTTTATTTCCAATTCTGACTTTTTTGGTCACTAGTGGTGTGATAAAATAACACTGTCAAGCCAATCCGTATTTGGGCAAACTCTTGTCACGCCACAGGTAGTGACGTGACAGTGTTATTTGGTCATGCCACCACCAGTGATGTGACAAAGAATGTTATATTAGCTTATCCTATGGCGTGACAGAATTGTTTTGTCACGTCACCACCCGTGGCATGACCAAAGGGGTCAGAATTAGAAATAAAATGCGTCGGGGGTTAACTTTAAAATAAATTTAAAAAGGGTTAATTAAAAAAAAGTTTGAGAACGGCGCAGTAAGTAGCCATGACCCATGATACTAGATATGTAGCATCTATGTAAATAAATATATAAATCATGGTAAGATTAAATGCACCTCCTTCATTTTGAGGACTATAAATTTATGCGTGTGTGTGTATATATATAAACCTAAAAATTTCGAGGACAATAATTTACCCACCCACCCACACCACATACACAAAAAAAAAGTCTCCCAAAAAAAAACATCCTCAACTACGAAAGTGTTCACTTTACACCCTCAAGCAATCAAAACCGGTGCAAATATGCCCCCTGTTTTGGCTAACATGGGTCATGGTTACTTGGTTGATATGATATTCGATTTTGATAGTTTGGGTTGTAAAGTGGATGATTTCGTAGTTGAGAGTGTTTTTTCACTTTGGAAAGAGTTGAGAGGGCAAAATGAACTTGTTCCTAATTAAAAAAAAACTAACTGTCGATGCCTTAAGACCAAGCCAAATAAGAATGAGGCAATTTGCTCAGTAACACTATAAAGATATCACGACTAGGAATATTACATCGATGTATCAATGACATGTGGCCCTATGGCCTACCTGTCATTCTCGCATTGGATGCTATTTTCCAATTTATACATCATTGCCATGCTATTGAGCAAATTTTCCCAATAAGAAAACACCATTTATGCAATGAAAGATTGAGTTCATTAGGCAGCAAGGCATTGCTTACTAATATCTTTGCATATATGATTAGACTTAGAAATAATAGCTGTCTACTCAAATCAATGCTTCAAAACTTGTTGAATTTACAAAATTAAAAAGGACAAGAAAATCTCTGCAAAACAAGTGTCAAATACCTTGGAGTGTCCGCGTAAATTGGAGAAGATAATGGAATATGAAGTAGAGAATGGGAGATCAGCGGCGCAATTTGGAACCCGAGTTCAACGGTGCAATAACACAAATAGCCCCATTCGGAGTGAAATGAAAAATATTTGGGTTTAGGGTTGCCATGCGCGTTATTGTCCCGATGTAACACCCTGGCTATTCGGAAGCCGAAATGTTACCTAAATGATTAACATACATCAACAATACGGGCAATCTTCAACAATATCTCAACAAAAAGTATAAAGAGATCAACAATATGTAAAACGAATGCAGGAATAATCAAAATCCATCAACGGTTCACAAACTCCAATTATTCAAGTCTACTGAATCCACTAAGATAATTATATCAAAGGAGTAATCAAAGATCACAATCAGTTAAATATTCAACCTTAACATACAGAAAGATAACATCCATCCACAAACTCTATTTATTACAGTTCATCATCTAACGAATGAAAGACAGGGACAAAATCATATTATTGGAACTTGAATATTGTGAAGTGAATGAATTATGTGTGTCTACTCCCTCCTAGGAATGCTCTCATCAGCGATCACCTAAAATAAACAAACACAAACAAGAATGAGTCCAAGACTCAGCAAGTACAAAGAATAATAAGAACTACAACGAATAGGAACATAGAACTGGAAGAAACATATGAATGGATGGAATGAATGGACTACACTTCTTCTTATACCGGTATAGCTAGCGACACACCCGTCGGTGTTCACTTAGGCCTACATTTAAGAAAATACGGGGATCCAAGGCCCGTATGAAGGACGTTTCATACGGTGATCAAAATCTGCACACTTTGGAATGGTGGGTCTTACGTGCCTATACTGGAATTGATGGGTCTTTCTTTTCCACTCCCGTGGAAGAAATATGAACAAATGTATGAATGGAATGAATCATAAATAATGAAAGACATCATCTCTTTAAACATGGATTAACGGATATGAAAGGAACATGAAGTATTGAATCTATTCATGGATCATAGAAACAACAGTATGAATACAAACACTCAACATTCACCAATATTATGAATTTCAAAGTACTTGCCTTCCGTTCTACGAAGCGTTATGAGGCAAGACAGAAGCTGCTACACTCAAAATTCCCCCTCCTACACAAATTAAATACTTGAATAAGGAACCACGTGAACAGGACGTCGCTCAAAACGTCTAATCGCAGCATCCTAACCCAAGGATCACAAAGTCGATCTACTCAAATAAACCGACAGTCTAGCAGGACTACAATATGGACAACAAGGACAAAATAAATCATAACTAATGGTCTGAGATTATAAATGGAGTTCTCTCAGATCCTATGGAAAGATAACAATATCCTACACAAAAGTCTAGTTGGCGGGATCTCCCAAATCAGCCAAAAACCTACGTCAATAATCCTCTGAAAGTCAAACATCGAATCTGTCTGACAAAACTACATAGCAGTAGAGAAATAATCATATCTTTTGTTCTACAACTCCAAATTGAGTGTTCTTTATCATTATGGAAAGGTTAACAAAAAATTATACAACAACCTAGTTGGGTGGAAACCCTGAAAATGCCATTATCTTAATCATATTTTAAAAGACAAACTTGACAGTTCAATCACGTCAGGAATTCAGGACAGCAGGAAAGATTATACCATATCTTTTGAACCGTAAGTCGGAATTAAGTGTTCTTAGTGGCTACGGAAAGCTAAGAACAATTCCTATATAAATCTAGGAGATGGAAATCTCCAATTCGGCCTCTAAGAATCCGAAATCGGCCGCGCAACAATCTGGACAGAACCAAACTAACAGCAGCAGGGATTCGATCAAATAAACCTAATCGAATTCGCATCTACTACAACCTAAACAGCGAGGGAAACCATTGTTACCCTTGTAGATACGCGTGCTTGCTGAAATCCCCGCTAGAAGTTCCTCTCCTTTTCTTCTCCTCTCTCCCTCCCCTCCTTCCTCCACGGTCGGTCACCAAAGCAGGAAACGGCGACGCTGGAAGACGGCAATGCGGGGAGGGGAGCACTGTAGCAGGCGGCGGTGGTACTGTAGCACGTTGTGCTACAGTACTAGGGTTTTGGAGGAAAAGGGCATCTCCCCCCTTGGCCCTTTAAATGGCCGGCTCCCCTTGGCCCATTAAGTGGCCGGCTCCCCTTGTGCCTCCTGGGCTAAGGCCCGAGGCCCAGGTTCCCGAATAATAGTAGAAAACTCCTTTTTAATCTATTATTCTCTGTTGGATACATCCTTTGCTAGAATAAATGTGAGGTATTACATTCTACCCCCCTTAACAGGATTCGACCCTGAATCTAAACACCGATCTACACGAAAGAAAACTGCGACTGGAAACTAACAATGGTAAACACGTATCTTTTGTGAACAAATTCGGATAACGCTCACGCATGCGAGACTCCAACTCCCAAGTGACCCCTCTCTTGGACTGAGGAGACCACAACACCTTGACGTAAAAAAATGTCTGTTCTAACACTCGTTCCGACATTTTTAGGTACACTCATCGTACGAGACTCGAAGGTAAGATCCTGCTCGATGGTCAACGACGTTAACGAAAACTCAAACTCCAGATCTCCTAGGTACTCACTCGGCACCAGAACATACCAATTTTTGCGTACACCGCGTATGGACCCAAGACAATCCTAGCGGTAAGCCATCTTCCAAGATCCTAGCAACTATCGGAAGCAACCAAGGTATCTTGGGCCATCTTCCCTTCGGCTACCAAAACACACAACAAGCACAAAACACACAGAACTCTTGTCCCGTTTCCCAATCGAGTTCTTCATCTTACAAGGAGCACCTCCTTTAACCAGGAATACACAATAGAACTTGCTTTGAACAACCCTCTTTATAAACAGAATCAACTGAAAGTAAAAGATTCTTATTGCAACCCCACAATGCCAACTCCCCACCAACAGAGTCAAACCTAGAAACGAAGATTAATCACAAAACATTTCCACTTTCCAAGTGGGCAGTTGCGAACAAACGTCATGAAAGCCAAATGAGAAATCATTCAAATGTCCAGATCAAATACTTTTTTGTTTTCTTGAACCAGAAAGAGCCATCATGCCAACACAAATTGCAACTCACCTCTATCATAAACACACCGTTCAAACAAAAATCGAGAGAGCGTTTCATTACACGAGGAAACATTCTTTTCTCAATTTCTCTTTTAGGAGTAAAATTTCTCTCAACTTATGGAATTCCAATCATCACATAACACATTAACTTATTTCTCTTAAATTGGTAACCCCAACACCATAATCAAATCGAAGTACATCATTCACACCTTTGTAGAGAGGCTCTATTGACTCCACAACACATACTCTAGCCAACTCCTCTACCAACGGAATTACTTTGATAGACGACTCCCGATGCGTCTCAAAATAGATCTCACATGCAATCACATCACCTCAATCCTTTAAGAATAAACAACTCGGAATTCACATCACACACTCTCATGTACTACATCAGAAGGGTGCTATCAATGATCATCTCACTGTTCGGAATCTACCCTTATTCTACTTCCTCTACACATAATCATTAGGCGACCAAAGTCCTAGCATAAAAATGCGAAACCCAAATTTAACCTCCAAGACTCCTACAATGAACTTCTGATGTAAATGACATGGAAATCCTCAGATTTGATGACTAAAATTTTCATAATCTAACCATACTCAATCATTAACGTCAATAGATAAATATATTCTTGACCAAATTATCCTTTGAAAGATTCTAACTCCAAGAGGGTTACACACTGAAACCAAGTGAAACCTGACAATACTCCAACGATCCCGGCTATCTTATTATTTGCTTTAACATTTATATTACTTCGCTAATCTTGACCTCATTACTCTACACCGTCATATTTCACCTACGCAACCATGCGAATTACTCAACCGTGATACTCTAGTAAGTTGATCAAGATTTCCATAATTGTGATAATTCTATATTCCATCGAAATGAACAAAAGATCTTGGACCACACATCACCTTAGGTTCTACTAGTTGCAACAATGCAGTCAATTTAGCCCTAAAGACAAATATTCTGTATAACTAAAATTCTCTCTAAGAATTATACACGAAATCAATTCATCCTCTAATGTTCCTCAAATAACTTACAACCCAAGGTCTCACAACAACAAGTAATAAACACTTCGAAAGACCCATATGAAACGAATCGGCTGATTCTTTCTCAAAAGAAAAGGCAAATGAAAATAATTTTCACCACCTAGAAAAACATTTATCGCTCCCAGTGAACACAGGACCAGCGAAATAGTCAATTAGGCAATGAACTCGAAAAACATAAGGGGAGTCCACAATTGAGAGCACAAGTACCACACGAAGAGAATATCAAACCTCAAATGAGAACAAGGTATTGCCTTCAGAAATCGGGAAACTCTTATGGGCAAAAGCAGAAAAATCAGGCCCACTCAATAAACCTCAAGTTACAAAACTTGACTTCAATCTCAAATACTTCTACTTCACTCTTTCCTTTAACAAAGAAGGTTATTTTCTATGATTACTACATCACTTTGCCAGCTCAACCAAGATAAGCTCTTAAGACCAAATCAGATGAACCACTTAAGAACCAATAAAATCTTTTAACATGTCACCTTGTGACGAGGATTAAAACCTCTATGTATTAATTTAAATACATAGAAAGACCATACGTCTCCATGGTCGTAACCCATAAAACTAGCGACCCCACTGGTCGTAAGTATTTCAGAGGTTACACGATGGGTATCCTGGTCGGACTAGGTTCCGACCAGGTGGCTGCTCGGAAATGCTATGAACAGGTACCAATAACCGTATGATGAATGGAACACGTGCTAAACATCCCATAACTTACGATGACATACAAGACTCTGACGATAAATCACCTTGCGGTTAAATGTCTCACAAATACTTAACCGCAAGGCACTTAGCACATTGTTAACTACCTTGAACCTCCAACCAGTTGTAACGTTTCATCAGAGACGTCTTCTCCAGGGGTAACCGCCGTCCCTTCGGGAGTTATTTAATGGTGAAGCGCAGAAGACGAGGAGAGAGAAAAAACAGCAAACAATGTAAGGCAACACGAAGCAAGAGTAGTCATTGATATTCATGTAATTGGAGATAGTCCCTAGTCAAGTCTTGTAAACCCAGTTCACATAAATAAAGAGCAGCCCCCATTCTCTTCGAAGATACTCTACGTCATTTTCCTTCTTTTATTTTCATAAGATCGGCGATTTGATCATCGACAGCTGGCGCCGTCCGTGGGGAAGAAGACGTAAGTTTTTCGAAGAAACTTTTTGCTCATACAAATCCTCACCCAAATTCCAGCAATCGCCAATGCGAGTATGCCCGGAGTTTGGGACGAGGAGAATTGTTTCGACTTGGCGGACTACGCCGACCTCGACATGGAAGGATGCATTCGTGCCATGGAGGAAAATGGTAGATCATCCTCATCTTCCTCCTCCGCCGGCTCGCATATCGCCGATGATAGCGAGATCAGTCGGATGGACGAGGATGCGCCACCGTTACCAGTGGCGCAATCAGAGGAACCCGCCATTCCGATCAGTTCGGAATGTCAGGGGATCTCTTCAAGCCCGACCTTCCCGACCGGCAAAACAGGTGAAGAAATTTCAGCACCTTCACTCGAGAATCTCTATACCCTCGATGAAATTATGGCTGAAAGATACTCTCCTACAACTTCTGGCGATTCCAGGAGTCAACCGACATCTGGTAACGGTGTCAATGAAGCCTCCACTGGTCATAAACCACGTGGGGATAATCACGCTCAGCATATGATCGGCAGTACGCCGAATCAGGCTGAGGAAACCTCAGGGGGTGCTCATCTCCGACCGCTCTCCGTCGTGGAAACTTCTGGCAGAAGCCCTGATAAGCTCTCCATTAGTTACGATGGAAGCTCATCGGAAGATCAATGCTGGAGGCACGAGGTCAACGCGATCGAAGATGAGAATCAAGATGCCTTGCACGGTCCTACACTCTCTACCACGCCATCACGTGTTATTAGAGATGATCCGGGCCGTCAAGCACCAACTGCCGGAGGCCAAGGAACTGATCGACGTCCATCAACTAATTCGCCTAGCACTGCCCCACCTAGAATAGTTGATAGGGCAGATCAAATCCGAGGGTCGGGTGAGGGTTCAGTTTTTGCGTACACCTACTACCGGTCTGAACCTCCCGAGACCTTCGATAATCAGACAAAACTTGCAACGCTGTTCAAGATATATTAAATAATTCGATCCTCGCTTTAGCGAAAACTCGAGTTTTGTACGGCTTGTAGGCGGTATCCAAATTCTCCGGCAGACCATGCAATGGCCGAGGCATATCGGGAACAAAGGGTTTCAGGAGTCAAACTATGACTTCATCTCAACGTTCCTCCTCGGTAGGGGACAAAGATGGTCATACTCGGAGCAATCGATGCCAAGGCTTTCTCAATGATTCCGACCAAGGAGTCATGAGGGAGAAGGTTATTTCACGGCCACTCCCCATCACGCCGAGAAGAACCATCGCTCGGACCGGACGATCTTCGCATCGTCTCAATCAAAGCGATCGTAGACATCATACCAATGTCCACGAACGGATCGGCACACCAAGTTCCAGCGTTCCAACCTTAGGAACCGGTCTCCGACCGACACAATCCGGCACCTTCGAGAGAAGGCGTCATGAATCAATCACAGTTGTAGGGCTTTCTCTCTGGGGCTCCAAGTCAGTGCGTTAGCCTAACCGGTTCCGACCGCCAATTTGGACAAGTTTAATGGAACTCAAAATCCGTTGGAATTTCTCCAAATCTATACCACCGCCATCGAGTCAGCTGGAGGCGATTTAGAATGTGATGGCCAACTATTTACCCACCGTGCTCGAAGGATCTGCCCGGTCGTGGTTGTTGAACCAACCGGTCGGAACAATCTATACTTGGGAGCAACTCTGTGACCTTCTGATTGCGAATTTCTAGGTACGTACGATGGCCCTGGAAAGGAGGATGATCTCCACCGATTGACAAGGCTCGATGAGACTCTACGTCAATACATCAAGAGGTTTAGCCAAGTTCGCAACTCTATTCCCGAGGTCGCAGAATCTTCTGTTATTCAGGCCTTCAAAACAGGTCTGAGGAATCGACGGTTTACGGAGGACATAGCAATGAACCCCCCAAGGACAACCGTTGAGCTTTTTGATATGGCCGACAAGTATGCCACCGCCAGCGAAGCAATCGAGTGGTGCGAAGCCATTGATCGGAAAGACAAGATTCCTCAGCCCGGCCTGGACAAATCAGAGAAAAAGAACAAGAAATCTCTCAAGAAAAAGAAGAACCGCAGATCCGACGACAAGGAGGTCCTAGCCGTTCCGGATAAATTCATGAAGGGCAAAAAGGACTACACCGGTCGGGGCAAAACGAAAGCTCCGACCGAAGGATCCCAGAAAAAGAAGAAGTGGTGTCCACTTCACCAACAGGTAGGGCATGATCTACGCACCTGTCGAGTTTGGCAAAAGAAATTGGAAGATTATTATGCAGGTGATGGACCATTTCCCGCAATACCAGAACCCGGGGAAACGAGCTCCAAAAGGACAAGGATGGCGATTTAAGAGATGGAGTACCGGGATCCCCAACACATAGTCAACATGATTTTTGGAGGATCTTCTTCATACGAATCCAAGCGTCATCTGAAGGCCGTGGAGCGGGAGATCAACCTCGTCGAATCCCCGAACACTATCAAGCCATCGAAGTGGTCGGACATTGCAATTTCCTTCAGCAAAGATGACTGCCCCATTCCTTCGACTCGACCAGGTAGGTTCCCTATTGTTGTTGAACCAACCATTAATAATTGTAGGGTTAATCGAGTCTTGGTAGATGGAGGTAGTTCTTTGAATATATTATTTCGGGAGCTTTAGAAGAAATGCAGGTCCCCATGTCAAAGGTGAAACCAGTGAAATATGCTTTTCACGGCATAGTTCCTGGCTCCACCGCTAAGCCGATAGGACAAGTTTCCTTACCGGTTACGTTCGGAAGGCCGGATAACTTCCGAACGGAAAAAATTTCGTTTGATGTAGTAAACTTTGAATCCGCATACAACGGAATTCTTGGTCGACCGGCGTTAGCAAAATTCTTGATAGCCACGCATTACGGTTATCAAAGTTTGAAAATGCCGGGGCCTAAAGGAGTCATCACTGTTCAGGGTGATCGTAAAATGGCTTATGCATGTGATCGAGAATCCTTAGAACTGGTCGATGAACTCCCGACCAGAGAGGCTAATTCATCTGCCATGCAGGCCAAGCACACAAGACCGAAGATGACACCAAAACCCTCCGACCAGACAAAAGAGGTATACCTCGACAAAGGCACTTCTCCGGACAGCGCCAAGTCGTTACCTGGACCAGAAGATCCTGGCCCACCGCCGCAAGATTCTGGTCGGAGCAAGGCTCGATCCTAAATAGGAAGAGTCGCTCGTCTCCTTCCTCCGAGCAAATCAGGACGTATTCGCCTGGCAGGCGTCCGATATGCCCGGAGTCCCCCGGGAGGTGATCGAGCACAGGCTAGCTCTCGGCGATAAAAACCGATCAAGCGTAAGTGCGGCGTTTTGCACTGATCGGAAGGAGGCAATCCAGTCAGAGATTGACAAGCTCCTCAAAGCTGGATTCATTCGTGAAGTCAACCACCCTCAGTGGCTTGCTAATCCTGTAATGGTTAAAAAGAATAATGGGAAATGGCGAATGTGTATTGACTTTACAGATCTTAATAAAGCTTGTCCGAAGGGCGATTTTCCCTTCCACGCATTGATCGGCTAGTAGATTCTACCTCAGGTGCGAATTACTAAGTTTTTAGATGCGTATTCGTGGTACCACCAGATTAGTATGTGTAAAAAGGATGAAGAGAAACTTCCTTCATCACTCCATATGGCACTTATTGTTATGTTAAGATGCCGCTTCGGTCTCAAAAACGCCGGTGCAACTTTTCAAAGGTTAATGCAAAAACCTTTAGTCCGCAAATAGGTCGGAATTTAGAAGCTTACGTTGATGATCCGTCGTAAAGACCACCAACGCTAGCAATCACAACTCGACTTACAAGAAACTTTCAAAGAACTTTGAGAAGGCATAACCTCAAAATCAATCCTAAAAGTGTGTGTTCGAGTTTCTGCTGAAAATTGTTTGGTTTCCTAGTCTCGGCTAGAGGTATCGAAGCAAATCCAAAGAAAGATAGCGACCATCGACCGGATCGACCTCCCACCACCAAGAGGAAGTCCAAAACTAACCTATTGTATGGCAAGACTAAGTCGTTTAATAGCAAGGTTAGGAGAAAAAGGGTTACCTTTCTTTAAGCTTCTCCTAAACATGGGAGTTTTGAATGGACTAGAGAGGCAAACGATGCCTTTGAAGAACTGAAAAAGTACCTTACAAGTGCCCCGTTTTAGTCTCTCGAGATCGGGAGAAACACTTGCTAATGTATGTGGCAAGAACTCCACAAACAAGGAGCGGTGTAATCGTCGTGGAAAGAGATAATATTCAACGACCGCTTTATTACGTGGCGAGGTCTTACATGGACCAAAGGAAAGGTACCCACAGGTACAAAAGTTGCTCTATGGTCTCCTTATGTCTTCAAGGAAGCTAAGGCATTACTTTCAGGCCCACAAAGTGGTCGTACCAACACGAAGAGAATATCAAACCTCAAATGAGAACAAGGTATTGCCTTCAGAAATCGGGAAACTCTTATGGGCAAAAGCAGAAAAATCAGGCCCACTCAATAAACCTCAAGTTACAAAACTTGACTTCAATCTCAAATACTTCTACTTCACTCTTTCCTTTAACAAAGAAGGTTATTTTCTATGATTACTACATCACTTTGCCAGCTCAACCAAGATAAGCTCTTAAGACCAAATCAGATGAACCACTTAAGAACCAATAAAATCTTTCAACATGTCACCTTGCTCGAATCAGTTTCAACTACCACATAACTCATGAGGTCCGAATGATCACAAAGGCAAAACTTGAAATATTCTCATTTAAGCGATATCACCATCGGCGACCAAATTACTTTATCTCTAAAAGAATTAACATCAATCTCGCATTAGAACCTAGAACCCTCAAACCTTACTATCTTGTCTTAAAGCTTTCCAAAAGAAACACAATATGCCACTTCATTTTACTTTCCTATTATCTCCAAAAAACTTCATCAACTACTTAATCTATGAAAAACCTATTACACAAGCCACCAGGTAGAAACAAATTTTATTTAACAAGATCATACTGTGCAATGGCAATTTGTAAGGCACACTAACAAAGACCACTTATGAAATTCATCCACACAGCTGCTGGTGTTACTCAACACCACCTTCAGCTCTCGTTATCAATTGACGATTGTATTAATCATGTAAGTAAATATGATGCTATTTCTATTTGCAATCACAAAACTATTTATAACATAGATTCAACATTTCACCTTATATTCAGAAATTAGAATAAAACATGATAGAATATTTACTATCATAGTTTCTATGAACAAGGTTTCACGAATCGATACTCTAACACTCATCTAGTCCTTTATGCAGGGTTCAACAATTTTAGCATGTCAGGAATTAGATAAATCTAACATTTATGTAATATCATCAAGTAAACATTTACAAGGTTGTTTCATATTGATATCCACTCTTCATAGTAACGATGTTGATTCCATTTAGGAATAGATATATTCTAAATCACAATTCATCAGGCAATCATTACAAGGCAGCAATAATTTAACCAACTACGCTACCAAAGACATCAGCTAAGTTTAATTGCGCATCACACCACTGACCCAACTTGGCATCCCATCTTATCAATCATCTTGTATTCATGCAACTTCTCACTTAACACAATGAAACTTTACAAAAGAGATTTGACCCGTTCTTTCGCAAAGAAAAGGTTCTAAACTTCAGCACTCCAACTACTCCAAAAGAAATAAGTAGAGTCAAAACTTTCTTCATTGAACTTTGTAAAAGATAATTTCCATTATCCAAAATACCAAACGAATAACCAGGTCACCTTTATCAACAAGAAAGATAGGACTCTTGTGAAAGAGAACAATCTTGTCAATAACAACATTTACAAGTAGCAAAGAAAGCTCAACAGTCGAAAAGACAATAATTGTTCTGAAAAACAAATAGGGACCAATTGAAACCCATACCAATCATTTTATTTGAATACAATCTCCGACTTAACCACAACAAGGCATCACAAAAGGATTTTAACACTTTCCTTCAGAAAAGAGACGCATTAAACTTCAACACTCAGAGTGATCCAAAAGAAATACATAGAACCAAAGCCTTCTCATGTTAATGAACTTGCAACAAAGAACTTTCATTAACCAAAGTGTTCAGCGATTGAACAAATTGTGTTTCCCAACAAGGATGATAGAACTATCCAATAAAAGATCAACCTTATAAATGATCTATGCTTACTAGTAACAAAACAACTCATCATTTGGAAGAACAAATATTTGTTTTAAGGAACCAACAAAGACCGATGAACACCCATCAACTGCAATGAACCACGAACCCAAGAGAATTTCATCAACCTCCACTGGACAAGATTTGGCCAAATTCAAAAATCAAGGAAGAGAACAACTTCCTAAAGCAACTCACGCTCAACACCTGTAACTATGGAACGGGGGTAAGTACTTCTCTATTCCCCTACCACGAACGATGGTGTAGCCTGGCGAAACCCAAGACAACAACCATGACCTCAACTTCTCAACGTTCGTTACCAACACTCCTAACCAATATAATTAATTATGAATATAAGGTCATCTCATAGTAATCATAGAATAATTTTATAGACATAGAAGATCATAGCAGATCATAGATTAACAACAAGGATGATAGTACATAAGCAATTCAAGAACAGATCAACATGATGAAACATACCACTAGAAAATGCAGATGCAATGGATTACCCAAACCCCACCTACTGTGCACAGTGTGTCAGTTTAATATTTAATTACCACGGACCTAAAGCCCGCTCTGATAACAACTGTAACACCCTGGCTATTTGGAAGCGAAAATGTTACCTAAAGGATTAACATACATCAACAATACGGGTAATCTTCAATAATATCTCAACAAAAAGTATAAAGAGATCAACAATATATAGAACGAATGCAAGAATAATCAAAATCCATCAACGGTTCACAAACTCCAATTATTCAAGTCTACTGAATCCACTAAGATAATTATATCAAAGGAGTAATCAAAGATCACAATCAGTTAAATATTCAACCTTAACATAGAGAAAGATAACATCCATCGACAAACTCTATTTATTACAGTTCATCATCTAACGAATGAAAGACAGGGACAAAATCATATTATTGGAACTTGAATATTGTGAAGTGAATGAATTATGTGTATCTACTCCCTCCCAGGAATGCTCTCATCAGCGATCACCTAAAATAAACAAACACAAGCAAGAATGAGTCCAAGACTCAGCAAGTACAAAGAATAATAAGAACTACAACGAATAGGAACATAGAACTGGAAGAAACATATGAATGGATGGAATGAATGGACTACACTTCTTCTTATACCGATATAGCTAGTAACACACCCGTCGGTGTTCACTTAGGCTCACATTTAACAAAATGCGGGGATCCAAGGCCTATATGAAGGATGTTTCATACAGGGATCCAAATCTGCCCACTTTGGAATGTTGGGTCTTACGTGCCTATACTGGAATTAATGGGTCTTTCTTTTCCACTCCTGTGGAAGAAATATGAACAAATGTATGAATGGAATGAATCGTGAATAATGAAAGACATCATCTCTTTAAATATGGATTAACATATATGAAAGGAACATGAAGTATTGAATCTATTCATGGATCATAGAAACAACAGTATGAATACAAACACTCAGCATTCACCAATATTATGAATTTCAAAGTACTTGCCTTCCGCTCATGGGCGCTATGAGGCAAGACAAAGTCGCTACACTCAAATTCCCCTCCGCAAATTAAATACCTGAATAAGGAACCACGTGAACAGGACGTCACTAAAAACGTCTAATCGCAGCATCCTAACCCAAGGATCACAAAGTCGATCTACTCGAATAAACCAACAGTCTAGCAGGACTACAATCTGGACAGCAAGTACAAAATAAATCATAACTAATGATCTGAGACTCGAAATGAAGTGCTCTCAGATCCTATGGAAATATAACAATATCCTACACAAAAGTCTAGTTGGCGGGATCTCCCAAATCGGCAAAAAAACCTACGTCAATAATCCTCTGAAAGTCGAACATCGAATCTGTCTGACAAAACTACATAGCAGTAGAGAAATAATCATATCTTTTGTTCTACAACTCCAAATTGAGTGTTCTTTATCATTATAGAAAGTTTAACAAAAATTCTACAACAACCTAGTTGGGTGTAAATCCTGAATCTGCCATTATCTTAATCATATTTTAAAAGACAACTTGACAGTTCAATCACGTCAGAAATTTAGGATGGCAGGAAAGATTATACCATATCTTTTGAACCGTAAGTCGGAATTAAGTGTTCTTGGCGGCTACGGAAATCTAAGAATAATTCCTATATAACTATAGGAGATGGAAATCTCCAATTCGGCCTCTAAAAATCCAGAATCGGCCACGCAACAATCTGGACAGAACCGAACTAACAGCAGCAGGGATTCGATCAAATAAACCTAATCGAAATTGCATCTACTACAACCTAAACAGCGAGGGAAACCATCGTTACCCTTGTAGATACGTGTGCTTGCTGAAATCCCCCGCTAGAAGTTCCTCTCCTTTTTTTTCTCCTCTCTCCCTCCCCTCCTTCTTCCTCCACAGTCGGCCACTAAAGCAGGAAACGGCGACGCTGGAAGACGGCAATGCGGGGAGGGGAGCATTGTAGCAACGTGCCACTGTAGCAGACGCGGTGGTACTGTAGCACATCATGCTACAGTACTAGGGTTTTGGAGGAAAAGGGCGCCTCCCCCCTTGGCCCTTTAAATGGTCGGCTCCTCTTGGCCCATTAAGTGGCCAGCTCCCCTTGGGCCTCCTGGGCCAAGGCCCGAGGCCTAGGTTCCCGAATAATAGCAGAAAACTCCCTTTTTAATCTATTATTCTCTGTTGGATACATCCTTTACTAGAATAAATTCGAGGTATTACACCCGATTGTATTGTTCGTGGAACTGATTCCTTCGGAAAAAGATTATGTAATATTTAATAGTCGAAATATTTGGAAAAATAGATTTAAGTTTGAAAGACTTCATAATTTAATTGCGAAATACATGGCGCGCCAGGTTTGGTTACGTACATTAGAAATGCCAACATGCATGAATCAACAAACCGAAATACATCGATGATACATATGCGCCTTTTTGGAATCCGAAAGACAAGTTGATTGGAACAAAATCGGTCAGTCCTGGTGGTCCATCGGTCCCTTCCCCCTTGTCTCTAGACTACCCACGGTGGTGGCCAGTGTCGAAGTCAGCCATGTTTTGCAAGACGGGCTCGACGATTGAATGATATTAGGATAGCACAATGTAGGGCCAAATTAATAATCAGGATGCATACTGAAAATAACTTGCATCTCCTATTCGGACTACGCCCAGGTGACGAGGAGCGCTAGGACAGCTGCTGGTGTCACTAGCAGGAGCTTTCCCCTTATGCGTCATGCGCTCGGCCCGATTGTACTCAGCTTCTTGTTTAGGGGTCCACCACCACCCTTCTCTCCTAGGCTCCTTTGGTGCCTTTTTAGTAGGGACAAGTATGTAAGGTTTCCAACGTTTGAAGGTCCCTATAGTACATGTCCAGGCCATCAATCCATTGGAACAAGTTGCATCACATCTCCGGCTGCCATTATGCGTGGATGTAGTTAGGGATTTGTGAAATAGAATGTAGGATGTGAAAAATCTATGTGTGTACAAGACTCGCTTACAAGTGCCATCTCCTCACACGGGAGGTGATATGTGTGCGTCTCCGGCCTCCACCGGTCAACTAGTGTCGTTAGGAGACACCGGTCATACGGAAAGCGCCTCGATGTATGACGACCGCCCGCGCGGTCCTGGTCGTCCTCCCACATCGCCTCTACCATCCTCGCTAATGGAAGGAGGCTTGCCTCTCTCAAACTGCGTCGAAAGCATTAAGAACAAACATGAGTCAACCCAAAGTAGTGAGGCTGCAATTGAGCACAGGAAGGCCACAACTACACGTACCTTGGAACCCAACGTGGTTCCACCCTCCATGCCCTCATGGGTGTGCGCAACAACAACGCACTAAACTCAATCGCCGCCTCGCCCTCCTTGGGGGGATGTTACTGAGGCATCTATAGTGATGCGCGTCAATGACCAGGTCAAGCAACTCATATGACCACTACGTAGTGTATCCTGGGTCTGCTATACTTGAAAATTCAATGTGTACATTTTAAATACTACGAAACATATACACAAAGTAATAAGAAGCGACATATCTAATTAATTCAATTATTTCACGATTAGTGACACATAGGAAACTAATATGCGCACAATATTTGAACCTACACAAATGAAAACCAAAATTAAGATGGGATTTTTTTTATTAAGCTCTACATACCCTATTTAGCTACACTGCAACACCTTGCTAGTTTCCTTGTTTGCAAAGTGTCTCCAACATTTACAAAATATTTACCGTGTATAAATGGAAACAAAAATTAAGTTCACAATATTTTAATTCAGCTTTACATACCCTATGTACCTACTCTGGATTTCTTAGAAAAATTTTAGAGGTGTCTTGCTATTTTTCTAGTTTAAAATGTATATTCGGCATTAACAGAATATTTACCGTGCACAAATGGAAACCAAAATTAGGCTGGGTTATTTTGATTAAGCTCTACATACCCTATTTATCTACGCTGCAATTTTTACAGATTTCTAATAGGTATCTTGATATTTTTAGAGGTGTCTTCCAATTTTCCTGGTTTAAAAAGTATTTTCGACATTAACAAAATATTTACCGTGTAAAAATAAAATCTACAAAGAATTCTTAGTATTTTTGCGGATGTGTTCTAAATCGTATGAGTACTGTAACATAAATAATATCTGTACGACGAACTAAACTCTACACAGCTAAAATGATCTACTACATCAAATAGGAATACAGCTAAAATGATGTACTACATCAAATAGCAATACAGCTAAAATTGTCTAATCCATTGAATTCTATATCACTATTTTTATTTGCTAACCCACATGGTTTCGAATTTAGGTACAAAGTTGCAACAACATTTATTTGCAAAAAGGGCGACTAGATCTGTTGCTCCGTCTCTCTCTCCTCAGCTACGAACCGGCAGGGTTTCGCTATGTCTATTCTCCCCTCTTCTCCCCTCTCCTCCGCTCTCTTTTCTCTTTTTTCTGGAATTAAAATAACTTTTCCACTAAATTTTCGGGGTTACAGGAACGCACGGTTTCCTATCGCCATTTCAACTGGTGATTGGCACACTATTCGATGCAAATCGCTGGTTGAAATGGCGACAGGCACTCGGAATGATGACTAGCAGTAAATAGGTCCATGTTGCTAGTTCAAATGGTGACAGACACATATTTTTGTAAAAAAAATTGAATTTTTGTGTAATTATCTTTTAAATTAATATTATTTTTGTTAAAAAAATTCCCCATTTGGCCATGTCCCCTAGAAAATCCCAGGTAGGTTTATTAGTTTTGCTGGAAGTCCAGTTTGTCATGCATGGTCACATGCTCTCGCGAATTTTTTTATTTAATCATTTTTTAATAATATTTTAAACTTAACCCCTTGTTAACTTTATTTCCAATTTTGACCCCATTGGTCATGCCACCGATCTCGGCGGACCAAACATGCCACACTAGCCCTCGTCCACACGCCGTGCCAGCGTGGAGGGCTTGCGTGGTCGTTGTCACGCCCTGACTCATGGTGTGACAAGTCTGCCTTGTCACGCTAACTCAAGTGGCGTGACAGTAACGACTAGGGATGGCAATTGTGCCCGATTACCTGCGTGCCCGCGGGCGAATACCCTAATAGAGGTGGGTATATGCATTTTTCTTTGCCCACGGGTATGGAAACGGGCACAATTCCTTGCCCATCGGGTAAACGGACGTGGGCATGGGTAAGCTTCACCCATGCCCGCTTCGCCCGATTACCCGCAACCACACTGACAGGTGGGACACCCCACTGTCTAAAACCCTAGTCTCAGTCGCTCCAAGTCCCAGCCGCCAGATTCACTCTACCTCACACGCACCCCCCCCCCGTCCCCCATTCCCCCGATCCAGATCTTCTCATCTTCCTCCCCCAGTCCCTCGTCCTCCTCCCGGCCAGTCGCTGCCCCCGACACCTGTCCTCCTCCCGCCACCCCCCCTCCTCCTCCTCCTCCCGCCGCCCGCCCTCCTCCTCCCGGCAGCAGCCACTCATGCCAACCCCCCAAGAACTCTAGATCCACCCCCGTCGGCCCAGCCTCCTCCTCCCTCCTGGGCACGCAGTCAGCCCGGTCGCCTCCTCCTGAACGCTGGCTCGACTCCCTCCTCTTATTTCCCCATCCAGCCGAAGGGCTCGCTGGTTCTTCTCCCCATGCTCTTTCTTTCTTACTTCCTCTCTCTCCTGTTCTTCTCCTGGAGATTCTTCCTTGCCCCCTCTGGTTCCTCCCCTGCCCCCCCCCCTTTTGAGTGATTTTGGTCCTTATGGCTTAAGCTTGATTTGTTCTCTGATTTTGATGTCTTTTTGTTCACACAAGGTAAAGGAAATGGATGTTAGTTTGTGATGTATTGAAGAAGAAAGAAAAAAAAAGTAAAATAGAAGGAAATGGTTTGTGATGTATTGAGAGCTCAAAAAACCACTCTTCCAAAAACCTATTTGTTCTGTTTATTTAGGAGTTGTATGATTTTGTACGCCTATTTATATTGAGTTTTATGCTCTCTGATGACCACTAACCTACCACAATTTTGACAAGCATGGCTTACTTAATGGTTTCTTTTTACATATAAAATCGTGTACTGTCTGTAAAAGTTTCAAATCTAATGTTTTAATAGCTTTTATTGTTTAGTGAGGTGATATGAATCCACTGTCCCATTATGCAAACTAATCGGATTTGGCATAACTCCACCAAAAGTAAATTCAGCGACTGCTTCTAGATATGAATTGTTTCATAGGGTCATTGCAATAAGGATTGAACTTTCATGTATCCCATAGATAAAGTAATAGAAGAGCATTTTCATTAGACTACTTCTGATGTGTCAGATCTAAATTTGGTAGCTTCGATGAATATGATCGTAATCGATAAGTTCAAACTAACTCTAAACAGGATGCAAGATGATATTGTTGACAACTATTAACATGTCCGACTTCTAGTTTTTATCCGATCGAATTTAACTATTTAAGGATTGCTTTTGTGCTTTGTCCAAACTTGTCCTACCATTTAGTACCCAACTTTACTATTGTGGTTTTGAACTAGATTAAAGTTTATGCTACAACAGTTAACAAGTCCATCGCTAATTTCTGACCCATGCTTATTTGTGCTCAAGTACTTGAGAGCTATGAGCGTGCTTATAATAACATGGTGCAGGTTCAAATACTTTTAGAACTGGAAGAGGTATTGTCATTGTGTTCTGTTCTGAAGAAAGTTAGTTATTGTTTTGCTAACAAAATGAGTGAAGTGTAATTCAGGTGATTGATTACTGCATTCTTCCGATGAAAATTTCAATTGCTGACGGGCGAAGGGAACTTATCCGTAATATGTGGAATGAGCGCATTTAAGGAACAAAACGAAATGTTGAGGTTATATGATGCCTTTGCTATTGAATGCTGCCTTGTGCCCTATACTGTTATCAATTTTTATATTGACTTCAAAACAATTCTCAGGTGTGGCAAGCCCTACTTCCTGTTAGAGAGTTGGTTCTTCCTCCTAATGAAGACAGAGACACCTAGATAAAATTTGCTAAACTTTGCTGGAAGAATGGCCATATTAGTCAGGCTAGATCTACTTTAGTCAAACTCTTACAGGTAGGCTAGTAGCTATTATTAATCAGCTATTGCCGGTGTAACTCCTCCATATGAAACAATTAATTTCTTATGCCAAATGAAGTTTGATCCTGAATCTTCTCCTAAATTGACACTGTATCATGGGCATCCTCAAGTTGTTGAATGCTCTGTTGATTGCTTAATAGCTTAGTGCCTTAGTCACTTCACGTCCTTAGCTCAGTGCTTAATGTCTAAAGTTCACGGGCATGGGCGAGGTTCGCGGGTACACAGGCATGCCTGCGGGCGATGGGTACCCGCGGGCGATGGGTATGGGTGAGTTTCTTCGCCCGTTGTCCTTCGCGGGCATGCCCGTGGGGGAAATCAGGGTCGCGGGCATGGGTATGGGCGAGCACTACCCGTGCCCGCCGCGCCCGATTGCCATCCCTAGTAACGACTTAGGCGCCACCGCCCACCTAGTTCGTCATTTTCCCCCAAACTCCTCTCTCCTCCCGAGCCTCCTCTCTCCTCCCCAAAGCCCACTACGTTGTCGTCATCCCCGTGCCATCTTCCTCCCCACGCCGGCGTCCTCCCTCTGCCGGTCTCCATCCATGCGCCGTCCTTGTCCGCCTCCACACCATTCTGCAGGACGTCGCCCCTAACGCCACGGCCACCTTCCACCTCCTTGCTGACCGACTACGCAGCCTCAATCTCCGCTGAGCTATTCTCCGACAACGCGACGCCCCTGATGTACGTTTGAGTAAACTCTGATCGATCGGTGTGTCTGCTTAATCCGCTCATGCCTGAATCCTGAACCTCTTGGTCCGCGCATGCAGTTTCATCTTCAATTGCAATGTTACTATAATTGTGAAGATTCTGAATCTCCAACTTCGTCCATCCATGTTCCTTAGTTAAAAGCACTTTGGTAAGCATGACAGCATGACCTATTGGTTTCACTGGTTACCTTGTTCTAATCTTTCTCTGCTTGACATTAAGAACAGAGCATGCATGTATACTAGGTGATCTCAAGTCTTAGTCCTGACAATGGAGATAGATAGTCTACTTTTGCTAGGTGGTTAGTCAATGTCTATTGTTCTGACAAGTATATTCCTGAATCTGGGTCTCCATTTTATTCTATGAGTAATGTTGTTGCTAATCATCGTACTGAATCTCAGAGCATGCTTGGCTATTACTATTTAATATGCGCACTGAATCTCAGAACCGGCCAATTAGCCAATTGTTGTTGCCTTGTTGGGCATAGCTGCATAGTACTGACAATAGCAAATGAGGACTACCGTGTCAGCTAGACTGACTTGAGGTCATAAATGGAAGGGCTGGTAGCTAGCTCTGTGGTTTTGTCATACAAACGATCAGAAACATTGATGCAATTTAGCCCTTAGGGAGGTCAATTGCATGACTTCGCCTCAGAAATAATCATACAGTTTATATTCGAAAGACATTTTGTTTTTAAGTGATATAATAGCACAGTGATACGACCAGGCTTCGGTTGATGTCACAGGGGAGACACGAGATGAGCGCTGGACTCTGGATGAGAATACAGAGGGTACGGTGAACGTGGAAGTTCACCGGACGTCGTCGGACGGGGTTTGTCCTCGGCCAGAGCTGTGTCCTTGCAGAGGGAGAAGAGATAACTAAAACTGATATATTTCTTGTTGATCGAATACAATCTATTGATGCCTTTTTAATGGAGGACTAACCAGTGGTATCCGGAAGGGATACGCCTAGCAATACGGTCCGAAAGGAATACTCCTAACGAGAGTTACTAGTATCCTGAAGGGATACTCCTAATCAAAGCATACCGAATAACTGATGCAATCTATCTGAATACTTTCTATTACAAAAACATATGGATAGTTACGAAGCAGACACATCATCTTCGCTGGGACATTCGCTTGTCGGATTCTGCACAGCCGTAACAGACAATGGCTTAACCCTCCATGAATACTTCCTTCCAAAGAAAGAGTCCGTAACATTTCCGCTGTCCTGAATAAACAGCTCGTCCTCAAACTAGAAGTGAGGATAATGCTGGCGAAATTCTGAAATCAAAAGCCAAGATGTGTCAGTAGCAGGTAGATCATCCCAACGAACTAACACCTCCCACCCAACAGAAGTAAAACATGAACGAAGCACTTGAGCCGGGTTTCGAAGAACACGGCCATGATGGAGAAGGGGGTAACAGAACAATCTGATGTGGCGGATCCCCATGAAACGGTTTCAACAATGCAACATGAAAAACATCATGAAGATGAGCACGAGAAGGCAGCTGTAATTGATATGCAACCTGACCAACACGCTTCAAAATTCTGTAAGGACCAAAGAAGTGAGGAGACAACTTGCCAAGGGTTTGTCGGCCCAATGAAGCCGCTGCACCAGAATGAAGATGGAGCCAAACCCATTGTCCAACCTGGAACTCCACATCACGATGTGTTTTATCATAATGCTCCTTCATATAGTTCTGGGCCTGCAACAACCGCCACGTATTTCTGACAGAAACTCATCCCGTTCCACCAATTGATTGTCAACAGCGGCAAGCCGTGCAAGACCTGGCTCATAAGCGATCAGTGCCAATGGATCACGACCATAAACTACGTGAAACGGAGTAGCGCGAAGAGATGTCTGAAATGAGGAGTTATAACAAAATTCAGCCCATGGAAGCCAACGAAGCCAATCCTTTGGATGGTCCCCTGACAGACAGCGGAGATACATGCCAATTACACGATTAACAACTTCCGTTTGGCCATCAGACTGCGGATGAAAAGCTGAACTGAGATGCAACTTGGAGCCGACAAGACAAAATAATTCCGACCAAAAAGAGCTTGTAAAAATAGGATCACAATCACTCACAATGCAAGATGGAATACCATAAAGCCTAACAATATTGTCAAAGAAAATACGGGCAACCGTACTAGCTGTATATGGATGACCGAGTGCCACAAAATGAGTATACTTCGAGAGGCGATCCACCACGGTAAGAATTATAGATTTGCCATGCACCTTAGGGAATCCTACCACAAGGTCCAGTGAGATGTCCTCCCAAACTTGATGAGGAACGGTCAATGGTTGTAAAAGACTAGATGGATGCAAATGTTCAAATTTGTTACGTTGACATATGGCACACCCACGTACAAACTCCTGAACCAAGCGACGCATACCGGGAACATAAAATTGAGAACAAAGATGGTGAAGAGTCTTTTGTGTCCCCTCGTGACCCGCTTGATGAGCATCAGCCAAAAGAGTGGACCAAACAGTGGAGTCGGCCGGAACAAAAACATGGCCATGAAATAGCAATAGGTCATCCTGGACACTCCAGTCGGACGGTGCAATACCAACTAACACAAAGAGTTGACCACGAACCAATTCAGGCCTGGAGAGAAGATCCTGAGTAGGCTATCAAAGACAGTAAAACGAGGTGCTGAAACGGCGTGAAGCGAACTTTGCTCCTCCATGCGGCAAGATAACGCATCAGCAGAAGAATTTTGCTGTCCTGACTGGTATTCCACCGTAAAACTATAACCAAAAACTTTACTCACCCATTGATGTTGTGGTATGGTAGAGAGCCGTTGATCCAATAAAAACATCAGGCTATAATGATCGGTACGAACACAAAACGAACGCCCCCATAAATAAGGACACCAATGGTGAATTGCTTTGACCAATCCAATAAGTTCACGTTCATAGGTTGCAAGTTTAGCATATTTAGGCTCCACGGCACGACTGAAAAATGCTAACGGGCAATCTCCTTGATGTAAAATAGCACCAAAACCAGTCCTAGATGCATCACAATCAACAGTGAACTGAGCCAAAAAAATCGGGAACTTGTAATACTGGTGTGGAAGTGAGAACAGTTTTGAGGGCACAAAAAGCTTGTGCTACCATGTCATTCCAGACAAACCCCTCCTTTTTGGTCAACTTTGTGAGAGGCGTTGCAATAAGGCCATAATCCTTGATAAATTTACAGTAATAACCTATTAGACCAAGAAAGCCACGCAAAGTGTAACATCCCAAAGTTCTATTACCAAAATAAAAATTAATAAAGTTATTATTTTATTGGATTTCCTAAAATTTAAAAGAGTTTATTTGCTTTATTTGAATTTCTGAAGTTTTAAAAAGTCAAAAAGAAATTTTATTAAAGTTTTGGAAGTTTTATTTGAGTTAAAGTTGAAAAATAAAATTTTAATTATTTTATAGAATTTTTAAAATCTTTTTCCTAAATATTTTAAAACTAAAATAATTTATTTGCAAAATTAAAAGCCAACTTTAAGTTGGAAATAATTTTATTAAGTCCAAAATAACTCTAGGATTTCTATGAATTTTTCTAGAATTTTTGGATTTTATTTGCTATTTTGTAAAGACTTTTTGAATTAATCTGATTATTTTAAATTATCAAATCAATTTAAATTCCTAATCTATTCTTGGGCCGAAACCTTTCCTGTGCCACCCATTTCTCCCTTCTTTTTCCTAAGCATAACCACCGCCTTGCTCTCCTCTCTCTCTCTCCCGACTGCCCCACTTGCCACCACTCTCCCTATCATTGTCGCAGGCCCCATGACTTAAATCCCGCCGTTGTCTTCCTCATGCACGCCTCGACCCGCCGTCATTGTCGCTCACGGGCGAGCTCACCAACGGCTCCCCCAACCGCCCACGTCTCCCGCGCACGTGCGCGAGAGACCTGCGCATACCTCCGCCTCCACCCCCACATTCTCTCCCCCTTTTGTCACGCACGCAAGCGCCCAAGAACGTAACCGCCGCCACGATCTCCACCTCCTCCACGCCGCCTCGGAGCCCCTCGGCCCCTATAAAAGGCAGACCTGGGCGCTCCTCTCTTCACCCATCCCGACGCCGCCACCCACTTCCCCTCTCTCCTCGTGTGCTCGCCGCAATTCGAGATTCCCTCACCACTGGTCGCAAGCACGCCGCCGCCCCTAGCGCTGCCACCGTTGACTTCGCGTCCTCGCCGCCGCCACCTTTGGATTCGCCGTGAAGCCGCGAAGCTGGTGCTCGCCTTCGCATCGCCGGAGCCCCACAAGATCGCCGGAGCCCCACAGGATCGCCGTATCGTCGTCAAGCCGTACCGCGCCGCCGCTTCTTCCTCGTCGCCGGCCTCCTCCGTCCCCTTCTCACCAAGTGGGTGAGCGCATCGTGATCACCGTCCCTCCCTCTCTATCTTGCGCACTTTGTCGCCCACCGCCACGCACCGTAGCGCCAGCGACCATCGGTCCCCGCGCCGGCGCAGCCCTCGCCAACGTGGCAGTGCCACACAAGCGCCACCGCGACGCCACGTTTGCGTCGGATCCAACGTGGATCCGACATGGCGCCGTGTCAGCACCGCCCTCCCAAGCCAAAAGCCCGTGGGCTTGGTTCACGTGAACCGTGTCTATGACACGTGGGCCCCACACATCAGGAAAATATTTTAATTCCTTTAATCCCGAAAATCTCAGGGCTGACGTCAGCCTTGCGCAACAAATTGATTTTCCTTCAGAAAAATAATTCGGGAAATTCTTTTAAAATGCAAATTTAGAATTAAACTTCTAAAATTCATATCTTTTGCATCCAAACTCTAATTTGGGTGTTTCAAATTGCTAAATTCATAGAAAATTATTATATAGCTAAATAAAATAAAATTATTTAATTTGGAGTTCATTTGAATTTTGTTTAAATTTGGCTTATTTTCGCGTATAGAATTCGACGATTTCGGAGAGTCAGATTTCGACGCCGTTTGAGAACAACTAAGTGAGCAAGGTAAGTTACATTCTTGATCATATTTGCACCCATTATTTCAAATTATTTATTTCTATTTTAAATTATTACTGCATGCTTATTTATATTCAGTAATCTAAATTCCTGTTTTAAATTTATAGATATGCCTAAATCCTTTATATGGCCAATGTTGATATTGAATCAAACATATTGTCACCCTAGATAAAACCTAGTTGATGCGATAGTATGAACTAGGATCATTTTGAGAAAATTATGCTTAGTGATGCTTAGACCCAAAAATATTTGATTTGGAGGATTCTAGCCAAATGATCAACTATTGTTTAAATTGTATCCATGGCATTGATGTGTTATGGAATTTTATAAATGACTTTGCAAAATGAGATAAAATGATGGTTTGTACTTGGGCAAAATGGTAGTTGGATGGTGCATGTCAATGCACGGGATCGAGTCATTTCCATGATCGAAGCCCATGGGTTTTGTGGAAAGTCGCCCAAGTCAGTTAAGGACCGGTCTTCGAGCCGCATCTTGCTAAGCCACATCGTACCACCACATATCCCGAGTATGGGCAGGACCTGGCTGACTAATTTGCAATGTTCCACTGTAGTCGTTCCCTTCAGATGCGGTGGGTAGTCATGTTACGACCTACATTAATCCCACCTAGCACAAGAGGGGGTCACAAACCCAGCGGATGGGCAGTCCAAAGGGGGCGAAACCTTAGCGAGGGGTAACTACGATGGAATGGCGTATTGTAAAGGCTTTGGCACGTGCTCTAGACCGCTTACCTAAGGTAGTGAGCGGTGGCATAGAATTATGCCGGACAAACTAGAGAATTCGTGTCATGTGGGTAAACTAGTACAACCTCTGCAGAGTGTTAAGAACTATTCGAATAACCATGTCCACGGTCATGGACATGCTTGGCGAAGCCACTCAAAGTTAGACTTTGGTTTTGTTTGAAAAAGACTTCTTCAAACTGGTTTATCCAAATGGGAATTGGGTAGGAAGCCATGTGATAGGAGGGTATCCTTCACCATTCTTGTGTGAATGTTATCCGACTATAAAATTGAGAATTTATAAAATGAATTTTAGTTATAGAATAACTGCTTTGGAACTTAGTATTTGTATTTGAAAGAAACTTGGCTTTATGCAAATCAACCATATTAAGCCTTTGAGATATACATGTATGCATGTCATTCTGTTACTTGACGGGTGTAACTTGCGAGCACGGTAGTTGTGCTCATTCTTGCTTTATGCAAACAAATTTCAGAGGAGAAGGACTTTGCTACGGGTGTGGATCTCGACTACTAGGTCGCTTCCCCAATCGATTGCCTGTGGCAGATTAAGTGGACTCTACTACATCTTCTTTATCTTCCGCTGTGTTCTTTATTGTTGGCTTGTAAGCCCCTTTTGTAATAAACTCTGTTGATTATTAATATATTTGTGCGATTTATGGATGTTACCATATCTGTTTACTGTGTGAACTAGCTACTGATCATGGGACTAGTTCAGAAATGCACAGAAGATTTGGGGTGTTAATCCCGGGTCCGACACAAAGCTCGGACTGATGTTAGAATGGGCCAATCAGCCACGGTGGAAATCTTCTCAGGATCCATGGCCACACCCTGACCAGACATAATATGGCCCAAATAGGAGACTGAATCCCAACCAAAAGAGCACTTGGAGTGCTTAAGGAACGACGCAATGTCCGATAACAGTTGAAAAACAACACGCACATGCTGAATATGTGTTGTCCATGATGAACTATAAATCAGGATATCATCGAAGAATACCAAAATGAAACGGCGAAGAAACGGTTTGAGAACATCATTCATTAGAGCTTGAAATGTTGCAGGTGCGTTGGTGAGGCCGAAAGACATAACCATGAACTCAAAGTGGCCTTGATGTGTACGAAAGGTAGTCTTTTCAATGTTGGGAGGGTGCATCCGGACTTGATGGTAGCCACTACGAAGGTCCAACTTGGTGAAGAAACAGGCACCCTTGAGCTTGTCCAAGAGCTCGACCACAACTGGGATTGGAAATTTTTCTTTGACGGTTTTGTCGTTCAAGGCGCGATAGTCCACACAAAAATGCCAAGTTGTGTCGTGCTTCTTGACCAACAGAACTAGGGCAAAAAATGTTGATGTACTTTCCCTGATAATCCCTTTCTGCAGCATGTCGTCACACTGGCGCTCAATTTCATCCTTCAAGAGTTGTGGGTAGCGATAAGGACGAACGGCCACAGGCGCTGTCCCAGGAAGAAGGTGAATGATCATGCCGATGGGGAGGAGGAAGGCCATGAGGCTCAGTGAAAATAGACTCAAATTCCAACAATAAATTTGTGAGAACTCCATCTGGTGCACATGCATGCACGCATGGGATGGCACGACCCGAGGCGAGGCCATGCCAAGTCACTTGGTGATCCCGCCACCAAAACGACATGGTGAGAAGGTTGAAGTCCCAAACAATGGGCCCGAGAGCACGGAGCCACTGGATGCCCAAAATAACGTCAAATCCTTCCAATGGTAATGCATAGCAATCGATGTCAAATACTCGTTATTGATATCGATGCACAACCCATGGTGCACTCCTAAGCTAGTAACACGGTCGTCGTTAACCACTACAACCTTCAACCTTGGAAGTGGTGTAATACGAACGCCAATGCGGTTCGCCACGCCATCGGCCAAAAAATTATGAGTTGAGCCGGAATCTACCAAGGCCATAAGGAGGACACCCTGAATAGAGATGGCCAGCTTCATTGACTGACTGTTGCTCACACCCATGATAGCATGTAAGGATATTTGGACCTCAGGGTCTGCTGGTTCCTTGCCGGGATCATCCTCCATCTATAGGAGGTATATGCCTTTGAATGAACATGCGTGATCCCGAGTAAATTTGGTCGGAAAATTGTAGCATAACCCTTTGAGGCGTCAGTCATTCGTCTCAGCTGGTCTCAAACGCCAAAAACGAGCGTTCAGCGACGCTTGGAGTAGGGGCTGTCGGGAAGCGCCTGGTACTAGCGAGCTCGCTACTCTAGGAGCAACCGTAGTCGATGTGTTCGAACCAGACGCCAGCCCGGACAGGCCAGTAGCAGCAGGCGATGGCTTGGTCGTTCGGTGTGGCATTGGTGCAGAAAAACGTGTTGTTGATGCTCGTTGGACCGGTGGTCGCGTTGGCCGTGTCGTCCTCTCCACGATGTTCATATGCACGGGCGAGGCTCATCACCGTTTGCAAGTTGGATGGGTTCTGGAGCTCCACATCTTCTTTCAATGGATTGCGTAAGCCGGCCGTGAACAATTGGACTGGCTGTTTGGAGGTCAATTGGTCTGTGCGATAGAGGAGCGCCAAAAATTGTTGTTGATATTCCTGGACCGTCCTAGTACGCTGGAGGTGAGCCAATTCGCCGAGCGAATTGCTTCGCAATGGCGGCTCGAAGCGCATGTTGACGAAATCGATAAAACGAGGCCAAGACATGATGCCCTCGTCACGCTCGAGTTGATAGTACCAAAGTTGGGCATTGCTAGTGAGATGATACGCAGCAAGCCAAACCTTCTCCTCCTCCATGGTACGTTGACCTCGAAAAAAATGTTCACACCGATGGAGCCATGGCAAAGGGTCGTCATCTCTGTCGTACGTGGGGAATTCCAATTTGTGAAATCATGGCACGCCGACATCTTCCTCCCCCCACATGACCACCTCCCATTATTCTTGTTAGCACTCGCGGTTGTCGGTGTGGCAGTGTCTGTGTCGAGTTGTTGCCTGGCCCTCCGGTCTGCAATTTTTCAATGCGCGAAATCCTCACGTCGTGGTTGTCCAACCGATGATTCAATGTGGAGAGTTGGGCAAGAATTTAATCAAGTTTGGCTGAATCATCGCGGCCAAGGGCAGCGACCGCTCGGGCTTCCAGATCGTCGCTGGACATGGATGATGGAGTGGCGTCAGGCTCTGATACCAAATTGATACGAGCAGGCTTCGATTGATGACACAGGGAAGATACAAGATGAGCGCTGGACTCTGGATGAGAACGCAGAGGGTACGGTGAATGTGGAAGTTCACTGGACATCGTCGGATAGGGTTTGTCCCCGGCCAGAGTTGTGTCCTTGTGGAGGGAGAAGAGATAACTAAAACTGATTTATTTCTTGTTGATCGAATACAATCTATTGATGCCTTCTTCCACACGTCACTCGTGAGAACATCCAATTGACCGACATCTCTCTTCTTTAACTGCAGCTGTTCACTAAGGGTATAATTCAAAAGAAACCTATCTATGTAACTATTTATCAATATCCTATCACCAGCAAGGACCAATGCTTGCATTGTAAGCAAGATGCAGCACACTGCACTCTAACATTGGCACATCCCCCCCAATGCATTTTCTGTATCTACCACCATTTATGTTGAGAGTTCAATCTAGCAGTGAACTCAACTTACAAGCAAATGGCTATTTCGTTCTTATTGATTTTTCTTTTCAAAAATAGTAGACCGAAAACTATCTCGCTAGCTTTTCAGAAAGACGAGACCATACTCTGTCGCACAGGCTACTCACATGCATCTAACCACACTATGACACTGGCTTTCTAGAAAGACAAGACCATGCTCTACCGCGCAGGTTACTCACATGCATTTAACCACACTATGACGCCAGCTTTTCTAAAAGACAAGACCATACTCTATCGCGTAGGCTACTCACATGTATTTAACCACACTATGACGCAGGCTACCAAATAGACATGACAATGCTCTACCTCCTCACCTTTTCAGACCTAAAAGATCGGACTCTGCTGCGTAGAGTATTCAGATGGATGACAACACTCTGACGCACTAGCTTCTCAAATCGAAAACACCGAACTCTGCCGTGAAAACTTTTCAAGCGGACATGACAACACTCTGCCTCACCAGCTTTTCAGACCGAAAAGACAACACACTTGGACTAAACCTTATCATAATTGAACGAACCACACACATCAATTTCTTGTGTGTTCTCACTCCACCAGGTGCATTACACCCAATGGCTTATAAAAGGAGGTGGGAGAGAACTGGGAGAGAAAACTACACAATCAAACCCAACACTACACCAGAGCTTGCTTCACACAACTAGGAGGAAGGAGATGAAGGACTCGGCTAACATGTACAAGAGGATAATGCAGAAGCGCAAGAGGCTAGCCAAGAGGGCTAAACTCTACCCAGATAAGTCTATAAAGGATGTGCCGGTACCACTGCGGTTCCCAGTCCTGCAATGTCTATACAAAGAACTGGCAAAGATCATCTAGTCTACACACCCAGCGACGTCCACTCCGGCGTACTACATGCGCGGCCACCACCTCATAAGCGTATCTTGCACACATAAAGATTTTTCACATCATACGTTACATTCCACAAATCCCTGATTACACACGCCCATAATGGCAGCCGAAAATGCAATGCAACTTCTTTCAATGGATCGATGGCCTAGAAATGTACGATAGGGCATTCATCCAGCAGAAATACATGTTGAACTTTCCCTAGTGAGCCGAGACCTACCAGCGCTGGATACCTTACGTACTCGACACCGACCCATCTGAAAAGGCATCGAAGGAGCCCAAGAAGGCCGATGAGTACGACAGGGTCAAGCGGGCGACGGACAAGGGGAAGGCTCCTGCAAGTGGGACCGTGGGACGTACTACCACTCCTCATCACCCGGGCGCACTCCAGATCCAAGAGGTAAGTTATGTTCATTATGCATCATAATTATTAATTTGGCTAGACTTTGCGTCATTCTAACATCATTCAACCGTCCAGCCCGTCTTGCAGGACATAGATGACTTCGAGACTGGCCGCCGCCGCAGCGGGCAGCAAAGGGACAAGGGGAATGCTCCTGCAAGTGAAAATGTCGGGCGTACTACCACTCCCCGTCACCCTGGTGCAATCCGAATCCAAGAGGTAAGTTATGTTCAGTATGCATCATAATTATTAATTTGGCACGACATTGTCTTATCCTAACATTGTTAAATCGTCCACCCCGTCTCGCAGGATATGAATAACTTCGAGACTGGGCGTCGCCGCCACAGGTAGCAAGGAGACAAGGGGAAGGGAGCAATGGACCACCGAAACAAATGATCTTTGTTCCAATCGAATTTATTTCCATTCCAAAAAGGTGCATATGTATCGTAGAAGTATTTCGGTTTGTTGCATCGTGCATGATGTCGTCTCTAATACATGTAACCAAACCCTATACGCCGTGTAATTTGCAACTTTATTATAAAGTCCATTTCAATTCGTGACTATACTCTAAAACCGACTTCAAATCTTGTCGTCGTTCCGCATTCAATTCTTGGTGTAGCAAGGCAGGAAACAAAATAAAAATAAAGGCCCAGAAGGATTGTGCATTCACTTAGCACCATTACATTCTTGCTATCTCAACTTAGGTTTACATATTTTGGAACAGGCGTTCGTGCAAAATAAAATGCTAAGAACAAGGTACATGAGAGTGAACTTGTGCATTACATTTTCATCTGTCGTACCGAATGGTCCAAATAAAGGCAGGCACTGTCACGCCACATCTCATAGCATGGCAAGGCGGGTTGTCACGCCATGGGGGCAGGCGTGACAACAGCCACGCAAGCCCTCCACACTGGCACGGTGCGCGGACGAGTGCTTCCGTGGTATGTTTTGTCACGTCGAGATCTGTGACGTGACAGAAGGCTTTGCCCACGTCATGGGGATGGCGTAATCAAAGTGGTCAGAATTAAAAATAAAGTTAACAAGGGGTTAAGTTTAAAATATTATTAAATTAAATTAAATTAAAAAATTCTGCTCTGGCAGTCCCGCTCACATGCCAATTTTGCTCACACTCGAAAGGGCCTGCACGGCTACGCAGCTGAGTACTCGACAATAGTTAGATTCTGGGATCAAATGCTACTAATACTTCTTATGCTCACAGAATTTAGTTGTCACGACTTACTGTTATTCATATCTCAGCTATCATCAGAGCATGACTACGCTAAAATGCATTTCTTAGCTCATCAACTACTACGTCAAGGACAAGTACGCGTTGCATTACAATGGAGGATTTGACGTCAACCAAGCATGAGCAAGCCGTCGATGCCAAGCCAAAGGTATCCTCTGAAGTCTGAAATGATTTGAAAACCTCTGGCTCACTGTGATCACTCATACAAGAATACACAACCTTGCGTGGCTTCGAAGGAATTTCTTGTAAGTGTCCTAACATGGAGCCATAACTTGCACAATGTTTTCCATGACTTAACTAGCTATGATCAATCGGTCATGTCAATTTTACATGCATGCATCTTGGCACGGAAGGGACAATCTTTCAGACAAGGCAAGTAAACGTTTGGGTGAACAATTTTGTGCTCCCCTGGGATTGTACTACAGTCAACTTTAACCAGGGCAATGTTGACCCTGCAAATAGTTATTCAACTTTGGGTTCTTTTTTTCCATTCTGGTGCCTGTGGCCACGATGCAGATCATGGTTAAACAGAAAGACATCTTCACCAATCTTCGGCTGATGTTTGAAGCTGCACAATTTGGGTTCTTGGTAGGGAACACCGACGGGTACAGCAGCGACGGCACGGCATGCAATCGGTGCTCGACAAGGTCATCAACAGCGTCGACGAACGGACTCAAGTACAAACAGATGAACCTGCTGTTATCTGTAAGTCCATCTTGTAATGCACATTGACAAATAAAGTACTGACGAACTTGGTGGTACACTACAGCAAAGTAATTTTGGGTACGCAGTAATGAGACATAAATCTTCAGGCTCCAAAGTTTCGGAAGAGCCTGTACATTGTTTCCAACGTTGAGGCAGTACCATCATCTGGTTATTATTGCAGCAGCCTATGGATTCCATGAACTCGGAGGAGTGAAAGACTGAAAGTCCAGGGGAAAGAGAAACAGTACAGCCCCTTCCGTGCGAAACAGTCCTGGGTAATGGATTTCCGATTCAGTGACCATAGTCCAGAGTTCATAGTATGATTGTACAGTCCATGTAGAACCCTGAGACCTACATACGTTGTACATTATGCGTGTTTCCGAGCACAAAGCACTCCATGTATGGCCAGAGTAGCCAACTCTGTGTACTAGTCAGTTCAGTTGGTTTACTGTTAAGAAGAGTCCATGAGATGGTCTCTCTGATCTGTGAGTATACATGGCTCCACGAAATACTAGTTGGAGCTACATCAGAAGCATCAGATACGTTCCAGGCTGAAGCATCAGATACGTTCCAGGCTGCAGCATGAGTTGAGATGACACGCTGCCGTCGGTGAGCATCATGCAAAAGAAGAGCAGCGAGCAGCAAACAATGGTACTCCCTCTGTTTATGAATACTTGACGCCCAGCTAGCCTTAGGAGTAGTTAGGAGATGTCATTTAAATAAATACGAAGGGAGTACAACGCTAGAACGGCGATGCCGTAAGCCTGCGTCACCATTTTCATTTTATTAGATTAAATTTCACTTTGTACCATATAATTTTACTATAGTTTTACTCTGCACCACTCTTAGCAAATCTGCTCACTTTGCACCACCTTTTCTTGTTTTTTGTTTCACCTTGCACCAGGAGAACATCCTATCAGCGAGGAAAACATGAGAGACGTGCAGGGAGCTTGTCGGCAGCGAAGTAGCAGCAATCCGAAAAATAGAGAGATCAAGTCGTTTTGCCGTCGCCGCCATTGCTATGGCCGCCGCCAGCGATGCTCCGACTATTCTACTCTGCTTTCGATCCATTTCTTAGCTCCATCTACCTCTCCTCTTTCTATCCTATGCCTCGCCGCCACCTCCCACGCCACCATTTACTGTCGGTGAGCACAAAAAAAGACGACTAAATCCTTACTCTGGTGCAAAGTGCAATACATGGTAAGGAAAAAATGGACAAGTACCTAGGAGGAACTAGGTTTTTTTTTTAATTAAGAAGAAAATAGACACCCAAATTCGAGTTGAAGAGGACTTAAACCTGAGTGATGGAGGTGTACACCCACACCTCTCATAAATCGAGCTAGGCTCAGTTCCTTAAAAAGGACAAATACTTAGGAGGAACTAGATATTTTTTTAATTAAGAAGAAAATAGGCGTCCAAATTCGAGCCGAATAAGATTTGAATCTGAGTGGTAGGGGTGTACACCCATATCTCCAACCAACTGAGATAGGCTGAGTTGCTATACATGGTAAGGAGCGATAGTGCAAAGTAAAAAGATATATTAAAAGCAGTATAAAGTAAAATTATGATAAAATTACAAAGTTCAAAGCGAAATTTACTCTTTTTATTTTGAAGAGTGCATCTTCTCGTATGTTTTGCCATCACTGCGGCAGTCAGAGCCATGAATGCACGCCTTAACAGCGAGATCAGAAGCGATGGCTGGGCGCGCCTGGCCCGGCCTGGCCTGGCCTGTCACTCATCATCACGTACATCTGATGCTCAATTAAGTCTCTATCGTATTCATTTCGTTGTGAAATTTTTAGACTAAATATCACTGTTTAGACCTGTTTTAGCAAAACTAGCACCCTTCGCGCTGTTTTACAAAAATATCACCGCAGACCACCACGGACACATCTCTGTGGGCCATATGTCCTTCACCAGACAGTCACTACCCAGATGTGCCTATTTCCGTGCAGCCATTGTTCGGACCAGCCGACCTAGCCACTCGTCCGTGCGCCCGCTCTCTGGATCCGCCTCGGCCCGTTGCCTAGCGCTCGTCCGTGCAACCACTCCTCGGTTCTATCTCGCCGCGCCACCTGGCACTGGTCCACATGCCCACTCCCCTGAACCGGCTCCGCGCAGCCGCTGTCTGGACGAGGAGCTATCCGCACGCCTGCTATCTGGACGCGACGCTACCAGACAACCCTTGCCCAGACGCGCCCCTTTGTGTCAAATCGTTGTCTACTTTGCGTCGGCTTTGCGTCAATTCGATCAATTCGTTGTCTACTTTACTTCATGTCAGTTGGTTTTTGTCAACTTAATTCCCAGTCAACTCACTGTGCATGCATGCAAATACTGCAAACCGCGCGGGAGGAATCCGATTCCTCCCGTCGCTTCGTGGTCAGCCGTGGTTCGCTTTGAGCGAGTATAAATTCGAAGACGATGCCGATACGTTTCCCTAAAACTCATACTCACTCGCTTGGTTGCTCGCTTTCTTTTTTTTAGTCGCTCTGTTGTTTGCGCTTTCAAAGACGATTAAGGATTATTTAAAACTATCATTAGCGATCATATTAACAGGTATGTTTTTGGTCATGCGTATTTAGTTTATGAACTGTGTAGTTAGTTACTTAGTCGTAGTTAATTACTCATAGTTAGTTAGTTGTGCTTATTTAGTGGTAATTAATTTAGTCGTTTTTATTTTTTCGCAATTATGCGTGGCATAGTTAAATAGGTACTAATTAATTAGTCCTAATTAGTCGTAACTAATTTAGTGGTATTGAAATACCCGAATTAATTTATTCATACTTAATTAGTCCGCATTATTTTTTTGCAATTAATTAAGTATTAATTAATTGGTTGTAATTAATTAGTCAAAATTAATTTGGTCGTAGTTAATTAGTGTATATTAATTTGTTTTCTGTATTTAGTTGTAATTTCTAATAATGCATCGTCATTATTAATTTATTCACTAATAATCTGTGTCTTTCGTCTATTGCAAGTCATGCCTCTACCGGAACTACTGGTACCCTTCTACAACGAGCACTTCCCTATTGGGTGGCCCTCCTTCGGGAGAGCAATGCACCCGTACCCTGAGTCACACGACCCAATCAACGGGCCCACTATAGGCTACCGGTGAACTGCCGCCCAGTTACACTGGGCCAAGGACAGACCAGCGAGATGTTACTTGTTGTTCCATAATGAGTTGAGTTGTTGCACGACAACATCATATGGGCTCCATAGAGCTCGAAATTTGTGATCACGGTAGCGTCGCACGAACTGTCCATGCAATGCACGCAGGACGCCGGTTTGTGGGCGACAACCTGCTACTTGGTGTTTGCCCATATGGAGGAGCTTTACGCGCTGCAGCATGTAATGCGTCAGTTTGATTTGTACCAGCTTATGTCCCCTCTCGACGGTAGGATGCTGCAGCGAGTCATCCACTTGTGAGTCCAACTCCATTGGAGTTTGCATCTCATACCCATGTTCCATATTCTAACACGAATCCTTCTCGAATGCAAGCAATCCAAAGCGGGCCGACACGCTGAGGACTGGCAAATAGTCCAGCATGAGTGGATTACAGTCTGGACAGAGACGGTGCACATCAAGATCTTGCAGGAATAGTGACCGTACGACGTACGAACATACCATGAGTACATGGAGTGGTACTTACCACAGTCGCGCACCAGACTCACCCGTCCCCTACCAGAGCGTCCAGAGCAGGTGACGCACCAGGAGAGCCTCTGCCACTCGTTCGATCGACACAACGCTTCATGGCATGACGACACCATAAGACACTTACAACCTTTGGTCGTTTCATTGATGATATTTGTACTCTTTGTTACTGAACCTGTTTTGTCTCTCATTTCAGTTGGAGCGGCCGTAGCACATCGCAAGGGCATCGGAGACCAGCATCGGTAGCCCAGAGCACACAGTACCAAGGTTGCTGAGCACTATGAAGTACGTCTTCACGGAGTCAAAGAACCTAATAAGGAACATGAGCTGCGGTCGTTTAAGGGATAATTTCCTGCGCGTCGGGCACCAAGTAAGGGGATCGTGCTCACCTGCTAGGCCAGCACGACCCAGTGGCACTGGCGGGCGTCGTAGTACTCCCCGTTGATCATCCATGGGCCAGATCGATGGGGAGATAAGTTACGTATAAATCAATATTGTGTTTTTTTGGTTATGCCTTGCGTTTCGCTAGCATCATGCCATTCTCCCGCTGTAAGTCCGTCGGGATGCATCACTTATGTTGTCCACACCCCGTACACAGACTGCTGCTCCCCCTCAGTCATATGTATTGTACACCCGAGAGATACGAGATTTTAGTTTACGCCTAGAGTATTTATTTTGACTAACATCATTCCGTCTTGCAGCCTTCGGTTGACCGTATGGGTGACGGTCATTCGTCCACTGATGAGGATACGGGCCTCCTAGCTCCTGCCAGGGAGCAGTACACGGCGCCAGGGTTTGGATCATGGCCCCTAGGGCACCCACCTTTGTCATATGTTAACCAGTATGGAGTACCGTACGCAGGGCAGAGCTCCTTCGGGGTCGCAAGCACACGCGTACCTCCTCCGCACAATCGGAATTGTGGACAACATACCTTGGGGTGGACAATCTGAGAGTGGATTTATGGAGTCCTGGGTTCATGACATCATTGCAGCTGGCCCCCGGTTCGGCGTGTCTCAGCAGCACCACATCAACGCTGGACAGACTCAGCTGGACCAGAGTCAGCTTACTAGTGCACCTCCGCCCACTCAACCTTAACGGTGTCCGTACCCCCTCTGATCTGATACGCGCTCTCCCGCCCCCTCATTTTGCACAAAGTTATGTGCAACACTTCTCTCGTAGACTTTCTCCAAAGCAGCACATTCCGTGCTACCGTCTTCAAGCTCCGCCTACGGTTCTCCGCTTCCGGAGGCACCGACATCATCATGGTCTCCCGACAGCCTGCGTATGAATTTCACTTACACCATCGGCTTCCCGTATATCGCCGCCTCGGGTTAGGAAGCAATATGCATGTATTGCCCCCATGCTACGCTTCCAACCGTCGCCCTTGGCGACGGCAAGGGTTGCCGGAGAAAAGGAAGAAGGGCGGCAGCGGAGGTGGATGAGGATGGAGGGGGAGGAGAAGAGCGCCGCCGCCGGTGATGCATTGGGAGGCAGCATGCAGGGTAGGGAGGGGGCGCGGCGGTGAGAGTGGGTGGGTGGGGATTAAGGTTAGGGAAGGGTGGTGGTTTATATATGTGATGAGGGAGAGGATAGGGATGGTTAGATCTAGATCCAATGACTGAAAAATTAGCTGAAAGGTAAGTAAATTCCATGCAAACAGCCCCATTTTATTTTCATTATCATTTTGAAGAACCCCTTCCGAGCATGTGGTTTCTCGTGCACATGTCCGGTGATGCGTAAGATAATCCCGCATCAACCCAGATCCGGCACCCCGCCGATTACTTAAACCGCCTCATGGTCACGTCCTCCCCAAATCAGAATCTCCCCGTTCCAGATCCCTTTGATCCCGATCGGAACCCAACAACCCAGCGTCTTGATCGAGCAGCGCACAAGGCGCGGCGGCGGGAAGCAAAGAACACCACTGCAGCCACATGCCACAACGCGAGGGCGCCGTGTTGGGTGGAAATAAAGCTGGTTAGCCAGGTTTTTTTGGTTCAGTTCAAAATTACTCTAATTAAACCTGTTATTTGATTAAATATTGAAATAAGTTAATTTCGAATGAAATTAGATTTCTCTCTGGCTCGGCTTGTCTTGTTAGTTCAGTTATAAAAATACTTTCAAACTGTAAATAAAATAATATTAAATCAAACTATCAATTTTGAGAGAAAAAACTCAATAAGATAACTACTGGCTCAATATCAACCGACTACGTAAGGGTATATACAATGATATAGACAACTGTTGTCTATAGTATCCATACATGTCATCTATAGACAGCACTAAAGACGGCTTCTACAATGGATTGTTTCTTTGCATGCCTCTATAAACAGCTTCTCTACGTACAATTTGTCTTGTTTCTCGTGTTACAGTCAACTACTACATGAAAGACGACTTAATTCTCTATGCACCACCTCTCTCCTCTATATCATCTCGTATCCTACGTGTTAAAACTTACAAACAACTGACATCACATCATTATGCATACTGTAACGCGCGGGCACCAGCGGCCACCGATATGGGAGCGGACACAACAACATTGGCGATAGCGAGCGGAGGGGGATGGCCCGGGCCGGCACGGCGAGCCCCAACGGCAGCGAGTGCGCCTAGGGACCAACAGAATATGGGCCGCCTTTAACGGTTTCCGAGGCGGCGGCAGCCGCTACTGTCCCTGAAAGGACCGGTCGATCAGGTGCAGGCTATACTGGCCGGGGCCGAGAGTCTAACGTTGCAGCTGCCGCCCGCATGGCATGACTACGCCACTACGACGTGTGTCTTTGTCAAAGGAATTCGGCACGGTCCTAAAGGGGCCGGATCCTCTGCCGTTAGTCGCAGAGGTCACGTTGTTGTCTGCATTAACCATTCTTAGCCGTTAGATCGGAGAACGCGGACGGACGAGAGTGATCTACAATCACAGTGTTTGGCTGTATTGCTTTGTGCAGTAATTTTCTACGGTAAACTGCTGCGGTGCTGGTTCAGTTCGCGTACCTGCACTTACTGTGCACGCTTTGGTTCTCTTACAGTATGCGTGCAGAGGATCCGGATCATCTTGGAGTAGTAGGAGGAGGACCCCTCCCCGGACTTTTGACACCAAATTGACACCATCTGGGACACCGGAGTTAGAATTTGCAAGCTTGCTTCAGTTCCCTCCCAGTATACAACATCAATCTGCAGTAAACAGCTACACGCTAGCTTTGACCGGTAGCTTAAGAGATAACAGGATGATGGTCGTATCACAGAAGAATAGCTCGAGATAAACCTCGTTCTATCCAACCCCCAAACGAACAAAAGGAACTGCGCTACACAAGGATGGAAAAGATTTATGGTTATACCATTGCCTTTAATTAGACCTTAAGGCTTAATTACTGCTGCAAAGAAACAACTCAACCTGCGTGCCGCACTAGTAACCTACGGCTGGCCGGTTCCCGGGTCTCTCAGTACAGCCGGAGCATGCTGCGGGCGAACGATTGCGACCTCAGCTGCCGGCCGCCTTTGGCGGGTAGCCCAGGGGTGCGCCGGCCGCTGGCGCTCCGCATTGGCGTGAGGTAGAACCGCAGCATGCCGTTGTCGGCGTGCACCGGTGAGTACCGCGTGCTGCGGTTCCGCTCCATCACACACTCCTCTCGTCGCCGCTTGGCAATGCCGTTGGAGTCCACGTAGCTGCGTCTTGAGCTGCCGAGGCCGCCGCTGTTGCTGCTGAACGAGCTCCGCGCGCTGGCGTTGCTGTTGCACCGCTGCATCCTGGCGTTGTACCCGCGGACGCGCAGCTCCGGCCACGGCTCCGAGAACGCCCGGTCCGCGACGTCGGACGGGCCGTTCCTGCGACCGGCGGCCCTGCGGTGTATGAGGCCCCAGAGGCTCCACGCTTTGCGCCACCGCCGAGGCTTCTTGGCGGGGCCCGGGAATGCGGTATCCAGGTCCACGGGGAAGTCTTCGATGAGCGAGTTAGAGCTAAACCGATGGTCGAGCAGGTCTTCGGCGTGGTGGAAGTGGTAGAACTCGGAGCTACCGATCAGGGGGGACTCCTTAATGGCGGCCGCCGGAGGCACTGGCTTTGGGTCGGTAACTTCGAAGGACGGCCTCCGCACGGAGCTGGACCGCTCGAGGCTCCGGCGCCTCCGGCTTGACGTGTCCATGTAATAGTCTCGCGTCTGTGCCGAGCCGCCGGGGGTGTTGGCATCGCCGTCGGGCTCGGGCTGTGAGTCGTCCTCCACAGGGATTTGACCGTCCGAGCGCTCCACGATGCCGGCAGGGGAGTCCTCGAGCGCGGAGAGGATGGGCGGGAGGCGGGATAGTAGCGGGGCGGGCGGCCAAGACCAATGCCGGCTCCGGCGCCGAACAGGTAGCCGTCCCACGACGCGCGGGGCTCGTCCCAGGAGAAGCCTACATCGTCGACGGACATGCGACCAGCATCCAGGGAGAATCTTGGGTCGGTGTCGCAGGAACGCCGACCTCCGGCGAATTCTGAGCAGGCTTCGCCACGGAAGCGATTCCGCCGGAGGAATGAAGGATTGTAGGGCTTCTCCGGCAGCGGCATTGCCGCAGCTGCAGCCTTGCTGCCGGCCGCCTCCTGCTTCTTGAGCTTTTGCTTGCGCCTCCACTTCTGCCACTTCTTGCTGAACACCGAGGCGGCGAGCCAGAAGCTCCCGGCGATTTCCTTCAGGTCCTTGGGCGGCGGCTTCTTGGACTGCGAGGACTCGAGATCTATGTGATCCTTCATGGTCTTAGCCTCCCGCGCCGCATTGGCTTCGGTTTCCATCTCCCCGGAGGTGTCCACCACCAAGATGGGCTCCACCACCGGCGTTATCTCGTCGGAATCCTCAGCCACAACGATCTCCTCCAAAAACACCTCAGGGACGCACGGCTGCGGGGGAGCTGCCGCCGGCGGCGGCGGCTGGACTTCGGCGGCGAGCGCCGCGGCCGCGGCGGAGGATGAGGCGGGGAAGGCGCCGAACGCCGTGCCATCGCGGACGCGCTCGCGGTCGTCCTGGTGGAATAGCGCCCAGAGCGTGCTCCGCCCGCGCACGTCGCACGACCGCCGCTGCAGCTCGTCCGCGCCGGCGACAGCCGCGGCGAGCACATCACCCCCGCGCCCGCAGGAGAAGGACTTGCAGCGGCGGAGGTCCGGCGGGGCGGCGCCGGAGCTCGACGAAGCCGCCCCGCCGGCGAAAGGCCTTGAGAAGAGCGAGCGGATGGCGGAGGTGGACTTGCGGCCCGGCGCGGCGGCCACGGCGGCGGAGGCCTCGAGGCCGGTGAGGCGCTCGCGGAGACAGGCGGTGCAGAAGCCGGTGAACGTCTCCCCCGGGTGCAGGTCGCAGCTCGTCGACACGGACCGCCTCGGCGGCGGCGCCGGCGGCTCCATCTGCAGCGTCATTGCCTCGCCTCCCTCCCTAGTAGCAGGCAACCCCGTCACTTCTCCAGTCGCAGCGCACCATCACATTTCTTGGACACGGTAGTACGCTCGGCTCTGGCTTTGCGCTGTACCAGTATAACTAGTTAGTAGCAGCAGCTGTGAAGGGCGTGAGTGTGACACTGTGACGAATTCGAGGGTTGGTTTTTAGAAAAGGGTGAAAAATATGAGAATGAAAGGGTGAAAAATATGAGAGAGAGGAAAGTGAAAGGTGAAGGGAATCACGGGGCCCGTCGTCTCTCTATACTTCTTTGCTTTGCTTGCTTTCTTCCTCTGGCCTTCTTGGGGTTTGGGGGTGTTTGCTTTTTCCCCTTTTCCAAGGGAGGGGATCATCAAACACAACACACACACTCTCTCTCTCTCTCTCTACCTCACCCTGTACTCCTGTAGCTCTCCATGTTCTGTCAACATATCGCTCTGTGATTTGCTGATTTGGCCAAGATTGTCCTTTCGGGATTTGCTTGATCCAAAGGTGATTATCACGGCATAATCCGCGTGCGTGCAAGCATTGATGTTATCTGGACCGAGCAGCAAAACAGCGGCTGCAACCATGGAAGCTACTGGCTGTTCTGCCAAATCCCTTGAGCTGTAGGGTGGAATCCAATGCGATCACAGTTTATGATCTCATCCATTTGTTTCGTATTCTGCGTTTTATGTACTCCACGCAGACCTGGCCTAATGACGGCCCGGCCTGGGCACGACAGGGTACGGTCTAACTCGGTATGGTCTGTTTCGGTCCGGCTATTAGATGAGCTGTATCGTGTCGGCCTATGTACCGGGAAGGCGGTCTAAGTACAGCCCGTCGATAGTTCGTACCATGCCGGACCGACATTTAACCCGTTTAGCCCAATGGCAAGGCACTACCACCCCAACCCCGCCCCGCCCCTGCCCTTGCTTGCCCCCACCCCTGCCCGGCTCCTCTTTTCCCAGCCCCGCTGCCTGCCCCTTCATCTCCCTTACTCTCCCACCCCCACTCTCCCTACCGGCATAGGCGACTCCTCCTCTATCGGCTCCGTCCTCCATGCCAGCGGCGCCCTCCACACAGACGGCTCCTCTACGGCTCGACCGGCTCCGCCCCGCCGCCTTCTCTTCTCCCTCTTGTCCCTCTCCGACCTCTTCCCTCCTCGTCTCCTCCCTTCCAAGCGGGCCACGCCGTGCTGCCCTCCTCCTCCCTTCCCGAGCCGCCCGCTCCGGTCCGCCCTCCCCCTCTCGGCCTCTCCTCCCTTCCCGAGCAGTGGTTGATTTATTTTGTTGCGATTGTTGATTTTCTTCTTGTTTGTTGCAAACTTGCGATTGTTCATTGTTGATTAGAGGTTGCGCCGTTGCGGTGATGACAATTCATTAGGGATTGGAGTGGTGATGACTAATACTGCTACTTTTTTGGTAGTTGATGTCTTGAATATCAAAATCCCGAAACTGTCTGAGCTCCCAGATTGCCAGATCTCACAAAATCAATATATTTTTTTGGGGGGGAATGGAGGATGACTGTTGATTAGGGATTAGGGATTGGGGTGGCGAACTAATGAACATGCTCATGCCAGCTGGGTTGTGCTGGGCTCGTGCCATGCCTGCACGCCTGACATCGTTTCAGTGTCATGCCCGACCAAATTTAATGTCGTAGTAGCGGCCTAAGCAAGGCATAGACCGTCGTGCTGGGCCGACACGGCTCATAAACAGTGTGGGTCGTGTTGTGCCTGGGCCAGGCCTACAGTTCCATGCCTCGGACCGGCCCGACAAACACGGTCCATCTGACCAGCTCTAAGTCCACGTTAGAAAGTTTGAGGTTAACCGATGCTCTATTTCTTTACGTATTCTGGTTAGGCAAGAAATTAAAGAACTCATGAAACCAATAGCATGGGTAGAGAGATGAACATAATATCCTTACATGTTTAAGTCTTGCGAATAAGAGAAATGGTTAGTGTGGGTGTTTATTCCTAGGATAACATACGACACGGACGTATGACACAAATAAAAAAAAGTAGACGCACTGTTCCGGCTATCCTGCACTTACCACTAGACCTGTTCAAAGTCGGCCCGACCCGCGGGCCCGGCCCGAGCCCGACGCTATCCGGGCCGGGCTTGGGACTCCAAAAGCGCCCAAAGGATGCGGCCTACCAAATTTTGATAAAACCAATTAAAAAATAAAAATCTATTTATTTAATGTCAAAATGAATTAAATATTAATTTTATTCCAAAAATGAATAAAATAACATTTTTAAACCGAAAATCACGTTTTGGGCCTGCCCGATGATTTTCGTAGAAGCTTCAAGCCCGCTTGGCCCGGCGTTTGAACAGCTCTACTTACCACCATATATGCCTTCTTCACCACTCATTTCAAAAGCTCAGTCTTATCTTCTCTCTACAGACCACAAAGTCATTCCTCCCTTCCCCCTAGCCCCAACAGCTGCTTTCACCACTCAATGCTCGTCTCTTCCCATATCTTGGTCTCTTGCTTCGATTTTCCCCCTAACCCACTTCACCTAGCCATATGCTTACTAGTTGCTATGTTCCCGGTACTCCCCCCCCCTCCGTCTAGGGCCACACCATGAGCTAGCTAATGTGTGCGCCTTCCTCCTCCTCCTCCTCCTCCTCCTCTCTCTCTCTCTCTCTCTCTCTCTCAATGTTGCTGCGCAAGGGGCTTGACCATCTTTGCCTCCGTGCCTCATGAGTAAGATCTACATCGTGACCGACCCGAACGATGGCGACGTGGTGAACCCCCGGCACAAGCACTTCCTGGCGTCGCCGCCCACGTCAAGGGTGGTGGCAAGACTATGAGACTGCGACAGAGTATACGGCCTAGAGGTGCGTGACACGTTAGTGGGGTTCCTCGGGCCATCTCCTCCGCACCCGGTGAGTTGGGTATTTGTTGTAGCCCTATGTTCTTTTTGTTGTAAGAGGTGATTTGAGATGTTGGGACTACATTTTTTTAATGTTGCATAAACTCTACTATTTTTTAAAAAAGAATTTCTCAATATTGCATCTGGTGTTGTTCATTGTTGCACATGTGAAATCAGAATGTTTCATAAGTTAGACTCAAATGTTGCAACACTCGATCGTCTGTTGCAAACTGGTGAATTGTTTTACTGATTTTGCGATGTTGAAAAAAAACGTTGCAAACCAACCTTTGTTCTTCTGCATCTGAGTTTTTTTATATGTTTCTTTGAAATGTTGTATCTGATTTTTTATGTTGTATCGTCCCCATCACCTCTTCTTCGATGAATAAGTTTTTTTTGTTGCAAGCATTAAAAAAATGTTGTGACACGATGAAAAAAATGTTGTGTCGGAGCGTACAATAGAAAGCTTTTCATCGTACGTCCAAGCGCAAGTTACGTCCTTATTCCTAATATGTATGTGGGTCTTATATTTTGAAACATAATTGCAAAATTGTAAACTTTATATTTTGAAACGGAGTGACTACCGATCTAAGGTCCTATTTGAAACATAAGTTTCACGAGAGACAACTCGTTTCCTACGTGAATTTTTTTATAAAAAAAACCTGTTCCAAACAGGCTCAAGCATTGAATCAAAAACAAAGTTTATCTAATTGCAGTAAGAAACAACGTAAATCCCACGCATACTCCGTCAATGGAGAAATATCAATTCGTGTTTGCGTTTGGTAAAATGGGTATGTTATTCTTAAGTTGCTTGATTTTTTTTTGTAAACTTTATGTCAATTTGTTTGGCTTTTGGATTAGCTTTTGATATATGTATGTCTGGTTCTAGATTAATCCAATGGTTAAAAAAAATATGATTTGAACTTAAGAAATAATAAGTCGCCTTAGAATTAGCATATCCTTCGGGAAAATCCCCTTATTCAAACACCCTAAGCTAAATCTAAATGGCAAATAAGTGCTTCTAAAGTGATAATGAAAATCCAACAGACTACCCTTCAATGGAAAAATATTAGTCATTGTAGAAATAAACGAAAAAAGATCGTGCAAATTCCATCAATAGAGCTTTTAGGAAATCGATGTATTTGGAATCGAGGAATTTCACATGAAACAGTTCGGTTTTTGTAAAAGTCTGAGAAAATTTCCATGTTCCAAGTGACCTTGTGTTTCTTGTCGCTACAGTGCCGCCATTGTTTTGATTGTTACACATTGCTTGGACCATAAACAGTAAAAAGCCTTTATAGTATCCCTTTTTGTTTTACAAACCACGTCTCCCTTATGTTTGGTTCAGATTTAAGGGCGTGTTTGACTGATAACTTCATGGCCAATAGAAATGGGTATCATTCCAATTTCATTCACAACCAACACGATCCGGGTCCGGCCATTTTCCATGGATGCCTACCGTTTGGCTTGTAACGAAATTGACATCCATAGACTTCGAGATGTTTGATGCACTCCTAAGTCTTTGTTTATTTTTATAAGGTTGTTTATTTTTTTTATGGTTTTTGTTTTGCCGTTGGCTTATGTTTTGGTAGCGTTTGATTTGCCGCTTTATTATAGTTTATGGGACTAGTGTTTCGGGTTAAAAACATTTCGGTTATTGTAATAAACTTTGGGCTGTATGTATCATCGGATACAGAGGCTGGGAGATGTTTTCTCTTCACTTATCTAAAAAAAAATCTTGAGCATTGTTTTACTGGACGCCCTGCCAACATCTGGGAGGGATTAGCGTTTGATTAGTCCAACATCTGGGTGGGATTGGCGTTTGATTAGTCGATGACCAATAGGACTTTGGCTTTTGTCACCGTTTGGATACTTGGTCGTGCCAACAATTGGCATGTCCGTTGACGTAAACCATGTACCCCGTCTCCCCGTTTCAAATATTTGGAACTCTCGACTTTGACCAGTCAAATTTTATAATTTTTACCATTAATATTTTTCTAGATATTTAGTTTGGTTGTATCAAACTGATACTTTTAGATTTGTCGTAACAAATATTTTTATAACATTTTATTTGCATAACATTTTTTACAAATGTATTAATATAGAATTAATGATCAAATTTTAACTTTGAAGACTGTAAAAAGTAAAGAGTGAGGTGTTTTGAAATAGAGGGAGTAACACAGTAGTTAGTAGGTGCTACTACATAAGAAAACTAGTAGCTAGGATGTATTTAAGTTGCGTTTTTTAGAACCTGTACTCTTATGCTCTGCTCCACGCGCATTGACGAATTCAGATATATTATATCTACTTTAATTGATAAACTATTACACTTATGAGATGTTTCGTAGCAACGTACGTGCACTTAACTAGTAATAGTAAATACCATACTACGCTATCATCAGGACCTGGATTTTCAGCCAGACCCTCTGTGCATACCGAGCTAGTCTCATAACCAGTAGCTAGTTCACACAATACAATATCGATGAATATCACATCCATACATGCACATAATTAAAATGAGTACTTCATATTACATAAGTAGTCATAAGCTTGCCTTATGACCAAGCTTTTACATAACGGCCGACGGGCCGAATGAGTCCAAAAGAGGAAATAGCATCGGAAGGTAAATAAACCAAAAGAGCCTCCATGATTTGCTACAGGCAATTGACTGGGGCTATGACCTAGATCTCGATGTTGTCTTCATTGCCAAAACCGGATGCATAGAAATTTCCATACACCGGATCTTCACTTTTGCAGTATGAGTCTGTATAATTGAGCAACAATGAGTACAAAAGTACTCAGCAAGTCATTTTACCAAATGCAAATATATATAGATGTTTGGCTTGCCAAGGGGATATCATATGGTTATTTTAGCACAAAGCCAATTTTAACTCAACTTAAAACCAAAGTGTTGCTTATCATGTAATAAGGTTCCACCCACCTGACTCTAGATATGAGGCTCCATCCACCTGACTCTAGGTATGAGGTTCCATCCACTCAACTCTAATTGATTGCTACAACCATTTTTAAATTAACACGTTCCCATCCCACATTTTATCAAAACTAACCAAGTGTGGCCTTCTTCACAATGCCCATGACTCGGGGCACGGCTATTCAAATAAATTATACACTCAATAGAGGTTGTACAACTTTAATCACACTGTATGATCAACTTTTGATGTCCGGTCGACACACTTTCGTAGGTGTGCGACTAAGAAGATCATAACAAGGCATTTACAATAACTCGCTATAACGATACACCATCTAATAGGTTCGATCCTTAGGCGTTAAAATGGCATTAAACTCTGAGGAAACAACCGTTGGGGAGTTGATGTAACTCGACTTAGTACCACCAAATAAAAACCAATGGGTGCATACACAGAAATACACCTCCTAGTCCAACAGATTGACCCAAATTGCATGTAATATGGTAATAGCATCACAACTAGGGAAATTATTCAATCAGGTCTATCCATACTTGACTTGTAGTTGCACGATTATTAGTTCAGAAATGCGGCACATGATTCAGTCCTTAATCGACTCAGGCGAGACGATCCACAAACCCATGTCTCATGCAATTATTGCACCTACCTCATATAACCCACTCACTCAAGTCTCCACTACTTTATAAAACATTTTCCTGTTCTAGTGGTAACCCACTTTACCATACTAAGAATCATATTATGTGCTAAGTGTTGTAAAGGCAATGTTTGTGTCATATTGAACTTAACCATTAAGCATCTCTAAGCATAACCTTTAACCATGTTTAGTTAACCAAGGACAGTCTTATTATTATAATTAGCCTAGCGTGAAAAGGTAGACATAATATCAACACTCAAGGGGGGAACAATAGGTAACAAACATATGGAGTAACTAGACATCAATATTTAACATATAATTTCATAAATAATAATAAGCATGCAAATAATACTTTAAAGCAAAGAAATTGCATTTGAAAAACTACGTTCAACATGATCAATTATAAGGACTTGCCTTGCTCAACAGTGGATATCTTTGGGTCTTGATCTGAAGTGACAGTGGCGTCCGAAGCGCCAAAGCCTATAATCGCGAACATATCCAAATTCAACACAAATTCAAATGAACTCCAAAAATTATTATTTTGGTACTATTGGAAATTTTATGAATTTAGCAATAAAAATCAAGTCATTTGAATTTCAAACAAGGGATAACAAACTCTCCAAAGTTTGATCCGAGAGAAATGAAGAGGATTGTTGACTAGTCAATTATCTGAGTATATCTTTAATTGCTTATTTATAAATAAACCAGGTTTCTTACTGGCCCAAATTGGCTTTCTGGGCCTAAGATCAATTAAGCGGTTAGAAAGTGGGCCTGAAAGCCTTTTTCTTTGACCATTCTCAAAAACTCTTGCGGACGTTCGGTTAGACCTCCTCTATAGTTTTCTCCAAGACCACTCCAAGACCTATCCCCCACAGAGGAGGTCCTGAAAAGCGGTTACCCACGTGTGGTTAATAATAACTACACGTGGAGAGAAGATATTGGATGTAACATTCAGAGATATATAACGGTCATCACGAAGAGACGCGACTATTGGCTTGAAGAGACGCAACCATTGGCGCAAAGAGGTACCATTGCAACAAACTGCCAACGTTTTGTAGACTGTAAGAACCCGACCTATGTGCCTTTGTAATCCAGATCCCGATCCAAAGTCTGATGCAAGCCCTAATCCACGTGTATTCACAGTTATTTTCCCTATAATCAGAGCATACTCTTTGCAATATACATCACCGTTTCGAGTCCTTCGGTGAATAAATAGCAATCTCCATTTTTTTCTTTATATTCTTGTTTTGCCCGTTCTGTGACGAGAGTCCTAGACGTCGACAGCTGGCGCCGTCCGTGGGGGTGCGCTATCATCATTTTTCGCCGACTCAGTTCTGGTAATGTGTTCTGTGTTTTGCTTATGAATCAAAACTTTCATGCATGGAGAGAAGAAAGCATACTCGATAATTCCGTCTACGATGACAACATGGAGGAAAACTTCGTTCTCATATCTGGCAATGCCCTTGGTTCCTCTGGCACCGTTGCTGAGGCACCGTCGCCCACCGAGTCCACATCTTCTGGCTCTACGCCGACCGTGCCTTCGTCCACAAGTACCGCTGTAAACAAGTACTATCCCGAGCATGTCTCCCTTGGAGCAGGAGATTCGAAAGGTTCCTCGAGCCCAACGTACTATGATGATCTTACTGGCAGCCTCCACACTAAAGGCCTGGAGAGAACATCTAGAGAGAATCTTCTCTTCACCCTACAATACAACTCGTCCTCATCCTTAGAGGACGATGGCATGTTCACTCCTTCCACCTATTTCGACGATTGTCAGGTTACCGCAGTCGGTGACAATCAACCCAATCCCAGCAATAATCCCGAAGCATCAGGGCAACGCCAAGAACGGGAAGAGCAGGAACACCTCCAATGAGAGGAAGAGGCCCTACAAGCTGAGATACATGCCGCCACACAAGCGCACATCTTGCAGGTTTGCAACCACTACTATCGAGACGCTCCTGTCTCCTCAGCGAGGGCGCCGCCACAGGCGACGCATACGCCACCACCACGGGTAATGATGGTAAGAGATCCAAATGCCTTACCAACCCCCATGCAGGAGGATTCCCCTGCAGAGCGCATTCGTTACTTAGCAAGTGCCATCGCACGCCCTCCAGAAGGATTAACTCCGGAACAAGGAGTACAAGTAATACGTGCTATTGCACAAGAGCTACAAGATGCGGTGGAGAATATTTCTACCCGATCGCCTACTATGCTTTCCCAAACGGACTCACACCTAGAAGGGTCCTCAATTGGACGCCGAAGGCAAACCCAAAATTATGGTGCTCCTGGTCGTCACGTTCAAGGCCAAGGTGAGCATGACACCCGTTTTTGGGACGTAGTAGACGTCCCAGATCTCCTGCTGGTCATAATAATCGTCGTAATATATGACAATGTGTTGGACCTTATGCAGGTTGCAAAGCTTTTTCTCCCGGATTAAGAGATGTTACCTAGCCGGAGAAGTTCAAACCAGGGAATATGGAGACTTTTGATAGGACGCAAAACTCGTCAGAGTTCCTCCAAGTTTATACTACCGCTATTCAGGCTGCTGGAGGTGATGATAAGGTAATGGCTAATTATTTGCCTACAGTTCTAAAGAGTTCCGCCAAGACCTGGTTATTCAACTAGCCTGAGGGATCTATATATAACTGGGAGGTGCTTTGTAATGCATTACAAAACAACTTCAAAAGTTGTTATGCGAAGCCGGGGAAGGAGGATGATTTGCAACGGCTCCGCCAAACCCCCGACGAAAATTTACGATAGTTTGTAAAGTCTGTAATATTATCCCAAATGTTTCTGATGACTCTGTGATTCGAGCTTTTAAACAGGCGATGAGATATCGAAGGTTCACAGAAGACCTCAACATCAACCCGCCTAGGTCCGTGTCAGAACTCTTCGACATGGCCGATCGGTACTCCGATGCAAATGAGGCAGTGGAGTGGAACCGAATGGTGGATAAGGGGACCACCCCTCCTCAGCCAGGCCTCAAGGATGTCAAAGAAAAGAAGCCCAAGAGGTCCGAAGGCTCTATGAGCAGCAGAGGAAAACCCAAGAAGAAGGAGAAGGAGAGGTCCAAGCAGTCCACCAGGAAGGTCACAACAGTTGACCGACGACCACCCTATAACAAAAACAAAGGTCCTTAGACCAAAAGGAGGCAAGGAGGTCGTTCAAACGACCATACTGCCGCACAATCTGCGAATACGTCTAGGAGCAATGAGCGTTGGTGCTCGTTGCACAAAGTTTCTGGTCATGACCTCCGCAACTGCCGTACTTGGCAGAAGGAAATGGAAGAATACTACGATGGAAAAGGTCCAATGTCCATCCCACCAGAAGACAGCGGACTACCAGTGGTCCAAAACAATGACAAGGACATAGAAATGCCGTTTCAAAGGACGGGTCACCATGTCAATGTCATTTATGGGGGTTCGGCTGCCTACACCTCCAAGCGGCGATACAAAGTGGCATGGAGGGACGTCAACAACGTTGAGGTCCCACCTGGTCATCCGGAATACCCCAAGTGGTCAGAGACCTCCCTGACCTTCACTAAGGAGGACGTCCCTAAAGGTATGTCTGCTTCTCGTAAATTACCATTAGTAGTTTCTCCTACCATAAGTAATTGCAGAGTAGGGAGAATATTAATAGATAGCGGTAGTTCTTTAGACCTGTTATTTATTAATACCTTAGTTGGGATGCAAATTCCTCGTTCTAAGATTAAACCAATGACAAGTCACTTCTATGGGATAGTGCCAGTTATGTCTGTCATACCAATAGGGTAAGTAGTGTTACCAATAACCTTTGGTATGACTACTAATTTTCGAACTAAATTGATCACTTTCGAAGTGGTTGATTTTGAGTCTACCTATAATGCAATTTTGGGAAGACCATCTCTAACAAAGTTCATGGCAGCTGCACACCACGCCTACCAGAAGATCAAGATCCCTAGGCCAAAGGGCGTAATTGTGGTGCAAGGTGACCAAGTCGTCGTACTTTCATGTGATCGTAAGTCACTAGAACTTGTCAATCAGTTACCTTTGAAAGATCTTACTTTAGAGGATAAAATAAGAAAGGCCGCGAAAGTCAAGGCTACTCCTCAGCCCAATGAGCAGGTAAAGATAGTACCACTCAGCCTTGAAGACCAATCCAAGATAATCCGGATTGGTGCGGGATTAAGTGAAAAATAGGAAGACGAGCTCCTCACTTTCCTCCAAGCCAACTCGGATGTCTTTGCGTGGAAGCCATCTAATATGCCCGGAGTCCCAAGGGAGGTGATAGAGCACAGGCTAGCCATTCAGCCTGAGAAAAAAACCTGTCAAACAAAGACTGAGACGCTTCGCCTTGGATCGTCAAGAAGCCATCCGAGAAGAGTTCGATAAGCTCCTTGAAACTGGGTTTATTCGGGAGGTAGATCACCCTGAATGGCTTGCAAACCCAGTCCTGGTCAAGAAATCTAACGATCAGTATGGTGAAAGAAGATGAAGAAAAGACTGCCTTCATCACACCCTTTGATGTCTGCTGCTATATCAAGATGTCGTTCGGGTTAAAAAAAATATTGGAGCCACGTACCAGCGTTTGATGCAGAAAACCTTCAACAGTCAACTGGAACGTAATTTAGAGGCCTATGTAGATGACCTCGTTGTAAAAAGTAGTACTAAATATGACCATTTGAAGGACCTCGCAGAGACCTTCGAAAATGTAAACAAACATGGAATAAAGTTTAATCCTGAAAAGTGTAATTTTGGGGTTAATTCTGACAAGTTTCTTGGTTTCCTTGTTTGTTCTCGTGGGATTGAAGTTAATCCTGAGAAAATTCGAGCCATTGAACAATTACGACCACCTTCTACTGTGAAGGAGGTCCAAGCCTTAATTGGTCGGATGGTGGCTCTTAGTCATTTCATTTCTTGATCAAAAGAACGTGGTTTACCTTTCTTTAAGGTGATCCACAAGAGTAATAAAAAGTTTAAATGGTCCAAAGAAGCTGACAAAGCCTTTGAAGGCTTAAAAGCTTATATTTTAAATCCTCCAATATTGGTTTCGCCTTTAGAAGGTGAACCTTTACTAGTTTACTTGGCAGCAACGCCAAATATGGTCAGTGTAGTACTTATCACAGAAAGGGAAGGGTCTCAACGACCTATCTACTATGTAAGTGAGGTCTTACAAGGACCGAAGGAAAGATATCCTGAGGTCTAAAAGCTAATTTATGCTCTTTTGATGACTACCAGAAAACTGAGATATTATTTTCAATCTCACAAAATCATAGTACCTTCATCTTTTCCTTTCAGAAATATACTTCATAACTAAGAAGTGACAGGTCGCAAAGCTAAGTGGGCAGTAGAACTTGGGGAGTTCAATCTTCATTTTACTGCCCGAACGACCATAAAAAGCTAAGTCCTGGCTAACTTTGTGGCTGAATGAACGAACACTGAGGATCAATCTCAAATAAGTCCAGTGCCAAACGACCATTGGATACTGTATTTTGATGGTACCCGTGAGCTTAAGGGCTCGGGGACTGGGATTTTGTTGATAACACCACAAGGTAATCAACTTCAATATGTCATACAGTTTCTGTTCCCTACCACTAACAACGTGGCAGAGTATGAAAGACTTCTAACCGAGCTACGAGCAGCCAAATCCCTCGGAGTCCGTCGGCTTTTAGCGAAGGGAGATTCGCAATTAGTCGTAAACCAGGTAGCAAAGGAATATAGATGTTCCAATGAGGTAATGGCTCAATACCTGGGTGAAGTGAGGAAGTTGGAAAAACACTTCAGGGATTTCGAAGTCCAACATATACCGCGGAAGGAAAACTCTTTAGTGGACCAGCTATCAAAATTGGGTTCCTCACGAACACCTGTTCTAATAGGTGTTTTTCTCGAATACCTTACAAAACCTTCAATAGAAACGAGTTCGACCACCTCAGATGTCGGAGTCATCAAACAAAGATGCGGAGTGGATAAAACCATTGACCACTTATCTCGCGTCAGGGACATTGCCCGATGATCCTCAACAGAAGGATAGGTTAATTCGAAGAGCACGCATGTACAAGCTAGTCGAAGGATCATTGTATAGAAAGGGAGCACATGGTGTTCTTATGCATTGCATATCCCAAGACTCCGGGATAAAATTACTAAAAGAAATCCATGGGGGCTTGTGTGGTACATATGCATCCTATAGAACATTAGTTGGAAAAGCTTTTCGGCAAGGATATTACTGGCCCACTGCTCTACAAGATACCATGTACCTTGTTAAGATCTGTGAGTAGTGTCAATTCCATGCCAGGCAAGTGCACCAGCTATCTTATCAATTACAGACCATTCCCTTGTTGTTGCCTTTTTCGACTTGGAGTATTGACATAGTTGGACCACTACCGTAAGCACCTAATAGGTATAAATTCTTATTCATGGCCATTGATACATTCACTAAGTAGATAGAAGCTGAGCCAGTCGTCCATATAATGACTGCGGCAGCAAAGAAATTCTTCATACAAAGTATTGTTACAAGATTTGGAGTACCCAATCATCTTATTACAGACAATGGGAGCCAGTTTATTAGTGATGTCTTTTAAGATTATTGTGATGAAATTGGCACTAAAATCTGCTTTGCTTCCATGGCACATCCACAGGGCAATGGAGCAGTAGAAATGGCCAATGGTCAGATTATGCAAGGTATAAAACAGAGAGTTTTTAATCACCTTAAGGCATGCTCAAAGAATTAGATGGAAGAGTCCTTCTCTGTCCTATGGGCATTGCGCACTACTACTAGTAGAGCCACTGGTGAAACACCATTCGCACTAGTCCTGGTCCTGAGATGAATCCAGAACCAAGCCAACTTGAATAAGTTGCCCTTTAGATGGGAGGGTCCATATACTATAGTCTCTGTCACTAGGCCAGGATCAGTTAGATTAGCCATGGAGAATGGTCGTATTTTATCAAACACATAGAACATTGAACATCTTCAAAAATTCTATGTATAAGTATCTTTTTTCTATATTATATAAATTCAATTGTCATTTTACTATCAGTATCATATTAATTTTTTGGCATAAATTTTTTATTTCGTATCATTTCGCATACATGATCACCATCTTTTCTGTCATTTATATAAGTGCCTAAGGTTGATCAATTTCGCTAATGGGTCATAGTGTCTTTACTTATCAAATGGCCATCAGTATACATTTGGAAAATGACAACTGTTTGGGATCTCTTCTATAAGCCAATTCTAATTGCATAAGAACCCAACAGTTTGCCTTCATCTTCCCGAATACACACTGGTCCGGATCATTGATTTTGTAATGGATATACTGGTCCTAAAGCATTTGTTCGCCTGAAACACTTCTCCTATTGCCGGACACGGCGTTCTAGGCGGGGAGCTACACATAAAAAAATATACGGAATTCAACTTGCAAAAATGATTTAATTTGCAAAAGCAAATTGGCCAACTTCTGACAAATAATTACAATTATCATACATTAAATCATTTCATCATTTCATACACTAAAAATGTGTCATTACATTATTACTATTGAATGTTTGAGCCAAGAGCACTTGAGGGAATGGCAAGAGCACTAGCTTCAATATTTTGATAATCTCCGCCACCACTGGTGTGATCTTGGCCTGAGCCGCCATACCTGCTTCTTTTGTTTTGAACTTAGGCCCAGGAACAAGCTTTAGGAGATCAACGGAGTCTCCGTAAAGAAGATCAATCTTTAATAACACTCGGTCATCCAAGGTCATTTTGATTGCGAGAGGAGTTACCAGAGCCTTCAGATGCTCAGCGATTTCACGTAGAGAAGGTGAGATTCAAGAAAAGCTATTTCATGTAACCGTGGTAATTTTCTTGCCAGCCTTCATCAAGGTATCCACTTTTTTCTCAAGTTCTTGCATGGCAGTGCGACTCCATGTTTCCACTTCCTTCAAATCTTGAATCTGAAGATTTTTGTTAGAAGAGATCTTCTGAAGATCCTCTTTTGCCTTTTCTAGTTCTAAAAAAATAGAAAAAGAGAATAGAATTTACTCATTACAAGTAATAACAAGGTCAAAATGCTCTGTAAAAATAAAAGAGAAGTTTCTTACCTTTCTTCTCTTTATTAAGCTCCTTGTTTTGTTCAAAGAGGTTGTGCCTTTCTTCAGATTGCCTGCCCAAGATCTCTTGTAACTTTTTATTTTTCTGAGTCAAGAGGTGGATCTCTTCGGTTTTCTCTGCTATAGCCACCGCACTCATCTCAGATCTTGTTTCCACCTTAGACAATTTTAGTCTGAGAGCATGAAGTATAGACTCAGCATTTTCTTGTCCAGCTTTTACTAGAAAACACTCCCTATAATATGTCATGAGGTCCTGGAGATTCTTCTTTTAGGTTCTGGGAGGAGAATTTTCAAGAGGAGCTTTATTTTCGGATTGATCCAATTGAACCAAATGAAAAACTCCTCTGGTTGGATCAGATCCGGTATCTTGCGACTCCTAAGACATTCCATGAGTCATATCTATACTGGTATATTCAAAGTAAAAATTGCCAAGGTAAAAAGTTTACCAAGATACGATCATTTTCGTCTTGAGTTTCAATGGTCTCATGGACCAACTCCTCTGACCGTGTGGTCTCACAGACCAGCTCTTCCGTCTGATCTTATTGGGAGGTCCTTTTAGTTTGGACCTCCATGTCTTGTGGCACCCCCTTGGATGTCCCAGTAGTAGTCGTCAGAACATCCTGGACCACTTTCTTAGTGGTCCTAGGAGGTATTTCCATTGGCAGAATCTCTTCTACCGGGGATTCCTCTGTTGCCAGTACAATTGGTGGCGAAGTTTTTTCCTAAGCTATTAGTTGTCCCCTTTTCGGGTCCGACGACAAAGAAAGGCTAAAAAGAAAAGAGAGGATTTATCATTTTAATCCAAAATTATAAAGTTATTATCGAAGAATTTACTCGATCTCGAAACCACTTTCGCTAAAGACTAACATAAAATCCTCATTCATAGTGAAAGTAGGTTCTCTTGTTTGCTCTGCTGAAGAGGGAACCAGGGCCATTGAGGTTCTTGACCTTGGAGCCCTCTGAAGAGGGACCTCCTCTTCAAATTCTTCTGACAATCGTTCACCCTGGACCACCTCAGCCAAGAAAGTTGATATAGAAAATATTGGCTAGGAGTTAGAGACATATCGAGAAACTGAAGTCTTAACTTTTGTTTTCAATACCTCACAGGTAGAAGGTCTCAAAGGAGTTGGAATTAAAGTAAGAGATCTTGGAGGAACTAAACTGAAGCCGGTGTGGGTTTCGTTTTCTTTGGCATGATAGGAGGTCTAGAAGTAATCCTTACACTGTTTGCCAAAGGAGGGGAAGAGCTCGCACCGACATCTGAGATGAGATGTTTCTTTGATGTCGTCTGTCCAGAAACATACAAATTAGACATGGGAAAATTTACTTCTTATGTCTAACTGTTTCTATGAATGCTTACCACTATGCGATCTTTCCTAAGTGGTAAGGTAGCCCTAATCAAGCTTGGGGAATGCGCTTCTATATCAATCGATTACTTTTCTGGAACCCGATCCTTTAACAGGATTGAGGCCCTAGCAAGGACATCATCATTTGAAAGAGCTGTAGCATAATAAAAAATTACTTTACTTTAACTATGAGATTCAGTTTAAGTAAAAAAGATAAATGGATTATTACCATTTTCATGGACATCATAATTGCAGGATAATATTTTCCTCTTTTAGAGGGGAAAGATCTTGTTCTCAAGGATGTCATGGACAATCTTTCGTCCAGTTAGACATCTCTCTACCAGGTTGTTGATCACCAGAACTACTCTCTTCTCATCATCTGAGAGCATGATCTCCTTGTCAACAACTCGGCTTTTTGAGGACCACTCCGGTGGAGCATTACGACTGTAAGTAAACCTACTCTCATTCGGAACTTCAGAATAAAACTATTCCTTGCTCCATGTTTGGCTGGCATCCTTGGTAGCCAAGAAGGGAAACACCCTCTTGCTGGCATCTTGAAATTTAAAATAAAAAAAATCCCAAAGCACCAGCACCTTTCTTGTTGCGAATGATTTGGCAATAAAATCTAAACAGACACAGACTAGGGGCTATCCCTAAAAATGCCTCAAACATATGGGTGAAGACACTAAGTACCAGAACTGAATTCGGTACAAGATGAACTAATTCAATTCCATAATGATTAAGAATTTCAATCAAGAAATCACTCTCGGGTAAACGGAGGCCTGCCCGGAGATAGGGCACGAAGAGTACCGTAAAACCAACCGGAGGGCTTGGTTCAATCTCCCTCCCCGGTGCACGCCACTCGATAAGAGCCTTCTCTAGAAGATACCCATCCTACTCTGGTCCTTTAAGCTCCTCCGCGGACAGCATTGACGATTTCCATCCCGCCATTGTCCCGATTCAATGGTGGATTGAGGAATCCTTCTCTTCGAAGGTTTGTGGAGGATGAAAGGCTCTTGGTGAATGGGAAAAGTGAAAACGATTGGGGTAAAAACGTACCTAAGGAGAGGTAAAAAAATCCATATATATACCCTTGGTACATTTAAAACCCGCTACTTCTAAAAAAGTAACAACTACACCTCGACTAATGGTGACATGACAACTCATGTCTGGTCAAGGAGGTTGTTCCGCACGTTAGAGATGTGTAAGAAAAAGTAGTTAAAAAGCTTTTTCTCTTTTTTCAAAGTTATCTCCATCCCGTAACCATCATGAATGGAAATGTACAAAATCGCTTCACATAAGAACTGCTTCGACAAATGTTCCAAGAAGTATTCACTTGATCATCAGGATTTTCTCTTTACCAATCTCTTGAAGACTTTAATCCATAGAGCAAATTGACTGTTCGGCCACCTTAAAATAAAGGTGATCGAAAAGTCAATTTGGTCTGTGGATATTGTCTATTGTATGCTCCAATCATAGGAAGAGAAATGCCAAAGCGATATGATTTCATACCCATAAGAAACTTTGAGGATAAAAATTTGATGGAAGTCTCTAAAGGAATGTTTCTTGTTCTCGCCCTTCTGGTGGTTATTTATAGACCAGCAACTTGCGATAGAATTAAATAAACCAGATAGAAGTTTTACAAATAAGATTTTATTCGAGTTTGTTCCTAATAAATCGTTAAAGACTAAAGTGTAATCGTACCTTTGGGAATTGCTTTCATAAATATATACGACTGACGTTTCTGCTTCTTAAGGAAAATAGTTGTTCACAACTCAAGTAAAACTATCTTCTTGACCAAGTCTAATTTTGGTTAAAAAAAAACCTCTTCAAGTAAGTTATTTTCACTTGAAGTTAAGGGGCTAGTTGACGAGGATTGTTGACTAGTCAATTATCCAAGTATATCTTTAATTGCTTATTTATAAATAAGCCATGTTTCTTACTAGGCCTAAATTCGCTTTCTGGGCCCAAGATTAATTAAGCGGTCAGAAAGTGGGCCCGAAAGCCTTTTTCTTTGACCATTCTCAAAACCTCTTGTGGACGTTCAGTTGGACCTCCTCTATAGGTTTCTCTAGGACCTCTCCACCGCAAAAGTGGTCCTGGAAAGCGGTTACCCACGTGTGGTTAATAATAACTACACGTGGATAGAAGATATTGGATGTAACATTTAGAGATATATAACGGTCATCACGAAGAGATGCGACTATTGGCTTGAAGAGACGCAACCATTGGCGCGAAGAGGCACCATTGCAACAAACTACCGACGTTTTGTAGACTATAAGAACCCGACCTATGTGACGAGGATTAAAATCTCTATGTATTATCTTAATACATAATAAAAGACCATACATCTTCATGATCGTAGCCCCTAAGGCTAACGACCTCACTGGTCGTAAGGATTCCAGAGGTTGCATAAGGGTACCCTGGTCGGACAAGGTCTTGTACCTAGCCTCCGACCAGGTAGCTACTCGGAAAAGCTACAAACCGGTATTTGTAACTGATCCCAAGTACATTCAAACCGTCCGATGAATATAGCATGTGTTGTATGCTTCATATCACACGATTACATAGTCCTAAAGACACTAACAACAACCACTATACGGTTGAGTGTCTCTAAGACACTCAACCGCAGAGCAGTTAGCACATTGTTAATTGACACCTTGCCCCGACCAGTGGCAACGCTTCACCAGGGACGCCTTCTCCAGGAGTAACTGTCACCTCTTTGGAAGTTATTTAAGGGTGAAGCATAGAAGACCAAGGGGCAGAGAAAGACGCAGACAGAGACATATAGGCAAACAAGGAGATTCTGATCTGAGACAAGCAAGAGAGCATCATCAGATTAGAGCATAGCAATCTTTACACTCAGTGTAATTAGGATTAGTCCCTAGTCAGGTCGTAAGCACCCCCTTATAAATCCAGTTCATATCAATAAAGAGCGGCCCCATTCTTTCCTAGGAAATATCACATCATTTTCCTCTTTTATTTTGTAAGATCAGCAACTCGATCGTCGACACTATGTGCCTTTGTAATCCAGATCCCGATCCCGAGTCTGATCCAAGCCCTAATCCACGTGTATTCATCGTTATTTTTCCTGTAATCACAGCATACTCTTTACAATATACATCACCGTTTCGAGTCCTTTGGTGAATAAATAGCAATATCTATTTTTCCTTTATATTCTTGTTTTGTCCGTTCTGTGACGAGAGTCGCAGACGTCGATAAGAAAATTCAAAAAACAAAATCCTCACAAGTGGGGTCCGGCTGGGATTTCCATTTCATTTTCTATTTATTTTTCTTAAGGAAAAAACTATGTGGATGACAAGTGGGTCCTCTCGTGTAACATCCCAAATTTTAGAGTTTATTTGAAGCTTTTAAAAATAAAAATAATCATTTGAATTTTCTTGGTTCAGTAAAATCTTAATTTGATTTTTCAGAAATCAAAACAATTTAATGTGATTAATTTAAACTTCAATTAATTTAAAAGTCATTTTATTTGGGTTCCTTGAGTTCCAGAGAATTTTCTAGAATCTTTTAGGAATTTTTGGAGTTTATTTGCTATTTCTTTGAGCCAGATTTTATTTAATCTCTTTTCTGAAATTCAAAAGCCTTTGGAATTTTGAAAAATCCTTTTGGGCTGAATTCCTTTTCTTTTGGCCCTCTTCTTTTCTTTCCCGCTAGCCTCTTTTTCTTTTTCTTCTTTTCTCCCGACCCGGAACGCTTCCTTCCTCCTTTCTCTCGTGCCAAGCCAACCCACCCCACTCCTCCTTCTTCCTCTCACTATCGTGCGGGCCTGCCCCTGTCAGCCTCCTCCCTCCCCTTTCCTTCTTCCTCTCATCTGGACTCCATCCCATGTCCGAGCCGGTCACGTAGCATCGCTGGCCTCCTCTCCAACTCTCCCTCTCTAGGCCTTTATAAGTTGAGCCACCCGCGTCAGTTTTTGTGCATCGAGCTCCTCTCCAAAAGCCCCAAGCCATCAGCCCCGGTTTCGCCTTCATCTAGTCGCAACCCACCGAGGTGCCACCACTGCTGCAAGCTCCTCATCACTGGTTTTCCTCGCCGTTGAAGCTCCTCCGACCGTGCCGTCTTCACCATTGGGTTTGCGCCTTCGCGTTCTACATCGTGCTCCCATCGTCATCCCCGTAGAACCACCGCTTCGTCGCCGCCCTTGTCCTCCCCAAAGCCGGCCGCCACCTCCATCGTTGAACTTCCCGTCAGTGAGTGCCCTCGCCTATCCGAGCGCGTCATCTTGCATATCTGAGTGTTCTCCTCCGTTTCCCTCCCTCTTCGGTGAAGATCCATCGTCGTGCTGAGCCGCCGCCATCTCCTTTCTTCCCCGCTGCCGGCCTCCATCTCACCGCCACCTCTGTCATCCTCCGGTCACCCCCAAGATGTCCCTCAAGTTCCTTGAGCCACCGGCAACCCATTTTGCCCATCGCCGCCACCTCCCACGCCGTCGTTCATCACCGCCGCTGTGCACCAGCGCCGTTGCAAGCCTCCTCTGTTTCTTCCTCTTTGTGTGCGTGTGCTAGTCTCTCTCTCTCTTACATGTGGGTCCCACGCGTAAGCCTCTCTTTTTATCTCTCTTACAGAACGGTCCCACCTGTGCGTTCCTTTTTCTTTTTCCTTTTTTTAGCTGAAGGAATATTCCCTGAATATTCTTTCTCTCGTTTTCTTTTTCGACAAATCTTCCGGGAGTCCGTTCTTCTCCGTACGAACTCTGATTCAGTCCGTTTAAATTCCTAAATTCATCTAAAATCTAGCTCTTTCTTTTAGAGTTGGTTTTGATGTTTTTAGATTTTATTTTGGATTTATTTATGCTTCGTCTGTTGTTTTCTCTCTCGTTAGACGATCTATTTCAAGGAGCAGGAGCAGAAGCAAGTTTTGAAGATCCAAGTATGGTAAATAAGTAAAGCCAAGTCATGTCGTGGTCCTTTGATCATATTGAACCTATGATTTTAAAATTATATTATTTTATATTAAAGTGCATGCTATCTTTATATCAAATGTTTTGGGAATAGTTAATCACCCATTTTTCACTAAGGATGAAAGTGGGACGTATTGCGGGCTAGCCGCATTTTGCCCACTTGGCCACAAGGTTTTATGCGGGTCAATGCGGCAGCCCACAAAGCTCTTATGTGGGCAACACGGTGCCCATGAAGCCCGTGACTTTACAGACAACTGCTTTGCTCATTGAGACCATAAATCAATTGCCTGTTGTTTGTACCAGTATTTCTCAGCTTCATGTATGTGAAAGTGAAACATTCATATTGAACTTCACGTACCTAATTAGCTATAGAGCCTAAAGGTGCATGCCACCGCCCGTGCCTTGTACTTGTGCCTCGCCTTCACCTCAGCTGGGCAGTCTCCGCACCAACATATCGAAGAACACATGAGTTTAAATGTTCAATAGCAATCCAAGAATGAAGTGAGCAGAAAAAAAAACAATTTTGTTCTTGTTACAATCAAGATAAATCATGAGCTGATCCTTCTACATGATTCAAATGAATCAAGAACACCAGCTTGTCGACGTCACTGGCCGTCGTTTGCGAGGAGCGCGACAGCAGTTGCTGATGCCCAGATGCTGAGGCTCATAACGGGAGTCAGCAGCGTGGACAACGCAGCCCGCCAGACCACCAAGACGGGACACCGCCTCACCGACTTGTCCTGTGGGAGCCGCAGTCGATCATGCCTAAAACACGAGCAACGCGGTGAGGCCCGACGTGCACGGACATGTTGTAGGCAGACGTCGTGAAGGTCATTGCTGAACACGTCACATACCGTGTCCAATGGCCTCCACCGCACCACTTCACCACCCTCGCCTGACCTCCGGTAGCAACACCGTCACCATATCTACCTTCCCATGAGTTGAAGCAGAATCAGATGGGGATTGGGATGGGGAGGGGGAGGGCTTAGATGGGTTACTAAGGGCTATGCGGGTTATTCGTGCGGTCACATAAGTCCACTTAAGTTTAGATGTTTGTACACGGGTGTCCACTTACTATTTTTTGCGGGGCGGGTTAAGTGGGCTCACGGATGGCCCATGTCCACTTACACCCATATTTGTTACTACGCCTCTATTGATTATTTGAATATCGTTAATCATTTGTCACCATAGGATGGTCAATAGTAGTTAGACATATTTGTATCACCAACATGGGTATCGTAGAGATGTTTAGCCATGCTTAGTTACGATGGGCTCATGATCACATGTTCAAATATTGAAAATTTGACTTAATGATATATGGAATTGTGGTGCGATGTCATTGTTGTGCAACTGTGGTGTGATATCACTGTTGTGTCGATTGTGTTGCGATGCCGCTGTTATAAAATTATGTGTCATGACAAGGATCATCATTGGTTTGGTTGAACAAAATGATTTACACTCAAGCGAGTGATCATGCAGTAAAGGGGGTGCGTTAGGCACATTGTTTTGGATGAGGTAGTCTCGTATGAGTAACTTGTTAAGAACTTGTTCTTGTGTGCCATTGAACTGGGCTATACCGTACAACCGCGTGTCTAGTATGGGATGGATTTGGCTAATTAATTAGCAATGTTTCAATTCTAGTTCTGTTTTTGGAAGAGTGAATTCTAGGATGGATATTCACAATGGCGCAAGAGGGGGGCTTGTCTGGTCGTGATGACATTCAGTGTTGAAACCTTAGTGGGCAGAACTGGGTTGGGAAGAAGCTTTGTAAAGGCCTTGTGATAATCACTTAGTCGTGCACCTACGAAAGTGTGTGATCAGACATTATAAGTTGATTTATCTCTTGTGGGTAAAGCTATACAACTTCTGTAGAGTTAAAATTGTTTAAACAGTCTTGTCCGCGGTCATGGACATCCTCAGGGATTTCACACGAGAGGTAAAGTTTCTTATAAAAATGTGTTGGTTGGTGAATGGGAGATTCACTTGGTAAATGTGATGTTCATGTGGTGGATGGGATATTCACTTGGTTGTTTGGTTGGGAAGTGAGCAAAAAGTTCACTGGTTCTTTCAAAACAATTGCCTATTTATTTATTATTATTTTTATTTACACATTTCAATTTATTTACTCTATTTACTGTCAATGCTGCTTTATGCAAAAGAACCATACAGCTAATCCTTTGTTCAAGCCTTGCATGAATATTAAGTGCATACTGTTTCCCTATGACTTATTGGGTACTTTATGTACTCACGGCTTTAAACTTTACTGCTTAGTTAAAGAGTATCAAGCTACTCAAGAGTTCTACGAAGAGGAGTCCTTTGAAGGCTTTGCGAATTAGGATGCGTTCTCCACTCGATTGCCTGTGGACATGTTGATTGGTCTTTCCAAGTTTCCTGTTCCGTTGTAAGAGTTTAATCGTTTCTTTAGTCCTGCGTGGAAAGTTAAGTAAACATTGACCATAAGGTCCAGTTATTATTACTATTTGTTATTTTGAGATCTTTTTAGTTAAATCGATAAGTGGATGGTATTTCATCGATGTTTCCTGTGTGAGATAGCTACTAGTCTGGGACTAATTTATAATACACAAAGGGTTTCGGATGTGTAAATCCGGGTCCCGACATCTAGGTTTTTATTTTCTTTACTAATTAAATTTATTCGGAAAACCTGAGCGAATGACAGATGGGTCCTCTGAGTTTTCCTTTTCTTGACAAATTAATTTTATTCAAAAAACCTTAGAAGCTAGCAGGTGTGTCCACGGTCCACATGGAGTCGGTCCATGCAATGGTTCCCATGGGCTAAGGCCCACACGTTAGTGGCTACGATATATGGACCAAGTCTATACCGGGTTCTTAACGGGGGTAGGTCCCGCATGTCATAGACTCATACATTAATCTAGCTCCTAATTAGATTTGCTAACTACTACGGGCCCACAAGTCATACTAACACTAATCTGTACTTAGCACTAACTAATTACCAGGTTAACTTAATCTAATTATCATGGGGGCCCACAAGTGAGAGCTATCATCCTCTTCCTCCCGTCAAAACAGAGGAACAGGGAGGCCATGGATGGCTCGGATTGAGCTCGACGCTGGCGGGGAAGGCTCTGGCGACCACCCGTGACCCCTAAAATGGGATGTAGAGACCATAGAGACTCTAACGACAGTGATAGCGCGACGGGAGATGCACTGAGGTGGCGGCGCTACGGCAGGACGGCGGTGGTGGTACTATAGACGGAGGTTGTAACACCCTAGCCCAAAATCCTCTCAATGGCCAGCCCACCATGGGATAGACCCACGTACACATAGCGCCCCACTTACACTTTTGTCATCTCTTCATGTAAAAGGGTTAACCCGGAGGTGCTACGTTTGGACCCAACAGGTATTATATACTACTACAACTCACTTTAGATAAGCAATGTAGGACTAATCCCAACACACAACTCCACATGGGCCACATGTGTCATACTATGAGTAGGCCTATTATATTTACCCCACCTTAACGACTGACGCCCTCGGTAGCATACCATATATACGGCAAATGCCTAGAACCACCACTCGATACACGTCAATGCATCCAGTGTCGGCACATATGTCATGTCGTGTATCCACTCTGGGCCTACACGCGTCATGCTTCATATGCCCGCGCCCCTGTCCTGCACGCGCCCGTGCAGCAAAAGTTGATGCTCTGATACCATCTGTAACACAATGGCACAAAATCTGCTCAATGCCTAGCCCACCGTGCGGCGGACCCACGCACGCATAGTACCCCACTTACATTTTCATCCTCGCTTCATGTAAAAGGATTAATCTAGAGGCAAAATCTGCTCAATGCCAGCCCACCGTGGGGTGGACCTGCACACACATAGCACCTCACTTACACTTTCATCCCTGCTTCGTGTAAAAGGGTTAACCCTGCTACGTTTGGACCCAACATGTATTATATACTACTACAAGTCACTTTAGATAAGCAATGTAGGACTAATCCCACCACACAACTCTACATGAGCCGCACTATGAGTAGGCCAAGGTATTACGGAGGAGACTGCTAACTGTGGCCTAAACCCAAGAGTTAAAGCTTGATCTACCATCTACGTGCTTCCACGAAGCTAAAGGGGCTCCCGGCGCTCCGGAAGAAGCAGCGTGTCGTGCGATCCACAATGACCTATGGTGCTACAGTCATCTAGATCGACATTAACTAGCCTACCAGGTTTGCTGCCAATTGGAAGGTGAGGGAACGGTGGAGAAGTAGATCAGGTGCGGTGGTGGGGACTGTGCGTGCTTCGAGCCAGTGAGGGTGACACAGGCGTTCTGACATTTTTGGTTTACGGGAAGGAAGAAGAAAGGAGGCATTAGGAAGAGGGGTTCAAGGCGAACACGAAGGACAAGAACTTCGAGGTCGGAGCTCACCAAATCAAGTGGAACGCGGCGACAATGGAGAGGGCGCGCTTCGGCCTGCTCTGCGGATAGCGATGGTGTTCCGTCCTCCCTGTGGGGAAACAAGCAGGGCAAGGTGATCATGAGGGAGAGGAGGTCGAGGTGACCACGATGCGTAAGAAAACGAAGGCGGAAGCTCACCCCAATGTTTGGAATTGATGGTGAAGTCGGCGGCCAGAGTTGGAGAAGATGACTGGCGTAGCCTGAGTTCTCATCCACCCAAGGCAGAGAGGAGGGGAGAAGTTGGGGGAAAATGCGGAGGAGGAGCGGGCGAGCAAAGTGACGCACTTGGGCATAGCTTAAATAGAGAGGAAGGGGGGAGAAGGAGGGGAAGGTGGTCAGCATGGTGCGGGCACCCAAGCGGAACGGTGTGCAACAGGCTCTGGTACACAAATATGACCATCTCACAGCAACACATGGCTCGAGGGTGGTCACCTACAGGCACTTGAGTGCTCTACTTCATGTGCTTGACTCACTGACACAAACAGAGGAACGAGAGAGCGACAACGTGAGGAGGAAGACAAACAATGTCTCCTCCTCTCGGCCTGATGGGTAGGGCCTAGGGCCTACTTGTCAGTGAGCATGAGAGGGAGGAGGGAGTTGTGGGTCGGTCACATCGGGCTCACCAAGGCTATGGCCGTGGAGGTGGATGGCGGAAGAGAAAATAAGGGAAAAGAGAGGGCGGCGGCTAGGCCAGCTCGGGCCAGCGAGAGGGAGAGAAGGAAGAGGGATGAGGAAGGGCTGATGGCTAGGTTTCGACCCAAGGGGAAGAGAGGAGAGGAGATAAGGTTTGAAATTTTTATTGCATTTCAAAAATGTGATTTGGGTTTGAATTTGAAATTTCGAGGTATTGCAATACCCTGGTGTTAATTATTATTTTTGGATTGCACACAATTATATTTTAAGTTATTGCAAATTTTATTTTTGAGCCAAGGAAAATGTTTTTATTTTTTATTACAAGGCAAAAAAAAATAGAAATTTTTTATACGCAACGAAAAATTTTGAGACTTGTGAAAATCACGAAGTTCTAAATTGGAACTAAATCTGGGATGTTAGTTGGAATATTCCCGGACTTTGCAAAATGATGGACTGCTTCATTGATCCATTCTCTCTCTTGCCTGTAAGAGGACATCAAGTACTATATTACTACATCTATTGCAAACTCCCTTCAGGCCACACCTTTCAACCAATCGCCGGGCAACGACAATCATAAGATGCCCATTCTTGTCTCCAAATTAGTCCATTGCATCTCCAATACCTGTGCTTCTTCATGCCAAAAAAAAAAAAGAACACAAACGATCTCCATGACAGTTTATTTTACACAACGACATTGGATGAGGTTCACGTCCATGTTTTGTTTGCTCTTATCATGAGAGTATTATATGTAGTACATGGAGCTTAACTGCTTCCTAGCTTAGGTATACTATGTCTCATACTGACATCTACAAGACGGCCGATCCACTAATATACAAGTAGCAGACTACCACAGAATAATTTGATTTGGTAAAAAAGTCAAATCGGTCCAAATGGGCCGTAGATGTTAGCGCTTGTTTCGGTCGTAGTACTTCTAAGTTTCATCATCTAATTCCAAGCAAATGTCCCGAACATACGAGAAACTGAAGAAAAGTGCCGGATCCTCTGATTACCGAGGTGCCCGGCAAGCTCTGAACTCTGAACCACGCGAAGTATCTGAAGCTATTTATTCGTTCACTGATGATAAACTGTCCTGTGTTACTAGCAGGGTTTCTCTTCTTCTTCACCCCCACAAAAACATGATGCAAATATCAAACGTTTTTTTTTTTGGGTTTAGCGCATCCATTTCATCAAAAATCTGCCGGAGTCACCCAATCAGCAGGCCTTTCCTGGCATATGGATTTCATGAAAAGAACCGTTCGGAGTTTTGAACAACCATGCAGAGGATCTCGTTAGTGCAATCTCACATCTACTTTTGAGCATCTGAATAAATGTAATCAGTGAAGGCATTACAGGATCCCAGATTTCTGATGGAATTTTAACCGCCTCCGGGTAATTCTAATTCTACCTAGTCAAAGCAATCTGAAAGCATCACCTTCCCTTAGAAGCTTTTCTTGACAACAGATGTGAACTTTCCCTTTCCAGCTTTCCCTTTTTATCCCCATCTCCTTGTTTCCTTCTCTCTCTTTCCCATCCCCATTTCCCACTTGCTCAGGGCCCAAAAGTGCAGGGCTAGTCTGGTCATTCCCCCAAGCCTAACAGATGCAACAAGAAGACAACAAAAGGGCACTCGGGTGTCACTGTCCCTCCCTCTACTTCAGATTTGTCTTACTTAGGCAAGCATAACCAAGGCCAGTTTAAGACAAAAGATGGCATCTGATCAAAGAACTCCTAGGAGCTTAGCATCTTGATAAAGGAGGGCTCTAGGCACATGATGGGAGGCCAAAGTTGTCCCCTTCTCGATCTTAGGAATGATAATTAATCATGGTACCTCCTCTTTTGCTCACCTTTGCTTCCCTAGCTTCCCTTTGATCAGGAACATTTACTCTCCATCTCACATGTGTGATGTGCCTGAATGCATCCAAGAGTATCGAGTTTTTTGTTTTCTTTAGGGGACTTCCAGGTCTTGGTAAGGGAAACAAAATATGAAATGGGCACTGTGACAAACTTCTAGGAAGGAATAGAGGGCACACTTACTGATCTAGATCAATTCACGTCTAGGGATTTATTAATCGCCGTCCTAGATCTTTGTTCATAAAATGCAGATAAGAACCCAGAATCAAACAGAGCGCTGCTACGCGTAAGAACAAATTTTTGAGTGTGTGTGAGAAAAACTGAAGGAGGAAGAAAAGGTCTGGGTAATGATACCCATCGTGCCTCCGACACGAGTGAATAGAATCGGACACCAGCTCCTCTCAAACTCTCACAGGACGCTCTCTTTCCCTCTCTAAATTTTATGTTCACTTCATTTTTTCTCCTAGCCACTCATTCCTCACCTAACTCGGCTCTCCTCCATACATCAGAGCCCACCAACATTCTCTTCTCTTCTCGTTTGGCTCTCCTCAAGCGAGCCACCGCCGTCTGCGTTCTCCTCAACATCGACGAGCTCGCCGCCAAAAGGTGCCCCAAGAGAAGGCATGTCGTGAGCACCGAGGAGTATGAGTCCACGTGCACGCTCGGCAAGGGCGGATTCAGCGTCGTCGTCCAGGAGCACCACCGCGATTCCGTCGAGGCTGTCCGTGAGTGTGCCGGCGTCAAGAAGGCCTATGCCGCCGCTATCGACGAGATCCTGGGAGAGCCCAGGTTGCAACAAGTGAGAAAAAATGTTGCAGTTGCGTAGAAACGAGCGTACGGTACTAACACTCGGACCGTACGTCCTTACGTGGAGACGAGCGTACGATGCTAGCGTTCAGATTATACGTCCGTGCGCTAGTCGCGCCCAAAGGTTTGGTATGACGCACTCAAACAGAGATGCGGTCGTTCCTTTTGTATAGCGATTTCTGGATGGGGAATACTACCCGTGTGTTACATGGCAAGCAATAACAGAGAGTGATTACAGAGATTTGTTACAACAATCAAATCCTTACTTTCTATACAAGTCTATCTTTCTATAACAGACAATATTTTCAATACCCTCCCTCAATCTCAACCGGGTGAAACAAGATTGAGATTGCTTCTCATTGTCATTAATGGTGCTGTTGCCAATGGTTTGGTGAACACATCAGCAATTTGATCTTGAGAAGATATAAACCGAACTCCCAAAGCTTTTTGTGCCACTCTTTCTCTCACGAAGTGAAAGTCTACCTCGATATGTTTTGTTCTTGCATGAAACACTGGGTTGGCTGACAAGTAGGTTGCACCGAAGGAACGGTGGTCTCAGTTGAAAAATCCCTAACTCACCGAGAAGAGATTGTACCCGGATTGTTTTTTGTGGTTCCATTGGCTAAGGCTTTATATTCAGATTATGTACTCGATCTTGACACCGTTGCTTGCTTTCAGGGGCTCCATGAGATAAGATTCAAGCCAAAATAAACCGCAAACCCACCAGTAAATCTTCGATCATCACTGCGTCCAGCCCAATTGGTATCTGAAAAAGCGCTCACCAAAGTTGAAGCCGGCTTCTTGATGGCTAGTCCTGTGTTGGGTGTATCTTTCAGATATCGAGGTATCCTTTTGACCGCCGTAAAGTGATCAGTCGTCGGAGAGTGTAAGAACTGACACACTTTATTGATAGCAAATGCAATATCTGGTCTCGTAAGAGTGAGATACTGCAACGCTCCAACAAAGCTTCTATACTTGGTTCCTCCCGCTACTGACAGTGATTTTTCACCTTCCTTAGACAGCTTTCCTGTCGCTGCCATAGGAGTTCCTGTGGGCTTGCAATTTTCCATGTTGGCTCTTTTCAACAAATCCATGATGTATTTGTGTTGTGCCAATACAATCCCAATGTGAGATTTCTTCACTTCAATTCCCAAGAAATAATTGAGCTCTCCGAGATCTTTAATGGCAAATTCTTTCTGTAGTTGCACTATCAAGCTTTCAGTAGCTTGATTTGAGGAACTAGCCACAATTATATCATCTACATAAATAAGCATGTAGATGACTTCTCCTAATTGATTGTACACGAACAGAGAGGTATTAGCTTGTGACGGTATGAAACCAGGTTCTTGCAGCTTTGTGCTCAATCGAAAGTACCACGCTCTCGGTACCTGTTTTAGACCATATAGAGCTTTATCTAGCTTGCAAAGATGATTGGGATACTGTGTATTTTCATACCCAAGAGGTTGTCGCATGGACACATCTTCTTCAAGTACTTCATGGAGAAATGCATTCTGAACATCTAATTGCTGCAACTTCCACTCCTTGGATACTGCAATGGATAGAATGAGGCGAATTGTAACTAGCTTGACAACCGGACTGAAAGTGTCCTTATAGTCAAGACCATATCGTGAATCCTTTCGCCACCAGTCTCGCTTTATAGCGATCAATAGTACAACCTGCTCTCTTCTTAATCTTGAAAACCCACTCGGAGTCAAATCACATTTACACCATGTTGGGGTGGAACCAAGTGCTAGGTTCTGTTTTCCAGCAGTGCTTCGTATTCATGATCCATGGCATGCATCCACTGCATGTTCCAATTCTTCTGCATTACCTGAGGGTTCAGTTATGCAAGCAAACGCTTTCCGACCAATCTGATAGAACACCGTACCATCTGTGAGAACTTTTGGTTGCCTTACATTGTCTTAAAGTCGAGTTCTCATGTGGTGCTGATGTTGAGGCATGGCAATTGCACCCGGCTTAGTATCAACATCAGAATGTACCGCTGTGACAGTCTCAGCGGTAGCCTCCACTATCGTATTACTAGAAGGTGCTACCGTGGCAGCATCGGTAGCTGTCGTGGCAGCCTGAGGCTGATGTTCGGCAGCAGCAGCAGATCTAGTCTGCGACTGAAAACTTGCAGCACGATCACCACCTTGGCCCCCCATGATGCAAGGTTCCTGCACGAGCATTAGTATCCAAAGACAATAGATTGCTATACTCCATGTGGTCAGAAAGCGATACAAATGGAAGAAGAACAGAAGCTTCGGTGAAGACAGGAGGTGGAATTTCTTGGTTGTTTTGTTGTGAGAAAGGAAATTTTAGATAAGTGAAGAGAAAACCTCTCCCAGCCTCTGTATCCGAGGATACACATAGTCCAAAGTTTATTACAATAACCGTAATATTCTTAACCAGACAAAGCAATCGCCCCATAAATCATAATGAAGTGGCAAAACAAATGCCAACATAAACCAACAGCAAAACAAAAGCCGTAAAGATAGCAAACAGCCTTATGAAAATAAATAAAGATAAAGAAGTGTTTCAAATATCTCGAAACCTACTAAATAGCTTCCACCCATGCTTGTTGAAGATCTCCCGTGTAATAACCTCCAATGTTTTGCTCCTAGCTATCAAGGCCTCCATCCTTCCTTGGCATTGCAAAGCTGGCCAAGAGTGGATCCAATGGATACACCTGAATATAACCTGTAGAGGATGGTCAATAACTTTCTTGTCGAAAACGACATCATTACGACATAACCAGGTAGACTAGCAAAGTACAGCCGCCCCCACCAAAATATTTGCTTTTAAATCCGAAATAAGACCTAACCAGTTCCCAAAAATATTCTGAACAGTATTAGGTCTGTTAAGATTGAAAGCAATTTGAACTATGCACCATGCAAAACGGGCAAAGCGACAATCAAAAAACAAATGTTGTAGTCTCCTTGTGATCACAAAAATAGCAATTTGTGTCACCTCTCCAATTCTGTTTAAATAATTATCCTTGGTTAAAGTAACCCCTCTACAAAGGTACCATAAGAAAAAATTTATCTTAAGGGGTACTTTAACTTTCCATAACTTTTGACTTTGAAAACGACAATTGGTGTCACCCAAAACAACATACATAGATTTGACTGAAAATTGTCCACTCCTATGTAAATTTCATCGAACCGTATCGTTATCCATGGTAAGATGAGCATTGGCTATTTTCACCACAAAATTATTGAAAGCAAGCAAATTTGGGCCCATAAGCGCTCTCCTAAAATTCAAATTTAAAGGCACAGTCCCTAAAACATCTGCAACCAAAGCATGTTTATTCCAGACTACCTCAAACAAAGTTGGATAAAGTTTAGAAAGAGATCGATGTTCAACCCAAATGTCCTTCCGAAATCTGATTTCTTTTCCATTCCCAAGATTAAAAGAACATCGTTGAATAAAATATTGCTTTACCTTCATCAATCCCTTCCAAAAATGAGAATCCCCAGGTTTACTCTCAACTTGGGAGACAAACTTATCATTCAAATACTTATTTTAAAGAAATTGCTGCCAAACCCCTTCCTCATTCAAAAGTTTAAACAATTATTTAGCCAAAAGGCACTTATTTTTTATCTCGGTGTTCTGAATTCCCAGACCACCTTGGTCCTTGGGTCTACAAAGAATATTCCATTTAGCCAACCTATATTTCTGTTTATGGTTGTCACTCTGCCAATAAAATCTGGACCTAAAAAAATCTAGTCTTTTAAGGACACCCTTGGGTACCTCAAAGAAAGAAAGCAAAAACATAGGAAGGCTGCTCAAAACCAAATTTATAAGTACCAATCTACCACCAGTAGATAATTTTTTGCCTTTCCAAGTGCTCAATCTTTTTTCAAAGCGATCTTCTAAACCCGTCCATTCATTATTTCGCAGCCTTCTAAAATGAATCGGAATACCCAAATATTTAAAGGGAAAACAACCCTTATCACATCTGAATATCTCTAAGTATTGGGATTCAAAAAATTTTGCTTCCCCAAAGCAAAAGAGCTCGCTTTTATGAAGATTTATCTTTAAACCAGAAAGTTGCTCAAACGCACAAAGAATATGTTTCTAATTTTTAGCTTGATCAAAATTGTGATCCATGAAAAGAATAGTATCGTCAGCATATTGAAGGATAGAAAGACCATCATCAACCAAATGCGGTATTATCCCACTAACTTGACCCTCATTCTTAGCCCTTCCAATAACAATGGCTAACATGTCCGCAACAATATTAAAAAGAATTGGAGACAGAGGGTCCCCCTGCCTAAGCCCTTTCTTGGTTTGGAAATAAGGGCCAATACTATCGTTAATCTTAATCCCCACACTGCCCCCTGCAATGAAATTTTCAATCCAAGCACACCAGCTTAGAGAAAAAACCTTCATTCTAAGAGTTTGTTGCAGAAAAGGCCATTTGACCTTATCATAAGCTTTTTCAAAATCAATCTTAAAAATAATTCCATCTAATTTCATCTTATGAAGCTCATGGATTGTTTCATGTAAAACAACTACCCCTTCCATGATATTTCTTCCTAGTATAAAAGCTGTTTGAGATGGACAAACAACCTTTTGAGCAATACCCATAAGACGATTAGTACCTACCTTCTAAAACTCACATTTAATAGGCAAATCGGCCTATATTGTTGAATTTGTCATGCATCTTGTTTTTTGGGAGTAAAGAAATGACACCAAAATTAAGTCTAAAAAGAGGTAAATTGCCTCTATGAAAATCTCGAAAAAGAGCCATAAAGTCATTTTTAATAATGTTCCAAAAAACTTGATAAAATTCAGTAGGAAAGCCATCTGGACCCGGAGCTTTATTATGCTCTCTTTGAAAAATTGCATCTTTTACTTCCTCTTCAGTAAACTCAGTAATAAGATAGTCATTTTCCAAGTCAAAAACTTGAGGTATATCCTCTATGATACTCTCAACCATGGAAAAGTGGTTGGTACCAGGAGGTCCAAAAAGACCTTTATAATAAGTTGTGATGTACTGCTTTAAATAGACATCACCTGAAATTAAACCCTCCTCTTGTTCCAACTAAAAAATTTGTTGTTTCCTATGCTTACCATTGGCAATCAAATGAAAATACCGAGTATTACTATCTCCTTCAAGAAAATGCTTCTTCTTAGCCCGTTGATACCATTTGATTTCTTCCTCTTTTAGTAAATGGGCAAGACGCTCATTAGAACTATGTTTAAGATTAATTTCAAAATTAGATAACACCGTAGACTCAGCTTTCTTATGGAGATTATCAATGATATTCAAAAGGCGTTTTTTCTCTAGCTTATACACACCGCTAGTATTTTTAGCCCACCATCTGAGAAATTGTCTAAGAGCTCTAATTTTACATTACCAACGATTAATTGCAGAATTACCAATATTATTTTGTCACCACACCTAAGCCACCATATCAACAAACCCATCCCTCTTAAGCTAGCCTAACTCAAATTTAAACAAATGTTGGTTCCTAGTATCAGAGGCAGCCCCAGTGTTAAGAACAATAGGCGTATGATCAGAAAGAACACATTCCAAAGCATTTACAGATGTCAAAAGGAACTTCTATTCCCAATCCGTACTCACAAGAATTCTATCAAGTTTTTCATAAGTAGGATGATCCAAATTATTAGCCCACGTAAATTGCCTACCCGAAAGCCTAAGTTCTCTTAATTCTAGCCTCTCAATAACCGCATTAAAAAGAAAAGGATAATACCGATCAAAATTATGATTATTTTTCTCCTCACTGTGCCTTATGATATAAAAATCCCCACTAATAAGAATAGGCAAAAATTCCTTACTACACGCATGAACTAATTCAATTAAAAAATATCTTTATAAGTCAAGTGCAAAGACCATACACAGCCACAAGGATCCATTGGGACCCATCTTCCTTATTATGTAAATGAAGCTTACTAAAAAAGTCTCCCTCAAAAATGGAGCCCACCTCAAAAACTGCCATGTTCACACCAAGTAAAATACCCCCAGAATGGCCATGGGATGGTAAGTAGTGCCAAAAAAAAATCCATACCACCGCTAAAATGTTTTAATTGTGAATTGGAAAAATCCTTCTTAATAATTTCTAAAATAGCAACAAAATCCATATGTTGTTCCCGAACCAACTCCGCAATGTACCTATGTTTCGCTAGGTCGCCAAGTCCCCTACTATTCCAAAAAACGCCTTTCATTTTCTCTTTTGTTTATTTTTAATACGATACTCAACCACTTTTGTAAGTGCTTTCTTAGCCCCTATTCTTTTCTTTTTGTGTGATTTCAATTGCAAATCATGATCATCATCTACAGCTAGTTCCTCATAACACAAATCACTACATAAGCTATTTAGAGATGATAAATCAAGGCTGGTGGTTTCCTCGTTTGAATCCTCTTTGAGGACATGTTCTTTACCAATTTTTCCCGAATAAGCCAATCTACAAGCCAGCCTACCAAGTTCGATCTTTTTAATAGATTCTAAAGAAGAGGTTGTTTCCAATCTAGTAACTCCTAAAGAAATTCCTACTTGATTCAAATTAGAAATAGCAACCTCATATTGAATAGCCAAAATTGAAAATGCATTATTTAAATTAGCACCTTTGTTCTCCTCCAAGTTTTTATATTTGGCCCTTCGCACGGCCTTCAGCAAGGAATCCTCATCCACTCCAACTTTGCTCGCGAGACGCCGGCTCCACCTTGGCTCCTACGCAGAATCCAATCCAACCGTGACCCCTTTATTTGCCACTACACCCGCCGACCTTCCCTTTTTTTGAACCAACGTCCACTCCGAAGCACCGGACAACATAGCCCCACGATCGTCCCACAGATATTTACCATCACACCAATGAACCTCCTTTTTCAGTTCGCCCACCAACAAGAATACTCGCATCCTTAGGCCCTTATAGAGATAGTTTCTCATCCCGAATCGGTGGCGAAACTATCACCAGTGAGTCCACCACCACATGTGCAACACTTGCTGACTGTTGCAACAGCCCCATAGCACAATCCTTTACCTCCTCTCCCTTCGGTCCACCTAATCTCTCATTTACAACCTCCTGCTACGAAATAGGAGTGACACAAATGAGACTTTTGCCAAGAACCGAATCACTAGCTTGAGACGACGAGGTGATGCCACTTGAAGTCGTCCCCGTCATGGCCGAAACATTTTTTGCCCTCTTAGCATCCCGGTCCATCATCTCACGGTCCTTCATTTCCTCATCACCATCCCCTCCGTTATCCTTGCCGCCTCTATTATTTTGCTCATCCCCCACATTTCCTTCTGCCATATTTCCATCTGAGTCTTGCTCAACTTTAAAAAATAATTCATAGACACTGTGTCCAACAACAATATCAACACTCGCAGGGATTAGAGAAACATCTATAACCCCCACCTGCAACCGGACTAGATCTTTCTTCCTTGTACTTATCATGTCCACTTTGAGGGTAGCACCAACAATAGAGCCAATGGCACAAAGACTAAGGTAGTCTCTAACTTCATAAGGAACCCCAGAAACTTGCACCCAGACTGAGCGAAGCTGAAACTGATGAGTAGGGCCCGGCTTCCATTCCTCAAAATGGAGCACCACCCCTTGAGCTTTGACTTGTATATCCCCAATCTGAACCATTCTTGCCAATTCAATGGGTGTCGAAAATTGAACAAAAAAAAATTCTGACCAGTTTCCTTCACATCCCACTGCCAATCAATCGGAATGAGTCTTCTCAACTCCCCAATAACCCATTCAACTGACATTTGCCCACCGACAATCCGTACCATCCCCAGCGTACCCTGCTCATCCCTCGGCCTTGATGGACCTGCAGAAGGTACCATATAGAACCCTAGGCCCTCACCCGTCGCACCGCTACGTAATTTGCCATTTGGTTTTGGCAATTTGAGCAAAGGACATCTCGGTGCCAAATGATTGGTATAATCACAAATATCATAGTGCAGCACAACTGGACAAACAACAATGGTATGTCCCTTATCCTTGCATTTGAAACAAAACCTCGTAATCTTATCAACACCACCATCCTTCCCCGGCTGCACGTGGTGATTGACAAGTGGTCCTCCACTGTGCGTCGGCACTACCAACGGAGCCGATGTCCCAAACCCTGCCACTGCAGCCGCACAAGCCGATAAAGCCGTGGTCAGGCCCACTGTCCCATCTACCACCACCCGGGGCACACCAATTTTCCCTCTATTGCCATGATATGCAAACCCGCCTACCGACGACATTGGTACCTGACCATGGTGCCCAACCGTACCTCGACCATGTTGCCCAACTGCACCCTAAAGCGCCGTCCCGCTCGTCGAACCAATATTGGTACCTGATTTGTCGACAAAGTCAGCATTACCGCCTGTGTAGGGTAGGCCTCGTCCCACCCCAACATTGCTCGCCACAACTCCGTAACTTCCCCGGCCAGGTTTCCATCATCCTCGTCCAAAGCTGTTGCTGCCGCCCCCGAAATTGCTTTGTCTACCATCCCTGTCGCCGACAAGGGATCTGCCGAAAGCTCCACCTCCACGACCCATTGGATCAGATGTTCGAAGAAGGGCTTCCCCGTATGTGCGCTGGTCAAGAGTTGAATAAAGAACGGAAGGATCACGCAGATGGGCACATGCACGATTGATGGGAGCAATTACCAGCCTGATTGGCCATTTGGACTGCGCAAGAAACCTAGGCTTCGCTGACCCCACCTGGTTCAAAAACAAAACCGAATGCTGAATCTTCGGCTTGAAAAGCTCAACCTGTGACCCCACCTGGTTCAAAATTTGAATCGAACACTGAATCTTCGGCTTGGAAAGCGCCTCCATGGAAATCGACAGGAAAAGCTTGGATCGGTTCTTCGTGGAAGCCACCGGCAATCGAAAAATAGCCCACACCAAAACATCACCAAAAGATAGCTTAGGTGATGATCTAGGTGGTGGCAGAGGGCCCTGCCAAGGCACTCCCATCAACTGCTTCTTCCCTCCTCCTTGCGACGATTCCTTGTGCCCACCAGCCACCGGTGACAGCAGCAATCCAACTGATGGTGACAATGCTGCACCACCTACACCTGCGCAATGACCTGCAAAAGATTGAGTACCCCTTACCTGTACCAGTCCAACCACTTGACGAGCTTCCTCCTCAGAATAGCCTACCGCACGTACATCGGTGTAAACATCCATTGCCTAATCCTCTTCATTCTCCAAGCTATCCCCATCATCAAACCGCCAAAACAGAGAACGCAGCGGTCATAACATCTCTTATCCGTTGAGTTTCCTGAGAAAGGAAATACATGCTCATCAAATACAACATCGCGGGAAATGTAGACACGGGCTGTAGGAACATGAAGACACTTGTAGCCCTTATGTGAATTACTATACCTGACAAACACACATTGTTGTGAGTGAAATTGTAACTTATGAGCATTGTATGGGTGAAGGTTCAGCTAGCACACACAACCGAAGGTGTGGAGAAGAGTGTAATTTGGTTTGGAACCTAGGAGTTTTTTCTAGAGGGGTAGCATTTGAGATAACTTTGCTAGGAAGACGGTTAATCAAATAACACGTCGTAGAAAAAGCTTTGTCCCAAAATTTGATTGGCATGGAAGCTTCGGAAAGAAGAGATAAACCCATTTCAAATACATGTCTATGTTTCCTCTCAGCTGAACTATTTTGTTGGTGGGTATAGGGACATGAGACGTGGTGTTCAATGCCTACTTGTCGAAAGAATTTGTTTAATTTCTGATATTTGCCACCCTAGTCAAACTACATCCAAAGGATTTTGCAATTCAATAGTCGTTCAACAAGAGATTGGAACTTAAGAAACACACGAAAGACATCCAATTTATTCTTAAGAAGGTATAACCAAGTAAACATGCTGAAATCATCGTCAAAACTCACATAGTATTTGTACCCTTATGTGGACCGATGAGCTAGCCCCCAAACATCTGGAAAAAAAAGTTCTAGTGGTGCCGAGGAAACACTAGATGACCTAGGAAACGATAGTTGATGGCTCTTGCCTTGCTGGCAAGCATTACAAACTGGTTTATTCACTGAATGACAAAGGGAAAACAAATGATTGGAATGCAAAACGTGCTAAACGACTGGTGGAGAAGCATGTCCAAGCCAGCAATGCCAATCTTCAAAAGAAGTTTGACTCCGAAAAGGGCTTGTTTATTTTGTGGCAAAATGGGATAGAGTCCTCCTTCACATCAAAGAACTCTCTTCATGGCCAAATCCTTTAAGGAAAAATAATTCGGGTAGAATTTAAAAAAGCATTATTGTCAGTCGCAAGTTAGTGAACAGAGAGAAGATTTTTAGTAGCTTGAGGAACATGAATAATGTTTTTAAGTTGAAGAGTTTTAATAGGAGTTTGAATAACAGAGTGACCACGATGAAGTATAGACAAACCTGTACCATTGGCGGTCTACACATGATTCTTGCTATTGTAGCATTCGTGAACCGTTAGCTTGTCAAGCTCGTCGGTTATATGATCAGTTGCCCCAGTATCAGTGTACCAATTGGGATCAACTCCATATGAGGACGATGATTCAACTGCAAGTCCTGCGATCTTTGTCTCCTCTACTTGATAGGAATGATTGAAGCAGTGGTAGCGTTTGAGTGCCACATGGCCTACCTTGCCGCATACTTGACAAGTTGGCCTATCCTAGCCATTGCCATGATCTCCCTAGTTGCCACAGCCATTGAATCTGCCACGGTCGCGACCACCTCTATTGCCATTGTGACCACCTTTGTCATGTGAGATGTAGTTGACGAAGGACCCGGACAGCTACATGACTGATTCATTGTGCTCTCTGTGCACCTCGTAGTTGACTAGGTGTGAGTACAAATCGTCAAGAGAAATAGGATCTGGCCTGGTAGTGACTGACGTGACAAGGGTGTCATAGTCAGCATCAAGACCGGTAAGGATGTATGTAGCAACCTCCTCGTCCTGCACGGGATGGCCGATAGAGGCTAGTGTATCGACAAGCATCTTTATCTTGTTGAAGTATTCCACCATGGGTAGATCCTTCCGGCGAAATGTAGACATGTTCATCCGAATCTGCATGATCCAGGCCCTAGAGTGTGTTGAGAACATCTTCTCAAGTGTGGTCCAATACCTCACGCGAAGTGCTGAGGAAGAGGACGTGTCCAAGCACATCTTATGTGAGCAAGGACATAAGAGAACTCAGGACCGTCTGATCCTGTTGCAACCACGTCTGGTACGCCAGATTCGGTGCTTACACCACCTCACTGTCGATGGTCACGTTGATTGTCATCGCTGGCACCTGAATGGAACCATCAATGTAGCCAAGGAGTTGATGTCTTCGAAGATATAGCAGAACCTACGCCTTCCACAGAAGGTAGTTCTTGCCAATTAGTTTGATCAAGTGGCTGGATGTTGGAGTAGCTAGAAGGCCAACAGAGGTGAAAGATGGAGTCTGAGAACTCGTCATGGTGGAGACAATGGTTGAGGCCGAGGTCGAGGATGTCATCTCTGTGGAGCTTAGGGCTCTGATACCAAGTGAGAAAAACTGAAGGAGGAAGAAAAGATTTGGTATGATGCACTCAAATAGAGATGCGGTCGTTCCTTTTGTATAGCGATTTCCGGATGGGGAATAGTGTGTGTTACATGGCAAGCTGTTAGACCATGTGGTTAGGTCTAGTATATTTTAGTTGATGAATAATTGACAATGTTGGGTACTGATGTTAATTGAGGCGTGTGGTGTGTGTGGACTTATGTCGGTTAAGTGGGGAAGAACTTGTGCCGGGAAAAGATGGTGTTTTGGTCTTTGTATGTGTAGGGTAACTCGGAGGCGATCGTGGTCTACGGCGGTAACCGGGAGATGGATTTGTGCGAAGTCATGGTCTAGAGGGTTGAGGATGCTAGAGGAGACGGTTGAGCTCGAGTTGGAGCGCATGGAGATCAAAGATGAACGATGCGTGTTGGAGCTATGGAGGTGCAGTCCGGAGGCTACGACACGTGACAATTTTGGGGTGTCCAAAATTAGTTTTGTAATCTGGTGTAAAAGCCCACGTATTGGACCCTAGGCATTGAGTGGGCCGTACGTGGGTGATTAGGGTTTGGAGGTTGTACAGGTATAAAAAGGATTAGGAGTTCGGCTGTGCATTGAAGTGGCACCGATCTTGTACGTGAGGATTTTTAGGTATTAATTAAGGGCTTGTGGCGGCTGGTTTGCTAGCCACGGTTTTTGGGGCTTTTGTTCACGATCGTGTACAAGAGAAGACATGAGCTTTTGGGTGCCATGCGTGACATGAGAATCTGTGCATGCATGCTTGTGATGAGGCATTAGGCTTTTGCTGTTGGTGGCTGTGACTTTTGTTGATGTGAGAACAAAACGACGTGGTACTAGTGGCTGCAGCGTGATCTTCTCGAGAAAAGAAAGAGAGAATTGCCGAGGGCTTCGGTGACAGTGGTTTTTCATGAGGTACTAGTTGCTGCCGCACATGTTTTGGGGGTCCTATCATGTGAGATCTTTTGGTCACAGTGAGGTGCTAGCGACAACTTGAGCGAAGGTGCGACGCTAACCGAAGCGAGGGCGATCAAGCGTGGCAACCGGCGAAGCGATATGTGCGCTGCATGGCGTGATAGGCCGAGTTAAATATTGAATTCTGCTATTATTCTTGCCACGAGAAAAGAGTTCAATCTGTTATTACTAGTCGGTAGTTGGCTGCTGTTTCTTTGTTCAAATAATTAGATCCATCAGATTTGGTGATGTTGACGTGAGGTGCGAAAAATCTTACACAATCATTCACCAACCCACCCCCCCTAATTGCCTTTAACGATCCTACAAGTGGTATCAGAGCGAGGTTGCTATGGCGTCAGAGAGGTATGTGAATCGTCCCACATGCTAGATGGTATTGATTTTGCTTTTTGAAAGTGTCGTATGCAAGCTTATATTAATGCTTAAGGTAGTTATGTTTGGAATAAGGTTTCTAGACCTTACGAGGTTCCTCATATCACATTAATCTAAATAAAGCGATATTGATTTAAATGCTCAAGCTCAGAACTTTGTCGTTTCAAGGATTTCTCGCAAAGAATTTGATCGTATATCTCGTATTAATTCTGCCCACTTAATATGGAAAACTCTGTGCGATTATCATGAAGGAACCACTAAAATTAAGAAAGTGCGTAAAAATATTTATCAAAAAGAATATTCTGATTTTGCTATGAGGCCTGGTGAAGCTATTGATGATCTTTTTGCTCGGTTTGAAAAAAATATTGAGTAAGTTGCGCGGTGTTGATGTTATTCCTACTGATGAAGATAATGCAACAAAAATTTTGAGATCTTTAGGTTCTGAGTGGTTGATGGTTGTCACAACTATCAATCAAACTATTGATCTAGATACTTTAACCATGGATGATCTTTTCTCTAGATTGAAAACCTATGAGATGGAAGCTTTACCATATAAGATTGATAAATCTTCATCTTTAGCACTTGTGACTAACCCCGTGCAGGCTGCTTCGTCAAGTTCTTTTCTTGTATCTGCTTTGTCTTCTTTTTCATAGGAACAGTTCAAACAGCTCCCTGAAGAGGATTTGATGTTGATCTCCTCATGGGCATACAAGGCACTCAACAACATGAGGATGAGAAAGCGAGGTGGTGTGTGTTCAATCAAGTGCTATGAGTGTGGCGAGCCAGGTCACATTAAGATGGAGTGTCCTAAGCTCAAGGGAAAGGTGATCAAGGAAGACAAGAATTACTGTCGTCGGCCATCCAAGAACAACAACATCAAGGGTGGCAGTTTCCGTCGGAATTTTGTTAAAAAGTTTCTTTCGGCTATCGAGCATCTTGATCTGAGTGATGTAGAATATGAGAGTTGCGATGATGACGACCACAACAATGATGTTGCTAAAGGTAAGATGAAGAACAACGATGACTTCACAAGCATGTGCATCATGGCAAGAAATGACAATGACGACGACGATGGCAATGATCCCAATGAGGTAAGACCATCATATGATGAGCTTGAAGATGGTTTGATTAAACTTGCTATTGAATTGAAAATGACAAAAAAGAAACTGAAAGAAAATAATTGTCTTATTGAAAGCTTAACTTTTGAAATTAATAGACTTAGAGCTTCTATTCCTAATGATGAATCTTGTGAGTCTTGTCAAGTTTTACACTCTGAGTTAGAGACTTCTATAATAATTAATGCATCAACCTTGATTCAACTTAGGGATGTAACTGCTAAACTTGATGAACTAAGATTAGCACATGATTCTTGTGATGAAAATTTAAAACTTGCCAATGATGAAATTAAAAAGTTCAAGTTTGGTTCTTCTACATATTTAGAGTTAAGTATTTCAAATGTTCAATCTAAAGCTTGCTCTAATTGTGAATTGCTAGAAGCTAGACTTAATTCTTCTCAGGAATCTATTAAACAAATGCTTTATCATGAGACACTTTCTTGCACTAATTGTCCTAAGCTTAGCGCAGAGATAGAAGCACTGACTAGACAACTTAATGATTTTGCTAAAAAAGATATATTGATTCAATCTAGTGCTTCTAAGAACCTTGTGAATGAACCGATTAAATGCACAACTTGTCCCACTTTAGCTAAAAAAAAATGAGTACCTTAAGGACACCTTAGAGAGATTTTATTTTGGCAAGAAAATTTTGAATATGATTATAGATAAGTCAAAACTGAGTGTCAAAAATACTAGTCTAGAATTTAATACTACTCATTATGCCAAGAATAATCCACCTAAGATAGTTAAGGTCATTGGAAGTGGGCTAATTGAAACAAAAAGTGAGCTTCATAAAACTGTGTTTAAATCTACTGGTTCTGTGCAAAGCTCTTCTGCTCATGTTGTAGGTGCTAGCTCATCATCTCAAAGGAATTCTAATTATGTTAAATTTCATTGCACCTATTATGGTAGAGATGGACACTTGCATGAATTTTGCTTTAGGCGTGTTAAGAAAGAGAAGAAGGAAAGATTGAATGCCTTAAGACAAAAACGTGCAATCTCTTTTGTTGTCACTAGAACTAATGTGAAAGCTAAGTTCTTAGAGGACTTTCATAATGGCTTTAAATCTGCTTCACGTACTGGTTTGGGATTTAATTCACATAATTTGTGTTCTGATCACGCACGCACATGTGGTTCTAGTTCTAGTTTTGTTGATGTTCCTCCATATCGTGTATCTCAGTACTGGATTCATATATCTTATTTGCAGAGTGAGTTGGGGATGTTTCATCCAATGGGATTATTCTGAGGAGGGGACTTGTTGTTTAAAAATTCAGAAGCTTTGTTTATTATACTTGCCAAACAATTCATCAAGTCCAAGCCATTGAAATCAAATGAGGTGTAGAGCTCTCGTTATCATATTTACTCATGTGTTGTGTAGCTTTGATCATGACTAGTTATAATTTCTTTGCCACATTTGAACTAAAACATGACATGGCGGAATACTTTGACTAAGATTGATTATAGTTAGTACTTTGCGATGTTCATTGAAAAGGATTAGCTTGATAGTGAATCTTATTTTAAATCTTGGATATGAAGTTCATATGTTTCTTATTGCAATCTTTTTATGCTCACTCAATTTGGCATGTTATAAAAAAAGAGAAAGAGAAAATTGAAAAGATGTATGCTTCAAGTATGCCATACATATATCTATGTGTATATATATAAAAAAAAATGAAAAGTGCTCAAAGGTGCTCAAATGAAAAGAAGTATGTTTCAAGCATGCTATCATTGAAAAGAAGTATGCTACAACCATGCCACCATTGAAAAGAAGTATGCTACAAGCATGCCACATGCTTAAGAATTAAAAGTGGAGCAATAGATTGTTACATGAGACTGCTAGCTCATCTAGCTTTGAAGTTTGCTTCACTTTTAGGCTTCAACTTTTCTTTGTGATATCTCATTGTGCTCTTTATAATCAGTTTAATCATTGTTGAGATGCCTGTCATTAATTTAAAATGCTTAATCATTCTAAAGACTTGTTTTGACATTGCTATATGGTATATGACTTTATATGATCTAGATAGCTCTACTAAAACAGATGGCTTGGTTACTTTATTAAATCAATGCGAAGTGACTTGGATAATCTACAAAGTTTCTTGATTTTTACCCTCCTTGCTCCTTTTTCTTAGAATTATTCTTTCTCTAAAGTTTTTGATGATTATATTGCCAAAGGGGGGGATGAGAGAAGTTTAAAAAAAATTGGCGAAATTTGCTTCCCTTGTATTGAGAGGGAGTTTTTCAGCTCCTTGTGTTGAGAGGGCGTTTTTCAACTGTGGTTTTGAAGTGTTTGCTTTACAGCTTTGAAACTTTCTTTTCGTAAATTTCTTTTCTTTCAAAATTCAACTCACAATTTTGAAGTTTTGTCATTGTATTCATCAAGGGGGAGATTGTTAGACCATGTGGTTAGGTCTAGTATATTTTAGTTGATGAATAATTGACAATGTTGGGTACTAACATTAATTGAGGCGTGTGGTGTGTGTGGACTTATGTCGGTCAAGTTGGGAAGAACTTGTGCCAAGAAAAGATGGTGTTTTGGTCTTTGCATGTGTAGGGTAACTCAGAGGCGATCGTGGTCTACGACGGTGACCGGGAGATGGCTTGGTGCGAAGTCATGGTCGAGAGGGTCGAGGATGCTAGAGGAGATGGTTGAGCTCGAGTTGGAGCGCATGGAGATCAAAGATGAATGATGCATGTTGGAGCTACGGAGGTGCGGTCCAGAGGCTACGACACGTGACAATTTTGGGGTGTCCAAAATTGGTTTTGTAATCTAGTGTAAAAGCCCGCGTATTGGGCCCTAGGCATTTAGTGGGCCGTATGTGGGTGATTAGGGTTTAGAGGCTGTACGGGTATAAAAACGATTAGGAGTTCGGCTGTGCATTGAAGTGGCACAGATCTTGTACATGAGGATTTTAGGTATTAATTAAGGGCTTGTGGCGGCTGGTTTGCTAGCCACGGTTTTTGGGGCTTTTGTTCACGATCATGTACAAGAGAAGACATGAGCTTTTGGGTGCCATGCGTGACATGAGAATCTGTGCATGCATGCTTGTGATGAGGCATTAGGCTTTTGCTGTTGGTGGCTGTGACTTTTGTTGATGTGATAACAAAACGACGTGGTACTAGTGGCTGCAGAATGATCTTCTCAAGAAAAGAAAGAGAGAATTGCCAAGGGCTTCGGCAGCAGTAGTTTTTCATGAGGTACTAGTTGCTGCCGCACATGTTTTGGGGGTCCTATCACGTGAGATCTTTTGGTTGCAGGTGAGGTGCTAACGACAGCTTGGAGCGAAGATGCGCACGCTGACCGGCAAGCGAGGGCGCACTGCACGGCAACCGGCGAGCGAAGGCGTGCACGTTGCGTGGTGTGATAGGCCGAGTTAAATATTGAATTCTACTATTATTCTTGCCACGAGAAAAGAGTTCAATCTGTTATTACTAGTCGGTAGTTGGCTGCTGTTTCTTTGTTCAAAGAATTAGATCCATTATATTTGGTGATGTTGACGTGAGGTGCGAAAAATCTTATATAATCATTCGACCCCCCTCCCTCCCCCCTCTCTGATTGCCTTTAACGATCCTACACAAGCAATAAGAGAGAGATTACAGGGATATGTTACAACAATCAAATCCTTACTTTCTAAAGTCTATATTTCTATAACAGACAATATTTTCAACAGTGTGGTGCAAACACTAACAGACAATAGATGATTGAAATATTTTCCTCAAATTTTGTTTGTTCGTACTAACAATGCTACCATATCAAACTGCACAGCATGATGCTTGACGTCACTTCATACAACAGAGATTCGAACAAACTCAACAAACAAGATGGGTAGGAGCATGATTGACCTAATTGTGTCGTTTCATTTGTACTGAATCTGGGCAAACTAGGCTACCCCTCTTTTGAACAAGCCCAACCAAAGCAAAAGGAGGCTGATCATGAACAGTGCACCCCTTTGATCGGGGAGCATCGGGATCGATCACATCACGCACAAGCTGCTCGCCGTGGCATTTTTGGACACCACCTTTCCCCTCGCCATTTTTCTGCAAAAGCTCTAGCTCGGCATCAAAGGACGCACACCCAACATGCACAAAAGAAGAGAAGAGAGAGAGAAATGCACATGTAAAATGTATAGGAATGAGCGAAAGAACGCCTCATGATGATTGCCTTAACATGTGGACGGATTCGGCTTTCCGGATCTCCCTCCCTCCCCTCTCGCTGTAAATTTGTTATCGCATCGCATCGACTGCAAAGGGAAGTGAAAAAAAGAGAGGAAATTGTAACTGTAAAAGCTCGCTGCGACGCTGCCTGTTTGTTGTTTCCCTTCTCTCGTGTCTATGCGACGCAGATCCGGATGAGAGAATGGGTGCTGCGAACTTGCCATGGGTAGGGGTATCTGCTTGCATAGCATGTACTACCAGAGCTGGGACATGGGCCGTGTTTTTTCGGGTCGATCTAAAGTACGGTCGGTATGGCACGGTTTAAGCATGACACGACACGGCACGTGATAGGCCAGGCTGGACCTAAGAATGCGGCTCATTAGGCGGCACGGCACAGCACGGTCAGTTAGGCCGTGCTTAGGCCGGCCCGGCACGAAATAGATCCAACCTTCCCATTCTAGCCCAATCCCTCCCTCTCTCGACCTGACCCAATCATTCCCCCACCTTGGCCTGGCCTAACCAATAACCCCCTCTGCCACCCAGCCTGGCCTAACATCACTCTCGGCCTCCTCCAACCCCCATCCCCAACCTCTTATCCCAAGCCTGACTCCTAAATTCCTAATCCCTAATCGCATTCTTTGATTCCTCTCCCTCCCCATGCACCGCCGATCGTCGTCCTCCCTCCTTCTCCCTCCCCACGCGCCGCCGGCCGCCCCCTCCTCCACTCCTCCAGCCACCTCCCTCCCTCTCCCTCTCCCTCTCCCTCTCCCTTCCCACGCGCCGTCGCCCACTGCCCTCCCTTCTGCCACCTCCTCGTCGCTATCCTTCTCACCCCCTTCGCAAGCACGCGACATGGTCGAGGTGGGCGGAGTTCTTCATCGACGTCTAGGAAGAGAAGGAGGCTATGGTGAGGGGGAGTGGGTGTGGATGGGGTACGAGTGTCTTTGTCTTCCTGGGTGGCAGCGGTTGTTGTCTTTCCAGACGTCTATAGTTACTTAGGACTGGGTTTAGGCTGGCACAGCACGACCCTGATCAAAGGCGAGGTGGACCGGCACGGCACGATACGGCGGGATGACCGGGCCGAGCAGGCACGGCACGACGCGGCCCGAAGCACGGTGAGCCCGGGCCGTGCCGTGCCGGCACAGTCCAATGCCCAGCTCTATGTACTACTAACTGCGAAGAGAGAGAGAGGGAGAGAAGAACCAGTAGGCAGTAAAGGGACATCTTGCCTAGGGCCTGAGCAGTCTCAGTAATTTTGGAGTGTATACATCTGTAAATATCTTGGACCTGCAAAAGAAGGGAAATTGCTGGAGGCTGTGGTCACTGAAACAAAGCAATTTTTGTGACAGTCCTTTGGCTTGTAGATTTTTGAACTTAAAGACCGGCTTTCTACTCTTTTTGTTTCTCTATTTCCTGGTTATGTCATATGTGTGGAAGTTGCAACACATGATTGCTACATGAATCTATTATCTTATTAAAGCAGAATCAAAAAGCCACCACGTTCGTTCTCAAGGGCTAAAAATATGCACGTTAATCGGTAGAAAAAGAGAATGATCTACACTATCGATTGGGGTGGATCCAAATTATAACGGTCTAGATTAAAAGAAATATCATATCAAGTACAATAAAACTGAAATTCGGAATAAAAAATAAAATCAGCAATTCGATTTTCATACAAATTTATAAGTAAAAGAGTACATGTCAATTACAATAAAGCTGGAATTCAGAATAAAAATGAAATGAAATCAGAATTTAATTTCCATATGAATTCTAAGTAAAATCATTAAATAATTATAATTCATAATAAAAAAAAAAAAAAAGGAAAGTAGATTTGAATACTAAATCCAACAAAAAACTAAAATTCGAATAAAAATAAAATAAAATTAGCAATTTGATTTCAATATGAATTCCAAAATAAAAATACTTAAATAAATTTAATTCGAATAAAAATTAGTAATTGAATTCAGATACAAATTATAAGAAAAAAACTAAAATTAGAATAAAATAAAAGAAAATTTACAATTTGATTTCCATACAATTCCAAAGTAAAATCTCTAAATAATTAAAATTCAGAATAAATTAAATAAATTTAGCAATTTTATTTATATACAACTCCAATAAAAATAATGAAATGTTGAATAAAAATAAAAATTATAACGAGGATGGCACGAATGGTGTTGAAGGAGACACAAAAGAAGTAGAATAAAAATAAAACATAGCTAAAATTTTGATTAAAAATACAAGTTATAGCGATATGGCACGAATGGTGTCGAAGGATCACGAAAGAGTGCAATGGCATCGTTCTGTACTGCAAGAAAACATTGGCCCATGGGAAAGTGAAGAGCCGAGACGGCGATGCGAAGTTAGGATAATATCGTACTGCTTGCTGGAGCCATTGAAGAAAAAGTCCAGTGTTGAAGGAGCCAAGGGTCGTGATGACAAGTGATGAGCGTATGCGTTATTGAAGAAGTTAGTGGCCAAATATGCTCGGTGATGGAGAAGCCCTAGTAGAGAGGAGATGAAACTTTGCATTGAAGATGGGCTATGGACAATATGTGGCTATTAGGTAGCTAGGAGCATGTCATCACTGGTAAGGGACATGTCGCCACCGGCGATGGTGAAAAGATTCTCCATATCGCTAGACAGTGACTAAAGCAGACATGCCGACATTAGTGAAGATAGGAGGTCGTCGTAGTTAGTGAGAAATCCACAACGTTGAGTTGGCCAATGTTGAAGAAAATAAGTGACCAACACGAGAGAAGAGGATGTCAAGCATATATAACATAATGCATGCGTATATACATGCATGTATCTGTACAAATAGAAGTGTGGGCATACATAGGCAGAGGAGCAAAAAGCTTCGAGTAGAGATAACGCAGCCGTAGGGAATTTGTTCGGGGTCAACGGAGAGAGTGTGACATGTGTCCCTAAATGGGATCGGCACCGGTTGCATGTGTTAAGTGTTGATGTCATAATGGCTAGTATTAAACAATAGTTGGAGAGAAGTATAAGATAACTATGTGGTAAAATATTGCATTGTAAGGGGTAGCAACTGAGAGAGATCGATCAATATTTGGGCTTATTGTCGGAGGTTGAAGCAAAAAAGCTATGACGGCGAGAAGAGATAGGAGCCACACTGTTTGGTGAGGCAATCAGCGTGTGAGGGAAGATAAGTTCAAGGTAGGTCGCTCATGGTGCATCGGTGTATGTGTATGTAAACTAATAAGGTAATTTGCCGTATACATAATTAATGTATTGCTTGGTATAATATAGAGGCACATGTGCATGCATACGAATTTGGAAAAAAAAAACTAACAGAGTAAGAATAAGGGCATACAACTAGGGAAAAATCGGCAAATTGTTATCACGATAACCTGGTCTTCTGCATTTAGCGACGGTGAACAATAACCGGTGAAAATTTTGAATTTTTAACTACATAATGCACTTTCTAGGTTGCCTTAGGCCTATTTTATGCTAGATTACGTATTGTATGAGCTAAATATGCTAGATTACGTATTGTATGAGCTAAATATGCACTCCATTAAACACTTTCTAATTAAAAATTCGACAATACAAAATTTCAGCCGGTTTTTCCAGTTTTTAAACCGGTTTTCGGGCGGTAACCGGTTCGGTTACCGGTTTTCAAAAACCCAAGTTCAAAATTCAGTTTCTGAAAAACATCCAATTTTATCCGGGATTTCCGGTAACCGGCCAATTACTGGTACCGGCCGCCGAGCGAGATTTGTCCCGGTAGCGGTTTCTAGATCCTTGCATACAACTACATAATCTATGCACGATAGAGAATGGTTAGTCTCTAAGAATCCCAATTACTTATTATGCTCAATGATTTTCTTCCATCAAAACATATACTTCATTTACGTTCATCATGTTGTAATTTCTGCTTCTATTACCATTTCCAATGTGTAGCTTACAAGGTACGTAAATATATTCTCAAGTATTTATACAGAACTTTGAAACAAATCTAGTTGCGCATTTGCGCGAGCCACCTTTGCTAGTTTAGGTAGAAAGTGCGGAGAAGGATTCAGAAAATCAATGCTGAACTTCATGACTCGAGGTGCTAATAAACATCTGCAGAAAGTGCTGCAACGCTCTTCTGAACGAAGACCACAAGTTTTCTACGCAAATGAGACTATAGTTGCATGTATCCGATTATACTAATACCTGAGGCTAAAGTAAAGAATCTAGGATTTATGCAGCGTCTGACCATGTGAACATCAAAGAATCTTAAAACAACAACAGATCATACGACCAATTATGGAACATTTGGGACTGGCAACGGCATGCAGTTTGCTGGGGCTGAAAATAATGGCTCAGGGCAGCATGCCTTGGAGCTCACAAAGGAGGAGACCAGGGATGGCCCAGCAAGAGAGTAAAAAAACATCTCACTCGTCGCAAAGAGAGATTTGTATTTGCATGGGAATCATCAGCTGCTGTTGCATGCCGCTGGGGTTCAAAGGCGCCCAACCAAAGTGGGGTAGAAAGCAAAGAGGAGTGCACCAGCTTTAATCACCACCCTTTTCCAGGGCAGGCATTCGTGCGTAGCATAGAGCCATAGACGGTGTATAGGATACTGGATAGCGTGTGTGTGTGTGTGTGTAGTACCACTGTGATGTAGTACTAGACTACTAGCATGTAGAATATGGATGCAGTAGCAGGCAAGAGCAAACTAGGCTAGCAAAGCACAATGGTAAAGAGCAGAGCAGCCAGGTCATCCTCAATATCGCATCTCTTTACCACCCCACCCGGCAGCCCCGGCAGAGTGATGGAGGGCATCTCCGGGCGGGCGCGCATCTCGATGCGCCTAATCTTTCATGACGATGGTTTACCACGATCAAGATCGCTTTTACGCATCGAATCATGCACAAAATACCTTTCCGGGTTTCCTTTGCCTAATCATTGCCGCCCGCTTGGATTTCGGGTGCACTGTCTGTCTCTCTGGTATGCATGCTGCGTATGCCCTTGTACAGAGTTTCAGAGAGAGGTGTATAATCATAGGTAATCATAAACACCAGGGGCAGGCGTTCTGCAGTGGACGCTCAATTCGGTAAGATAGGAGATGTCCGTGCGGCACGCAGAGTGCACAATTGAGAGCGTCCGAGCATGCTTGGGGCTTGAGATCGTGAGATGGGCATTTTCGCCTTTCCCTTGAAAGCTATCATGAACCACCAAAGGATGCTGAACTGAATGCTTCTTCAGCACTGAACACAGTGTGAAGCAAACGATGAGTGCGCGGCAAGGGCAAACAATTTTTTCCACGGGTGACAAAATGTTTTCCCCTTTTTGCCCCCACTAATTTCCATCTTTTGCTAGTTATCGGTTCTGCCCCCTGGCCTTGTGTGCGCTACTAACTGGGAGACAGTTCATATTCAGGTAAGTTACAGCTGATTGGCTTCCCTTGAGAGCCAAACACCGCAAATGATTCACCACTCAAGAAAAAAAACGCAGCTGAATTGGACTGGACATAGGTGAAAGGGCCCCTTCTTTCCCTCACGGGAGATATATACATATCTGCAGGAATCAAACCCATGATCATCACATGGAGCCGTCAGAAATGCCTCACTGCCAATGAGTGTCTCAACATGCAGTAAAAACAAAGCGCCGATGCAGGGGAGAATGTCAGACGATGGCAGTTGATCAGCACCGCGCATTCATGTGTCCGTTCGTCCTCACGTTCTGGGGCCTGGAGAGAAAGGGACGGCACGGCAGATCAGCAAAAGTCGTTATCGTTCTCGTGAGACGGTGAGCAAAACTGCAAATTCGAGTCCATTGGCTAGCTGTACTCTTGCAGGAACAGCGAGTGAGTACGAGGCCCGGCTGTCTGAACGCAGAGGAGCAGGCGCTGCGCTGAGCCACCGGGGGGATGACGGGGAGGAGATGCGCCGAGCTGGCCGCGGCAACGGCGTGCTGGGACTCGCGAAAGAGAGGGGGAAAGCCGGGGAGTGTGGGCCGCTTCGAGCCCAAACGGGGCCGGCTGGTAAAGTGGCAGGTGTCGTCCTAACTCCTAAGGCCTAGTGAAGGCGTGGGGAAGGAAGGTGCAAAAGCCTTCGGCCCCGGGGAGCGGATGAGAGGGCCTAGCCGCCCCAGCGGCGGGGGTTGCGGTGCAACTTGGCCCGTCCCGCCGTAGTGGCGCGGGTGCACGAGCCGGTGTTCGTGCGGTGACGTATCGAGGCCATGCGGTACGGGCCGTGGCTGTGCGGGCGGCGGGCGGGTTGTGTTTGTGGAACGGAAGCACCGAAGCAGGGGAGAAGGTCAGACGATCGTGAGATGGGTATTTTCGGAGCAACGAGCCGGCCGTCTATGTTTCGCCTTTCCCTTGAAAACTATCGTGAACCACCAAAGATGCTGAACGGCATGAAGAGTTCGCGTGCGGTGCTACGCGTGCTCGTCGACGCTGGCAGCATCTGTACACTTGCACCCGGGACCCAAGCGCGCTTGGATACAAGCGTCAAGTCGCGTCGCCCGCGTCAGCAACTCGCGCGGTTCGGCACTTCGGCTATTCGTTTTCCCGGCCTTGCCGTTGTTTCGCGTTGCGCCGTTAATCCGGTACCCGTGTCGCGCCGTACGGGATGAACAAGTGCTCCAGCAAATGTGTGCGTTAGGTCGGCCTGGTGGGTTTCAATGAGCCGCAGGTTGTAAGAAATCTCGGCCTCTGCAGCTCCTTACGTCTATGGGCTTAAAAGTGTTGCGACCTTAACACAGCCATCGTGGGCTCCCAGTTGTGGACTTACGTACTCATGTTGACTACGCTGAAAGAGAATTTGGGCCGTTCCCCTCAGGGAAAGGGCTTGCTACAAGTCTACAGCTATTTTCAGAACTCATCTACATCATAGACCAATCTTTCACATCATTTTTTCTTCGGACGGTGCCTTCCCATCATTTAATGTGGAGTACATCGCATTTTTGCCATAACCGGCATCAGATGCTTTCCTTGCGCCATGCTTCAACATTTCAACCACACAAACTGTCACCAATGCGGATGAACCAACCACCGCACGCAAGATTCCCTTATTTTGTTCTTTCTCCCAAGGAGAGAATTGGTCGGTTTTGTCATATATATATATATATATATATATATATATATATATATATATATATATATATATATATATATATATATATATATATATTAGCAAAGTCACTTTTTGAACAATCAAATAAATAAGAAGGAATCTTCTCTTCCTGTCCAGTTCTTGTCAGCACTTGGTGTACTTTCTTCCTGGCAATGGAGTTGCATGTATTCAAAATGCTCATTTGATCTATGCGAGGTCATGTGATGGAGGTACCAGAACTCAGAAGGGCTGGGCAAAGAAGGATTAATCTATTTCCTGGCATCCCGTCATTAACCCAAAGAGCAAACTCTATGCTGTTGGATCTATGCCAAAAAGAGGTAAGAGAAAAGGTTCCAGAGCTACATATGACACTTGGGTCACTCAATAGTCACTACGCACGCTGTACACACTACACACGCGGTACACAAGAATGCAGGATTTGCATCCTCTTTTGTACCGCGGAGGATCACTGTTTGATCAGTATTTTCAATTTGCATGGGTAGTGCTCAGCAATGTTGTAAAAAATACTATAGAAACAGTAAAATATCTGCTGTAGCAAAATATACTTTAGCGATTTTACTGTTTTCTTAGGTACTACAGCGTTTGATCTAGGTCGTTCATTTTGGATCGAACGGTGAAGAGAATGACCTAATGTATGTCATTGTGTGTGGATTTGTTTGGGAATAATTGTGTGTATCCCGTAGGATCCCTGCACCCTTTATTTATAGCCTCAAAGTAGAGTCTGACTCTAATACAACTCGTTATTTAGATCGAATACTAACTCACCAACACTCCCCCTCAAGATGGGCCGAAGATATCAATCATACACATCTTGTTACATATTGTAGCATCCTCACTAGGACCTAACTCTTTAGTAAAACAGTCAGCCAACTGTTTACCAGACTTGACATACTCCAACTTCAATATACTGCCATCGAGTTTTTCCTTAATGAAAAACCTATCAAACTCAACGTGCTTGGTACGATCATGTTGAACTAAGCTGTTAGCAATGTTGATTGCAGATTTATTGTCACAATGCAACACCAAGAGATTATTCCTCTATACCCGAAGCTCGGACAATAAACCCTTCATCCATATCATTTCACTCACACTCAACGTTATTGCTCTGTACTCTGCCTCTACAGTAGATTGAGCCACAACCTCCTGTTTCTTGCTCCTCCATATGACACAAGGTTATCTACCACAAAGATGTAATATCCAGAAGTAGATCTCATGTCATCCACACTGCTTGCCAAATTAGCATCACAATACCCTTCCACATTCAGGTGTTGTTTTTTCCTAAACCAAAGGCATTTTCCAGGACTACTCTTCAAATATCACAAGATTTGATAGACAACATCCATGTGTCATGTTCTAGGATCATGCATATATCGACTAACCACGTTCACTGCATATGAAATATCAGGTCTTGTATGACACAAATAGATAAGATGCCCAACAAGCCTCTGATAAGCTTTTTTGTCAACTAGATCTCCAGACTCAGCACATAGCTTGTGATTCCTATCAATAGGTGAAGTAATAGGGCGACACCCAAGCATACTTGTTTCTGCCAGCAGATCAAGGACATACTTCCTCTAGGAGATAAATATACCCTTCGAAGAACAAGCAATCTTGATCCCAAGAAAGCATCGAAGAGCTCTAAGATCTTTCACCTCAAATGCCTCTCCTAGTCTTTTCTTCAAGGACTTGATTTCCTCGGCATCATCTCCAGTGATCACAATATCATCAACATAGACTGCCAATATAGTGACATGTGATCCTCTATGCCTATAAAATACAGTATGATCTTCATTGCACTGAGAATAGCTCATACTACAGACTGCGTGCCTGAATCTATCAAATCACGCCCTTGGAGACTGCTTTACACCGTATAAAGACTTCTTGAGTTTACACACCTTCCCATTAATTTGCTTGTTCTCAAAGCCTGGAGGAATGTCCATGTATACCCCTCTTGTAAATCACCATGTAGAAAGACATTCTTCACATCCAACTGATGTAGGGGCCAACCAAAGTTAGTTGCACAGGAGATCAACGTTCTTACCGTGCTCATCTTCGCTACTGGTGCAAATGTCTCATCATAGTCTATCCCATATGTTTGATTATACCCTTTTGCAACTAACTGTGCTTTATATCTCTCTATCTTGCCTTCAAGAGTTTGTTTAATCGTAAACACCCATTTGCATCCTACTGCCCTTTTTCTTGTTGGAAGTGGAACAAGATCCCATGTCTTGTTCTTCTAAAGTGCATTAAGCTCCTCCTTCATAGCATCCTTCCACTTAGGATCTTGCTTAGCAGTTCACCAATCCTTTGAAACATGCACTGTCTAAAGAGATGCAATGAATGCTTTGTATGCAGGTGAGATATGAGAATATAAGATGAAATTTGCAATGTCATGCTCAAAGCCATACCGGACTGTAGGCTTTTTCGGCATTAGCTCTAGTTTTCCTACGTTGTGCAAGTGGTAACTCTATATGGGAGTGGTTAGAAGGAACAATACCACTCGTCCAAAGGGGAGGCAAGGAACTTGATGGAGAGAGACTGTCTGAGGGATTTGGGACTAGATCAACTGGTAAGGTTGGTTGTTCAGGTTGTGGCTATTCTGATTGCACCTCTGCCAGCTCTATTGGTGGCTGCTGACTGATTGTCCCTCTACTTCTTCCCCTGTTTCTCAAAGCGTCTTGCTGATAAACCTTAAATTCTTTTGGGGCTATCACATCTCTCGTATATTTTGTTAGGTTTGGGCACAGAATTGTCCCCACAATGACTTCTTCTCGTTGACTATCACTCTCCTTGTTCTTCCCCTCTTGACTGTCACCCTCAGTGATAGGAGAGAACTCTAAAAACTGTTCAAGAGTACCTCCACTTGTGTAGTAAGGCTCAAACTCTTGGAATGTCATCCATACTCATGAACAACCTTCGTTCAACTGGATTCCAGCATCTATAGCCCTTCTGACTCGATGAATACCTTATAAAAGATACATTTCAATGCATGTGGATCCAGTTTGCCAACCACTGGTCGGTGATCTCGTACAAAACACACATGACCAAACACCTTGGGAGGCACCTTGAACTCCCGCTGACCCAAAAGAAGTCCAGCTAGAGACCTCATCGCAAGTATTCAAGACGACATGTGATTGATGAGATACGTTGTCGTCATCACTACCTCGCTCCATAATCCCTTTGGCACATTCATCTGAAACATGAGTGAACGTTGTAACGTCCCGTTCGTCCTGAGTCTTTTAAGCTTTTTAAAATAAAAATAACCATTTGGTTTTGATGAGAGTTCAAAGCTTAACTTGAGTTTTCAAAAGAGCTTTAATTGACTAAAATCAAACTTTAACTAAAATCAGCTTTTGTCCTTTTGAGTTGTGTTGGAGTTCTTCCTTTGTCTTTGTTTGCCTTGTGCTTGGCCTCGGCCCAGTGCTTTTCTTTCCTCTCTGGTCCTCCCTTGCCCCCTGGACCTCATCTAGTGTTTTCTGTTAGGTCTTGTTTTGTCCTCCTCCAAACCTTCTCTTGCTCGAACCCCTTAGTTGGTCTAAGTCATCTCTTTTGAGTTTTAGACCAGCTCGGGTTTGTGTTTCAAACCTCTTTGATTTTTGGACCTTTCCTTGTATCTTTTGTTTGGACTTCCCTTAGTCCAGACCTTCCCTTTGTTGGCTTAAATCTCTTTCTGTTTAGACCTCCCTTTGGGCTAAACCTTCTTCTCTGTCTAGATCTCCTTGGATCTAGACCACCTTCTCTGTTTTGGACCTCCCCGTGTACCTCTCAGCGTTCATTTGAACTCCCTGAGTTCATTTGGGCATCCTTGGATTCCTTTTGAACCTTCTTGTGCCTATATGGATCTCCCTATGTCCATATGGAGCTCCTTTTGACCTCCCTCGCGCCTGTGCGGTGCTACCACTTGCTTTGGCAGTACTGCCGCTTGTTCCTTCAGAACTACCGCCCTTTGTTGCGGTCGTATCGTTCTGAGCTTACCTCCCCCTTATTGACATCTGGCCGTTAGGACCTCCTCTCTGTAGATCTTAGCCGCTCAGACCTCCCCTTATTGAGATCTTGCTGTTAGGACCTCCCCTATGGAGATCTTAGCCGCTCAGACCTCCCCCATGTTCAGATCTGGCCGTTAGAACCTCCTATCTAGAGATCTTAGCAGCTCAGACCTCCCCCTTGTTCAGATCTGGCCGTTAGGACATCCTCTCTGGAGATCTTAGCCGCTCAGACCTCACCCTTGTTGAGATCTGGCCGTTAGGACCTCCTCTTTGGAGATTTTAGCCGCTCAGACCTCCCCCTTGTTCAGATCTCGCCGTTAGAACCTCCTCTCTGGAGATCTTAGCTGCTCAGACCTCTCCCTTGTTCAGATCTGGCCGTTAGGACCTCCTCTCTAGAGATCTTAGCCACTCAGACCTCCCCCTTGTTGAGATCTGGCCGTTAGGACCTCCTCTCTGGAGATCTTAGCTGCTCAGACCTCCCCCTTGTTGAGATCTGGTCGTTATGACCACCTCTCTGGAGATCTTAGCCGCTCAGACCTCCCCCTTGTTAGATCTGGCTGTTAGGACCTTTCCTTTGGAGATCTTAGCCGCTCAGACCTCCCCCTTGTTCAGATCTGGCCGTTTGGATCTTCCCTTTTGAGATCTTAACCATCCAGATCCCTCCTCTGTTTGATCTAAGGGTCTAGACCTCTCCGCTACTTGATCTAACGATCCAGACCTCCTCTTTGTTGGGATCATAAGGCCCGGACCTCTTTAGGTCCGGACCTCCCTAGCGTTTGGACTCACCGCTGGCTCTTGCGGTCGTATCGCTTGAGTGTTGCCTTTCTTGCCTTAGGACAGTTTGATCCGCATCGGACGACCCAATCATGTTGGAGCGTTCGCCCGGTCCGAACGTTTCATCCCTTCTGTGCCCTCTGATCTGCATCGGATGGCTTGGCCTCATTGGCTCGTTCGCTTGGTCCGAACGGCCCATTTGCCTTGCTCCGTCCGATCAAGATCTGACGGCCCCTATTCCTCCCGCGCATCTTTGTTTCCGCGGACCTCCCCTTGCTATAGATCTTGACCGTTGGCATCTCATTTGGGGATCTGACCGTCAGGACCTTCCCTTTGTGAATCTTGTCCTCAGGTCCTCCCCGTTGTTTTGTCTTTTGGACCTCCTGTCCATAGGACCTCCCCGTTGTGTATCCTTTGGACCTCCTGTCCCTAGGACCTCCCTTTTATTGCGTTCCTTTGGACCTCTCTGTCCTTTGAGCCTCCTTGTTCTCCCGGACCTCCCTCTTGTGTGTGTTTGGACCTCTTTTAGGTTCAGACCTCCCTCTTGTGTGTGTTTAGACCTCTTTTAGGTTCAGACCTCCCTCTTGTGTGTGTTTGGACCTCTTTTAGGTTCAGACCTCCCTCTTGTATGTGTTCGGACCTCTTTGTGGTCTAGACCCCCCCTCCTTGTGTTTGAACCTTTGTTGTCAAGACCTCTTTGGATCTCCTCGCAGGACCTCCTTTTTGGATCTCCTCGCAGGACCTCCTCCTTGGACCATTCCCTTTGACCAATCTGTTTCCCCCTTTTGACTGGCTCCCTTGCCCCAGGTTCTAAAGCGCTTTTGATATGGGTTGAAGTCACATTAAATGCTGTCACCTACCTTTGTACTTATCTCTACCTTTTTGTCACCTCCTTAGCCCTGTTGCTGTCCTTTTGGTACTTGCTAGCAGTGTACCTTTTGTCACTACTACAAAACAGACTATAGTAGACGCCCCATCACAGACGGTTCCTTTGGAACCATCTGTGTTGGGTCTGTCCGGATCTGCGGTTGGCGCTGCCAGCCTATCACAAACGGTTCTTATTTAGATGGTAGATCGCGCACCGTTCGGTAAAATCATCATAACTTTTGCATACGAACTCCGATTGCGACGTTCTTTGGCTCATTGGAAAGCTAACGAAAAGCTCAATCCGAAAATCCATAAGTCAAGGTTAGATTCTCTTCGCGAGGTCTCGAAAAAGTGAAAACCCCAAAAAGGTCGTTTAGGGCCTCTAAACGGCCTCCAAGTTTTAGCAATTGCTTTTGGTTTTTTTGCCACGAAAAGGCTATCACAGACGGTTATAAACAAGAACTGCTCGAAAACTCATCACGAGCGGTTTCGAACAAGAACCGCTCAGGAAAATGTCATCACAGACGGTTTGTAAATTAAACCGCGGTGATATTCTCGATCACGAGCGGTTTTAATGAAAACCGCTCGTGATAATAGCTTCATGCTGCGGTTTCAACAAAAACCGCTCAGTGTGATAGTGCGATCACAGACGGTTAATCGCCTATTATCATAGACCAACAAATATAGACGGTTCGAAAACCGTCTGTGATGACAGTTCCGAACCGTCTGTGATGAGGCTTCCTGTAGTAGTGTGTACTAATGCCTTGGACCCGGTCACTTCTTTTGATGGTGGTTCTATTCTCTTTCTCCCTTCAAATAGAGCACCACGAAGTGACCACTGCCTCCTTGTTCTTCATTTCAACTCCTCCTCCTCTCTTTCTCTCGGTTCTGGAGAAGCTCTCCTTGCTCCTCTGGGACTTCCTCGGTTTTGGACCTCCTCCTTGTTGGACCTCCCTCTCGGACCTCCCTTCCTTGTGGACCTCCTCTCTTTTGCTTTAAGTAAGTTCTTTTGGATTTCTTGGAGCTCTTTTGTTTATTTGGGTTCTTTTTGTGAACGTGTAGATCTCAGTTGATTGCTGAGGAGCTTGTGGTTCAAGCTACACCAGCCGAAGCTTTTCTCTTCAACAGAGGTAAGTCGTGGACCTTGATCATCTTGACCCCATTTTACAAAAAACACTTTGATTTGTTAAACTTGCATGGCTATTTTTATAGAACTGTTTTGGGCAGTAGCTATTCTCCAACTTGACACTATGCCTTCTTGGACTTTGGTTCTTGACATGTTGACATGATTTTCCTTGGACACCTTAGGATGGGTATTTTAGTTGGCATCTTTTGTTATTGCCAACATGTGACCGTAAGTTTATGCTTAGCCTTGCTGTAGAACCGTGGGTCTTGTGAATCATGCTTCATCAATTAATAATCTTGACTAATGATCTATAAAATTTGTGGTTGGTGCCACTGTTAAGCAACTATGGTGGGATACCGTACGTTGTGTTGACTGTGGTGCGAGATCACTTTGTTAAAATCTGGTTGTGCTAGGACCTGGTGGTCCTTTGGCCAGGGATAACCACAGAATGGTTTTGCTTGGGCAAGAAGGCAGGGAGTGAGAAGTGGGTGCTTTGCACATGGGGTTGTGGAAGTCTTGCTTGAGTACAATTAAGGACTTAACTTTGTGTCTGTGGATCCGGGTAATCCGTGCAACCACATGGTCATTTTATGGGGATGGCCTGGGCCGAATAATTAGCAATGAGATGGCTTGGTGCTGTTGTGGTTGAGCAAGTTTTATCGCAACGGTGCAAGAGGGGGCACGAATCCGGTGGCTTTGCAACCCAACCAGAAGTGAAACCTTAGCGGGCAGCTCCGAGCCGAATCAAAGCTTTGTAAAGGCCTTGTCACGCTCTCTAGACTGCTCACCTTCGGAAGTGAGCAAGGGTCTTTCCTGAAACCGTCCCGCTAGAGAGATCGTGGATTGTGGGTAAAGTTGTACACCTCTGCAGAGCGTAAAATCTATTCAAATAGCCAAGTCCTTGGTTATGGACATCTCCCGGAGAAGTGGTGCAAGGGGTAGCTTTTGTGAAATTGTGTCCCTAGGCGCTTCTACGAGGGACTGTGGCTTTGCCTCGAAGAGACCTTGGCCGGCTTTAGAGGGGTCATGGTTGGCTCGAGATGAGGTCCAGGGGCTGGTTGGGAACTCTGGAGTGGGTGCTCCAGGGTGGTCGTGGTTGTGGTCCTGGTCATGGGTGTGGCCAGACCTCCCACGGTTGGTCTTTTGGGAGCTTTGGAGTGGGTGCTCACGACCTCCTTTGAAACAAATGTATTTACATATTATTGTTTTTTTAACTTGTTGCCTTACAATCTATTATGTTATTTACTATCAATTATTGCTTTTTGCAACTAACCATACAGCTCTCTTTAGGCAAGCCTTGCATAAGTATTATTGCATACACTCCCCACGGCTTGCTGAGTACATTCAAAAGTATTCATGGCTTTTGCCCTCTGTTTAAATCAGCGGCTCAAGGAAGTTCCAGGGAGCTCAAAGCTCTGTGTTGAAGAGGTCTTTGGAGACCATACGACCTAGGGACGTCCTCCACTCGATAGCCGGTGGGCTGATCGATTGGACTCATGCGTGGGTGTTTTGTTTTCCTGCTGCAGGTGCTCTTGTGTTTTAAGCCCTTGTGGCTCTTGTAAGAATCTTGACCATTTGGTCTTTAATAATATTTGATACTTTTCCTTTTGTTTTCCTTTAGCTTGTTGTGGTATGGATTTGATCACACCAATGTGTCTCTGTGCGAGTTAGCAAGACTGATCATGGGACTAACTCAGTGCACAAAGGTCAAGACCACCAGGAGGTCTTGAGACCTCCTGGGAGGTCTTGGCAGACCTCCTCTCGGGGTACCCTAGGCGGTACTACCGCCCCCTAGTGCGGTAGTACCGGTGTGAGAACCCAGGGTATTTAACTTGTAATACTTAACCATAAAGATGATTTAAGCATTACAAATCAAATATCACGATTCTCAAGATATGTACTTCCTGAATGCAAGACATATACCCCATACAAAAATTAAGCATCAATTCCATTCAATCACATAGAATCCAAAATACGATATAACAAATCCAAAGACATACAGTATATAGTTATTACAAACGGGCCGACCGGCCAAATTCAACTAAAGAGATAACATAACAGCGGAAGCGAATGGCCATAAGATGGCGATAACAAAAGTCGATTAGTGTGCCATAACCCACAAGGCAACCAATCAAGCACGCCACCAACCTAGTCCTCGTAGCCGAAGCACATCTCACAAAAGTACAACCCTTTGGGTTCCACTTCCTCCTCTGCAACAATTTAATTTAGGGCATAGCAAATGAGTACAATAAATTGTTTATTGTACTCATAAGACCGACGTGTGAGATAACAGACCTAATATTTAGCTACATGCAAGCTTTATTTCAGTGGAGGAAGGCTCTAGACTTACTTTTAGCATAAAGCAAGTTTTCATTTGCAATATTGTAATAGATTTAAAGCAATTTAACAAACTGAATTTAAAGCTTGAAATAGCAGCAAGTAATAATAGATAAAGGGTAACAACAACCTGAAGTGACTAACCCAATAGTCACAACAACAATAGCATGAACTCCCCGTTCATACCACCCACATCAAGTTTTAATTAAGAATTCCAAATTGTTTAGTCTAACTCCTGCAAATCCAATTCCAAGCGTGTCCATAACCTAGGGCGAGGCTATTCAATAGTTTTAACCTGCAGGGTGTACCACTGCACCACATGTCGGATCGCCTTTTAGCCACTAGATTTAGCACACTTCCTTTGGTATGCTTCAAGACAGCTAAGTCCTACGAGACATTTCCAATGGATTGAGCTAATTAAGAGTCGCGACAACCAATGAGTAGGACGACCTACCAAATTTAAGCAATCATGGTGCTCCCATCCTTACAAAAACATTTTTACCACCTGCGACCCCCAATTAACACCCCCAATGTACTAAGTCAAGAGAGGTCCCATATCCCTCTCATGTGGTTAGCACGCAATTATGCTTGGTTTTGGTGAAACAAGATGTTCGGTCCTTGTTGACCCGGGCAAGACATACACAAACCCAATATACCACCATCCAACCACTTGCCCAAGTCTGAATCATTTTATTTGCACTTTTAGTTTTCAAAGTAATTTAGCACAAGATACTGATCATAAAAAGATTTGTGTGAACAAGGTTACCGACTAAGTCGATAACCGCCCAATCTAACGGTAACTAAGTATTTCTAAGCATGACATCGTAAGGACAAAAGAGCATAATTAAATCACGGGCTCTAATTCACCAAATATGTTATTAACTTATGGTTTGTGGCAGGAGATAACAATTTAGAGGCAACCATGCAATAGGAATAACTACCTCTAAACGACAAAATTAATTTGACACAAAAGCATGCATACATATTCTTTGAAACAAAGTATTAGATTTGAAAGTAATAGGACTTAAGCATGATCAAACTGCTTGCCTTGCTGTGGAGGAGTATCTTGCTGCAGAGGAGCACTCTAGTTAACAATAATATCGTTAGAACCTAGCGAAAGAAATCCAAAATCACAATAAGAACGAATAACTCCAAAAAGACGCAGAAATTCAAAGTCATCCAAAAATTATGAAAAAATTCACAGAAGGTAGAGCATGAATTTATATGAATTTAGTAATAAGAATTAACTTAATCGGATGCTCTATGCAAAAGTTATAACAGTTTGAAAGTCGGTTTTCGGAAAATCCAATTTTTATTGTAATCGATTCTTCGTTCATGCAATTTAAATATTTGGCTAAAATTTCCAGAACAGTGGTGCACTTGAAAATTTTATGGCATGCAGAGCTCCCCATGAGATGAACAAGGAATTGGATTCACCTCATTTGGAGCTAAGATGATTTTTCTACAATTTTTCTAAGTTGTAAAAGTAGTACTTTAGTTACATGCATAATGAGATTTTTAACAACAGTACCAAGTTGATAACCTACTTTACAATAAACTACAGTAACAGAAGATTTTAACAAAATTAAGTTTACTCTATTTGGATTTACAAAGAAATACTTATGCATTTTCAAAGTTAGAGCAATTTTAGTGCATCTATAAAACTAAACATAAAGTAATTTTACCAAACATGTTTTATGTAACAGAAACATGGTCCAAATCATTTTTACACTAAAGTACATGCAAATATGAAACTAACAAAATTTGAATCATCAATTTTGGAGCTATTATGAATTACTTATGCAATTTTGAAGTTTAAACAATTTTCAGTTTACACATAAAAGTATTTCCGAATTTAAAATAACATGCAATACTTTTCATACTCAGCCCAGCCTAGCTATACCCACTGACCAGTGGGGTCCAACCAACAGTGCCATATCGTAATTTCCAAAGGATTTCTAATTAACCTGACAAGTGGGACCCGCCTGTCAATGGCACGGTCCACATGCACAGTGCATGGACCGAGAGCAATGGACTGAGCCCACGGGTGCACCGCTGTGCACTAATCCCCTAAGGCCCACCCGTCAGAGACACAAGGAACGGCTAACCCAGGGTTTTTCCGACAAAGATTGCATCATAAAAGCTAATCATCAACATTAATGCTAATTAAACGCCGCAACAGTAATTGTCGGGGAAATCCGACAACGCCATGCTCCTCCGCCATTAACGCGGTGGCCAGCCGCGGCTACCATGGCTGCGCCGACCAAGGCCCGGATGGGTCCTAAATAGCCTAAGCAGCTTATTGCTAAGCGTCACGTGACGGAAGCACTTGGTCACCATGAGTCGGAGTGGGGCGGCGAGGCCATGCTACGGCAAAATGGGAAACGGAGCCCCGACGCTCTAATCGCACAAGACACGCTAACACAAGCTACCAGAGGGACCTAGGAGGCTCACCCGAGAGTCTGGAGAGGTCGGGGAAGCTCGGAGGTGATATGGTGGCGATAATGGCCGCGGCGGCCGAAGAAGGGGATCTTCCAAAATTCGAGCTATCCTGCGAAGCAAAGACAAAATTGACTGAGGGTTCACTAAGGTATGCAACAAAGCTTGAGGTGACGCGGTTGAGCGAGGATAATACTCACCGAGCTCTGAGATGAGCAGGTGCACGCTCGGGTCTTGCGCCTGGAGATGCCGAGAGCGTCCGATGGAACCAGAGCTACAATCGAGAAGAGGGAAAAGCTTAGCAAAAATGGAACCAAAGAATAACAAGGACTAGAGGGGAACCATTGGACTGAAGCTTACCCTCGAGATGCGCCTGAGAGAGCCTCCCTCTCCTCAGCGGCCAGAGGAGAAGTGAGCAGGAATGGAGGGCGCCACGGGGTATTATCCACGGACTCAGACGGAGACGGAGGCGGCGTGAACCGGTGAGGCCCCAGGATAGGCTGGCGAGGGCGGTGCGTCACGGCGTGAAGACGGCAGCGGCAGAGCAGCGCGGGCGCGTGGCGCTCATGCTCTGCGCGACGTGACGCGAGGAGGAAGAAGGAGCTGACAGCTCGGGCCACGGTGCGTGACTTCGGCCATGAAGCGCGACCTCAAGTGAACGGGCGACTGAGCCGTTGGATTACGATCCAACGATCGGCGACACGTCTTGCGATTTAAACTTCGGCCGGCGATGCGCATTGGTGACCGTTGATCCCCATCCAACGGCTGCATGTGCGCCGCGCAGCGAGGTGGTTGGGCTGAGCCAAGACGGCTCGGGCCGGACCTGAGTTAGGTTTGAGCCCGACAAACAGTGTTTCCATATTTTGACTTAAAGAGGCTGAGAAGTTAGGGAATTTTTAGAGATAGTTCCCAAACTCCAAAAATGCTAAAATTTTTATGGGAGCTAGCTCGATGAGTTAAAAACCTTGTGTAATTTTTCCAGGAGTTTTATGCACTGAATTAATCTCCAGAAAATCCACAAGCTGCAGAGCTAGGGTTTGACCAGAATTCAAACAGGTTTGACTAGCCCATTTGAAATAGCAAACAAAATCTAAAAATTATGAGATTTTGCAGAGAGGTTACTAGGATGATCAAGATGATAGGAACAATATTTCCAGGGGATGACCATGAAATTTGGTCATGGAGTTTTTAAGTTTGACTATTTCCTAGAATAAAACATTGTGCTAAAGGAAATAGGAATTGCTAGGAAAGATTTTCTAGAATACTACAAATGACATCATGAGGCATCAAAAGTTTTAAATTATCCTCATTTCATCACATTCAAACACACATCATTAGTTTGGGATGTTACAACCGGTGCTTGAACCTGGGTGGTGCTACCGCTCTCTAGTGCGGTAGTACCGGCGCTCAGACGTGGACGGTACTACCGGTCCTCACCAAATGGTAGTACCGCAGCACAAAAAAAAATCCGAGCATTCCAAGTATCCTGAGAAGGTCCTCACAAACGTGCTACCTCGAACAAATGTTGATTCTTTCTTTCAGCCACTCCATTCTGAGGTGGGGGTCCTGGATAAGTAGTCTGATGAAGTATCCCCTCTTCTGAGAGATATGCTGCAAACTCCTTTTTAACATACTCAGTTTCATTATATGTTTGAAAAATCTGAACCTTTGTATCAAACTGAATAGCAACCATCCTATGAAAGCCCTGAAAACACCGAAGGACGTTGCTCTTGTGCTTCATCATATAAATCCAAGTCATACGAGTATAGCAATCGATAAATGTGACTAACCACTTAAAACCACTCACGGAAGTAACTGAGCACGGACCCCAAACATCCGAATGTATTAATATAAAAGGTTCATAACCCCGAAGACCAATGTTACTATATGTAGACCGTGTATGCTTTCCAAACTCACAAGCATCACACACAGGTTTACTCTTGTCTACCCTTTTTTAAAAATCAGGATATAACCGACTTAAACTCTCAAATGATAGATGTCCTAAGCGACAATGATGTAATAAAACTTCTCTCTCAATTATAGCCACGGCCAATGTCACACCAACCTGATCAATGTACCACAGCCCATTACACCTTATTCCAGTCCCAATCCTTTTCCCTGCTCTCTTCTCCTGGAACGAACATGAATACTCTATCAAATGTGATAGTGCATTTGAATCAATGATAGAACTAACTGAAAGAAGTTTGATTGAAAAGGAGGGAACATGCAAGACGAAAGATAAAGCAATGGATGGTGTGCACTCTACAGATCCTACACCCTGAATAAGTTAGGAGGTTCCATCAGCTGTTTGGACAGTTTCAGAATGAGTATATGGGGTGTAAGATGCAAATGCACTAAGTGAACCCGTGACATGCTTGGATGCCCCTGAATCTATGATCCAATCAATATGAGAGTGCTCATATATGGATGCAAGTGCATGTGCCTAAGTACCTTCGCCCACGTAGGCATAGTTTGCAAAGTTACCAAAGGAGGTGGAATCATGAGAAGTCTCCAATGCCTTTCTCTGCTGTCACTTCTTCCACTGCATAGTTTGCTCACTTGTCAGAGTAACAGACATGATCTCCTCTGTTAGGGCCATATTAACCCTGGGGCCAACTCAGCCCCTTCCTCGACCTCCACCTCCACCTCCATGACCACCATGATCTCCACATTGGCCTCGATAATCTCCAACTTGGCCTCCACAACCTCAACCTCGACCTCCATACTGTGGAAAATGACAAACACGGATCAAATGTCCTCTCATCCCACAGTTGTAGTACTCCCTATCATCTGGTATGGCGTATGCAAATCTGACCGGGTAGTTGTCCCCTATTACCTGTAGTCGAATCTCCTCATGTACCATAGCCGAAATAGCCTCCTCCATAGTAGGCAAGTTTGCCAAGTAAAACATGACAGCCATTCTACTCTCAAACTTTGGGTTCAGTCCCTTTAGAAACTGTGTAACCCGTCTGCGTTGTAGCCATACCCTGACAGTCTCAATACCATTAGCACATGTTAACTACAGTGGATCATAGTGATCTAAATCTGCCCATAGTTGCTGCAGTTCACTAGCATACTCATAGACGGTCTTCTCCTCCTGTTTCAGGGCCTCCACCTTGCCCTAGGCCTCCACCTTGCCCTGGACCTCTACCATTATCATCACATTTTCTGCCCTAGAGTACATGTTGATTAACGTCTTCCACATCGCCGGTGCACTCTACTTCATCTCCACCATCCAAGCGATGGATGGAGACATTGAAGTTAGCAACCAAGCTAACACCACACAGAGTTGATGGTGTTCCATATCCTCCAATCCACGCTCGCCTTGTCTGCAGGCTTAACACAAGTCTCCCACCGGTAGTGCTCCACCCCCTTCATCCTCATAATTAGCTGAGCCCTTCTAGACCAACTCAGATAATTCTTACTTCCTTACAACTTTACATCATTTGGCATTAGCTCTAATTTTAAGTCAGATGACCCTACACCAGCCCTCGGACCTATCATGCCTGTCATGAAGAGGTCCTGTAATATGATTCTCATGTCACCTTGAGTTACTAGCGAGGAAGTAGTCTCGACTACTGCCTTCCTTTTCTCTTCTACCGCCCTCATTGTGACTTCTTCCTCCCTCTTCTTCGCAGCCTCAATTTCCTCAGGGGTCATCTTCTCAAACAACCAGAGCAATGCCAGTTACTACCAAGATATGCTGCGCGTATCTCCCATGATCACGACAATTTTTCACGCATCAACGTTCTGCCGATCCTTAGTGACTAACTCGGTTACCCAAATCACATAGAATCGTGACATCAAGAAAATCCAACCCAGAACCTCTTTTTTTCTACTTTTCTTCAATCGTCTGACACCTTCTCTTTCGTATTTCCTCTTTATCTCTCTGCTTTCCTTTTTTCGGGCGATTCTCCCTCTGCTCCCCTTCTTCTTCGGTGCACCAAGCAACAGAGGCTATAGCTCCCCCTCTCTTCTTTGTGACGCTCTCGACCTCCTCCTCAGCAGCAGCCCGCGAGGAGCAACGACGGCGGTTCGTGCGAGGCACATTAGCGGTGTGGCCCTGGCGGCAGAGGCCCACACGATTCGTGCCCCAGGCTCGCCCGTGAGGCAACAATGCGAAAAGGAGGGGCCGAACGACGGCGGCAGCTGAGGTACGTAAGGGTTAGGATTAGGGTTCGGTGGTGGATGAGCACGGGGATAGCTCTAATATCATGTGGGTTTATTTGAGAATAATTATGTGTCATCACCCCTTTATTTAAAGCCTCAAAATAGAGTATGACTACAGCTCGTTATTTATATATAATACTTACCAACATTGTGCTACTTTGATCCGCTTCCGACCTATCAGTCTGTCATATTAAAAAACATATAAATAGACCTAATAATTGTATGTGTACTACCATTCCACAGCTCAACAGAATCAATTAAACAACTCAAAATTGGAAACGATATTGTATGTGAAGTTATAGTAACACTGACAAGAGTAGGGTCTAGCGGAAAATATGAAAAGAGGAAAACCTGTGGCTGGCCCTATTTTCTCCAAGGATGGGCTATGGTCAAGAGTTTTTCTTGGGCCTTGTTCAATACACGCAGAATTGTCGCCTAGGAGGAAGGCTACGCCTACAGAACGGAGTACAAATTGCAAGGTCATGGGCGTAGGATTGGATGGATGGGTGATTTGTTTAGGCCGTTTGGAGAAGTGTATGCAAATCCTATGGTTTGACTGTTGATGAGCGGTGTATTTACATGGCTCCCTGGGATTCAGCAGTGCTGCTTACGTCTACATGAGTTCTTAATCATATATGATTTGTTGTTAATGATTGCTGTCTTAGACTCTTAGTTGTACGCGCCTCTTGCCATTGGCTGGCAACACGAGTACATAGTAAGCCGTACCTATTTTATATGGATGAAATTTGGCTGTCCAAAAGGAGCCATCATTTGAAGCCTGGATCTTCTATGCCACCGGTAGCATAGATGAAATTTGGATCGCCTTTTTTTCCCATAGAAGTTGCAAGATGCATTTGTCCCTCTCTTTCTTCCTCAGTGCGTCGATCATTTTACTTTACTGAATATTCCATTTATTCAGTACTAGTGGTTGCTTCCGCTTTATTTTTTGCCTTCCTACCAAAATTTGGTTACAAACGCGCGCAAGCTAGACAAACCCAACCTGAAGCTGAGCATGAATGACAATTAGCATCAAGACCAAAAATTGATTTGTTCATTCAGTACGGACAGCTCTTTGCATTGGCCGCAGCAAATCCAAGCAAACTTTGAACGGCAGCCGATCTGAAAGGTGCACCAGCTCTTCTTCCAAGTCGCCCGCTTTAATTATTCCGGCAAGAGTGGCCGCGCATTAGCTAGGCCTCAATCGCCACTCGACACGGCATACCACTCCGGACGAAACAACCAGGATTCCTGCACATCCACACACAGACGCACCACAGGCGCGTGGACGCGAAGCCAGGGTAAACTCTCCCGGTGAAGTTTGGTCTCCCGTCTCCACCGTTCGCTTCCCAGATAAGAGTGAAACTGGCAACATCACGCGTGGATACAGAGGAATCTCTCTTTTTAACCGTCATTGATCCAAGAAGCGTCTCTGCCCTAAATCAAACAGGCTGCGGCTGCGGCTGCGCAGCTTGCAGTACGTCGTAAAAACCACTGCGACGACAGCGGAACCGTTAGGCAGAGAGGGTGTGTGAGAGTCGACAGAGGCCGGGTGAGGAAGATGGGTGGTAGTTGGTCACGTCGAAACGGGACCGCAACGTGGGGCGTAACAGCGAGGGATCCAATTCTCTCTCTCTCTCTCTCTCTCTCTCTCTGGCTCCATCTTTTATCCATCCATCGGCTTAGAAAGCTTATCCACTCAAAAGTTTACTCCAGTACTACTAGTTGCCAAACTACCAAACACGATCGTTAGCAATTGAACTACAACTTCAGTTTTGCTTTAGCTCCTATATGTCGTTGGATCCATGTAACTTTGTGACTGCATGTCCCTTTTGGTTAAAAAGAGAGGGGGGACTTTGCCCCAAACACGGCAAGGGTCGGTGCAAGAATATGGCGCATGGACACCGCGAAATGGGGTCAAGTGATGTGCGCGTCCATTAGGAACGACGCTGGAAAGAAGAGACAGAGAGACAGCGATCTCGGGCTCAGGAAGGGTTTACGCATGCCATTACTGAGAAGCGTCACGGGCCTTCGGTTTGGATGGTGGAAGGAGCTCGCGACGAAGCATGCATAGCTAGCTTCCGTAGTTCCGTTTGCTCATATACCTAGCGTACGCTTAGGCTGCTGATTTTGGAATTTGGACCAGCGCGCCACGTCTAGACGTAGAACATGAGAGAGGACCATGCTTTCGCGTTATTTGGTTGTAAAGTCTCTTAACGGGACTGTGTTTTTGCTGCGATTTCTGCAATGGAATTTTGCAGGAAACATAGCAATTCACGCAAGGTGTCATAAGAGCATCTTCAATAGTGTATTTATTATCGTCTCTTAGCTATGTCACATCAACGAAATTCTATGTGGAGAAGAGATGGAAGTACCGGTCATCTCTTTCCAAAGAGACTGTTGTGCACGCGAAACAAGACATAGTACATTAATCTACTCTAGTTGATATGTAGACTCATTTCAAAGAAAAATTATAAAATATAAATATTGTAGAATATACTAGAGACTATCTATTGGAGATGTTGTATCTAAATATGATGTAGTATATCTTAGAGATAAAGTTATCTCTAACTATTGGAGATACCTAACAGGGCACTTAGCACTGCCTTATCCATATGTCCGTGTTGAACGTTAGCCGCCACCAGCGCAAACGTGTTTCTCTACAAGTTGGGCTGAAACTGGTTGGCTAGACACATGTATATACAATATTACACGGACCCGAGACCAACTACCGGACACTATCATAATCATACTGATGGTCCAATTCTGCTTAAATTTCATTGCTACCAGAACATATAAAAGCATGGCTACTGCACCATTGAAAAGTATGGCTACACTAGCTAGCTACTCTCCCGTGGTCCAGCGAGTAGGTAGTCTGTACACGGATTTGTATTCTCTACCTAGCACGCTCTTCACGCATCGTATAGTGTTAGTAGTACGTATTTTATTCTAGCCCCAATTTGGTGCCTCTGTATTCTCTTTCGTTTTCTCCTTTTTGTTACACTGTACAAAGCACATAACTACAGCGCATGCACCACATGGATTCGGTGTAAAAGACCTCCCCCACGTGAGATGCCGCTTTGATGTTTTTAAACATCTGCCTAGGGAGAGAGAGATGTGCAGGCTGGAAATAAAAAGGCTAGAATTGTATATTTGCTCATTTTTGGAACACAAAATTTTTCTTGGAATCAATTCATTTACTACAGGAATAAGAAGAAGAAAAACTGCGTTCCAAAAAAGGTTAGAATTGCATATTTGACCATTTTTGGAACGCAGAAAATTCAAAGAAATCAATTCATTGCCGAACAAGAAAAAAAATTTCCGTGTTCCAAAAGGGACGAGTGCTAGTTAATTCTACGATCATTCGCTAGTTGAATTGTTGAACTACAGAAAATTGAGGACCAAAGGCCAATATGTGATTCGTGTGTCGTGTTTTCCTATTTAAGTAACATTTTGTCGTTATAGTTTTTAAAATGCATTTGAAACAGTGAGCAAGGACATTGCTCGATGGTGACACTTCTCCCAGTAGTCCAGTAAGGTAAGCCAACGAGCAGTCAAACCAAGAATGGGCTGGCCGATCAATAGTAAACATGTGCAAACGGGGGAAACTGATGGCAAGTGTGTAGAAAAGTATTTGTGGCTGACAAGTGATCAGGTAAGTGCTTGGTCGTGAGTAAAAAGGGAGAGTGGGCAACCATAGAGGCATAGAGAGGGAGGGGGTGTGTAATTCTTTTAAAATTATCCAAAATTACCTATATAGGGTAGATTATATTCTATAACCCTATAAAACTTTAAGCTCAAACTCAATCGTGCTTGCAAGATAGATGGGAAAGACAAATTCAACAAGAATAGCAATCACTTGGTACTTGCCCATTTCAAATTTTCCTAATACGATTAAACTTGATCTTAAAACTTTACATGGTTACAGAATATCTCCTCTCCTAGGTTAGGTATGATGATTTTGTTAAGAATTTTTGAAAACTTTACTTGTGGTTTCGACAGAGAGTACGTAAAATAAAAAAGAGTATCATCCCTCGAGTGAGAGAACTTTTGTTATTAATTAATCTTTTTTAAAATTTTATTTTAAAGTTAACTCCACGAACTTTATTTCCAATTCTAACAATTTGGTCACACTATCACCCGTGGCGTGACAAAACAATATTGTCACATCATAGGATAAGTCTGCTAAAAAAATATTTTTCTTCGCGTCACTGGTGGTGGCGTGGTGAAACAAATCTTGTCATGCCACCGTGGTGGCGTGACAAACTAATCAGAATCTGATTTAGCGCTAGAGCGATGTTGTTTTTGATCCGTAAGCGTAAAAAAATTTAATTAAAAATAAAGTTTGCGAGATTAACTTAAAAATAAAAAAGGTATTAAATATAAAAAATCCGAGTTTGATGGCTGAAGGTAGCAGCAACTAGCAACAATGCTTATTGCTGTAGTACAGTTTTTTAAAAATAAATCTTGGTACTATATTTAGCAGCAGCCCAGTACAAAACTGGTACAGAATTATCACACCAAATAGGAGATGACGCAGAGGAATAAAGTGAAAACAGAAGGCATGCATCTACAGCACTCAGCCAGAAGAGAGGGAAAAAATGCAGTAAAAATGAACCCCCAGAAGCAACAGCAGAAAAGAAAAAAAAAAGCAGCCATGATGGAGTGGGAGCAATAATAAATACTCGAGACGAGTCCAGCATTGGGAAAAGCGGCAAGCAACGACCAATAAAGAAACGCGACGTCGCCTGCACCCACACAGGAAAGGCGCCGAGTTCCCTATTATTATTTCTCCAGCCTGGACGAACACCCACACGGGCGAACGCGCCGAGCTCTGCTCTCCTCGCAGCTCGCACAGAGAGAGAGAGACACAGCGAGCAAGAGCAGAAGAAGAGAGAGAGAGAGCTTTTGTTTGGTTGAGAGGCCACAAACTCCACGCCCAATCACGGAGGCTGTGCTTTCTTTAAGCGCTCCCACGGTGGAGGCCGAATCATCTCTGGCCACTTCGGCATCTGCCGGAATCGATACCACCACCACCGCGCTGCCTGCATAAATACCACCTCCCCTGCCACTCCCACTTCCCCCCTCTCCTCCCCTCCTCCCGCTCCTCCCAAGAGCTCGCCTTCCTTTCCCTCTGAGAAGAAAGGCGGAATCTTGGTCAGTCGTTTCATTGGCTGAGATGATGAAGGAGTCGTATATGGAGGTGCTGCCGCTGCCGCCGGCGCCCTACTTTGCCGGGCAGGCGGGCGGGTGGTTCCTGCAGGACTGGCGGGACGGCGTTGGCGGCGGGGCGTGGACGCTGGAGGAGAACAAGGTGTTCGAGGAGGCGCTGGCGCGGGTCGACAGGGACGCGCCGGACCGGTGGGAGCGGGTGGCGGCGTTTCTGCCCGGCAAGACGGTGGCCGACGTCATGACGCACTACGGCGACCTCGAGAACGACGTCTGCTTCATCGAGGCCGGGCTCGTGCCCTTCCCCCACTACAGCGGCGGCGGCTCCCCGTCCTCCGGTTTCACCCTGGACTGGGACGGCGGCGACGCCGCCGCCGACCTGGCCTTCAAGCGCTCCTGCTACATGGTCGGCGGCAAGCGCGGGCGCGCCCCGGACCAGGAGCGCAAGAAAGGCGTGCCCTGGACGGAGGAGGAGCACAAGTAAGCCCCAATTAACCCACACAGTCTTGAATCTTGATGGAATTGAAGCAATTGATGGATCCGCGCGTCTTCTTGGGAGCTGAATTGGTGCATTTGTTTCTTGGTTAGGTTGTTCTTGATGGGGCTGAAGAAGTACGGGAGAGGGGACTGGAGGAACATCTCGCGCAACTTTGTCACGAGCCGGACTCCGACGCAGGTGGCCAGCCACGCGCAGAAGTACTTCATCCGGCTCAACTCCGGCGGCAAGGACAAGCGCCGCTCCAGCATCCACGATATCACCACCGTCAACCTCCCCGACGACGACCACAGCAACCCCTCTCCCTCTCCGCCCTCCGTGCTCACCGCCAACTCCACCCCCTCCTCCGCCGCCGCCCCGGTCATCTCAGAGCAGTTCGGCGTGCTCGTCGACAGCAAGCCGCCCTCGCCACTCGGCCGCAGTGGACACCACCACTTCATTCCTCATCCCTACGGCAACGTGAAACTTGAGGCCAGTAATCCTCACGCAGCCGGCTATCACGGCGGCCGCCTCGACGACTCTGTTCTGATGCAGATGCAATGCCAGCTGCAACCTCTCGGTTGACCACGGTTCTTGGAGCAGCAACCCAGTCTACGGAGAAAGCTCTCATCTTTGGGCGTGCACGAGGAGGGAGAAGCACCCAGCTGCGCCTACGTACGTGCACCTTGATTCCAACCAACAATGGAGTAAAGAAAAAGAAAGGATCATAAAACTATGAGGACAAGCCAGCAACAGTGGAGATAAAGTATTCCAGAGATGAGAGGACAAGAACCACAAGAAGAATGGAGTTGGGGGTGATAGATATGGCGTTTCTGCGTTTCGCCTCTGTAGATAAGACCACGATCACGGTGAAATAATCAATTTCCTATTGCTATTGATTAATCAATCTCCTGTGCTATGGGAGGCTTGAGCTTGGGCACAGGAGGAGTACTAGCTAGGTGCTGGGATTACACTGCCGTTTTTCATTTATGTATTTATTGATCAGCTAATGTCATGCATGTATTTGGATAGCACGTAGCAGCAGCAGCAGCAGCATACTGTCCGGCGTTCTTTTTCTTTTTGTAAGGTTTTTAACTTCAGTTGAGGCCTTGAGGGTATTAGCATTGGTCACCCTCCCATTATCCCGTGCTTTATTAATGATGAATTGATGATGATAATGATGATTGCATTTGTCACCCTCTCATCTGCTCTTTCCTGTCGCTTTTGAGGGAATAAAACCTGAAGAAGATCGATGTTGTAGGACTGAGTATACATTGGTCAGTCTCTCTGCAGTGCAGTGGTCTAGAATCTAAGCTTCTTTATTGACTTCTCTTTGGCCGAAAATTTCGTCTTACAGTTTTCAAGTACCGTACTTGCTCGCCAAATGACAGTTTATTAATGACTTCACCCGTGTCAGAGATCAGGGCTGGTCTAGACTAATATACTCACTCCATCTTGTGCCCTCTTCTTTAGTAGTTGAATTCAGTGGCTCCTCGTGGCCAATTGGAGAGGAGCATTGGGAGAGCTTATTGATTTGTTTAGCTGAAATGGAGGTTGTACCTTGCAAGTACCCCAGCTGATGCTGATGGAGGTGTGGCTGGCACACAGGCAACAGTGGCAGGGAATGAGTTGAAGGTCCACCAAGGAACAAGGCATCACATGCCCTAACCTCTATCCGTTGTTTTTCTCCTCTCTTTTTTTCCCATCTAAAGCAGGAGCAACTCGTCCTCCCCTATGGTTGGCCGCAGCCCACAGAGACACACCAATGAAAGGAACAACAGCACAAAGTGTGTGCACAGCTGCACAGTTCGCTGCTGTTGCCGGATTCATTTCGCCCCAAGTTGCGCAGACACAACATTCCTGCAGATCCACTCGGAAAGTCCATTAGTGGCTCACATCACACCATCAAGCGTGAGGATTCGGACAGTTTCAGTGGCCGGTTGCTTGGCGATGTGCATCGGTGAAAAACAGAAATGCTTCTCTGATACGATACCGCGCGCCAACTTTTCCTTTGATTTGTTCAGCAAGACGCAATCTTGGGAGAATTCCCGGCCTCCGGTGGTGGCTGTGGTATCTCCTCGACCGTGGACAACCGTAAGAATCTTCTGACCGTCGAGAAAGAGGGAAAAGTGAGGTTTTCATGTTCTATCTATGTTTCTTTCTCTCTGAAATTGGAGTCTCCATAATCTACAGAGAAATTTTAGGATTTATCTTAAACACATAAAATTCATAAGAGTCTAATTCCTACAAATTGTTTTTTTTTTAAATCCTCGCATTTTAGATAGCCTCCTATATGCCATAGAAAGAAAGAGAGGAATATAGATAGACCCCATGGAAAGAGAGCATGTTCACCCGTGATGGGGATGTTAATGAAACACAAGACAAGAGATGATATACTTGAACAGAATCTGACGTTGCTTGTTTCGAGGGTTAAGGCACCCAATAGGCCAGTTTTAACAGGACGTTTTGTCCGGTCAGGACAGTGGCAAGCGAAGAATTGGTGTTTACGAGTTACTCGCTGCTCGGTGTTACTACCTGCCTCTTCATCACATGATATCCAGCCTCTGAATCTTATGAGGCGGTTGGTGTCCCCTCCTTTGAGAACCGTCTGATTTTATTTTAATCTCCTTGCCCTACACTGTTGTCTCTGTCAGTGTGGCAATATGGCATTATACTACTACTGTGTAGGAGTATATTATTATTATATTGTTAACTATTGGCTCCAGTCTATCGCAGAAGGCCAAGCAACCACAATGGCAACTTGCAGATGTGGGGCTGCTAGTGGGCCCCTCCGAGGGCACACAAGTGGGCAGGAGCGAAAGATGCATGAAATCCAACACAAGCAAAGTGGGCCTGTGTGCCTTTCCTTCTCCTTTTGCTTTCTTTACTCTCCTCACTCTCTTTTGGTTTCTTTTCCTCCCTCTCCCTAGGAATTGGCAACGCTACCCCTTACATACCCCACCCCCCTGTGGTCACAAAGACAGAAATACATATCGTTTTGGATATAAAAACACAACTTTTACCACTAATTTCTATTCTAATATAGTTATAATAGCCAATAAAATTATATTATCATAAAATTACTTTTCAAGACAAATCTATACATACAGTTTTCATGTATCCAATATAAATATTTAAAAAGATATCGATAACAAAATTTTAAAAGTTTGGCTGCACGTATCCCAAAACAACATGTACTTATGACCGGAGGGAGTACAACTTTGTTTACTGGAGGTGAAGTAAGGTGTAGGCCATCTCCAATGTGCCAATGCAAGCACATTTTCTTGAAGGTGGTTGTATTCTCCCACAAATTCACAAGTACCCATCAAGCATCATTGTTTAACTAAGCATTGATGCTTAAGTTTTGGCACACTCTCTTTTCGACATGGCAAACAAACTACCTCTAAACACCTGTCAACCTGGTGCATTGGAGAGACACGTTAATGGTTTCTCCACCATCTTACTGAGCCCTGTTCCTTTGTTGCGTAAACGTGGAGTAACACTTTGCGCGCTGTAGCCTGCAGAGGATCTGTGCCCGGTGAAGGTGTGGAGTTCTGGTCATTGCTAGTGCCGCTGAGTGTTCTCGGCGTTGCCGAGCTGCCATTGGGCGGGAGTTGGGGGAGGCTTGCATCGACACCGCGGCGCTTTTGGGCATCATGTGCCGGCGTCCGAAAAAGCCTTTGCACGTAGGGGTATTCAGATTCCTGGGGCTCTGCAAATGGACACATAATTGAGCAGGGACTAGAGGCAGAGGCTGGGCGCAGAGATTCGAGATTCCGCCCCCTCCTTTCTCGCGTCGGACCACAAAGATTTGCTACGGGCGGAGCATATCATAATGGGAGAAAGGGGGGGAGCTTCACAGCTCAAAGCAAAGCAGTTTCAGTAATAAAACAGAAAGACTGACTGTAACTGTTTCAGCACCACTAAGCAGTAAGCACCCATTCATGGGTTAGCTCTCTTAAGTATCCATTTGTTCGGACAACTTATCAGTCGGTGCTATCAAATTCGACAAACATGCATTTGTTCGTACCCATAGCAGTGCGGCAACTAAAAAAAGAGAGTAAAATCCTTGGAGGCTAGTGCTTTTAGCGCACAATCATGGGTCTTCCCCCCCCGTCTAATTCAGCTCAGCACGCCCTTGTATATAAAAAGGCGGCCACTTCGCTTCCTTTTTCCAAAATGAACGGAAGGCCCAAGTATCCACGGTTAGATTTGGTAGAAAGAGCTTAGATTAGCCTAAGTAGGTATAGCTAACCCCGCACTTAGAGAGAAAAAGCTCGCGATTTTGGCGTAGTCGACACTTGACATGCCCACCGGGGAGCTGATCGTGCGCAGGCAGTAAACAAATGCGCTCCAAAACCGACTACTAGCAGCAGAATTATTGGAGTACCGGGCAGGTGTAGTTTCCCGGCAGGAGGCCGTGAGTAGTTTACTCCCACTACGATCAGAATACCGAGTCTTTGGTTAAAATAACACGTTTCACGATGAAATAGAAAAAAATAGTTCTATGTAAACAAATTAGTAAAAATGTCACCAGTGCCGTACTCAAAATAGTCCACAGACGCGCGGTAGGCTACATGACGAGATCCGGTAGGCTACGTAGCGAGCTCCTATTTGGCTGCAGTAGGCTTGCTGCGCTTGCAGAAAGTGGCAAGTAGCGTGGGCAGGCTACTGCCGCTCTCTTGGGGTGTGGCAGGCCTGTTGCCGCTCAGTGGGGGTGTGGCAGACCTTTTGCTGTAGCGTTTTCACGTGGCAGAGTGTTATTTTTGTCATTTCGTTTTTTAGTGGACTATTTTTGTTATTCGCTTCAAAAACACGCTAAATGAGCCAAAAGCACTAGAATACTTCCCTCCACTGTACATACTGTGCTGAAGCACAGCACGAGTCCCTTTTCTTTCCTTCCTCTTGCTTGATCACTAGACAACAACAACAACTACTACAAAAGTACATTCCCCAAGAACATGATGGCAGGACATGAGTGACATACCGTATGTATAACGCCAAGTTGTTGCACTTGCGCCCAATTATATATCGCAGCTGTTCAGTGCAAGCTGCATTCTGCAAAGGCAAGGGGGAGGGAGAGTAAACTGGTCAGGATCGGCTGCTTCGGCATCTGCATCCCCTTAGCAGTCAGATGGCAACCGAGCAACAACTGATCACTGAAACGACGTCATGGGTGAGATGAGACGAGATGCCCTGCCCGGTGCTTCATTATCGCTGTTATGAATAGCACTTGTATTCGTAATGCGAGTATATATATAAGTATATGTATGGTATATATGCAGATAATTCTTTATACAACAGAGAAAATACAAGCAATAATACACATCTAACACCCCCTTAAACTTATGATAGATCAATAATATGAAGTTTTTAGAGATAGAAGGTGTGTTAGGCTCTGGTCTGTGCTTTTGTGAATAACTCTACCAATTAAAGCTCTGAAGGTACATACTGAAGAGCAACAATCTGGTCCTGCACCTGTATCCACATATAGTAAACATCAACACCAATATACTTTGTAAGCTTACGCTTCACCGGATCTTCAGCAACGCACCAATACGCATGTAAATTAACTGGGAGCATCTGCGTTGCTTCTCCGGTACTGCTATTGACTCCAGCGCTGCATCAAAGGCCGTTCAAATCAACAGGGTCGTTCGAGCAGCGGGTAGCCTTCAGCCCATCACCGTAGGGGACCGACCTCTCCAACTACAACCATTACAATACGTGCCTGTGCCTTCGAATCTCGTATAGCATGATGCGTCGTATGGGTTCCCTTCTCTGTCTGCAGATTAATACTTCTCTCCAGCAGCTTCTTCTCTGTGCATACCTGTAAATTGTAAAGCGTGGATGTGTCACATACACTGACGTTTGTGCAAATGAAAATGGAAGAGGGACCATCCAATTATTTTACGCACCGGTTGAAACTGGGGCGGGGGTGCACATGCATGCGAGAAGAGTGAAGATGGATGCCTCAATAATGGGCACATGCCACCAGATTGAATGGGGAACGCACATGAGAAAGAAACAATTGCCTGTGATATGCATGCAGGTGCAGCAGTACTGACTGGCTGACCGCTGAGAGATTGGCAAAGCATCTACCAGTAACCAGTTACAAATTACCATACTACCCCCACCCCTGACTATATTTGCCACCAGGAGAGTTGACACACTGTAATTGTACGATTTTCCTCCATGTGGAACAGATCTCGTTTCCAGGGTCTAAGAACTAGTAAGATTGACACTGCGGGAATAATTTATATAAGAGTACAATTCCTTGGTGAGATGTCCTGGACATCGTTATCAAATTTTTTTTTGAGGGAAAACTGCAGAGGAGGCCCCTACAGTATATGTTAAAAATATAAAAAAATAGAGAAAGCTATTTCCTTTAAAAAATAATCAATAAAAAAAAGCAGATTTTAAGCCCCCCTTCACTCTATGCATATGTAGAGTGATTTCCTGGAATAAAATTTTCCATCTACCAAAATTTGGACTTGTACCTTCAAAAACCTTTCCATTTCTTTGCTTCCAGATGTGCCATGCAGATATAATGAATATTTCCCTGGAGAAAGGGTGTTGGTAATTTTGTTTTGCTTGTTTCAACATGTCAAAAAAGATAATAGATGTATTCCAATTGAAACCAAGATAGTTCCAACACTTCTTACTGAAAGGACATGCGAACAAAGAGATGCAACAGTCTTCCTGCAGTCCCTGTCCACATCGTTATCAGTTGCTCCTAGTGATCTAAAGAAACTAAAATATGTCGAATTTTGGAAGAAATAAACCACCATAGCAAGGGAAGGATTGTTAGAATAGGACTCTATTTGTATTTTCTTATCTGTATATGTCAACCCTTTTGTGCTCTCTATATATATTGTCCATTGAACCCTCTTGAATATACACACAATATTCATAACATGGTATCAGAGGTAGGACTCTAACCCTAGTTTTTCCTTTGAGTGCTGCCACCGCCGCCACCGCCATCCACAGTACCGAGCCGCCGTTCGCCCTCTTGAGTCGCCGCTGCCGCTTCTTGAGTCGCCGCCGCAAGAAGATTCGTTAAAGCCGCCGCCGCCGCTGACCGAGCCGACGTCGCTTGTTGGCCGCCGCCGCCGCCGTCGCTCGTCTGCCATCCGAACCACCGCTCGGAGGAGGAGGACCCCGCCGCCGTCGCCACTCATTGCTTTGCCGAGGAGTAGCCGCCCGGCCCTTTAAGTTCTGGTAGGTGATTTAGCGGACCAAAAAAGAAAAAGAAAAAAAAAAGTGGAAAGAAAGAACGTTGCTCTAACCGCCGCGCCGTCCCGTGCCACCTATTAAACTTCATTGCCTTGGTCGCTGCGCCATTCACCGTCGCCTACCGATGGCTTCTGTTCCATCAACTGTGATCCCGTTCTCGAGAACTAAGCTTCATGGGACAAACTACAGGTTGTGGTCTTCACTCATGGAGATCACGCTCGATGGTCTTCGCCTCTAGGGACATGTCACTGGTGCCCGACTTTGTTCGCTGTCGCCAGTTCAGCCTTCTCCCCGACAGCCTGTTTTTGCACCTCCTGCAGAAGATGAGGCTGCCAAGAAAGAGAGGTAGAGGCCGATATTGCTGCTGCTGCTGCTAATGAGGCTTTTCAGTATGCCATAGATGCTTTTGAGTGCTGGTGTGCTGATGAGGCCCGTGTTCAAGCCATCCTGGTTGTTAGCGTCGATGACTCCATCCAGCCAAACTGGTTTGCGTGCTACTCGTCAGATCTGGGAGTACTTGCGTGAGCGATACCAGCAGAGCGGCGATACTCAGTTCTTTTCGCTTCAGCGTGAGTTGGAGACGCTTCGCCAGGAAGACTCCTCCGTTGATGACTTATTCTGAGCCCTGGTCAGTCTCTAGCACCAGCTGGATGGCTCGCTTCTCCACTCTGCCAGAAGTGTCATAAAGTACAGAAGGTAGATCGTGATCGCCTTCGCCTTTATGACTTCGTTTGCCGTCTTTGCCCAAAGTTTGAGCTTGTCAGGGCTCAACTGCTGAGCCGCTCACCACGACCGACAGTCACTGAGACTCTTTCGACGCTTCGTGCTGAGGAGCTTCACCGCGGGCATGGTTAGGTAAGGCGAGGCGACCCACCCCCCTCACACCTTTTAAGCGGTAAGGCGTAAGGCGAGGCGACACCTTACTACATCTTAAGGCGAGGCCACGTAGGATTTAAAAATATAGGATTTGAGGAATCATCTAATATTGTGTTTCCTTCCTACCTTGTTGTTCATCTACTCTGCGATGGCAATGCAAATAAATAAACAAACAAAAGGTCACCAACAGGCCAACACCCCGTGATCAGAGCATCATCCCAATTGGCCCTGCCCGTTCCACCTACCCACCCACCTGCCTTGACCCCCACTTTGCCCATTGCCCGTCTCCTCTTTTCTTCCGCTCACCGACACTTCCGCCCGACCGACAGCAAGCGCTTCCTCTTTTCTTCCGCCCGCCTCCTCTTCTTCGGCGGGGACAGCAAGCACTGCAACTGCCGTCATGCATCTTTGCACGCCACGCCACTCTCTCTCTTGCGCCTCACAGGTCCTCCCAGCCGCCTCCTCGGTCCTCGTGCGTAGCCTCCTCCGGTCCTCCCTCAAGCCGCCACTTTGTCGCCTCCTCGGTCCTCCTCACTCACAAGCCCTTGCCGCCTCCTCCGATCCTCCCTCGCCCCCGGCCCGCCGTCTCCTTGGTCCTCCCTCGGCCAGCGGTGCTGCCACGCCCATGTCGCGCCACCTCCCCTCTCCCTCTTCCTCTCCGGCCGACGCCTTAGGCCTAAGGCGGGGGCGACACCTTGCCCCCCGACGGCGCCTTAGCGCTTAGGCGACACTTAGGCGACGCCTAAGCGGCGCCTTAATAACCATGACCGCGGGTTAGCAGCATAGTTTGTTCCGGCTGTGCTTGCTACCCCTTCCTCTTTGACTACACCGACGGTTTCTGCTTCGACTACAGTCCCTCCTTAGGTGTCTATTTCTGCTCCTGTTTTTGCACCAACTGGGGTTCAGTGCAATTATTACAAGAACTTCGGGCATGACTACCAACGTTGTGCGGTGCGAAAAAGGCAGAATAAGGCGCGTGGAGTTGGACGCTCCAAGGGAGGGCAAGGAGGCCCTTCCTCTACAGGAGGACATACCAGCATGTCAGGATCTTCTTAGTGAGGTGACTCTGTTCAGCAGTTCTACCAGACTCTACTTTAGTAGCTCTCTCTCAACTCAGCAGGTTCTGCTAGTCTAGCTCAGACGTCTCCTTCAGGTACTTCTTGGGTTCTGGATTCTGGTGCCTCTTTCTATATGACACCAGACTCCACATCTCTCATTTCAGTAGGACCTCCTGTTTTTCCTATCTCGATTCGAGACGGTAAGACGGTACTCCTTTGTCATCGTGATCGAGGCACTCTTTTGTCTACTGACTTTTCTATTCTAGTTGTTTCTCATGTTCCTCAGCTTACCATGCAGCTTCTCTCAATGGGTCAGCTCACTGATCTCGCCTGTAGGGTTGGTTTTAACTCTCACACCTGTTTTGTCCAGGACCGACAGACAGGGACGGTACTTGGGACTGGCCGGCACCGTAGGGATCATCAGGGTCTCTACATTCTTGACCGCCTCCACCTTCCGTCCACTTCAGTTGCTCCTATCACCTCTACATCCACTGCCACTGCTGGCACCACCTAGAGTTTTTGTGCAGTGGCATCATCGTTTAGGTCACTTGTGTGGGTCTCATCTTTCTTCATTAGTTCCTCAAGGTGTTCTTGGACGTGTTCCTGTTGACACGTCCATATTTTATCAGGGTTGTAAGCTGGGCAAGCAGCTCCAACTTCCTTATCATTCTAGTGAGTCCTTATCTTCTCCCCCTTTTGATTTAGTTTATTCAGATATATGGGGACCTGCGCCTATTATCTCTAAAGGCGAGCATAAATCTTATGTGATCTTCATTGATGATTATTCTCGTTTTACATGGATTTTCCCTATATCTAATCGTGGTCAGTTTCTTTCGATCTATTGTAGCTTTGCAATGATGGTTCGTACTCAGTTTGATTCTCCCATCCATACTTTTCGCTGTGATTCTGCTGGCGAGTACTATCTTGGCGCTTTTAGACAGTTCCTTTCTGAGCAGGGCACTCTTTACTAGTCTTCTTGTCATGGTGCCCATGCTTAGAATGGGGTTACTGAGCGCAAACATCGTCATCTGATTGAGACTGACCGCACTCTTCTCCTTGCCTCTCACGTTCCACCACATTTACGGGTCGAGGTCGCTTTCTCTGTTGCATATCTCATCAATATACAGCCTTCCACTGCTCTTAAGGGTGTCAGTCCTATATAGCGTCTCTACTCTCGAGCCCCCCAGTACACTCACCTTCGTGTTTTTGGCTGTACTTGTTTTCTTCTACTACAACCTCGTGAACGCACTAAACTATCAGCCTAGTCAGTTGAGTGCGTGTTTCTTGGTTACAGTTCTGAGCAGAAGGGTTATCGTTGCTTGGATCTTTCTGCTCGACAGATCAGGATTTCACGAGACGTTGTCTTTGACGAATCTCGACATTTCTTCTATCGAGATTCGGCCCCTCCTGCTTCCACCGTTGAGTCGATTTCATGGTTGTCTCTTTCTGACTCTTCACCAATTTCTTCACTATCACAGTCTTCCCCTGGTCCGTCTCTAGTGGTTCCTTCCATATCTCCGCCCCTGGTGCTACCTCCTATAGCACCGCCTCTTGTTCCTGCAGCACCACCGTCTCGTTTCTCTAGTATTCACTTCTCCAGGTGTCCTTGTCCTTTTTTTTGACGGTAAACAGGAGGGAAAGAATCCCTACTGAAATATATTAAAGAACAAAAAGAGATATTTACAAAGAGCAGAAGGAAGAAGATACAAAAGGACCCAAGAAACTTTAAAGGAAATCTCTCAACCACTCAACAAACTCCCTTCGAAGAGAAGGCTTGACCCTAAGAATAACCAAGGAAAAAGCTTCTCTGAACTCTCGTTTCCAAGCAGAAAGAGAGACCACCCCATTACTAAAGATGACCTTATTGCGAATAGTCCAGATGGTCCAACAAGCAAGGATGACAATCTCTTTAAAACACTTGACCCCAAAATCGGTCTTTCCAACTTGGAGGAGCTCAACAACCGAGAGAGATAAGTCCCAAGAAAAACCAATGAATCGCCAGCACCACTGACTAAAGGAACAGCCGAAGAAAAGATGCTTCAGGGATTCAGTATGATGTTGAGTACAAAGCACACACTCATAACTTTCAAGCAAAAACTTCTTGCGCTGGAGGAGATCTCGAGTATTTAACCTATCCTTAAGGAGCAACCAAAAAAAGACCTTTTGCTTACTCATGCAAGAGGACTGCCATACCCAAATAAAAGGAGGTGGAGTAGGGGCTTGACCCAAAAGATGAGCATATGCCAGTTTAGGAGTAAAAGAGGAACCCCAAATAAAGGACCAAACATCTAGATTGACTTGAAGAGGAACAAAAGGATCCACGGCCGTGCAAAGAGACTGAAATTCAAGCAGTGCAGTCGGTGAAAGAGGAAGATGGAAATAAGAAAGTAGATCCAAACGTTGCAGAAAGTGCCCGACTGAGATATCTTGCTTCTTGGCAAACGAAAAGAGGTGAGGCCAATTTAAAACCGGGAAGCCAACATCCCACATGTCCCTCCAAAAGAGACAGGATTGCCCTTCAGAAACCGAACAACTGGAGAATCCTTTGAAGTCATCCAACAAACGAAGCAGGTCTCTCCACCAAAAAGAACCACACAATCTATCTGAACTCAGCACCAATTGATTAGAATAAAGAGCCCTCCAAGTTAACTGCACCCAAGGAATGTTAACCTTATTCAGAAATTTATTCAAATGCTTCGTCAACATGGCCTTGTTTTGTAAGCGTAGATTAAGAATACCAAGACCTCCTTGCTTTTTAGGCCGACACACCTGCTTCCATGCCACAAGATAACCACCTTTCTTGTTGATATCTGAGCCATGCCATAAAGCATGCATTCGCAGGCGATCAATTTGAGTAATAACCTTCGCAGGAAGCTTAAGGGAAGCCATATGATAAATAGCTTGCGAGGAGAACACTGAATTTACCAACACCAAGCGTCCGCCATAAGAGAGGAACGGAGAAAGCCCAAATAATCTTCTGCTAATTCTGTCCAACAAAGGCATATAAGACTCAAACTTTGGTTTCAAAGTTCCCAAAGGCAACCCCAAGTAAGTGAAGGGAGATGATCCTACTTGACAGCCAAAAGTCTTGGCTAGATAAAGCATTTTATTCTCCTCCACATTGATAGGAATCAACGATGATTTGTGAAAATTAACATGTAATTCAGTCGAATCAGCAAACAAACGAAGAAGCCCTTTTAAACAAAATAATTGAAACGCGTCCACTGGCATAAAAAGGAGCGTGTCATCCGCATATTGAACAATGGGATAGTCTTGACCAAAATCAGAATCCAGAGGATAAGAAAAAACTCCCTTTGCTGCAGCTTCATTAATAATGGATTGAAGAAGGTCCGCAGCTAAAACAAACAACAAAGGGGAGAGAGGGTCACCCTGTTGCACTCCTCGCCGACAATGAAACACTTTGCCGGGGACGCCATTTAACAGCACCGCAGATGTACCCGAGCAAAGAATATGACAAATCCATTGTTGCCATTTCTCACTAAAACCTTTGCTTTTGAGCATTGCAAGAATGACATGATGCTCCACTTTGTCAAAAGCCTTCTCAAAATCCAACTTGATAATGACAATTTTATTCTTTGAATGATGACACAGATGCAGGTATTGAAAGGCCCAAGCCAGGCAATCTTGAATTGTTTGCCCTTTAATAAAACCATATTGATTAGTATGAATGACTTTCAAAATAACTGATTGCAAACGATTGGCCACCAATTTAGTTAAAAGCTTGAGCGAGCTATTTAACAAAGATATAGGCCGAAAGTCATTGACATTTTCTGGATTCGACTTCTTAGGAATCAAAGTGATAAAAGAAGAATTAATACTATGAATATGTAACTGATTATCACAGAAGTCAGAGCATAAGCGGTAAAAATCTAGAGCAATTAGAGACCAGCATTTCTTCAAGAAGAAACCATTGAAGCCATCAGGCCCTGTTGCCGAATCCGAATCTAGGTCAAGTACTACTCGATCTATTTCCTTAATAGAAAACCGGATGTCTAAGTTATCCAAGATGGTCTGCTCCACAGGCGATATCAAAGAGTCCAGATCATACATCATGGCACTCCCCTCAGAAACCCCCAATCGGTCTTTAAAGGATGCCCAAAGCACTGCCGCCTTTTGTGAATGATCCGAAATAGATGAACCATCCTCTAGGACCAAGTGAGCAATGTAGTTCCTTTTGTACGTGGATGAAGCAACAGATTGGAAATTTTTTGAATTTTCATCACCAAATTTCATCCACCGAATAGTGGCTCGTTGCTTCCAATAAACTCGTTTGGCTTCTAACAACCTGATCAAATGGGACTTCAAGATGCGCCTGAAATTCCTTTCCACCAAACATAACGGTCTTTGATCCTCTAGACCATCAAGCAAAGCTAAGACCCAGCTGGAATTACTAATGAGTTGCGATAAATTAGAAAGTCTTTTACTCCACATCTGTAAACCTCTTCTTAACACCTTGAATTTAGAGGAGATAATCTGAGCAGCATTAGGAACTGCAGGTGAAGAATTCCAAAAGGAAGTGACTGTGGGGAGAAAAGAATCAAAATCCACCCAATAGTTTTCAAAACGGAAAATGTTGGACCTTGGAATGGAGGAGGAAATCTGAATAGAGCAAGGGACATGGTCTGAAGTAAGATGAGCTAGATGGGTAGCTAAAGTATTAGGGAAAACAAGAGACCAAGTAGCCAAAGAAAACACCCAATCAATCTTCTGAAGAAGGGCATCACCTTGCATATTACTCCAAGTGAAATCCCTGCCCTTAAGAGGGATTTCAATTAAACCCAATCGCTGAATAGCTTCATCAAAGCGCAGCATAGAAGACACATTACCACCAGGCTTATTCTGGTTTTCTGGACTGCGGAGAAGGTTAAAGTCACCAACCAGCAGCCAGAGCTAAAAAACCGTGGGGTCGAGACCAAAGAGCCAATCCAAAAACTCTAATTTGCCAACAGAAGAACAAGGGCCATAGATGTTTGTAAGGAATCAACATTGGTCATTTAGGGTTGAAGTGAGTTTGATAGTCAAGGAAAAGTTGGTCTGAAGCACTAAGGAGCCATCAAACAAAGACCCATTCCAAGCCGTAATAATACCACCTGAAGCGCTGATAGCAGGAACATAGCAAAATTTGTTAAACCTCCTGGGTGCAAAGTTACGCAAGAACCGGTAGTCAAAAACCCCCCTCTTTGTCTCCTGGAAGTAGAAAACTGAACAAGAGCTTTCCTCAATCTTAGCCCTGATGTCGTCCCATTTACCTAGGGAGTTGAGACCTCTGACATTCCACGAAAGAACATTCCAATGCCTAGAACGATTCATAGATAACAATGAAGCAAAAGTAACAAGCTAACCACCCTAGGTAGACTAGCAAACTCAATCCACTCCAAAAGGAAACAAGATGAAAAGGAGAAAAAGATAACAACAGCAGGTCATAACTGATACTAAACATAGAGTACCAGAAGTTCCCACTGGAAGGCCCAAAACGAAAAGCCAACATCAGTACAGACCAACGAGTCTTAACAAAAGCGCGAAACAACGGCCCAAGGAAACAAAAACTAAAGATGACCCAAAGAGGACTAGTCATCATCAGGACGCAGACAGCTCACAAGGAGAAGCCTAGCAGAAGTCCACCCCGATGTGGTGGACGAGGTCCACAGACAAGAAAGGAGGCACCTCCTTACAATGAGACTGGCGTCTTCCTTCAAAAAATGGCGCCAAAAGCTCAGCACTCGCCTTGTCCTTGAAATCCTTCTTAACTGCATTCAACCTAGAACTGCGCCGAAGGAGACTGGTATCTAAAGGGACCGGATACTTCCGACGATGTTTCTTCGGCGAAGCCTGAACCGGCCTCGAGACCTCTACCACCTCATCCTCCTCCAACTCATGAAGAGAGCAAACCAGATTAGGAACTCGTGGGCAAGCAACCACTGAGACAAAGAACTTCTTCTGAGTAACATCCCAGCCACCTCCACCGAGTGCCAAAGACAAGCAATAACCGAAACATGATCTGGGTCCAAGAAACTCCACAGGTCCAAGAACATAGAAAGACAGTTGATGAAGCATTGGAATTCCCCCACCTGAGGGTAAATCAGCTGCAGATCAGAATCTGAGAGAGGAACCCCCTTAGCTTCGGCCAGAACAAGAACACCCGCCTGAGGCAACAGCTGATCAGCAACAAGCAATTGATTCTCCACCTCCCCAGACGCAAAGACCACCTCAGGCACCTTGTCCTTGTCCTTCACCACTCTCCTCTTCTGGTATCTTGCCGACACCCACATCTGATCTTTCTGATGATGCTCCTCGTTACGTCCTTCGTGACCGGACATCCCTTCGACCTCCTGATCGTCTTGGATTTGCTCCGATAGCTCATGCTCTCTCTGTCGCTGAGCCTAGTTCTTATCGTGAGGCTGCTTCTCATTCTGAGTGGCAGCTCGCTACGGCAGAGGAGCTTGATGCTCTTTGACGTATGGAGACTTGGGATATTGTACCGACACCTATGCATGATCGTCCGATCCGTGCAAGTGGGTGTACAAGATTAAGACCGATGCGATGGTACTATCGGTATTGCAAGGCTCGTCTTGTGGCTCGTGGCTTTCGGCGAGAATCTTGTCGTGATTACGATGAGACTTTTGCCCTATTGCCCATATGACCCTTTATTAGCACTCTTGTTGCGGTTGCTTCTGTTCGTCGGTGGTCTATCTCTCAGTTGGATGTTAAGAATGCCTTTCTTAATAGTGTTTTGCATAAGGAGGTCTACATGCAGCCACCACCTGGTATTCTATTCCTGATGGGCATGTCTGTCGTCTTCGTCGTGCTCTTTATGGCCTCAAACACGCTCTTCGTGCCTGGTTTGTGCGTTTTACCTTAGTGATTACTGCTGTCAGTTTCACTGTCAGTTCCCATGATCCTGCTCTTTTTGTCCATATCTCATCTCGGGGTAGGACACTACTTCTTCTGTATGTTGATGATATGCTCATCACTGGTGATGATTCCTCATTCATCACGTATGTGAAGAAGCATCTCAATGAGTAGTTTTCGATGACTGATCTTGGTTCTCTTACGTACTTCCTTAGGGAGGTCTCTTCCATACGTGAGGGTTACTACCTCTCCCAGCAGAAGTATGTCTAGGATCTTCTTGATCGGTCTGGTCTGACTGACACTCGCACCGCTGAGACTCCCATGGAGCTATCCCTACAGCTTCGTGCCACTGATAGTGATCTTCTTGAGGATCCTACTCGATATCGCCATCTTGTTGGGAGTTTGGTGTACCTTATGAGCACTTGTCCTAATATTGCTTATGATGTTCATATCTTGAGTCTGTTCGTGGCTCGTCCTACCCATCTTCACTACAGTCACGTTCTTCGTGTTCTTCGCTACTTGTGTGGGACTATCTCTCGTCGTTTGTTTTTCCCTATCTCTACCTCACTCTGACTTGAGCGTACTCCGTCGCGACTGGCTAGTGATCCTTCTGATCGTCGTTCTCTTTTTTCTTACTGTGTTTTTCTTGGTTCCTCCCTGATTGCCTGGAAGACTAAGAAGCAGACTACAGTTTCCCGTTCAAGCGCAGAGGCTAAGTTGAGAGCTATGACAGCACTGACAGCAGAGGTTACTTGGTTGAGGTGGTTACTTGCAGATTTTAGAGTGTCTGTGATGGGACCTACGACTTTTTTGTCTGACAGTACAGGTGCTATTAGTATTACTCGGGACCCAGTGAAGCATGAGCTCACCAAGTACATTGGTGTGGATGCTTCATACACTTGCTCACAGTGCGGGGAGAATCTTGCTTTCTGATTTGTCTTATCGAGTTATAGGTTGCTGACTTTTTCATGAAGCCACAGACTAGAGCACAACATTTGTATTTTCTCTCCAAACTCAGTGTGTGTGATTCACTATGAGTTTGAGAGGGGGGGGGAGAGGTGTTTAAATAGGACTCTATTTGTATTTTCTTATCTGTATATGACAACCTCTTTGTACTCTCTATACATATTATCCATTGAACTCTCTTGAATATACACACAATGTTCATAACAAGAATATCCTGCAACTTTTTTCATGCGAGGTGAAGTGAAGGTTTCCGTCTGTTGGTTGCTACTTGCTTGCTAATCACTAAATAGTCCCCGAAGCTTATCAACTCTAGTGGCCCCTTTAATTGATGGGTATGCCATAGAAGTTTCATTTCTTGCAAAGATCTAAAGAAAATTATGACTGGACCACATAGCAGATCATGGTGTCCTGTCCTGGATCTGTGAACTTTCACTTGAAATGAAAAAGGAAGGCATGCTCATTCTCCTGGATTTACCAGATATTCTGTATCCTAAGATCCTAATGTAAGTGGAATTTCGTTTTCATGCTCACCTTTCTTGCTTTCTATTCCTTTTGGCTATTGCCTCCTTTTCTTTTCTTTTATTTTTGTCGTTATCTCTTGGCATGAATTATAGCTCTAGCAAAGCCTTATGAACTTCAAGCCTCTAAACAGAAACTACAAACTTACTATTCTTAGGAAATAGCAATCATCACCAGTAAACCCGATTCAACGCTCAGCTTCACTATACATACAGATGAAATGAGGGTCATTTCAACAGCATTTGGACCACAGCCAGCCTGCGTCACTCTCTTCCATATCTCCATCAGTTCTGCTACTACAGGGACATGTTTCAGCCAAGCTAATGAACAGCAGGCACAAGCAACTACAGTATCTACTTATTACCCTAGCCCGTGCAAATTTCTGGGAAACCTGGCACAAGAAGTTCAGCTACGGTACTTCATTCTTACTGCAATCAGATTTACAGGAAGAACAATACAGAAAAGAAGAAAAGAAGCTGAACATGTATATTGCATTTCCACATTTTTTTCATTGCATTCCTCACAGGATTTTGAAAATGACATATAGAAGTGTGGATGTTTTATACTTTTGAGAGCACAGACAGCAAGTTTATTAAGTTGTGGCAAAACAAAAGAAAGTTTATTTAAAAGAAAAGCATGAAATGTTTTGTATTGTGAGCTTTGACAAATTAACTTTTACTTTTGGTGAACTACCACCGGTACTTTTCTTATCACATGCTACCTGACAGCTCACAATATCACCATTTGGCTAAATATATGTGCGCATGTGCAAAAAGCCCAAAACCGATCAAATAGACCAATCATATAGTACATATAATCTGGAAGAGCTTACCGTGCGAGAATTACATTAAGAAATGGATAAGAGTATGGCTACTCAAAGACTCTTGCAAAGAACATTCACTTCAAGATCCCCTCAGATACAGGCTTTACTCAAGCAGTAATTAGACGTCATCAGATACAGGGTTAACTCAATCCATGCAGCAGGGTTACCTGAAAGTTCTGTGAAAGAAAAGGTAGGGTCATAGTTTAAAGGTGCCTGACTTATATATATGCAAATGCATCTAAACAATTGCAAATGGTAGCATCAGATACCTTAATTCCTATTTTATCCTAAAAAATGTTTACTAAGAGAACGAGGGAATGGGAAATTCCAGATTTTTTTTATAGATAATGGGGAAATTCCAGATGTAGTAAAAAAAACATTTTAAGAGTCAACACCTCATCAAAATGCTTGGTGCAAGGAAAGATGTCCTTACCCAATAGGGCACATATTAAGGGAAACACCAAAAATAGTGCTTCTCAGCAGCAATTATTGCATTACGTTGAGCATTGATTTCCAAAAAAGAAATCTGTTGAATTTCTCCCAACTGGCTAACTGTATGTCCAAGCATTTCTGTCAGTGGTGAAAACTTTGATTCCAGTCCAGAAAAGATTCAGCTTGGCCAGTAATTGCCACATTGGATAGATGTGTTATGAATATTGTGTGTATATTCAAGAGGGTCTAATGGGTAATATATATAGGGAGTACAAAAAGGGTTGCCATATACAGATAAAGAAATACAAATAGAGTCTTATTCTAACACCCCCCCTCAAACTCATAGTGGATCGCACACACTGAGTTTGGAGAGAAAATACAAATGTTGTGCTCTAGTCTGTGGCTTCGTGAAGAAGTCAAGAACTCAGAACTCGATGGCACAAGCGTAAAGCAAGTACTCCCTCCTGCACTTGTGAGCGAGTGTATGAAGCATCCACACTAATGTGCTTGGTGAGCTCATGTTTCACTGGGTCCCGAGCAATACTGATAGCACCTGTACTGTCAGACAAAAAAGTCGTAGGTTCCATCACAGTGAAGGATCTAGACCCGCCATTATGTGTTAATGGAGTTTTGGTGATTAATGACAAATCTAATTGTGGAACTAACACTTTCATTGATATACATATTGTGTAGTCTTATTTGGATATAAAGGTGAAAACCATGAAGGCATGCATGTGATTAATGACAAATCCAATTCATTGGATAAACAAAAGGAAAATCCAAACAGGTATGTATTTATAATGACAAATCTATTTATGAGACTAACTCTTCTATTTGCCTTATCTCATGATTAGTCTTCTTTGGATATAAAGAACAAAAGAGGTATGCATTCGACTTTATAGTTCCTATATTTTGTTGCATTCCTTGGATCCAAAATATAGGTTGAACTCCACCAAAAGATTAACCTAAATATGTGCATATGTTTCCATTACATATTCATGTATGCACACATATAGGGGGAGTTCATTCTATATTTTGAGATTTCATTAGTATTGATCCATATTCCTGTTTCCACACATATTTGGGATCTTTACTTTGAAACATATCCTTTGAATATATTTAACTTGCATAGTTAATATATTCATGTGAGTATATAAGACTTGTGTAGTCTAAATATACTTATATGTGAGTATAACATAACTTGTGTAGTTCATGTGTACTCACATATCCTTGAATATATATATAACTTGTGAAGTTAATATATTCATGTGTGTATATAAGACATGTGTGCTCATATATCCTTTGATTATATATAACTTGTGTAGTTATATATATTCATATGAGTATATACAACTTGTGTAGTGCTTATATACTCATACCAATCTACATTCAATTATTTGCAATTGTGTTGTGGGACTAACGTGTGTGCTAAGATGTTTAAAGGCTTAGTCCCAGTTTATGGATGGCGTCATGGTAATAGAAATGCATGACAATAGAGAGATCATGGCTAGTAGTTTGATAGCATGTTTTTGTGCCATATGGATCAATTTAGGATCATGCATGCATTTGAATTTAAACTTGAAATTAAATTGAAAAGTATTAAGTGCTTCTGTCCAAAATCGGTAATCTGCTACTATACTTCGGTCGTATCGCTTAGTGTGATATATGACCGGACTTTACTTGGCGGTAGTACCGCATTTTGAAGGGAACAGCCAACTAAGTGCTCAAGCGGAACGACCGGCCCCTTAAACGGTTGTACCACATAGCGGTCATTCCGAATTTTAGTTGGCGGTTCAAGAAAACCAGAAGCGATGCAATTTGCCTCAGAATCCCTTATGGAAATTGGTCTTACGCCCGTGACAATCGGTCGTACCGATGTCTTGATCGTTCAATTTTGTGGGCGGTTCAATAAAAAGCAGAACAAGTGCAAATCTGCTCTAAAACTCAATCTGAAAATCGGACGTTCAGCGCTTGGGAGCGGTCGTGCAAACTTCGGTCATTCGATTTTATATAGCGGTACAAAATTCCGAATGCTTGTAATCTTGACAAATTGGAAACCACGCATTCGGTAGTACCGCTCCTTCGTCTTGATCTGATCGGACCAAGCGGTAATACCGCAACTTGGTTGGCGGTAATCTGGGTCCGAGATTTTCAACGGCTTGTTTAGAAGCATTATTGCGGTATATCTTGGTAATTGATGTTAATCATTATGGGACTAACATTTTCCATGAGTTGGATGAATAGGTTATGTTCGGGTAATGGAGACTTCGGATGGCATCATGAGTTGATCGTCATCAAGTCAAGGTTCAAGAAGAGGATGTATCATGTGTTGATGCATATCAAGATCTCGAAGAAGAGATGATCATGAGTTGATCATCAAGTCAAGAGAAGACTCATCATGTGTTGATTGAGGTCAAGTAAAGGTTGCATCATGGGTTGATGCATGTCAAGACGATGATCCAGACTTGAAGTGAAGATGTGCATCATCAACCTTCAAGAAGATGCTCAAGGCAAAGGTATGACTAGCTAGGGTTAAGGATGTGTTCCTAGTCTTTTACCGGTCTTGGTGTTTGGTTAGAAGACCGGATTGCTAGTATAGGTTGCCGTACTATTAAGAGGGGTCTTGTCTAGTAGCTTGAGTCTCATCATGTGTTGATAGCTCAATCTCACTTGCTCTAGCTCACCATGGCATGATGCTATTATTTGCAAATGTGTTTTGCAAATAGTCGATGCTCATGCATTTAATCTTTGTAGCATGTGACTATACTTTGCAAATGTGTTTTGCAAATGGTTGAAGTCCATGTACCTACTCCTTGTGGCATGATCTAAGTTTGCAAATGTGTTTTGCAAATTGTTGGGATTCATGTATTTTCCCTTGGCATGGTCTAAGATTGCTTGTTGCTAATTCTTTGGACTTAGACTATGGTAGTGGCTCTTGGAGTTGTGCTTTTTGATTTGATAAAATGTGTTTGAGATCAAATCAAATAGGTGGGTTGTGTAGCCCTCCAAATAAGCTTTCCATAGAGTCCAAGATCACTCAATTCCGACATCGGAGTCAAAAGTTATGACCTTTTACCGAGTGTAAATGCATGCTGATTTTGAGCTGCGGTACGACCAGCTGTGTAAAGTCTTGATCGACCGCCCGAACAGTTGTACCACCCCTTGTGAGTCTTGGTACGACCGCCGAGGTCATGCGGCTAGTTTTTGGCTGTTTCGTCTCCCAACGGCTAGTTTTTGGTGTAGGGGTTATAAATACCCCCTTGGCCGGTTGAGAGGCAACCTTTGACATCCCATTTCACTCTCTTGAGCTAGTGTGAGCCTCTCCTCTCAATTGTGCATGTGTTGCACCTTGTGAGCAAGGAGAGAGGTCTCTAGTTGCATGTGTTGCATCTAGAGGTGGATTTCAGTATCCACTTGAGCTTGTGCATTCGTTGCGTGGTGAGAGTCAAGCAAAGGGCTTGGCTTGTTACTCTTGATGTTTGCTTGACACCTAGGCGGTGTGGGCGTCGTGGACCGTGATCTTCTCAAGAAGCTTGTGAGAAGGCCCGGCGTGTTGTGAAGGTTGGAGCTCACCTACCCGGAGCGGGAAAGAGCTACCACTAGTGGAATTGAGGTGTTTGGCTTAATTCGTGGAACCGGTCCAATTAGTTTGGGCTTACCTCAACGTGGATTAGGGGAGACCGGCAAATCTCCGAACACCACGGTAAAACATCGTCGTGTCAATTGTGGTTTGATCTCTTGTGTCTCACTATTGCATTTATATTCATTGTGTATGAATGCTTGATTTACATTGTGTAATTTATATACCTTGTATTAAATTGCTTATCCATTGTGTGTGATTGCAATAGTTATTCATTGCTTTGTGCTATTCACCTTGCTAGAATTGAATAGCTTACAAGTCATATGTTTAATTGCTATATTCTTCAATAGACTTGTACTGTTGGCACACTTAGTTGAACCTAGTTGTTTTAGGCTTTAATTGTGCAAAACCGTATTTGTATTAGCTTCCGCATTAGAAATCGGTTTTAACCAAAAGAATTTTAAAACCTCCTATTCACCCCCCTCTAGTCGGCCTCCTCGATCTTACACATAGACACTCCAAAATCTGCAAGTAGCCACCTCAACCAAGTAACCTGTGCTGTCACTGCAGCCATAGCTCTCAACTTAGCCTCTGCGCTCGAACGGGAAACTACAGTCTGCTTCTTAGTCTTCCAGGCAATCAGGGAGGAACGAAGAAAAACACAGTAAGCAGAAAGAGAACGACGATCAGAAGGATCACTAGCCAGTCGCGCCAGATACGCTGAAGTCAGTAGTGAGGTAGAGCTAGGGAAAAACAAACGACGAGAGATAGCCCCACGCAAGTAGCCAAGAACACGGAGAAAGTGACTGTAGTGAAGATGGGTAGGACGAGCTACGAACTGACTCAAGATATGAACAACATAAGCAATATCAGGACGAGTGCTCACAAAGTACACCAAACTCCCAACAAGATGGTGATATCGAGTAGGATCCTCAAGAAGATCACTATCAATGGCACGAAGATGTAGGGATAGCTCCATGGGAGTCTCGGCGGGCAGTGTGTCGATCAAATCGGTGATCAAGAAGATCTTGGACGTACTTCTGCTGGGAGAGGTAGTAGCCCTCAGGCATGGAAGAGACCTCAATCCCAAGGAAGTACGTAAGAGAACCAAGACTAGTCATCAAAAACTGCTCACTGAGATGCTTCTTCACATACGTGATGAATGAGGAATCATCACCAATGATGAGCATATCATCAACATCTGAAAGAAGCGGTGTCCTACCCCGAGATGAGATATGGACAAAAAGAGCGGGATCATAGGGCGGCGATTAAGGCCACCGGCGGTAATCACCGAGGTAAAAGCAGCGCCAAACCGAGCACGAAGAGCGTGTTTAAGGCCATAAAGAGCACGACGAAGACGACAGACGTGCCCATCAAGAATAGAATACCCAGGTGGTGGCTGCATGTAGACCTCCTCATGCAAAACAGCATTAAGAAAGACATTCTTAACATCCAATTGAGAGATAGACCACCGGCGAACAGAAGCAACCGCAACAAAAAGTGCAAACAGTGGTCATATGGGCAACAGGGGCAAAAGTCTCATCGTAGTCACGACCGTACTCCTGTTGAAAGCCACGAGCCACAAGAACATGATGTTGGATATGGAGATATCAAACCGATAATATGGACACATGTTAGAGAACATGATGTTGGATAAGACCCACCTTGAGACACTATTGAGATTGTTATGAATCTATGTGTCGTTAGTTGGTCTCAAGCAATGATGATGTATAATCCTTAGACCTGAGATCAGCATGGTTTCCTACATATGTAAGAGCACTCTTAAGGGTTGCCAAACGCTACACCAAATGGCGGGTAGTTATAAAGGTAGCTTTCGGGTATGCTCTGAAACATGGAGAGGAATGTGACTGGTGGGATATGGGATTTGCCCTCCTAACATAACAGAGAGATGTCTCTGGCCCTCGTTGTGATCGGATAAAGAAAGTGCATGGCCATGCCACTAGTAGCGAAGTGTTCGACCACGTAAAGTTATCGACACTCGATCGAGAAAGTATTGAGCAGTCCATGGATGACACAACATCTCACCCGAGTTCGACCGGACATCGTGAGGCAAAGGGAGTATACACGTAGGTAAACTTAGTTGACGATTCTGAACCGGTCGATATAGATCTGAGCCGGTCGAGATGGTCGAACGTAGTCACAGAGTGGTCGTAACACGGTCGTAAGCAATTCGAATCGGTAGTGACCAAATCTGATGGTGCGTATAAAGATAGGACCTAGTCGTAAGTGATGAGGACCTAGTCGTAGATCATATTGCATTAAGGTTCGTCCGATATAATTTGTGTGTATTCGGAATCGATATGTTACGCTAGGAGCACATCGACTCGTGATCGGAAATGGTTTCAGTCACAATGAACTACACATGAACCTCTGGTCACACACTTAGCTGGTTGGAACAAACCAAGATGCGAATCTGATTAAATACGTGTTCGGATAGGATCCGTCACGAGCACTATATAAGGAGGTGCATGAGGTCATTGGGGGCGCGTGAAACACCACCAAAAACCCTAGCCGCCATCTTCTTGAGAGCTCCACCGTGCGACTTGGTGCCGCACACCGGCGTTCGGTTGTTCCTTCCTGGGCGTGTGGATACCGTAGGGCGCTACTATGATTGTTGCGCTTGAGGACGATCCACGATCTTCTGAAGGAACCGCAGACGTTCTTTGGAGAAGCGATCATTGCGACCCTTCGCATCGACTTCTTTGGACATTGGACGATCGACTCGACCACTACATCGGCGCTCTTCGTTGGACCAGTCGCTCCAAACCTTCTTCCGCCGTTTCTGCAAGGTCGTGGTAACGATCTATGATTATCTACTTGCATGGCTTCTGGTTTTGCGTGATAGAAATTTTTGTTTGTAGCTATCGCAGCCTACCCGTGACCCAACAGAGGCAAGACATCGAGGCGGAGGTATAAAAGGAACCACCGGAGATGCAGACAGGGGAAGATCGTGATAGTGGAGAAATCGGTGAAGAGTCGGAAAGAGACAACCATGAAATCGACTCAATGGTGGAAACAGGAGGGGTCGAATCTCGATAGAAGAAAGGTCGAGATTCGTCAAAGATAACGTCTCGTGAAATCCTGATCCGTCGAGCAGAAGGATCATAACAACGATAACCCTTATGCTCAGAACTGTAACCAAGAAACACGCACTCAATGGATGGGCCGATAATTTAGTGCGTTCACAAGGTCATGATGGAACAAAATAAGTCTGACCAAAAACACGAAGGTCGATGTCTTTGGGGGCTCGAGTAGAGGCACTCTATAGGGTAGCACCCTTAAGAGCGATGGAAGGTGCATATTGATGAGATATCAACAGTAAAGCGATCTCGATCGAAATGTGGTGGAAGTTGGAGCTGCTTGCCCAGCTTACAACTCTAACAAAACATGGACGTGTCAATAGGAACACGTCCAAGAACACCCTGACGAACTAATGAAGAAAGACGAGACCCACACAAGTGACCTAGACGATGATGCCACTGCGCAAAAACTCCAGAGGTGGTGGCAGCAGTGGCAGTGGATGTGATAGGAGCAGCTGAAGTGGACGGAAGGTGGAGGCGGTCAAGAATGTAGAGACCCTGATGATCCATACGGCACCGACCAGTCCCAAGTACCGTCCCTGTCTGTCGGTCCTAGACAAAACAGGTGTGAGAGTCAAAACCAACCCTACGGCCGAGATCAGCGAGCTGACTCACTAAGAGATGCTGCATGGTAAGTTGAGGAACATGAGAAACAGTTGGAACAGAAAAGTCAGTGGACAAAAAAGTGCCCTGACTACTAACAAACAGAGGAGCATCATCGGCTGTCTGAACTGAGATAGGAAAAATAGGAGGTCCTATTGAAGTGAGAGATGCGGAGTCTAGTGTCATGTGGAAAGAGGCACGAAATCGTAACTCAAGAAGTACTGGAGGAGATGTCTGAGCTAGGCCGCGTAACACCTAAGCTGTGAGAGAGCTGTTGAAGTAGAGTCTGGCAGAACTGTTGAATAGAGTCACCTTCTTTGAGAAGGTCTGATGTCTTTGATCTGTCCTCTGTCAAGGAAGGGCCTCCTGCCTCTTGGGCGTCAACCCCACACGCTTTGTTACCTTTTTGCCTTTGCATAACGCTGATAGTTGTGCCCGAAGTTCTTGCAATAATTGCACTGAACCATAGTGGGTGCAAAAACAGGAGCGGTAATAGACACCTGAGGATGGACTGTAGTCGAAGCAGGAACCATCGATGTAGTCGAAGAAAAAGGGATAGAAAGCACAGCTGGAACAAATTGTGCTGCCAACCAACGGCGAAGCTCCTCAGCACGAAGCGTCGAAAGAGCCTCGGTGACTGTCGGTCATAGTGAGCGGTTCAGCAGTTGAGCCCTAACAGGCTCAAACTCTGGGCGTAGATGGTAGACGAAATCATAAAGGCGAAGGCGATCACGATCCGTTTTCTGCACTTTATGACACTCCTGGCAGAGCGGAGAATCCACCTCGTCCAGCTGGCGCCAGAGACTGGCTAGGTCTCGGAAGAAGTTGTCGACAGAGGAGTCCTCCTGGCGAAGCGTCTCCAACTCACGCTGAAGCGAAAAGAACTGAGCATCGCTGCTCTACTAGTATCGCTCGCGCAAGTACTTCCAGATCTGATGAGTAGCATGCAGACCAACAATGTCTGGCTGGATGGAGTCGTCAACACTAACCACCAGGATAGCTCGAATACAGGCCTCATCAGCACACTTGCGCAAAAAGCATCTATGGCATACTGAAAGGCCTCATCAGCAGCAGTAGCGACCTCTGCCTTTTTCTTGGCGGTCTCATCTTCTGCAGGAGATACAAAAGTAGGCTATCTGGGAGGAGGCTGAACCGGCGTCGGCGGACAAGGTCAGGCACAAGTGACATGTCCCCAGAGACGGAGACCATCGAGCGTGATCTCCATGAGTGAAGACCACAACCTGTAGTTCATCCCATTAAGCTTTGTTCCCAAGAATGGGATCGCAGCTAATGGAACGGAAGCCATCGATGGCGGCTACCGACGGTAGCGCGACCAAACAGCGAAGTCTAACGGTATTGCGGACAACGCGCGTTAGATCAATGTAATGTTTTTTTTGATTTTTTTTGTTTCGATCGACTAACACACTAAAACTGGCCCAAACACCAAACGGCCCAATTCAAGAGGCAAAGCACACGCGCGGGGGGAACCCTAGTTCCCCCTTGCGGCGGCAGCGGCAGCCCGGGGGCGGCGATGGATCCGTCGGCGGCGGTGACAATGGCGGCGACGGCTAGCGAAGTCCCAGCGGTGGCGCGACTAAGCGGATCTCGGTGCGTCATCGGCTCCAAGCGTGGCGTCGGGTCGGGCGGCGACGACAGATCCGGCGGCGGTGGCGGATCCTCGGTAGCGTCGTCGGCTCCAAGCGTGGCGTCGGGTCGGGTCCTCGATGGCGTCGGCTCCAAGCGGCGGCGGCGGCGGGCCAGAAGCGGCGTCGTCCTTGGCGGCGGCACGGCTTCAAGCGGCAATGGCAACGGGCAACCGATGACTGGCTTCTTCTTGGTGGAGGACCAAGCGGCAACAGCGGGTTGTTGCAGCGGCGGCTTCCTCGACGGGAGAAGAAGGCGGGGTGGTTCGGACCATCTGATCTGCGGCGAAGCCTGAGTTGAAGCGGCAGCGCGCGTTGGGCGGTGGCAGCGGAAAGCTAGGTTAGGGCTTGATGCTCTGATACCATGTTATGAATATTGTGTGCATATTCAAGAGGGCCCAATGGTCAATATATAGGGAGTACAAAGGGAGTTATCATATACAGATAAGGAAATACAAATAGAGTCCTATTCTAACAGGATGTACCACTCAGCAAGAAAGGAAAGGATAGGAGGGTGTCCCGTTGGTAGTCGGCCTTGCATGAGATGATCGTAACTATTATACGAACTATGAACAATGTTCAGGTTCTCGCTGGAGTTGCTCCCGTCTGAGGTACTTACGGAGCTATCAGATGAACATTTGGAAAATAACATATAAAATGTTCTGAATTTGTTTTATCACATATCTAGCTGGGATTAAGGCTTGCAACTAGTTACTATATTGTATAACAGCAACAAATTGGCAAAAATCCAGCGGATCATGGTGGCTGTAACATCCAGGGTGGTCATGTCACCATCTTTTGTGCCAATGCTTCATCTCTAAAGGAGGCCAAAAGGGATCAAAGCATAAGCTTAGGGTGCGTTTGGTTGGTGGGATGAGGTTAAATGGGATGGGATGGTACAGGTAGGATGGGATCGTCCTGGATGAGATGATACAAGTATGGTGTTTGGTTGGTAGGAAAGGATGATATATGATTTTGTTTGGTTGGTGGGATAGGATGGTCCTGGATGGTTCAAGATGATGTTTGGTTTGATGAATGAGGTTGTATTTGGATTGCACTAAACTTTGGGATGTTATGACACGTGGGGTCTGCATTATATTTTTTGCACTAAAATATGCCAAGAGTGGTCTTATTTTGTTGATTAAATGACAAGGAACACAACGGTTCAATCGGATCACAAATCGGATACTCGGTTTAGGAAATATGGTCATTTGAAGCTCGTAAATCAAGCCACCACGTCACCAAGCGCCTTGGAATTCGAGTGAACAATGTGGTTCGGGATTTTTTTCCCGAACGAGATGATACAACATAAACATAGAATATTCCTATTTCTTGAACCATCTCATCCCGAATGGTTTGGTTCCATTCAACCAACCAAACACCTGAACGAGCTCATTTCCCGTACCGGATGGTTCAGGACCACTCCATTCAATGAACCAAACGCATCCTTAAAGAAGCTTGAGCCAGTTTTCAGTGGTGTGTGTAGGACGAAAATGGAGAGGGTACCAGCGAGACAAAGTTGTTACGAGGGTGTTAGTGGGACAAAGTTATCATAAGGTGAGTTAGCAAATACACATTTAAATATCATGTACAATCCAAATTGATACATAAATGACGAGGAACAAAGTTAAAATAAGAAATATACTAAATGTCGTATCTTAATAATGAATAGTATGTTTTGAAAGCCAAAATATGCACAAGAAGCAATCTTATGAACAAAATTAACTAAATTTGTGATGCAAATAATGACAGAGGTACTGGGAGGGTGCTCAGGGTGCGGCGAATAGAGCCGGTGCTCTCGCCCCGGTGTGCCCCCGTGGGGGATCCGCCACTGCCTGTTTTCCCAGTGGGTGGTCATTTCACCCATCTTCCATGCTAATGCTAAATCTCTACAGGAGGGCAAAAGGGATCAAAGCAGAAGCTTGAGCCTCCGTTCCCAAGTTGTGGTATTTGGTTGGGTACAGGTCCGAAGACCGAGGGTAGGGCACTTGCCCTCATCTAACCGTCGACAGAGCTCTTCTTTGTCAAGGTAGTGAAGCTTTGAAGCCTGATTAGCCAGGGATGCGAGGAATCGCCCTCCAAGCTCAGCTGGGACTCTTCCCAATGAATAAAGAGGCTTTGATCTTTAGCCAACTGGTTATGGACTAACTTTGTTTATTTATTGTTTGATTGATAATAGATACATGCTATCCCTTTTATAGGGATGACTCGACTTGATCTATAAGAAATAATCTATAAGAAAACTTATCTCTAACAATCCAATCTAATAATAACTTATCTAACTAATAGATAATACCAAACACATAATAGATAGATTCCTAAATAATAAATCATTTTTAATACTTGCGAGCATTACTGCTCACGTGGTGCTACAGTACCACGATATTATTCGCACGTCTACTATAGTGCCTTGCTGGGATCTTAGTCCATAACATTACACCCCTCACGGCGAGACAGCTCATCCTCGAGATATCAGGTGGCGGCCACAGACTAAGATCTTTGCGTCCCCATGTCGATGAAAAGTTACGATGACGATGTCACATCACGTGGACGAGAATCAACGAAGCTCCAATGGACAACAGCCCGTGCCGACACCAGCACCGGGAAAGGTGGTGGCAGCGCAACCATTGCAATGGCACGCGACGCCTCTTCCTGCTCCTTCAGCTTGTCCACCAACTCCATAGCCTTTTCTAAGGAGGTCATCATGTTCTCAAGTAAGACCTTCGGTTCTTCGCTGCTAGCCTTCAACTCCTCCAAGAGAGATAGCACGGCGCGACACCAGAAGTCATGGTGAGTGGCTCTGATACCAAATATTGTCTGAGGATCGAGGGTAGGGCACTCGCCCTCATCTAATCACCGGCAGGGCTCTTCCCTGTTGAGGTAACGGGGCTCTGAGGCTTAATTAGCCAAGAAGGCGAGAGATCGCCCTCCAAACTAGGCAGAGACTCTTCCTGGTCAACACCTACCGTCCGAGCATTGCGGGGTTTTCTCGGTCTTACCAGGTATTACCGCAAATTCATCAAGGCTTATGGCGACGTGGCTGCTCCACTCACTAAATTGCTCAAGAAAGAAGCTTTTGCATGGTCCTCGGAAGCCAACGCCACGTTTCTTGCCCTCAAGGCGGCCCTCATTACTGAGCCTATACTCCAACTTCCAGATGTTGCGAAGTCTTTCTTGGTGGATTGTGATGCTTCCAGTACAGGAATGTTGTGCTAGCTATTGGCAAGGTAGTTAGAATCGCGATCCTACTCTTAGAGTCTTATAATTCTATGAACCCACGACAGCCTGTCGATCCAAATCGCACCGTGAATCGGAATCAGGTAAAATCGTGGTAGAGTCGCGATCCAAAGAGTAGAATCGTGTAGAATCACATAGTAGAATCGTGGTAGAGTCGTTTGGGAAAAAAAATTTGCAAATTTTTTTTTGCAAATTTTTTTTATTTTTTTAGAGGCCAACGTTTGCTGATATTTTGTTTTAGAGCAAAATTTGTTGATATTAATTTCTGAGAATGAAACTATAAATAGTAGTGTGGTAATGCTAGTACAAATATCTATATTATAACATGAGCAATCTTGATCTTGCTAATGATAAGCTATTTTTATTCCTGGAGTATGTCTGGCTGCTTTTAAGGAACATGCAAGTGTTGCAATTAGATATTGATTTACAAAAATTGTGAACATTTCTCATTTAATTGTAGTAAACTAGTCATGGTCATTGATTGTTCTCCTGTAGTTCATAATTATATCACCCATCATGTCAGTACCATTATGCTTTTCTGTTGTGCAATAAAGAGTGCTTTGTACCTTTTTCGGTTATAAGTAAGTTGCAAACCATATAAGAATCATACAAACCTATAGTATAGATGTTAAATATATGTATTTTTACAATTCCGTAGAATCGCCAATTCTACGATTCGATACTATGATTCGATCTTACCGGAGGCAAATCAATCCAACTTAGGATCTCGACTTTGACTACCTTGCTGTTGGGGTACGGATCCGATGACCGAGGGTAGGGCACTCGTCCTCATCTAACCGCCGACAGGGCTCTTCCCTGTCAAGGTAGCGAGACTTTGAGGCTTAGTTGAAGAAGAGGGGGAGAGACTAGGAACTTTGTTTATTCATTGCTTAACCATACTTGATACAATGATATCCCTCTTATCATTGTCGCCCCGAGATGCAACGGTTGTAGTAGAGAGGTGATGACGTCCCTAACCCCTACACGACAGTCGTTGCGCACCGCACCTTCGAAGGCACGACCTCAGCTGGCTGCATGGAGAGGACCGCCGTTGGACGATGGTAACCTTCTTCCCCGGCAAAGGCACCAATAGTGCAGCCAAGGGTAGCGAAGCCTGAAGAGAAGTCATCGATGGTGAGGGTAATGACAGCGGTGGCGACTGTGCTGCGACACAGCTTGCCTCATTTGCCTTGTCCCTTGCCACTATCATCTCCTGCAATATGTGTCAGATCTCTTGGCAGATAGCAAGGGCTCTTTCACACAGTCACTCAGCCGCAAAAACCAAGGGTAAATCGGCAGCAGAAACCAAGGGTTGATCTCCTGCAATATGTTATGGTCTTTGGTTGGGTTCGGGTTCGAGGACCGAGGGTAGAGCACTCACCCTTGTCTAATCGCCGGCAGGGCTCTTCCCCATCGACGTGGCGAGGCTCTAAGGTCTAGTTGAAGAAGAGGGGGAGAGACTTAGAACTTTGTTTATTCATTGCTTAACTATACCTGATACAATGTTGTCCTTCTTATAGGGATGGTTTGACTTGACTCATAAGAAACATATATCTAATATATGAAATAGCTGATCTTGCCTAACTAATAGAAAATACTAAACACTTAATAGATAGATTCCTAAATAATAAATCCTTCCTACTAATTGTGGAACCAGTCAAGGTAAATAGATAGGATATAATTGAAGGAAATATAAAATTCAAGTAGTTATGCTGATAGGTAATTGAAGGAGTAACTAAAATCTAGGGAAAGAATATAAGAATTCATGTTTTGAACACCTTAACACCATACTCTGCAACAAGACATTATTTCACTTTTACATATTCCAATAGTCAATGAGTACAACATATGAAACATTACTATAACTTTATAACGATTCAAATGTATAACCAAATCAGTGATGAGGTTATGCTAAATCTTCATCACTTCAGAACATTTTCAACCCATATCCAAAAGGGAATAATGGGTCATAGTTATCATCTCCAGCATTTTTAGGCAATTGATCAACAGACCTAAACCATGTTACAGGCAATGTGCCCACAAAATCATGATCTCCAAAGAGGCAATCAGTAATTCCCCTGCCCTCACTTCCAGGTAGCCAGGCAGCAACTAGAGCGTCTATCTTCTCCAGAACTTGTGACTCAATAACCAAGGGCCTTCCAGATATAACAATCACTAGGGTAGGGATTTTACTAGCAACACGACTAATAAGGTCGGAACCATTAAATGGAATACAAAGGTTTGTTCTATCTCCCAACCACTCAGCATATGGAACCTCGCCAACCACAACAACTGCATAGGAAAACTCCCCAGTTTCAATTGTAGCTTCTGTTGGGCATTCCTCATACACAACTTCAGTTTCCACTCCCACGGATTCTTGTATGGCCTCCAATATGCTTGTACCTGTTGGTTTAGATAGCATAAATAGCTGCTTTTAAAAATAGTATTGTGCAGAGTGCAGACTTGCAATCTTTTCATTTGATGAAAGTAGTAGGTTATTTTTTTTTAAAAAAATAAAGACTAACTAACTAGAAACAGTGATGCACGGCTGAGCTTATTTTCCCCACAAGACGCAGTTATGAAAAAAATCCACTACACAATACTTGAACGATCCACTGCAAACATCTTGAACTTGCATTTCGAAGCAACAATTTCGCATTTGTATGCATCATTAGGAGATGTGTTGTTGATAGATTAATGCAGTTATGGTTTGATGTGGTGTCTATTGCTCAGCCTATCAATTTGTCTGATGAAGAAGATAGTATGATTTGGGAGTTTCATTCTTCTGGTGTTTATAATGTGCAGTCCCTCTATGCTGTGACTAATTTTAGTGGGGTTATTCCTGTGCATGTTCCTGCGGTTTGGAAGTTACTTGTGCCTCCACGGTTACATTTCTTTCTGTGGCTGACTGCTAATAATAAGATTGTAACAAGAGATAATTTGGCTAAGAGATAAAATGTGAATGATAAGACTTGTCTTTTTTTACAGAACTGGAAACGGTGAATCATTTACTTTTTTATTGTGTTGTTGCAAAAGTTGTTTGGTGTGGTATTTCTCAGATTCTGGCTGTCCATATAGGAGCTGATCTTGAATCTGTAGCAAAATGATGGATTTGCAATAAGAATCATATGGTTTTGAATATGGTGCCTACTGCTGTTATGTGGAGTTTATGGAAAGAAAGGAATGACCTATGCTTTCAATGCAAAAAATTGGATCGGTGTGCAGGTTGTATGGAGAAGGATCACGCAGATGCTGAGAAAGTGGAGAATTTTCTGCAAGGATACACAAAAGCCAGCAATGGATCATATTATCGGTCTTCTGGAGTCCAACACGAGGGAAGCATTGCAGCTGGAGTGGAGGTAATGTCAACTCATACAAGAGCTTGGCTTGTCAAGTGCAATGAGGCGGACAAGCAAGGGAAGGCAATGCTGGAGGAAACTGAAGATTGAGTGAAGAATGCAAGGTGGTACTGAAGAAAAAGAAATGGCATGTAATAGGAATAATTGTAATGTGATGGCCAAGGGTGAAACCAAATGTTGAGAGCCGAAAACTGTTTTGATACCGGTTTCATTAATAAAAGATCATATGCATCATGGCAGTTGGAAATGGGGTATAACTTATCAATAACTACTTAAAAGGTAGAATTCCCAATGAGAAACAGTTTCTTCAGTACCAAGGTCATGGTAAAATGTTGCAGGCTACAATCAGTCTATATAGTTAATTGCCCTCTTTTCTTTACAAAAGCAATGTGGCAGATGCAAGAGCATCATCTCACTATGATGCTAATGAATTAGGAAGCAGTATGCACTGCACCTCAAAATATTGACTATTTCTTTGTGTGTGCGTGCTGGGGTTGGGGAGGGTATCAATTATTTCCCACCCCAAAGATTGGCACGTCAGGATTTGCCACTCACTGTGTCTCTAACATGTTGTCAGTGAGACAATAGGGTGGCAAATCCTCAAGAGGACAGTAAAGCTAGTTTTGACACTGGGCTTTCTCGCTATCTTAACGAAGCACCACTGTCCTAAACAACAACACCATATCTTCTGGACTGCACCATTGGTCGATAGTACAAAAAAATGGTGTGAAGTTCATACAACCAGCAAATATAGATTGTTGCAAATCTTAGTTTCTGCTTACCAAGAGTTATTCTTCCACTGTCGCCATGCCAAGCTATCGTCCAACCACCGCACTGATATCCAATATTGTCAGCATGCGTTCCTGCTACAAGTATTCTTTTTACATTTTTGGCCAATGGAAGGAACGGTTCCTTCTGATTCTTGCCATTTTTTAGAAGTACCAAAGACTTCCGGACAGCCTCATGTGCCAGCAGACGATGTTCCTAAAAGGTTAACAACTTAGCATATTGTATATGGTCGGTGATATCCAATGTGAGACAATTCAAACAGAAGAACATGGAGAATTATTGGCAATTCAAACATGCATGTTACCTTACAACCAATTATTTCTAGTAGAGACGGATCTGAAAATGGATGCTCAAACACTCCAGATATGAACTTAACCCTTAGAATCCGCTCAACAGCATCATCAATCCGGGACATTGGTATCTCCCCTGTCTCCACCAAGAACACGAGATCTTCCAAAAACTTCTCAAATCTGTGAGGTATCATAATCTGTAGATTGCTCAGCAAATGCAAAAGAATTGGTAGCTGTAGAATGCATTTCATATAACCAGTTAATAGCTAAATACCATATCCATTCCTGCGTTAACTGATTGTGCAATGCAATAGCGATATTCGGACCCTCGAGGCTGGCAGAGCCTGTCAATACCTTCCCAATCTGACACCACAAAACCCTGAAACAAGAGCTTACATATGTTCACAATTCATAGTCACAAACTAAGCTTACATGACATACCAACCAATCACCAGAGGCTCTACTACCTTGAAGCCCAGCTTGCCCTTCAAAACATCCGTCAGCAAATAGCAGCTTGCATGCAATGGCTCCCCATTCCATTGAGAGTAGGATGCCATGACCGTTCCCACTCCTTGAGCTATACAATCAGGGTAAGGTTTCATATGGATCCTTTCCAAATCTTCGGGCGAGCAAACGGCATTCCCCTCATTGAGCCCCTTATCCGTGCCACCGTCCCCTACGAAATGCTTGGCACAAGCAAGCACATTCTCCCTGCAAACCACATAGGCCCATTTCCACAAACAGGCTGTGGGCATACAAAAACCACACTATATCTCTTCACTGAAGTACCTAACCGAAGCGAGGAATGGGTAACCATGAGGGTGGTCTGCTGGCGGCTGGCCCTGCAGGCCGGCGACAATGGTGGTCAACGAGCGCACGATCTCCGGGTCCTCGCTGTAGCTCTCGTAGCATCTCCCCCACCTCGGATCCCTACAAACCTATCCATCACCACGCACCAGACCAAACGCACATCAAGGAGATCCCAAACAAACACCACCAGCTAATCCGGAAGGTTTTTTGAATTTTACTCACGGCGACGCAGGGCGCGAAGGTCCAGTGGATGCCGGTGGCCCGGACCTCGAGAGCCGTCACCTCGCCGATCTTACGCATGAGCTCCGCGTCCCTGGGAGGTCAACGGCACACGATTTTTCAAACTAACCAAACACCAGAAGGACAAGTACGGCGAGGTGGTCAACGGGTGTCACGTCACGTGATTCGGTACCTGGAGGCGCCGATGCCGACGTTGTGGGGGAAGACGGTGGCGCCGAAGACGTTGTTGTGGCCGTGGACGGCGTCGGTGCCGTAGAGGATGGGAACGGCGAGGCGGGAGGAGAGCGCGAGGCGCTGCATGTCGTCGACCATGCGGGCCCAGTCCGCGGGGGAGGCGCGGTCACAGGGGGCGCTGCCGCCGCCGCTGAGGACGCTGCCGGCGCCAAGCTCCGCGAGCGCGCGGGGCGACGCGACGGTTCGCTCGATCTGGGCCATCTGCGCCGCCTTCTCCCGCAGCGTCATGCGGCCCAGCAGGTCACGCACCCGCGCCTCCACCGGCGCCGACGCGTCCTTGTACAGCGGCGCCTCGCCTTGCGCCGCCATGCGGATGAGCACAAGGAGAGGAGAAGCGGAGAGGATGTGGATTGGACTCGCGAGAGAAACGAGGTGCACCACCTGGACTCTCAGGGAGTGGGATGTTTGCTCGCGCCACCTGGAGATTACCATTTCAAATAGGACATCAGCCTCTTAGGCCGACGCAGTTTTTTTTTTCAGACGTAAGGAAAACACAGCAATCTATCTTCTATTAAGTTCTCATGGCTAGAAATTTTATATTAATCGGTAAAAAAAGGAAAAGAATCTACATCAATCACGGTAGGTCCAAATTTTAATGGTCAAGATTAAAAGAAAGAGTTCATATCAACTATAATAAAATTAAAATTCGGAATAGAAAATAAAATAAAAGATTAAAAGAAAGAGTCAAAATAAAACTGAAATTTAGAATAAAAAATAAAATAAAATTAACAATTTGATTTACATACAATTCCTAAGTAAAATAGTCCATATCTAGTGCGATAAAACTAAAATTCGGAATAAAAATAAAATAAAACTTAGAATTTGATTTTCATTCAAATTTCTAAGTAAAATCCCTAAATAATTATAATTCAAAATAATAAAAATGTAAATTAGTTTTGTATATGAAATCCTACAAACAAATAACTGAAATTCGGAATAAAAATAAAATAAACCTAACAATTTGATTTGATACATATTCCAATAATTATAATTTCCAATAAAAATTAAACAATAGTTGGCAATTAGATTTGTATATGAAATACAAAAAATCATTGAAATTCTGAATAAAAGTAAAATAAAATTAGCAATTTGATTTTAATCACAATTCCAAAGTAAAATCCCCAAATAAGCGTAATTCAAAATAAAAATTAAAGAAAAAATAGCAATTAGATTCGGATACGAATTCCAAGAAAAAAGAATTGAAATTCGGAATAAAAAATTAAAGAAAAATTGCAATTTGATTTCCATACGTATTCAAAAACAAAATAGCAAAATAACTAAAATTCCGAATAAATTAAGTAAATTTAGCAACTTGATTTGCGTACGAACTCCAATAAAAATAACAGAAATATTGAATAAAAATAAAAATATAACGAGGATAACACGAATAGTGTTAGGGGAGACACAAAAGAAGCCACCATATTCGTTCTCAATGTCATGTATTTCTATTGTTGCTTCCTATGGTGTAAAAATAAAAAGTAACTAAAATTTTGATTAAAGCAGAGTCAAAAGAAGCAACCACATTCGCTCTCAAGGGCTAAAAATTCCTATAGTAATCGGTGAAAAAAGATAAAGATCTATATCGTCGATCATGGTGGGTCCAAATTATAACGGCCTAGATTAAAAGAAAAGATCCATATCAAGTAAAATAAAACTAAAATTTAGAATAAAAAATAAAATAAAATTAGCAATTTGATTTTAAATGCAATTTCTAAGTTGAAGAGTCCATGTCAAATACAATAAAACTGAAATTTGTAATAAAAATAAAATAAAATTATCAATTTGATTTCCATTTGAATTTCTAAGTAAAATCCCGAATAATTATAATTGGAATGAACAATAAAATTGGAAATTAGATATGTATACAAAATCCTACCAACAAATAACTGAAATTGAATAAGAATAAAATAACATTAGCAATTTTATTTCGATATGAATTCCAATAATTATAATTAAGTAATAAAAATTAAAAATAGTTGGCAATTAGATTTGTATACAAAATACAACAAAAAATAATTAAAATTCTGAATAAAAGTGAAATAAAATTAGCAATTTGATTTCAATCACAATTCAAAGTAAAATCCTAAATAAATGTAATTCAAAATAAAATTTAAAGAAAAATTAGCAATTAGATTAGGATATGAATTCCATAGAAAAAGAACTAAAATTCGAATAAAAAAAAAAAAATTTGCAATTTGATTTCCATACATATTCGAAAATAAAATCCCCAAATAACTAAAATTATGAATAAATTACAAAAATTTAGCTATTAGATTTTTATACGAACTCCAATAAAAATAAGTGAAAATGTTGAATAAAAATAAAAGCTATAATGAGGATGGCATGAATGATGTCGAGGGAGACACAAAAGAAATCACTACGTTCGCTCTCACCAAGGTCATGCATTTCTATTGTTGCTTCCTATAGAAAAAAAATGAAAATAACTAAAATTTTGAATGGTGTTGGAGGAGACCACGAAAGAGTGCAATGACATGGATCTATCCTACAAGAAGACATTAATCCATAGAAAAGTGAAGAGCTGAGGCGACGATGACATAGATGAGGACAATATCGTGCTGCTCACTGGAGTCATTGAAGAGAAAGTCTAGTGTTGAAGGAGCCAAGAACCGTGATGACAATTAGTAAGGGGCGCGTTGTCATCGGCGATGGTGAAAATATTCTCCATATCGTTAGATAACGACTAAAGTAGACATGCTGACATTAGTGAAGATGGAAGGTCACCACAGTTAGTGAGGAAGCCACAACGTTGAGTTGGCCAACGTCGAAAAAGATGAGCGACTGACACGAGAGAAGAGGACGTCGCACATGTATAACATCATACATGTGTATGTATATGTATGGATCTGTACGAATAGAAGCGCGGGCGTATAGATGCAAAGTAGCAAAAAGCTTGGAGTAGAGATGACACATTCAGAGGGAATATACTTGGGGTCATCGGAGAGAGCGTGACTCGTGTCCCCAGCTTGGATCGGCGATGGTTGCATATGTATATGGGTTGATTTCATAATGGTTAGCTTTAAACAATAATTAGGGAGAAGTAGAAGATAATTATGTGGTAAAGTATCGCATTGGAAGTGGTAGCAGCTGAGAGGGATCGATCAAGATTTGGCCTTACTATTGAAGGTTGAAATAAAAAAAACTGTGACGGCGAGAAGAGATAGAAGCCACACGGTTTGGTAAGGTAACCGACGTGTGAGGGAAGATAAGTCCAAGGTAGGTCGCCCATGGTGCATTAATGTATATATGAGCAAGTTACTCTAATACATTATACAATATAAACTAATAAGATAATTTGTTACACACATAATTAACGTATTGCTTGATATTCAATAGTGGTACATGTAGTGCATGCATACAATTTAGAAAGAAAAAAAACTAATAGAGTAAGAATGGGAGCATGCAACTACATGATCTATGCATGATGAAAAGTGATTAGTTTCTAACAACTTATTATGCTCAATGATTTTCTTTCGTCAAAGCACATACTTTAATTACGTTCTTCATGTTGTAATTTCTTTCATGCTGCTATTATCGTTTGCAATGTTTAGGACATCTTAAAAATCTAAATAGCTTACAAGATACGTAAATATATTATCAAGTGTTTATACAAATTTTGAAACAAATCTAGCCACGCAAATACGCGGGGCACCTTGCTAGTTATTTTTTAAGACAGAGCATAAGTCACACGCACACACTCAACACACACCACACTACTCCGAAATTATTTAGAGCGGAACGCATAAAGTGAAAATCATTGGATATTAAAATTTTAAAATACAGGAATAATTCAGAACGACCTATTTGGATATTTTAAAGAACTCTGAGAACCTATTTGGACTGTAAGAAAAAACTCCATAGCGTATTCTATTCAAAAAAATAGCGACTATAGCATTTCTTAAAAAACAATGTGTTGAAAGATTTGTTCGCAACTATAGGCAACTATAGGCCGTTGTTTGTGTTGTTTAGTTTTTGCATATAAAGTTTGTTCAAAAGTTTTTTTTTTTGAAAAAAAGTGTCACAGTCTTGTTTTGCTAGTCATGATAAGAAAATTTAGCACTTGTGTAGAGACCATGTGGTTTGGTCCTAGTCTAGGTGATGAACAATTGACGTCGTTGTCGAGGAGTTCGAGGGAGTGAACTCTCTGTTTTGCAAAAAATGGCCTGCTGTTAGGGTTCAGGCGGTCTGACTGGCTATGGGGGTGGTCTGACCGACCTGGTGACGAAGGTGAAGGTTTGGGCAATTTGACACCAAACAGAGTTTTTGGCTCATATGACACTATTGACGACGCTAATAGCAATTTTGGCTCCCTCCCGATGTCAATGCCAAAAATGGCACCACAGAGCTGCTGACAACCAACACATAGCCAAGTTCGGTCCGAGAGGACCGAACTCAACCTCTACCATGCCCTAGGGGGTCGGATTCCCCCCGCGCTTCACGCGTGAAATCCAGGCCCCTAGGGCACGGAACAGGCTAGTCTGGCCCCCAGGGGCACGACAGAGAGCAATGTTGTGCCCTGGAGGCATAGCCGAGTGGCAGGGTAGGGGATGAGGCACGGTTTGGTTAAATAATGATTAAAAATGTTTTTTCATACTATTTAACACTTTAAAAAAAAATTTCCCTTATTGTTTTTTTACCTCACACTCGCAGCTTCGAATGTATTATCACATGTTCCAGAAAAAATTATAATTTTTTTCACATGAAATAACGGCCCAACACAGGACACGCAACTTCAAACATGGGTGTCAACCGTCGCCATTTCCACCCTTCACTGCCCTCGGTGGCTAGGTAAGTCGATGGACGGTGGTGGCCTGGTGCCATTGCTGCTAGGGTTAGGTTGTTGCCTACTTGCTCGCGTCGCCGTCGCCATCGCAATCTCGCTCTTGCACATTCACACACGAGTTGAAGGATATGGTTACGGTATTATATGATCTGCCTACCGAACATTTCCCTTAGTTGGTTAACAGATATGCTTATCTAGCCTATGGTACAATACAATATTAAAAAATGCCATCCACATTAAACCGACAAATTAACAAAGAATGTATCAAATCTAACACCAAGCATGTCTGATTTTCTATGCCTTATGCCTAATTTTCAAATTAACAAAGAATGTAACAAATCCAATACGCACTTTCCTTTTATACTTGATTTTCTATGTATTATCAAATGTACCAAATCCAACACCAAGCATGGGAAGGGTGCCCGCGCAGTTGCACCAAGCATGAGTGCACACACACCTCCGCCGCCGCGACTGGTGACGGTGTACCACTGTCCGCGCCACGACCAATGACGGTGTACTACTGTCCATCATCGTCGCCTCGTAAAATAGTGTTTCACATGCACCATCCATCAACTCACCGAGCCACCGAGGGTAGCGAAGGGTGGCGAAGGCAACGGTTGATACCCATGTTTGAAGCTGCGTGTGTTGTGCTGCGCCGTGATTTCATGTGAAAAAAATTATGGAAATTTTTTTGGGTACATGCGATAATACATTTGAAGCTGTGAGTGCGAGGTAAAAAAACAAGAAGAAAAAAAATTGAAGATTTTTTAAAAGTGTTTCAAATAGTGTCAAAAATTATTTTTAATTGTTTTTAACGAAACTACACCTAACTACCTATGCTCGTAGTGCCTCCGGGCATGGCATGCCTTATTGTCGTGACCACAGGGCGGACTCGGCCTAGTCCGTGCCACTGGGGCTCGGATTCCTGCGATGGCGCCATGAGGAGGGTGGGAGTCTGGCCCCCTAGGGCACAATGGAGGTTGAGTTCACCTCCCTGAGGACCAGACTTGGCTACGTGTCGATTGTTGGAAATATGCCCTAGAGGCAATCATGGAGATGATTATATTTTGTTATGTTCATAATATTGGACAATATGTCATCTTGTTCCTGGAATAATATCATTAATATTTATTATCAAGTATGTGACTTGATTGTGAAACTCTATATTTCGGCGATGATTATTCTTAAACGTTCCCTAGTCAGAAACATATGAGGACACATATGTATTGGTTAATGGCTATGTTTCACAAGTCATTAATATGGAGATATCAAACCAACAATATGGACGCATGTTAGAGAACATGGTGTTGGATAAGACCCACCTTGAGACACTGTTGAGATTGTTATGATTTCATGTGTCATCAGTTGGTCTCAAGTAATGATGATGTATAATCCTTATACCTGAGATCAACATGGTTTCCTACATGTGTGATAGCACTCTTAGGGGTTCCCAAACGCTCACTACTACAAAAATACAAATATTGGACATTTGATCACAGACGGTTGATCGAAACCGTTTGTATTAAACACAATCACAAACGGTTTTTGTTTAGAGACCGTTTTTGTAACTGGATGCGCTAAAAACCATCTGTGAAGAGGTAGTATCACAGACGGTTCATATTGAAAACCGTCTGTGATACTTCACAGACGGTTCTAAACACGAACCGTCTGTGATAATTGTAGACTTCACAGACGGTTCATATTGAAAACCGTCTGTGAAATATCACAGACGGTTCTAAACACGAACCGTCTATGATAATTGTAGACTTCACAGATGGTTTTTAATTATAACCGTCCAAGATAATGTCGCTTCAGCTCTGGTGAGTTTCTTCGTCGCCAATGCGTCTCTTCGTTGCATCAATGCCGCTTCGGCTCCCTGATGTGTCTCTTCGTCTCACGTGCCGAATTTATTCCTTTTTTATAAAACGGATCATTCACCATCAAAGATGATTATCCCCACATATATATAACTCTATACTTCTAAAGCAGAAATGGCTCCCTCTGTTTCCTTGTCACCGGCATTGTTGGCCTACCTGGCTATACTGTACGAGTGCCTCTCCCGCCGTACGTTGGCGGATGCTGCAGAAAGACACTGTTTCAACAGTGTCTTCACTCCTCAGTTTGAGGATTTGCCGGAGCAAGTGACGGCCATTTTCCGCCGTCTTGACATCTTCCTCCGCCGCGTCTTCTGGGTGATCTCCCACTTCCGGCGAGTTTACCGCGTCATCGACATGGTCCTCCACAATGACGTTGCACGTCTCCAAGAGGCTTACCGTCACTTGGACTGTTTAATCAAGGCGGTGGGCAACCGAGTTGACCATTTTGAGACCCCTCAAGCAGGGGAAGAGAGCCTATGGGCTCAATTCTTCTTGATTCAACAGTCCGAGGGTCTTCGGGAGACACTCGAACGAGCACATCAGCGGGTGGACACATTTTGGGTTTCGTTCGCTGATCATGAACTGTCCGATGCCAATGACGACGCCGCCGCCTATGAATTTTTAAAGACGGAGATAGCAGCCTACTTCCGCCACTAGAAAAACTTTGTTTATTTAGGTTTCTAGTTTTTTTTTTAATCTTAGTTTGTAACAAGTGATTGGCCACGCTATTTGGCCATATGTAAATTCCAAAATAAAAAAATAGTTTGGAGGTGAAGTTACTATATAATTATATGTTGAATTAACTATTTATCACGATCAGCGGTTTAGTGGTTAACAAATTTATTATATCGATCTATGTGATATATATCGATCATAGTTAAAACAAATTTTCATTAGTATTTCAATGACAAAATTGACATATAAACATGTAATTTCTTCATGTCATGTAAATGTATAAATGAGAATATATATATATATATATATATATGCTCAAAACATAGAACTTGAGAACAACCATATCATAGACGGTTCTACAACCATATCACAGACGGTTATATAACCATATCACAGACGGTTCCATAATAGAACCGTCCGTGATATATCTCATATCATGAACTGTTCCATAATAGAATCATCTGTGATATGAGACATATCACGGACGGTTCCATTATGGATCCGTCTATGATAAGAATCACTGACGGTTCCATAATAGAACCGTCTGTGATATGTCTTTATAAGTAAGAGCTCGCTAGGGTTTGCGCTCTAACTCGCGTCGTCACTCCCTAGCGCCCTTACCCTCGTCCGTTCCCCTCCCTACCCGAGTGCCCCCGACCTCGACGCCACCGCTCGTGCCACAACTACAGTGAAGCTACCTTCCCCTCTTCCTCCTCCCCTCGGCGTGCGTGACCTCGACTACCTCTCCACCGGCGATGTGGAGGTAAGATAGATCAATCATCTATTGGTTTGTGTTGTTGGTATTCATGTGAACCGAGCTCCTCCTCCCTCTCGCCGCCAGCTCCCACACCTCCAGATCAAGCTCTCTCCTCCCTGCGCCGTCGGATCAAGCTCCCAGTCCTCCCTTGCTGCACCGCTGGCCCTGGCTCCTCCTCCCTATGCCGTAGCTCTAGCTCCTCCTCCCTCTCGCCGCCTGCTCGCTGTGCCACCTCAGACCTCCCTTGCGCGTCCAACCTCTCCGGCTCTCCCACTAACGCGTAAGTCCCCTTCTTGTCTTCTTGATGTTGTCTGGTTGTTGGTTGATGGTGATGGCCATTGGCCAGAGCCCAGATGCTAATTGTGTAATACATACATACATGAAGAGAAGTGCATCATTGCAGAGAAGTGTAAATGTGTAATACATACATGTAGAGAGAAGTAGAGAAATCATAAATATAAATGAATGCAATGATCCATGTGGATGCTTGTTCTTATCTTTGTCTTTTATTTAGCCTTCTTTGTCTTTTATTTAGTCATGTAACTTAGTACATACTAAGAGTCTCATGTTGTCTTTTATTTAGCCTTGCCCTTTGGAATTTGATTTTGTTATGTAACTTAAGTTGAACCACTCCTATTACTACTACTGAAAAAGGCCTTCACAGACGGTTCAAAAATGCCATCACTGAGCAGTTCCGTGAGTCATGCGAGTTTATGGGTCGATAATGCATGAGGTCATCACGAGATGGTTTTGAGCCGTCATAATACATACTATCACGCAGGCGGTTTGTAGATGAAACCATCGTGATAGTCGACTACCACGCAGCGATGCAGTAGATGAAACCCTCTGTGATGATGGACTACCACGACGATGCAGATGAAACCGTGCGTGATAGTCGACTATCATAGGCGGTTTCATCTGACGCATCGTCTGTAGTCGACTATCACGACGGTTTCATCTGACCGTCTGTGGGTAATCTTTACATTGCTAAATTTATTTACGTTTATTGGCTAGCCTCAGGAAATGCTAGCCATGCCCTCTGAAACAACAAGCACATCCAATTCGCATTCATTTCAGAAGCACATCAAAATTGCATTCATTTCAGAAACAAGCACATCCAATTCACAAATCAATTAACTTTAACCATTAATGTACATTAATTTACACACATGTACCATTATGTTCAATCTATCCCAATCAAGTTCAATGTACCTTGTGGAAACTCCCATCTGGATTTATGACACATCTGTTAGGGAATGGCGCAAGGTATGATCGAACTTTTATGAGCTCGCTCTGTTCCAACGATTTAAATGCGATGGTCGCAACTTTGTCGATAGGAAGATTAAATTCGGGCTTATATAAATTGGTGAGTATATATGAAATAATTGTTGAAAGATTGACAAACCCGAGGATCATTGGTGATCGCGGAACCGATGAGTAGTTGCATGTTGTGGCAAACATAGTATCCACAGATGTTGCTGACGTGGCCATTTGGTGGCTTTACAAAAATAGAATTGGTTAGTTCGAGAGGCATTACTACGAAGTGTTATATAGGATTAATGTGTACTAGCTAGCAAGTCACCGGAATTTTTATCATGTGACGACGTCCTTCCTTGATATTCCATCCTCTAGCATGTAACACGTCGAACACCCTCACGTGACTCCAATAAGTTAGCCTTAGCCATTGCAAAAGAAGGAAAGACTACAATAGAGTTTCTATGGAGGAAATGTGTTTACCTGATGATTAAATTCCGGATAAGTGTGAAGTTGTGAGTGGCCCTCTGTAGGGAATCTAGGTATATTACGTGTTTCCGTTTTGGTATAATTACAATTAGAATCGATGGTACCTACGGGTATGTCGGTATGGTCATTAAACCTAAGTTCGTGTTGCTTATAAAGTACAAATCAACAAGTATAGCCATGAGTGCAACACTACTTACTTACGTTGTAGGGCAAAAGTATGAATTCCTTGTTGCGGCGAGCCATGAAAAAATCTATAACGTAATTCTCGGCGAATGTTGCATTCGCCGTGATGCTTCTTTCGAAGACAATGTGTGGGTCGAGAAACCTCTGGTGATTTCCTTCTTTCGCTTCGAGATCATGTATCTATTATACAAAAGCTAGGAGTTATATATAACATTTATCGATATTACACGAACATTGACCGTGATTGTACACACTTACGATGTCGGCATCGTATGAGTGAGGCGTCGAGCTCGTCGAGGTTGAAGAGACAGAACAAATCGTTGAAGGTCACCGTGAAGACGGTGTCTTGATACGTGGGTTAAAATGATCCTCCTTGAACTTGGCGGTGAAACCCGGCGTCGTTGATCAACCGCTTGTTGGACTATTCCATGTACCATGTATGCAATTCCGTGCAATCCAAATCCTAGGGTAGGGTGTCTAACTTCTCGAACAACGGCTCGCCTAGCTTAATTTCCGACCCAGCGGCAAGAAGGGATATCGAGAGGACTCGATCATCTTCGATTTGCCCTTGCCCTTCTTGCCTCGCTTTGTATAGGTCGACTTCACAAGAGTCGGTGAGCACGAGGTGTAGATGCATGTGATCTGGCGGGCCCTTGCCGTGTCGGTCTGAGTAGCCGGTGCGGTCGGTCCGTGGACTTGATGTCGTTGCTGAGACATTCCGTGAAGTTGACACCGGGCGGTAGCTCGAGCGGATGTCCTCCTTGGGCCACTGGATGAATGTTCCAACGGCTTGCCCTAGAGTCATGACCTCATTGTTTGGGGGAATTTTCAGCGCGACGGCCTCGAAATTGGCACAAACACCGTCCACATTCACTTTTGTGAAACCCGACGCTAGATTTGCACCGTGCACCAAAGCTCCAACACCGGATGGATACACCTGGCCCCAAGCAGCATCTAGGGCAACAGAGGCATATCTCACTTGGAGCTTGCACTTCGTAGCCACCTACGTACATAACAATACAAAATTAACTACTCCAATAGGCCTATCAATGGATTGAGCATTCCAGAGATAATAATTGTTACCTGGATGTCATCGACAAAAAATCTGTCGTCACCTATTGTGGTAGGGTTAGGGTTGGACGCGCAGCTACTCGGATGTTTGGGGGGGCTGGCTAGCAGTACAGTAGGGGCAGGGGCTTCCAACTGATTTGGGAGTTGCAATCCCCTAATCCTTTCCTCAAAGGTCTCTATCTGCTTTTGCTCGGATGCACGAATCTCCAATCGAAGGATTGAGTGTCCTCATGTCGATTTTTTGGTGACCTCCTCTCTGATTTTTTCAGTGAGCTCATCTCTGAGGGATGCACGAAGATCCTCTCGTAGCTTTGCATCGCGCTCGGCTTTGACTCTCTTCCTACTCCGGTACGATCCGAAGTTCGCTTGGAACCATTGTTCCCATGTAACAAAAACACCGGCGCCTCTCGTGCGACCGGATGCTCCTTGTTTCCTAGGGCCGCAGAGAGTATATCTTTCTCCCTGTCTGCCTAGAATGAGCCTTGGAAAGATTGTGCACTCAGCGTTATCTGCAATAGCCCGACATGTCATTTCACTTCCTATGAAGTTATGGAGTAATTACAAACTAGGTAGTTAGATATCTTACGGTATTTGGGACACTTCACGGTCTTGGGGTTTGGAAAATACGCTTCCCGTAGGCCCAATACATAACCTCGCAAATAACCCTTTGTCGGGAGCGCACATCGCTGATCTCGGGAAATAGCGAGGAGACATTGAACAGCTTTTGCTGCTGTTCTGATCCCTCCATATCGGGCTTTACCCGCATACCCAGTGCCGAGTCGTGGGGTGCTTGTTTTTGCTGGAGGGCCGTGTCGCCGCACTTTCACTCTTAAATTGATCTGTCGTCTTCTTAGCCACAAACTCGGCCCAGAACTCTTCCAAGAATGGATACTTGTGGAAGGGTGCCCTCAGATCCTTCTCCACGTAGTTCTTGATAAGCGTGCTCTTGAAGTTCTTCCATGCTTTGCACGCCTGTAGCAACGCGTGTCGTCGCACAGAGTCCAGGTGTTCTACCGGGATCTCGAACGATGCGAGAATATCCGCTAGCACAGCAGTTTTTAGTGGTCCGGGCACCACCATCCACGAATCGTAGGTGATCTTGACCCGTTCCTGTGCAACTATTTCGACCATTCTCTGGAATGCGGACGCTGCTCGGCGAGGATTGATAGGGGTCCTAGATTGATCGACCTCCGTGATGGTAAATCGGCCCCCGGGCCTTTTCGATATTCCTCTTCTTCTACCACGGTTGGATATTGTTCCAGAGGATGATGCATCATCAGACACATGAGGCAGCGCTGACTTAGAATGAGCGGAAGACATCTTCACAAGAAATAGAACATCATGTGAACAAATGAAATCAGCATAAAGCTAAGATTTAACATTTTGATATTGCTATCAGATGTAGAGTAAGCATTCCAATTAGAGCTCAAGTATAAACCCGATTATCAAAAGAATTTCAGTACAAGTCTATTATCATCACAGAGCATTCATCTCAAGCCCACCACACCACATTACAATATATTCGATGAGCGATATCAAAACAAATACCATATGAATAATGACTAGAACAAATACAAATTCCTAAAACAAGTACAATTATCATGAGGACCATGATGATTATTGATAGAAATAGCTAGGGAAAGGCGTCGAGAATTGACAACTCGGCATTGGTTACCTTTGGGCATCGAGGAGAAGGACGAGCAGGAGCAAGACGAGCAGCAGAGCGTCGAAGGGGAGGCGAGCTCGAGGAGGAGGAGGTGGGCTCGGGGCAGGGCGCGGGGGCTCGGGGGCTCGCGCCATGTGTAGGAGGCGGCGTCAGCGGATCGGGGAGGAGTCGCGCTGGCTCGAGGAGGCGTGTCGAGGACGGCGGCGGGCTCGGGGAGGAGGAGCGAGAGGAGTTGAGAAACTTAATCGTTTGAGAGTGACGCGCGCAAACCCTAGCTAGAGTCCTAATATAAATAGGGATGGACATCACGACGGTTCTAAATTAGAACCGTCAGTGATACTACTATCTAAACGGTTCTAACTTAGAACCGTCAGTGATATGTGATGTATGATGACGGTTCTCACTTAGAACCGTCTATGATATACATGTATCACAGACGATTTTAATAAACAACAAATGCATGATATGTGATGTAAGACGGTTTGTAGTTCAAAGCTATGCGTGATATTATTTTTTATTGGTTAATATCTAGATCTGTTTATTGGCTAGCCTCAGGAAATGCTAGTCATGCCCTCTGAAACAAGCAGAAAAGACAACAAGTACATGTATATACATCCAATTCATATTCATTTGAGAAACAATCACATCCATTTCACAGTACAAATCAATTAATTAACTCAAATGAACTAAAATTAACCATTCATCGAACGCGTACATATATATATACACATTGCTCAATTAATCTTTAAAATTAGCCCTTCATGATGATTGGCGCGTATGTAGCTAGTTTAAATCATGTTCTTCTTCCTCGACCCTTATGCCGTTTCGAAAGGAGCAACTCGTCAAATTGATTGTATTCTTCCTCGTCCACTACATTCTCAACTCCGACAATCCTCCTTTTTCCATGAAGAACTACGTGGCGCTTCTTATTTGCGATTAGGTAACATAGAAGACTTGAACAACTTGGTTGCTTGATCGAATGGTTCGTCTTTGTATCCGAACACGTTCGAGGTCCACCGTAGTGACGCGTCGTACTTGTCGACCTTCACTGTGGGAGATGGACCCAACGGCACCGAAATAGGGGATCTTGAAAAGCACGTGGTCGAGCTCCCATATCTCCTCTATTTGCCCATAGTAGGAGCTCCTCATTATCGGTCTTGAATGCATCTATCACGGACACCGCCGATACAGTTAGTGCTTTTTATATCCCGAGCTGCGTATAGAATGTGTACCCATTTATGTCGTATCCTCGCCATGTTACAAGCAGTAAATGTTGGCCCTTTTGCCAACCATGTCGAGATATCACTTGACGAGCTCCTAGCAAGTCGCTCCTTCAACCATTGATCACTACTACGAAAAAGGCTTTCCTGAGCGGTTCAAAAGCGTCATCACGCAGCGGTTTCGTGAGCCGTCTGAGTTTATGGGTCGATGATGACATGAGGTCATCACAGCGGTTTTGAACCATCTGTGATGTATACTTTCCGAGCGGTTTGTGGTTCAAACCGTCTGCGATAATTATATATCACGAGCGGTTTCAGCCACAAACCGTCTGTGATAATCACATATCACGAGCGGTTTCACCACAAACCGCTCGTGATAATCACATATCACTGAGCGGTTTTAGCCACAAACCGTGCGTGATAAAATACATATCACTGAGCGGTTTGTGGTGAAACGCATGCGTGATGACTTTCTCTATAAAGGCCCAAGTAGTGGTTGCTTGTACCATTAAATCGGCATCATATATATATTACATATATATTGTTACGTGATCTCTCGGCCACTTTGGGGATCGTCCGCACTTGACATGAGAAGGATGAGGCGGTAGCCACGGGCAACCTCATTGAGCCCATGCAAATATAAAAGTATGGATGCAAAAGGCGGTCGGACATCAATTACAGGATTGGGCGTCGCTATGTTGAAAAGAAATATCGTTGATCTTGGTACTCCGACTAGGAAGTGGCATCATATATTAGGAACTAACCATTCTTGAGCATGTAATAGTCTTTAAACCCAACAAGAACACCAAGCAACCATTCTCATATTTCAAAAGAATTCTCAACTTGTTGCTTGGTGTTCTTGTTGGCTTTAAAGTGGTCGAGGATCATTTAATAATATATATATAATATATATATGATGCCGTGTTTAATGGCACAAGCTACCACCGCTGGAGACTTTATAGAGAAGAGATTATGAATGGAATGGTAGGACGTGCACGCAAGAGGTAGGAGAACTTGACCGCATGAACAAGGGACTATTAATATGAACTAATTATCAATTCAATTTCAGCATAAGACTATTGACACCATTACATCACAGAGCAAGGGACTATTAATATGAACTAATTATCAATTCAATTTCAGCATAAGACTATTGACATCATTACATCACACAAAGAAGAGGACTATTAATATGAACTAATTATCAATTCAATTTCAGCATAGGACTATTTACATCATTACATCACAGAGCAAGGGGACTATTAATATGAACTAATTATCAATTCAATTTCAGCATAGGACTATTTACATCATTACATCACGAGCAAGGGACTATTAATATGAACTAATTATCAATTCAATTTTAGCATAAGACTATTAACATCATTGAGCGGTTCATCGGCAAGAGAACAAGACCAAGGGTGTCCAAACCCACCACACCAAGAGTAGCCCTCGGCATCCATCGCAGAGCACTAGCTAGCCATTTTCATCACAGAGCAAGGAGGGTAGAGACAGAGAGGGACCTTAGTGCAACAAGAACCACGGTGGCGACCCCACCACCAAAGACAACCCTCATCCATTTCCTTTACCTTGCATAAATCACACAAACATCGACACAACTTAAGGCTCATGCATAAAAATCAAACTCAACAAAAGACATTAAGCTAACAGATCTAGAGGAGAATAGAGGAGGATGGGGAAAGCAAAGCGGCCGAGAGCCTAGCGGGCGCAAAAGGGGTCAGCGGCGACGGCGACGCAGGTCGGCGCGCGTCGAGGTGGGGAGGAACGGAGTTAGGCGGGCGCAAACCCTAGCGGCGGAGCCGAGTGACGAGTTTGGGCATCACGTGGTTGTGGCTGTTGGTGACGCCGCAAAGACACTCTTATCGTGCAGTGTCTTTTGCGGTGTCACCAGATGCTACAACCGCGGCAACGGAAGAATGGCGGCGTCGGCAATGACGAGGAGGAACGGACGAGAGTAAGGCGGCCGGGAGTGACGAGTTAGGCGCAAACCCTAGCGGCAAGCTATGCTAGCTCCTACTTATAAAGACTTATCGAGACGGTTCTATTATGGAACCGCTGGTGATATCATCACGAGCAGTTCCATTATGGAACCGTCAGGTAAATGTTTTTTCTCAAGTATATACACTTACATGACATGTGAAGAAATTACATGTTTATATTAAAAAGCGTAAACCTATAATTAAACAAGGTTTTTCTAGTGGCGAAGGTAGGTCGCTATCTCCATCTCGCAATACTTCATAGGCGGTGTCGGCATCGGACGGTTCTGATCGTGACGAAGCTCGAAATCGCCCACCCGCCCGTTGACGCTCGCTTACGATATAATTAATATTAATTGTAACTTCACCTCCAAACTAGATTTTGTTTTTCCACAAAACCGTCTCGATATATATATATATATATATATATAGAGAGAGAGAGATAATAATTCAACATATAATTAAATATAGTAACTTCACCTCCAAACTTTTTTTTTTCATTTTGGAATTTTCATATATATGGCCAAGCAAATGTGGCCGTTAAACTAAAAAGATTTAAAAAGTAAAACCTATAAATAAAACAAAGTTTTTCTAGTGGCGGAGGTAGGTGCTATCTCCGTCTTCAATACTTCATAAGCGGCGCGTCGGCATTGGGCGTTCACGATCATCGGCGAATGAAGCTCGAAATCGTCCACTCACGACGCTTCGTTCAAGTGTCTCCAAGACCCTCGATCGTTGAACCAAGAAGAATTGAGCCCATAGGCTCTCTTCCCTTGCTTGAGGGTATCGGCCTGTCAGTCGTATCGATGCTTCTGCCGCCTCGATTTCACCGATCAAGTGACGGCAAGCCTCCCGAGACGGGCGTGCTGCGTCGTTTTGGAGGACTACGTCGATGACGCCATGCTACCAAAGTGGGAGATCACCCGAAGACACGGCGGAGGAGGATGTCAAGGCGGCGGAAGGTGGCGTCACCGCTCCGCAAATTCTCCGCCGCAGAGGAGTGAAGACATCGTTGATCAAACAAAGTTCTTCCGCAAAGACAGTTCAACCTACACCGAGAGAGGTGCTTTCGTCTGGAGGCCAGAAGGCCATCGCTGCGGCGGCGAGGAAGAGGCGACCATTTCGTTTTTTAATTTTATAAGTATGTGGGGATGATCATCTTGGATGGCGGATGATCCTTTTATCAAACAAGGAATAAATTCGGGCGTGAGACGAAGAGACGATCGGGAGCCGGGCGGATTGGCGGCAAACGACGCTAGCAGACGGCGATGAAGAGACGCATCGGGAGCCGAAGCGATGGCGGCGGCACCGTGGAGTCAGAGCGATATTATCCTGAGCGGTTATTGTTAAGAACCGCTCGTGATACTAACTAATATCACTGAGCGGTTCTTGTTGAACCGCTGCGTGATACTTCACGACGGTTGTGTTTAAAACCGTGCGTGATATCTTGATTAATATCACGAGCGGTTCGTGTTGAACCGTGCGTGATACTTCTGACGGTTTTCAAAATGAACCGCTCGTGATATTGCCTCTTCACGAGCGGTTTTTAGCGCGAGAGTACCTGAGCGGTCTCTAAACCAAAACCGTCGTGATTGAATGTAATACCGATGGTTTTGGTCAACCGTCTGTGATGAGGCGTCCAGTATTAGCCTTTCTGTAGTAGTGGATTGAACCGTCTGTTGTGTTGTCTCGTGATCCAAACATCCGGCCGCACGGATTACATTGCCAAGCGTCCTTGTCTTTGGTTGATATACGAGGACACTTCACCATGTGTTGCAAGACCGTGAAATGGGCTTGAGCATACACATCCATATTTGGAGTGATTGCTTTCCTTCTGATGGTCCCGATACCCTCGAGCCTCCCCTCATGGCGAGATCGAGGCACACCTATCGGTTCGACCTGAGCCATGTAATCGACGCAGAACTCAATGACCTCTTCGGTTGCATAACCTTCGACGATCTTTGCCCTCGGCGAGATCGATTCCGTACATATGACTTGAGAATTCCTATGAACATCTCGAGCGGGTACATGCTACGTAGGAACACGGCCCGCACATCTTTATCTCCCTCACAATATGAACAATGAGATGGACCATGATATCGAAAAACGACGGAGGGAAATACATCTCAAGATCACATAGAGTCATCACCACGTCGTCCTACAGAGCATCTAGTCCTTCGGGATCGATGACCTTCTGAGCAATTATGTTAAAGAAATAACACAGCCTCATGATTGTCTCTCGGACCTTGATCGACAAAATACTTCTAATTGTAACAGGGAGCATTTGTGTCATCAACACATGACAATCATGAGACTTCATGCCAATTAACTTCAAATCTTCCATCGAAACAAGTTTCTTCATGTTGGCGGAGTAACCGGACGGAACTTTCACACCATGCAAGCACCAAAGACAGCAGTTCGGTTCTCTCGGCCTTGGACAGAGTGTAACAAGCGGGGAGAAGGTACGTTAAGTCCTTATCGGTCCTTGTTGGTGCTAACTCAGTCCGATGTCCATATCAACCAAGTCAAGCCGCATGCGTTAACACCATCCTTTGTTTTGTCACGAATGTTCAAGAAGAGACCAATCAAGTCATCACATACATTCTTCTCTACATGCATGGCGTCGATGCAAGGTGAACTTTTAGGTGCTCCCAATAAGGTAAGTCCCAAAATATTGATCTCTTCTTCCACATGTTCTTCTTACAGGTCCTCGATTTACATCCCTTTCCAAGCACAACATCTAAATCCTTAACCATATCATAGACCTCTTTTCCGCTTAAATGCCTTGGAGCTGAGCTGTCCTCCTTCTCTCCGTCGAATTGTTTCTTCATCCTGCGGTATGGGTGAGCCCTCCGAAGGAACCTACGATGGCGCATGTACACGGTTTTACACGAGTGATTCAGCCACACACTCTCGGTATCATCTAAGCAGTGAGTACAGGCTTTGGCCCCTTTTGTACTCTGGCCCGACAGATTAGTAAGGGCGGGATAATCATTTATGGTGAGTAACAACAAGGAACGTAAAGTGAAGTTCTCTCGTTTGTACGCATCCCATACTGCACCCTTCAATCCACGATTTTTAGATCTTCCATCAATGGTGCTAGGTACACATCAATATCATTCACAGGTTGCTTCGGCCCTTGGATAAGTATCGACAACAAAATATACTTCCGCTTCATACACAACCAAGGAGGAAGGTTGTAGATACAGAGCGTCATGAGCCAAGTGCTATGTCGGCTGCTCATGTTACCGAAAGGATTCATTCCATCTGTACTCAATCCAAACCTTATATTCCTCGGTTTCGCACCGAAGTCTGCAAACCTCCTATCGATGTTTCTCCACTGGGCGGAATCAGCAGGGTGTCTTAACTTTCCGTCATTCTTACGCTCCTTTGAGTGCCAATACAACAGTTTTGCATTCTTTGGGTTCGCAAAAAACCGCTTCAAACAGGGAATTACAGGAAGGTACCACGCCACCTTAGCAGGAGGTCCTTTCTTCACCTCGATTCCCTCGTCGTCATCTGATTGATTCTTACGCTTGTATCGGGATGCGTTGCACGGACATACATGCATGTTTGTATACTCGTTACGGTAGAGGATACTGATCGTTCGGACATGCATGTATTCTTTCTACTTCCATTCCCAATGGACAAAGAACCTTCTTGGCTTTGTAGGTGGTTTTGGGCAACTCGCTTCCCTCTAAGCATGTCCGCTAAGAGGCCTAACACTCGCGTGAAACTCTTGTCGGACCAACCGCTGCTTGCCTTCAATTTCAGCGGTTTAAGCACGATGACAACCTTGTGTATTCCGACTTGCGGCACAGGAACAAAGGTTTCTCCGAGTCCTCCATCAAGCCCCTAATTGAACATACTCCTCTCATCACGGTTCCTTCGCATCGCGAAGCATTTGATGTAGACTATCATCGTCTGACCTATCCGAATCGTAACCACAATCGACATCATTCGCCACATATCGTTGACTTCTGTATAATATGCATATCGTTGACTTCTGATAATATGCTCTTCACCGTGATCGGTCCAACATGTATAACCCTTTTGAAACCCTTTGAATCAAGTGTGCCCGATCTGCGCTCGGTTGTTAAACATCTTGATTCTCGCAATCAATGCATGGACAAGACATATATTCCGCCTTATTCAACATATCCTCCTCGGCGGCTCTTGTAAAAGCACCGCCATTAATGTACTCTTCACTCACACGGTTCTCGGCGTACATCCAACCGGTCCATCACACGGTTCGTATTGAAAACCCCGAAAATAAATAAAATGGTGACTTGAAAGTGTATTTTCTCGAGGCTTAATTACGCTTTTTTTCATTTTACATTTTTCCGGATTTTATTAACTTACATGTGGGCCCTACTTGTCGCTGACTTATTTTTATTTCATGATTTTATTTATAAAATCTATGGCGATCCCACATGTCATAGACTTGTTAGTTTATTAACTAAATGATTAAAAACAGTAGGATTTGAAGCTCAAACTGGGCTTAGGGTGACATCGCATTGCTAATAGTCGTGGCTCGGCCCTAAGGTCGCCTGAGGCGAACCGACGGTGATCAGATGTCCTGTGGCGGCGCCTGAAACTAGCGATTTCGGCGTAAACGCCTGAAACTACTCAAATTAAAGGATGCTTATGCTCCAGTAGCTCACCTCGATCACGAGGTGTCAATGAAGTCGGGGAAAGGTCCAAGGCGGCTGGTCGTCGATCGGTGAACAGAGGCGACGGCAAGTTCTCAAATACGACAATAGCCGAAATGGACCAGTAGCCAAGGAGGTGAGCGATACTCAAACCGGACGCAACGGCGATGGACCTACCAGAAGCGCCGAGATGGAGATCAAGATCTCTGTTGGGGAGCTATATATATATGTACACCGCACCGCCTCGTGATGAGTTAATTATCACGGACGGTTTTAACAAAAAATGTCGTGAAGAGTCATATCACGAGCGGTTCATGTTTGGAACCGTCGTGAAGTATCACGAGGCGGTTACGACTAAAACCGTCTCGTGATATTACCCAATATCACGACGGTTTTCGTCGTAACCGTTGTGATACTTCGCGACGGTTCTAAACATGAACCGCTCTGTGATATGACATCTTCACGATTCGTTTTTAGCGCTGAGAATAACACGACGGTGGGTAAACAAAAACCGCTCGAGATTGTGTTTATCTGAGCGGTTTCGATGAACCGCTCGTGATCGGCGTCGATATTAGCATTTCTGTAGTAGTGTATGTTGGGCTATTGGCAAGTGGCACCTTGCTTTTGGTTGAACCCTGCATTTAAGTTTCTATGTTTGAAGTTTGAACTTGGCTACTTGTTAATTTTTATCGCTTATCAATTATCAATTGTTAATCACTACTACAAAAAGGCTAATACTGGACGCCTTATCATAAACGGTTCTCAGTTCCCCCTAGCGCCGTAGCTCCTCCTAGCGCCGCAGCTCCCCCTCAGTGCCTTCTCTGCTCTGCTCTACCCCCTTCCCTTCTCTGCTCCCCGTAGCACTGTAGCTTCCCCTAGCACCGTAGCTCCCCTTTCTCTACTCTGCTGCTGCCTACTCTGCCCCTTTCCCTTCTCTGCTCCCCCTAGCACCACAGCTCCCCGCCTCCCCCGCAGTTTGAATGGTTGTGCACTTGTGCTGATTGCTGAATGAGTGAATTTAGAAGTGTAAGTGTTGTCTGCTATTGAAGTATTGGGCTGTTGATATGTATGGGCTATTGTCTATTGATATGTTATATTGTTATGTGTTATGACTTATTTAGAAGTGTCAAGTGTTGTCTCTGCTATTGATATGTATGGGTTGCTGATATGTTATGACTTATTGGGTTGTTGATACGTATGTGCTGTTGATATGTTATATTGTTATGACTTATGACTTATTCAGAAGTGTCAAGTGTTGTCTGCTATTGATAGTGGAAACTTTCTTGGTGAACCATGGGCTGTCGATATGTATGATTGATGATTTGCAAAAATAGATGTATAAAATGTGTGATATGTATGTTATGACTTATTGTTGATTTGTCATTTTGTCAAGATGTCATCCGTTGCTTCTCGCCATTTGTTTCACCTTTGTCTGTGTAACTGTGTTCATGCCAATCAAGTTCTCCTACCTTGCGTCCCAGGTACGTCCTACCATTCTATTCCTAATCTCTTCTCTATAAAGTCTCCAAGCAGTGGCTGCTTGTGCCTTTATAACCGGCATCACATATTATATTATATTTTATATATATATATATATATATATATATATATATATATATATTTTGTTAAGTATCCTCGGCCACTTTAGGGGTTGTCCACGCATGAGGAGGATGAGACAGCAGCCACGGGCAATTTCATCGAGCCCATGCAAGTTTAAGAAGCATGGCTGCCAAGAGAGCATCAGGATATCCAATTACATGGTTGCTGATACATGATGCCACTTCCTAGTCTGAACATATGTTTAAGAAAGTGGCGTGCACGCAGTATCTCGACCGAAGTGGCATCGTATCGCGAACTGTGTAATTGGATGTTCGACGCTCTCCTGGCAACCATACTCCTTAAACTTGCATGGGCACGATGAAGTCAGTCTGCGGCTACTATCTCATCCTTCTCATGTCAGTGGACAATCCCCTAAAGTGGCCGAGGATTACGTAATATATATATATATATATATATATATATATATATATATATATATATATATATATATATATATATATATATATATGACGCCGGTTTTAAAGGCACAAGCACCATCGCTGGAGGCTTTACAGAGAAAAGTAATCACTGAGCGGTTTGAGCCACAAACCGTCTGCGATATATCAGTCGTCACAGACGGTTTTAGCTAAAAACCGTTTGTGATACATCAGTTATCACAGACGATTTCATCTAAAAAACCGGTTCTCAGTTAATAACCGTTTGTAACAGTACACATCACAGACGGTTTGAAAACCGTTTGTGATGACCTCATGTCATCACTGAGCCATAAACTCAGACGGCTCATGAAACCGTCTGTGATGACTTTTTGAACCATCTGTGAAGACCTTTTCTGTAGTAGTGGCTGCTCGTAACTCGGTAGTTATAAAGGTAGCTTTCAGGTATGCTATGAAACATGTAGAGAAATGTGACTGGTCAGATATAAAATTTGCCCTTCCTAACATAACAGGAGAGATGTCTCTAGGCCCCTCGTTGTGGTCAGATAAAGTAAGTGTTCGACCACGTGAAGTTATCCGACACTTGATGGAGAAAGTATTGAACAGTCCATGGATGACACAATATCTCACCTGGAGTTCAACCAGATATCGTAAGGCAAAGGGAGAATACACTAGAAGGTCTTTCAGTTCGATCAGATACGAACTAATCGTATGAAGATACGAACTGGTCGTAGGCTGGTCGAACATGGTCACTAAGTGATCGAAACCTGGTCGTAAGGAGTTACGAATTGGCCGAGACCAAATATGAATTGGTCATATAGCGATATGAGCTGGTCGTTAGTGATATAGACTTGATCAAAGATCGTATTGCATTAAGGTTCATCCAATATATTCTATGTGTGTTTGGGAATCGTTATGTGCTGCTAGGTACCGCTAACGACTCGTGGTCAGAAAAGAGTTTCCGAGTCACAACCGATTATACATGAACCTATAGAGTCACACACTTAAAGGGTTAGGATTTGATTTGGATAGCGATCCGAATTCTTGTAGGCCTCGAGTTCCTAATGGGCCTTAAGTTCGAGACCCATTATGGATGCTTATATATAGATGGTCGGTGGCATGGGGTGTGATCATCATCTTTTGAAGAACTCTCGAAACCCTAATAGCCATGCCTTCCTCAGCCACGCCGTAGGCGCTAGCACTCCAGCACGTGGTGTCTCCGCGCCGTATGTGTGGATACCTTGGAGGTGTTGTTGCGAAGCATCAGCACTAGGACGATCCGCAACTTGTGACGTGCAAAGGTTACTGGAGGAGACGATCAACTCACGAGGACACTGGATGATCGACTACATCGATGTGCTCAACGTTGGATGACCGACTACGACCACTTCATCGACGCGCTCTATGTTGGATCAAGCTTCTCCAACTCTTCTTCTGTTGCACTGCGCGTCTAGTGGTAGTGATCTGTGATCTTCTACTTGCATGGCTTCCTGGTTTACGTGGTAGAATTTTGAATTGTTAGCTAGTGTAGCCCACCCGTATCCTTTCAGTAGTATCAGAGCCATCCTGCGTAGTTTTTGATCTGGATCGGTCACATATACTTGATATGCGGTAGTAGTAGATTGGATCTATTACTAGTCGGGTCTAGTAACCTAGATCGGTTCATATATATGGAACGATCTAGGCCCTGGTCGATAAAATTGATCAGTTTTCGGTGGTAGTAGATGGGTCTACGAGGAGGTATGAGCTAAAAGGACCAGATGGTTTATTACGCTTGTTCACGACCACACTGCATAACACTCCTACCGATCGAAATTCCACCATCGGAGTATGCCGCAGTGTGTGGTCGTATCAAGGCAATGATCGGATTGGTTCGTAATAGGGTTAATATGATTAGTCCGATGATTTTCAAGGCTCTGTTACGTGAGTAAGATTCATGTTCCGGAAAAATTTTCCAAGAGCGCCCTCGACGAGAGGGCGCGTTCTTCAACCCCACCGCTATCCAAATTAGCAGACCACCGTGGCTTTGGGTAATCGTACCGCATGTTATAGGTAGTATATGTTCATGTCGCCCGATAGAATTGGATTCCATGTATAACTTGTTTTTGCAGGATTGATGTGAATAGTATGGCCCATGATGTGTGAGATGCATGTATGTGTGTAATGTTCATGACCTGTGTGTCATGCTTATTGCAGCCCAAGGCTATCTATATTTGTATAATGGCCTGTGTGTCGACTTGTGATGCTTCTTCACTCTATGTAATTTATTACTAACGCTATTACGAGTAATGGCTTAGTGGGAGTACTAGGAGGAATTGACCACTTGGAGACATAGCGAATAGGAAGCACGGCGATGGAGATCACCATGTGGAAGGGTCATACTATATCACAATGCAATTTGATTGTCTGTAAATGCCTTTATAATCCTGTTCATTTATTTCTCTACATGTTATTTAATTGTTTTAAATGCTTTTAACATTGTAGAAGTAAAATTCCCTCACATAATATTAAGCTAAATTGATGCCCTCCCAATTAGCTGCACTATCCAAAGTCATGTATTTTAATGGTAGGTCTTGCTAAAGCAAAGTGCCATTAATATTCCTTGACTAGATGGGTTTGTGTCGGACACTTATACGCATAGTATTGGTTTAACTCGACAAGGTTATCATAACAGTTATGGACCTTGGGGCATAAGGGTTGGGTGTCGGAGCATAGAGATGCCGCCCAACAACAAGAGTCATATAGAGATATGATTAGCAAAGGGTTGCTTACCAATTTCACTAATCTTCTAGCAGTGATGCCAAAGCTCACTAGTAGATTAACTGATTGAGGGTCTTGAATCACTAAATATCATAAGAGAGATATGGTATTTAGTGGGAGTATCTTTATTAAATTGTTTAATAGAAGTTACTTTTCTTGAACATATGTCTTAGTTTTGCATATTTTATATTGTAGATCATGGCACCAACTTCTATACCTATCTCCAGTTTTTCTTTACGTTAGATACTTGATAAAGAAAAACTGAATGGAACAAATTTTACGGATTGGTCCTGCAACCTAAGAATTGTTCTTAGGCATGATAAAAAGGAACATATTCTAGAGGAACCAATTCCAGATGTGCCTACTGAAAATACTGCTGCTACTCTTAAAACCGCCTATAAAAAGGCATGTGATGAGTCCCTTGATGTTAGCCATCTCATGCTTGCTGCCATGAACTCAGACCTTCAGAAGCAGCTTGAGAACATAAAGGACTACGATATGATCGTAGCGCTCAAAGGCATGTTTGAGACACAAGAAAAGTTATTTGGGAGTAAGCTAGCTGAGGGTTGTTCGGTGAGCCCACATGTGATCGATATGGTTGGTTACACACAGAGCTTGGAAAAACTTGGTTTTCCACTTAGTCAAGAGTTGGCTACAGATTTGATTCTTACTTCGCTTCCTGCAAGCTATAGGCAGTTCATTCTAAACTTCCATATGAATGGCTTAGATAAGAATCTCACCGAGCTGCATATGATGCTCAAGACTACAGAGGACAGCATTAAGAAAAGCAACAATCATGTGATGATGGTGCAAAAGAGTACAAGCTTCAAGAAGACGGCTAAGACTTGGGTCAAAGGAAAGGACAAGGCTAAAGTTTCAGATCGTATCCAAACTAACAAACCTAAGTCCTAGACTAAGTCTGGCACTCTGGCCCGACTCAAGAGAATGAATGCTTTTACTGTAAGGAGCCCGGCCATTGGAAGAGGAACTGCAAGAAATACCTGGCTGATATGAAAAAGAATGGTGGAACTAAACCTTCCACTTTAGATATTAATGTTATATATGTTTTTCTTGCTGATTCTTCTGTTAACTCTTAGGTATTTGATACCGGATCGGTTGCTCATATTTGCAATTCGATGCAGAGTCTAACAAGGAGTAGGAGAATTGCAAGGGGCGGGATGGATCTTCGTGTCGGGAAGAAAGCAAGGGTTGCTGCATTAGCCGTCGGGACTTTGCCATTACTTTTGCCCTCAGGATTTATTATGGAATTAAATAATTGTTATTACGTTCCAATCATAAGTAGAAACATCATCTCTGCCTCATGTTTGATGGCAGAGGGTTATAAATTCATTATTGAGAACAATGATTGTTCCATATTTTTGAATGAAATATTTTATGGCTATGCTCCTGTTATGAATGGGTTGTTTATTTTAGATCTTGATGATGCACCCATCTATAATATTAATACGAAGAGGCTTCGGCCTAATGATATGAATTCTACTTTTATTTGGCATTATCATTTGAGTCACATAAGTAATAAACGTATGAAGAAGCTTAATGATGATGGAATTATAAACTTATTTGATTTGGAATCATTGAAACGTGCGAATCTTGCCTACTCGGGAAAATGACCAAGACACCTTTCACTGGTCGGAATGAGAGGGCATCCGACTTGCTGGCACTCATACATACTGATGTATGTGGACCAATGAGCACGATAGCTAGAGGTGATTTTCAGTACTTCATTACTTTTACTGATGACTTTAGTAGATATAGATATATCTATTTAATGAGGCATAAGTTGGAATCCTTTGAAAAGTTCAAAGAGTTCCAGAGTGAAGTATAGAATCAACTTGGCAAGACAATCAAATCTTTACGATCTGATCGTGGAGGTGAATTTTTGAGCCATGAATTTGGTGATCATTGAAGCAATGTGGAATTGTTCCACAACTTACACAACTAAGCACTCCGCAATGGAATGGGGTGTCCGAGCAGCAAAATCGGACCTTGTTGGATATGGTTCGGTCGATGATGAGCCAATCGGATCTGCCATTATCTTTTTGAGGTTACGCTCTAGAAACTACCGCTTTCACTTTAAATAGGGTACCATCTAAATCAGTAGATAAGACACCATATGAGATATGGACTATGAAGAGTCCTATTTTGTATTTTCTAAAGATTTGGAGATGTGATGTCTATGTTAAATGTTTGACGTCTGATAAACTCACACCCATATTAGATAAATGCTTCTTTATAGGATATCCTAGAGAAACCAAAGGATATTATTTCTACAACCAAGTAGAGGGCAAAGTTTTTGTTGCCCGAAATGGTGTCTTTTTGGAGAAAGAGTTTCTTTCAAAAGGAGTTATTGGGAAAAAGGTGCAACTCAAAGAAAATTGAGAAACGTCTTAAAATGTTTCAACACCTACTGAAGCTCTACAGGATGAACAAAATATTGTTGAACTTGTAGATGAGGCATCAGCCCCATGTAGATCTAAAAGGAGCGTCAATTGCCTATAAGGTATGGGCATGACGTATTATTATTAAATAATGATGAGCCTAAGACTTATGAGGAAGCGATGATGGACCCAAACTCTGAGAAATGGCTTGGAGCCATGAAATCCGAGATAGACTCCATGAGAGACAATCAGGTTCGGAACCTAGTCGATCCACTTGATGGTGTTAAAACCATTGAGTGCAAATGGATCTATAAGAATAAGATTGACATAAATGGAAATGTTCATATTCATAAAGCTCAACTAGTCGCAAAAGGGTTTCGACAAGTACAAGGAGTTGACTATGACGAGACTTTCTCACCGGTAGTGATGCTTAAATTTGTACAGATCATTCTTCCTATTGCTGCATATTTCGACTATGAGATATGGCAAATGGATGTCAAAACGGCTATCCTTAATGGAAACCTACGTGAGGATATGTACATGACATAACCTGAAAGCTTTGTCGATCCAAAGAATGTTAGTAAAGTGTGCAGACTTCGGAAATCTATTTATGGGTTGAAGCAAGCATCTCGGAGTTGGAATTTATGTTTTGATGAGGAGATAAAATGTTTGGCTTCGTCAAAAATAAAGAAGAACCTTGTGTTTACATGAAGGTTAGTGGGAGCGCACTTGTAATTCTAATCTTATATGTAGATGACATATTATTGATTTTAAAATGTTGGAATCCATTAAGGCATCATTGAAAATAGTTTTTCTATGAAGGACCTAGGAGAGGCAGCATATATCTTAGGGATAAAGATCTATAGAGATAGATCAAGAAGGCTAATTGGATTATACCAAAGTACTTATATTGACAAGGTGTTGATTCGGTTCAACATGCAGGATGCCAAGAAAGGGTTCTTGCCTATATCACATGGCATAAGTCTTAGCAAGAGTCAATGTCCTTTGACAACTGATAAGTGTGACTGTATGAATGGTATTCCATATGTTTCAGCTATTGGATCTATCATGTATACCATGATATGTACTCGACCAGATGTATCATATGCTCTAAGTGTTACAAGCAGATACCGAGCTGATCCTGGTGAAAGTCACTGGACAGCTGTGAAAAACATTCTTAAGTACTTGAGAAGGACTAAGGATGCATTCCTAGTTTATGGCGGTGAAGAAGAGCTCGTTGTAAATGGTTACACCGATGCAAGCTTCCAAACTGACAAAGATGATTATCGTTCGCAATATGGTTTTGTATTCATTTTGAATGGAGGAGCAGTGAGCTGGAAAAGTTCTAAGCAAGAGACGGTTGCTGATTCTACGACGGAGGCCGAGTACATTGCAGCTTCTGAAGCTGCGAAAGAAGGTGTTTGGATAAGGAATTTCATTGCTAAGTTGGGTGTGGTTCTGAGTGCCTCGTGCCCAATGGATCTCTATTGTGACAACAATGGAGCCATTGCACAGGCTAAGGAGCCTAGATCCCATCAGAAGTCCAAGCATATACTCAGGCTTTATTATCTTATTCACAAATTGGTGGATAGAGGAGATGTTAAAATATGCAAAGTTCATACAGATTTAAATATTGCTGATCCGTTGACAAAGCCTCTCACGCAGCCAAAGCATGAAGCGCACAAGAGCTATCGGTATTAGATACTTAAATGATTGACTCTAGTGCAAGTGGGAGACTATTGGAAATATGCCCTAGAGGCAGTCATAGAGATGATTATATTTCGTTATGTTCATAATATTGGATAATATGTTATCTTGTTCCTAGAATAATATCGTTAATATTTATTATCAAGTATGTGACTTGATTGTGAAACTTTGTATTTCGGCGATGATTATTCTTAAACGTTCCCTAGTCTGAAACATATGAGGACACATATGAATAGACTACTATATGTATTGGTTGATGGCTATGTTTCACAAGTCATTGATACGGAGATATCAAACAATAATATGAACACATGTTAGAGAACATGGTGTTGGATAAGACCCACCTTGAGACACTGTTGAGATTGTTATGATTTCAAGTGTCATCAATTGGTCCCAAGCAATGATGATGTATAATCCTTAGACCTGCGATCAGCATGGTTTTCTACATGTGTAATAGCACTCTCAAGGTAGTCATAGTCAAGATCCTAAGTTGGATCGATTTGCCTCCGGTAGGATCAAATCATAGTATCGAATCGTAGAATCAGCGATTCTACAGAATTGTAAAAATACACATATTTAACATCTATACTATAGGTTTTTATGATTCTTGTATGGTTTGCCACTTACTTATAACCGAAAAAGGTACAAAGCACTCTTTATCGCACAACAGAAAAACATAATGGTACTGACATGATGGGTGATATAATTCTGAACTACAGGAGAACAATCAATGACCATGACTAGTTTACTACAATTAAATGAGAAATGTTCACAATTTTTGTAAATCAATATCTAATTGCAACACTTGCATGTTCCTTAAAAGCAGCCAGACATACTCCAGGAATAAAAATAGCTTATCATTAGCAAGCTCAAGATTGCTCATGTTATAATATAGATATTTGTACTAGCATTACCACACTACTATTTATAGTTTCATTCTCAGAAATTAATATCAACAAATTTTGCTCTAAAACAAAATATCAACAAACCCTGGCCTCTGAAAAAATCAAACAAAATTTCCAATTTTTTTTGCCCAAACGACTCTACCTCGATTCTACTCTGCGATTCTACACGATTCTACGCGATTTTACTCTTTGGATCGTGACTCTACCGCGATTCTACCTGATTTCGATTCACGGTGCGATTTGGATCGACAGGCTAGCGTGGGTTCGTAGAATCATAAGACTCTAAGAGTAGGATCGCGATTCTAACTATCTTGAGCACTCTTAGGTGTTGCCAAACACTGCTCACAACTAGGTAGTTATAAAGGTAGCTTTCGGGTATGCTATGAAACATGCAAAGGAATGTGACTGGTCGGATATGGGATTTGCCCCTCTTAACATAACAGGAGAGATGTCTCTGGGCCCCTCATTATGGTCGGATAAAGTAAGTACATGGCCATGCCACTAGTGGTCGAAGTGTTCGACCACGTGAAGTTATCCGATACTTGATCGAGAAAGTATTGAATAGTCCATAGATGACACAACTTCTCACCTAGAGTTCAACCAGATATCGTGAGGCAAAGGGAGAATACATGAGAAGGTCTTTCAGTTCAATCAGATACAGACTAGTCGTATGAAGATACGAACTGGTCATAGGCTAGTCGAACATGGTCACTAAGTGGTCGAAATCTGGTCGTAAGGAATTACGAATCGGTCGAGACCTAATATGAACTGGTCGTATAGTGATACGAGCTGCTTGTTAGACCTGATCATAGATCCTATTGTATTAAGGTTCGTCCGATATATTCTATGTGTGTTTGGAAATCGTTTTGTGCTGCTAGGTACCGCTAATGACTCGGGCTCGAAAAAGAGTTTCCGAGTCACAACCGATTACACATGAACCTATAGGGTCGCACACTTAAAGGGCTAGGATTTGATTTGGATAGTGATCTGAATTCTTATAGGCCTCAAGTTCCTAATGGGCCTCAATTTCAAGACCCATTATGGATGCCTATATATAGAGGGGCGGTGGCATGGGGTGTGATCATCATCTTTTGAAGAACTCCCGAAACCCTAATAGCCACGCCTTCCTCAACCACGTCGCAGGCGCTAGCACTCCAGCGCGTGGTGTCCCTGCCCCGTATGTGTGAATACCTTGGAGGTGTTGTTGCGAAGCATCAGCACTAGGATGATCCACAACTTGTGACGTGCAAAGGTTGCTAGAGGAAACGATCGACTCGCAAGGACACTGGATGATCGACTACATTGACGTGGTCGATGTTGGACGATCGACTATGACCACTTCATCGACGCGCTCTACGTTGGATCAAGCTTCTCCAACTCTTCTTCCGCTGCACTGCGCGTCTAGTGGTAGCGATCTATGATCTTCTACTTGTATGGTTTCCTGGTTTACGTGGTAGAATTTTGAATTGTTAGCTAACTTAGCCTACCTGTATCCCTTCATCGATTACCGGTAGCTCCATGGTGTGATTTTTTGTATTGACATGGGGAGGGGGCCAAAATTTCTATTAGCGCCATCAATAGTGCCACACAATCCAAAAACTCCACGAAACACTTGATAGAAAATGGAAGTTGAACGTGAAACTAGATAGAGTTTAATTAAAAAGTATAAAGATGAGTGTTTTCTAGTTTTGGCAAGAGGTCTAACTGGCCACTCTATGGCAGTCAGTGTAGTATCCCAGTTAAATATAAAACAACAAAGTGATTAGTACTGAATTTAAATAGAATTAGAACGGAAAAATTCAGAATTTTGGGAGAGAAATGAGATGCCAACCCATAATCTAGTGGAGGGGAATCGACCATAGTGGCCCAAGGCCCATGAGTGGGCTGGCTGCCCACTAGAACACCAAACCCTAGCCGCCTCTATTGTAGCGACGTCACTATAGCGCACCCTATACTATAGCGCTGCCACTGTAGCGCACCCTGCCCCTGTGCACAGCCCCTTCCCTTTGCACACCTCCCCTGTGCCATCCCCTCTAGAGTCGCCCCTCCTCCCCTTGCCGCACAGCCCCGCTGCCCTTCCCCCGGTGCCCTGCTACCCTTGTGCACCCCTGCTGTTACTACACTACGAAGAAGGAGCAAGGAGCAAAGAGGAAGGACCAGGAAGAGTCTAGCAAAGAGAAGAAGAAAGGGAGAGAGAAAGAAAGAGAGGATCTCACGGGGATTCATGATCGACTCCGTGTTCTTCGTGGGTAACAATCTAAACCTTTAGATTTACCCTAGGTTAATCGTTATTCAGTCTGTAGAACGCTTCGTCTTTGCAAAAGGTTAGATGGCATTCTGCCCTAGTTCGTCAAATTCAGTGTAGAACATTGCAGGGTTGATTAAGGGTATTTAGGCTCATAATTGGAGTTCGGTCCAATTAGAGAAAAGGTAGCTTATCACATTATCTTTCCAGGAAGGTCTAGATCATTAAAAATTGAGTAGCAAATGAGAATATATGGCCTCTGGAAGGTTACTATCCAGATTCAAAGCGTAGATGGCAGATGTCGTGTAGTTGGGTCGATTTCGTGTAGAAATTGGTAAAATTAAATATGTGTGTCAACTTGAATATTGTAGGAATTCTTGTCTAGATTCCATAACACATATTATTCATATATGTTCAAGTTGTAGAATTAAATTTGGAAAATTTTTAATTGGACTGTTCTGATAGAATCTAGAACAGTCTTCAGGTAAAGGAATGGAGTAGAAAACGATAGAATCAGAGTTTTTTCATAACTAGGAAAATGTGAGTGGTTTCGTGAGGATTCCATAAAGTCTTGGATGGACGAATTTGGAGTTATTATGAGTAAGATAGGGCCATTTTACTACTGGGATAGCAGGTAGTGCGTCCGATAGTTTTGGGTTAAAACGAGTCGGTTTAGCGTAGACATGCGTGGGCGGTTAGAACAAAGTCTCGGTGCTGTAATGTATGATTTTGAGTTGTGTTTTGGATTGTTTGTCCAGGAAGTGTGGTCTCGTGTGTATTGCCACCGTTTCACTCTCCAGCGTCACCAGGGTAATCAAGCAAGTGCATGGTAGACGATGTTTAATGGTTAAACACTGTATGCTTTACCATTTATTCCATTATATTGTTGTGCTTTTATTTATTTAATTGCAAGTAATGTTAATGGTCATTATTTATTCCTTATTGTTGAATATGATATTGTTGGATAATGGTAATGTTGATGAAACTATGAATATTTGTGCATTCATAACATCATTGCATATGAAGGTGATCATGTTGATCACAACTCCATGGGAGTGGAGGAGGTCTCCAATACTTAAAGAGGACGGGCTTGAGAGTGTGTCATCGATGGGCAAATACTCATGCTATACCGGTATACGCAAAGAAGTGTATGTGGACATGTAGTGTAGGGATGCATGGGATGAAAGATGGTTGATGATTGTGTATGTGAATAAAGAAAGATAATTGAATCATTGAGCATGAGAATAAAGAAAAGAGAACAATTAATGTTGATGATGATATTGCGTATTGCTGATTAAGCATTGTTCATTGCTTACTTTTGTGCTTGCTAAGTCATGGACTCACCCTTGCTCTACTGTTGTTTTTAGGTGATCGTTGATTACGCTTCGCTTAGAAAGAGTTAGCAATTGGAACACTGCTTACACTCAGTTACTTGATCACTTGCCATGAGGAAACTCTACCTTAGCGTGATGGCTTAATCTCTTAGACCATGATAGACATTGATTTATTCTAGATGATTGATTGGAACTAGTTTATTCATTCGATAGATTCTGTTTCATTGATTTTGCTTAAGTCTTGGATTGCTATTCCGCTTTACTATCTAGAGTTTACATATATGTGCTTGCCATGTCGTTATTCATATGTTATTGTAACCCGTGGACGGGTTTTCATATTGAATTGCTTGCTGGAAATTATTGTTAATTGATGTTAAAATTAGTAGTTAGGGTCTTTTGATGGCATTCCGGACTCAGTGTTGGGCCGGGGTGTTACAGTTGTTACCAGAGCGAGCTTTAGGTCTATGGTGACTAGATTAATAACTTAGGTAATCTAAAATTGCTAAAATCTATTTTAGGACTAGTAAAATCAACTAAAATTTGCTAATGGTTAATTAACTTAAAATTTGACACACTAGTGCACAGTAGGATGGGTATGGGATGAGTATTGCTTTTACGGTTCCGATATGTTGTACTAGAGATGTATGAGTTGATATTGGTTCTTTGCACCTATTGTGTGTTGTTGATTGTGGATGATAGTCGATGTCAAGAGGTAGAAATCTTGGTTGTGGCCATGGGTATGGCCATAGTGAAGTGTTTACCTCAGGTAAACTAGTTAAAGGTGTTGAAGATGGGTTTCTCTGGGAGTGTTGTTGTCTTCCTTGAGTTTGCATTGGTTATTCTTATTACAGTTGTGGTTGATGAATTTTCTTGGGTTAGTGGTTACAATGTAGTTGATGGATTTCCATTGGTTTTATTTGTTCCTTAAAGCAATTATTGCTTTCCTAACTTTGAGTTGTTTTTGCTGCTTGTGAGCGCTGTTAATTTGCAAGATTTGTCATTTCACGAGAGTTATATCTTTTTGTTGGAAAACATGACCCGACTATTTCGCTGGGTATTTTGAAAAACGGAATTAATCATTTGTAAGTTTTTGATCAGGTGGAAGCGTTGATCTTACATAGTTTTGGAGTAATTTGAGCGTTGAGGTTTAATGCCTCACTTTTATGAAAGAAAATGTTAAAACTCTTTATGGATGTCTTGCCATGCTTAAGTGAGAGGTTATAATTAAATAAATTAATTGATATGGTATGAGTTATCAAGTTGGGTTTCTAGCATGATGCTAAAACTATTCTTAACTAAAATCCATGGAAGTGAAATTGATTAATTTGATGTTTTCTCGTATTTGTTACATGATGAGTTTTAAATGAGAGTCTGTCCATACCTGTTTATAAGCTATGAGTTGTTAAAAAGTGTGGAATGTTGATGAACTGGTTTGATTGTTAGGATGGGTAACTTACTAAATTTGTTAGATAAATTATATTATAATTTGGTCTCTTGTATTAATCTAACCATTCGTGAAGGTTAAGTTAAGGATGTGTACGAGTGTTGCCTTAGTAGATATTAATCTAGAAATTATCTTTAATTGGCTACTTGATGATCTTATATAATTGCTAGATTTACCTAATTCTTGACATGTTAAAATTGTTGAAATATGTATAAAGGACTTGATGAATGTTGGTGTATCGATTTGTGAAACTTTGTTTTATAGAAAATTATGTTATTAAATCTTTAATCATATGTTGCCCTAATTTCTGAACATAAGGTGAAATATAGAATCTGTGTTTATAAATGGTTATGTGATTGCAAATAGAAGTAGGACCATAATTGCTTACATGACCAATACAATTGGCAATTGTTAATGATAATATATAGAGTACAATTGGTGTGTGTTAAAATTGGAATTAAGATCCCTTAGTGTTGAATGAATGAAAGTTAATACGTGATTTATAATTGTGTGTTTTGTAAGATTGTCATGTGCTAGTATATCATTGTTAAGGGAGTTTTGTTTTGGTATTGTGGCTTGTGCACTAGGTTTTCACTAGATCAAGTTGATTGTCGCAATTTTGTTGGGATAACAAAAAAAATACTATGAAATAATTTATTGTGTCTTTAGAGAGTTTTATGATGGGATAGTAGGCTAGGATGATTCATGCTAAGAGTGTATAATGATGAGGTTAGTAAGAATGTGAGTAAGGAATTGTGAGGGTAGCGTTGATTCTTTTAGAAGTAAAAGAATTTGGTCGTATTTTGTGATATCGTTTAAATTAAACAAAAAAATGTTTTGAGTTTTGCACTCGTGATCTTTTGGAGTTCGTGATCTATGTGTTAGCTGAAATTTTGTTAAGCAAAGCGACGTGTTGAAAAGTTCTATTGGTTCTTAAGTGATTAATGTGATTAATGCTTGACAAAGTGATGTTGAAATCAAAGAAAATTGTTTTCTTTGTTAAATGAAAGAGTGAAGTGGAAGTATTTGAGATTTAAGTCAAGTTTTGTAACTTACAGTTTAATTGAAGTGTGCCTAACCTTCCTGTTTTTGTCCCATAAGAGTTTCTCAATTTTCAGAAGCAATGATCTATTCTTATTTGCGGTTTGATATTCTCTTCTGGTGGGACTTGCACCCTCAACTGTGGTATCCTCTTTTGCTTTTTCGAGATTCTTGTTAGTTCACTACTTCTCATGGTTTTGTGTTTACTACAAAAGGTAAACGTTTTTCGGTGTGCTAAAAATTATTTTTATTTGCCTCTTCTTTTGACAAAAAAGAATAATCGATTTGTTTTACAAAACCTTATAGAGTATATAGTGACAACTAGGTAGTAGTGGTCAAGTAGGTGATTTTGTGAAGCTCTGGGTATCAAGTTATTTGAGGTGAAATAGATGGTAAATTGATTTTGTGATATAATTCTTGGAGGGAATTTGATTTAAATGGAATGATTGTCGTTGAAATAAAACTGATTATTGTTACAACTAGTAGAACCTATAATGAATTGTAATCCAAAAATCTTAGTTCATGTTGGTGGAATATTGAACTATCAAAAGCTTGAATCATGGTCAAATAGTTAGAGTATTGCAATTGTGTTTTTTTGCAAGGTTGTGTAGGTGAAACTGAATGGTTTGGTTTAGTGACGGTCCAAGATTGATGAGGTAATTTTAATTGTTTTGGGCAATAAATTGATTATTTAGGATATTGTTTGGATTGTGGGATTTGTAGTCGTCGAATATGAGGATTTGCTTAACGGTTATACCAGAAGTTCATTGTAAAAGACTTGATGTTGAAATTGGGCTTGTGTTTTATGCTAGAACCTTGGTTGCCCAATGATTATGTGTAGAAGTAGTAGAATAAAAGTGGATTTTGAATAGTATGATGGTCATTGATAGCATCCTTTGGGTGCAGTATAGGAGAGTGTGGGATGTGAACTTCAAGTTGATTATCTTTAACATATTGAAGTAACGTGATTGTGGGTGAAATCTATTATAATACCCGAATGTTTCTAAGGAAGGAGAGTAAACAAAAAAAAAGGTTTTTCTATAATACTCCAACTTAGGCTAATGAAGGAAGCAGTGAAAAGAGAAATTAGACTTTAGAGGAGAGGAAATCTGCAATTCTTTGGCAACCTGGGCTTCGGGCTTTGGCCCAGAAGGCCCATGAGGGACCGGCCACTATTAAAAGGAGGGAGAAACTCTAGCCCACCACTGTAGCACGCACTACTACAGTGCTCCCTGCTGCTTCTGATCTGTTGCTACAAGGCGCCCTCCTCCATGCACTCCGTTGCCCCCTCTTGGTGGTGCTCTCCCATTGCTGTCGGCCAAGGAGAAAGGTGGAGGGAGAGAGGAGAAGAAGAGGAGAGGAGCATCTAGTGGGGGAAATCAGTGGGCACGCGTGTCTCCAAGGGTAACGAATGTCGTTTTCGTTGTTTGATTAGTCGTAGATGTGAATTCGATTAGAATTGATTGGATCGAACTCTGTCTGTTAAAGATTCAATTCTGTCCAGTAGGTTGCGTGGGAAGTTTCGAGTTCTTAGAGGCCGAATTGGTGGTTTCCATATCCTAGAGATATTTAGATAATATTCTTAGCTTTTTGTGGCCGCCAAGAACACCAGATTCTGACGTACGGATCAAAAGTTATAATAATTTTAGTTTCTGCTGTCCAGAATTCTGACGTGATTGATCTATCAAGTTGTCTCCTAAAATATGATTATGATAATGGAATATTCAGGGTTTTCACCCAAATAGGTTATTGTAGAAATTTTTATAACCATTCCAGAATGTTAAAGAATGCCCTAATCGGAGTTGTAGATCAAAAGTTTTGATCTGTTCTTTACCGCTGTCCAGAATCTTAGCTACGTTTCAGCAGTCGTTTTAATTAGTAGATTGATTATTGTTAAGGTCCGAATCAGGACTTGTTCATATTATGAAATTTGTAGGCCTTGGTCTTATCTTTCCAGATCATTAAAGAACATCCAATTTGGAGCTGTAGGACAAAAGATATGAATTTTTGAAGTTTGTATTGTAATCTGTCTCTCTGTTGTGGACAGTAGAGAAAGATTAACTTGTTAGCGACTTTTCTTGCACCTTGGGAATTATTGAAATAATTTTATTCAGGAAGCTAGTTCCTTGTAGTTACCAGAAAGGTTTAGGTCATTGATTTTGGTTGTACCAAATGGAAGTTATGAATTTCACAAGTTGAAAGTACCAAGATGACAGAACGGTCTTCGGGTTAAAATCAAGGGCTTAGATGGGGTAATTTGTTCTGTCGATCACCGGGAAGTTGTAGCTAAGCTCGTGTAAAGTCCGAAAACTTAGATTCATAACTTTTGGGGCTGGGACTCAAAAGTTATGGATTTTTCTTTTAGAACCCATGATTGGACATATTAGAGTCAGGTGAAATTGCTAGTTTTTGTGTTATGTTCAGAGCGATCGCTCTCGTTATGTTCTATCGCTTTGTTGAGCACTCTTGTTTAATATACTTAGTATACTTTATGGTTGCCAGGTGTTGGTGAGCACCAGGGTTGAAAGTCAGACTGTCGTCATCTTTTTCGCCTCACGGTTAAGGCAAGTACTTTGATGTTCCTATGTTTGGTGAATGATGCATGCTTGATGTTTGTATTGTGTTTTCCTAAGATCCATGAGAATATTCAAGTTTATGTCCCTTTCTTATGTGTTATTCCATGGGTATACATATGATGTCTTTCATAATTCATACTTCAGTTCATGCATCATGTTTCATGTGCCTTCCACGGAGTGGATTATAAGACCCATCAATTCCAATATGGGCACGTAAGACCCACCATTCCAATGTGGGCAGATTTGGACACCGTGATGAAACGTTCTTCATACGGGACTTGGATCCCCGTATTTTGTTAAATGCGGCTTAGGTGAACACCGACGGGTGTGTCACTAGCTATACCAAGATAAGCATGTGTGCGATCCATTCTTTTCATTAATTCCATTCATTCCATGCATTCATGTATTCATTCAATTATGCTCAAATTCTTTAATGAAGTTGTCTTTTTCATATTTGTGGTATGTCCAACTATCCATGTACTTGCTGAGTCTCGCACTCATTCTTGCTTTGTTTATTTATTTTTAGGTGATCGTTGGTGATGATTCTCTTGGGAGGAGTAGACACGCACTACTCATTCGCTTCACGTTACACCGTTTCAATAATAGAACTCGATTCATCTTTTCATTCGTTAAGTGATGGACTGTAATATAATGGAGTTTGATGTTGGTTGATATTTTTCTCGTTAAGGTTGTTTAATTAATCGCTTATGTTCCATGATCATTCGCTTGGTATGATTATCTTAGTGGATTCAGTAGACTTAAATAATTGGAATTTGTGAACTGTTATTGGATTCAGTTTTAATTCCTACTTAGGTTTTAAAAGATGTTGATCCTTATATGTTAGTTGATGAGTTATTGTTAAAGTTCTTCCGCAGTATTGTTGTATGTTAGTCCTTTAGGTAGCATTTTGGCTTCTGAATAGCCAGGGTGTTACAGTTGGTAACAGAGCGGGCTTTAGGTCCATGGTGAATAAGTTAGCAACTTAAGTAACCCGATATGCTAAAATTTGTTAGTGGTTAATTAACCTAAAACTTGACACACTCGTGCACAGTAGGATGGGATGGTTCAAGCAATGTGTTTCCGTTTTCGTTATGTTGCCTTGTTACTCTATGATATGATCTTCTATACCTATGAATTTGTTCTGTGATTGTTATGAGATGATATTCTATATTCATAATTGATTATTGGCTATGGGTGATGTTGAGAGATTATTCTGGAAAATTGGAGGTAATGTGAATGAGTGGGACCTATTTTTGTGAGGCTTTGAATGCCTTCTATCAAATTAATTTTGTTAGTAAGAGGAGTTGCTTAGAGTATTCGGTGGATTCAATAGAGTCTCTCCACCATGGTGTGGATGATGTATTTCAGTTTGAGCATAATTTGAGGATGTTTAATTAAGAGGTTTAAGCTCGTGTGATAAGCGATGAATTCGAATTCCAAGGTTCGAGACAAGTTTATTTCCTAAAAGAGAGACTACAAAAAAAGATGTTTCCTCGGGTGGTGAAGCGTTTTCTTGTTTTTTGTTTGAGTTTTGTGTTGTTGACTGGTGTCTTCCGCACTTTGAATTGGCGCTTTGTTGGCATGTTTGATTCTTTCCAATTCAGACAAACCAAAAGAAGTATTTGGTTTGGACATTCGAATGATTTCTCCTTTGGCTTTCGTGGTATTTAATCGTAAACTGCCTATTTAGAAAGTGGGGTTGCTTTCGTGATGAATTGTCAAATTCGGGGTTTTACCCTTTGGTGGAGAGTTAGTATTGCGTGGATGCGATGAGAACTCTCTATTTCCAGTTGGATTCTCTTTGTGAATCAGTGGTTTAATAACCAGTTCTGTTGTGCATTCTTGTTTAAAAGAGGTAGTCCTTGTTATGATGAAGAAATCGATTGAGAAGTGGGACAAGAGTTCCATGTGTGCGGTGCAGGTTTGTGCTTTTGTACCGAAGGGGTAGATCGCCCGAGGTACATTAGTTTGTTTTTGTCAGTTGTGGGGTTTAGTAACTAGGCAATTCAGAGCTTGGAGTTGTCGTTAAAGACGTTGACCAGCGAGTAGGGTCTTACCTTCGATTTTATTCTGATATGTGTACCTAGAAATACCAGGTTGAGTGTTAGGACAGACATCGCTTTAAGTCTTTCTGTTGTGGTCTCCTCAGTCCGAGAGAGAGGCTACTTGGGAGTTTGTTTTTCGCATGCGTGAGCGTTATCCAGACATGTTTGCTCCGGGCATATGTTAATAGATGTTTCTTTTCTATGGCAATTGTTCTTTCGTTTATTTCGATGGTTAGAATTCGATGTCGAATTCTGTTAAGGGGGGTAGAATGTAATACCCCGAATATCAAATAGAGAGAACATATTATTCGGAAGAGAAATTTATTCAAATTTGAATACACTAAAGTTTAGAGGAAAATTAAAAGAAAATTCAAAATTTGAGGGAGGATTGGACCTTGGGCTTTCAGCCCAAGGCGTCCTAGCCAAGTGGGCCGGCCTTGTAGTGGAGTCAAGAAGGGGGGTGCCCTTCCCCAAAACCCTAACCTCTGCTACAGTACCGTGCCGCACTGTAGCACGTGGTACTGTAGCAGCCCCCCCTCCCTACTGCTCTACCAAGATGAGGGAGAAGCTCCGAGGTGCCGCCGGCCATGGTGGAAGGAGAAGAAGGGAGAAGAAGAAAGGAGGAGAAGAAGAAGATCATCTTTGTGGGTTTTTGTTCAGCGTTTCACACGTCTCCAAGGGTATCAATTCGTTTCCCCGCTGTTTTGATGTTGTTTAGATGCGAAATTAGATTAGTTTGATTGGATCAAGTTCGTCTTGCTGTAGATCAAATCTGTCCAGTATGTTGCGTGGGCTGTTTCGACGTCTTAGAGGCCGAACCAATAGTTTTGATCTCCTTGAGATATCTATAGGTTGTTCTTAACTTTCTATGGCCACCGAGTTCACTTGATTCTGACATTCGAGTCAAAGGATATGATAGATTTAGTATCTGCTGTCCAGGTTTCTGACGCGATTAATCTGTTTTGCTATTTCATAACATATGAAAATGTAATTGGGAGAATATGGGTTTTCACCCAACTAGACTTTTGTAGATAATTTGATAACCTTTCCAGATTGTTAAAGAACGATCAATTCGGAGTTATAGATTAAAAGTTATGATCGTTTTAATACTGCTGTTTGTTCTTTTAGGCAGTTTCTGTTCTGAAAGTTCAACCTTCTGTTAGCATACTTTATTGGCCGAATTGGTTTATCTCGTCAACTATAGTATTGTAGATTGTTCATTTAAGAATCCACAGAAACTGGGCTCACCTCTTTTTGAGTTCCAGATCATGAGATATGTTAATTACCGTGCTGCTGTCCAGAGGCGGTTTAGGGCAGAATGCACTGGTTTTCAGTTTAGAGTTTCTAGTTAAATATTGAATCGCCAGGGAAGCATTGTAGAACGTTATTCAATAATGTCGTGTTCATCGTATTCTTATTTCAGTTATTTACTTGTTTAGGCGGTGAAGCTTCGGGTTTAGGAGTATCACATTTGCCTCATAACGCGTCGCATCGCGGAAGGCAAGTACCTTGATGTTTTGATATTTGGGAAATGTTGAATGCTTGATGTTGACCCTGTGTTTTTTTTCTAAGATCCATGATAATGTTTAAGTTCATGTTCCTTCCACATGTGTGTTATCTCCATGATTAGAGAGCATGTCTTTTCAATATACATATTTCATTCCATGCATTCATTTTTCATGTTCCATCCACGGGAGTGGATTAAAAAGACCCATCAATTCCAGGATGGGCATGTAAGACCCACCATTCCAATGTGGGCCCCACCATTCCAATGTGGGCAGTTTGGGACACCCGTATGAAATGTTCTTCATACGGGGCTTGGATCCCGCCTTTTGTTAAATCACGGGCTTAAGTGAACACCGACGGTGTGTCACTAGCAATACCGGTATATGCATGTGTGTAGTCCTCTATTCCATTCACTCCATTCATTCCATTCATTCAAATACTGCTTACGTGATTTCGCCATATTGTCCAATGATGTTGACTTGTTAATGTTTGTGGTATGTTCCATTTATTCACTGTACTTCTTTGAGTCTTGGACTCATTCTTGCGTTGTTTGTTTTTTAGGTAATCATTGATGTTGACTCACTTGGGAGGAGTAGACACACACTACTCATTCACATCATCCTATTCAAGTTCAAGATTATAAATTAGTTCTATCTTTCATTCATTATTGATGAACTGTAATAAATAAATCTAGATAGGAAGGAAGGATACCTTCTCCATGATACTGTTGATTTATTACTGCTTGTGAATCTAGATTAATGATGAACTGTAATAAATAAAATTAAATGGTGAAGGAAGGATACCTTCTCCATGTTTTAGATGTTTTATTTATGCCTTTATATGATATCTTATTCGAGTTCTTCCGCAATGTGGTTGTATGTTAGTGTATTTAGGTGACATCTTGGCTTCCAAATAGCCAGGGTGTTACAGTTGGTATCAAAGCGGGCTTTAGGTCCGTGGTAATTAAGTTATAAAAAATGACACACTGTGCACAGTAGGTGGGGTTGGGAAATCCATTGTTTCCGCATTTCTATTGGTATGTTTCATTTGTTGAGCAATTGTTGAATTGCTTCTGTACTATCTTTCTTGTTATTAATCTATGATATTATGTGATATCTTATATCTATGAATTTATTCTATGAATGTCATGAGATGATCCTATATATTCATAACCGACTACATTGGTTATGCGTGTTGATAATAGATGTTAAGAAGTTGAGGACGTGGTTGTTTCTCTGGGATTCACCAGGTTACACCATTGTTCGTGGTTTGTGGTTAGGGGAGTAGTAACCCTGAGTACCATAGTTTCAGGCGTTGAGCGTGAGTTGCTTTAGAATGTTGTTCTCTTCCTTGATTTCTAAATTTGGGAAATTCATGTCTGGTGATGGTTGATGAATTTCTCTTGGGTTCGTGGTTCATTGTAGTTGATGAAGTATATGAATGTGTGTGCTGAGGATTTCGAGTTGTTTATTCTTAAAAATATTGAGGTGATGTGATTGCGTGTGAGATCTATTTTGGGATACATTGGGAGTCATCTATCAAATTAATTCCGTCGGTAGAGGAGTTGTCGAGAGAATGTTTCTGTGGAGTCGTTAGAGCCTCTATACAGAGGTGTGGATGATGTATTTCGGCTTGAGCATAGTGTTGAGAATGCCAAGTTAAGAGAGATGAGTTATTGTGGTATGCGATGAATTGGAATTCCAAAGTTTGAGAGAAATTTTATTCCTAAAAGAGAAACTGAGAAATTGATGCTTCCTCGAGTAGTGACACGTTTTCTTGATTCTTATTAGGGCTATGTGTTTATGATGGATGTCTTTCGCAAGTTGAGCTTGACTTTATGTTAGCATGTGTGGTTCTTATCAGTTCAGAAAGAATAAAAGAAATTTCTGATTTGGGCATTCAAGTGATTTCTCCTTTGGCTTTCGTGACGTTTATTCGCAAACTGTCACTTGGAAAGTGGAAAGGTTTTCATGATGAATTTCTGATTCTGGATTTGACTCTTTTAGTACCGAGCTGGTAACGCATGGTTGCGATGTGAATCCTTCATTTTCATATGGGTTTTGTCGGTAAAAGAGTTTGTTTAAAGAGAGTTCTGTTGTGTGTCCCTGGTTAAAGGAGGTGATCCTTGTTACGGTGAAGAGTTTGATTGAGAGGTGGAACAAGAGTTCCGTGTACTATGTGCATGTTGTGTGGTTCGGTACCAATGGGGAGGTTAGCCCAAGGTACATTGGGTTGTTTTCGCTAGTTGGCGTATCGCTAGGACCGTTTCGGGTCCCTACGCGGTGAACACAACTTTTGATATGTTATGGTGCCGAGTGAGTACCTGGGAGATCCAGAGTTTGAATATTCGTTAACGTTGTGGACCATCGAGTAGGATCTTACCTTCGATTCTCTTCCGATGAGTGTACCTAGAAATATCGGGACGAGTGTTAGGACAGACGTCGTTCTACGTCTTTGTGTTGTGGTCTCATCAGTCGGAGAGAGGTCACTTGGAAGCTAGAGTCTCGCATGCGCGAGCAATACCCGGATTTGTTCATGTCTGGTACGTGTTAATCGTTGTTAATTTCCAAACGCCGTTTTCTTTTGGGTAGATCGGTGAGTAGATTCGGGGTCGAATCCTGTTAAGGGGGGTAGAATATAATACCCGAATGTTTCTAAGGAAGGAGAGTAAACAAAAAAAAAAGGGTTTTTCTGTAATACTCCAACTTAGTCTAATTAAGAAAGCAGTGAAAAGAGAAATTAGACTTTAGAGGAGGGGAAATCTGCAATTCTTTGCCAACTTTGGCTTGGGCTTTGGCCCAGAGGCCCATCGAGGCCGCCACTATTAAAAGGAGGGAGAAACCCTAGCCCACCACTGTAGCACGCACTGCTACAGTGCTCCCTTGTCGCTTCTGATCTTGCTTGATGCATGCCCTCCTCCTTGCACTCCATTGCCCCCTCTTGGTGGTGCTCTCCCATTGCTGTCGGCCAAGGAGAAAGGTGGAGGGAGAGAGGAGAAGAAGAGGAGAGGAGCATCTAGCGGGGGAAATCAGCGGGCACACGTGTCTCCAAGGGTAACGAATGTCGTTTTCATTGTTTGATTAGTCGTAGATGTGAATTCGATTAGAATTGATTGGATCGAACTCTGTTTGTTAAAGATTCAATTCTGTCCAGTAGGTTGCGTGGGCAGTTTCGAGTTCTTAGAAGCCGAATTGGAGGTTTCCATCTCCTAGAGATATTTAGATAATATCCTTAGCTTTTCGTGGCCACCAAGAACACCTGATTCCGACGTACGGATCAAATGTTATGATAGTTTTAATTTCTGTTGTCCAGAATTCTGACGCGATTGATCTGTCAAGTTGTCTCCTAAAATATGATTATGATAATGGAATATTCAGGGTTTTCACCCAACTAGGTTATTGTAGCAATTTTTATAACCATTCCAGAATGTTAAAGAACGCCCAATCGGAGTTGTAGATCAAAAGTTGTGATCTGTTCTTTACCGCTGTCCAGAATCTTAGCTACGTTTCAGCAGTCATTTTAATTAGTAGATTGATTATTGTTAAGATCTGAATCAGGACTTCTCCATATTATGAAATTTGTAGGCCTTGGTCTTATCTTTCCAGATCATTAAAGAACATCCAATTTGGAGCTGTAGAACGAAAGATATGAATTTTTGAAGTTCTTATTGTAATATGTCTCTCTGTTGTGGACAGTAGAGAAAGATTAACTTGTTAGCGACTTTTCTTGCACCTTGGGAATTATTGAAATGATTTTATTCAGGAAGCTAGTTCCTTTTAGTTTCCATAAAGGTTTAGGTCATTGATTTTGGTTGTACCAAATGGAAGTTATGAATTTCACAAGTTGAAAGTACCGAAGATGACAGAACGGTCTTCGGGGTTAAAATCAAGGGCTTAGATGGGGTAATTTGTTTTGTCGATCACCTGGGAAGTTGTAGCTAAGCTCGTGTAAAGTCCAAGAAACTTGGATTCATAACTTTTGGGTCTGGGACTCAAAAGTTATGGATTTTTCTTTGAGAACCGACAGATTGGACAGATTAGAGTTAGGGGTGAAATTGCTAGTTTTTGTGTTGCGTTCAGGAGCGATCGCTCTCGTTATGTTCTATCGCTTTGTTGAGCACTCTTGTTTAGTATACTTAGTATACTTTACGGTTGCTAGGTGTTGGTGAGCACCAGGGTTGAAAGTCAGATCTTGTTGTCATCTTTTTCGCCTCACGGTTAAGGCAAGTACTTTGATGTTCCTATGTTTGGTGAATGATGCATGCTTGATGTTTGTATTGTGTTTTCCTAAGATCCATGAGAATATTCAAGTTTATGTCCCTTTCTTATGTGTTATACCATGGGTATACATATGATGTCTTTTATAATTCATACTTCAGTTCATGCATCATGTTTCATGTGCCTTCCACGGGAGTGGATTATAAGACCTATCAATTCCAGTATGGGCACGTTAGACCCACCATTCCAATGTGGGCAGATTTGGACACCCGTATGAAACGTTCTTCATACGGGACTTGGATCCCCACATTTTGTTAAATGCGGGCTTAGGTGAACACCGACGGGTGTGTCACTAGCTATACCGGTATAAGCATGTATGCAGTCCATTCTTTTCATTAATTCCATTCATTCAGTGTACGTTCAAATTCTTTAATGAAGTTGTCTTTTTCATATTTGTGGTATGTCCAGCTATCCATGTACTTGCTGAGTCTCAGACTCATTCTTGCTTTGTTTATTTATTTTTAGGTGATCGTTGGTGATGATTCTCTTGGGAGGGAGTAGACACGCACTACTCATTCGTTTCACCTTACACCAGTTTCAATAATAGAACTTGATTCTGTCTTTCATTCGTTAAGTGATGGACTATAATGTAATGGAGTTTGATGTTGGTTGATATCTTTCTCTACGTTAAGGTTGTTTAATTAACTGCTTATGTTCCATGATCATTCGCTTGGTATGATTATCTTAGTGGATTCATGAGACTTAAATAATTGGAATTTGTGAACTGTTGTTGGATTCAGCTTTTAATTCTGCTTAGGTTTTAAAAGATGTTGATCCTTATATGTTAGTTGATGAGTTATTGTTAAAGTTCTTCCTTGATATTGTTGTATGTTAGTCCTTTAGGTAGCATTTTGGCTTCCGAATAGCCAGGGTGTTACATTTATGTTGAGGTGCATTGGAAATTATTTATCAAGGAAATTTCGTTGGTAGAGGAGTTGGCTAGAGTATGATATTGTGGGGTCAGTAAAACCTCTCTACAAAGGTGTGGATGATATATTCGGTTTGAGCATGGCGTTGAGATTGCCAATTTAAAAGAAATGAGTTATTGTGTCATGTGATGATTTGGAATTCCATGGTATAAGGGAAGTTAAATTCTTAAAAGAAAGATTGAGGAAAAATGGAGGTTTCTCGAGTAATGAAATACTCTCTTGGGTCTTGTTTGAGTTTGTGTTTATGGCGGATGCTAGTTGCAAGTTGAGTTGCTTTATATTGATGCGTAGTCTTTTTCGGTTAAGAAAAGAAAAAATGGTTGTTTTGGGCATTCGAGAGATTTCACCTTTGGCTTTTGTGGTGTTCAATGGCAAACTGCCTACTTGGAAAGTAGAAAATTTTTCATGATGAAACTTCGATTTTGGATTTAACTCTTTTGGAGGGAAGTTGGTATTGCGTGGTTGCGATGGAAATCCTTTATTTTTCAGTTGGGTTCTTTTGTAAGAGGGTTAGTGACGAGGATTAAAACCTCTATGTATTATTTTAAATGCATAATAAAAGACCATACGTCTTCATGGTCGTAACCCCTAAGACTAACGACCTCCCTGGTCGTTAGTATTCAGAGGTTACTTAATGGGTACCACAGCCTGATGAGGCTTTGTGCCTAATCCCGACCGATAACCGCCAGTAAAATTCTTGAATCGGTATTTCTTATCGTATGATGAATGGAACACGTGTTATAATGTTCCAAACCATGCGATGGTACAACCACGAGACATTGACTATTAACCACCCTACGGTTAAGCTTTTCACAAGCAACCGCAAGGAAGTTAGCAAATTGCTAACTGCTCTACCGTTCCGACCAGTCGTAACGCTTCACCAGGGACGTCTTCTCCAGGAGTAACTGCCACCTCTTCGGAAGTTATTTAAAGGTGAAGCACAGAAGACGAAAGAAGAAAAAAAAACAGAGATAAGAAGGGAGACGATAGGCGACACACAAAACAAGGCCAAGGCAAAGATATGCACAGAAGCCTAAGCGGTGGAATTAGAAGCTAGATAATCGACCTTAGACTCATATTCTAAGTCGATTGCCGGTTAACATTCCTCCATTCAAGGTAATTCAGGTAGTACTTAGCCACATCTTGTAAATCCAGTTCATATCAATAAAGAGCGACCCCATTCCATTCCGTGATATTCCACGTCATTTTCCTCGTTTATTTTCGTAAGATCGGCGATTCGATCGCCGACAAATTTGGCGCCGTCCGTGGGGAAGAAGGCGTAAGTTTCTGAAGAAATTTTTCTTTTAGCTCAAGAAAATCCTCGCCCAAAAACTCGCAATCGCTCATGCGACTATGCCCGAGTTTGGGATGAGGAAAATCGGTTCGATTTGGCGGACTCGCCAACCTCGACATGGAAGGATGTATCCGCGCCATGGAAGAAAATGGCAGTCATCCTCCTCATCCTCCTCCGCCCGGCTCGCACGTCGCCGACGTTAGCGAGGTCGACGGATGGATGAAGATGCCGCCACTACGGTGGCGCAACCAGAGAACCGCCGTTCGACCGATTCGAATGCGGAGGATCTCTTCAAGCCGGTCTTCTCGACCGCTAAACAGTGAAGAAATTTCAGCTCCATCACCCGAAAACTCTATACCATTGATGAAATCATGGTGAAAGATACTCTCCTTGACTTCGGCAATTCCAGAGTCAACCGTCACCGGTAGCGGTGTCGATGAAACCTCCATCGGTCGTAGGCCATGTGGGGATGATCACACTCGAAGATACGATCGGCGGTTCGTCGGATCAGCCGAGAAGACCTCGAGAAGTGCTCATCTCCGACCGATCTCCATCGTGGAAGATTCGCGAAGCGCGACAAGCTCTCCATTAGTTATGATGGAAGCTCATCGGAAGATCAATCTTTGCCGAAGCACAAGGTCAACGCGATCGGAGATGAAGATCAAGATGCCTGCGGTCCTACACTCTCTACCACGCCATCACGTGTTGTTAGAGATGATCCGGGCCGTCAAGCACCAACTTCCGGAGGCAACGGAACTAATCGGCGTCAATCGGTTAACTCGCTTTGCACCGCCCCACCCAGAGGACCGACAGATCGAACAAATCCGAAGGTCGGGGAAGGTTCAGACAGCGCACACCTCGACCAAGATGAACCACGAGACCTTCTCATAATCGCTAAAACTTGCGACGTATTCAAAACATGTTAAATAATTCCGATCTGCTCTAGCGAGAACGCCTAGTTTTCTACAACTCGTAGGTCGGTATCCAAATTCTCCAATGCAGACCATGCAATGAATCAGGCGTACGAGAACGAGAGGGTTCAGAAGTCGACTAGGACTTCGTCCCAATGCTCCTCCTCAAGAGGGGACAAAGACGGTCATACCGAGAGAGCGATCGATACCAAGACCTCCTCGGCGATTCCGACCAAGGAGTCACGAGGAGAAGGCTATTTCAAGAGGATACTCCCCATCTGCGTCGAGAAGAACCACCACTAGGACCTAACGATCTCCGACATCATTTGAACCAAGTGGGCGGTCGTGGACATCATATCAATGTCCACGACCGGATCGGTACACCGGAGTTCCAGCGCTCCAATCCTAGGGATCGGTCTCCGACCGATTACAATCCGCACCTTCCCGAGAAGACGCCATGAATCAATCACAGTTTGTCGAGCCTTCTCTGCCGGGCTCCAAGGCGTGCGTTAGCCTAGCCGGTTCCGGCCAACCAACTTGACAAATTCAATGGAACTCAAAACCCATTAGAATTTCTCCAAATATATACCACCGCTATCGAGGTCTTTGGTGGCGATGAGAATGTAATGGCCAACTATTTACCCATCGTGCTCGAAGGGTCCGGTTGTGGTTGTTAAACTTACGGCCGGATCCATATATACTTGGGAACAACTCTGTGATCTTCGATTGCCAACTTCGAGTGCGTCGACGATACAGGAAGGAGGACGATCTCCACGAATCCGGCGAGGATCGATGAGACTTTACGTCAATATATCAAGAGGTTCACCAGGTTCAGTAACTCTATACCAAGTCGCAGAGTCCTCTGTTATTGGGCTTTTAAAACAGTCTAAGGAATCGGCGGTTTACGGAGGACATAGCAATGAACCCTCCAAGAACAACCGTTGAGCTTTTTGATATGGCGGACAAATATGCCATTTGCTAGTGAAGCAATCGAGTGGTGTGAAGCCATCGATCGGAAGACAAGATTCCCGACCGGTGCGGACAAACAGAGAAAAAAGAACAAGAAGTCTCTCAAGAAGAAAAAGAACCGCAGACCGACGACAAAGAAGTCCTCGCCGCCGGCATAAGATCGGGAAGGGCAAGAAGGACTATGCTTGGGTCGAAGCAAAGCAAAAGTTCCGACCGAAGGATTCTGCATTTACGAAGAAGTGGTGTCCACTTCACCAAAGACGGGGCATGATCTGCGCGACTGTCGTGTCTGGCGTAAGAAACGGAGGATTATTATGCGGTAAGGACCATTTCGAAGAATACAGAACATGGAGAAACGAGCTCCAAAAGGACAAGGATGGCGACGAGGAGATGGAGTACCAGATCCCCAACACACACCAACATGATTTTTGGAGGATCTTCTTCATACGAGTCGAGCGTCATCGAAGGCCATGGAGCGGAGGTCAACCTCGTCGAATCTCCAAGCGTAATCAAGCACTCGAAGTGGTCGGACACCGCAATTTCCTTCAAAGAAAGACGATCGCACCATCCCATCGGCTCGACCGGTAGGTTCCCCATCGTCGTTGAACCAACTATTAATAATTGTCGGGTTAATCGGGTCTTAGTGGATGGGGTAGTTCCTTGAATATATTATTTGTAGGAGCTTTAGAAGAAATGCAGTCCCCATGTCAAAGGTGAAACACATGAAATATGCTTTTCATGGCATAGTTAGGGTTCTACCGCTAAACCGATAGGACAAGTTTCCTTCTGGTGGCGTTTGGAAAACGACAATTTCGAGCAGAGAAGATCCCGTTTGATGTAGTAAACTTGAATCCGATACAACGGAATCCTCGATTCGACCAAAGATTAGTAAAATTCTTGATAGCCACGCATTACGGTTATCAAAGTTTGAAAATGCCGGGGCCGAAGGGAGTCATCACAATTCGAGGAGATCAGAAAATGGCTTACGTATGCGATCGGAAATCCTTTGCACTGGTTGATGAACTTCCGACCAGAGAGGTTAATCCGTCTCCCATGCAGGTCAAGCACTCGAAGCCAAAGATGACGCCCAAACCATCCGACAAGACCAAGGAGGTACTACTCGACAAAAGCGCTTCTCCGGACAGCGTCAAGTCGTCACATGGGTCAGGACAACCAGATCCAACCGCCCGCAAGATTCTGGTCGGGGCAAGACTCGACCCTAAATAGGAAGAGTCGCTCGTCTCCTTCCTCCGAGCAAATCAAGGCGTGTTTGCTTGGCAAGCGTCCGATATGCAGAGTCCCCGGGAGGTGATCGAGCACGAGCTTGCTCTCGGCCGATAAAAACCGATCAGCGAAACTACGACGTTTTGCACCCGATCGGAAGGAAGCAATCGATCGGAGATTGACAAGCTTCTCGAGCGGGATTTATTCGTGAAGTCAACCACCCACGGTGGCTTGCTAATCTGTAATGGTTAGGAAAAATAATGGGAAATGGCGAATGTGTATCGACTTTACAGATCTTAATAAAGCTTGTCTAGAAGGATGACTTTCCCTTCCGCATTGATCAACTAGTAGACTCTACTTACAGGTGCGAGTTACTAAGTTTTTAGATCGTATTCGAGGTACCACCAGTTAGTATGTGTAAAGAAGATGAGGAGAAAACTTCCTTCATCACCCCATATGGTACTTCTTGTTATATTAAGATGCCATTTGGTCTCAAAAATCTTTGGTGCAACTTTTCAAAGGTTGATGCAAAAACTTTTAGTCCACAAATCGGTTGGAATCTAGAAGCTTATGTTGACGATCTGGTCAGTAAAGACCACCAACGCCAAGCGACCACATTCCCGACTTACAAGAAACTTTTAATAACTTGAGAAGACATAACCTCAAGTTAAATCCGGAAAAGTGTGTGTTCGAGTTTCTGTTGAAAACCGCTTTCGGTTTCCTAGTTTCGGCTAGAGGTATTGAAGCAAATCCAGCAAAAATTGCGGCCATCGACCAGATGCGCCCTCCGACCACGAAGAAGGAAGTCCAAAAACTAACCGGCTGTATGGCAGCGTTAAGTCGTTTCATAGCAAGGTTAGGGGAAAAAGGATTACCTTTCTTTAAACTTCTTCGGAAACATGGGAGTTTTGAGTGGACTAAAGAGGCAAACGATGCCTTTGAGGAACTTAAAAAGTACCTTACAAGTACCCCGGTTTTAGTTTCTCCGAGACCGGGAGAAACATTGCTAATTTACGTGGCAGCAACACCACGCATACGCTTAGCGGTTTCTTGGTTGTAGAAAGGATAATATCCAACGACCAGTCTATTACGTAAGCGAAGTCTTACATGGACCAAAGGAAAGATACCCACAGGTACAAAAGTTGCTCTATGGCCTCCTTATGTCTTCAAGGAAGCTAAGGCACTACTTTCAGGCCCACAAAGTGGTCGTACCTACCGGATATCCCCTTGGTCAAGTCCTTGGAAACAGGGAATCATCAGGACGAATAGCCAAATGGGCGGTCGAGCTAGGGGCGTTCGATCTCCATTTCATTTCACGAACAGCAATAAAGTCCCAGGCAATAGCGGAATTCATTGCCGAATGGACAAACCTGAACCCACCCAAGGACCCGAGTACGAACACCACGACGAGTGGACAATGTATTCGGCGGTTCCTTGATGTTACAAGGATCGGGTGGAGTGGTCTTGATATCCCTCATCGCGAACACATCAAGTATGCCATCTAGTTAAATTTTCCGCCACCAATAATGTGGCGAGAATATGAAGGTTTATTGGCGGGACTCGGCGGCTCGTTAAGCTCGGGATTCGCAGACACTAGTGAAAGGCGATTCTCAACTAGTAGCGAATCAAGTGGGGAAAGAGTATCAATGCTCTAGTACCAAGATGTCATCTTATCTGGCGGAATACGAAAACTCGAAAAGCACTTCTTGGTTTTCGGATCAACATATTCCTAGAAAGGAAAACTTTCTGGCGGACCGGTTAGCACGGATGGCCTCCACGAGGTCGGCCGTCCCGCCGGAGTTTTTCTCGAGCAACTCAATTCACCCTCGGTAGTTGAGCCTTGAGAACATACATGATTCTTTGCAAGTTGAACAAACTAATCAAGGAACATGGATGCTCCACAATCGTTGACGGTTGGCGCCATCACGATCAAGGTAGAGATCGGATGACATCGATCTACAATTATCTTGACATGACACAATTCGAGAAGATGATGTAGAGGCGATCGATAGCACGAAAAGCCAAATCATACACTCTAATCGAAAGTACCTTGTATAAACGAGGATCTCATGGAGTGTTGATGAGATGCATATCTCAAGCGGATGGCATTAGATTGCTAACGAAATCCATGAAGGTGTCTGTGGAGCACACCATTCCTATAGAACCACAGTCGGTAAAGCCTTCCTAAGGCTATTCTTGCCAACCGCCCTTCATGATGCAAAAGAGCTTGTGATGAAATGTGTACAATGTCAGTTTCATAGCCGACAAGTACACCACCAAAGACAAGCCTTACAAACAATTCCTCTTTCTTGGCCTTTTGCAACTTTGGGATTTGGATATTCGGGACCTTTCCCAAGAGCACCGGGGCTTAATTCCTTTTCGTCATGATTGACACGTTTACAAAATGGATTGAAGCCGAGCGATCGTTAAAATAACAACCGAGGCCGCTAAGAGATTTCTCTGAAAAATGTGATCACGCGATTTGGTGTACCCGGTCGTATCATCACGCACAATGGTTCCCGATTCTCGGCGATCAATTCCAGAATTTCGCGATGAACTTGGTGTCAAAGTTCATTTTGCTTCATTGCACATCCGCAGAGCAACGGAGCGCTTGAGCGGCTAATGGTATCCTTATGCAAGGGATCAAACGCCGAGTATTCACCGCTTAATCAAGCGGTCGGCGCTTGGGTTAAAGAACTTCCCTACGTGTTATGGGCCATTCGAACCACGCACCGATCGTGCGGCCGGTGAAACTCCATTCTTTTGGTTTATGGTGCTTTGAAGCTATGCTTCCTCCGAACTCAAAATTGGCTCGCCGAATCGATCGTTTTGACAAAATGATCGAATGAACGACGACTTCGACGACGCCGATTTCCTTGAAGAACATTTAAACCAAGCCCTTATGCGATCGCGGCCTACCAACAAGCCATGCGAAGGTACCATAGTCGTAAGGTGCGACCTCGCTGACCTTTGTCAGGGTGATCTGGTTCTCGAGAAAATTCAGAGCCAAACAAATCGCAATAAACTTTCTCCTAAATGGGAAGGTCCTTACTTTGTGGTCGAAGTAACCCGACCGGGTTCCGTCTGTTGGCTATGTCGATGGGCAAATTTTGTCAAATTCTTGGAACATCGATCAATTGCGTAAGTTCTATGTTTAATTTTCATTCTTTCATTTCTTTCAATTTCAATTTCATTAAATTCATTAATTAATTAAAGTGCAACCTTGCTTATATATATACACCTACATTACGGTCGTTTATTATTGTTAGTCCGGTTGGAGAAGACATTTTCTCTCCGATATCCTTTTTAAGGATCTCTCGATACTCTATGGTCCTAGTCGTGAGCATTTTTCTTCAAATGATTCCCACGCGACTACACTCTTTTCTCAAAGAAAATGAGTAATCGAGCGCCACACAACTAACTATCTCATGAATGATATGCTTACGATTCAAGATTATGCTTCATTATTTTAAGATTCTCGGTCTATTCTTGTCTCGCTCTTCGGTGGGACACGGAAAGCCTCCTAGTCGAAGTCTCTCCTTTTTACACGTGGTCACCTTAATCGGAAGGAGCTTCCTAGCGACGGTTCTTTTCTTCGATCCTCGCTACCGATCGGATCTGAGAATTTGAACACGTTTCAAGAAATGTGTCGATGCCTTGTGTCTTAACAATAGTTCCACCAGTTATGGGACAATAGATATAAACAAAGTTCACTTATAATTTGTTGCATACATATTTGCATTTCTTCTTATGTCAAGTTTGACAAAGTCTTTTTCCGACCATATATAGTGTTTTTGATTGGTATTTCCATTATGACAAACAAAGATCTATAACTAGTCGAAATCATACTGTCCTCTGACCACATTTGATTTCCTAATCTTTAACGATCGCTTTTGTCTTACATGTCCAAACATACCTTCAAAACTCACATACATGGTTATGACCTCTTTTTATTCTCTTTCTTGGCTCACCGCTTGTACATGAACGTTCTTCTACTATAAAGCGATCGGGGCTAGGAAATATCTGAGAATTTTAAAAAAAGTCAAGCAGGATAAACAAAAGCTTTGTCAATGACATAAAAGGTAAGTTTTCATAGATATTCAAATATTTTTACACTTGCGAGAACCTACTCTAAGAAATATTCCCACCTAACTCTTCGCTTGTCTGGAGATTCGACCTCCATCTCCTCTACAACTATATCTCCGAGTGGCCCGAGTTCTTCCATGAACTTGGTCGCCTCCTCAGTGGGCGATTGAAGTCATCTTTAACAGCTTGGAGATCTATGGAGGGTCGGAAGCTTTCAGTTTTGCCAAAGCAAAACTAACTCCACTTGCAACGCCTTTTTTTTTAGGGCACAGGCATAATTTGTCCGAGTAGTTTTGAGCGAACTTTAAGGTCCTCTAGAAGTTGACCCAAATAGTTCATTTTCTCTATTGGATCTCCTAAGGAAGGCGGGCTTGATCCTGATCCCATATCAAAGATCATCTTGTTCAAAGCATGAATCTTTTCATCAATATTTTGAGCAAGAGCCGCCTCCTTATCTGCTCAAATTTGAGTTTTCTTTACTCTTCAAGATTTCGCTTTGCTCTGCAAAAACAAATCGCTTAATGAACACAAGCATAAGTGAAGGAAAAATCAAGCTTACGACATATTACCTTCATTTGTTTTGCTAAGTGTTTCATATTTGGTCGTTGCTTCACGATCAACCTGTCTTTAGTGAACTTGCTTGACAAATATGATCGTCTTTAGCTTTATTTCTTCTTCAAGAAGAGCCGTCTTGGCTTTCTCACCACAACCTCCTCTTTTATTTTCTCGGATCTATCGAATACGATAAGGAGAATAATTGTAGAGGAGCAAAGTATTGAAGAAGAAACAAAAGTTCAAAAGGAAAAGTTCTTATTTTCCAACTCGGAGTGCTTTTGCTCCAAGTCCTTAACTCATTGGTCATCCTCCGATCACAAAGAAAGTTCTCGACCAAATGCTACACAAATAGCGTTCTCTTTCTTAAGTTTCTTATAAACTTTTTAAGAAGGGCTATGAAGTCGGTCGAGAATACTTACCGAATTGCTCGGTCATTATAACCAAAAAAATCAAATCGAGGTGCATCTTGAGTTGAGTATCCGATACTTTCTACCACGCCTCATCAAGCTCCTTATCCTCGATAAATCGGGGACGAAAAGCGAACTTGTTAGGTTGAGAAGGGTTATCAACAGTGATCGGAACCTGTTGAGACCTCTCGAGGCATCTACCTCCACGAAGGGTTTCAATCACCAAAGGATCCAACTCAACCGTTGCCCTTGTCACCGCCGGGGCTTCTTCGACCACTATTTCCTCGGGAACTTTGTCCCGAGAAGTGCTCTGATGGGGAACTTCCACAGTGCGAGTCCTCAGAAGAACACAGTCAAACGACCGAACACCGAAGACCTATGCAAACCGAAGATGGGAAGTTCAAAGTATCAAATCATCAAGGAATTATTAGAGGTACATACTTATACGACCACTTTCATTTGTACATACCTTGTTAATCTCCGGGATTTGACTCTGAAACGCGCAAGAGAGAAATCTGTGCCGCTAGCCTTCCTTTTCTTCTCCTCCAATTTTGCTGGTTCTGGACCAGTAAGGTTTGTTGGAACCCTCACATCCTCCAACAAGATGTCGGAAGCTATGTCCTCGACCAGTTCATCAAGGACCGCATTCGACTATCGGTGAGGGAGTGGTTTCATCAATCTCGGATCGCTTGTTTCATTAATAACCGTAAGGTCGTGCACGACCACTCTGAGTCTCTGACCTCCGCAGCTACATTCTCATGCCTCGAACTTATCCACCTAAATCAAAGAACAAATTTGATTGGGTGAAGAAATCCTTTATCTAAAAAATTCGTACATATATGATTCGAAATGTTCTATTACCTCGAGGATTCATCTCCTTCAAGTGCCTCGAGGCACGACTCGTCGGAACTAAGGTGGGGCGTTGATCCTCACCAGATTGTATGATTCGCAATCCGACCGATTGCAAAAGTAGAGCACGATTGGAAATCTGGTGGAATATATGTATACACATGGTAAAAGGAATTTTGATTAAATTACCTTAAGCCTTGCCGATCTCCCTTCAATAGGAGTTACGGCTAAGATCTTGGGGCATTCACCTTTTCTCTAGGCTCCCCTTACAGATCATCCTCGACTCTAATTTCCCGGAAAGAGCTTTATGAAGGAAGAATAGACAGATTTTAAGGTAATACATTAATCAAATCAAAATACCGATCGAATTTATCTCAAAGACTTACCACCTTACGAGGTAGCTTCATCACGATCAAGGCACCAGCGGGGAATGAGTCCGAGCTTCAATGGGCTAATCGGCGAAAGGTGAAATCCTTCACCACATGCCACGGTCGCCCTGACTGCAAAGTCATAGATGGCATCCGCCCATCTTTTGACTATCCTGTCTTCTTTACTGGTCTCCTTCCATTTGGGGTTTTCACTTGCTCTAGTTCGCCAAGTAGAGGCCATCGTCTTCAGAACCGTCATGTAAAACCAAGATTTTTCCATGAGCGACCACGAAGATTTTATGTACATGAGGATGTACTCATCGGCCTTCCCGTCATGAAGACGCAATGTGCATTCCCGAGAGCCGCCTTGATTTTGCCGCAGATTTTCCCATCACCATGCGGTAGAAATAACTAAAGAGCTTCAAGTTCGGTTGTATTCTCGGTATGCCTCGCACAAATATGCGAAAATATCGATATTTGCAATCGAATTTAAATAAATTCACTAATTCCACCCGTAATGTTCAAGAACGCGGAGGAGGAATTTGTGTACCGTAATCTCAAATTTCACATTCGATGTAGGCGAGAAAACAGGATTTTCTCATCTTCACGGCTCGGAAAATGCTCTCCATCGCCGGTCTCCAATTAATCGATTTCTATCTGGAGCATTCCCATCTTCGCCAAAGCCTCAAGCTTTTTCTTGCCCAATTCGAAGGCAACCACTTCGTAATTTGCTCGACATGGCGAAAATCCTCAAGGATGAGTAGTGGAAGTTGAAGACTTTGTGGTCAAGAACAGAAAAGGCTCTGGAGGATTTCTTGGCGAGAAGCTAAAGGGGATCGAAGGGATTTTGGAAGCATAAAAATTCTAAGAGCCCAAATGAGAGAAGATTTTATAAACTTCCGATACTTTGAAGGATTCCCACAAAGTCCAAGCGCCAAAAAGCTTCTTTTTGTTCAAGCGACGAAGGAACTCTTCGTTTCCCAAGGCAAGTTCTCAAATTTAAAGTGAACACAGACCACCGTATACCACGACATTAAATGGGGTGCGCGATACGATTTCATCGGAAAAAGGTATATGCACCCACCAGTTCATTTAAAGTTAGGGGCTAGTGACGAGGATTAAAACCTCTATGTATTATTTTAAATGCATAATAAAAGACCATACGTCTTCATGGTCGTAAACCCTAAGACTAACGACCTCCACAGTCGTTAGTATTCAAGGTTACTTAATGGGTACCACAGTGGGATGAGGCTTTGTGCCTAATCCCGACCGAGATAACCGCTAAATTAAAATTCTCGAATCGGTATTTCTTATCGTATGATGAATGGAACACGTGTTATCGTTCCAAACCATGCGATGGTACAACCTGAGACATTGACTATTAACCACCCTACGGTTAAGCTTTTCACAAGCAACCGCAAGGAAGTTAGCAAATTGCTAATCGCTCTCTACCGTTCCGACCCGTCGTAACGCTTCACGAGGACGTCTTCTCCGAGTAATGCTTGCCACCTCTTGGAAGTTATTTAAAGGTGAAGCACGAAGACGAAAAAAAAAAAACAGAGACAAGAAGGGAGGCGATAGGCGACACACAAAACAAGGCCAAGGCAAAGATATGCCTGAAGCCTAAGCGGTGGAATTAGAAGCTAGATAATCGACCTTAGACTCATATTCTAAGTCGATTGTCGGCTAAGCATTCCTCCATTCGATGTAATTCAGGGTAGTACTTAGCCACATCTTGTAAATCCAGTTCATATCAATAAAGAGCGACCCCCATTCCATTCCGGGATATTCCACGTCATTTTCCTCGTTTATTTTCGTAAGATCGGCGATTCGATCGTCGACAGCTGGTAGTTGAGACTTTGTTTGAGGCAAGTTATTTGTGCGTCCCTTGTTAAAGGAGGTGTCCTTGTAAGGGTGAAGTGATTGATTTAGTGAAGGGAACCAGAGTTCCATGTGTCTTGTGCAGGTGGTGTGGTTTGGTACCAAAGGGAAAGTTGGCCCAAGGCATAATGGTTTGTTTCTGTAAGTTGCGGGAAGATAGTGTATAGTTAGGACCATCTCGAGTCTAGGCACGGGGTACACAACGTTTTGTATAACCCGATGTCGCAGGAGTACTTGAGAGATATGAAGTTTGAGGTTTTGTTAGAGCCGTCGATTAACGAGTAAGACCTTATCTTCGAGTCCCATCCGATGCGTACTCTGGAGAGGTCGGAGCAAGTGTTGAGGCACTAGACGTTGGTATACGTCATGGTGTTGTGCTCATGTCAGTCCGAGAGAGAGGCAACTTGGGAGTTGGAGTCTCACATGCGCGAGCAATTTCCAGAGTTGTTCAGGTCGGGTACGTGTTATCTGTTGTTCAGTTTTAGTTGTGGCGTTCTTGCGAATAGAACGACAAGTCGAATTCGTGGTTGAATTCTGTTTAAGGGGGGTAGAATGTAATATCCCATTTAAACATAAAACAACTAAGTGATTAGTATTGAATTTAAATAGAATTAGAAAGGAAAAATTCAGAATTTTGAGAGAGAAATGGGCCGCCAACGCATAATCTAGTGGGGTGAATTGACCATAGTGGCCCAAGGCCCGTGAGTGGACCAGCTACCCAATAGAAACAGAATTGAATCATTGAGTATGAGAATAAAGAAAAGAGAACAATTAATGTTGATGATGATATTGTGTATTGTTGATTAAGCCATGTTCATTGCTTACTTTTGTGCTTGCTGAGTCGTGGACTCGCCCTTACTCTACTGTTGTTTTCAGGTGATTGTTGATGACGCTTCGCTTGGGAAGGGTTAGCAATTGGAGCACTGCTTACACTCAGTTACTTGATCACTTGCCATGAGAAAACTCTACCTTAGTGTGATGGTTTAATCTCTTAGACTATGATAAACATTGTGAGGACCCCTGGGTTATTTTCGTAACACCGAGGCCTTCCCGATCTTATGGAAATAACTCTGGGCCTCAAGTAAATGGATTCCAAATTAACTCCATCTAAGGGAGAAGACCTGCCCAAAACTAGAGCTCCGATGATCATGTGTACTGCTCATCTGCAAGCACTACATGATGACCAGTTCTCCAAACGGTCCGAGTCCACCCTTAATGAGTTAAAAGGGAATTATAAAACAGCGGGTATGTGACCGTGTTGGCTCATAAGATCAGCGACCAACACGACCATACTCTTAACAACGTCAATCACAAGTCATACAACATTCATACATTGATAATCCATAAGACATACAACATAATAGTTAAGTCTACAACTATTATAAAGTAGCCGATCAGCCATTTTCAAATAGGAACAATAAGTAGCAGTGGAAGCAATATAAATAAACCAAAAGGTCCAGCATGGTGTGCCCCATAACCCATGGCAACCAACTGCGAGTTAGATAAAAGCACTACTCTTTAGCGTCGCCAAAATCGGCGCTAACGAACTTGTCGGGCGTAGTATCGTCTTCACCTGAATTTGCAACACCCGGGTTAAGTAAAAAATGTACTCACAAGTCTTTCACAAAGTAAAAAATTATTTATGCATAGAGGATATTGAAAGGATGGCATTAGTGGCATAGTTTTGTGGAAAACACAACAATTTCCATCACACATATACTAGTTTTACAATTGCCATTTAGAAAACAGGTTTAAAACAAAAGTAAAACATGTGACAAAGATAATCATTGATATATAAAAGAGCAAACAATACCAAAGTGGTAGCCCACTTTGATAAACTACATGCATGAGTATCCATTCATGCCGAAAACCGAGTTGTAACCATATCAATTTTAATTGAAAATCTAACAATAATGACTCCCGAATTCAAGCGAACGTCCGTAACCATGGACACGGCTATTCGAATATATTTCCACCCTGCAGGGGAGTACAACTTTACCCACATCGACTCGTCAGCCCATAAGCCAAACACACTGCCTTTGGTGAGTTGGCTGGGTAGATCGAGATTTGGTATTGTTTAGCAAGAAGTCCCTATTGAGTTAGATCACCAATGCGAGATGAAATCCAAACTTAGTACATATGCATATAGAAAATGCTAAGTGGGCATGCAAGTTGTGTCAGAGAGGCTAGTGTAAGGTAGTTAGTTTGTTGGGTGACCCCCAACATAAGTAATCGTGTTCACCCGTACAATATATATTACACTGGGTCCCTAAGGAACATAGGATTTCATGGTCGTTATGTCCTCACACCACTAGTGGTCTAAACTAATTAAATATTCCCCGTACTTAACCAAACAACACCCATAATACCTCGTGTGGTAGTACGAGTGTTACTTAAATTAACGACGTCACCAAAGTTTGGTCCTTGTTGGTCCGGACATGACAACCACATATCCGATCTCGTGCACGAAGGCACCCTCACTAACAACCACTTGTCCAAACCCAAATCCTTTTTAAATTTACCAAAAAGAACTAAACAACCAGATTCGAAGATCTGGACCAAAGGTAGAAAAGATAAAGGTGAGGTGTTTCCCTAGGTCGACGGAATAATCCTGTCAACCGTACTAACGCATTCTCTAGACTTGTATGGCTAAGCACTCAATAAACAAAATAGAATATCATCACAACCATCTATCCTTAAGCATATATGTACTGGAAATATCAAGGATAGCATTATGAGTAGGACATAACTAACTGCTCAACACAAAATATTAACATATCAAAATAATATGCAAGCAATATCATTGCATTTTAAAACGCTAACTTATCAAAAGCTAGGATCAACATGATGTAAAATAAAGTTCAAATGATGCTTGCCTTGCTAGTATTCGAGTTGCTCGCCCTCAGAAGCGTAGGAGTCTACGTTGACCACTTCGGAATCTATATATAAACGACATCGAATAAACACCAAGAAAAACTTTAAAATTTGAATTGCTAAAAAATGCATGAATTTTCTATAGTAGCTAGATGATGATTTTATATGAATTTAGGTGAAAGAATTATTCCAATTTGTGCAGTATGTGAAAGTTATAGTAGTTTGAAAATCAGATTTCCAGAAAAGCTGAAAAAGTGCTTCGGTTACTATTCATTCGAATTTAATTATTTAGTGAAATTTTGTAGGACAGAGGTGGAGAATAGGATTACATAGCTAAATAGAGAATAAAATTATCAGACCAAAATAACTTGGTTCAACTCATTTGGAGTTTATATGAATTAGTTAAGAATTTTCAAAGTTAAAAGCATTTCTTAGTGTAAAACTAATTCAGTTATGGATCAATCTCCAAAATTAATATTTTCTGTGTGGCATGTTTGAAACCTATTCCACATTAAAGTACAATTAAAATGAAAATTATCAAAATTGGTTTCACTGGATCTAGAGTTGATTTGAAATAGTTATTCATTTTTGTAGTTAATTGTAGTTTTCAGTGGAACAGTAATTCATTTCAGGATTTCCTAACGTAATTAATACTTTTTGTACCAAGTGTCATGCTAGCCTATGACGCTGATAGCGGGACCCATGCAATTTTTAGTTTCTTTTCATTTAAGTTTCTGATTTAAACTCCTGACACGTGGGCCCTATCTGTCAGTGGCATAGCCCACAAAAATAGCACACTTAAAGACGTAGGCCCACCTGTCATACTCTACCACCTTTCATTTAACTAGTTAAAGTATAGATTTCCAACAAAGATTACATTTTAAATGCTAATGATTGAGATTAACCCTAATGGCTTTGCTATAGTGTTGGCCGGAAAAACCGACAAAAAGCCCGAGTTCATTGCCAGGCTCACCGTCGGTGATGTGGTCCACGCCAACATGAACCAAGGACATGAATGGGTCCCTAATAGCTGTGCGCATCTTTTGGTAGTGGTGGCAGCGGCTGAGCCGGCCTAGAACGGCGGCGAGCCGGAGTTGGGCGGCGGTGCTAACTATGGCAAACATGCACGCACAAGGAAAAGCTCTACAACATCCATTTTAGTGGGTGCCACAGCATCTAAGGGGTCAAGTGATGCTACCTGAGCACCAGAGAGTAGTGGAGAGGACCGGAGTAGTGTCAGCGACGAAGAAGTCCACGGCGGCGATAAGGTCCAACGTGGGGAGGTCAACCTGAGGATAGAGAAAGGAAACTAGCTGTCGGAAAAGCTCGGGACCTAGGAGATGGTGTGAACATGAATAATTTGGTAATGCCTTAACAAAACATCACCGGAGAAGAAAGGGGTATCTTCGGCCGCAAATGGAGAAAATCCGAAATTCGAGGGCTCATGCGAAGCATTGAGTAAAAGAGTTGAGGGGATACGATTCTTATACCTAAAGGCACAAGGTGACGTGCTTTAGTGAGGATAATACCCATCGGAGACACCAAAAGAGCGGTGGAGCTTCACGGTGTTGTGGTGGGCGCGCTCTGGAAGCGAAATGGACACGGATTGCGTTCCGATGTCTACAAGTAAAAGTAGGAGCTGGCATTAGCCGAAATGGAAACAACGACGAAGAAGAACGGAGAGAGACGCAGAGGTTTGAAGCTTACCCGTGTGAGGAGCTAGAACAAGTGTCCCTTTCCTCGGCCAAAATGAGGAAAAGTGAGGGAGGAGGGTGCCGAGGGGTGTTTATGCTTGGGAAAGTGACAAAGTGATGGCGGCGTTACGTGGTGAAGCTCTGGGAGTGACGGATGTGGGCGGCGGATTGACGGCGTTCACTGGCACAGCTCAGGGCATCGCGGCCACGTGGCGAGCATCCTCTGCGAGGGCCAATGGGAGGAAGGAGACGAGACTTACAGGTGGGCCCCAGTGGTCAGTGGCTCAAGGCAGTGCGAGTCGGACTTGGGTGCGATCGGGTGGTCCGATCGTGCGGTCTGATCGTGTGGTCCGATCGATTGAACTAGTTGGGTCAGACCAAGTGGTCTGGTCAGACTTGTGCCTGGTGTGGTCGGAGTTGGTTTGGACTAATCCGATCGGAGCCAGGTCCGTTCGGACGGTCTGATCTGCCCAAGTCAATCGACTAGTTACTATTTTAACTTCAAACCCCAAAAGTTTGACCGGGCTAAAAAAAATAGCAAATAAATTCCTAAAATTCGAAAAAATTTCAGAGGGGTTCCTGGGATATTCTAGTACACAAATAAAATTTCTAACCTTACTGTTCAAGATTTATTTGCTTAATTTAAATTCAAACCTAGAATAGGTTGTTGAATAGAGTTTGAATTTTGTGTGGGTTAGGTTAAGTTCCAAAATTTTGGGAAAAATTATATTTACTCATGATAAATATTATAAGTGTTAAATAAATTATTTCCAAATGATGATCATAAGTTTTTGTTTCCGTTTTATGTTGAAGCTTCAATTTGAGTTGTAGGTTTCAAATAGATGCAAAATTTTCAAATACAATATTTTGTGCAAATGTTTCAGAAATGACATGCATGCTCATGATATGCATAATAATTCATTTAATAAGTTCGGGCTGTGACAGACATTGATTTACTCTAGATGATTGATTGGAACTAGTTTATTCATTCAATAGACTCCATTTGATTGATTTTGCTTAAGTTTTGGATTGCTATTCTACTTTACTATCTAGAGTTTACATATTTGTGCTAGCCATGCCATTATTCATATATTATTGTGACTCGTGGATGGGTTTTCATATTGAATTGCTTTCTAGAAATTATTGTTACTTGATGTTAAAATTAGTAGTTAGGTTCTTTTGGTGGCATTCCAGGCTCAGTGTTGGGCCGGGGTGTTACAGTCATACCATTGGTAGTGAGACCGGTGCCCTGCTACTGGAAGCTACCATTGGATAGCGGTCAGATCGGTCGGGTGTCGGTGGTCAGACCGGCCTGGTGGTGGCTATTTGACTGGCCGTGGCGGTTCAGTGCACAGAAAGGTGTGCTGAATTTTGAGAATTAACCTAGGGTCATTGATTTAGTACATATGTGTTGCATGATACATGTTTTGGCTAACGTTGGTCAAGTTGCGAAGAACTTGTGCCTGGAATCGATTTCTTTTTCTATTGTTGTATAGGGAAGCTTGGAGTCAACAACGAGGGTGATTAGGACTTGGTGATGAGGATTACCCTAGGTTCATGACATACATACCTACACATCAAGAGTCCAAACACTATTGCAAGGTTAAAGCTAAACTTAATGTTCATAATTATAGTTTGCTTGAAAGAATGTGACTACGGCTTTGCTTGTGTGAATGTAGGTATACTTGATGCCGTAGAAATAGTGTGGGCCAGAGGGAGGCAAGCCTAAGAGAGAAGAAAAGGAGAGCACAAGAGGATGCCAAGGCCCTCCAAGCGGCCAGCAAAGAGGAAGCATACCCAAGGGAGCCCATGCGACAGCTAAGCCTACCTCCACCTCTCCCATGTCCAAGGGAATTCCAAGACAAGCCCATGTGGCTTGAATTGAAGGAATTCAAGCCCAACTACTCAATTTGGGCCGAGACACCTTAAAATGCTTAATAGAGCAATCTAGCCCAATTGAGGAGTTCACATGGAATTAAATGATGGGCTTACATGCCATACAACTTGAGGGCTTCTAAAGGGCCATGTATCTATTTTAGAGCTAGTTTATACATGTTTAAATAATTTAGTTTCAAATTGGGCTTAGAAGCCAAATTGGCCACTTGGGCCTAGCGGTGGGAATGGGGCAGTTCGGTTCAAACCGAACCTAACCCATAATGCCAGAGGATTGATTGCATGGGAATGGCTCGATCCATTTGGCTCACTGTAGTGCCCCTCATGAGCCAATGGATATTAAGGTTCAAACCATTTGTTAGCCTCAGCCACGATCTGATTCGATCTACTGCTTTCAACATGTGCATGATTTCAACATGTGCAAAAGAATGAACACACTAATTTAGTTCCTTGTAGCACAAAACACAAAAAAAATGAGGTGTATGCACGAACATACATATTTTCCGAAGTTACGATATGCAATCCCAATATAATATTAGATGTATACACAAACATACATGTTTTCGATCATCCCAAAGTGCGGAGCTATAACCACTTGTTAAGACTCATAGTTTGGACTATCACCTTTGGGAAGGATTGCTCATCAAGGCAAGAACCATATATAACAAGGTCAGCTATACCAAGGAGGATGTCCTTATCTTGAGAATCAACATGCTCCTTTGCACCTCTTGGGAAGCCAACGTTTAAAGCAACGACCTATGATAATCGAGCGATACCAAGCAATTAGATGCAATTTAATTAATGCTTTATGATGGTAATTGTGGCGAGGACACCGCAAATCTAGTTAGTACTTGGTAGCAACAAATCTACATATATAACATGGTAATTGAGTACTTTCATAGTCAACCAATAACATCATCTTAAAAGAACTGGCTGGGATCTAAGCGAAATGAGGAGAAAGTGGCCATGCCATACGGTGATGTCTCAATCTGAAGTAATGAAGCGACATTCAATGTTCTCAAGAAGAGTGTGCATTTGTTTGACATTGCAAACTAGCCTGTGATGGTAGCGAGACACTGCAAATCTAGTTAGTACTTGGTACAAGACATTTGCATCCTCGGAATCTTGACATCTCCTTGTTTGTCAAGCAGATCTTTGCTCGGCATAGACAACGCAACATGAACCTTGTAGCAATTACTGAGTGATTTATCACAAAGATTACAAATCCTCGCCCAAGAATCCATAGCATGGACGAATGCAACAAAGTGGCATGATATGCATCATACAAGATTACAAGTACAACATCAACGAACATTTCAGCTGAAAACGTTTACCATCCAATTTACAAAGAGAATGTACCTGATCCAATAGCTTATAATTGAAGATCATCTTCCTCAATGAAGTCGTAAATCTCAACAAGTGAGGTTCCAACATCAACACAATCTTCGTCGTCCTCTTCATCACTTTCTTCATCCTCATGCATTTCGGTGTCAATAGCAATGACTTCAAAGGAACATTGGGGGAAAAGATTATTTAAAAAGACTTAGGCTTTTACTCAAAAAGATAATGAAAAAAGATTAGAACTTTGCAAGAAAAATCTAACATTAACATTAAACTAATGAAATAGCCTTGCTTCATACACCCACTAGTAACCACTTCATTCTATTTTAGTGAGGGCTAACATGGCCATAACCACACATTAAATTTTGTAAGCCTTCCCAGAAAATCCAACTTGGAAACAAACATCTACTGAAGAGAGTAGTACAAAAGCATCGCTAACAACATGGCTAGGAAGCCTAAATACCTTCACCAAACTTGCCATCCACATCCCTTGTGTGAGCCTGGGAATTGCCACCACACAAAAATAAGGGTTTAAAGTGATGCACAACCGCTTTGGGCATGCTGGATACCCTGCATAAGGTGTAGTCCGACTCATATCCACCAACCACCATTGGATCATCCAAGCTGACTATATGTATGAATTGTGTGATGTCAGTATGTCATAATAGAACAAGATTTGTTTGATTCTTTGCATTATTTGAGTTAGTGCCAAACACCTTATGTGAGAAAATGCTTTCATTAACAGTCGACAGGATACATCGGATATTGATCTTCTCAAGAGTAGAGTGTGACATGGTATAGTCAAAATCTAGCAGCACTGACTCTGGTAATCTGAATATTGTAACACCACAAATCTTATGCAGAAATGTCTGTGCTACAGAAATGGAGTAGCTAGCCATTTGTGCTTCCAAAGAACGCAATCGTTGCTAAAATCGTTCAGACAGTAAAGAAGCAAAGGAGTGATGTCTCACCATTAGGAGTACTGACAAGGGCAATTGGTGTAGCCGGAGACCTCATCGCGGCCGAGAGCCTTGCAGCCGGAGACATCACCACCGTAGCCCTTGCTACCGGCGACGACAAAGAATAGCCTTGCCGCCCTTCTTGTATCTATATCTCGCCCCTGTTGCCGCCCTCCTCCTCGCTCCCACCTTCGAAATCACCCACTTCGCCGTGCTCCTCACTCCCACCTTCGATCCACCTTGATTCTCCACCCCCAACGCCGGCCGTCACCCTCTTCCTCTCTCGCTACTCGTGCTTGGCCACCGCGCTATATTGTCCAGGCCGCTTCATGTCAGCTTCTTCTTCCCCTTCTTGTCTACGCACAGGTGGAGGGATGGAGATGAGGGCGCGATAGGGTGGAGGATTGAAGCGGCAGCGCGTCGGATGCGGCGGATCGAGCGGCGGCGGGGTGGAGGCACGTCGGTTGCGGTGGATCCGAGCGGTGGTGGGGTGGAGGCGCGTCGAATGCGGCGGATCGAGCGGCGGTGGGGCGGCGGCGTGTCGATTCTGGCGGATCCGGCGGCGGGGGGGGTGGAGGCGCGTCGGTTGCGGCGGACACAAGACTAGGGGAGGAGCCAGGAAGCTTAGAGCTTGGATCGATTCGAGCGATCCAATGGAGCTATAGGTTAGTGGGCCTTAGACTCTCATCAACTTTTGGATTGAACCCCTGGTCCATTTGGCTGAAAATTCTGTTGTGGATCGATGTCCCATTGGGTCAACTTGACCCATTCCCACCCCTACTTGGGCCAACTAGAGGTTGGTTGGGCCCAGCCCATGTGTTTGGGGGGGTCCCACATGTGAAGAATCTAGACCCACCATTATGAGTTAATGGAGTATTTTGGTAATTAATGAAAATCGTCATATGGAACTAACATTTTCCATGAGTTGGATGAATATGTTATGTTCCATGATGATGCAGACTTTGGATGACATCATGAGTTGATCGTCATCAAGGCAAGACTCGGGATGAAGAAAATCATCATGTGTTGATGATGTTCTAGTCAAGATCCCGAAGTGAAGAAGATCATCATGTGTTGATGATATTGAAGTCAAGAGCTTGGAATAAAGGATGCATCATGTGTTGATGCGTATTAAGATCTCGAAGAGGAGATGATCATGAGTTGATCATCAAGTCAAGAGAAGACCCATCATGTGTTGATGGAGGTCAAGTAAAGGATACATCATGTGTTGATGCATATCAAGATCTTGAAGAAAAGAAAATCATCATGTGTTGATGTTTATCAAGTCAATGACCCAGACTTGAAGTGAAGATGTGCGTCATCAAGCTTCAAGTGAATATGCAAGGCAAAGGTATGACTAGCTAGGGCTAAGGATGTGTTCCTAGTATTTTGTCGGTCTTGTTGTTTGGTTGGAAGACTGGATTGCTAGTATAGGTTGTCGTACTATTAAGAGGGGTCTTGACTAGTAGCTTGAGAGTGTCATGTGTTGATAGCCCGTTATGCTTGCTCTAGCTCTTGTTAGCATGTTGCCAATATTTGTAAATGTGTTTTACAAATAGTTGAGGCTCATGCATAATCCTTGTAACATGTGACTTTAGTTTACGAATGTGTTTTGCAAATGGTTTAAATCCATGTACCTTATTCCTTGTGGTGTGATTATGAAAGTTGGCAAATGTGTTTTGCAACTTATTGAGAATCTCGCCTTTATCCCTTGTTTGCATCGCACATCAATTGACAAATATGTTTTGCAAATTGAGTTAAAGCGGAATGCAAAAATCCGTGTTTCTCAGCTCTGGCGGTCTGACTGTAGGTCTTTGGGCAGTCTAACCGGCCGTTGAGAGTTTGACTGGGCTATGTGTCGGTTTCTTATTCTGGCGGCCTGACCGCCGTGGTTGACCGGTCTGACCGGTGGGTGACCGGTCTAACCGCCATGTGTTGGCCGGTCTGATCGGACCTCCGGATCATACGACCCGGTCAGGTTTTTTTAGAGAATGTATTTTTCTGGTTTTGGCTTGCTCCTTTGTGGAGCAGTCTGACCGCCCATTGGTTGGCGATCAAACTGGATGTGTGTCCAACGACTAGTTTTATAACCGTTGGAGCAAGGGCAGTCTGACCGGCCATTGGTTGGCGGTCAAACCGGGGTTCCTTGTTTTTTCAGTAGATCCTCTCCAACGGCTAGTTTTCCTTGTGTGGGTATAAATACCCCTTGACTGGTTGTGGGGAGTTGTTGTTGGTGCCATTTCCCTTTCCCTTGAGCAAAGAGCAAGCCCTCTCATCTCTTATGTGCATGTGTTGTACTTAGTGAGTTTAAAGAGCAAACCCTAAATGCATGTGTTGCATTAGGTGTTGGATTGTGTATCCATTAAGCTTAGACACTTGATTCGTTCAAGTGAGCATCTTCGACTTGTTACTCTTGGTGTTTGCTGACACCTAGACGGCTTGGAGGAGTTGCGCTGGTGATCTTCTCAAAAAAGGTTGTGAGGAGACCAAGGTAGTTAGAATCGCGATCCTACTCTTAGAGTCTTACGATTCTACGAACCCACGACAGTCTGTCGATCCAAATCGCACTGTTGTTCCTACTCATAGAGACTTAGAGCAATTTTTTTTGTAATTTTTTTAGAGGCCAGGCTTTGCTGATATTTTGTTTTAGAGAAAAATTTGTTGATATTAATTTCTGAGAATGAAACTATAAATAAACAAGAAGCATGCAAAATATTGTATCAGTGTGGTAATGCTAGTACAAATATCTATATTATGGCATGAGCAATCTTGAGCTTGATAATGATAAGCTATTTTTATTCCTGGAGTATGTCTAGCTGCTTTTAAGGAACATGCAAGTGGTAAACCATATAAGAATCATACAAACTTATAGTATAGATGTTAAATATGTGTATTTTTACAATTCCAGAGAATAAATCGATTCTACGATTCGATACTACGATTTCGATCCTACTGAAGGCAAATCGATCCAACTTAGGATCTCGACTCTGACTACCTTGGAGGAGACCCAGGCGGTTCTAAGTGGTTTGGTGCTCGCCATCTCCGGAGTGGAGGAAGAGCAACCGCGAGTGGATCGAGGTGTTGGTTCGAGCGGTGAACCAGTCCAAGTGGTTGGACTTTCCTCAGAGGTGTTGGCTCGAGTTGTGGAGCCGGTCCAACTTGGTTGGGCTTACTTCAACATGGATTAGGGGAGACCGGCAAGTCTCCAAACACCATGATAAAACATCATTGTGTCTTTATGGTTTGTTCTCTTGTGTTTTACTTTGTGCAATTTATATTCCTAGAATTAAATTGCTTACATATCTTTGCTTAATTGCTATCATTATCAATAGTCTTATATTGTTTGTGCACTTAGTAAAGATTAGTTAATTTAGGTTTCTTTTGAGCAAAACCGAATTGATTTATAATTTCACATAAAACTCGGTTTTAGCCAAATAAGTTTTTAAAACCGCCTATTCACCCCCCTCTAGTCGGCCTCCTCAATCTTACAACATGTACATAATAACCCTAGGGAGGGGTGCCACACTGTAGCACCATGAAATTTGGAAGAAAAAAAATCAGATTGCATATTGCATCGTTCTAGGGTTTGTGCAAGCCGTCGGCTGCCCCCTTGGAATTGTGCAATCCCTCCATTGATTTCCTTGCTTGTCCTTGATTGAATTGCAGGGAGATCATCTCCACTTTGGTCGTGGTCAAGTGGAGCTATCATAGCGTGTTGTTTAGCGAGTTCATGCATCGTAGGTCATTGCATTGGCATCGATTGGCCTCGTCGATTCGTTGTGTTTCACGGTGTATCCCAACTTCTAAGTCATGAAGATCAGGCACATCATATGATCTTTGTATTAGAGCTACGTTGACACCTTAGAATCATTATCTCTTTTAGTAGATTGTTTTTCTGTTACTGTTCATCCCACAAAATTTCCACCAAAAATAGTAGATGACATTTACTATTTTGGATTGTTCATAATTCTAAAAATTCACAAAAAAAAGTAGATTGCGTTTAATTTTGTGTTATCCTATTACACAAAAAAAATGCCCACAAAAAAATTTGTTTATCAAAATCGTAGTTTCAATATAAATTCTAGTGAGTTTGATAGGTTTTGATCCATTGGAAATCTTTGATTTTAGTTGTTGTTTCGTAATCCTTTGCGTAGCTTAATGTTTGTTTTCAATCTAATTCATTGGTTTGATTCCTTCTTTGGGCTAAATTAGGGTTTTGGTACTGTTCATCCATGCGGTACTGTTCTTGCGCGCATGTACTGTACACCGAGAGTTCCTACCGTATGCTACAAGGACTCCTTCATCCAAATCTGTTTGAGATAGTTTTAATCTTTATTTTCTGGAGTTTGATTCAAATTTAGAGCCCTTGCCATGTGCAATAAGGACATCTCATCTGAATTCTTTGAGTTGAATTCAATCTTTATATCCAGAGTTTGAATTAGGGTTCGGATTACTGTTCACGCACGATACCATTCACGCATGCAATTACTATTCACCGAGCTCATGTGGTTCTATGAAACCCTAGCCAGCTTTCTGTTTTGAGCTTGTTATCCTTTGTGAGCCAATCTGATTATTCACGAAAACCTTTAATCTAATCAAGACTAGCTATTTGGTTTGTTAGGGTTGCACATTAATTTGCAATTACTTGTTGAAAACCAAGAGTTGGTACGTTGAGAAAGCTCCCTGATTTGAGTTCTTAAGTGTTCGACTACTAGCAAAAAAAGAAGAAGAAAAAAATAGGAAGAAACAAAGGAAAAAGGAGAAGAAACAAAGAGAAGAAAAAGAAAGTGGTGGCCCAAACACATACTTTGGTTGAGCACATTACCATCTCTTGTGTGTACATTGTTGTTATTGTGCAATCTTGTGCCCTAGTTATCAATTGCAACAAGCTAGCGTCTTTCTATAACTTTTGCAACACGAACTAGCCAGTTTTCACTTATATCTTGTTAGCTCATTCTTTGGTTGCAATGAGTTACATTATCTTAGTGTGTGAGTTGTTGCCTTGATCTCCACTTATATTATATGTGCATCAACCATTCATTGAATTCTAGTTTGGGTTTTTACTTATCGAACAATGTGTAGAATTCAGATTGTGTAGGATATATAGTTTACCCTCCAAGCTCCACATATTATCGTGTTAGTGCAATTCCTTGACCATGAACTCGCTTGAACATCACCTTTGTGTTGACCCACACCACCCAAGTGTGAGGTACTCCGCAATTCAGCATAGGTGAGTAAGAACGTCAAATGGTAAGGGAAGGTGAGGTTGAGAGTGATATGCATATTTCCCAAATCCATTATTGTTTCTTGCTATTTTTGAACTACTAACCATGGCAGGTTACAACTATATGGAACTTCCTTTCTATGAAAGTTATGATCTGGAGGAGTATCTTGAGTGGGAAAGACAAATGGATAAGGTGATAAAATTTTAGAAGCTTCCCACAACACAAGAAGTGATGAGAGCTGATGAGGATCTAATAATCCTCATTTATTTATTTATCTGTAATTCTTATTATAGATACTAATATATCTATATTAGTCATAAGTATACCACTTAATGATTATAAGGGAGAGACTAAGCTGCCTGGTCGTAAACCACTCTATGGTCGTATGTCTTCCTACGACCATGGTATAGTCGTAAGCCTTCCTACGACTATCGAGTAGTCGTAAGATCTTCTACGACTCAGTTGGCTTCGACCAGCCTGGCTTCGACAACCCTATAATTGATAAGGCTTGCTGACTTATGGGCCTAATCAGTTAGGAAATATTATGCGCCATGCTTAACACATAGGGTACTTAATATACGCTGTTACTCTCTGTGAGTGACCGCATGAATTACTTCTATCTCTGACAACAACTGACTAGCAACGTAGGGGTGCCATGTCCCTGGCGATAACTTCCATCTAGCGGTTCGTCAAATGGAACGTTGGGACGTTGCTTTATCTGGAGCAACTGCCACCTCTTCATACGTTATGTAAGGTTGAAGTCAGAAAGCAGAGGAAAAAAGAGCAAGCGCAATCTGGAGTATAAGTCCTAGTCTTCCTCTTGATTGTAATCAGCATACTCAATATAGCCACACAAGAGTAGGAATGTTATTCTCTGGAGAAGGCCCGAACCTGTATAAAATCCCCATGTCATTCTCTACGTGATTCTTATTTAGGAGAGCCCCCGAATCAAACTATTATATGTAAGATCGGTCTTAGATCACTGATAATTGGCGCCGTCCGCGGGGTAGTCTCTGGTAATTTCTTGTCAACAAATTCTTCTTTTTCCTAATGCTTTCATGGTAGGAGAGTGAAACGAGGAGAATTGGTTCGACTTGGACGACTACGCAGACATTGACATGGATGCCGACTTCAACTATGAGCCGAGTATCATCTCATCCGATGGTAATGCCGCCTCCAGAGATCATTCGTCAGATCCAGGAGACCATGCCACCGATGGAATTGAGGAGGAATCCTTTTCCCCCACAACAGTACGTCCAACTGAGGGACCAGTTTCCTCAGAGGACAAGGGTCCATCTGACCGTAATCAGGACTGCAACCAGGCAGGCTCACAACATGACGAGGGTACTCCCTCCGAATGTTCAAGTCCGCCTGACACAGTCTGACCTGGCAAGGAAAATCCTGGAAGCCATCATTCCGGGACTCCATCAACATCTGGTGGTCGTAACTCTGTGGCTACCACTGCAAAGGATATGGGGGAGCACCCTGTTCCTATGAGTTCGACCACATGTTCGCAGGGCTCACCTACAGACACAGACGGTTATAACCCGGAGTTCCCCCCTTCCTGGAGGGGTTTACTCCAAGTCGTCAGACGGTGTCATTTGACCACTCTTCAAGCCAGGACGCCTCAAGCACAAGTGGAGATCATACACAGGAGGTCTTCGCCCTCCCCTCAAATCATGATCTCTCTCCTAGAAGCAAGCCTGAGAATGCTCCCCGCCGATCGTACTCTACGACCCCTCGTGGCGATAATGAGGATGCCTCCGCCAATGAATGGGATCATCACTATGATGAGCGTGGGAGAAATCCTCAAAATGATCGCACTCCATTAAGGCAAACTCAGGGATCAGATATAGATGATCCTGAGACAACCCGAAGGAGAAGGATGATAGCTCTGAGAAATTTACCTGGGTGAGTTCAATATTAGTCGGAGGAGGCTCGAGAACTCCAGCACATAAATGATCTCCTCGAGAACCCAGCTCAAGAACTCGCACGAGCGCTAGGGTACGACCTCTTCGCTGAAGAGATCGCGTGAAGGCTCTAAAGCACGATGGCAAGACTTGAGCATCCTCCCCGACATCATTCTGAAAGTCATAGCGGTACGGCTCCGTCAACTATCAGTTGTTCGAACAACTTGCCTCATGGAGATCGGCACGGCAACAGGTTACGTCGTTCCCCCAACCTTAACTCCAACTGGAGAAGAGTTCTTTGAACACCTGATGATCGACAAGCTCCCAGAGGACATGATCGTTCACTACTATGACCCAGAAATCTGCAACGGTAGATGGAACACGAGGTGTATTACCCTCGTAGGACTGAGACCTATCATAGGTCGGGTCCACCCACGACCAGGTATCAGCGTCTACGATCACCTGGTGATATCAACCATTCCTTTCTACAGAGAAGGCGATATGATGTCATTACCGGATGTCGGGTGTTCTCACCTGATCTCCGAGCTATTCGCTGGCCACCGCGGTTTCGACCAATGAACATAGAGAAATTGGATGAGACACAAAATCCCATCGAATTCCTTCAGATCTTTACGACCGTTGTCCAAGCAGCAGCAGGAGGAGAGCAAGTCATGTCGAATTACCTTCCAACTGTGCTCGAAGGGTCCGTTCGATCATGGTTGCTAAACCAACACCTTGAGTTGATCTATTCGTGGAAACACCTCTGCAACCTTCTGCTGGCCACCTTCCAAGGCACTTACAATCACCTTGGAAAGAAAAACGACCTGCACAGGATGAGACAAAACGACTACGAGACTTTGCACCAATTCATCAGGCGTTTTAGTCAGGTTCTCAATTCGATTCCAGATATTTCTGACTCATCTGTTATCAGGGCCTTTAAGTCGGGAGTTTGTAGCCGAAATATTACGGAGGACATCGCTTTGAATCCCGCTCATCACTTCGAGCTCTTGAGATAGGCGTCGATATCGATTACACATGAAGCGATCGAGTGGAACAAAACCATCGATCGGGATGACAAAGATCCTCAAGAAGCAGGCGAAAGCAGCAAGAAGAAGGATAAGAAGGCCAAGAAATCCAAGAACAAGGCGAATGGTCAAAAACCTCAAGTCAACAGTTCTAAGGAAGTCTTGGTCATAAGTGATAAGGAGCCACGAAGTTTCAAAACGTACTCCGAATGGGGCAAATGTAAACGCCCCGAGCGGAAGAACGACAAGCCCAGGTGGTCTCCTTTCCATAAAAAGGAAGGACATGACTGACGAGGATATAATAATCCTCATTTTACCTTTTATCTATAATTTTTATTATAGGTAAATATGACGTCATGTGAACCCTGAGTGTACCCCTTAATGTTATGAAGGAAGAACCAAATGGATGGTCGTAAGTTCTTCTACGACCACCCCCATAGTCGTAAGTTATGCTACGACTATCCCATAATCGTAAGTCTTGCTACGACTACCTCATAATCGTAGATTCCTCTACGACTAGGTCACCACGACCACCTTATAATCAAATGAACCCTGCAGACAAGTGGGTCTTATTGATTAAGGGATTCAAACGATCATCATCTGTTGTTATTCTATAGAATAATGGCACGTAATACCCATTATCTCGGTATATAGTCATTGAGCGACGTGGAGGAATTAATACACCGTAATTACTACCAACATGCGCTCACATGGAGGTGATGAGGCGCCTTACTGGAGTAACTCGCTCCTTCACGTACTATAAAAGGCGGCAACTAGAGAAAGGGAGGGGATCGAGCCATCGGAATACAAGCACTATCTGTAATAGTCTTAGTTTTTCCCCGATTGTTCAATATACACTCAATACCATACACACACGTGAGTAGGGTTGTTATTCTCTCCTGAGAAGGCCCAACACAGATAAAAATTCCGTGTCAATCTCTCTCGCATGATTCTATTCTAGGAGACCCCGAATCAAACAATCTTTACGTAAGTTCGGTTCTAAAACACCGACAATGACCTTCACAACTGTTAGGTTTTCCAAATAAAACTCGAGGACTACTACACCAGCAAAGGACCATTCCCTACACTCGAAGAGGTAGGACAAACAAGTGGTCGTAAACAGTCGTATAATGATGAGGAGATGTCATTCCAGGATCCGAAGCATACCATCGACCACATCTTTGGAGGATCTTCGGCATACGAGTCAAAGCGACAGTTCAAAGCCGTCGCACGAGAGGTAAACTCTATTGATCCTCTTCTTGTCATTAAAACACCTAAGTGGTCAGAAGTTCCCATCTCTTTCGAGAAGACGAACTGTCCGATCCTTTCCACTCGACCAAGTCGATATCCGATCGTGGTCGAGCCCACCATCAATAACTATCGAGTGAATCGCGTGTTAGTTGATGGTGGTAGTTCTTTAAATATTCTATTTACAAGTGCCCTGGACGAGATGCAAGTACCTCGGACCAGAATAAAACCTACATGATACTCATTCCATAGGATCGTACCAGGGTCTTCAGCCAAACCCATTGGCCAAGTTTCTCTTCCTATCACATTTGGTTCTCCAAGCAATTTCAGAACAGAGAAAATCTCCTTTGATGTGGTCGATTTCGATATGGCGTATAATACCATACTCAGACGACCAACTTTGGCATGATTCTTAATGGCTGCTCACTACAGGTATCAATGTCTTAAGATGTCAGGTCCCAAAGGAGTGATCACAGTACACTGGTTAAGAAGTGTGTACAATGCTAGTTTCATAGCAGGCAAATACACCAACCGGCTTAGGCATTACAAACTATTCCTCTTTCATGGCAACATGGGGTCTCGATATCCTAGGGTCGTTTCCAAAAGCACTAGGAGGCTTTGAGTTCCTTTTTGTGGCTATTAATACGTTCACAAAATGGATTGAAGCCGAACCTGTGACTGGGATAACAACGGAAGCCGCAAAAAGGTTCATGATTAGAAGTGTGATTACTCGATTTTGTGTTCTTAGTCGAATAATTACAGATATTGGTAAGCAATTTTCGAGCACAAAATTTTAGGAATTTTGCAACGGGTTGGGTACCAAATTATGTTATACTTCTGTTACCCACCTATAGAGTAATGGGACAGTCAAAAGAGCGAATGGCCAAATAATGCAGGGCATCAAGACCCAAGTATTCGACTAGCTTGTCAAGCGCTCGGGGGGCTTGGGTACAAGAATTACCCTCCGTATTATGGGCAATTCGCACGACTGCAAGTTAGGCTACAGGTGAAACACCCTTTTTCCTAGTTTTTGGGGCTGAAGCCATGCTTCCACCAGAACTAAAGATTCGGTCGACAAGGGTCGAAACATTCCGCGACTCTACCCAAGAACAACTTCGAGCAGATGACATCAACCTGCTGAAAGCAAAGAGGAATCAAGCTTTAATCCGTTCAGCGGTCTACCAACAAGCCCTGTGCAAATACTATGATCGTAAGGTCCAACCTTGTAGCCTTGCTGTAGGTGACTTGGTGTTGAAGAAAATTCAATCCCAGTCTAATCGAAATAAGCTTTCCCCCAAGTGGAAAGGTCCTTACACAGTGGTCGAAGTGACGCGACCAAGTTCGATATGACTAGCAATGGAAGACGGCCAGGTTCTCTCCAATTCTTGGAACATTGACCAATAACACAAATTTTGTGTGTAACTCCTTACTGTATCAATAAATTTTTAGGTTTCTTCACACTTTATTGTCTTACTTTTGAGTAGTGCTAGGGTAGTCTTTCGGTCATTTTTATACACTCAGTTTTTCTTTACACTGGTTGAAGAAGGGTAACATCACCTAGTCAAAGTCTTTGCTCTCTACATGTGGTCCTGCCCACTAGAAGGAACTTCCTAGTGTCGCCCTGTTCCTAACTTTTGCTACCAATACAAAGAGATTGTGTTTAATAAATCTGGTCAAAATATTCTCAAGCCAGCTCTTTTTAACCTTAGTCTATTTTTTATTTATTTTGAAAAATACTCTAAGCAGAGTATACTTTTGTAATTTGTTCAACTACATTTAGTAAACTCGGTTCGTTACAACTGGTCAGAAAAAGACAAAACACCTAGTCGAAGTCTTTCCTCTCTGCACGTGGTCCTGCCCACTAGAAGGAACTTCCTAGTGTCGTCTTGTTTCTAACTCTTGTTACCAAGGCAAACCTATCGAGTCCGCTGGAAAAGGTTGAATGAATTTTAAAGGTACTTCAGACGTTTGTTTAACTCAAGTTGCCGCTCTTGATTTGATTAATCTGGTCGGAGAGGGTGACGTCACCCAGTCGAAGTCTTTCCTTTCTGCACGTGGTCCTGCCCACTAGAAGGAATTTTCTAGTGTCGACTCGTTCCTACTCTTACAACCAGTACATGATAATTGTGATCAAAGCACTATAAGTTAGCCAAACCTCTTTTTTTAAGAAAACCCTTATATACACTATTTACTTAGTTTATATATATAAACTAAGCAAATAGTCGAGAGCTGGGATAAAGCCATTAATATGACTTCAATTCTTAGTCTTACATTTCATTTCTTTTTTGTATTCATTATCTTATGAGTTACTAACTACTCGACAAGATAATTTGCAAGAAAAAGCAAGTATATATATTCATAACTAAAAGACTTGTCTTTATAAGTTTTCCTATTACAATCTACTCTAACGAAGGAGATCCAATTTGCATCTCCTCCATGACCTTCTGGCTGACTGGCTTCACCTCTTCGATCAAACGAGTTGCTTCTGCTTTCGAGCAGTCGAAATCGTCCTCGACGGGTTGAAGATCAAGATTACGGTCGTGTGCCTTAAGTTTTTCCAAGGAATAACCTACTACACCTTTGACCGCTTCTCTTATCGAGTCCACCTAATTGGCCTTCAGAGAAGCTATTAGCTTCTCTACAGCTCTGACTTGCTCTCCAATGGCACTCATATGGGCGACCATGGTGTTCGCAAGAGGAGTCACCTCCTTAGCACCAAGTCTCATGAGTACATTGTTCAGGAGGGATATGCTGTCTTGAAGGTTGATCTTCATCGACTTCATCTCCTCCTGGTTACGAGTCGAAGCTTCATGGAATCGCTTGATTTTGACTGCTTGCTCTGAAATAGAGCACAATAAGTCAGAAGCATATCCCTAAACAACTCGTAAGCAACACTGGCCGTGGGTGAAGAGTTACTCATCTGCTAGTCGACCATCAAGTTGTTTAACTTCTGTCGTGGGAGGCATGTTTCTTTGTAGATTGCTCTTCCCACGACTTAATCTTCTAGTCTTTTTCTTTGTTGATATGGGATAGCTCGTGAACAACCAAGGCCTTTTCATTGACTTCGGTTCGGAGCTTACCCATTTCGACCTCTTTTTCTGGAAAGAAACAAGAGTTAGAGAAAAAAAAACAGGAGATTATTATCACAAGCGGTCTTAAGTTCAAAACTTACTGCTTATCTCACTCTGCAAACCAAAAGTTGCAGAGTTAGCCTCCTGAAGTTTCTTCATTTAGCCTCCTGAAGTTTCTTCATCAGGTCGAGTGTTTCATCCCTTAGCCTCTCCGTCTCGACTTTCTCACGGTTGAGTGCGTCAGCTAGGGATTTTTCGTCACTCTTAAACCTGTAAATGTTAAAGATAGACATGAGAACTGCTCAAGTAGTCGAGTAAAAAATGATTACGAATGGCAGTAGCTTACAATCTCTCTGCCTGCTCACAGAGTTCCGCTTTTTGTTGTCGTAGCTGTATAAGTTGTCGGTTGTATTCAGCTACAGTGACAATTTGTTCCAAAGCTTTCTGCAAAAGAAAGACAATGAGAAGCAAGAAACAAACCACATATGTAAATGTTTGGCATCAGATGATGACATTTATGCGAGTTCGGGCGAACATGGAGAATACCCTTGTGGGATCCTTCAATTCATCGATCTCTTCGACTCGGTTCCACCACACCTTTTTGAGATGCTCATCATCGAAAATATTCCTCCTGTTAGCCATATCCTTAGGGTGAGGAACTCGGTTACGAGACCTAAATACAGAAGATCCCACAATGAAAGCAGATCCAAAGAACTCAGAGAAGAAGTTGAGGTACTCTTCTTCTTCTTCTTCTTCAATGTTAACTTCTCCTTGAGGACTGGGAGGAATGTCTTCGACGACTTCCTTCTCGACGCAGTGGTTGGAGGCTCCACCACCATATCTGGTAGGTACTTCTACCGCTTTGTTAGCCATCTCCGTACCCGCCACCACGACCACCTCAATGGTTGTAGTATCCTCAGCGGCAACAATTTCTTCTGCCGTAGGGGCAGGGGCCGATCCCTCGACCGCCTCCGTTGCCCCCTCTTCGACTGTAGGAGAAACATTTGTTGTCTCTTAGATCGCAGAAGTGGCAACAAAGCTCGAGGGGGTGCCTACTTTGGGACGAGTCGGGCTGAAATCACAGAAAGGAAAATATGTCAAATTTATAGAAAGAAAAAGGTAAATGATGTTCTTATACTTTTGTCTTTTTACATACCTTCATTTTCTAGACTTAATCTTGAATCTAGAAGAAATCTTCCCTAAGGAAGATTTCTTCAACTTCTTCTCTTCGACCACGTCTGGTTAAAATTCGAGTAGAGGAATGGGGTCTACCACGACCACATCTGATCGTGGGTCCTGAGCAAGAGTTGCCGCTCCTTGACCCTCCTGACTCGCCGGATGGTCGAGACTTGTCTCGACCACCTCAAAAGCAGCACTTTCCATGGCCATAAGCTCTGCCGATGCAGCAGTGTCCTTCACATACAAAGTTTTTCCAGTTCTCCTTTTCTAGTTGCTTAACAAAGCCGTGAGAAGCTGAGACTGAAAAAGTCTTGTCATCATAGTGGAAGGGTACCTTGGTCTTGGGGGCTTTGTGCTTACAGGCTTCAATCGGTTTGATCGCCTTGGCCTTCTCTGCAGCAACAACATCTATAAAGAATTTCGCAAAGGGCCTAGTCAGATCGAAACTTGAGTCTGCCACTTGCTTGTCAACGGTCTTTTCAAGTCGACGCTTTTTGGCTGAAGGAGCATTCACTTGCTCCGCCTCCGCGCCAATAACCATCAGTCCAACCTCTTGGTTGTCCTGACGGTCTTCCATGCCTTTTTTTTTTGTTGCAAAAATCAGAAAAATAAACTTTACTTCGTGGTCATAAGACATTCTACGATTACGAGGGCCCAAAGAAGAAATCCATCCTTGATTACCTTTAGGCGTACCTCCTTCTCCTTGGTGGATACAACCGCCAAGATTCGAGGAGCCACCACATCAGGTGACGGAGCTTTCTCGCAAACGAGCTTGACTCGGGCGCCAATCTTTGTTTGAAGGAGATCTGCACAAGCAGATAAAACACTCAGTGGTTAGGCTTGAGATTAATCAAAAGAAAGCTAAGTTCAAATATTACTTACTTTTTTCATAATCTCTGGTCGAATCATTAGCCCCCGAGTACATCTACATGGGATGTGCTCGTTTCTTCAAAGGACTAATACGGTGTGTGATGAAATCCTTCACCACATGCCATCCAGTAAGCCTCTCTTCCTTCAAGTTTTTGATGGCTTGAATGTAGGGGGCGATCCAGCTAAGATCCTTGGGAGTCGAATCCCAAGAAGGAATCTTTTTGGTAGTCTTCCCTACAAAGGAAAGGTTGTCTTCATTGGTTGTCTCCCAGTAAAACCGCTTCTTCTTCCACCCCGACCACAATGATCGGGTGAACATCTGAATGTACTCCTTGGACTTCCCATCGTAGAGCTTCAGACCATAGCTCTCGGTGATCCCGGACTGCCTGCTCATTCTATAGTAGTATTGGAACAGCTCCAGGTATGAAAGGATCCTAAGGTAAGCTTCGCACAAGTACACGAACACGCTTAACATTATAATGGAGTTGATACCAAGGTTCATCAATTCCACCCCAAAGTGCTCGAGTACAAGTTTAAGGAAGGGATGAACGGGTAGTCGAAGACCACACTCACAATATGCCTGAAAGACGGGGATCTGACCAATCTCCCCCGATGGCCAATGTTGCCTGATGGCTTCAATCCACTTCACGAATTCCCTCTTCGGAATCTTCTTGGCGGTGACCAAACATTTTATCTTGGCTGAATCCATCTCCGATTCTGCCCACTTAGAAGCAGCTTCGGCCATTTTCTCTAGGTGAGGTTGGATTAGATTTAGAAAATCTTTGAGGAAGAAGGTGATTTGGTCGGCGGCGGAGAACGCAAGAGCTCGAGGAACAGTTGAAGCAAAGGGGAAAAGTAAGAACCCTAGAATCATGCCTGTGTTAAGTTTTTATAACCACACGATTGAGTTAAAGGTCGTGGGAACTCAATAGTTGCCACCTCTTCGGGAACCGCTCCAACGGACAGATTTGTGAATCGATTGAGATTCTTTAATTTGTCTATTAGAGAAAACCAAGTTTGTCTTCACACCTTAAGTGAAATTATCTTCTTAACCAAGCCCATTTCTGGTCAAATGAAATACCACTCGGAAAAGCTTTTACTCCTGACCACCATTCTACGACCACGGTATAATCGTAAGCTATTCTACGACTATCATGTGGTCGTAAGACCTTCTACGATTACTTTGTGGTCGTAAGACCTCTTATGACTACTTTGTGGTCGTAAGACTTTCTACGAATTCCTTTTCCAAGTAAATTATTTTCACTTGAAGCTGGGGGCTAGATGATGAGGATCTAATAATCCTCATTTATTTATTTATCTGTAATTCTTATTATAGATACTAATATCTCTATATTAGTCTTAAGTATATCCCTTAATGATTATAAGGGAGAGGCTAAGCTGCCTGGTCATAAACCACTCTATGGTCGTAAGTCTTCCTACGACCATGGTATAGTCGTAAGTCTTCCTACGACTATCAAGCAGTTGTAAGATCTTCTATGACTCGATTGGCTTCGACCAACCTGGCTTCGACAACCCTATAATTAATAAGGCTTGCTGACTTGTGGGCCTAATCAGTTAGGGAATATTATGCGCCATGTTTAACACATGAGGTACTTAATATACGCTGTTATTCTCAGTGAGTAACCACATGAATTACTTCTGTTTCTGACAACAACTGACTAGCAACATAGGGGTGCCACGTCCCTGGCGACAACATACATCTAGTGGGTCATCAATTGGAACGTTGGGACGTCTCTTCATCTGGAGCAACTGCCACCTCTTCATATGTTATATAAGGTTGAAGTTAGAAGGCAGAGGAAAAAAGAGAGTCCTAGTCTTCCTCTCGATTATAATCAGCATACTCAATATAGTCACACAAGAGTAGGGTTATTATTCTCTCCGGAGAAGACCCGAATCTGTATAAAATCCCCGTGTCATTCTCTGCGTGATTCTTATTTAGGCGAGCCCTCGAATCAAACAATCATACGTATGATCGATTCTAGATCACCGACAAGAGCCACTAGAGAGTTTGAAGACTATGCTTATAGTTGGTGGCAACAATTCATTGGGAAAAGAGAATCATGAGAAGAGAATTTGTTCCATCCTCTTATGAGCAAGAACTACTTCACCACTTGAAGAGCATTACACAAGGGTCGAAAGTTGTCCAAGAGCACTACTTTGAGCAAGATAGTGCAATGTGTCGTGCCGGTATTACTAGTACATTAAACTAGAAGGTATACTTCAAAGAATGTTTGAATTCTATGCTCGCTGTTGCACTTCTATATAAATATTTTAGTAGTATGCATGATCTTGTGAGTTGTGCCCTTGAGGAGGAGAAGATGTGTAATTCCACCATATGCGAGGTTGAGAGCATTCAAATTAAGAGTGTGAGAGATACACCAAAAGAAAAGAAAGAGGGAGAAGTTAGGAAAAGTGATGTTACTTTTTAGACTAGCAACTTACCCTCTATTTCTAGTGTTATGACTTGGGGGAGTTGAACGCCAAATAACCCACATCGTTAGAAAAAGAAGGACGAGGATATAACCATGGATGGAGATAGGATGCCTACTGCCCCATGGTTAGATCATGAAGATATGATGCATACATCAATCAAGGAGGATGTTAAAGATAGCAATAATGGTGTTGAATTGGTAGTTCGTGAAGAAATTGTGAGTAATAGTGAGAATTCTTATGCTCAATTGGAAATTCTACGTTCTGAATTTGATATGCATAGTTTACATAATGTAGATTTGATTACTCATGATGAAGTTCTTACTAGAATATCCCCTGATGATTCCTTATTTTATATCATATTCGATGAACCCATAGAGCTATCTAGTGTGATTGAGAGAGTTGACCTTCTATAGGAATTACAAGGGAAAGAGGATCCATTTAACATTGTAAAACAGTGAAGAAAAAACTAGGTAAGAAAGAATTCCGCGAAGAAGGTAAGGATAGAAAGATGAGGATAGCACAATTTTTTTTGTTATAAAATAAACTTCAAAGTTTTCCTACTATAGATCATTCTAACTAGGTAACGTCCTATAGTTGACTCGGCTCTGATATCAACTCTGTCGGGATCGGATATCTGAACCCGAGCCCTCTGTGTATTTCTGCACCAGTCCCAAATCAATAGCTAGTGCACAGAAGTCGAAGTCCTCCTCAGCGTCGTTGAAAGCTTCTGAGATTTGTTTTGAGTGTATCATGTGAGTACATAAAGTACTAGGCGAGTCTTGGGAAATATGCATATGCATAGCTTTAACAAATGAGGCTTATATAGTTCTTTTGCACAAAGCAAAATTTTAAGTTTCAACAGTTTTCATAAGGCACATTTGACAAAAAGCAGTTTCAATATTTTAAATAATTATATCTAGTGAAGGTTCTAGCTACCAGTCACTAGTATCAAGGTTCTAGCTGCCAAGGTTCAAATGATAGGGCTCTAGCTACCCAACTGGCTCTAGCTGCCTGAAAAACTGCCCGAGAGTCCCAACTACTCTCGGGTTTCCAAAATTTACTCTTTCGAAATCAAAACCAAACTCTACCATGTGAAAATGCACCTTGCCTACCCTTGACTATGGCCACGGCTATTCAAATAGTTTTACACTCTGCAGAGGTTGTACAGCTTGACCCACACGAGATAATCGACTTATAATGTCGGCCATGATACGCTTCCTTAGGCGTGCAACTAAGCAATTATCACAGGGCTTTTACAATACTTTATCCTAATATTAGCCCACCCGATGAGCTTAACCCCAAGTCATGGATGTCATTTACCATCAACCTATAGCTCACCGTTGTGGGGGATAACCTGCTCGGACATGAACGTCAATTACCATCGCACGACACAAGCCCCGACTGACATGGACGTCAATTACCATCGTCTGCACTTCCCAGGTAACTCCTACCATCTATAGCCTGCAGGCTAAATGTCTGGACTTAGTAAATTATTCAGCCAGATCCTTCCCATTTAGGACATGTGATTGTATGGTATTGCTCAGTTTGATAGTCACAAGCGTCGGTCCTCAATATGACTTGGGCAGAAACTTAACAGAATACAAGTTCTCGTGTTGTAGCTGCACCAGCCTAAACTTACCATCCGCCCAAGTCTAAACAAATTTTCACCATTTTATTTTATTTTCCAAATGCTGACATTACCTAATGTCATACATTTTCCAAACTATAGCATAACTGATAATAATGGTTCCCCCAAAGGTTGATCAAGACTGAAAAGTAGGTCTAGGCAATTCTACCGTGTTTAACTATTCCACAATGTTGTAATCAATATTGCAGAATTACTATGCTAGTGTTACAAAGGTATATGATAACAATTATCAAGGCAAGACATTAACAAATTTTAGGTTTAACTAAACCTTCAATTTGAACTCATCCTTTTATGTGAAATAGCCATGCGTAATATTTTAAAACTGAAAACAATATTTAAAAATCATAGGTACAGAATGTTCAAATGGGACTCGCCTTTGTCGAAGTTGGAGGTTAACGCGTCCGGTTGACCCAAATTGACTTCGGCAGCATTGGACTCTACATACGCAAAACGAGACAAATAAATTATAGAAGAACGAATAAAATCCAAAAATTATAAAATTAGTACCATAAGAGAGATATTGAATTTAGATGAATTTAGGAACAAAAATCGACAGAATCGAAGTTTGTACAAAGGAGAACGAACACCCGGAAGTTTTGCCAGAAATTAAATTGCTAAAAATTAAAAGAGAGGGAATATGCCAGGAATATTCCATTCTGATTTTGATATTGCAAAGACATAAAATATGACACATGGGACCCAATTGTCAGTGAGAGAGTTGGAAAGAGAGGAAGAAGTAATGAGTATGACATGTGCGACAACATGTCATAAAGATGAAGGAAACAACATAAAGTAGAGGAAAACATAGCACGCGCAGGGTGGCTCAGGCGCAAGGTGCCAGCGGCCAAAATGGAACACCAAAGCGGCGGTGGCAAAGACGGTATGGAGGATGGCATGGCAAGTGATGGCGGTGCACCGAGGAGGTCGGCGTGCACATAAGCATGACGCGACCATGGGGAATGCGTCGGGTGGGTCGGGTGACCGGAGGGGCGGCCGAGATGGCGTGGCGATGGCGCTGGCGACGGTGGGGGAGCTCCTTGGTGGTGAATCGGCCGAAATAAGATGGGGGTGGATATAAGGGGGTTGGGAACACGACGTGACACGATCAAAACAGGAGAAAACCCACCGGAGAGGGAGATCGGATGAGGAAGGTGCGGCGGCCGGCGACAATGAAGATGACGAATTTCGGCGATGTGCTGCGGCAAACGCGAAATTGATTGAGGGGAAATGTTTAAGGCACTCAGGAACACGATGTGACATGGTTGGAGGGGCAAATAACTCACTAGAGCAGCGGGATGGTGGGTGCGGCCGGTGCTCGGGAGAAGCTCGAGAGACAGCGGTGGCGCTCCGGAGACGAAGAAATTTGGAGGGGGTGTGAAGAGGGCTGAAGGAGGTGCTGGTGCTCCATTTTATACGCACGGTCGGGGATGGAGCGACGCGGGCGTGAGCGGGATTCATGATGGCGTTCTCGGCCCGTTCATTGATGGCGGCCATGGAAACGACAGTCTTGATGGCACGCGATGATGGGGCATTGAATGCACGCAGAGATGCTGGACGTTGATGACGGGCACGATGCGGGGTGCGCAAGCTGGGGCAGCGCTGACACGTTGAAAATTACTACGGCAGTACGCGCAGACCTTAGGCGCATGGCGCTGGCGAGCAAGCGCAGTACAACTACTGGTCTTGTTTCAAGAAAAAGACACGACGCGATCGAACGCGAAGGTGGCGCTTATCAGACCGAGAAGGCTAGGCTGAAAGAAAGAAAGAAAGAAGAAAGGGAAGAAAGAAGCAAAAAAGAAAAAAGAAAAAGAAATGACCAAGTGATTTTGCGAGAAAATTCAAATTCCAAAATTTGAATTTGGAATTTGGCGACAAATTTTGAACTGAGACAATCGATTAGGATTTGAATTTCGGATTTGGAATTTTAATGAATTCAAAAACTCCAAAAGAATACCAACACTTTGAATTAATTAATTTGAAATAAATTTTTGACAAAGGACAAAATTTGGGATGTTGCAGAGTGTGAGACCCATTTGTGTATGAGCTTAACTAGTGCCCGTTGGGGTTTCTCTCTAGACCTAGCCTCCACTATATAAGGAGTAGTGTAGGATTTGCATATCAACCAAGCTTAGGAAACCTTAATTTGATATTTGGGTGAAAGTGGAGAAAAAAGATGAGGCTAGGGTTTGAGAAATGTATTAAGAGAAAATTTGTGGGATTGGGTGCACATGAGTGAGCTTTTTTTTCTCCATGGTGGAGTGGCTATAAACCATCAATTCCTCAATATCAATCCAATCAAATTTGTGCAAAGATGTTTTGTCTCTTGTTCTTGTGCTCTTTCTTGACATTTTGGGTTCTTATGTTCTAGGGGTTTTCCCTAGGTCTTTTGTTGTGATCTACCTTGCTGGGACTTGTGGAAGTTGACCTAACGTCATCTTGACCAGCTTTAATCTACCAGCAAGTCTTTTGATCAAGTTTTATTTTTCACCCGATTTTGAGCCCTCTTGCGCTCAAACAAAAAAATATTCGAATATTGTCCATGATTGTTTTGATATTCGATTGGAATAGGTTCTTAACATTTTTGTCGAGTTATGTCTAAAATTTCAAGTGATTTGGATTTGTAGATCGAAAGTTAGGTCATTTTGTGGATCTAACATCGTGCTTATTTTTCTGTCAGAGAGAAGAGAGGTCAAACCGCCCCTAAGAGAGGTCATACCACTCTCTACATGATGGTCAGATCGGCCAAGGGTGGTTGAAGGTTGAGTTTTGTGTTTTCAGTTATTTTCTCTCGCTGTGATTTTTTGACCTTAATCTTCATAACTATTGGAGTAAAAAGGAGTAGAATTCTAGAAGGGAAAAAGTGGATTCCTATTCACCCCTGTCTAGTCGCTAAAACGGTCCAACAACTTGTAAAAATACCCTTTTTACGTAAAAGGTATCTTCACCCAACTTTTCTTTTTAAAATAGGTACAAGAAAAATAAATTCACTTTGCAACATCACCTGAATTTTATGAGCCATTTGATTAGTTGGAAAAATAGTTCGACTCTGAAGGAAGTCAGGGTTGTTTGCTTTGATACCTGACCGCTTTTTGCCTGGCCGGGAGAGAACCTGGCGGCTGCCGACTGGTTGTTTGCTTGCATTCCCGCATAAGCTACCAGGCCAGGCGAGTGCTCAGCCAGGCGTTCAAAAACAACACCTGAGAGCTAGGCAGCTTCGATTCAACGTTCTATTTTTTATTCACTAATTTTTCAGATATAAAATTCAGAGCATCAACCAAACAAGCTCTCGGTCCTTCGATTCTGCCATTTGGTTGGTTCAGCCTAGAACCATTTGGAAGAACACTATCTTTTGCAAAACTTCTCTTTCAACGTGACTCAGAAGAGACAAAACAAGGATTTAACTCTTCTGTTTAGCAGACAATAGATTCTGTTTAGCAGACAATAGATATAAAATTTAGAGAACAAAAAGGACGGTACAGAGCCTCCAGACATACTTTTCCTTTTTTTTTCCTTAAAAGATTATAAATAGCATTTTTTCTATTTTAATAGTAATAGTCTAGTGGTCTGTACAATCGTGACTAGTTTTAATGGGGATAGGGCTTGCTACGAAAATAATATAATTGTTTTTGTGGGGGTATACTTTTCTTTACAGGAGATTGCACACCTTTTTTCAGTGGGAGTTTTTTTTTTTTTTTTTTGGAGAGAGCAAAGACAGGATACACTTGCGATAGAGAAATGTTATTTATATTTAGCCACATCTATTGTATAATAAAACGATGGTGAAACTTAAGAACTCTAAGAAATGTGCTAGAAATTATGTGTTACCGTGCAAGGAGCGTCGAAAAAAATGCAATGCTCTGAGCCTCCGACACAAGCAAATTGCATGATTTGCATCGTATGGCATATGCAACCTACTTGAGAAAAAGCAAAGCGAGTCCAGATTTTTCCATAGCCGGACAGGAATGAAGATCTATCTATGAATGATCGTCTAACGAAATCATGCCCAAGAACATTTGAGTTTTATTATGTCTAATCGGCAGCTCTTTTACAGGAAATAATGCAAATGGTCCAATTGAGAGAGAGAGATGTATAAGAATGGACATAGGCCGAAATTTGAGCATGCTATCCAGATTAAGATTGGAAAACAATGACGTATTTGCTTAGTTTTGGTCTTATTACGCAACGCTCAACAAACGGGCATCTGTCACCAAGTGGCACACAGGTCCACAGCATATCGCTTAGCATACTTTGCTTAAAAATGGATCCATTCTGAGCTCAGTCATAAGCTCAGCCTTTTCTGTATGTGAAATTGGGGATGACGCATCATCACTATTGAAAATATACTATTGCATAAGCTCAGCCTTTTCTGTATGTGAAATTGGGGATGACGCATCATCACTATTGAAAATATACTATTGCAGTTGTAAGTTGTAACCACGTGAGTTGATAATTGGATTGGCTCATGTCCTGGATCTCACTCGCTTACTTGTCCCTGATTGATGCTTAGGCACATGGGGAGCTTGATGCAAGGCACGTACGTCTTAACTTGCGCCAGTAAAATTAGTAACATGGGCCGACTGGTAGCTAGATGCAGTTGCATTTCTTTCTTTCTTTTCTCTCCCGTGATTTGCATGGACAAACTTTGTATTTCTTTTATCTTAAGAGTGCACGAAGACGCCGACCGTATATGTATCAGTTGCTTCTCCCTTGGAGTTTCTGGTAATGCTGACTGACACGGGCATCCTTGTCTCGGTGAGGTCGGTTTCCCCCACTTGCCAAGCTTAGATGCGGACAGCATCTTACGCCTTTTCGTTTGGTAGTCTCTAAACTACTCGATCACCAAACTGTGGCTTTATGTTATTGTGTATAGCTCATCCGTTGTTTAATCATGAGAAATGCTGTCGCGTTCTTGGCGTAGTGACACCGAGTCCAGGGCGGCTATACTGTGCTCACACATCCGCGAGGACGCCAAGCCTGGGCGTGGCTGCGTCACCTGCTGTTCTTCGTTCCCAGCTACAAAATGCCATCTTTCTTTAAGGGATACAAAATGCCGTCTTGTAATTGTCGTTTGTGGCATAGCTCCTGTTCCCATATGCATCTCCATTGCTAAATATCTTCTTACTGGAGGGGGGGAAATCACATCACTCTGTTTCCGAAAGTTTCATCAGTCATTGTTGGCACATCATGATGCTCAGCACACATTATGCAAACGCGACTCACCCAAAGGTTTTTCCTTACAATCTTGGGAACACTCACGTACAACAGAGAACAGCTTAAGTAGGCTGCCAAAACCAGGACCTCCAATGGTACAAATCAGGGAAGCAAGCACAGACTAGTGTCACAGACGCACAGTGTTACTTAGTATACATCTTCCTAGGATTAGATAGTAGTACAGGCGAAAATGGCAAGTGCTTATTCCAGTACATCTCAGCTAGCAGTAGCTTATTACGGTACATAGCAGCTAGCCATCTAGATCCATACAATAACCACATATCAACATGCTTATTGCCCAAGAAGGGTACGGGGCAAGAACACACCAGAAAGATACCGGCTTAGTGTATTTACAGTCACGCAGGATACAAGGGAACCACAGATTGCGGGCAGTCCAACCTCTTCCCGGCAAGGGAGTAGTATGCAAGTACCTGAGCTTGCCTATCTACACAAGGTTCCCCATCTTCCGTCAGCCGATCTGCGTTCTCGGGGCTGGGAGGTGTAAATTCTATGTTCCAGAAGGGCCTGGCCATGAGCATCAGGTCGCAGCCAGTTTGGGACGCTTTGTAGCCCTCCACCCATACGTACCTCAGGGAAGGCATATATAGTATCGCGAGGGCCAATGCCCGCTCACTGAAGCAACAGCTCCTTAGTTCAAGCTTCCGCAGGTTCACACATCCCCGTGCAAACTGGATTAATCCATCATCTGTTTCCCCGACGTTACCCAGGAGCATGTATTGGATAGTTCCACTGTACTGTCCAATATAGCCAAGGCCTACATCGGAAAGCCCCCCTGGTCTCAAGTATAGAGCAAACCTCCGAAGTTTGGTGCAGCCCCTCAGCAGCTCACGGACACCATTGTCAAGTGGCAATTCTGTTATCCTCGCTTCTCTATCAAGTAGGACAAGGCGGAAATCACAAAGATTTTTGCAGAAAGTCCCAATAGATTCCAGGGCTCCATTTGTGATATCAGACACATACGCAGCGATGTATTCCAGTTCACGGCAACCTACGGCAACAGCCGTCAAGCCTACTTGAGAAACTCCTCCTTGCTCTTCTTGCAAACCCGGATCATCATCCCCTCGCTCAATTCTGAGCCTTTGTAGCTTCTTGCATGTGTCTGCAACAACCCCTAATCCTCTGTCTCCAATAACGTTCCTCACCTGTTGAGCACAGCACATTCACAATGTTAGTTACAATAAAAAGATCACTAACTGAATATCTTGGTAATGCACATGCACCAGATACATTACCGCAAGAACTAGTAAGTTGGGACATCTTGCGATGAGCTGGCAATGATCTTCGGTAGTGAGGAAAGTGAACTGCAAGTCCAGCTTCTTCAGCACCGCAGAAAAAGGAAAGATGATAGGCATGTCATTGGTACCCATGTACGTAAGTCCTAATAAGCACAGTCTTGAAGGAAATTTAAAATTTCCATGCTTGGTGAGCTCCCCTTGCTCATTGAATGTCCCTCCAGCAAATTCTTGCAATGATGTGGCCATTCGGAAAAGCCCAATTAAATCTGAAAGGTCACAGTCACTAATCTTCAATGAAATTAGTGACTTGCAGTTCTTTGCAAGTAGCTCAAGGTCAGCTGGCACCACTGTGAGTTCAGTCATGTGGAAGTTCAAGGTCACCAGAACAGGATTGTTGACAGCAAGGTCATGGAGCCATTCAGTGCCGTCACCAGTAATTGAACACTCTTCCAGGAATAAGGTTCTCAGTGATCTGCTGAATTTAGTGCAACATGTTAGTGCAGTGATCTTATCACGATATTACAAGTGCGCTAAAATATGCCAAACAAAAAGATCATAAAATAAATGAGTGAACTAAAGAGAGACAAATGTAGCTTATGACTGCATAAATAATCACAATTGATGTGTTCAACATTTTTTTCGATAAAAAGGATGACCCCTATTTCCAATATTAGAAACAGGCTACAGGTTCAAGGTTCCGAGAATAGAAAGAAATGATGTGTTCAACATGGAGTAAGAAATGTAAAACGTCTTAGAAAAATACAGAAACAATGAACATATGCCAGTGTCCATGTTGTTCTTTGAGCTTCAGTAAGTAACATTTTTGCATTTTAGTAACTCTAGTTTTTGTATGCGGAACATATCCAACGCTATCACATCAGAATGATCAAATTAAGCAATGTCAACATCAAACTAAAACTTATTTGAAAAAAAGAACAAACTGAGAGACACCTAAAAATATGGTCAGCCTGACATTGATATTGCCACATGATACTGGCCACGAAAGAGTTTGCTGATAACAGAAACCACCAACAACTTGCCTCTAAATTCTGTACAACAGTACGTTCCAATAAAAGACGAGCTAGCTTTGGTCTAGTCCAATTACTACTGCTTTGGCATTTTGTTGCATTGCCCTATGTTCTTGCTAGATTCGGTGGCCTCTTGAAAATTGCTTAGGAAATAAATGCTATGGAATGGACTCTTGTGCATCATGATCAACAGATAAAAGCAGAACATTCATTTTCTGCAGGAAACAAAATTCACAAGCTAGATACACTCGTAAGTCAACGAATTGAATCCATAGAGATACACTCGCGAGGCCATTTCACCTATTCTATGCTACGATTGTACAATCTCTCGATCATGCGATGTGAGTATGCCCTAGTATGGGCGTCCAGATCCCGACCTACTTCTGGCAAACACCGTCCCGTGTTAGAACAAGTTTCTACTTGCAGAAACCGATGCTTAGCTCGGTGCTATCCACTACACTACTTCGGGACATCAACTAAACAGCAGCTCAATTCTCCACCCAGTCACTATCTCCCTAACCCCCAAACCCCAATTCTGGCTTACTTCTCCCACTCCCAGATCAGAGCCGAGAGGAGTTAGCAAATCGACGAATCCCAGTACCTGCAGGTGCGAGCGACGAGGCGGAGGGCGTCGGTGGAGAAGCCGGAGCACTTGTCGAGCTTAAGCTCCTGCAGCATGTGGCCGCGGGCGCGTACGAGCGCTGCGAGGTCGGCGTCGGTGACGACCATGCGCCGCAGGTGGAGCGCCTTGAGGCACTGGAGCGGGCCGGCGAGCTCGGCTATCCACGGCCGCGCGTACGCGCCCCAGTCGTCGGGGATGAGGCCGTACATGGCGGCCCGGGGCTTCCCCTTGAGCGCGAGCGACTCGAGCCGTGGGAACCGCTCGAGCAGGCGCGCCGGGGACGCAGCGTAGCAGAAAGGCACGGTGACGTGCTTCCGCGTGAGCGCGTCGATGCGGTGCCACCGGTGGCACACCAGCGACGCCGCCTCCCGGTCGCGCGGGTCGTCCACGTACCCCATCACCAGGTGCAGCGCCTCCTCGGGGACGCCGCCGCCGAAGCTCAGCGCGCGGCTCAGTCGCTTCGACTCCGGCGCCTCCCCGCCCATCGATCCGACCGGGCGGCAGATCAGGCAACCCTGAGCTCGCTCCACGCCTACGGCTCCGCGCTGGCTCGCCGGGGATCTGGGCCGGCGAGGGGTGGAGACATGGAGGGTTTTTTTTTTCACTACCCTTTTCTGATGGGGTGGTGGTGGAGGAGAGGAGAGAATTATTGGAGGGAGAAGAGTGGAGGAGGACTAGAGGGATGGGGATTGGGGAAGGGGCGTTTACTTGTGCGCGATCCAGCTGGGGATGCCGCGCCACGTCGGCTCAGGGTCAGGTGGGGAATTGCTTGGGGCACGCACACACCGCAGCACCGCAGGGGTGGGACGTCCTGTCGCCGGCCGGTCTCTGCTACCCACTCTTGTGGTGAACCCACGATGATGGTGGCTTTGAATGGGGCTGCCATAGCAGCTGTACCATGTGAGTGTTAGTTGAAACTAGCCATTATCATTAGCTTTATCTCTTGAGTATGAAATTTATTTAGTAACTACAATTACTTGTAATTATATGTGCGCAAGAAAAAAATATAGGTTTCGTGATATTATAGCATTGGATTTCACACTTTTAAGAGAGATCTATTTTGGTTTACTCGTAACTGCACGATAGAGGTGGAAAAAGTTACCTAGGGTTTGGGTGCGCAACTCCCTCTGATTTCCAACCAATCGTGAATGATCCAACTCTCCTTCTTTTAGTGACCTTTGGATCGACGTGAAGGCTACTGCTTGCTCAAGGATTTCAAAGGTTGAAGGTTACTACTGCTTGAGAAGAACCAACGCTACAATTTGTGGTTACTAAGCATATACTACATAGACTACAATTGGTTTTGCCTTGTGGTGGAATGACAAGAAAAATTCATGCTGGTATATGCTTGTACCGTGAAAGATTTGGTCAAACACACGCATTGGCTAGGGTTTACCGGTTGGACCTTTAACTTCGGTTGCTTGTAATTATGTGTGCGCGTGTGTAACACCTGCGGCCCAAAATTTGGTAACAGCCCAACCCCCATGCAGGATGGGCATGCATGCATAGCACCTGCCTTGGGCTTTCGTCCTTGCTTCGTCTAAAAGGATTAATTTGGAAGTGCTACGCTTTAGGCCAACATGTATTATATGCAAGTGTAATTCAATGTAAACCGGCAATGTGATATTAAAGGAGGGAGTATTACACAAATATTGAGTGTCATGTACACTATTGCTCTAAGAAAAACTTCATGTACATTTTTGAGTGTGGTGTGCACTACGATTCTAAGAAAAACGACATGTTATTTTTAAAAAAAAGCATCACACTTTGTTATACCATGAACTAAAAATATTTGACAACACTCGTTAGTTAAATTTTATTTCTTATGTCTTCATGTGAATAAACATACATAGTTAGTTTGATATTTACTATTGTATCCAGCTATTTTGAGTTGATAGATATATCATGGGTGTCCATCGCCAATGTTGGTGTCTGCTCTAGCTAATTGCCTCTGCCTTGCCCGTCCTCACCAGACACTTATGGCTCCTTTAGCGTCGGGAGTGCCTCACCACTAGCTTACCCCTGTCGCCCCTTGAACTTTCAAATGAGGGGGAAATTGCCTTTCAAATTGAGATAATGGACTTTCGAACCAGGAATTTTGGAACTTTCAAAATGGATATTTCAACTTCCAACTAGAAATTTCCCAAACTTTCAACTATAACATAACATTTTCAACAAGAAGCGAGCATGGTGGTATTGAGGCAACGAGCGTGTCCCGAGCATGGTGGCACTCCAAAGGAGAAGAGAGAAAGATCGTGACGACAAGGTTGTGCGAGTCGAGTATGCACGTTACCCCAAGTAGCAAACAGGATCAAGTTCCCTCTTTTGCGGGAACCAACAGCCCACATCAATCTCGCGTGTGAAGGAAATGCATCTGTGGGTGTCCGCAGAAATACAAATCCACTAGATATTCACGGAGTGACGCATAATATACTCTATACATCTTATACGTATGGTTTCTTCGTAACACGCACCACAAAACAATCTTGTGTACATAAAGAAATGTGGCATCTCCGAGTGCACGTAGCATAGCATAGCAACAATAATGTTCTTTTTTACTTAGCAGGTTGGCGATTGGGTGAGCGAGGGTGCAAACAAGCGGGGCTGGTGGGATGCATCTAATCTGAGCTCGTTAGTGGGCATCTGGACATATCGTGTCATCAGTGCATATAAAAATGCTTTTTGTTCGCGGGTAATATATCCCTTCTTATTCTAGCCTTGACGTGCCGAGATTTTCTCGCTCCCCGCTTGCTGCCCCCGGTGCTGCTATGCTCACACACTATGCACATTCGCACCCAAGTGGCGAGAAAAGTCCTAATATACTCCGAATAACTATATGACTTATAATATATCACTCATTGTGAGGTTAACATATAGATCTTAGATCTATATGACATATTATGAAGATTCGAAGTTATTCAATTGTATATAACGAATTAACCCAAATACGAAATCCTCCCACACACATATTCAGCTTATTTAAATTACCTCAGCAATATTTTCTCCATGATGATGCTTCATGCTTGCATGACACACACACTCGTACAGTACTTGGTTGAGCTTATCATGATACTAGCTACTCTCTTCGGTCACAAAAGAGTGATGTTTTGGGACACGTGCAGTCAAACTTTATAATCTTTGGACATCTATACTGTTATAAATATTTATACTGGACACACAAGAATGATACGAGTAGATTCGTCTCGAAAAATAATTTTATAATATTATAGTTCACTAAGTATTTGTTTTTTACCTTGCGCGTGCAATTGAGTGTGATTTTGAAATTTTGCCCGGTTATATAACACGGCCTCTCCTAACTCTGGTAGATTTTTAAATATTTTTTAAAAATTTCTAGACATTTTAAGCGCTTTCACACTATAAGCCCGAGACAACCGGGTATGTTTCTAACAGTATAGGAGTGATTTACACTGTACCCAAAGTAGAAAACAAACCTTATCTGGGACCTGGTGCATTGGTGTTGCATGAGCCTTGACACGTACAACGACACTGCTGCAGTGTGTGGTGTGCCGGAGTCGGATCTCGAGAGAATCAATCCAATCCAACAGGTACTTATATTGGGTGCACCTGGACGACATGGTGGTCCACCCGCCTTCTGTCACTTCAGCTGAGCGCCTGAGCCCCACAAATGACACCACCATATTTTTCCCTTCCACCACCGGCGTTGTACCTCACACGTCGCTGACAGGCACCGTATTTTTCACTTCCCCACCGGCGTTGTACCTCACACGTCGCTGACAGGTGGGGCGCACGCAGCACGGGTTAGCTCGCTCGCTTTTCCCACGGAAATGTCAGCGCAGGCAAAAAAAATATCGTACGTGAGAAGGATTCGCACCATTCTTTTCAAAGGTTAGGGTTTCAATCATCAAGCTTAGAAGAGGTAAAAAAAAAGGCTTAGCACCTAGCAGAAAACGACAATATGAGGGGTTTAGCTATAGCTTCAGTTTTAGACTTTCTCCTCATTATGTCTCATTTTTATCATCGCAGCCTTTCTCGATCTTGAAAGGATCTCTTCGCTCGTTCTCGCGGTGACGCTATATTTTTTTTCTCTCTCATGGGGCCCTGAAGTCCTGATCATATTCCTAGTTCGTTTGTCTCTTTCAGAGCTTCCAAATTTTGCACGGTCCAAATGGTCAGACTATTGGTTTGGTGAATCTGGAGTACGTCAAGCAACTCGCCCATTTTTCTTCTGTTGCTAATTTTGCATTACCGCTGATGGCGCACGCATGGAAAATAACTGCTCCCGTTGTATTGAATACTTGAATTTAGACGGTGGCTACTGGACCAAGGGATGTATCCATGCAGTGCAGCTCCTGTTTTAAAATCTTGTAGAATCCTGGAGGAAAATGGGTTAGACAGTCATACTCTCTCTGACCCTAAAATATTTAGGGTATGTTTGAAACGGTTGCAGATTTTCTGAAAACAGTGTCTTACTGGGCTGAAGAGATTTAAGGTATGTTTGGTTATTTGTATGTCTTTAGCCTGACTCATATGTATCATCTAGGCTGAACCTAACCAGACTGAGTGGATGCAATGATAAGTTGTTTGGATGCATGTTTCTGTTGGGCCAGGCTGTACTGAGATATTGTTTGGTTGCCTATATCTGGCGCGGGAGAAGGTGAACAGACACGAAAGACTGCCTTGACAGATGCGCCAAATTTGAGAGGAGGAAGCTTCGAATCGGCGCTTCCTTGGCCCGACCCGAGAGAATTTGCATCCACTCAGGCAGTCTCAACCACCCAACCAGGCAACTAAATACCTAAAAACTTGCATCTACTCATGCGAGCCAACCCCATACAGGCAATCAAACACACCCTTAGTGTTTGGCTGTCTGGCTTTTAGGTCGGCTGGCTGGAGCTTCTGAGTTGGGAAATGTTTGAAATGCCCCTGGGGCAACTGATGGCTTATTTCATGTTGTTTAACGACAATTGACGATAATGAACGATAATTAATGATAATTGACTGCAATTAATGACAATTAACGCAATAGACCACAATTAACGACAATTAACGCAATAGACCGCAATTAACGACAATTAACGCAATGGGCTACAATTAACGATAATTATTACAATGAACAATTGTTACATAAATACAATAAACAATTATTACAATAAATTATTATTATAAAATAATAATTTACAACAGGAAAAAGGGGACAAAAAAGAGAGCACTAGGGTTTGGGCCACCGCCGCCGGCGACACATCGAGGAGGTGGAGAAAGGAAGGGGAGAGGACGAGGGCTGCCAGTCGTGGAAGGAGGGAGGGAGAAAGCGAGAGGGAAGAGCGACACAAGAAGGGAGGAGAGATGCAAGCAAGTATGGCGTGCTATGGTTAGGGTTAGAGTTTGGATCGTTCAGGCGGGTGTTTTGTGCAATGGAAAAAACAATTAAATTCCACCCAACTTCGAGGGTAATTTCAGAAGAGAGACCGCGGGAAGTCGCAGGAAGCAGTCCTGCGGCGGGTTCCGGCTTCCGAAAAAGCCGATGGGAAAAGCCGCCCATTTAGGACAGCTTCTGGCTTTTATGGACGAAAAGCCAAAGCTGAAACCATCCCAAACAGGGCATTATGTTCAAGCTACATATTTATACCGTTATACTTCTAAGTTTTTTTTTTGTTCTCAACGCCTCCTATTTATAGAATGACTCAATTAACCATTTCAATGATCATTGATGGCACATCTGATTTCAAAGTAGCCCGATCTAATTAAAAAGTTTTCCTACTTGGGAAATCCTCATATATTTTATCAAAAAGTGTGATTTATAAACCACTATTAACTTTCTAGAAAATGGAATGCCACTATTCACTATAATTTTTTTTCCTGCAACTGTAGTACTAATAAGGCAAACTGGTTGAGGTTGGGTTTGAAATCCTTACAGGTAAAAGCAGGCTGACAGGGGGAGCAAGCAGGGTGGCCATGTAGGCATTTTTTGGCCCATTTGATTTCCCTTTCCTTGTCCCGGGCGTTCGATTGCCTGTGGCGTTGTGTTCCCACGCACTTTGTTCGGTTCGGCGTGTCACGACTCGGCCCCGGGCACACCCGGGAGGTCCCTCAGGACCTCTTGGGAGGTCCAGATAGGAACCCCCAGGATGTCCCGAGAGGTCCCTCAAGACCTCTGGGAGGTCCATGAAGGACTTCTCAGACGCCCGAGAGGACATCCCAGGGATCAAGAGACCTCCCGAGAGGTCCCGGAGGACCACTCAAGGTCCGGGAGGTCCCGATCCGCAGAGGTCGTTGGACCTCGAGACCTCCTCAAGCTTCACGCTACTCGGGAGGTCCGAAAGAGCCAACCCGAGGAGGTCGAGAGGCTTGAGGGTAAGTGCTCGAATCCACTTGTGATCCAAACCACCCCAGAGATCATCGATCGTTCTCACAAAGAAACAAGTGATAACATATACATCCACAAGACTTTATTAACAGCAAAAAGAGGTTTGATTACAAGGGTTGCTTACAATCTCCAGCAACAGAGAGCACACAAACGCAGAAAAAAACCAAAAGACATGGTCCACCTATTACACCACAGGTGACTGGCTGGAGGGCGCGGCCTAATTGAGTTGATCATCTTCCTCATCATAGGAGTCTTCATCTGCTCAATTCATGAATCAAGCAAGAGTGAGCACAACAACCGTGCTTTCGCAAGTTACACTCACAATTAATGTAATGACATGCATAGGGATATAACAAAGGACAAACATATTATGGTTGATTTGCATAAAGCCAATTTTATTTCAAATACAAGTATTAAGTTTCAAGGCAAAGTTACAATAGATAAAATTCATTTTTGTGAAATCGATTTCAGCTTGGATAGCATTCATCATTGAAATGGTGAAGGATACCTCTCGCACAAGGCTCCCGCCCACACCCAATTTGGTTAAACCACCAAAACCAATTTCATATCCTTTTGAAAACCAAAACCAAGAGCTAACTTTGAGTGACATTGCCAGCATATCCATGACCGTGGACACGGCTATTCGAATAGATTTACACTCTGCAGAGGTTGCACACTTTACCCACATGACATAAATCCTCTAGTTTGCTTGGCATCCGTCGATACCACCTCACACTTCCTTTGATGAGAGGTCTAGAGCACATGACAAGGCTTTTACAATGCATTGCTCCATCGCAGTCCACCCACATTAAGGTTTCGCAAATCCTCCTTTGGATACAAACCCTCCGGTTAATGGGGTGCCCTCTTATGCCAAAGGGACTATAACTAGTCATAACATGACAAACCCACCGCGTCCATGCAGGCAAACTATGGTAGAGCTTTGCAAATTAATTAGCTGATGCCACGCCCATATCGGAGACATGTGGTTGCACAATTTTGGCATAGCCCATTATAGGCTTAGCAAGTGGTGTCTCAAAGACCTGGTCCTTAACCGATCGGGCGACAAACTCAACCACAGGGGTGTCGGATCACACGACTTCTGCATAGATATGCACCAACCAAACAACCAAATTTTACCAAGTCAAAACCATTTTTCATTTACTTTGCTTTACAATTCTCCATAGCACACCAATGCCAAGGCCGAGTAAAACATCCATGACACACCAATGTTATGGCCGAAATCTCCATGGCACACCAGTGCCATGGCACAAATTATTTAATTAAGTGATGTTTTTGGTCAAAACTCCCAAATCAAGATTTTGGTCTAAGCATTGCTAAGCATTTTATTTTTCAAGAGCTTTGCGTCCTCACTATTGCAAGAACCAGTTTTGATCTAAGGTGACAATGAGGTTGCACTACTACAAAAAGGCTAATATCGACACCTCATCACGACGGTTGACCAAAACCGCTTGCGGTATTATTCAATCACGCAGCGGTTTTGGTTTAGAGACCGCTCTTAAGCTAGGCCGCGCTAAAAACCGCTCGTGAAGAGGCAATATCACGAGCGGTTCATGTTGAAAACCGTCAGGAATATCACGCAGCGGTTACTCAACAAGAACCGCTCGTGATATTATCGATATCCTGACGGTTTTAAACACACCGTCTGTGAAATAGCATGAGCGGTTCAACAAGAACCGCTCAGTGATATTAATTAATATCGCTGCACGGTTCTTAACAATAACCGCTCGTGATAATATCGCCCAGCGTGAGTTTCTTCATCGCCGGCGCGCTCGTTTCGCCGCCAATCCGCCGGCCCCGGCGCGTCTCTTCATCGCATCAATCCGCCCGGCTCCCGATCGTCTCTCGCCTCTCGCCCGAATTTATTCTTCTTTTATAAAAGGATCATCCGCCATCCAAGATGATCATCCCCACATACTTATAAAAAAACAGAAATGGCTGCCTCTTCCTTGTCGCCGCAGATCGATGGCCTTCCCGCCAAGACTGCATGAGCACCTCTCTCGGTGTACGTTGAATCGTCTTGCGGAAGAACACTGCTTGATCAATGTGTCTTCACTCCTCTGCCTCGCAGAATTTGCGGAGCAGTGGCCACCTTCCGCCGCCTTGACATCCTCCTCCGCCGTGTCTTCCGGTGATCTCCCACTTTCGGCGAAGTTTATCGCACATCGACATAGTCCTCCAAAACGACGTTGCATCGCCTCTCAGAGGCTTGCCGTCACTTGGACTGTGGAAATCGAGGCAGAGGCGGCCAAAGTCGACGGTAGAGACCCTCAAGCAAGGAAGAGAGCCTATGGGCTCAATTCTTCTTGGTTCAACACCGAGGGTCTTGGAGACACTTTCGAGCAATGCGCGTCAACGGTGGGCGCATTTCAGCTTCGTCACGATGATCAGAATCGTCCGATCCGACACTGCCGCCTATGAAGTATTGCGAGATGGAGATAGCAAACTTACCTTCGCCACTAGAAAAACCTTGTTTAATTATAGGTTTACGCTTTTTAATATAAACATGTAATTTCTTCATGTCATGTAAGTGTATATACTTGAGAAAAACCATTTCACGACATAGCCCATAATGGAACCGTCTGTGATATGTCCATATCACGAGCGGTTCTATTATGGAACCGTCTCGGATATTATCACCGACGGTTCCATAATAGAACCGCTCTCGATAAGTCTCTTTATAAGTAGGAGCTAGCCCGACTTGCCGCTAGGGTTTGCGCTCTAACTCGCTCACTACCAAATGCCTTACTCTCGTCCGTTCCTCCCGTCGCCGCCGACGCCGCCATTCTTCCGTCATGCCGATGGTTGTGGCATACGGTGACACCGCAAAAGACACTCGTGCGATAAGAGTGTCTTTTTAGCGTCACCGTTAACAACCACGGACGAACCTAAACTCGTCATTCCCGGCTCCGGCCGCTAGGGTTTATGCGCCCGCCTAACTCCGTTCCTCCCCACCTCGACGCCACTCGACCTCGTCGCCGCCGCCTCGACCCCTTCTGCCTCGCTAGGGCCTCCGCAGAACTTTGTTTTCCCATCCTCCTCTATTCTCCTATAGATCTGTTAGCTTAATGTCTTTTGTTGAGTTTGATTTTTGTGCATGAGCCTTAAGTTGTGTCCCGATGTTTGTGTGATTTATGCAAGGTAAAGGAAATGGATGAGAGTTGTCTTTGGTGGTGGGTCGCCACCGTGGTTGCGCTGTACTAAGGTCCCTCTCTGCTCTACCCTCCTTGCTCTGTGATGAAAATGGCTAGCTAGTGCTCTGCAATGGATGCCGAGGGCTACTCTCTGGTGTGGTGGGTTTGGACACCCTTGGTCTTGTTCTCTTGCGATGAACCGCTCAATGATGTTAATAGTCTTATCTTTGAAATTGAATTGATAATTAGTTCATATTAATAGTCCCCTTGCTCGTGATGTAATGATGTAAATAGTCTTATCTTTGAAATTGAATTGATAATTAGTTCATATTAATAGTCCCTTTGCGTGTGATGTAATGATGTCAATAGTCTTATGTGAAATTGAATTGATAATTAGTTCATATTAATAGTCCCTTGCTCGTGATGTAATGGTGTCAATAGTCTTATGTCAAATTGAATTGATAATTAGTTCATATTAATAGTCCCTTGCTCGTGATGTAATGATGTAAATAGTCTTATGCTGAAATTGAATTGATAATTAGTTCATATTAATAGTCCCCTTGTTCATACTGGGTCAAGTTCTCCTACCTCTTGCGTGCAGTCGTCCTACTATTCCATTCATAATCTCTTCTCTATAAAGTCTCAAGCGGTGGTGCTTGTGCCATTAAAACCGGCATAATATATATATTATATATATATTATTAAGTGATCCTCGACCACTTTAGGAAATATATAACATGAGAAGAATGAGACAGTATCCACGGGCAATCTCATTGAGCCCCTGTAAGTTTAAAAAGTATGGATGCAAAGAGAGCGGTCGGACATCCAATTACCTGGATTGGACGTCGCTATGTTCAGAAAGTGACGTTGATGCGCAACTACTCCGACTGGGAAGTGGCATCATCTATTAGCAACCAACAATTCTTGAGCATGTAATTGTCTTTAAATCCAACAAGAACACCAAGCAACAAGTTGAGAATTCTTTTGAAATATGAGAATGGTTGCTTGGTGTTCTTGTTGGGTTTAAAGACGATTACATGCTCAAGAATGGTTAGTTGCTAATACATGATGCCACTTCCCAGTCGGAGTACCTGCGCATCAACGACACTTTCTGAACATAGCGACGTCCAATCCAGGTAATTGGATGTCCGACCGCTCTCTTTGCATCCATACTTTTTATACTTGCAAGGGCTCAATGAGGTTGCCCGTGGCTACTGTCTCATCCTTCTCATGTCATGTGGACGATCCCCCAAAGTGGCCGAGAGATCACGTAACAATATATATGTAATATATATATGATGCCGATTTAATGGTACAAGCAAACCACCGCTGGTCCTTTATAGAGAAAAGTTATCACAGACGGTTCCCAATGCACAAACCGCTCATGATATGTGCTTATCACGACGGTTTGTGGTCGAACCGCTCGTGATATGTGCTTATCACAGACGGTTTGTGGCTGGAACCGTCTGTGATATTACTTATCGCAGACGGTTTGAACCACAAACCGTCTGTGAAAGTATACATCACAGACGGTTCAAAACCGTTTGTGATGACCTCATGTCATCATCGACCCATAAACTCGGGCGGCTCACTTAAACCGCCTCGTGATGACGTTTTTGAACCGTCTGTGAAAGCCTTTTCTGTAGTAGTGTTGATTCAATCATGGATAGAGGTCATACCAAACAGTAGGTTTAACTATGGATTAAAAGATAGGCATTGAAATACTTAGTAAAGTAAGCATGCATACATCTTTGAAAACAGCATAAATAATTTGAAGTATTAGGTGCAACATGTTCAAGAGTGTAACTTACCTTGCTCAAAGCCTTGAGTCGCTCCTCTCCTCATCGAACTCGGGCTCCCCACGGTCTTGACAATCTACACGTAAAAACCAAATAACTCAAACAAAGTTCAAACAAGATCCGAAGAACTCCAAATAAACTTAGATACAAAACCAACAGAGAAGCTGGGGGGTCAAGAGAAGGTCCAAGGAGCTCGCTGAAGAAGTCTTAGGGCTCCAGAGAGGATGTCCAAGCACGAGTTGGAGGAGGTCCAGAGACTTGAGTGAGGGGGTCTATGGTAGGCTCGGTTGAGACAGAGAGGTGAAATGGAGAACAAAGTGAGAAAGGAGGGCTTTCCCAAACTATATATAGGGAAAGCAAATGCACATGACCCAGGATAGGGTCAATAAGAGTTGGTAAATAGGACGAGGGAGTAGGCAAGGAATGTGACAATCGGTATGACATGAGTACTGCAAAGGTGAGGGCATTTAATATGATTCAACATGCATTAAATCTCATGCGAGACTTCCTTGCCCAAGGACACGGTCAAGGTATAAGAAAACGGGTGTGTGACTACCCGATTAGGCAGATAAGACCCTTGAGGAGGTCTGCAATGACTGACGAGGTCATCACGTGAACAAGAGGAGATCCCCACCCACAAGGGAGGTCTGACGACTGGATCTCCAAAAGGGAGGTCCAAACAGCCCAAGATTAAGCACACGGAGGAGGTCCGCAAGGGCCGGAGGAGGTCCTCACCAGAAGGGAGGTCTGACAGTTGGATCTCCAAGGAGGAGGTCAACGGTCAAGATTAAGCACAAACGGGAGGTCTCAAGAAGGTAAGAGGAGAACCTCACCCGCAAGGGAGGTCTAGAGCCGCAGGATCAATTCGAGGGAGGTCTCGAGCGGTTAGGATTTCCAAAGGATGTCCTAACGATCGATCTGCCAAAGGAGAGGTCCGACGGCCAAGATCTCAAAAGGGAGGTCTTGACGGTCCAGATCTACAAGGAGGAGGTGCAGGCGTTTAAGATCTTCAAGGGGAGGTCTTCACGCCCATGATTTTCAAGAAGAGAGTCAGGACGGCTAAGATCTCCAAGGGGAGGTCTTAGCGGTCCAGATTACAAGAAGAAGTGCAGACGGTTAAGATCTCCAAGGGGAGGTCTTAACGGTCCAGATCTACAGGAGGAGGTCCGATGGGTGAAGGGCTCGGACTCAAGGGGGTCCGAACCAGAGGAGCTTGGAGAGCTCCCTAAAACAGAAAGAGCCGAGAGCAGAGGCGAAATGAAGAACAGGAGGCGGTGGGCGCCTGGTGCTCTATTTAAAGGAGAAAGGAATAGAAGCACCATAAAAAGAGTGTGTCCGAAGTTCAATGTATTGGTACAAAGGCACACTGCCCCAAGGTACGAAAAAGAATAAAGAAAACAAGGGATGTGACAAAAAGTAGAAAAGAGGACAAAGGTTGGTGGCAGCATTTAATGTGACTCATCCCACATCAAATGCACTTAAGAGCCAAGGAAAACCAGTCAAAAGGGTGAACAGCTTGGTCAAAGGGGACGGTCCAAGGAGGAGGTCCTGCGAAGAGGTCCTTAGAGGAGGTTCACAGAGGAGGTCCTAAGAAGGAGGTCCTGAAGACAAACAGGGAGGTCTTTGAGGACCAAAGGTCCTAAAGGCCACAAAGAGGTCTAAGGACGAGGTGCAAGAGACAGGGGAGGTCTAAACATAAAAGGGAGGTCCAGACCACAAGGGTCCGAACACAATAGGGAAGTTCGAACCTAAAGGAGGTCCAAAAGGGCTAAGAGGTCTAAAAAGACTTCAAGGGGTCTGGGACAGAGGTCGAGAAGACACACAATGGGGAGGTCTTATGGTCGAGAGGTCCAAAAGACACACCCACGAGAAGGTCCAAGGTCAAGCTCAAATAGAAAGGTGGAGATCGATGGCTAGGACCTCACAGGAGATCCTAACAGTCCACGATCGGCAAAGAGAGGAGGTCCGCATAAGCAAGGATCTGCTGGAGAGCTGGAGCCATCCGATCTTGATCGAGGAGGAGGCGGCGATCGACGTTTGGACCAATGGATGCACTAACGGATTGGGGCCATCCGATATGGATCGAATGGTCTGAGGAATGGGACGTTTGGACCATCCGAGCGTTCCTCTAGATCGGACCGTTCAAAGAATCGAGCGATCCTTAAGCTAGGAAAGTCAAACCCGAGCGGCACGCACCACCGGGGGCAAACAGAGAGGTCCAAACGCTAGGAGGTCTCGGACCCTTAGATGATGATCACAAGAGATGCGAGCGGTTCGGACCTTCGCATGGGAGGTCCGAACGGCTCGGAGGGAATCGAAGGGGGTCAATTGAGCACAAAGGTGGTTCAATCGAATGCAAAGAAGATCTAATTGGACACAAGTAGGTTCAAGTGAATTTCACAGGCGTTCGGTGAGCAAGAGGAGACTCAAGAAAAGATGTGAGGGAGGTTTGGCTAGATCAACCCGGAGGGAGGTCTGGCATAAGAATATGCTTAACCGAAGAATGTGGTCTAGGATCAAAAGAGATCCAGGACATCAAAGAGGTCAAGACAAAGAAGAGGTCCGAACCACGGGAGGGTCCCAGTGGTAAGGAAGTGCAGGCACCTGAGAGGGCTAAACACAAGGAAAGTCTAGACCTAGGGGGTGCCCAAACAAAAGAGAAATGTCAAAACCGCAAGGATTGTCTAGTTCTCAAAGGAGGTCTAGATACAAGGAAAAATCTAAACCTTAGAGGAGGTTTAAACTGTAATTGAGATTAAGGAAGGTCCTGACCCAAAGGATGGGCTGGACCAGGAGGGTAAACTTAACAAAAGGTCTCAATAAAGAGAGATTTCCAGGGGAGAGGAAAGATCCGAAAAGACAAGGAGGAGATAACAACAACGAGAGGTCAAACAAGAGGACGACACGGACATATAAGAAAGTCCGATTATAGGATAGGGGAAAGGAAACCCTTATCAAGAAAAGGAGAGATCGCTCTAGAGAGCTAGAGCAACACCAAAAGAACTAAGCTTTGGATTAGTTGAAGTTTAGTTTAGTCGTTTTAAACACTTCAAATTCTGAAATTCTCAGGTTAAGCTTTGAATTCTCATCAAAACCAAATGGTTCTTTTTATTTTGAAAATTTTCAAAAAGGCTCTGAAAATCAGAGTGTTACACGGCGCGTGTCCCTGCTACCTCGTTTCCCGTGAGCCTATCCTGGTTGTTCTACCCACCTCCGACCCTTGGCTTTCTTTCCTTTCCTCTTTCTCCCCTCTTTTCCTCCTATCCGCCACCGCTGCCTCTCCCCATGCACCGCGTTCCTCTCCCGTCCTCTCTTCTCCCCTTGTCTCCTTCCACCTGGGTGTTGTCGCTTCTCTTGGAGTGCTGGCATCGATGGATTCTGGCAATGTCACCGCCTTCGTCTCCTCTCCCTCCTACTGTCCTCCATCCCCTCTCCCTCCTACTGTCCTCCATCCCCTCTCCCTCCCCTTGTCCTCCATCCCAGCCTCCTCCCCATGGCCTTCGGCTCCTCCCAGACGCCCCTACGCTGTCCTTCTCCTAGCACTTCCTCCTTGTGCCGCGTGCATCGTGGGTGGTGGTCTTTTTCTTTATTGCAGCCACAACCACCTACCTCCCGTGACGACCACGGCAACACTATCGATGGCAGCGATAACGATTGGGAGGGTGTGGAGAGCACGAAGCTCAACGAGAAGTTCAGCATCACCTCCGCCTTCGTTGCGGCCTCTGCTGCCTCCAGTATGAGCATCCCCAAGGAGGTGCAGCTGAGGCTCTACGGCCTTTACAAGATCGCCATCAAGGGGCCCTACATCGCACCGCAACCGCTCGCCCGCAAGCTCAAGGCCCACGCCAAGTGGTAAATTCCACCCCTTGTCTTGCTAAATTTGTGGGGATTTGGTTCGAGCTTCTGTTAGAGTTGGGTTTACCCTTACTACTTGGAGACCAGGTTTTAGGAAATGGATTGGATTTGATTGATACCTAAGTCTGCACTCCTCTAAGTCTCATCATTCCAATTCCACATATGCATCTTTCAAAGCTAGATACTAGAAGTGACTTAGTGAATAAATCTGTAAGATTTTCACATGACTTAGTATGTAGTACTTTAATTTTGTCCATCTTTTAAAATTCAAGAGCATAAAAGAACTTGAGGTTGATATGCTTTGTGAGATAACTCTTCACATAACCCATCTGCACTTGTGCAACACAAGCTGCATTATCTTCATAGATAATAGTAGGGGTTTGCATGGTATTCAATCCACACGACTGCTGGACGTGGTGAATCATCCGTTGAAGCCAAGCACATTCTCGTGAGGCCTCGTACAGTGCTATTATTTCTGAGTGGTTCGTCAAAGTTGATACAAGACTCTACTTAGACGATTTCCATGAAATTGAAGTTCCACAACATAGGAGTTTATAGTCTGTTTGCGATTTGGCTGTATGTGGGTCCGACAGGTACTCGGCATCTGTATAGCCATTCATAGTTAGGTCTTGGTTCTTTCTGCAGAACAGACCAAGTTCTTTACTTTCTTGGAGGTATCAAAAGATGTCCTTCATTTCCTACCAATGCCTTTTGTAGATTCTGCACTATACCTTGCTAATAGGTTTACGGCAAATGCAATATTTGGTCTAGTACAGTTTGCCAAATACATTAGTGCTCCTATTCCACTTAAGTATGGGAAATTCTGGTCCTAGAACTTCCTCCCCTTCTTCTTTAGGTCTGTATGTGTCTTTGTCTTGACGCAAAGATCTCTCGACCATTGACACTTTTGAAGGGTATGCCTTTTCAAAATCAAACCTTTCTAACACCTTCTGAATGTAGGTTGACTGATGCACTAATATCCTTTCAAGGGCATGCTCAAGCTGCAAGCCTAGGCAATATTTGGTTTTACCCAAATCTTTCATTTCGTACTCCAACTTCAGGTAAGAGCTTGCTTCCTTAATACCTTCCAGGGTCCTAATGATGTTTAGATCATCTTCATACACCGAGATTATACAAATCCATCCTGGGATCGTCATATAAATACACAGGGATAATTCTTATTGTTCGTATAGTCTTTCTTGCATAGAAAGTAGCTTTAAGCGATTATACCACATCCTGCCTGATTGCTTAACTTCATACAATGACTTTCTGAGTTTCACACTGTACAGATTTCTATTTGCTCTATCTTGGTTCAGGACAAGGATACCTTCAGGCACCTTCATATAAATGTCCGAATCCAAATTTCCATAAAGGTATGTTGTTGTCCCTTTAGTTTTTCAGCTCCGATGTGTGCGCACGCATCCATGCTGATGTCTCCCTTCATGGGGATGTTCAAATCCAGTATGTCTTTTCTGAAGGTTCCATACTAGTGCTAGGTCTCAACTGGGTCCCCTTCTAGTTCTTCGGTGATCGGCTGTGTCAAGTCTTTCTTATCCTTTTTCATCAGGCGTCCCCGGTTACTTCGGATTCGAGGGACCGGAGTTCTCGTCCTTTCTCAGGCCTTATGACGGAATTAGGGATACCTTCATCGGTATTTCAACCCTCTCCGGTGCATTGCGTACAGGCATATGCGACTTGGTCACGCTCTTCAAATCACTAAAGTGGTCAGACAATTGATTCACTAATACTTGCAAATCAATTATCTTCTAAACTTCAATTGTCTTCTAGACTTCAATTATCTTCCGAACTTCTCTATTTGCTTCACTAGTACGTGGGTCATGTGCATAGATTTCAATTATCTTCTGGACTTCAATTATCTTTTGGACTTTTCTATTTCCCCACATTTTTCATCAAGGGGTTGATTTTCTCCCCCTAATGATGGAAACTAGCATTATCTAATATACTATCAGCGAATCGGACAGTATGCAAATCTCTTGTCATATGATCCAAATACCTGATTATGGATGCTGTCTCATAACTAACGTATATCCTAGACTTTCAGAGAAGGTGAAGAATCTAGCCCGCCATTATATGCTAATGGAGTGTTTTGGTGATTAATGACAAATGCATTTGTGAGACTAACATGTTTATTGATATACTTATTGTTTAGTCTAAATTGGATATAAAGATGATATTCATGAAGACATGTATGTGATTAATGACAAATCAAATTCATTGGATAAACATTGGATAAACAAAAGGAAAATCCAAATAGGTATGCATTTATAATGACAAATTTATTTGTGAGACTAACTCTCTTATTGTTATATCTCATGATTAGTCTCATTTGGATATAAAGAACAAAAGAGGTATGCATTCTACTTTGTATTCTTATACCCTGTTGCATTCCTCGAATCCAAAATATAGGTTGAACTTCACCAAAAGAATTAACCTAAATATGTGCATATGTTCTTACTACATATTCATGTATGCACACATATAGGGGGAGTTCATTCTATATTTTGAGGTTTCATTAGTATTGATCCATATTCCTGTTTCTACACATTTGGGATCTTTACTTTGAAACATATCCTGTGAATATATTTAACTTGTATAGTTCATATATTCATATGAGCATATAAGACTTGTGTAGTCTAAGTATACTTATATGTGAGTATAACATAACTTGTGTAGTTCATGTGCACTCACATATCCTTGAATATATCTAACTTGTGTAGTTAATATATTCATGTGTGTATATGGGACTTGTGTGCTCATATATCCTTTGAGTATATATAACATGTGTAGTGGTTATATACTCATACCATTCTATATTCAATTACTTGCAATTGAAGTGATTATCATCAATTACCATAGAGGGAAAGATTGTGGTATCTTGTCCCACCATTATGAGTTAATGGTATGACATGGTAATTAATGATAATCATATTATAGAACTAACACTTTTCCATGAGTTGGATGAATAGGTTGAGTTCTATAGTTGGAGACTTCAGAAGATCATCATGTGTTGATGATATTGAAGTCAAGAGCTTAGAGTAAAGGATGCATCATATGTTGATGTGTATCAAGTTCAAGAAGAGGAGATGATCATGAGTTGATCATCAAGTCAAAAGAAGACCCATCATGTGTTGATGGAAGTCAAGTAAAGGATGCATCATGAGTTGATGCATATCAAATCATGACCCGGACTTGAAGCAAAGATGTGCATCGTCAAGCTTCAAGTGGTTGCGCAAGGCAAAGGTATGACTAGCTAGGGCTAAGGATTTGTTCCTAGTCTTTTGCCGGTCTTGGTGTTTGGTTGGAAGACCGGATTGCTAGTATAGGTTGCCGTACTATTAAGAGGGTTCTTTGACCAATAGCTTGAGTTAGTCATGTGTTGATAGCTCATTGTATTTGCTCTAGCTCATCTTAACATGTTGCCAATATTTGCAAATGTGTTTTGCAAATAGTTGTGGCTCATGGATAATCCTTGTAGCATGTGACTTAAGTTTGCGAATGTGTTTTACAAATGGTGTAAGTCCATGTACCTTATTCCTTGTGGTGTGATTCTGTAAGTTGGCAAATGTGTTTTGCAACTTGTTGAGAATCTCACTTGAATCCTTGTTTGCATCGCGCGTCAATTTGGCGAATGTGTTTTGCAAATTGAGTTGAAGCAGAATGCAATTTGTGGCTTTGATTCTAAAAGTTAGTAAATGTGTTTTGCAACTTGTTGAGAATCTTGCCTTGTGATCATGTTTGCATCGAGCATCAAATTGGCGAATGTGTTTCAAAATTTGAGTTGAAGCTCATGCAAAATCCCTGTTTTCCTCTGAGGCTTGATCGACCGCAGTGTTAAAGCGATCATTTGGAGGTATGGCGCTGTCTAACTTGAGCTGAGTCAAGCCAGCGTCGGCTTTTTCGAGAGCGATTTTTCTGGGGTTTGGCCGAGCGGTCCGACCCGGATGTGTGAGCGATCTGGCCAAAGGCTGCTTGATCTGGCCAAGCCATTGGTTGGCGGTCGAGACGGAGTTCCTCCAGGCTATTTTTCGACCGTTGGAGGGTGCTCGGCCAGGGGCGTGTCTTGTCGGTCTGGCCAGAGCCTCGGTGATTTTTACGGAATCTTGCCCCAACGGCTAGTTTTTGTGTGTGGGCTACAAATACCCACCTTGGCCGTGTAAGGGAAGGTTGCTGGTGCCCCTAGACATTCCATTGAGCAAAGAGCAAGCTTCTCATTCTCTTTTGTACATGTGTTGCACTTAGTGAGGTTAGAGAGCAAACGCTAAGTGCATGTGTTGCCTTAGGTAGTGGATTTTGTATCCATTTGAGCTTAGACACTTGATTAGTTCAAGTGAGCATTGGAGACTTGTTACTCTTGGTGTTTGCCGACACCTAGACGGCGTGGTGGCGTCGTTGTGCCGGTGAGCTTCTCAAAGAAGATTGTGAGAAGACTCAGGCGGTTTGTGAGTGGTGTGGTGCTCGCCATCTTCGGAGTGGAGGAAAGAGCAATCCTAGTGGAGCGAGGTGTTGGTTCAATTTGGAACCGGTCCAAGTGGGTGGACTTACCTCGGAGGCGGGTGCTCAATTCGTGGAGCCGGTCCAATTAGTTTGGGCTTGCCTCAATGTGGATTAGGGGAGACCGGCAAGTCTCTGATCACCACGGGAAAACATCGCCGTGTCATTGTGGTTTGATTACTTGTGCTTTACATTGTGCAATTTACATTACTTGTGTTTAAATTGCTTAATTGTATGTGTATAATTGCTATCTTTTTTATAGTCTCATATTGTTGGTGCACTTAGTTGAACCTAGTTGTTTTAGGCTTTAATTGTGCAAAACCGTATTTGTATTAGCTTCCGCATTAGAAATCGGCTTTAGCCAAAGAAGTTTTTAAAACGCCTATTCACCCCCCCCTCTAGTCGGCCTCCTCGATCTTACAGAAGGCTCATTGCAGTTCGCTGTGGTGGTGGTATAGGTATACAAACCTTGCAACCAAATCTTCAAAGATAAGAAATTTTCGGTGCTGACCCTTGCACTAGTTGCATAGGTAAATGGATGTTACATGCGATACGGAATGCTCAATTTTAATTCTTATTACCATATAATAATCATCAAATGCCTTTGAAGTAAATTCTCCGATGTTGGTCATTATGATGGACTTCACATGATGATCAAGGAAATGATTCTTAATTTTAATTATCTGCGAGATTAGCTCTGCAAAAGCTTAGTTTTTCGTAGACAATAAACATACGTGTGACCATTTTGAGGAAGCATCGATGAGCACCATAAAGTACCTAAATGGCCCTGATAGGGGATGTATAGGACCGTAAATGTCTCCCTGGATTCAGTTCAGGAATGTAGGGATTTCATCCTTCACTTTCAAAGCAGAAGATCTAGTAATTAATTTCCGGTGGCACATGCAGGGCACACAAAATCTTCCTGATTCGGGAAATTCTTTACATTGACGTTATGTCCCTGTGAATTATTAATTATATTTTTCTCATCATCTTAAGACCTGGGTGGCATTATCTATCATACCAGAGATAGAAAAGGTTTAGAGCATCTAAATACGGTTTTCAGGATAGTATAGGTTACAGATGCCCATAATATTAGTATAGCCCAGTTTCAAATAAAGGAAGTCGTTCTAATACCATTTTTCTACTTTCTTCACGCTTTGTAATGAGTAGGTATTTCTTACCATACTCTTCTCAGTCTCTACGTGGAAACTGTTAACGCGAATATTCTTGAGAGTTCTAGTCTATTCTAGGTACAACAAGGCTTCTTTAATAACCAAAGTTGTGCCCATCGAGAGTATAATTGTGGCTCTTCCTGAGTGTATTGTACAAGTATCGCTCCCCGCGATTGTCGTAAGACTACGAGCATTCTTACTGATCGACTGAAAGATTTTTCATCTCTCTCAAGATGGTATTCGTTGTGCCGCTATCTTGCTAAGCACACTTCCTCCATAGGGCGCCGCACACGTTCTAATATAATGTACTTTATTAATATGTAGCAGAAAGCAAGCAACACATAAATAAAATACTTCAGATGTCAGAACATAACTTGCTATTATAGATACGGGAATAAGTCTTGCAGGACTCATCAAAAGAATTTAATGCTTTGCTCTCCTAGAGCTTACAACCATTATTCAAGTAAAAAAATAATTCAATGTTCCATCACAACTACAAACTAAAAGTGACTATAAAAATATCTTAGTGCAATGCGTGCACTAGATCCAATTAGTGAAGTATTCAGAAACTTCTACCTCAATCTGCTCCATGGCGATCTTCTTCTCTTGGACAAATACGGTTGCGGCCGTTGCAATGTCTAAAGGAGGGGTGATGGAGGCTACTACTGGGCTGTCCACATTCATAAGTGCAACTTGTCGTAGAAATGGCAAATGGCCCCACGACTGGCGAAGAGAAAGCGCGCGTCGATGGTCAAAGTCGCCCGAGAGCCAAAGCGCGCAAATATTTCCGAAGGTCACGAAGGCGTCACGAGGTCGAAGGCCCTCGGACGGGTCCCGAAAGCCCTCGAAGGAGTCGAAACCCTCCGAAGGGGTCAGAAGTCCTCGTGCCAGAAACCACCCGTGACAGGAAGGCCAATGAAGTGCCAGAAGAGCTGCGAGAACTCGAAGATCGAGGGGCTCCGGAGGAGGTTCTTGCACCTCTGGACCCGATACACCAACGAGGTGGACTAAGTCTAGGGCGGCCCACCACGTGTTAGAAGCTAGCACTAGGGGTAGGAAAGGTCCCTGCAGACCCCTATCGGCATAGGGTGCAGTAAGGGGTAAACTTGTAACTCTGTATACCTCCTAGGAAAGCTATAAGTAGCCACCCTTGCCCCATTGAGGAGGCGGGTTTTTGATTTTGGACTTTGTATAAGGGTCACTGGCAATACGTGTTCTTGGCGGCAGTCCCCTTGAGGACCCTTCGGCTCTCGGAGGTCCCCCTTCTCTTGTCTAGTCTCGTAACTTCTGACGGGTTGGCGCCCGTCCGTGGGGACTGCGGGAGTGGCCATGAAGCACTAGCCTGACATATCAAGATGGCCCTCAAGCGAGGCTAGGCAAAAGGCCGTAAAGTAATGGCTGCGGCCCAGATAGCCTCGAGGGCCAAAAGGATCCGAGTCGCGGCAACAAGTCGCCCCAGCCCAAGCCGGAGGAAGAGCGAACAACTCGGCGCCGGGGAGTGAGCCAAGAATCATCTGAAACTCTCCGGCAAATGGCGGCCCTCACGTAGGAAGTGCAGACCTCCGACAACCGCGAGGACAGCCTTGCCATAACATACCCGCGACCCGCACCACCCCCACCCGCTCCAACAACCGCCGTCTGAGCAACCCCCCCGCCAAACACCGGTGCTCGAGGTGACCAAACTCACCATTGGCCGCCGGGCGAGGCGACCAGTGGCCTCGAGTTCAAGATGCTGAGGTCGCGCCATCTGAAGGGTCCTGAGACCCCTCACAATTCCCGGGTATATGAGGCGGCCATCGAAGCGGCCGGAGGGCGATAACACAAAAGGCAAAAAGCCTCGCCTGGCCCGGCGAAGGCGTAAGCGTTGGCGTGGTTCTTCATGATACCCCTCGCTCGCGTATATGCATGGGAGCATTGCGGGACCTACTCCGCAACAACTTCTAGGGAACTACCGCAGCCGCGAAGGGCGGACACTTGTTCGGAGTGAAGCGAGCACGGATGAATCCTCATGACTTCTTCATGAAGTTCGCGGAGGTCAAGTGCAGGTACAAAGGCGTTAACAGACAACCATCATCAATGCGACAACGCGCGGCCTCATGAATGAAACGCTTCCGGGAAGGCGCGCAAGCCACCGCGCCTGATGACCGAACTCTTCGACAAGATGGAGAATCGCCCGGCGGAGGAAAACGGCGCTCGAAGGGAAGCGGCGACTCAACAACGGCAGTGACCCCCTCGAAGAAGCGGTCACCACGGCAGGCAATGCCGACATCCGACAAGCCCGCAGAACAATGACTCTGAGCAAAAAGTAGGAGTCTACCACGTGGAGCGGTCGCCATAAAAGCGAAGGAGGAAGATCTGGAGGCGGCTGGGGCCCAGAAACCCGGCCGGGCAGGGCCAAGCAGCGGGGCCTTGACCGATAACTTAGAGCGGAGCACCCTCGCGGTTTGTGACCTCCATGGCAAGGGATCGCACACCACGGCGAGTGTCGCCGCGATCGCTGCCATCTTGAGACTACATGCGCGCGCGACCAACCTCGGACCATGATGGTAGGACCGCGGTGACAACCGACTTCCCGCACCCCGCCAATACCGCACATAGGTGGTAGAGCCGCCGCCTGCCGGAGGTCATCAACATGATCACCGGAGGCTCCTCGCTCGGCATTTCCTCGAAGCGGGCGGCGTATGCGACAAATCCACCACGGCAGCGTGCCCGCCTCGAGCCCACCCGCTACTCAAAATACCCATATCTTCGGACGAAGATGCCCGGAGGTGTATTTCCCGCCAAGACCCCTCGTCATCTCGGCCAACATCGCGGATTTCAAAGTGGTAGCGTCCTCATCGGCGGAGGAGTTGGCGGACCTCCTCTTCGTGGGCGTCTTGATAAGATGATGATCCTTGTGATCGCTGACTCCGGGCATCCCCTGCTAGGGTTGAGGAACCCTATCACCGCGTTAGAGACGAATCCGCCTCGCCATCACCTTGATGGCGACTTAGCATCGAGCAAAGTCGTCACGTTTGATGTGGTCGGATGGCTTACGGTACAGCGCAATCCTCGACCGAGCCCGGCTGAGCGCCTTGGCGCAATAGCTCACCACAACTACTTGTGCATGAAGCTCCGCCCAGCGGGCATTGTGACCAGTTATGCGGGATCAAGACCTCATGTGACACATAGAACTCGAAGTACTATCCCGACGCCCGTACCGCGCCGTGGGACCCAACCGGTGAGTAGCACCACCCTCCACAAGATGGGTCCCGAAACACAAACCGCAAGGTCACTGCGAAGAGTGGCGTTAAGGGCGGCTCACCGAGAAAGGCGGTGGCCCTCGGTTGGGACCTCCACCGAGCGCCGCGGCGCAATCTGGGGGTTCTCCGTAAACAACAGAGGCCTTAAGGCAGGGGCGAAGACCTCCGGGGAGTGGCAAGAACAGCGATCGAACCTGAGCTATCCCTTGAGCCGGCCTTGACGCGCCCAGCGGAACTGCGGCGCGTGTCGTACGGCCGCCTCGAGCCGCCAAGAAGGAGATTCGAAGTTCTTTGGCGGAGTCATCAGCGAGTCAAATATTCAGTGGTAGCAAACCGGTCCTCGTCAAGAAGGAGATGGGCAAATGGCGCATGTGTGTCGACTTCACCGATCTCAACAAGGCACCCCCAGGATGATTTTCCTTATCTCGCATCGACCGGTGGTGGGCCTTCGTCATTGTGAGCTCATGAGCTTCCTTAGCGCCTACTCGGCTACCACCAGTGCACATGGCGGAGGAGGACGAACCAAGCGCTTTCATTACCGATGGGAACATATTGCTACAAGCGCATGCCCTTCGGCCTCAAACAGCGAAGGCGGCGTTTGCCGACTCATCGCGAAGGTCTTAGCCACCCGGCTCGGTATAGCGAGAAGCGTCGTCGGCGACATAGTCATTAAAAGCAAGCTAAGCGGGGCGCATGCTCAAGACCTCAAAAACCTTCACCAACCTTGAGCGGAGGGCATAAAGCAAACCCCGAGAAATGTGCGTTCGGTGTGAAGGCGGAAACTCCTCGGTTTCCTCGTCTCGGAGAAATTAAAGCCAACCGGAGAAAATCGGGGCCATCAACGGATGAAGCCCCGCTGCTTGCCCTGAAGTACAAAAAGCCCGGCGGGCGCATTACGCCCTTAGCAGCTTCTTGTCTCGCTTTCGTAGAGAGCACCACCGTTCTTCAAGACACTCCGAGGCACGGAGCCATTCAAGTGGACGGAGGAATGCGGAAGGCCTTCGAGGACTGAAAAGTCATGTACCGCAGCGGCTCCCAAGCTTGACCCGGTCCGGGCGGGGCCAGCTGCTTCTTGTACATCGCCGCCACCCGTCATCGGTGGCCGCGGTGCTTGTCGAGCACACCGACCGATGGCCGTATATTATGTATCGGAGGCCTTGCAAGGAGCCAAAATTCGCTACAGACTCGAGCTTCGCGTATGCTTTGCTCATGGCATCGAGCTCGGCACTATTTCTGGCGCATCCATCAAGGTCCCATCCTACCGGCCGCGTGATGCTCGAAACAAAAGATTCCTCGGGCGGATAGGCAAATGGGCGGCGGCGGCGCCTTCAGCGTCACCTTCGTAGCAAACGGCCATCAAATCACGATCATTGGCGGACTTCGTTGCAGTGGACCCATAAGCGGAGGGCAGCCCCACCGTGGTGAAACACCTGGGTAATATACAGACGGGTCGTGGTGCGCCGCAAGTCACGAACCGCATGACCATCATAGTTTCCGGACGGGCGAACCGCGCGCATGCGGCCGCTGAACTTCGACCACGAACAACGCGTCGGTCTGACGGCTCTTCTTCTTTGGGCCTCCGTAAAGCTAGATCCCTCGGAGCGAAGCGTATCCTCATCAAGAGTGACTCCCGTCTGGTGGCAGGCCACTTTGACAAGACCTTTGTCACAAGGTGTCCTAAGATGAACCGTTACTTAGCCGCGGTGCGCGAAGCACTTCCACGGAATCACTGTCCAAGCCATTCCTAGAAGAAACAATGAGGCGGCCGACAAACTGGCAAAAATGGCAAGCGTGGGAGAGGGACCCCCCTCGGAGGTTTTCTACGAAGTCCTCACAAGACCCTCGCTCCTTGCAAGCGCAAAAATGCGCCCCAAGGAAAAGCAGCTGGCCCAGTCTTGGCCACGAGAGCAGCGGGCGAGCCCGGCGAACGGCTGGCCAAACGTGATTATCAAGTACCTTCTTTGGGAAGAACCACAAGACCAGTAAACCAAACAAAGCGACCGTTGCGAGCAAGAAACTACTATATGGTCTCCGTGAAATTGTACAAAGGCGTCTGTGCCCTTCTGCTTGTATATCACGGAGGAAGGCGATCCTCCTCAGGGCGTCCACGAGGCTTATCGCGGCGCACACAGGCGCCTCGGGACCTCATAGGGAAGACATTCCGCCAAGGCTTCTACTGGTTGACGGCGCTCCGAGACGCACAAGACCTCGTCCAGCGGTGCCAGGGGTGATAGTGGGCCAGTCGCAACCCAAAGGCACCGGCGCTACCTTTGCAGCCTGTGCCACGGTGTAACCCGCCAGACGGTGGGGTTGGACATCATCGGCCCGTACCCGCGACCAAGGGTAGCCTCCGATTCGCGTTAAATGCGCCATCGAATACTTCTCAAGATTGGTCGAAGCGGAGCCAGTCGCCACCATCACCGCCGCAGCCGCCCAGCGATTCATGTGGAAAAACATCATTTGCCGCTACAGCGTACCAAGGCACATCATCACCAATAATGGAAAGCAGTTCGACTCCGACCACTTCCGAAAATTCAGTAACGACCTGGGCATCACACTATGTTTCGCCTCCGTCGGGCACCCAGAGTCCAACGGAGCCGTCGAGTGAGCCAACGGCAACCTCCTCGACGGGCTGAAGAAGCGCCTCATAGGTCTTCCTAAGGGATTTGTGGCGAAAGAGCTTCAAAAGGCCCTTTGGTCATCGCTTTATCGCCCACGAGCCGCAGGCTTTTCCCGTTCAAGCTCCTCTTGGCGATGAGGCCATGGCGCCCGGCGAGTTATTCTTGGTTCCTACTGAGCTACAACCCAGACAAACCCGGAGAAGCAGGAGCTCTCGCTCGACCTCCTCGAAAAACAGCAGCGTCTGTTTATCTCAACCATGCAAAGGTCTGCAATGAAGCGTCGCCAGGACATACAACAGAAACGTCAAGGTCCGCCACATCTCCCCGGGCGATCTCGTCCTGAAACGAGTCACCAACCAAGCAGCGCTCGGCAAGTTGGACTCCAAGTGGGAAGGACCGTATGTCGTCACAGGCTCGACGAGGGCCGGCGCGTTCCGCATCTCAACCCCGGAGGGAGACCAGTTGGGCCATACTTGGAACATCAAGTCCCTACGAAAGTTCTACCCTTAGCAAGCGTGTAAAAACCGGCTATGTCCGGAGAATAGCCATGGCCGTCTGTATTGGGGCATGTCTGATTTTCTTTGCAAACCGCCTTGGGAGGTCATCTATCCAAATGGTGAAAATTGTATGCCTCGTCGCCTTGACCGGTCCCTCCGAGTGTATAAATGAAGCAACCGCGCATGGCCTCGCGCCCCGGTGCACACCGATGCTCGCTGCGAACGCGAGTGTATAAGCAAGCCACCGCGCATGGCCTCACATACTGGTGCACACCGATGCCAGCTGCGAACGCGAGTGTATAAAAACCACCGCGCATGGCCTCGCGCCCGATGCACCGATGCCAGCTGCGAACACGAGTGTATCGCCAACCACCACGCGCAGGCCTCGCGTCCTGGTGCACACCGATGCCTGCTGTGGGCATGGGTGTATGAACGAGCTATGCGAGCAGGCGTAACGCGCGAATCATATCCCGACCTAAGGCCGTCCAACCGCCAACCCGGTAGGGGGGACGGCCTTGAGCCGCCTCACAGTGAAAAAATATAGTTAGGGCTCCCCGGAGCCCTATCTAAAAAGTATGGGGGACGGCGCGAGGCTTCGCCTCCCCCTTGCAAAAATATGGTTAGAACTCCCCGGAGCCCTATCTAAAAAAGTATGAGGGGCGGGTGAGGCCGCCTCCCCATATAAAAAAAATATAGTTAGGGCTCCCGGGCGCTATCTAAAACAGATATGAGGGGCGTGGCGAGGCCCTCCTCCCATAAAAAAATATAGTTAGGGCTCCCGAGCCCTATCTAAAAATATGGGGGCGGCGTGAGGCCGCCTCCCCTCATAGCGTTAGGGCTCCTCGGGCCCTATCTAAAAAGTATGGGGGCCAGCCAGGAGGCTCGCCTCCTGCCATAAAATATGGTTAGGGCTCCCGAGCCCTATCTAAAAACAGTCTGGGGGGCAGGCGCGAGGCCGCCTCCCAAGTGAAAAAAAATATAGTTAGGGCTCCTCGGAGCCCTATCTAAAAAGTATGGGGGCGGCGCGAGGCATCCCCCCCTGGCAAAATATGGTTAGGGCTCCCCGGAGCCCTATCTAAAAAACTCTAGGGGCGGCGCGAGTTTTCGCCTCCTCATAAAAAAAAAAATATAGTTAGGGCTCCCTGGAGCCCTATCTAAACTGATGTGGGGAGCAGTGCGAGGCCCATCCTCCCCTGCATAAAAATATAGTTAGGACTCCCGGGCCCTATCTAAAAAAGTATAGGGGGCGGTAGCGAGGCTTATCCTCCCCTTACAAAAAATATGGTTAGGGCTCCGAGCCCTATCTAAAAAGTCAGGGGGCCGTAGAGGAGCCGCCTCCCCATAAAAAATATATATAATTCTGACTAGGGCCTATCTAAAGCAGTATGAGGGACGGCCGGCGAGCCTCGCCCCCCCATAAAAAATATAGTTAGGGCTCACAGAGCCCTATCTAAAAAGTATGGGGGCGGGCGAGGCTTCGCCTCCCTAAAAATATGGTTAGGGCTCCCCGGAGCCCTATCTAAAACAATCACGGGGGCGGTGAGGCCGCCTCCCAGTGAAAAAATATAGTTAGGGCTCCCCGGAGTCCTATCTAAAAAAGTATGGGGGGACGGCCTTGAGCCGCCTCCCCACTTACAAAAAATATAGTTAGGGCTCCCGGAGCCCTATCTAAAAAATCTGAGGGGGCGTAGCGAGGCCGCCTCCTCAAAAAAAAAATATAGTTAGGGCTCCCCGGGCCCTAGCTAAAAAGTATGGGGGCGTGAGGCCCGCCTCCCATGCAAAAATATAGTTAGGGCTCCTGGGCCCTATCTAAAAAGTGGGGGGGCAGTGCGAGGCTCGCCTCCCCTCATAAAAAAAAATATAGTTAGGGCTCCCAGGAGCCCTATCTAAACAGATATGGGGGCAGCACGAGGTTTGCCTCCCTTGCAAAAAAATATAGTTAGGGCTCCCGAGCCCTATCTAAAAAGTATGGGGGCGGCGAGACTTATCCTCACCATAAAAAATATAGTTAGGGCTCCCGGGCCCTATCTAAAAAGTATAGGGGCGGTCTGAGGCTTAGCCTCCTCCCAAAAAAATATAGTTAGGGCTCCCTGAGCCCTACTAAATATGGGGACGCGAGCTTGCGAAGGCACCCGAACACTCTGGGCATAAATGCAAAGATAAAGCCTGGTGGCGAGAAAATAAAAGTGCATATGTATTGATTCATTCACCCGACACATACATTATACACGGTACAAATACTGCAATTTGTCTGAGCAGCGAGCGAGATGACCTACTCGGCGACGCGAGAACAAAGTCGTTAGCCTCGCACTCATGCTGCTCCCCGGCACCCACTCGAGTAGCTCTTAGTCGGGGTGCGTGGCCATGAGGCGCCAGATACTCCCTCTCCTGACCTGACTGCAGACTCCTTCGAAGAGCTCGAGGAGGCCGTAGGAAGAGGCGAAAGATGGCCCTCGGGTGCACCCACCACGCCACGATTCGGCCCGAAGGATACTATTTCATCCGCGCCTCCAGGCCTTCGCTCGCGCAAGCAAGAAAGAACCTCTTCATAGACCCCTCGGTTGCCTTTTCCACGTTTCCATTTCGCACCATGGCACACTATCTGGTGGTAACAAATCCTCTAAGGCCACTTGCAAACCGGCGATCGTTCATCCTTGAATCACGCAAAGGAGCATAGGACTTAAATGCGCCACCACGGAGGAACCGCGCCTCGTCGTGATGCGGCGAAACAACATACCCCTACTGAGTAGAAAACGCGCAGCGTGAAACGAGCATCCAACGGCAAAAAAACCCCACCTTTTTTCGGTGTATATTGATTTGACAAAATAACGGTTACAAACCATGCGATCAAGCGTACGTGGCGAGGGCCACCTGAAGCAACAACAAAACAACAAAGAAATCCCAAACCCCAAAATGATTTCCCGGGAAGTTGGTTTGGAGGGTCACACCTTGCCTCCGAATTCGGCCCTCCACTCCGCTACCTTGCACCATCCATGAGACCCTTTAGTTTAAACCTGCGCCAAAAGGCGCCGGGCGACTCCATGGTAGCGTCGAGACCAAGCGAAGCCCAGAACTCCTTGGCAAGGGCATTGCTCGCCCTCACTTTCTGCCGTGACCTAAAAGCAACTTCCGTGGCGGAGGCGGCAGACGCAGCGCCCGGCTAAGCGCATCAGCGTGACCACAACCACCACCCGCTGCGAAACAAAGCGGCCGTCCGCAGCGCCGCCGCAATGATTGCCATCGCCTGGCGGCGGGAGAAAAGACTTCCCTGGCGAAAGCGGTCGGTGGCGACCAGCGGTCGACGGTATGCCTCCTGGGCGAGAACGCGGCAAAAGCTCACGCATGGCGCCCTCCATGCGGTCCAATGCCTCCCAGCTAGCCCTCGCCGCAGCAGCTGAGACAGACCGCTCCGTCGCAATCTCCGCCTCAAGCACGGAGCGGGCGCTGCGCAGACTCTCAACCTCCTCCTGAAGGGCGCGGCGCTCGCCCTCTAGTTGAGCAACCTTGGCCTCCAGCCCCTCCGCCTTTTCAGCAAGGACCAAACGTGCAGCAGCCAGCTCTTCGCTCCGAGCGAACTCTAGGTCGACTCGCTGCTGAATCTCCGCGTAGCCACTCTGGATGTCCCTCTCCAGCGACCGCGAAAGAATGATAGTCTGCCAAGAAACATGTCAACAATTTGCCCATAACAAGGAGGACGGTTATCGGAACCTACCTTTATCGCATTCGCCTCGACGCTCCGGAACATCTTCTCTGGGCTCCACTTCACGAAGAGCTCGGACACGCACGCAGCGGCGGCAAAGTTCGACACTTCCTCGCAAACCCGCCAGCGGCCCTGGTGACGAAATCGGGGCGAGTGGCCCCGGTTCGCGGCGCCCGGCGGCAAAACCCCAGCGCCCACCTTCCGTTCGGAGCAGCACCGCCACCCGGCGCGACATCTTCGTCCTCATCCCGGGGATCCTCCATGGCGGCGGCATGCGGGCTGCCGCCTCCACGATCCCCCTGGCCGACCCGCCCAACTGGAAGATCGGTGCGAGCTTCGACCACAGTATCCTCCGTTCCAGGACCATAAACATGCGAAGGGATGCCACAGGACGCATCCTCAAGGGCCATGCTGGCAATCCCAAACGAGCTGGCAATTGCCTCCGCAGTTCGAGCTGGCGGAGGAGCAACCAGAGACCCCGTGGACGAGCTCGCGGCACTCTTCGCTGTCTGGCAAAGCACGGCTCCGACACCCTCTTCGAGGGCGGCCTAAGCAAAACCCTGCAGCGGCGTGCGCCTTAACCACCATGGCGCCGCGGCAATGCCGCGGCAACCACAGTGCTAATTGGGCCTAGGCACTCAGCTCCTCTGGGCCTCGAACTCGTTTCTTCTTCCGAGCGTTTGAGTCGGGCGCTCCGATGGCAGGCGTTGGATCTGGTACAGCGGTTCAGCAAGCCGCTTCGTGCAGCGTTCGCCCGCTTCAAATGCTCCTCCCCCGTGTAGGGTCCAAGGAGCTGCTCCGCAAGACGCTTCGGCCTCGCAAAGAGGCAAAAGCTAGCGGGTGCACATGTAACAAACACGCACACACCTATGCGGTCCCCGAATCGCAGGACAGGCATCCCATCCCTTGGCTCATCAAGCATGACCTCCCAATTCTGCGCCAGCGGCCACACCCAGAGCACACAGAACTCCTCTACGAAATCCCGCGTCGACATGCGCGCGCTTGTGAGTAGCAGCGCGACAAACCCTCTCCGGGGTGAGAGGTCGATGTGGGGCGTCGCGATAATCTCGATAGGCCCCCCGGCGGAGCGAAGCCCGGCCTCGTCAGAACACTTGTGATAGAACCAGCGCCGGGTCCAATCAGTATCCCACCTATTCCGTGTGGCCGGGGTGGGCAGGTAATGGAGGAGGCGCGCCTTCAGTTGAAAGTTGACACTGCCAAAATTCGAGGTCTCCCGTGTCTTTCTTCTTCTTGAAATTTGGCATCGCCCGTCGTGAAAAGTATCACGAATAGCCTCGCCTCGCCTCGCTTCTGATCACCCCCATGATCTGCGGCACCCACTCGAAGACCCCAAGCTTGACGATCGACATAGGGGTCAACTGGGCCAAGTCCACCCCGTACAACTGAAGGACGTTGTGCAGCGTACAGCGCAGGCGACGAACCCGCATCGGGTAGGCCCACGAAGCGATCGTCTCCTCCTCCTCGGGGCGAAACAACCTCAACCGGAAGCGCGACGTCGTCGAGGTTCGCGATCTTCCCTCGCTGCGAGGCCCATGCGAGAACCAGCGATCTGTAGCGACCGACCCAGCTCGTCGATTATGCGACACCGCGCCACCTCCATCGCCGCCCGCCGTCATCGTGAAAGCCGCGAGCTAAAACGCTCCGGCCGCCGAAGCCAGTGGCGAAAGCAAACCTTGCAGGCAACACACGAGCCCCCTCGGGAACCGAAGGGTGTGGGAGAAGCGGAAGACGACTCGACAAGAAATCGCTCTGAACAAATCTGGCATGGCGAAGCGAGATGGGACCCAAGACCACCTATTTATAAGCGGCCCGCCAAATCCGCGAAAATGAGAGGCGGCGCCAAGCGAGACGCGACGCGTGGCAAGCAGCAATCTATTAGGCCGCACAAAAATCGAGGCGTCACATTGAAATAGGCGCCAGTGTGGCCGCCATAACGCGAGGCGGTGCCTCGAAACACGCGCGTAATAGCGAAAAGGCGCGTACCACGAAGCAACCGAAGAGCGAGCACATTTATGGCGCCGAAAAAGCCGGCGACCACGGTAGCAACCGCCCGGTAGAAGGGCGGTGTACTGTACCCTCGGGAGAAGTTGCGGTTTCGACCATGACGAACAAGACCTCGTTGCGAGGGCTTGTCGTGAGGGTTAACTGCTTGCCCCACGACACGGCGAAGAGAGAAGCGCGCACATCCAGATGGTCAAAAGTCGCCCGAGGAGCCAAACGCCGCAAATATTTCGAAAGGTCACGAAGGCGTCACGAGGGTCGAGGCCCTCGGACGGGTCCGGCCCTCAGAAGAATCGAAACCCTCGAAGGGTCGAAAGCCCTCAGAAGGGGTCTAGAGGTCCTTCGATCTTAGAAACCACCGGACAGAAGGCCAAAAGTGCCAGAAGAATTCTGCGGAGGCTCGAAGATCGAGGCTCTCGGAGGGGTTCTTGCACCTCTGGACCGATACAACCAAGTCTAGGCGGCCCACCACGTGTTAGAAGCTAGCACTAGGGGTAGGAAAGGTCCTCTGACCCTATCGGCATAAGTGCAGTAAGGGTAAACTTGTAACTCTGTATACCTCCTAGGAGAGCTATAAGTAGCCACCCTTGCCCCCGTGAGGCGGGTTTTTGATTTTGGACTTTGTATAAAGTGCTTTGGCAATACTGCGTGTTCTTGGCGGCCAGTCCCCCCTTGAGGACCCTTCGGCTCTCGGAGGGTCCCCCCTTACTCTACTGTCTAGTCTCGTAACTACGACACAACTAATTGATGTGGATCCTCCGTGCCTGCAATGGCGAGATGTGCCTCATGCTGTCCTTTGTCCTTCTTCTTAGACTGGAAAGCATCAATACGTGTGACTCACGACCTTACCTTTCTTGCCCCTCTCCTTCGTAAGAGGCTTCATCACCTTGTAGCTGCTAGCATTGGCTTCATAGCCAACATTGCTACTAGATGGCTGTGAGATGTAGTTCTTACTTAGAACATCATCTTAAGCTTCCGCAACTTGTATGGTATCAATTAATGTGGCATACTCCTTGTAGTCGTCTTGACGATAGTTGCATGCAGATTGCACCGTATTCGGGTGAAAAGGTAGATAGAGTCTTCTCAATCTTCTGCTCATCCGTGATTACATTATCACATAGTTGAATACTTCTACAAATTATGTACAAATTCTGGTCATGCTGGGTCAGTTCTTCGAACTCTTGGTTCGTGATGCCAATCATTTCCATATTCATGCAAAGAGTTCATAAGATTACTGCTAGTAATTCACATAAAATGGTTGAAAAATTCTAATAATGCTCTTCGAACTCCCGGTTCGTGTTCCCGTACTTTTATATGCATTTTTCATGAGTTATTGTTATTTTCAGTGATTAAAAGCAATATAAACAATCACAGATAATCAAAAAGTAAATACGATAAATAAATTGCATAGAAATAACAATAACAAAGTTAAACAAGCTTCAAATGCAAAAATCGATTCAAAATTTGAATTCCCGAGACCCTTTTCTGCTGGAATATGAATTTTCGGCGAATTCTGCAATTTCCAGGAGTTAAACCGTGAATTTTCAGTTCTGAGAAAATTTTCTGTGCAACTTTTCAATTTCTGAGGGGTTATTCTGCAAGAATTTCTTTTCTGAAATATTTTTCTCGTAATTTTCAGAACTTCGAGGGTTTATTTGCAAATTTTCAGTTCAGAGAAAATTTTACGAATTTTTAGAGAATCCGAGGGTCTTTTTGCAAAAATTCCTTATTCACGTAAGGATCCCAAAATTTTCCGAATCCCCAAGGACCTTTTTGCAAAATCTCCTTTTTCTTTTCGGTTTTCCTCCCTTTTTTCGTTCACCTAATTTCTTTTTTTTTCCTTAGGTGATTTCCACGGCCGCTTGGCCTTTCAGTTCGGTCCCACCCATGTGGCCGTTTAAATGGCGGGTAGGGTTTCCCCTACCCCTGTTCACCCAAAATGGCGATGGCTTCAGGCCATCCCGTGTCGGCGCGACGGCGCTCCAAGCGGCGTGGGCGGCGGCTCCGAGCACGGCCGGGTGGTGCTCAGCGGTGCGGAGATAGTAGCGACTTCAAGCGGCGCGGATGGCCGTCTGGCGCTCCAAAGTGGCGCATGGGCGGCACTATGGGCGCCAGAGGCGGGCAGCGGCTTCGAGGGCGCTAGCGAGGCGACGCTATCTGTTGGCGTAAAGCGGCTTACACCTGGTGAGTGGCGTCGCTCCAAAGCGGCGATCGAAGCGGGCCGGCGTCGAGCGGCCGCTTCAAAGCGGCAACGTGCGTGGTGGCGGCGTCGTCGCGAGGCGGCCGGTTTGGGGCTTGCCGACGACCAAGCCTTCCCTTTTTCTTTTACCGGAGGTGCGTGCATCTTGGGTGGTCATGCGAAGCGACGCAGAGGGCGCGAGAGGCTAACCACATGATAGTCGGAGGCGGCATGAGGGCTTCAGCGTGGTAGCGGCGGCGTTCTGAGCGTCGGTGGCGGCCTAGGTCGCTGGCTCGAGTCGACAGCTGGTGGCAACCGGTTGTGCATTTTTGTGTGTTCTTGTTCACCCAAAAAATATTGTTCATCTGATGCCATTATCGTTCATGCAATTACCAATCGGCTTGGTCGGCGACTTCAAGTCGACTCGCGGTAGATTAGAACGTATTTGCAATTTTCAATCTATGGTACAATCGACATCCACTTTTTTATGCAATCGACCGATCGCATTGTGCCGGCGACTTCAAGTCGGCTCACAGTAGATTAGAGCGGATTTGCAGTTACGATACAATCTAGAAAGCCAAATTTACAGAATTGAAAGCAATCTAGAAAAAACAATTCGATCTACGAGTGTCATTCTTCGACGATTACCTTTCGATCCGAGGAGAGTCGATCGTGCTGATAACGTGTTGAGGAACCGTTGCTGGCGAGTCCTGTCCAAGCGATTACCTCATAGACAAGCGTAGAATCACTTATAACAATGCAAGAACACAAGAACAGAATAGTAGATTGAACACAGAGATATAGGGAGCTTCTTGCTTCTCTTTATTTCTTCATCAAGCGATCAACGTTTTACAATGAATAGCATCCCTATTTATAGACTAGAGATCCTGATAGGGTTTAGGATGGGGAGTCCATACATGGGCCGGCTTCTGGGTCAAGCCCATAGTTTTTCAACAACTATCAAGAGGAAGGATTGTATCGATGGCTACCTCGTATGCCATAATTTTTTTTTTACAAATAAATCGGATTGTTCATGACTTGTGCATGGGCTCGATGCATGTCTTGGTGCTAGGAATATGCACAGATATTTGTGTTTTGGATTTTGCAAGCTCATCTCTAGCTGCTAGAAATATTGGCCGTAAGGCTTTGTTTGGTAGGCCCATCCCTGCCCGAAATTCACGTGGGTGGACCAAGAATTTGAACTAAAATACCGGTACTTGCACCGGTGGCAGAGTATAGTGGAGGCCAATATGGGCCATGACCACCCCTGCATTTCTAGATTTCTTGAGAGTAAACAGTAAGCACTTATGTACATTTATTGCTTAGACCTTTAGATTACCACTCCTTGCCCTCCCGACTTTTCAGTCTATGCTCCGTCACTACCATCTACATGGATGGGTCTAAATTGTGGTCCAACCAAATAAGGTCTAAATGATTAACCGCTGCATTTTGGAATATTTCTGGCACACATTTTTCTCTTCGTTAAATGCGATGGTTTTTTTTTTCAAGAATACTCAAGAGAACTGCGCATCTTTCCATCATAAGATAGAAAAAAAAATACAAAATGGCCACTAAGCTTCCATGCCTCGACGGAGCCTAGCACCACAGTTCGCACCCAAGAATACAGAGATTACTCGCAGGAAGGAACAAAAACGGCCGCTACCTAAGGGCTGTGATGGCTACAGCTACTGTTGCTGGTCTGTTCACAATGGGATGGTTATTAGCTATCATTGTTTTGTCATACCACACTTTAGACCATAGCCACATAGAACTTTTTTTTTTCATATCAATAGTAAGCAATATTTATACCAACAAAAGGAGTAACATTGCGTCTACAATGCGAAGTACCCCACCTGTGCGGTTCTTGGAAACTTGCGCCCTTCTGGAACACTGAACTTGTATCATTTATGGCATAGATATCTAGATTTAGTTCAGTTATTTGTGTGTTTACCAAATAGTTGATCCATGGAATGGATACAAGTAATTCTGATTCCTTTGCTCTTTTGGAACCATAGATATTAGTACATAGTAATTGGATACTCCATTTGATGCTGAAGAACCTAGTGAGTCAACTCACCCTTATAACGTTGCAGGATCATATGCATCATATAGGGCTTTACATGGCCAAGGGAAGGGGTGCAAAGATAGTTGACAGGGTTGTCTTGAACCTTCAGAGTGACTCAAGAGCACAAATTTGTTGTCTCTATGCTCTTTCTTTTTTGTGCAATGTAAAATTAAGGTGATCTAATATGTTTAGTTTTTTTATCAGACACAGAAGAAAGAGTTCCCAAGTTTATGTGGTTCTAATTGCTTAGGGTGCATGGCTTCAATAAACTAGCTATGGTTGTCGCAGGGACAATCACAGCTAGTTTATGCAACGCCAGTACCTGAGATATTTTTGCTGTTATCTAACACTACGTGCGCGCGCGCAAACCACTAATTTTCTGAAGGCTAGAGCCTCACCACCAGAGCAGAGAAGTAAAAACAGAGCATCTCTCCCTTTTTTTTTTGTAAGGCTGCTATGATACCGTACCGGTACGGTACACTCTGGGGTAATTGACGTCTCCCCATTACACATTTTCTCTTGTGAGAACCAAGCAGACAAGAAAAACTACACCTCGTACTTGATAACTGATGATGACACTACTACCATTTCCCCCATTGAGCTGCCATTTTCTACGAGCACACTTGCCCTGTCCTGTCAGCATACGTAGACCTCAACCTCAACCTCCACCTCGACCGGAGCGTTGACTGTTCGACAATTGGAGGGGAGGCGAGCCCTACTTGCGACGTCGAGATTATCCATCCATGAGACCATGATCCATCCAGCCGTGGCCTCGTCTCCTAGACGGCATACCGCCCGCGCCGGCGCCGGGAGCCGAGGCGGCTGCACACATCGGCGACAACGAACTGGCGAGCGATTCATCCGCTACTACTTCCTTGTCAGTTACCGAGGATGTGCATATAGCTGAACTGGATCGATAGTCTCCGAGGCGAAGTTCGCTGCCCGATGGATCGGTCGATCCGTTCACCAGGTTCTCGGCACCTGCATGTTGCTGTGGTCGACTGCCCGGCCGTGACAGGGACGGGGCCCGTACGGGCGGAGCGGCCGACCTCGGTGCGTGCCCAACTGTCCATCGCTGATCGGTTTCGCGGCTTTCGGGTACCGGGTACACATGGTGGGGCAGCCCCTGTGCCCTGGGGCGCCTGCAACAGTGTAACGTGGTAGGAGGAGGATTTGCATGGGTACCCAGGAAAACGTCTCTGCTACTCTACTGGATTCAGCAAACGTCTCGTCTCGTTCTAGGAAGTCGAGATTGTCGACTAGCTAGTTCCCTTGCTGCTACTTCTTTTTCCCTTTTACGGCCTAATCCTTGTCAAGCCAACTAAAAGATAATAAAATCCTATTCAGCCAAATCTATTAAGCAAAACATCCTAATACTATCTTGGTCCGTTATGAACCCTCGGGCCAGCCCATTTAAACTTCTGGGCTTTTTCTCTTTACAGCCTACTAAACCTCATTGCAATTTGTAAGCTAACCCCACCTCCCCTCAATAAAAAAGGCTTACAGCCCACCTTACTCACCCTTTCATTTATAATGCAATTCCCTTCGATAATTTATTTACGGGAGGTCATTGCTTCTTGCTGTCGACCATGGCAGACATAGCCAGCGACTCGGTGAGTGAACCAACCGGTCCGTGTCCGCTGCCCGCTAGCCATTGCATGTTGGAAAAATGTATAAATAGAACTGCACGTGGCCCAGCCCAACTTCGACATGCCTCCCACCGCCCACCAGCACTAACACTCATAAACTGTCGGCCTACCTTAGGGCAGTGTAACATCTCAAAATTTCTAAAAACTATGTAGTTAGTTTCTAAATCTTCATTTATGTTTTTTTTTGAATTTTAAAAATTCTTGCATTAAAGAAAAGGTATTTCATAAATTCCAGTTGCTAAAAAAGAATTTCTAAAAATAATTAAAACATGAACAGTACCTGTTGATAATTTATTTGACTTCCTAGTAATCTAAAGAGCCTTCCCAAAAACTTTTCATTATTTTTGGAGTTCATTTGCTAAATTTAAACTTGTGAACTTGATTTCTAGGCTGAAATTAATATGAAAATCAATTAAAACTCGAAATCCTTTCTCGGGCCGAATATTTTTGCCTTGGCCCAGCCCGATGCTGTTTTGGCCTAGCAATGGCTCACGTGCCATGCCTCGCCAGACAACTTCTCTCATTCTTTCTTTTTCTCTCCCCTGTGCGGAAAGCGTCTTCTCATGACTGCGTTTTCTCTCCGTCGCAACACTTCACTGCCAGCTGACCGCTGGGCCCAGGACCCACCTGTCAGACCCATTCATCCATGTAACGTCCCAAAATTTGGCTTTTCAAAAATCTTTTGATTAGTTCAGATCCCTGGAAAATTTCACCAATTTTATTTGAATTAATAAAGCTTAATTAAAATTTTCCTAAATTCAAAATATTTAATTTTACTAATCTAAACATCAATTTAAATAAAAATAAGTTTTAGTTACGTTCCTTGTGCTCTAAGGAATTTTCTTGTATTTTCTTGGATTTTTCTGAATTTATTTGCTATTTATTGAAGCTCATTTGGTTTTTTAGCTTTTATTTAAATTCCTAAATCATTTCTATTTCCAATAATACTTTTGGGCTGATTTTGCTCCGGCCCAGCTCCACCTCAATCCTTTCCCACTTCGGCCCGCCTAATCCCAACCTTCCTCGGCCCGGCCGAAGTCCAGTCATCGCAAACCCTAGCGGTCCACGCCTCTTACCTTGCTTGGTTTACGCCACGCCGCCTTGACCCGGTGCTTGCGCAACCCTAAGCGTGCGGGTCCCACTTGCTAGCTGCCACCATGCCCTAAGCGCGTCTTGTCGTCGCTAAGCTCAACGCGGCTTAGTTGTCGCCGCCTTGGGTCCGTCTTGCACAGACGCCACCCGACGCTATAATTAGCCTCGGTGATCCTCGATTCGCGCTCCCTTTGTCGCGCCGCCTCCGAAGCCTTAGAAGCTACCGTCGCGCCGCGCGAGCTCGCCATGTTGAAGCCGAGCCGCCGTCGCCATTAACCCCGTTTCGAAGCTCCTGGCCGTCGCCGTCCGGTGCCTCTCCGCCCTCACCGACGCCGCATCCGAGGTCCCCGCGTCCTAGAACCGTGGCCCCCGTCGTCGACCTTCCACTAGAGCGCCGTCTCTCTTCAATCGATGCGTCGCCGCCTTGGATTCCTCCATCGCCTCACGCCCTTGCCAAGCCGCTCTCGCCTTGGCCAATGCTGCTGCCGCCGCATCTAGTGTCGCCGCCACCGCCGTCGAACTCGCTGGAGCTCCGCCACCCGCCGGCCATCCCCGGAGACGCCACGCCGGTGAACCATTGTGACCCATGCGCCGCTTCCCTGTGCGCTTGGTTCCCTCGGTGCCACATCAATGCTGCCACATCACCCCGCCACATGCATGCCACCTCGTCGCCATCTCATGCCACCTTGCCACGTGGATGCCGCCACGCAAGCGCCACCCTAGCCCTAACCCTAAAACCAAATCGAGTGGACATAGTTCACCATGAAGCTACTCTATGACACCTAGACCCCACCTTGTTAGCACTATTTCATACACCTATTCCACCATGCATTATAAACCCTAGATTGTGGACTTGGTCTATGGACCACTAGCCCGCATGTCATTCTCTTTGCTCTTTTCGGAAATTAATTTAATTTTTGAAATTCAATAATCCAGTGGGTTCCACATGTCATCCTCCCAATTAAAAACCCTAGTTATTTCTCTCACTTACATACGGGTCCCGTATGTCAGTTAACCCTAGGTCAAACCCTAGCCATGAGCTTGGTCCACAGTGAACTAACATATCTCTGTGGACCTGGTCCATAGACCAGTGACCCCACATGTCAACCCCTAATCCTATTTTTGGGAATTAATTTAATTCTTGAAAAATCCTTTTATCTTATTGGTCCCACTTGTCGCTCTCTCTACCTTATTTCTTGAATTATTTTAATTCTAGAAATTCATAAATACCAGTAGGTCCCACCCGTTATCCACTCACCCTTTTCCAGAATTTCTGAAATAATTTAATTGAGGAATATTCTGTGGGCCCCAATTGTCATTCTCTCTCTTTATCTTGTTCTCTCTCCAGCACCTTGGCCCACATGTCATCCATTGATTTCATCTCTCTCACTTACTAGTGGAGCCCACTTGTAAGTATTCAATTCTTTTTATTTTATTTAATCCGAAGGAATATTATCTGAATATTCTTTTCTCTCTCGATTTCATCATTTCATGTCAATTTCAATCTTTCGAGAGCCATATCTTCTTCATCCGAATTCTGATTAAACCCATTCAAGTTTCTAAATTCATTATCTACATTCCAGTACCATTCAATTTTAATTGGGAGTTTATTTGATTTGTCTTTTTGAATTTTGTTTGTTTTGTGCTTTCTTTCTCGTTAGACGTTGAAGTCCTGGAATCGTTCGAAGGAGCTGAAGATCAAGGAAGTACAAGATTGAAGATAAAATAAGATCATCATTACTATAGCAAGGCAAGTTATACCTTTGATCATACTGAACCCAGTTTTCTAAAATTACTTTGATTTAAATTATTACATTTACTTTAAGTATTTATTTAAATGCTTTTGGGTTTAGTTATTAATCCAATTTGTTATATCCACCTTGTCTATTGTTATCTCATAATCTTTTGTCACCCTAGATTGGTTCCTTAATTAGTAGGTTTTATCGTAGTACCAACGTGGGTTGGTTAGATACGATTAGTTTGCTTAGCCATGCTACAAGTCATCATTTTATGTAAGTTGCAATTATGAACTTGACTAAGTGATTATGAAACTATGTGATAAAACTGTGTGTATTGTGTGCTATTACTCGTAAATGGCATAAGATTTAGACGGAGGCAAGTGGTACTGTGTGCTTTGGTGGAGCTATGTGCATGGGATTGATAAACCGTGTGCATAAGGATTTATAGTTATAAATTGGAAGTCTTGCCTTGGTCAATTAAGGATTTAACTTCGTGCGTCATTGAACTGAGCCTTACTGTACGACCACATGCTTGATGGGACGGGCCTAATTTAGTAAGTTATGGATTCTTGACATTGTTACTTAGGTAGTAGGTTAGGCTGTGTTGCATGGGTGGAGGTGTGCTACCAAGAAGTCGCATCGCGGGACAGTTCGCCGTTTCCCTGTCCAACAGTGTGTGTTATGCCAAGGCACTGTGTTTGGATTGGTATAGCGCAAAGCACACCGGGAGTGTCAATGTTGAGATGAAGTTTTTGAAATGTTTTGTTGTGATCAGTTTTGATCCAGTTGATTGCATCTTGTGGGTCAAATATACAAACTCTACAGTGTGTTAAATTAATCTATTCGAATAGCTGCGTTCGTGGTCATGGACATGCTCGGGGATTTCACACGAGGGGTAGATTTTCATAAAACCAATTGGGAAGGAACAGCTGTGTGATTTAAGTCATATGGCTGTGTGAAAGAAATCGATTAGACTATGTGTCTTTGTGAAAACAACTAATAAATTAATATGGATATTTGTTTTAAATTATGCTTTTAATCTATTATTCATATTCAATTGCAAATGTTGCATTTCTACAAAAGAACCACAGAAGCCATTCCTTTGGAATAAACCACCATCTATAAATTGCATTCTGTGGTATGACTTGCGAGTACTGTTGTATACTCATGCTTGCTATAATCAATCAACAGAAGTGGAGGAATCGTTGGTCAACAAGGTCTACTTCAAAGATCGTGGAGAACTAGGTCGCGCTACCCCAGTCGATTGCTTGTGGGCATATGGATGGGCTTCACAGAAGTTATTCCGTTACGTTCCGCTGTAGCTTAATTGAACTATTTGCCTTCTGAGGCATTAATTGTAAGCTTTGACCTCAAGGTCTTTACTCTGATATTTATTGTTATTTGCCTATTTATTAGTCATCTTTATATATGAAAATGATATTTCATCGATGTTGCCACTGTGTGCACTAGCATGATCCTGGATTAGTGCAATATACACAGAGGGTCCAGAATTGCATTTTTTGGTCCCAGCAATCCACCTCTCGCTAGCCCGTTCGTCGCACGCCCAGACCGCCCACCGCGGAGAGGCACTTCGCACGCCCGTCGTCGCACCCTGTCGCTGCCAAGTGGACCCGATGGCCACGCCTCGATTGTCACCGCCACCTTAGCTTGCCACCACCTACCTATGCCAATCCACATGTGGGAAGCACTGCATCCCCGTCGTCCTCCCCGACAGAATAAGCTGTTCAGACCAAGTCAGCCTCCCACGTGAGCTCTTTGGCTGCCTCGGCGTCCTGAATCATTGCCACAGATTGCCCTTACTCCCTGCGTTCATCTCCCTCAAACAAAAGGACATGGCCTCGAGCTCCGTCGCACGTTTGTCTCATGAGCCCGTGACAAAAGCGGGATTTTCTCCTACTCCATCTCAGCCTTATAAGCAAAACCATGCGCGTCATCTCGCCAAGCTTGCCATTTCCAGCATTCCCTCCAAGACCTAGAGCCCTTGGTCTTGTGGTTTACTAGGAACGACGTTGGTGAGCACACCATCGTGCCCGCGGCCGCCCTGGTGAGCTTCCTTGCTTGACATGCGTGTCATATTCCGCTTAGAGCATCACTCATTCCCTTACCGTGCTTGTTCTTGCAGTTGAAGCCGTGGAGAGCTAGAACTGCGTCATCTTCTAAAAATCCAATGAGCGTGCCTGTTCCAAGCCGTCGCGTTCCCTTCGTTCCGATAAGTTTGGCCTCGAACTACTCGTGTCACCTGGCGTCCCACCATCCACTTGTGCAAACCCCCTCACTCAATTTCATTGTAACCGTAGTGCGGCTCCACGCATGCGTGTGGTCCAGCTGCATCAAAACAAACCATTTGACCACGCCAGGTGCTTCCATCCCCTTCCTCTTCCCCTCTGCAAAACAATCCATGGCCGCACGCCGCCGCCGCTGTTTTTGAAGCCCACCTCGGCGCCGTCGATTGCACCGGCGAGGGTGCATTTCCCCCATCTCCGGCCAACCTATTCCTTCCCCCCACACCCCCAGCATGATGGCTCCTCATCTACTCTCCCATCCCCACACCCTAATCTTCCCCACCTCCCCTATATCACAAATTGTGCTGCTACTGGAGATAGATCGCGCGGTGCGCCGCCGAAGGAGAAAACAGGCACCACGCGCCACCTCCGGGGATGAGGAAAAGCTCACGTCATGCGCTGGCACTCAAGTATGAGCTTGTGCCGCCGGAGCAAGAGGAGGATCTCGAACCGCAACGTCGTTGACAAAGTGAAAGCTGAAGGTTGAAAGTTCGTTTTTTTATATAAAAAAAGTGAAAGCATTTAATCTTGAGTTGAAAGTGGGTTCGATTGGGAGTTGAAAGTTGTGCATATTTTAAAGCGGAAGTTTTGAAAAAAATTGAAAGTTGAAGGATTTTTTAGGGAAGGACGGCGCGCAACTTCGCTTCTGATGGTTGGCGGCGGCCCTTGATTCTTGGGTGGGCGGCGAGCTGCGTCTTGGCGGTGGCGGCATGGGGTGGTGAACGCATTTCGACCTGTGCTGAGATGTAGGCTCTCCAAACTCGCGCAGGCGCGTTGCAATGCGTGCGTGCACGAATTAGCAGCTCCCATAATACATACTAGGATGAAATTGCAAGCTACGCCGTGCCGGTGTTTGCAGCGTGTTTCCAAGGTAGAGGTTGTTTTGAACTATACACAAAGAATTTGGTTGGCAGAGAGCATATATAATGTATATATATACATAAAACGATTTAGGATTTGCATAATTGATTGACCTAGGAGCAAGACAGAGTGATAAAACTCATCCCTATGAAAATGGTGCTAAAGTATATGAAAATTATGCCATGCATTAATCAAGATTGTGCTCTTGTCCTAAAATCCTAGGGAAGCTTTTGGGACCAGACCACTTGGCTTTGCTAGGCCCGAAAGCCATTCAGGCTGGCTTTGCCAGCCCGCTTCAGTGACCTAGTGTGGATATCATGGGGATATGCGCATGATCTTAGGATGATTCTATAATTGGCAATGTTGTTAAAGGTTTGTTGAATTACGAGTTTTCGTCAAAGTTAAAAGTCTTTGTCGGGAAGGAGGCGGTCGAGGCCGGCGTTAGGCGCCGCAGTCGAGCCAAACATGTAACCTGCGGTCGAGACAGACCAGTGATCGACCGCCAATGAATAGCTGATCATTGTTTTTGTTACGTTCATCGGCCAAAAGTGGCGATGAGTGTTGGAATTAGAGTCAAGTTCATGGGTTTCAGTGCATATGTGTTGCATGATGCATGTTTTGACTAACGTGGGTCAAGTTGTGAAGAACTTGTTCCCGGAATCGATTTTCTTTGTCTATTGTTGTGCAGGTTGCTTGGAGGTCAATGACGGTCAACAATGAGGATGATCGGGACTAAGCTTGGAGAGCTGAGGTCCAAAACGATCGAGGATGCCGGGTGAGGTCAATGGAGTCAAGATGGTGCAAGATGAAGTAGATTAGGTCAAGAGGAGATGAAGACAACGCTTTAAAATGCGTGCGTGAGTGAACCCGTTTGTGTGTGGGCTTAATGGGTGCCCAATAGGAATACTCTTCTAGAAGGTCTAAGCCTCCACTATAAATAGGAGAGGGTGCTGGCCAGCACCTCTCAACCCTTTCATTTGTTTTGAAACCCTAGTTTGCTTAGGGAGTTGATAGTTGGAGGTTAGGGTTCTGGAGAGTTGGATTTGATTTCGTGCTCATGTATTGAGTCTTTGTCCTCCTTGATGGAGTGGCTGTAAACCAATACCATATCAAAATCAATCCAAGGAAAGATTCCTCAAGATGAGTCTATTTCCTTTCCTTCTCTCTATTTGGTGATTTTGAGTCTTTCTTTGATCTGCAAGTTTTTGCTTAGTTTCTTGCCTTGATCTAACTTGCTGTGACATGTGGGAACCCATCTAGGATCATCTTGATCATCAATCACCCACGAGCAAGTCTTTAGATCATAATTTGATTTTGACTCGATTTTTGAGCACCCTTCATTCAAACTGAAAAAGATAGAAACTTTGGCATGGATCTATATGATCCTTGATTGGAATAGGTTCCCAATATCTTAGAGAAGATGTGTCTCAAATTTGGTAAGGTTTGGCCTTACGGATCAAAAGTTAGATCGATTTGAGTTTTGGTTTTCGGGCTGATTTCACTGTTCACTGTGCTGGAGGTCAGACCGCCCATTTGAGAGGTCTGGCCACTAGGCAAAAAGTCGACCCGCCAATTTGAGAGGTCTGACCGCCCATCTATTTTGGTTTCTAGTTTTTTTTTTGTGATTTTGGTCTTTTCTCTCGGGGTTTTGATTGGATTCAATACAAGTCTTCCACTGTGCTTGTATATTGATCTTCATAGCTTTCATAGCTATTGGAGTGAAAACGTGTTGAATCCGATCTAGGAGAAAAAGTGAGTGTGCTCCTATTCACCCCCCTCTAGTCGCCTTTTCGGTCCAACACCTAGCAAGGCACACGGCCTGGCCCCATTTCAAGCGAGCTGGAGCTCGTTCCATGGCAACCGAGCAGAGAAAAAGGTGGCGGCCTCGATTTCGCCGGTGGCAAGGGTCGGTGCTGACACCGGGTGGTGCCGAGAGCAACCTTGGAGCATGGGGGTTCCATTTTTGGGCTCAGGCACGACTAGTGTTGGCTCGAGATGGGCTCAAGACAGCAGTGGCGTGTGGCCAAAGCAGAGCAACGACATGGCGGGCTTCCAGCGATGCTGTAACCAAATTGGCCTGCTTGGGAGCATCAGTGGGCCGAGGTGATCTCGGTGGTGGTGACAGTAGTGCTCGTGGAGGTCCAAGGTGAGCTGGGGGGTGACCATGGGCGGTAGAGCCATGGCGCATGGCGGCGGCAATCTAAGGGCGGCGGTGTTAGGCTTGAAGCTAGGGGATGGGTTCACAGGCTCGAGGCCAAGCTCATGGTGTGGTTGATTGGGCGAGAACATGGATAGAGGCGGCAAATCAAGGAAGGGGCTTACTAGGGCCTCCTTGGGTGCGGTGACGCTACCGGAGTTGAAGAGGATGGAGAGGGGCGTGAGTATTCGGTGAGGCTAAAGGGGAGGAGGTGAGCGGCGAGGGGGGGGGCAACATGGGCGGCAGGGCGACACGGCCCAAGGGGAGGAGGGGTTGACGGGGACGGCGCGAACGAAGGGGAGGAGGGTGAGGGCGACGTGGGACTAGACTAGAGGGTGAGGCGTTGAGTTTTGGCATGGTGGAGCGTGTGCGGGCACGCGTCACTGCCTGATTGGCAAAAAAATCTGGCAAGTGCGCTGAGGCTTCGGCGATTCCATGCGCTATAAAGAGTACTAGGAGGTTACGCGCGCTACGCCGCACCATCCAACCTGTCGATCGTGGAAGTGATTCAATGACGGCGGTGATATGGAGTATCGCCTATGGATAGGAATTCCTTCACTGGATTGAACAACCTATGAGCAATGACTGAATGATGTAATATTTGTATATTATAATGTTTCCAACACAAAATTTATTGTAGTGGAAAGGTTTGAAACGTACGATACTACTACATAGATATCTCCTACATGGCAGATGCCAACGACATAACATGGCATAAAACATACTTGTGCTGGAAGTAAAACAACGGGGTCACTTTTATTAGCTGTCCCAACATCAACAACGATGGATGTAAATTCATTGGCCTCTTAAGGAAAACTTCAATGATAACCTTAATACCTTATCAAGTCCCAGTCAACCACCACGGGAGTCAAAGCCACTAATGTTTTGTAAACTGGACCTGCTCTAGAAATATAGCAGTAAGCACCATGTACGTTTGAAATTATTCCCTCAGTTTTTTTAGATGCCTTGTTAGCACCATTGGTGACAACTACACCAATCCTTGATCTAGCCCTCGTAGGTTTGACTTGTGTAAGGACATCCAAAGTTACATACTGACCAAAGGTAACTCCGGAAATAAACTTACAACTTAAGCATCATAACTTACCATTACTTTAACATTTTCTTTATTCATATTGGTGCTTCGAGCCATTACTTCAATTCTGACATGGTCAATCTGTCCGGCTTTGCCATAGATGACACATGCAGGACCCATTGTCAAGCAACAGCATACCCTCACCATTCACAAGACAAGCGAAACACTGCCACCATTACACATCGACAATAACAATAGGGTGTTATTGCTTGTTTTCACAAAAAAAATGCATATGTGCGCATTAAAAGTTGTCTGCCTTCTAAAAAAATCCTAAAGAAACAGAATGACTATGCTGTTAACGGAGAGATAATATGCATCACATCTAGTACAGAACATAGTAACAAAGAAGCTTGGTCTCTACAACAAAGTCTGTTACTGTGCATTGTAGCGAAATAAAATTATATTCAGGATCGAACGAATCAGGTCATTTGGATGATTGGTTTGGCTGATATGTTTTGAATTTACACAAGGGATCCGACAATGGTCAAGCATCACATTTCCCTGGCAATGTATAAAAGATAGTAGTGTTATTAACCTTGTCATCGGGTAGCATTTCAATAACCCCACTTATTCATAGAATGATAGTTTTTTATTCTAATAAATTCCAGCCTATCAATTGAGCAGTAAACTAATTTCATGAGATAACACGGGAAGATTTGATCAGGTCAGAAAATGTTGAGGATAACACTAGAATGTGTCCTCCCATCCAAGTACTGAAACATCTTAAGAAGTATCGCAATAACAGTAGCAATAACATGATTAGAATGTTGCTACTCTCACACCAAGCATGTTAAACTATACTCCAGCAACATGATTAGTAAATATGACAGACTAACAGGAAAATAAACTATTTCATGTAGAGCAGTAAAAAGAAACAAGCTAAACCAAATGGAGCAGCAACTTCACATTTCATTTCTAAGCTAAAATAAATAGGAAAAAATCATGCACCAAGACACTGATATGAGTTCGTCACTAAATATGACCATTCATCCAAAAGTTGGCTTTAGTTCAGTACATAAAATTATCACATGGGAACAAATAGATTTAGAAATGGAGATGAGCTAGTTTTTCATGGCTAGGTGAATGATCTTTGCCTTGCTAATTACCAGCAATTGATCTCCCTCTCTTTAAATGATGGTGAAGGTTTCATAGCCACAGAACATCATCTTAATTTTAGGACCCCAAATCAGATCTTATGCATGAACAAAAAGGAATCTGAAAGCGACATATTATAACTCAATTTGATCCCTCCTCTTGGGGTTAGCAAATATGTGGAGTTCCAAATGATATATATGAATCAAAACTATGGAAGAATACAAATCTTCAAAGCAAATGCAACTTCCTAAGTCTAATTTTCTCTTGCACTAAAATTTATCTGACATATCTACACTTGAAGATATATCAAGTACTTGAAGTACCTATCGACTGACAAATATATCAGTGGACACCTAACAATATACATTCATCTGTAGCTGAACTGCACGTGTGAACCACGGAACAACCCATGTGTTCTTACATTGTCCCTGTGCTGGGAAATGAATTGTTTAGTTAAAGCAGTAAAACCCAACCAACTGGTGCATCATCATGGTAAATATGATGGATTGATGGGTTTCTTCAAAACCAGAACTAAGAAAGACATTTCATAGAAAATACCATGACAATCCTAGAGCTCCAGTTCAGGAACTTCTTGAAGCATAGATTGACAATTGAGCAAATGCTATACGACACTTGGTGGTGCAAGAACAAAGAATGTTTGGGTGTGTGTCTCGTATTCTGTTAAAATCGGCATAAAATAGTCAATAAAAGTTGCAAAACTTAACAGATAAAATGGACCTAATATTTTTAAAATTATATGTTGAACATGTCTCACAAAGAGAGGTCTAACCTTTTTTAACATATTACGTATTACACGCCCTCAATAACAGTTGCCATTCCTTTGCGATTACCTTTGTAGAAAATGTAATGCTATCATTTTGTTGTCAATAAAATAAGGAAACACTCATACAACAAGAGAGTATGTAAATATTTATCATTCCAGAGAAATAGCACATAAAGGTATTAAATAAACGCGATGTATCTAACCTTATGCAGAACAACCTACAAAGGGCCCTGATCTGACAGAGGTCTTGTGTGATCAATAGCAACAAACAGAATGCCTTTCTTCCTACAATACATTTTAGAAGGATGAAAAGCTGATAATCTGGACAAAAATGAAAACCGCATGTTGCAAGCTAAACATAAAATAAGTCGGTTTGCAGCATCAGCTGACAAATAGAAGCAGCAAACACATAGCTTCAACACTTCAACGGCAACATGATAAAAATAGTACCAAACTACAACTTATGAGCATTTTATCCATTCTGACAAGTCAGGATAGAGATACTGTAACTCCATATGATATCCAACAACAGCAAAGAAAAAAATATGCACGCAAAATACTTTTTTCTAATAATAATAACAAAAGAGGACTGTTAAAACAGTTATGTTATCGTGTAGCAGTAGTTTTCGTACTTGGTTATTATTCCAAGAACATTCACTTTTAGAGTGTGACTACGAAAGAGTTATGCTCGTAATTAAAGAGCGAGAGGAGAGGTAGTAAACACATGTACTGAAAAAATCAACAGCCTAAACGAACACACCAATAACATGCCTTTAAATATTTTTATTCCTTTCGCTACCTGGATACCGAACACTCTATATTTGCTGCATCAGAAGAAGCAACCTATGGTCCTGTCGCTGCAAATCCCGAATGAATTTCCCCTTCTGATAAAGGAACAAGCCATTGCTTTTGTTGATACTTAGTCCCATATCTCAGCAGGACCTATAACGTGATTTTCATATCATAAATCATCATATACCAAATTATTCACACCAACCATAATAAAGCATTCAAACCAACCGTAATAAAGCGTTCAAACTTGAGACATGTTTTAAGACCCTTCTACAAATGAGTAGCATACCAAAGATAACATGGGTCATTTGCAAGGAATAACATAAAAACACCATCTATCAATGCTATACACATTTAGGAAATAGAATAAGGAAAACTCGTAGTCTGATTTTGTTTTTAGATACCCAAAACTGCAGGATCAAGATGCAAGAGGATAACTGGTAGTGTCATGGCTTGTTAAACACCATTAAGAATCTAAAGTTACATATAGGTCGAGGATTTCAGAGAACAGTTATTTCTCAAAATATGTATGACTAATGGGTAATGGCGCAAGATATAATGACTACCTTTGGAAATATTTCCTTATAAAAGAGCGTACATAATTTGTTCTTACCTCCGTGTTACCTGTATCGGGTGCAGCACATAAATATCTATGGAGCCCAAACTAAACGAACCATAATCTCACACAAATATCCATACTCAATATCTATGAGGCCTGCACCTAGCAAAATATGAACCGGACCTCCAGGAGAAACATGAGGACTGGCCTTATATAGCAGCTCTCTTGATCCAACGGCACTATCAAGCTGTAGATCAACCATCTTAATCAGTGTGGAACAAGCAAGCACAAAATTCAAAAATAAATGCACCGTACATCAGTAAAGTAAGAAATAATGCGTTAGATTTGCAAGATCAGGTAAACAAAAAAATCCTTATCTAGCAGCTCTCTTGATCCAGCGGCACTATCAAGCTGCAGATCAACCATCTTAATCAGCGTAGAACAAACAAGCACAAAATTTAAAAACAAATACACCGTACATTAGTAAAGTAAGAAATAATGTGCTGGATTTCTAGGATCAGGTAAACAAAAAAAGGTGCAAAGGAAAAGAGAAAGATACCGGTAAACAAGTTCCATAGTCCATCCTTTACCAATGCTTTCAAATTTTCTTCATCTAGATGAATTGTCCACCGTGAGGTTGATTGCACATGCTTTTAGAAGCCATCCTCCATTGGGTATATGCGATCTTCCATTAAAAAACTTGAGCCGCATAACCTTTTCGCTAGGAACATATCCGCCTTGATCTTTTGTCGAAGTCGGACCTTCATGCTCTTTGTCGAATTCTTGCCACGGAGCTTTTGAGACATGCATGCATACCTAATATTAAAGGTGAACAATGGCCAGCTAACAATACAATAAAAATGTCACGGCTCACGTGCATAAACATACAACTATAGAACACATAAATTAGAATGGCGAATGGAAACATGTGTGGTGGGCAATCGAAAATCACATCACCTTGAGCTCGCTGATGAACTGGTCGAAGCGGAGGCGGGCGCCACGGAGTATTTCCCCATCCCGTTTCCCACCTCGCCAATCGGCGCCATATCACACGGGCAAAGAGGGGAGCAGATGACGAAGGGGAAGGGGAAGAGGGAAGGCCTCAGTGCGCGCGCGCGGGGGGAGGGGGTGGTAGAGGGGAATGCACGACGAGTCACGTGTAGAGGGCGAGGGCCAGCGCGTACGAAGGGCGGAAATCGACCAGACGAAACAGGGAGTCCTTCGTCTCCCGTGGCCTCCATAAGCCGCGCATCGGCGGTCAAGGAGGCTTCGGTGGCGGGCGAGCTAGGCTAAGCTAGAATCCGGCGAGTAACGAGCGGCGAAAGGGGGACGGCGATGGCGCAAGGAAGGCGACAAGAGGAGGCGGTGGGGAAGAAATCACGGAGAGAGGAGAAGGAGGGGTGGATCCGCGGTGGTGGCGGCGACGGCTAGGCTAAGGAAGCGGGTGGGAGGAAGAGGGGACCGGTACAAGAGAAGGGGAGGAGGGTGAAGCGGAGCAGGCGGGTAGCGGGGGGAAGCGGGTGGGAGGAAGAAGGGGCCGGCACGGGAGAAGGGGAGGAGGGCGAAGCGGAGCAGGCGGGTGGCGGGGGCGGCACTAGCGAAGGTCAAGCGCGGACGAAGCCAGCGTAGGGCGGCGCAAGCAGATAGCGTCGGGGAGGAATCGGGGGAAAGACAGCCGGTTTCGCATGTAAGGCGGAAGCGGCGGTGCGGAGCGGAGGTTTGGATCCTGCGCAAACGAATGATAAAGGGCAAAGAGAGCATAGGTTTCGAGAATGACGATTTAGTCGAGAGGCTTCGACACTATGCGAGAAGCCGGTCGAAGAGAAGGACGATTCAGTCGAGAGGCTTCGACATTGCGCGAGAAGCCCGTCAAAGGAAAAGGGAGAAGAAGCCATCGGCGGCGTGGTTGATCCAACGGCGTAGGTGCGCGCGAGGCAACGCAGGTGAAGGAAACCGCGCGACACGCGGCGAAACAGGACTAGGAGATAACACCCGTGAATCGCGGAGAGGCCGCCGATTCTACGAGCCATAATAAGAGTAGAGTATAAAGAGAGTAATATTGTACCTGTACACGTGGAAAAGCTATATTCCGCGGCCCGATTGGTTTGGCCCATCTTTGCTCAACCATTCATCGGTATTCTGGTTTGGTCTTATTATTCGTTACACGACGACACTATCCTCCGCCGACCTCACCTCACCTGCCCAACCTTCCTCCGGAACCCACAACCGCGACCCGGATTTTTGCGCCAGGGGGTTTGGCTCTGGCGGTGCATTGGGTGTTGCTCTCGGCCGACGCCCTGTCGGGGCGCGTTGCTCCGCCGTCGCAACCAGGCGGCGGCAAAGCAGCATACAGCGCCATGCCTTTGCCCACGACCCACGAGCCAACGGCACGCACTGGCCTCCCTCCGGCAGGCTGTGGCTGGCAACGCACCACGACGCGCGCGGGGGCGGGGCGCTGGGAGGCCATCCGCTCTGCCGCGCCGCGCCGCTGCCAATCTCAGCCGCGCGTGCGCATTGGCCCGCCCTGCCCGGGTGCTATCCAATAATGTTCGATCCTCCTCCGGCATGGCCAACTCGTGACAGCGACGCCACACCACCGGGGGATTCGAAGGCTTGGCGCGTTGCGGCGGTGCGGTGGGCCACGGGACAAGCCGCACGAGGGCCGGTCGACCCGGGTGTACGTTGCAACAGTCGTTCGATCGATCGTTGGGATCCTACCTCGTTCCACTCCAAATACAGATGCAGGCACAGGCAGGCCCTACCGTTGTTTTCTGTGCGGAAATAGAAATTTGGCATGCCGCATGTTAACGCTCTGTGTTTCGTAATGCAATTTTTTATTTTTCAGTGTAATGTTGCTCTAGGTCCGTTTGGGCGCAGCTTTTCAAGTTGGCTTCGCAAAGAAGATGGCGGCAAAGAGTATTGACTATCGAGAGACCTTTAGTTCCCTTCAGAAAACGATAAACTGCTCTAGTTTCACGAGGCTGGTTAATGGACTATCGAGAGACCTTTAGAAAACGATAAACTGCTGCTCTAGTTTCACGAGGCTGGTTAATGGACTATCGAGAGACCTTCAGAAAACGATAAACTGCTGCTCTAGTTTCACGAGGCTGGTTAATGGACTATCGAGAGACCTTCAGAAAACGATAAACTGCCTAAGTTTCACGAGGCTTTAACCAGAAACTAAAGCTCTTAAACGTGACCATAAGCTATCTCTGACCATGTAATCGTGTCTGCCATTGAATCTCTCGAACGTAAGACGCAGGTTCATGTATATCTTGACCAATTCTCCCACGGCAATTTGACAGCTAAAGTGCAACTCCCACGTTTTCTCCATTTAACGTAAGAGCGACACTTGTTTAACTTCGCACCGGTCGCGCTAGCCGCAGATCAATCCATTTCCAAGTTTATCTGCTTTGTCGCCAGGTAGCACATCTCCTTGTCAGATATCTACGTGAGTGTATCTGAGAGCCACATACCTGCCGCGAAATGTTCAAACATAGTGCATGAAGAGGAGCAACTAGCAAGGGGATACTACTGCAGATGCACAAATCCAACCCCTCTCCATGCCTATATGGCTATATAACGTGTCGAGCACCACGCAATTCCCCACGCAATCTTGTGTGACGCCGCATCACCGAACAAAACTACCGCTCCAGATAAAAGCGCGCACATGGCTCCGCTGATCTCTGCCGAAGCAATGGTGGAGGCTGCCCCGGCCGCGTCCGCGGTCGTTTCGCTGAACCAAACGGTTTGCGCGAATGTGCCGGCGCCGGCCGTCACCGTTGTATCAAAGCAGACCGTTCAGCCAGACGGCGCGTCGGCGGTTGGAGACCTCAAGCTCTCGGTCTCCGACATGCCCATGCTGTCGTGCCACTACATCCAGAAGGGGCTATTCTTCCCGCCTCCTGGCATGCCGATGGCCTCCCTGGTGTCGTCGCTCGTGTCGTCGCTCTCCCGCGCGCTTGGTGTCTTCCCGGCACTCGCCGGCCGGCTTGTCACGCTCCCCGACGACCGCATCGTTATCCGGTGCGACGACGCGGCCGTCGAGTTCTACCATGCGGTCGCGCCCGCTCTATCGCTTGACGACTTCCTCGTGCCCAACGCCGACGTGCCGACCAGGCTGACGAAAGATTTGTTCCCCATGGACCGCACCGTGAGCTACGATGGCCACCGCCGCCCGCTCACGTCCTTCCAGGTAACCGTGCTCGGTGACGGCTCTGTCTTCATCGGCTTCGTCGCCAACCACGCCGTCGTGGACGGCACCTCCTTTTGGCACTTCTTCAACACGTGGGCGGGTCTCTGCCGCGGCGCGCCTGTCCAGCCGCCGGACTTCCGCCGCAACTTCTTTGGCCACTCCACAGCCGTCCTCCGCTTCCCCGGGGGCGTGGGCCCTGCGGTGACGTTCGACGCCGAGGCGCCCCTCCGCGAGCGAATCCTCCACTTCAGCGCTGCTGCAATTCGGGAGCTGAAGGCAACGGCCAACAACCGGAAAATAACCGGTAAAGATGACGAGGTTAACGGCAAGCTCGTGCATGATTCGAAGGTTCAGGGAGGCTGCAGAGAGATCTCCTCCTTCCAATCTCTATGCGCGCATATATGGAGGGCCGTGACGCGCGCGCGGCGGCTGCTGGCGGCCGACGCGACGGCGACGTTCCGCATGGCGGTGAACTGCCGGCACCGTCTGCGCCCGGCGATCTCCAAGCTCTACGTCGGCAACGCCATCCAGAGCGTGGCGACGACGGCGACGGTGGCCGAGCTGGCATCCAACGACCTGCGGTGGGCGGCGGCCAGGCTGCACGCGACCGTGGTGGCTCACGAGGACGGCGCCATCCGGCGTGCCGCGGCGGATTGGGAGAGCGCGCCCCGGTGCTTCCCGCTGGGCAACCCCGACGGCGCGGCGCTCACGATGGGGAGCTCGCCCCGGTTCCCGATGTACGACGGCAACGACTTCGGCTGGGGCCGCGCGCTCGCGGTGCGGAGCGGCCGCGCCAACAAGTTCGACGGCAAGATGTCGGCGTTCCCGGGCCAGGCCGGGGACGGCAGCGTCGACGTCGAGGTGTGCCTCTCCCCGGACACCATGGCTTGCCTCCTCGGCGACGACGAGTTCTTGCAGTACGTGTCCCATCATGCACCGTGATGCAGAAACGCATCTGGTCACCCGCATTGTTGTACCACTACAGTACTAGGCCATGAGATTGACATGGGCGTCTCTGATGTGGTCACTGGACATGCTGCCACTCTACCGTTACTGGATTTGTATGCTTGCAAAAATATCAAGTGCTAGTCGGTTACTCGGTATCTGCATTAGGAGTGACCAGGTAGGTAGGTACAGAGCGATGCTCAAGAGTGGAATCGAGTCGTACCAAAGAGACGGCGAAGTGATTAAGTCGTGTGGTTCTGTTCGATCCTTCTTCTGGAATTAATATGGGTTAACCCAAATATTATATTATAATTAATTCCTAGTAAATCTTAAAAGCCTATGTGTAAGTGCTAAAACTGTTTAGTTCTACATGGAGAGATTAAGAGGAGTGGCACCAGTTTAAAAGGTGGAACGTGGTAGCCTCTCTCGTGGAATTGGAAAGAAACAACACACGCGCTTTTTCCGCCGCCGTCGTCGTGCCGTCTTGTATGTAAATGTGTGTGTCAGTGCGGGTAGCGATTTTCTTTATCTATTCGAAAATCGAAACACACTGACTCGTAATTGATGGCGAATCAATGGTAAACCTTTGGTGAACAGAGTTCTGGTGAATCAATAGCAACCTTTGGCCTTTCGATTCTACTTCTTGATGACGACTATTGGCCTTTGGACTCCTTTCTTTTGGCTATTTAAGAGAACTAAGAGTACTGGTTCTCATTCGATCTTTCCACTTCCACAGTTCAGAATTCCACAGTTCTTGTTGCTATCTTTAGCGATCTCCATCCCGGCGAGACGCGTGTACGGCCGCACCGGGAGAGCAAGCCTCCGGAACCTCGTCCTTGAAGGTTTGCACGAGTGAGGACGAATAAGGTTTTTGGGAAGCGTTAAGCGATCGCTTTCATTGCTCTCTCGCTACGTTCTACATCAATCTGTCGTCTACTACGTTCTACATCAACTGCACGTCTACTACCGCTACGCCATGACGAACGACGTCCTCATCAAGAACTCTGCTGCAACTTCTTCTTCTACATAATCTGGGTATGTCTATATCTTTCTTGTTAGTTGGTTTGCTTTACTATTGTTGTCTTGAACATTGAGATAGGAATACTAGCTTCTGTTCTTCTAGAATCTGGTATTGCTATAATGTTCTTTGTGATCTGCTTTGTGAAAATAGCTAGAGTATTTTCTATATTTTATCTAGCATATGTCTGAATTAAAGTAATTCAAAAATTACTTATATACTCATCATTCGTGGTGCCATACTGCCATGGTAGTTGTGAGTTTTGGAGTTAACGAAAGATATCATAACCGATATCATGGTTATGGCACAGAACGTTTGCTGTGATCTTGGAAGGAAAAAAGAAGAACGGCATATCACGCTATTAATTGTGTGTTGAACCCTGACGTTTTGTAGATAGAGTAGCTTGCGTTTGCAGGGGAGGGGAGTGCTCTGCTTAAGGAGAAGGAACGAATCTTTTTCTTTTTCTTTTTCTTTTTCTTTTTTGTTGAGAGAGAGGAAGGAACAAAATCATTAAACTAACAGGGCTTGAGGCGCCGTGCGAACTGTGGCCCATTAGTCATCGTTTCACCAAAACGAACCCACTACCTCAGTTCGGCTCGGCCCTCCTGACAAAAGGATGGCCTTCGGCCCAGTTTCAGGGCCACTCTTGTTGCTGTCTACATGAATTTTGCTCGAACAAGTAGAAGTCCACTAAAAAATTATCTTGCCAATCCTCCGATCCAAACGAACATTTCTAAATGAATCAGTTGTGCGGAACGGTTCTTTTAGAGCATGCAGTGTTTAGGGGATGCTTAACAACAAAAAACTAATTTTTCTTGTTACATAGGATAGATAGGATGCTTATTTTGTAGTATTGATGTTCGATTAGACATCGGTGCTTATATATAAAATTATATATAATTAATAGATAATACAATCATCTAAACACTTATAAAAGAGATGTTTGCATTGGAGAAAATGACTTTTACATCGGTGTCTGATGACATGACTATACCCTCTTTTTTTAAGCACATATATATAACCATCTTGTATTGGTGCATGCTCTTACGACGGCCTTTTCCACCTGTAGAGAAACTCAGCGTAGGCAATACGCCTGTGTTCCCACCACTAGGAACTAGTACGGCCCCGTACTTGCGTTAGTAACAAAAGCCCATCCGTAAGTGATATCTTTCTAGTTTCTACCCTAGTAGTTGTCGAAGGAAAATATACGGTGTGGACATTTTACCTTAGGACCAACCGAACCGTTAGTGTAGTTTAGTATCGTATTGTTTATTTTTTGAGATATCACACCTCCTCAGCCTATATAAAGAAGGATACAGGCTGCCCATTGTACACACATCCAAAAGATATGAACAAAGAGAGAATGCTATCCGTCTTTGTGTTGTTTTTTTGTCCTTTTTTTGTTTTTTTTTTGTGTGATTGATGGTCGGCAACGCGTGACTTATGTCTATTCTGTAACAGTAGTTTTTTTTTTACCCTGCTGACTGAGTTAGTTGAATACATATTCTTCTTTTTTACACTCTGAATACAGATTCTTGACCCTGCGTTTCTGATTTGATTGAAGTCATTGAATTAGGTGCGGCCTTTGTGGTCTGCTTCACTCGGGAGGAGTTACAGTTAGCTTCAGAGTTCAATCAGGTAATCTTTATTGTGCACTGCACGCAAATGTTTTTTATTTCTGGATTTGCTATTGATTAGCCGTCTGATAATTTATTAAAAATAAGTCACATTTTTTTTTATGTTGGATCTTGCATAGTGATTCATGCTTCGGAAGGACTTTCATCCTCTTCAGTAGCCATTGGTAGCGGTGGTTAGGGTTTGTGATCACCGTGTTCAAGTTTGGGTTCACTTGGGCCTGACTACAGAGCCATGGGATAGAGGTGGGGGTCGTGGTGTTGACGCTGGTCATGGGATAGAGGTGGGCGGTTGGTGGTGTGGCCGTGTGGTTCTTCTGGGGATTTTTTAAAATAATATTATTTTAATTAATAATTATAAAATTAAATAATTAATTTTTTTGTAAAAATAGTATCTTGTTGTGACCACAGGGTGAATAGTACCCTGCCACTAAATAAAACAGTGTCTAGATATAAAAAGATGGATTTTGCCCCTCCCCCCTCATTCCCACCACATTCCAGTCGAGGGCAAATAGAAGGGAGGAGAGAAGAGGGAAAGGAAAGAGGAGAGAAGAGGAGAAAAATGCGCGATGAATTCCTGTCGGTTCGTCGTGGAGGAGAGAGAAAGAAAGAGAAAGAGAAGGATATCATATTGTCTACCTCGTAGGTAAATTTTTTTACAACTTTGAAATTTAATTTGAAACCCTGGTAGGTTAGTAAATAAAAGTAGCGATTGAGAATTGATTCCATTAGATCATTTTTAGCTGTAGTGTAGACTGTTTTAGTTTAGATTATTGTTGTAGTTTAGATAATTTTTACACGGATTTTTTTTAGAACTACGGAAAATAGTAAGGTAGCTCTAAAATTCTATAGAAATTCCAAATTAGCTAAATAGGGGGTGTAGAGCCTATTTAAAATATTCCTAGTTTTATTTATGTTCTTATTTTTGCATGGTAAATGCCGATAATACATTTTAAATACAAAAAAATAGCAAGGTAGCTCTAAAATTTTGTAAAAATTCCAGAGTAGCTAAGTAGGGTGTGTAGAGCCTGAGTAAAATATTCCTAGCTTCAATTTTGTTCTCATTTTTGCATGGTAATTATTATGTAAATGCTGAGAATACATTTTAAACGCGAAAAATAGCAAGGTAGCTCTAAAAATTCTGTAAAAATTCCAGAGTAGATAAATAGGGTGCGTAGATCCCGATTAAAATATTCCTAGCTTCAATTCTATTCTCATTTTTGCACAATACATATTCTATAAATGCTGAGAATACATTTTACACGCAGAAAATAGCAAGGCAGCTCTAAAAATTCCGTAAAAATTCCAGAGTAACTAAATAGGGTGTGTAGAGCCTAATTAAAATATTCCTAGCTTCAATTCTGTTCTTATTTTTGCATGGTAAATATTTTGTAAGTGCCGAGAATACATTTTAAATACGAAAAATAGCAAGATGGCTCTAAAATTTATATTAAAAATCCAGTGTAGCTAAATAGCGTGTGTTCTTAGCTTCATTATGTTCTCATTTTTGCATGGTAAATATTCTGTATATGCTAAGATAATCTTTGAAATATTGTCAATCTTAAATTTTAGGTATGGTTGCCCTAGGAAATGCCGCGCAGTGGTCGTATGAGCTGCTTGACCCAACCATTGACGCGACTCATCGTAGTCGCCTCAGTACTATTATCCCGCAGGAGGGCGAACAACCCATTGAGTTTGGCGCATTGCGGCTGCGCATACCCATGAGGGCATGGAGGGTAGACCCACGTTGGGTTTCGCGGTATGTATAGTTCTGACCTTCTTGTAATTAATTTCAGTCTGACTTGTGTGGGTGAACTCACGTATGTTCTTAATCCTTTCGACACAGGTTGAGACTGGCAGGCCTACTTCCACTAGTTAGGATGGTGGAGGCGACGTGGGAGGACGTCGCCGCTAAGGTGTCTACATTGAGGCGGTTTCCGTACGACCGATGCATCTTGATAGCGCTGGTTGACCGGTGGAGGCCGGAGACGCACACGTTCCACTTTTCGTGCGAGGAGATGACGCCGACGCTGCAGGACGTGGGTTACCTGACCGGGTTGCCCTACACAGGCTTGTAGCGTACGACGTCTCAGACATGTGGCGCACGAATATCCTCGGGAGGTTCTAGGGGTTGCTACCGGCCATCACTGGTTATAGGGAGTTCTCCAGCATGCACGGGCCGACGCTAAAGTGGATCATCTAGTTCGACGTAAGTATTTATAACTTGCATTTCTGCTTCAATTCTTTTCTTCAATTTAGTGATGTGTCTCTGTCTTCTTGCAGTTGGCTGCCCTGGAATCGGACACACTCGAATACACAGTGAGGAGGTACTTCGAGGTGTACTTGTCGTGGCTCTTCGGGTGAGTCATGTTTCTAGGGTCCCATGGTGACAGCGTGGACAAGCACATGATCCACTACGCACAGGAGCTGGCGAACGTGGAGCTGAACATGATCCTGCCATACGCCTGGGTCCCAGCGGTGTTGTGCGTGACGTACCGCGGCTGTGGATATCATAGGGATATGCCTGAGATCTTAGGATGATGTTACAATTGGTAATGCCGCTTACGGTTTGTCGAAACACGCGTTTTCGGCAAAGTTGAGATCGCTGTCAGGTCAGGTGCGGTCTGACCGGTCAGCGGTCCGACCGACTATTTTGGCGGTCAGACCGGCCCTACCTCGAGTGAATTTTTGGCTAAGTCCCAAGGGGCGGTCAGACCGGCCAAAGTGGCGGTCTGACCGGTTTTCACTTGTTTCATCGGCCAACTGGTGGTGATGATTGTTGGGTTAGGTCAAGTTCATGGGTTTTATGCCATATGTGTTGCATGATGCATGTTTTGACTAACGTGGGTCAAGTTGTGAAGAACTTGTTCTCGGATTCAATTTCTTTGCCTATTGATGTGCAGGTTGCTTGGAGGTCAATGACGGTCAACGGCGAGGAGAATCGGGACTAGACTTAGAGAGCTGAGGTCCAGAACGATCAGGGATGCCGGGTGAGGTCAATGGAGTCAACCATGACGCAAGAGGACAAAAGGTGACCGAGCAGGCGATTCGGTTACAACAGGTTGGATCAAGCGGCGGGGTCGGTGCAAGTGCCATGGTGGTTTCGGTGGGAGCCGGATGGGAGAGACTTGCCGACATGATGAGAGCTGCGGGATCAACCTACACGTGGCGAAGCATGGGAGATGCTTCACGCAGTTGAGACTCGGTCTTTGCAAAAAGATCGAGAAGGGGTATTTTGGTAATTTCACCAAATACCGCTTTGGTGACCTTTTGCCAACTCACGGCACAAGATGGTGCAAGGTGAAGAGGATTAGGTCAAGAGATGAAGACGACGCTTTAAAAGGCGTGCGTATGTGCCCTGTTTGTTTTGGGCCTTAACAGGAGCCCATTAGGGTTCAATCTTCTAGAAGGTCTAAGCCTCCACTATAAATAGAGAAGGGAGGTGGCTGCACCCCCTCAACCCTTTCATTGTGTTTGAAACCCTAGTTTGCTTAGGGAGAGGATTAGTGGAGGTTAGGGTTCTAGAGAGTTGGATTTGATTTCGTGCTCATGTATTGAGTCTTTGTCCTCCATTGATGGAGTAGCTGTAAACCAATACCATATCAAATCAATCCAAAGAAAGTTCCATCAAAGATGAGTCTATTTGCTTTCTTTCTCTCTATTTGGTGATTTGTGGTCTTTCTTTGATCCCCATGTGGGAACCCATCTAGGATCATCTTGATCATCAATCACCCACGAGCAAGTCTTTAGATCATATTTTCGTTTTGACTCGGTTTTTGAAGCACCTTCGTTTAAACTGAAAAAGATAGAAACTTTGGCTTGGATCTTCAAAATCTCCGATTGGAATAGGTTCCTAATATCTTTGAGAATGTATGTGTCAAGTTTCGTGGAGTTTGACCTCACGGATTAAAAGTTAGATCGTTTTGAGGTTTGAGTTTTCAGTTGTTCTTACATTTCGATAGAATCGGTCGATCGCCAGAAGTAAGCGGTCGAGGCAGGCCGTGATCGAACCGCCAATTCAACGTCGATCAGACCGATTTCTAGGGTTTGAACCTAGTTTGATCTTTTGCCTTGGAGATTTTGGTTTGGATTCAATACAAGTCTTCTGCTGTACTTGTAGATTGATCTTCATAGCTTCTATAGCTACTGGAGTGAGATTGGTGTTGAATCTGACCTTTGTGAAAAAGTGAGCGTGCTCCTATTCAACCCCCCTCTAGTCGTCTTTTCGGTCCAACAAGTGGTATCAGAGCCTGGTTAGTTCAATCTTGATCTTAACCGGTCACTGAACTTGGTGATGGATAAGTACTCGACCAAGCCGCATGTCTTTGATGGGCTCGACTATGCCTATTGGAAGAATCGCATGCGAGTTTTCCTTGAGAGCGAAGGACAAGCTATATGAGAGGTTGTTCGAGCCCGCTTCGTTTTGCCCGGTTTGCTCTGGCTTCCCGGCGTGACCCTCTTGGCTAACAACAACAAGGCAAAGAACCTTCTATATGCTGGACTTGGTAGGCAAGAGTACGATCGGATATGCAACCTTGAGACCGCACATGAGATCTGGCACACCCTCGAAACCTACCATGAGGGATCGTCCCAGATCAAGCAAGTGCGCCAGATGGTCTACAAGGGAGAGTATAACAAATTCGAGATGCGTCCTGGTGAGAGCATCGATGACGTTTTTACTCGCTTTAACAAGGTGATCAATCAGATGAGAGTTGTTGACATTGAGTACTCTCAATCTGAGAATGCCACTACCTTTTGGCTGCAATCAACACCAAGGAGTGAGAGATCAAGGCTATTGCTATTGAGGAGAACGTCGATCTCTCTACTCTCACTTTGGAGCTGCTTTATAGCAAGCTCAAAACTCATGAGATCAAGAGAGGTAGCCTTCCTAAGAAGGATAACATGGCTTTGGTGGCTGATCCTCTCAAAGGGACTCTGATGGTTCTTCCGAGTCTTCTTACGGTTTTTCTCTTGCGTGTTTATCTCGCTATTCAAGAAGAAGAGTTTGAGAGTCTTCTGAGGCTGATTTAGCTCTTTTAGCCAAGAAAGTCACATGGGCATATAACAATGTTAGAAACAAGAAGAGAGGTGGCCTGTGACATGCTATGAGTGTGGAGAGCTATATCACATCAAGACAAGCGCCCCAAGCCGAAAGGTAAGGGCAACATAAGGATGAGAAGCTCGCTGGAAGAAGCCTCAAGAGGGCAAGCCCAAGTATGATCTTTGCCAAGCTCATGAAGGTACTCACCGGGTCCTTGCCTTTTGGAGATCAATCCATGAGCGATGTGGACTCGGGAGCGAGGAGGACAAGGAGGAGGAGATCCTCAAGACAAGAAAGGGAAGGCCAAGGACTTCAGGCATGTGCTAAGCTTGGCCGACTCACGTCGGCCCGATGACAACGATGAGGTACCTCTCTCCTATGATGTTCTTTCTGCTAGATGCGATAACATGTATGAGCAATTGCTTAGTCAGGATAAGGCTTTAGAGTTCACCATGGCTAGGAACAAGGATCTAGAGTCACAAGTCGAGAGTTTGAAATTAGAGCTTGTGAATGCTAAGAGTATAGATGTTGATGAATGTTCATCCTGCCATGCTTTGCACTCCGAACTGTCTAAACTGCAATCTACTCATGATATTGCTTTGCATCAACTTGAAAATGCTAGGACTGAGCTAATTGATGTCAAATCTGCTCCATGTGAAAATACTTAGAGTCTAGCAAGTTGGATGCTTCAGGGAATGTTAAATCTAGCTTTTGCGATTTCTGCATAGAACGTGAACATGAAGTCAAAGACATTTTAGAAGCAGTTAGAGCTAAATATGCCAAGCTTAAGGACACAATTGAGTCTACACCTTGTGCCTCTTGTGCAGCCTATAAGCTTGAAGTTGCTCATCTTAAGGAGAAACATGCGAGAGCCATTAAGGCCAAGACTTGTGAGTCATGTGTTAATTTTGGAGAAGAAAATGCTTACCTTAAGGATACATTAGAGAAATTCTCTAAAGGTAAGAAATAGCTAAACATGATTCTGGACACGTCTAAAACTCCTTATAAGAAGCAAGGTTTATGATACAACTCTGCCCAGGACAAATCCAAGCCTAATGCCATTCAGGTCTTGAAAAATGGCTTAGTTGAATTCAAAACCCATCCTGCAAAAACTGTTTTTAAATCTGCAAGGTTTGTCCAACCTTCTTTTGAGGCAAAAGGTGCTTCTCCTAGTGGTACCAAATACTATCGCACCTATTGCAAGAAGAGTGGACATTTGGTAGAGTTCTGTTGGCGTAGGTTGAAAAATGCTAGGAGAGATATTGCTAGAATTTCATCTAATCAACCTAGAGCTTTTATGAGACATGGTCACTTAGAAAAGAAGAAACCTGGTCTAGGATTTGTTGCACATGCTCACCATCATGTTTTTAGACAGGATGCATCTCATGTTCGTGTTACCATTGCTGATAATAGAACTACAAATAATATCAAGGATAGCACATCTGCTTTGCATACTACTTTCATGAGACGTGTGTCTTAATCTTTGGGTTCCCAAGTCGCTTTTAACTAACTTGATGTTGAGACACATCGTTCTTTTGTGCCTTGATTTTTTAGGATCACCGCGGAAGGAGGAAGAACACGTGGTTCGTCGACTCTGGCTGTTCACGCCACATGACCGGAGACTCAAGATGGTTCACTTCCTTCACGCGGTTGAAGGGTGATGACTTCATCACCTTCGGAGATGATACACAAGGGCGGATCGAAGGAACTGGATCGATTAGGGTGAACGACAAGTTCATTCTCAAGGACGTTGCTCTTGTGGACAAGGTAAGGTACAACTTGCTTTCTATTTCGCAGCTTCTTGATGATGTCTACGAAACTCGTTTTAAGAAAAATGCATGTCGTGTGCTTGATTCTGCTGGTGAGCTTGTTTTGGGATTTCTAAAGTTGGTAGAATCTTTGGAGCTGATTTTTCTGAATCTCTTGCTGGATCTCTCAAATGTTTAATTGCCTCTTCTTCTGATCTCTGGCTTTGGAACTGACGTTTGGGGCACATTGGTTTTGATCATCTCACGCGAGTTAGCGGCCTTGATCTCATGAGAGGTTTGCCTAAACTCAAAGCTATCAAGGATGCTGTATGTGCGCCCTATAGGCATGGCAAGCAAGTTGCCGCCTCACACCCTTCATTGACTATGGTCATGGTGACGAATGGAGACGGTTGCTTCATATGGATCTTGTTGGTCTGCTAGGTTCGATCGATTGGTGGCAAATGGTATATTCTTGTCATAGTTGATGATTTTTTGAGATACTCTTGGGTATTCTTTTTTGCTTCGAAGGATGAGGCTTTTCATCATTATCATGATCTTGTTCTTCATTTGGCTTCTAAACTTCCTGGTACCTTGAGAGCGATCCGCAGTGATAATGGCACGGAGTTCAAAAATACTTCTTTTGCCTCTCTTTGTGCTGAGCGCGGTATTAAGCATCAGTTCTCTTCTCCACACGTCCCTTAACAAAATGGCGTTGTGGAAAGGAAGAACAGAACTTTAGTCGAGATGGCTAGGGCGATGCTAGATGAGTATAGCACAGAGGAGGTTTTGGGCGAAGCTATTACTCTGACTTGCCGTATTTCAAACCGTCTCTTTTTGAGACCGTCTTTGGGCAAGACTTCTTATGAGCTTCGATTTGGCAGAAAATCCTCTATTTCGCATTTTCTAGTCTTTGGATCGAAGTGTTTCATTTTGAAAACAGGAAACCTAGATAAATTTGAATCAAGGATTTGTGATGGTTTATTTCTGGGTTATCCTGCTCATTCGAGGGGTTTTCGAGTTTTTAATGTTGAAACTAACATTGTCCAGGAGACATGCAATGTCACTTTTGATGAGACTAGCCCTCGAGCTAGATCCGATGTTTCAGGTGACTTACAGGTGACAGAGAGTATTTTTTGTTGAAGAAGATGAGGATGAACTTGATACTGCTCCTCCACTGTTTCTTGATGTTCTGTGCAAAATTGCCCAAGTTCGAACACTCTATGACTGCTTCACCTCAAATTGAGGCTCCTGCTGCGACTTCTTCATCAGCAGTACCTACGGAGGTCGAGGAGACGTCATTTTTCCCAAGCGCTCCTTTGCACATTCAGAAGCAACACCCTCCAGATCAGATGATTGGTAATCTCCATGAGCGAGTCACTCGCTCCAGGTATCATGATCCGAGTCTTTTCTCCCACTCTGCATTTGTAGCTTCTTTTGAACCCAAAGATATATCACATGCTTTATCTGATGCTAGTTGGGTCAATGCCATGCATGAGGAGTTAGAGAATTTTGAAAGAAATAAAGTTTGGAACCTTGTAGAACCTCCTAGTGGGCATAATGTTATAGGAACCCGTTGGGTGTTCAAAAATAAACAAAATGAGGATGGTTACGTGGTTAGAAACAAGGCTAGATTGGTAGCTCGGGGCTTTAGCAGATTGAGGTTAGATTTTGATGAGACCTTCGCTCCTGTTGCTAGACTAGAAGCCATTCGCATCTTGCTTGCATTTGCTGCATCTAAAGGTTTTAGGTTGCATCAAATGGATGTTAAGAGTGCCTTTTTGAATGGTTTTATAGAGGAGGAAGTGTATGTTAGACAACCCCCTAGCTTTGAGAATTCCAAGCATCCTGATCATGTTTACAAGCTATCTAAAGCCTTGTATGGTCTTAAGCAAGCCCCTAGAGCTTGGTATGATATGTTTAAGACTTTCTTGCTTAAGAATGATTTTGAAATAGGAAAAGTAGATAAGACTCTTTTCATTCTTAGGCATGGCAATGACTTCCTGCTTGTTCAGATATATGTTGATGATATTATCTTTGGTGGTTCCTCTAATGCTCTTGTTTTCAGTTTTTCTGAGACCATGTCCAGGGAATTTGAGATGAGCATGATGGGAGAACTCAATTACTTTTTGGGGCTACAAATCAAGCAGTGCAAGGAAGGGATCTTCGTCCATCAAACGAAGTACACCAAGGATTTGCTCAAGCGTTTTGAGATGGATGACTGCAAGCCGATCGCCACTCCCATGGTGACTTCGACTGTTTTGGATCCAGATGAGGAAGGACAAGCCGTGGATCAACGCGAGTACCGCAGCATGATCGGCTCCCTTCTGCACTTGATGGCCTGAAGACCGGACATCCACTTCGCGGTCTGCCTCTGCGCGAGGTTTCAGACGTCTCTGAGGACTTCACATCGCCAAGCCGTTAAGCGCATCTTCGGGTATTTACACTCTACCCTTCAATATGGCATTTGGTTTTTCTGCTCGTCTTCTTTGTCCATTCGGGGGTTTTCTGATTCTGATTTTGCGGGCTGTCGGCTAGATAGGAAGAGTACCTCTAGCACATGTCATTTCTTAGGCACTTCTCTTATCTCTTGGTCATCTAGGAAGAAGTCTTTTGTTGCACAATCCACTGCTGAAGCTGAATATGTAGCTGTTGCTAGTTGCTGTAGTCAGATTTTGTGGATGGTGTCCACTCTTAAGGACTTTGGGTTAAACTTTGCTAGTGTTCCTCTTTTCTGCGATAACACTTCTACTATTAACATTGCTAAGAACCCAGTGTAACATTCTAGGACCAAGCACATAGACATTCGCTATCACTTCCTTAGAGACCATGTTGAGAAAGGTGATATGGTGCTGCATTTTGTGGAGTCCGAGGCTCAGTTGGCTGATATCCTCACCAAGCCTTTAGACCCAACAAGGTTTGCCACCTTGAGGAGTGAGTTAGGGGTAATTTATCCCTATGGGTTGGTTTGAGGGGGAGTTTGATCTTTTCTGATCTCACCTCGTTAATTTGATCTTTTCTTGATTTTCTTTTGAGCTTGTTGATCTTTTTGATCTTTTTAGGCTTTTTATGTTTTTTTTGAACTTTTCTTGCATCTCATTGTATCATATTGCATTCACACGAAAAATACAAAAAGATGCATTCTAATATAAGCTTTTCTACTTATCTTTTAATTGATGAAGCTTTGCTTATTACCCTTTGGAGCTTTAGTATTTCAATTCTTGCTCAATGCCATGTCTAGTTCTTTGACTTGCCAGAATTATCATGCTTTCACATGTGTAGCTAAGTCTTTGCTGTACGAGCTAGAACTTTAAGACAACTCGAACTAAAAACTGCAATCTGTGGATGCTTTAGTTAGTTGCGCAATAGTGCTCCTTTTGTGATATTGGCCCTGTCAAAATTGCTTTGTTAGCTCTTGAATCTAAAATTGATTATTACTTGAGCTTCTTGTGTTTCTAATAATCTAAAAATGCTCTTGTGAAAATGAAAAATGAAAAATCAATTTCAAGATTGTCTTATGCTTAAATTGTGCCAAACTACTCTTACGAGACTGCATGTCGTAGATATGAACTTGGAGATAGTTTGATGATCCAGACGATCTCACGGGGACTGCTTGTCAAAACTGACATGAACCTCAAGATTTGTCGCCCTAGTAGAAGCTTAGGAAGAGTTTGTGGATGGCTCCTAGTCCAGGATCTTCTTCACTAAGATATACCTTTAATCTACTTCTGGTCGAAGCTTAGGAAGAGTTTGTGGATGGCTCCTAGTCTAGGATCTTTTCACTAAGTTAGACCATTAGTCAACTTCAATATTCATTGCAAATAAAAAATTGTTGAAAAATGGGCGTTTGAGAAAATTGAGCAAAATGATTCATTTCAGGACCTGTTTGTCTCTTAATGTGGTCTTTGTTAGCTTTTTGATCTAACTTTGACATTTTGACACGGCCACTATCATTTTAGGATCCCTGTTGACGAACTTGCTAGATTTGAAGCTTTGCTTAAATTGATCAAATTTATTGCTAGCGCTGTTAGGCTTTATATATTATTTGTGCAATTTTAGAAATGCTAGCTTGTTCTTTTGGGTAATCTCCAAAGCTTTTTGTAATCAAAAATTTTAAAAAAATGAAGCCACTCCATTGCATTTCATGCATGCTCATTCTTATACTTTTTGCTCATTCTGCATTTGTTATCTCTAGACGAGAGGAAGGCGTGATTCCTTGATAACTCCATTGGCAAAGGGGGAAAAGATGGTTGAAAAATAGGAGAAAAAGGGGAGTTACGAAAAAGGGGGAGTTACTTGGAGAAGAATTGAAAATTTGAGATTTTCTGAAATTTGAGGATCATATTGAGGGGGAGTTTCTTATTTGCATTTTTATGGTCTTATTGCTACTTCTGAACTTGAATTGCAATTCTTGATCCTCACAATGATCAAAGGTCATATCGAACAATTGTTCTTTCATATGGACCTTAAGTGAGATTTTGCCCTTTTCTGAAAATTGAAGCTTTCTTGCTTTCTTTTGCCGTATCTCACTTGCCTATGCTTTTCTGAAGCCAACTTGGTCATTTCCTGTGCTTTCTCTTGCATTTGGACCAAGTTGTGCCTTCGTGCGAAAATGTCGTGTTTTTTACTTTTCAAACCTTTAAATTTGCATTTGTGGAAAATTGCCAATGTGTTCATCAAGGGGGAGATTGTGGATATCATGGGGATATGCCTGAGATCTTACGATGATGTTACAATTGGCAATGTCGCTTATGGTTTGTTGAAACACTTGTTTTCGGCAAAGTTGAGATCATTGTCGGTCAGTCTTGATCGGCCGGCGTTAAGCCTGTGATCGACCGGCCAATGTCCGCCAAGCCATTTTGGCGATCGACCGCCCTTCCTCGAGTGGATTTTTGGCTAAGTCCCAGGGGGCGGTCAGACCGGCCAAAGTGGCGGTTTGACCGGTTTTCACTTGTTTCATCGGCCAACTGGTGGCGATGATTGTTGGGTTAGGTCAAGTTCATGGGTTTCATGGCATATGTGTTGCATGATGCATGTTTTGACTAACGTGGGTCAAATTGTGAAGAACTTGTTCCCGCATTCAATTTCTTTGTCTATTGATGTGCAGGTTGCTTAGAGGTCAATGACGGTCAACGGCGAGGATGATCGGGACTAGGTTTGGAGAGTTGAGGTCCAGAACGATCAGGGATGCCGGGTGAGGTCAATGGAGTCAAGCATGACGCAAGAGGGACAAAGGTGACCGAACGAGCAGTTCGGTGCAACGGGTTGGATCAAGCGGCGTGGGGGTCGGTGCAAGTGCCATGGTGGTTTCGGTGGGAGCCGGATGGGAGAGACTTGCGGACATGATAAGAGCCGCTGGATCAACCTACACGTGGCGAAGCATAGGAGGTGCTTCACGCAGTTGGGACTCGGTCTTTGCAAAAAGATCGAGAAGGGGTATTTTGGTAATTTCACCAAATACCGCCTTGGTGACCTTTTGCCAACTCACAGCGCAAGATGGCGCAAGGTGAAGAGGATTAGGTCAAGAGATGAAAATAGCGCTTTAAAAGGCGTGCGTGTGTGTCCCGTTTGTTTTGGGCCTTAACGAGAGCCCATTAGGGTTTAATCTTCTAGAAGGTCTAAGCCTCCACTATAAATAGAGGAGGGAGGTGGCTGCACCCCCTCAACCCTTTCATTGTGTTTGAAACCCTAGTTTGCTTAGGGAGAGGATTAGTGGAGGTTAGGGTTCTAGAGAGTTGGATTTGATTTCGTGCTCATATATTGAGTCTTTGTCCTCCATTGATGGAGTGGCTGTAAACCAATACCATATCAAATCAATCCAAAGAAAGTTCCCTCAAAGATGAGTCTATTTGCTTTCTTTCTCTCTATTTGGTGATTTGTGGTCTTTCTTTGATCCGCGAGTTTTTGCTTGGTTTCTTGCCTTGATCTAACTTGCTGTGACATGTGGGAACCCATCTAGGATCATCTTGATCATCAATCACCCACGAGCAAGTATTTAGATCATATTTTCGTTTTGACTCGGTTTTTGAACCACCTTCGTTCAAACTGAAAAAGATAGGAACTTTGGCTTGGATCTTCACGATCTCCGATTAGAATAGGTTCCTAATATCTTTGAGAAGGTGTGTGTCAAGTTTCGTGGAGTTTGACCTCACGGATTAAAAGTTAGATCGTTTTGAGGTTTGAGTTTTCGGGTAGTTCTTACATTTCGGGCAGAATCGGTCGATCACCAGAAGTAAGCGGCCGACGAGCCAATGCGGTCGATCCAATTCAACGTCGGTCAAACCGATTTCTAGGGTTTGAACCTAGTTTGATCTTTTGCCTTGGGGATTTTGGTTTGGATTCAATACAAGTCTTCCGCTGTACTTATAGATTGATCTTCATAGCTTCTATAGCTAGTAGAGTGAGATTGGTGTTGAATCTGACTTTTGTGAAAAAGTGAGCGTGCTCCTATTCACCCCCCCTCTAGTCGCCTTTTCGGTCTAACAGCGACCTATGCAGCGCATGCCATTGAAGGGATACGGGTAGGGTACACTAGTTGGTAATTCAAAAATCTACCATGTAAACCAGAAAGCCATGCAAGCAAGAGACCATAGATCGTTACCACTAGACGTGTAGTGCAGCGAAAGAAGAGTTGGAACAGTCTGATCCAACGTCGAGTGCATCGATGAAGTGGTCGTCGTCGTTCGTCCAATGTCCTCGATACTGATCCTCTCTTCTAGCAACCTATCGTGTTTCTTGCGAAGGTTGTGGATCGTCCTCGTTAAACACAGTAGCAACCGCAATAGTACCTCTACAGTATCCACACATCCAGGGATGGAACACCGTACATCGGTGTACTAGCACCAATGCGCACTATAGGGTCTTTGAAAAGTCGACGGCTAGTGTTTTGGTGGAGCAACTCACATCATCTCTCCCAACAGCCTCATGTATCCTCTTATAAAGAGCCCATGACGGATCCTATTCGAACTCGTTTGTTCTAACCCATTAAGTGTGTGACCCTGTAGGTTCATGTGTAATTGGTTACGACTCGGAAACTCCTTTTTGACCACGAGTCGTTAGCAGTTCCCAACAGGACATAACGATTCCCGAATACATATAAATTATATCGAACGAACCTTAGTGCAATATAATCTATGACTAGGTCCTTATCACTTACGACCAGTTCATATTTAGTCACGGCCAGTTCGTAACTCCTTGCGACCAGTTAGTGATTGTATTCGACCAGTTTACGACTAGTCTGTATCTGGTTGAACTGAACGACCTACTTGTGTATTCTCGCTTCGCCTCACGATATCTGGTTGAATGCCAGGTGAGATAATTTGTCATCCATGGGCTGTTCAATACTTTATCGATCAAGTGACGGATAACTTCATGTTGTCGACTCTTCGGCCACTAGTGGCATGACCATGCACTTTCTTTATCTGACCACATCGAGGGGCTCAAAGATATCTCTCCTTTTATGTTAGGAGCGACAAATCCCATATCCAACCAGTCACATCCCTCCGCATATTTCATAGCATAACCGAAAGCTATCTTTATAACTATCCAATTACAGAGTAGCGTTTGGCAACCGCTAAGTGTACTATTTACACATGTAGAAAATCATGCTGATATCAAGTCTAAGGATTATACATCATTATTACTTGAAACCAATTGATGGCACATAAAATCATAACAATCTTAATAGTGTCTCAAGGTGGGTCAATCCAACACCATGTTCCCTAATATGTGTTCACATTATTGATTCGATATCCCCATATCCATGATCGGTGAAACATGATTATCAATCAATACATGTGCTAGTCGATAAATTACTAGTGTTCCAACTAGCGACATCAGACCAGGGATACATTTAGAATGATATCATATAAGTTAAAGAGCTCCACTAACAAGTCACATACTTGTTAATCTTTATAAATGATAATTCATTCAAGGAACATAATAACATTTATTCTATAACTCATAAACATAGACGTAATACAATCATCTCTATGATTGCCTCTAGGGCATATCACCAACAGCGTTGGGTTCCGGAGAGCTCCATCCTCTCCGTATGCCCGCTGCTTCTTTAGCTATTGTTGTTCGAGTGTTTCCAAATCGGACGACCATAGCTAGACCTGGGAGCCTACATCGACGCGATGTACACTATCGATGACCTCGCGGACCGGCTGACCATGGGTACGGTGTGGTGTCGCCGACGAGTAAGTTTTTTGAACCTTTAGTTCTTTTCATAATTTAATTTAATTGCATGTGCTAAGTTTTTGCTGTTCTATTCCACAGGTAACCTTCACTCCAATCACTACACATGCGTCCTACCCAGACTACGTTGTGATGTTCGATCAGTTGACGGATGACCGCGTCATCTGGACTCCGTACACTGCCAACAGGGTGTCAGCGCATGTACCCCGAGGCTTGTCCATCTAGTGCACACGAGACTGGTAGTACTGGTAGACGTGGAAGTTCTTGGTGCATGACATCTTCATGGAGGAGTACCACGTGCACCAGGTGATGTGTTAGTTCGGTGTACGTTAGGAATTCCCAGTGCGCTGGGGGCCGTTGGTGCCGTCGAACGTTCACGAGTAAGTTCACGTTTTTTTGTCTGTCATAGCCTTTCCCCTACGGACTTACGAATTTATCATTTCATCTTCCATAGGTACACCAGGAAGAGAGTAGTTAGTACAATTTCCTGGACCGAGAATATGACCCATTAGGTTGAGCAGTGGCTCCACGCCTTGGTGGACGTGCATCGGGAGGCTGCTCCCTACGACCCTAGTACATACGAGGAGTATATCGAGTGGTACTCCACTCGGACGAGGGTTCATTGCGTCAGGGTCGTGGACGACCCACCATGCCACAAGGCCACGACGACTGACACGTACCCCACCCAGCCGGACTCCGTATTTCATCGCGTGGTACGTATTAAACGGTCCATACTTCTTATTTTCTACGCATGCTTTCGGTTTCTAACTTGCTAATTCTGTGTACAGAACGATCTCCAAAGGGACATACACGTGTTGGCAAACTCCGTGCATAGTCTGACAATCGGGGAGCGGTACAACACGTTGAGGCAGGAGATCAGAGAGGTCATGGATTGGATCATAGATGCGACGAGGAGTGACATCCAGCTTACGTCGTGCCGTAGGCCGAGGGATGTGGTGGCCCCACTTGTGTGTGGACGGAGGGTGATCCATAGTGCGTCACACCCCACGGCTCCTCACCTGGACGTAGCGGCGGGTCCTCGTGGCACCGTGCTAGGAGTACCCCAGCGCCAGCTCAGTTCAAAGGTACACCTGAAACAGTTACGTCTGGTTATTAATTTCGAACTCCAGTAGTTACTAACGACATTTTCTTCTGGCAGGTCCTCAATACCATCCATACCAGAGGCAGGACTACACTGAGCCATTCGCTGTGATGCACCAATCAGGTATGTCTATGTTGTTTACACACATAGTGTACTATTTTAGCATTTCCTTCTTGTTTACATGCATAACATGTTGTTCCACATGTTGTAGACCCTTACCGGACGAGGAGATGGGGTCGTAGGAGGGAGCAAACTCCGAGGACTATGACGTCGCCCAGGAGTTGGCGCTACAGCGAGTGCGGTGGGTCTTCACACGGCGATAACAGCCAGGTCTTCATTGTTGTTTCAAAGCTGCACGGTGCGCCAGGGGCGAGCCAGCCGACGCAACACCCCCTCAAGACACACCCTCTAGGGACACCCCTCTCACGACACCCCCTCAGGTTACTCGCGTCAGTAGGGTACCTCAGCCGTCGGAGCCTTTGACGTACTCGCACCAACATCCGCAACCACCCCGAGCGAGGTTAGGGGCCACACGTGAGGTATGCCCCAAGAGGACCCGCGAGTAGATGTATTTATCTTATTATGTAAATATTAATTTATGTACAGCTTACATGAAATTATGCTAGTACTATGTTTCGATACTATTTATTCTTGTTGTGTGTATAGGTAATCGTGTGAGGGAGTTAGCATCACGACACCCCATACCACCCCTAGTTCTAGCCTTTTCGTACGTGAAATGGCTATACCATGTTTGCAAAGTACGTTGTGCATTTTTCATATTGCGTCACCGAATGAGGCTATTTTCAATAATGTGCCGCTGAAGGAGGCTATTAATAATATTTCGTCACTGAACGAGACTATTTTTGACATTGCGCTGCCAAAGGAGGCTATTTATAATATTACATCGCCGAACGGGGCTATTTTCGATATTACACCGCCGAAGGGGGCTACTTTTTATATTGCGCTGCTTAAAACACATTCCAAATATATTTGGTCACATCAAAACTCATAATTTTTTCTCTACCTCATATTTTCTTATCTTTAAAAAAATTATCAGTAGTGCGGACAATTATAGATATACCAAAATTGTAAATTTACTTTAATCGCAGAAAAGAGAACCTATGCCCATTTGAAATGACAACGGGCTCCTGTTGCCATTTCAAATGGCTTTAGGTTCCCTGTTCACTGTTTGCAGTGGCAACAAGGCACATGTCGCCGTTTCATCTAGCGACAGCTCCTGTCACCATTTGAAATGACGACATGATGTCATTTTTGCAATTTTTTTGACTATTTAATTTTGCAATTATTAATTAAAATAATATTATTCAAAAAATCCTTTGATGGGCCTGAGAGTCAAATTAATTAGGGCTTTGGGTGGTGGTAGATTTAGCAGTGATGACTCACCAAGGATTAGGAAGAAGGGGCTGTAGCGGGAGATCTAGTGACAGGGTGCATGAGACAGTAGCAGCGCAGTAGCACGTGGGTGGATTGGAGCGGTGATTGGAAATCCGTACAATTTTGATCTAATGTCTAAAAATGTGACACCTTACGCATACACAACGCAAAATTAGTGCGAGGGAGTTTTTTGTTGTTGAAACCCATTGTGGGGGAGTTGATGAGGACATGACCCCTATAGATACAACTATATTTGCTATGCTTGCTGTTCCAATTACTAGAGCTCGTGCTCGCCAACTAAATTATCAGGTAACTTAGTTTCTAGGAGTTCATAATTATTCCATTAAGGATGGATTGCTACCTAAGTCTTGTGATGTCATTCTACTCAGGAACAAAGGCAAGGGGAGTACCACTACTACCACAAGTCAGATCAGTTCGGAATCAGCCTGACAGCACAAGTTTAAAACATGCATAACTTTCACATACAGAGTCCGTTGGAGGTCCACGAGTACTTGATGGAAAGCTTATTTTGTCCTCTTTCCAACGGATCTGGCCTCACCTCCAAATGCTTTTTGTACTGACCGAAATCATCAAAATAAGATATCACATCACCTGTTTGGGCCAACTTGGGCTTTGTAATCGTACTCAACTTGGCCCATATGCCGACGACCCATTTGGGAGGGGTGGTTACTGTTCACATGAACAGTCACCCACGAATTAGTCCCACCCCTTTAGTTCTATTAGATGTGTGGCTCCTCATCCCCTATTTAAGGAGGCCGCACTCCCTCTAATTTTCTTGGATTTTGTTTATGTTTAGTTTGCCTTCGTTGCAACTTGTATCTTTTGCGTGTGTCGGTTAGACCAACTAATTAAGATCCTTTTTCAAAATCCCAACTCAATTCAATATTTCAATTCCTATTTGTAATTTCAGATTGCTTTATCTTGTTCTTGAGTGCTTCTTCGGTGTATGTAGGAATCGACCTTCGTGGTCAGGTAACCCAAGTATTCATGCACGGTTGATAACGACTTGTCAATCAGTTCAGCGATTACGTGGTTTCGAGCCTTGCGAGTTCGTAGCCAGGACCGTGAGAGTTGAGCGAAGACTACCGAACTTATCGTCTCATCGAAAGATCGGGCCAAAAAATAGGACCTTCGGATTCATCAGGTGGTATCAGAGCTACAGTTCATCGGTGAGAATTTTTTTTCCCTACAGTCCAAATAGCCACGAAAATAAAAAAAAAGGTTTAGTTCATCGTCCAAACCAATCTGTGCCTTTGCAATTTTTTCTTTTTAGTTTGCGTTGTTGAATTTTCGTTGCATCGTCGAGTCATTGTGCTGGTTTCCTGTCTAGATTGGTCTAGTTTAGGGTCTCTTGCAAATTGTCTAGTCTGTTCTTCAGGAAAAAGGCGCGCTGTCGACATATTAGTGCTGTCGAGATATTAGGGCTTGAATGCATGCCAAAAAAAATAGTAGATCAATCTGCGGCGCCACGCACGCGTGTGTCGCTCCGTCGCCTGGCAAGGTCATCCGCTAAGTCCTTCGTCGTCCTTGGTCCTCCAAAGATCGCAGCGTCCGCATCGGTAGCGTCGTCATCTAAGCGTCTTGACGGCGCATGGGATTGCGATAGCGCCCGTGAGCCGATCATCACCAGCACGCTCCAAGATCACCAGAAAACAATCGCCGTAGCTTGGAGCCCCTGCGCTCGCCCATGCGCGCGTGAGCACCCGACAGCAGCCTTCCCGCCAACCGGGCACCTTCACCCCGCCCGCGCAGGCCATGCACCCGCCGGCCCTGGCCGCCTCGCCGCGCCGCCACTTGAGCACATCGCCGCTCGGCCTACGCCGAACGACCACCGCCACGTCGCCCGCCTCGCGGATCAGCCAGCACCACCTCTACCACCGGGGCTGTCGTCAGGACAGCCGTCGCCGCCGCATCAGGGAGCCGAGCCACCGTTGCTGCTCCTTGCTACGCCGCTGCCACACCCGGTCCACTCTAGCTCCTCCCCGTATCGCTCGAGCCGCGCCACCGCTGCGTCGCCGTAGCCGAGCCGCCGCTGCTGCGGTCGATGCCGCCGCCACCGCTTGAGCCACCGCCGCTGCCATCTTCGCCAAACGGCCACCGCCGCCTTGGATCCTCCGTGCCTCGAGCCACACAAGACGCTGAACACCACCGCTGTTCGGAGAGGCGCCACGCTTGGTGAGGCCGCCGCTGCCTGCCGCCGAGCCGCCATTGCTTGCCACCGCCGCTATCGCCAAGCATTGGAGCTTTCGAGAAGCCAATAGTTATTTTGCTTTATTCCAGTTGCTTCTGAGCTATAAGGACCAAAAAAAAGAGAAAAAAAGGAAAGAGAAGAAAAAAAGAAGAGAAAGATAGAGAAGAAAAAAAAGGCAAAGAAGAAAAAAAGAAAGAAAGAGAAAAAATTCAGAGCTGCCTCTTTTCTTGACTTATTTCCTTGTTCAGTTTGGCATAGTCATCCATTGCTCGTTGGCCTTGATATTTCTTGTGATAGCCTTCCGTTGTTACTACTAGTCGTCTTGTGAGTTGCTCTAGCTAGGCTTGGTTTAGACTAGGACTAGCACTTGTGACTAGTACTTTGAACCGCTATTCAACTTTGCATACTGATTTGAACAATTGCTACTCCTTTGCTACATACTAGCCTTCCGAGCTCCACTTCCTACTAACTCAGCAGGTGCCGCTTCTCGCAATCGTTGGACTAATCGCAAGTGAGAGTATCACGAACCAGCCACCGGTTGTACCACTTCCTTGCTACATTGTTAAGAACTTGTAAGAACTGGGTATAAGCTTGAGTGTGAGTGACTTGTGAAACTCCAGAACCTAGTAGTTCATAGGGACATATATACTGTGATTTGCTATTTGTTTTCTACTAACTATGGCAGGTTCACAGGATGATTACGAGATCGATCCACGTCTTCTTCGAGCCATTGAACGGGAGCGCAAGAAAGTCTGCGAGAAAAATGCAAGCTTGAGCCAAGTTTCTCCACCACATAAGGTATATGATCGTGATAGTACGTTCAGTAAAACTAATATCACTTTGCCATCCTTTTTTCGGGTAAATTTGATCCGATGCCTATGTTGATCGGGAGATAGCTTTAGACAAAGAATTTGAATATTATGAATGGTCCGATAGGCAAAAGATTAGAGCCGCCACTAGTATTTTTGTTGAGGATACAATACTTTGGTGGAAGTATTTACGTAGACATGGAAGGGTGCCTCAAACTTGGCACGCGTTAAAGAAACTTTTGAGAGATGAATTTGTTCCTAAATATCATGCTGATTATTTATTAGCTAGATTACAACGTTTCAAACAAAGTCGTAGAACTGTAAGGGAATACTATCATGAATTGAAAACTTGTTTGTTGCATGGTGGCTTAGAGGAACATGCTGAAGCTACATAGAATAGGTTCTTAAGTGGGCTTAATCAACCAATTAAGGACTTTCTTATTTACAAAGAATATGGTTCTCTCCCTCATTTGTTTATACTTGCCTGTAAGGTTGAAAGTCAGATTAAGGACAAATTGAGAATGCTTAATGATAGAAAACATGAGAACAAACCTGTGTTTGTGTCTTTTTTTGTGACTAACAACCTACAGGAAGTTGAGAACCATGCCGAAGAGGAGAATGAGCTGATTGAGACACCGACTCCATTGGTTGAGAAGGAAGACGAGGAGCTGGATGCACCTACATCATCTGAGGAGAGTCAAAAAGGTAAAGACTATGGTGCTATCACCACTCAAGGTGAGTATGTTTGTGACGAACTACAATTGTCCACTGTTCATGCTGTTTTAGAGCATAAATTAGTGAAAAACAATTCTGATATGCACATGTTTCAAGTAGAGAATTTAGACTGCATTGACTTGAGTGCACCATGTGATAAAATAATTGAATTGCCTGCTGTTTTGAGTGTTTCTTATGATAAGTTAATCCCATCTAATGATCATATGGAATTGGTTAGACATAAAGAAGTTTTGACTAGAATTTCTCCTGCTGATTCTTTATGTTATATTATGTTGGATTCCCCTATGAAATTGTCACATGCTATGGAGAAAGTTTCTGAAATTGCATGTTCGAAATCCTTGTCTAGTGCCTACACCCCTGGGTATAAGTTTAATTTGATTGGAGATTATGGTGTAGACAATCAATTTCTTCTATATCGAATATGCATAACTTGTGATCATGTGAATGAATTGAAGTTTGCTGTTTTGGATAACAATTCTTGTGTGCTGAATCTTGTTCAATATGAGAGGAAAATAAAATTTAGTGTTCATCCAATGCCTATGTGTTCATCTCTTATTGCACCATCTAGTATTGACAATCCGAATATTGATGTTGAAGTATGGAAGAACTTACAATTCTTTTCACCTTTGCTAGATGAATTTGCTATTGCTCGATTGAAATCTCATTATATGGATGAATTTTGTTTGATTCCAAAAGTTGTAGATTTGTCCATATGTGCTACCACTGCAAGTTTACAACTTCAGATATTTGAATTGCATAAACGCTTCACTTACATTTGAAAAGCTAGTTGCAATAATTGTTGTGTGAGAAATTTTGTTTTGATCATTAACATATATGATTATTCTTAGGTTAAGAATGCAATGAGCTTTTATGATCGCTGTTATCTTATAACATTAATTGTGCAACAACGAAGAACCGTTAAAACAGATGACATATAAATATATCATGCATACACCTTGGCTTCTTTGTTATCCTATTTTCAGCTTATCAAAAGCCGAGGATGGCTTTGTTTTTAAGAAAGGGAGGATGATGAGGACATGACCCCTATGGATACAACCATATTTGCTATACTTGCTATTCCAATTACTAGAGCTCGTGCTCACCAACTAAATTATCAAGTAACTTCATTTCTAGGAGTTCATAATTGTTCCATTAAGGATGGATTACTACCTAAGTCTTATGATGTCATTCTACTCAGAAACAAAGGCAAGGAGAGTACCACTACTACCACAACAAGTTAGATCAGTTCGGAATCAGCCTGATAGCATCAGTTTAAAACATGCATAACTTTCACATACGGAGTCCGTTGGAGGTCCACGAGTACTTGATGGAAAGCTTATTTCGTCATCTTTCCAACGGATCTGGCCTCGCCTCTAAATTCCTTCTATACTGACCACAATCATCAAAAGAAGATATCATATCACCTGTTTGGGCCAACTTGGGCTTTGTAATCGTACTCAACTTGGCCCATATGCCGGCGGCCCACCTGGGAGGGTGTTTACTGTTCACATGAACAGTACCCGCAAATTAGTCCCACCCCTTTAGTTCTATTAGATGTGTGGCTCCTCATCCCCTATTTAAGGAGGCCGCACCCCCTCTAGTTTTCTTGGATTTTGTTTATGTTTAGTTTGCCTTCGTTGCAACTTGTATCTTTTGCGTGTGTCGGCTAGACTATCCAATTATTGCGTGTGTCGGCTAGACTATCCAATTAAGATCCTTATTCAGAATCCCAACTTAATTCAATATTTCAATTCCTATTTGCAATTTCAGATTGCTTTATCTTGTTCTTGCGTGCTTCTTCGGTGTTTGCGGGAATCGACCTTCGTGGTCAGGTCATCCGGATATTCGTGCACGATTGATAACGAGTTGTCAATCAGTTCAGCGATTGCGTGGTTTCGATCCTTGCGAGTTCGTAGCTAGGATCGTGAGAGTTGAGCGACGACTACCGAACTTATCGTCTCATCGAAAGATCGGGCCAAAAAATAGGACCTTCGGGTTCGTCAGGAGTAGTGGGCCGGAATTTCCTAAAGCATGGATCAGATGGCCCATAGCTAGCTAGCTGCGAAATTCGAAACTTCTTCGTACCAGAGATACCATAGAACACTAAAGCGTTGCGACGGTATAGGTTTTAGTCGTCCAATCCATCCCCCACATATCATAAGAATGCCTCTTCTTCGCACCCCTCTTTCATTTCTCTATGTCTCTCTCATATCCCTTCCTCCTCGATCTTCTAGCCAAGGAGTGCAGCCGGCGAGTCGACGGAGGCAAGCGGCCACCCCTCCTTTTGCACTTCCAACGCCACCTCTCCACCCCCTCCTTCAACTCCGACTCCAGATTTGGCACCGGCGGCGACATAGTGCTTCACCTCCAGCTCTGGATCTGTCAACGGGTAGTGGCGGCGTGGCTAGGGGCGGCCGAATTCAACAGCGGCGGTAGTTGGGGCCGAATCTAGGGAAGAGGGTGCATCAGCGGCGAATGGTGTCGAGCGGTCTCATGGCGGCGCAGGAGTGTCATCGTAGCCACGCGAGTTGGCCAAAACTAGCCAAAACTCGTTGAAACCTTCTTGAAACTTTTATTGAAACTCATTGAAACCTATTAAAACTTGTTGAAACTCTTGAAACTTGGTTTGAAACTTTTCTTCGAATTTGTTGGAAACTTCTAGAAACGCACGAAACTCGCTGAAACATGAAACTTTTAAAATGTTCTCATAAAACTTCATGAAACATTATAAAACTTGCTGCTACACCGTTGCAACGCTATAGTGTTCTCTAGTTGCTTCCAAGATCTAAGCGCCTGTTTGGTTTCTGACCCCAGGTAGCCACACCAAAATTTTGGTAATGCTAAAACCTAGGCAATGCTAAAATTAGGTAAAAAATGGTGTTTGGGTCATAGCTATACCAATTCATGAGCAATACCGAAATTGATGTGTTTGGATTGCAATCATGCCAAAATTTGCCAAAATTGTGAGTATGACACGTGGGTCCCACATGACATCTTTTTTTTTTCACCAAAATATGCCAACATAGGTCTTGTTTTGTTGATTAAATGACAAGGAATATAACGATTTAAACGGATCACAAATCAGATACTCGGTTTACGAAATTTGATCGTTTCAAACTTGTTAATCAAAATAACCATGCAGTTAATGTCTTTGGCCATAGCCAACCAAAAGATGCCGCGTAGAACTTTTGTGCTGTTTGTTGCCAACCCAAAATTTGGCTACAGATTTTGTGGCCATCGCCAAGCCACTGAAATAGGAAGGAAAGAGCCGGTGTTACCAAAATTTTGAGGGACAACACTAAATATTAGGACTGAATAAAATACTTGTCAAAATTTTAAGGTAATACTAAAATTTTAGTTTGACTCGTTCTGCCCTGAACCAAACAGCCCCTAACTTCCAAAACTTCTCCTCGGCCAACTGGTTCAAAAAAAAAAAACCTTCCCCTCAGCTAGCTTAGAACTTTTTCTAACCCGGAGGCGTGTCATTACAGCACACAGTATTCTGGTCGATCGACAGAAAATTCACAGAAGCACTATCTACTAGGAAACAGGCAATGGGCTCCTGCCGCCTTTCAAGGGGGTACTTGCAGATGATCTCCTTGCAGGCATATCTAATCCCACTCCAACGTGCTTCCGTGCGGCTACGCACAGTACAACGGCAAAGTTACAAAGGTGACAGGCTGATAGCTAGCTGCCATGCGAGTCCGCGTCGCTCTAGAGGCCGCCGCAGCTGAGCCTGAGCGCCAACGGCGGATCGTCCCGGCCAGGGGCGCCGAGGAGCAAAGCATCCCTGCACTGAACGCCGCTGCCGTTCGTCGTGTACGGCGCCTCCTCTACATCGACGGTGTACGAATTGAGCGGGAACAGCTCCAGCGTCTCCAGCTCCCTCATTGGCCTCTCCCACATGTCCGGTTCCTGCTCCAGTACTGCTCCCCTCAGGTCGCCTGCATGCACGCATGAACACATCAAGATACGCTCATTCGCTCAAATGTACGTCTCGATAACAACAATCTCTATACGAATAAGAATTCAACGTGCATGTATGCATGCTTACATGTCATGAGTCGGTGGCTGTAGGTTCTGGCCTCCCCTCCGACTCCTTCGTGGCCAGAGTTTTGTACGGTCCAGCAGGCGCCGCGGCCGCGCCGGCCGCGCTTCCTATGGTGGTGGTGGTGGCGCTCGCGGGCCTTGTGGTTCTGGAACCAGTAGAAGACGTTCTTGCTCTCCACCTTGCCGAACGCGCCGAGGTGGTCGGAGATCCGGCGTATCTGCTCCGTGCTCGGCGTCCGCAGACCTGACCGGAACAGCGCCGTCAGCACTTTCACCTGCTCCGCCGTCGGGCTCCACCGCCTGCACTTCATCCTCACCCTGCCGTCCAGCCCCTCCATATATATCTGGCTATATAGCGTACTCTAGTCTACCGTGTACGTCGTGAAGCAAATAGAAGCTTTGCTGTTTCGCTTCTGCTTTCGATTTGGTTCCCTGATATGCTAGAAGCAGTGCTGAAATCGATATATCAGCAGTTGAGCCGCATATATAATCAGGGAAGCTCATGTAACGCTCTCAAATTCTAGGACTGTTTAACTCTTCACAACTGCTCAGGATGTGCAGTTGCGAAATAAGCAGTGTCTCAAGTAAGCTTCTAATTACAACAAAAACCAGAGTTTTATTACACAAGATTAAGACTTAACAGATAGTTTGAACACTAACACGGGCATCCAAACTCAAAGTTAATATAATACAAGACAAAAAAAACTTTAAACCACAAGCACACTTGAGCGCGGTTGAGACCTAATAACAGTAGTCGCTTCTATCCGTGGGTCCATCAAAATCCCGTTCAATAAGATCCTTTGCATTTTCCTAGGTCTCCTCTGTAGATTGTTTGCAGATTTTGCAAGAATGAGTACTATTATCTTACTCAACAAGCCACATAAATGGAAAAGCTAAATGATTATATGCAAAGAGTTCAATGGATGGTTAAGACTTACCATATCTGGCATATGTGGATGTATTTTTTGTATTTAAAGCAGTTTATCTTTAAAATAGTAAAACAATAATAAATAAAAACATCAGGGGTTTCTCAACAAACTCAATTACCAACTTACCATCTCAAAAACTCTACTTATGCCTCATGTATTGGAATCACCTATTAACACAACTTCATTAACCGGAAGTACGGCGTATTCGAATACCTTTAATTATACACTTTGCAGAGTCGCCCAACTTTACCCACAAGATATCTCAAACTCACACTATCAGTACATAGACACACAACACGTTAGCGTGCGACTAAACTGAGATAACAAAGCTTTTTCATCGCCCAACCATTTTTAGCCTCTACCCGATAGGTTCTACTCCATACAGCCCTCGGGAGACCACCGGCCCATTGTGGAATTCGCACTCCGAGGCTGACGGGACCATACTATTGTGTAGACCAGCAAGTGTCCCTATAGGCCCACTCCTGTTTCACCCCAATTCGTTCTGCTCTATCACACAAGAGCAGTTGACATCCTGTAGATATTCAAATGGAAGAGCAGTGTACTAAGCTAGGGAGTAATGACCACACATGTGGTTGAGCGGTTTTCTGTATCAGTCACTTGGCACAAGATTTTTGTCCTTACCTGTCATCCAATGAGGCGATGGCCCAACACCAACTTGTGGTTGTCCACCTCTGGATCTCACTGATGACTCACTTTTAAACACAAGTCTATTGGGTTATCCAACTTCCTAGACGTAACCCTCACTTCTCCACCAAAAACCATTGGTGAACCACCAATACTACTTTTTAGGATTTTAAACACATTTGTGTGACAAAGCTACTTATATAGATAATATTTTATGCGAACTTGTCAATGTGAATATGGCTTACAAAGGATTTTAACCTTGTCAAGGTGAATATGGTCTACAAGTGCTAGGTGGGTTTGTATGTGGGGTAATAGGATTTATCTAATTATCATAGCATTCAAAAGTATTATTTCAATAATAAAGTAATTGACACAAATACAACAATGAAAGTAATAATAAATATATGAATTTATAGGCTCAAAATGATCAAGAAATGTGACTTGCCTTCTTGCACTAAATCTTCTAAATACTGGTCTTGTCTAGCGTCTTCTGGAGTCTGGTCGTCGAAGTCGTAACCTAGCGCGAAAAGGAATAAAATGAACCAAATAAAATCCGGCTTAACAAGGAATGGGTTGAGAACAACATGCAAGTAAATAAATACAAAAAGAAACAAAAAGAAAGGTGGTGTGGGAGGGTAGGTATTTATTTGGTGTATAATTGGACTGAATGGAGTTGAGATATGGACTCACGGACTCGAAACGGTCAAATTTGACATATAATGTCAAATTAGGGTTTTGGAGTGAAAAGGTGTCAAATAGTGAATAGTACTATTTTACTATTCATACAAGAAAATGGATTATGAACAGTAAGGGATTTTTTTTTACTGTTTTAGCTGAAATGAACAGTTTGGAGTCATTTTTCGGATGATGAATAGTGTTTTCTGGTTTTTCAGGTGAACAGTAAAAAGTTACTTAAAGGCCCAGTGCTTGAGCAGCCTTGAGCCGCGCTTGGCCTTGCTCGAGCCACCGGCGGCCGGGGGTGGTGAGTGGTGCAGGGAGCACCACCGAGGTAAGGGCATTCCATTTTGGTGCTCTGGGCAGGCTGAGGAGGAGTGGAGGTGGGGTGGCAGCAGCAATGGCACACGGCCGGAGCAGAGGGCAAAGGCGGCGGCGTTACGGTGGCGCTCCGGCCAAAGGAAGGGGTGATTGAGCATCAGTGAGTGGAGAGGGGATCGGGGGTGGTGGTGTGGGTGCTTGGGGAGGTCCATGGTGGAGGCGGTGAACTCCGGTGAGAATTAGGGGTGGGGATGGTAGGGAAAAGGTTGGCGGCGGCGAGGTGAAGCCTTTGCCGGAGGTGGGAGGGAAGGGGGGGGGGGGCTAAGGAAGAGGCGAATTTTACCTCGGAGCTCACCTCAGTCAAAGAAGAGGCGGTGGGGAAAGCTCGAAATCAGCTGACGTTGGAAGGGGAGGAGGTAGAGGAGAGGTGGTGGGGTGGGGATGAGAGGTGAAGCATGCCCTTGGAGGGCTTATATAGTCGGCGATAGGCGGTGGGAGCAGTGTAGCGGCAACAGGGAGGCGGCGACGTGGTTGTGCGGGAGTGATTGGGCAGCGCTGGGAGCGAGCGAGGTGGCGATGGGAGTGTGGGCGGCTTTGATGGCGAGGTTAGGTGGCGCGGGAGGTGGCGGCTGACGGGAGCAAAAAAGGAGGCGGTGGCGTGGGGAAGATGACGCATGGGCAGTGGCGACCGGGAGGAGGAAGAAGGGAAAGGTGCCCGAGGAAAATGCACTTTCGGTTGAGGAAAGCGCCAAGACAGAAAGGAAAAGCGGAAAATGGAGAAAAACTTCTGAATTGGGCAAGTTTTCAAATTCAAACTAAAAAGCTTCCAAATGAAAACCTTAATTTTTGGGCTATTTCAGCTCCAATACGGTGGGGCAGTGCAGTGGCAGGTTCGACGGTTTGGATGCGAGATGCTTCTTTATCGAGGAGGGAACAGAGGGCATGCGCGGGCGCGGCCACTACTGTTTGCAAACGCACAACATCGTGTGCGGCGCCCGACATCCCATATGCCGGACTAAAAACAATCGCGGTTTGGTCGCCCATGCGTTCAGATCGAAGCGCCCGTCGTGTCGCACATATAGCGCGGGCCGTGTTTTTTGTGCGCGCCTGCTCGCGGCGATCAGCAGCAGCTAGTGGTTTTGGTCATTCGCTCGTACGTGCCCGACAATCCGTTGGGTTCGCTGGATTGGACATGCTCCTTACTACGATTTTTATCGAGTTGAGCAAAGGATTGTTAATGTTTGAGTGGTTTGAGCAAATTGTGTTACTCTACTTAGTACGAAATTGAACCGCATTCGCATGTGCCGTATAAACTGATCGGCGTGGAGATTTGGACGACTCTGCTCAAGTCAAGCCTGTCAGTGCCTGCCGAAATTTACAGTGTGATCTTGCTTGGTTTTGATAACAGGTGTCAGACCAGTAACATGATGTATGGCTTGTTCTGCCATAGTCAACAGCAGCTATCCTGGCATGCAGCAAGAAGAATTTCGGCGCTTGCTTTCAGAGTGATGGAGCAACTCACCACGTTTGCATGATATTTTATATGCAAGTTGCAAGTTGATATATAGTTCCTTCGTCATATGCCAGCATGTGCAGCATTGCTTGTTCAGCTGACATAACTGAAGCACGAAATGTGCAAGGTGCAGATCGGAGAAATTCTTGTGCTGGTTTCATACTTGAGTAACCGAAGGGAAAAAGAAGTGGATGTGGTAGGTGTAACGCCCTCAAATTTTAGGGACGTTAAACTCTTTACAACTGTCCAGGATGTGCAGTTGCGAAGTAAGCAGTGTCTCAAGCAAGCTTTCGATTACAACAAAAGCCAACCTTTTATTACATAAGATTAAGGCTTAACAGCCAGTTTTGACACTAACACGGGCATCCAAGCCCAAAGTTAATATAATACAAGACAAAAGAACTTCAAACCACAGGCACACTTGAGTGCGGCTGAGACCTAATAACAGTAGTCGTTGCCATCCGTGGGTCCACCAAAATCCTGTTCAACCAGATCCTCTGCATTTTCCCAGGTTTCTTCTGTAGATTGTTTGCAGATTATGCAAGAATGAGTACAACTACCGTACTCAACAAGCCACATGGAAAAGCTAAATAATTACATGCAAGGAGTTCAAAGGAAGGTTAGGTTTTACCTTAACAGGCATATGTGGATGCAGTTTGCGATTAAAGCGCTTTATAAAACAAGAAAAGCGATAATACATAATAACATCAGGGGTTTCTCAACAAACCACAATTACCAACTTACTATCTCCAAAACTCTACTTATGCTTCATATACTGGAATCACCCATTAACACAGCTTCATTAACCTAAGTACAGGCGTATTCGATAACATTGATTTTCACTCTGCGAGTTGCCCAACTTTACCCACATGATATCACAAACTCACATTAACACGCATCATGTTTGCATACAAGCGAAGTTAGGATAACAAAGCATTTTCACTTTCAACCTTTTCTAGCTTCTACCCTAGTGAGGTTTTAACTCCATCTGACCCTAGGGAGACTCCACCGCCTAGTGGATCTTACAACCCTATCTTGACGGCACCTATCGTTGTGTGTAGACTACCGAGTGTCCCTTGAGCCCCTCTGTCACACCCAGTTCATAACTACTCTATCACACAAGAGCGATTACCTTTCCAATGAGATATTCAATCGGATGAGCGATGTACTTAGCAGGAGTAATGACCACGCATGTGGTTGAGCGGTTTACTGTGTCAGTTACTTGGCACAAGGTTCTTGTCCTTACTTGTTATCCAGTGAGGCGATGGCCCAACTCGTGGTTGTCCACCTCTAAATCTCATTGATGACTCACTTTTAACGATCTTACAACCCTATGCTGACGGCACCTATCGTTGTGTGTAGACTACCGAGTGTCCCTTCAGGCCCACTCCTGTCACACCCCAGTTCCGCAACTACTCTATCACACAAGAGCAGTTACCTTTCCAGTAGATATTCAATCAGATGAGCAGTGTACTTAGCCAGGGAGTAATGACCACGCATGTGGTTGAGCGGTTTACTGTGTCTGTTACTTGGCACAAGGTTCTTGTCCTTACTTGTTATCCAGTGAGGCGATGGCCCAACTCGTGGTTGTCCATCTCTAAATCTCATTGATGACTCACTTTTAACCCAAGTCTATTGGGCTGTCCAACTTAATGGACACAACCCTCAACTCTCCACCAAAACCATTGGCGAACCGCCAACACTGCTTTTGATTGATGAACACAATTGAGTGACAAAGCTACTTATATAGATAATATTTTATGTGAACTTGTCAAGGTGAATATGGCCTACAAGTGCTCGGTGGGTTTGTATGTGGAGTAATAGGAATTATCTAATTATCATGGCATTCAAAAGTATTGTTTCAATAATTAAAGTAATTGGCTCAAATATAATAATGATTGTTTGCTTATTCATCGGCCAACTCGGTGGAGATGATTGTTTGGTTAGGTCAAGTTTATGGGTTTCAGTGCATATGTGTTGCATGATGCATGTTTTGACTAATGTGGGTCAAGTTGCGAAGAACTTGTTCCTAGAATCGATTTCTTGGTCTATTGTTGTACAAGTTGCTTGAAGGTCAACGGCGAGGATGATCAGGACTAGGCTTAGAGAGCTGAGGTTCAGAACGATCGAGGATGCCGGGTGAAGTCAGTGGATTCAAGCACGGCACAAATTGGACAAGGATGACTGAACGGGCAGTTTGGTGCGATGAGTTGGATCAAGCGACGCGGGGGTCGGTGCAAGTGCTATGGTGGTTTCGGTGGGAGCCGGATGGGAGAGACTTGCCGACATGAAGAGAGCCGTTGATCAACCTACACGTGGTGAAGCATGGGAGTGCTTCATGAAGATTGGACTCGGTCTTTGGAAAAGGATCGAGAAGGGGTATTTTGGTAATTTCACCTAAATACCACCTTGGTGACCTTTTGCTAACCCACAGCGCAAGACAGTGCAAGGAGAAGCGGTTTAGGTCAAGAGGAGATGAAGACGACACTTTAAAATACGTGCGTAAGTGAAACCCGTTTGTGTGTGGGCTTAACGGGTGTCCATTAGGGTTTGTTCTTCTAGAAGCTAGCCTTCACTATAAATAGAGAAGGGTGCCAGCCAGCACCTCCTTAACCCTTTCATTTGAGAAACCCTAGTTTATGTTTTTAGGGTTTTGAGAGATTAGTGGGAGGTTAGGGTTCTAGAGAGTTGGATTGATTGTGTGCTCATGTGTTGAGTCTTTGTCCTCTTGGTTAGAGTGGCTGTAAACCAACATCAATCTCGATTCAATTCAAGAAAGATTTCACAAGATGAGTCTCTTTGTGTTCTTGCTCTCTATTTCGTGATTTTGGGTCTTTCTTTGATCCGCGAGTTTTCCTTTGGTTTATGGCCTAGATTTAGCTTGCTGTGACATGTGGGAATACATCTAAGATCATCTTGATCATTAATTACCCACGAGCAAATTTCTAGATCATCTTTTGGTTTTGACTCGGTTTTAGAGCAACATTCTTTAAAACGGAAAAAGGTCGGAACTTTGGCATAGATCTTCACGATCGTTAATTGGAATAGGTTCTTGACATCCTAGAGAAGGTATGTCTCAAGTTTGGTAAGGTTTGGAGTTACGAATCAAAAGTTAGACCAATTTATGATTTTGAGTTTGTGCTGATTTTACTATTCATTGGTCTGGAGGTTAGACCTCCATATATTGAGAGGTCAGACCGATTTCCAAAGGTCAGACCGCCAACTACATGGAGGTCAGACCGCCCAACTCATTTAGGTTTTGAGTTTTTTTTGTGTTTTTGGTCTATTTGCTTCGCGGTTTTGATTTGATTCAATACAAGCCTTCCACTGTGTTTGTATATTGATCTTCATAGTTTTTATAGCTATTGGAGTGAAAATCGTATTAAATTCGATCAAGGTGAAAAAGAGATCGTGCTCCTATTCAAACCCCCCTCCCTCTAGTTGCCTTTTTGGTCCAACAAAAATGGAGATCACTTTTCATTTTTAGGAACAGTAAATTCTAATTATTGTTCATTATCTGAAATCAGTAAATCTTGTTATTATACACTGATCCATTACCATAAATAAATAGTAAAAATACTACTATTTATTATCCGACCATGTTTTCGCCTGAAACCCTAATTTGACATTTTATACTTCTTTCGACCGTTTCGAGCCCATAAATCCAAATCTCAACTCTGTTCAGTCCAATCAAGCACCAGATAAATTCCTACCCTTCACACCAACTTCCTTTATGTTCTTTTCTGATTTTATTTATTTGCATATTGTTCCCAGCTTATTCCTTGTCGAACCAGATTTTATTTGGTTTGTTTTATTGTATTGTTTATCGTTAGGTGACGGCTTTGACGACCAGACTCCAGAAGATGCTAGACAAGACCAGTATTTAGAAGATTTTGTGCAAGAATACAAGTCGCATTCCTTGATCATTTTGAACCCACATGTCATATATTTATTATTACTTCCATTATTATATTTGTGCCAATTACTTTAAATATTCAGATAATACTTTTGAATGCCATGATATTTAGATAAATCCTATTACTCCACAGACAAACCCACTTAGCAATGGTAGGCCATATTCACCTTGACAAATACCCAGCACTTGTAGGCCATATTCACTTTGACAAATAGCCAGCACTTGTAGGCCATATTCACCTTGACAAGTTCACATAAATTATTATCTATTTAAGTAGCTTTATCACAAAATGTATAATCCTGAAAAGAGTTTTGGCGGTTCAATAATGGTTTTGGTGGAGAATTGAGGGTTGTATCTAGGAAGTTGGACAACCCAATAAACTTGTGTTAAAAGTGAGTCATCAGTGAGATCTGGAGGTGGACAGCCACGAGTTGGTGTTGGGCCATCACCTCACTGGATGACAAGTAAGGACAAGAACCTTGTGCCACAAAAACAGACACAGAAAACTGCTCAACCACAAGCGTGGTCATTACTCCCTGGCTAAGTACACTACTCTCCCAATTGAATATCTGCTAGACAGGTAACTGTTCTTGTGTGATAGAGTAGTTGCGGAACTGAGGTGTGACATGAGTGAGCCTGAAGAGACACTCGGTAGTCTACACAACGGTAGGTGCCGTCAGCATAGGGGTGCAAGATCCACTGTGGCCGGTGGAGTCTCCTGAGGGCTGTATAGAGTTAAAACCTACCGGATAGAGGCTAGAAATGTTGAGCAGTGAAAATGCTTTATTATCCCAAACTCAGTCGCACGCTAACGTGTTGCGTGTCTATTGCTTGACAGCATGAGTTTGAGATATCTTATAGGTAAAGTTTGGCAACTCTGCAGAGTGAATAATTAAAGGTATTCGAATACGTCGTGCTTCCGGTTAATGAAGCTGTGTTAATGGGTGATCCAGTACATGAGGCATAAGTAAAGTTTTTGAGATATTAAGTTTGTATGTGATTTGTTGATAAACCCCTAATGTTATTATTTATTATTGTTTTACTGTTTTAAAGATAAACTACTTTAATTGCAAACTGCATCCACATATGCCTGTTAAGGTAAACCCTGACCATCCATTGAACTCCTTGCAAGTAATTATTTAGCTTTTCCATGTGGCTTGTTGAGTACGGAAGTTGTACTCATTCTTGCATAATCTGCAAAATCATCTACAGAGGGAATCTGGGAAAATCTCGAGGATCTTGATGAAGAAGGCTTTAGCAGGATCACCAGACGGCGATGACTGCTGTTATTAGGTCTCGATCGCGCTCAAGCGTGCCTGTGGTTTGAAGTTCTTGTCTTGTATTATATTAACTTTGGGCTTGGATGTCCGTGTCAGTGTTAAAACTAACTTTACGCCTTAATCTTGTGTAATAAAATGTTGACTTTTGTTGTAATTGAGAGCTTGCTTGAGACACTGCTTACTACGCAACTGCACATCCTAAATGGTTGTGAAGAGTTTAACAGTCCCGAAAATCGGGGCTGTTACACTTGATTTACAAAAGTACACAATTACATGTGAACTTTTACGCTTTGCCATGCATACAAAAGGGTAACGAAAGACCCAACAAACAAAAGAAAAATGATGCATTATTTAGAACGGATTTGCAACTTTCAATCTACGGTACAATCGACATCCAATCTTTCATGCAATCCACTGATCGGCATTGTGCCGACAACTTCAAGTCGGCTCGCAGTAGATTAGAGAGGATTTGCACCGTAGAAAATCAATCTAGAAAGCGAATTTGCAGAATTGAAAGTGATCTAGAAAGAAAAACAATTCAATCTACGAGTGTCGTTCTTCGACAGTTACCTTTCGATTCGAGAAGAGTCGATTGTGCTGATAACGTGTTGAGGAACCATCGCTAGCGAGTCCAGTCCGAACGATTACCTCGCAGACAAATTCAGAATCGTAAGAACAATGCAAGAACACAAGAACAGAATAGTAGATTGAACACAGAGATATAGGGGGTTTCTTGTTTCTCTTTATTCCTTCATCAATCTATCAATCGTTTACAATGAATAGCACCCCCTATTTATAGGCTAGAGACCCTGCTAGGGTTTAGGATGAGGAGTCCACCTGGACCAGGACTCTCTGGCCTAGGCCCGATTTCTTAACAATGAGTACTGCACTACTACTGCAGTACGACGGGTTTAACCCGTTGAAACGACCAAGGTTTTTAACTGCGTTTTAAATAATGATTATGCGGCAAATCATCAGTGATTAATCGGTTAACTACAATAATAAGGGGAATTGGAGTGTATCCTATACCTATAGAATTTAGAGTCATCAAAAGAAATTTTACAATAATCACAAGCGTCCAACTTATACAAATCAATAAGTCTAATGTATATAATACAACAATACTCACATATAACACGACAACGTCCGGCCCCTTGCACCACAAATGGTACATATATACTTACACTAATACTTGATTTACAAAAGTACACAATTACATGTGAACTTTTACACTTTGCCATGCATACAAAAGGGTAACGAAAGACCCAACAAACAAAAGAAAAATGAAGCGTTAATGAGAGTATCGCCGTCAGACCGTATACTGTAGCTACCTGGACCGGCTATAACCGGCCGGCATATCTCACCTGTAGCTGGGTATCATCACCTAGCTAATCACATGCAAATCCATTTTAAACCATTCCATGACAACATTGCTAGCCAACCAATTAACTTAAGCCACGTAGAACCCACATTTGGTGTCATATGGACGAAGCCACATATGAACCCATAACTCCCCACCAATGGGACCAGCCACAGTAGAAGAGGGATGGGCAGCCACTCTCAACAAATGGAGAGGAGGCAACTGCCTTGAGCCCTTGACCAAGTAGTAGTCAAAATGGGTGTAGATGAAGATAAAATGAGCAACCAGACAGCAGGAAGAAAGGAGATGGTGAAAGAGTAGTACTGCGTGCAGAACTCTCTTTCCACCATCGCTTTCCCAAACAGACAAAGCCATGAATCAATCAAGAGCAAGACGGTGACCGGATCCACCACCACCAAGCCGGCTAGGAGGGGGAAGAACAGGAGCCGACAAGGAGGAGGCGGTGCTAGACCAGGAGGAGTTGAGCCGGCAAGAAGAGAAGGAGCCGGCGAGAATGGTGTGAGCTGAGGAGAGCACGTGGGAATCGAGCCAGCGCAAACAAGACATGATCAAAGAAAAAGGTGCTTCCCACACGCCACCATTTCCCCTATTTTAGCACTTATTAATGTATCACAAGTTGCCTACCACTATTTTAGAGCACACGCTGCCACCGACATGTCACAGATAGCTAGCAGTAAGCATCAGACCATGGATCAGTAGAGAATAAACTGACAGTAGTCCCCTATATCATTGTGCTTAATTAATAGCACCCAAGCAAGGATTAACAGTTAAAGAAGGGAACAACAGTGGATATCTAGCAGTAGAAAGCACAAGGACTCGAATTATGAAAAATGGCAGATTTAGGATTGTTAAGATTAGAGGGCAACAAGACCAAAAACTTGTAGTTAAATCGTGTAAGCGGTGAGCACAACAAAAGTGGGAAAACTAAGTAGCATCGTAACGGTGGGCTCTAGAAGTAGTAAATCATAGTTATGATAAGGATATCATTAGTAAATTCCGCTTCCCGCTAATTTAAATGAAGAAACGCGACGTACGACTAATTAATTTCAAAAGCAATAAACTAAGATTTTAACAAGCAGATTAGTCTTGTTACCAAAATAAAGATTTAGGCAGCCACAGTAAACCAGGTAAAGTAAATTGCAGGTTCCCTCATTAAAAAAAGGCACAACCATGTCTAGGCCTAAGCGTACAGGATTACAAGATTGATGCTTTGGCAGCTACACTACTTATGCATGTTAAGATTTTGTGCTAGAGAAAAATCGGTAGAAGCATGTGGTGAAGTAGATGGCATGGATGGAATAGAGGTAGAGTAGATTTTAGCAACATTAAATCTTTTAGGCCTTTCCAGTATAACATCTTCGATACACTGATTCTCCATAATTTGGTTATAAATGTAAATTAGGCCAAATTAATTGTGAGCACAAGAAAATAATGATGATTTTAACCACCTGATTAAGAATGCATGCTACTTAGGCACCAGAATAAACCAGCAGAAATCACACCATACAAGTAAATCCCTCGCTTGAGCTAAAACATCTAATTGGGGGATAGTTCAGTAGCAACACGACCAGAGAAATTAAAATGAGTAGAGGAAGCAGAAGACTACGAGTAGAACACTCAGTGGCGGAGTCAGGATTTGAGGAAGCCTCGGGCCCAAAACTAAACGACTATAAGTCTATAACTAACATCAAATACTATCAACACTGAGGTATAACAAAAGTACAATACAGATGCACAATCGAAATAAAATTTGAATTCGATGTTTAACGATACGACAAAATAGATAAAACATAGCCAAAAAAAAGAGAATGTAACATACCACTAGCATGAGGTAATTTTTGCTTAATTAACAAAGATTTGGTTCATTTGATCCTATCATATCTTCATCAACAATAGTACGAGAACCGGAACCTGCAAAGATAAAATTGCATATGTAAATCAGGAACACAAAGCCACGACGTCATTTTTAATGCAAATTACGAAATAAGAATGTAACATACCACTAGCACGAGGTAGTTTCTGCTTACGCGTCCTCGTACTACCTCCCATTCCTATTGTTTCCGGAGTTTGATTGGATGGCGATGGAAAATAAGATGCCAATGTCTTGGTCCTCTTCATCATGTATTTTTAATTCTAGTACATCAAATATTCAAATAGAAAGTTAATACATTGTCATACCATCATGTCATACATTGAATCATACATTCATACTCATAAATCATAAGTCATAAATCATAACTAATTAACTCATTTACTCAAACAATCCAATAAACTTATATCAATTGTCAAATGCCAAAGTATTAAGTACTTTTAGTCATCATTTACTCATACATCTTAAACTTAACAACTATGTCTATATTTATACAAAGGATAAAGCCTCGGTTCCTCACCTAACACGCTAACTGAGAACCAGTACTGCAGCTAAACCTCGATCTCTTGCCTCCTGACGGCAGCAATGACCGACAATGCAGCAATGGTATATGTGGCCGCCAGAGGCGAGCCGCAGGCGCAGGGGTGAGAAGCCTGAGCGGCGACGGCGAAGTCGGCGAATGATCGGCGACGGCGAAGTCGGCGATCGGCAAAAGCGACAGCGAAGCCAGCGAGATCTGAAAGGCGAAGGGGCGACGGCGAAGTCGGCGACCAGCGACGGCAAGTCGGCGCAGATCTGGTCTGGCCGGGCGGGCGCGATGGCGCTAGAAGGCCGCTAGAAGAACTGGGAGGGAGGCTGCGGTCTTAAATCTGTGGCGAAGGCGGCCGGAGGCGGCCGCGCCGGAGGGAGGAGCCGGAGGTAGGAGCTGGCGCCGGCCGCCGTGGGGGTCCTGGGGGAGGAGCCAGAGGTCCAGCCGTCCAGGGCTGCAGTCGGCACAGGGAGATTGGAGTTGGGGAATGACCGAATGAGCGCAGCGCTCGGTCGCCTTTTGCTTCGGCGGTTCGGCCGCTCGGGAGGGAGGATACTGGGCCGGCTGCCTCGGGGCCTCGGGCCGGCCAGGAAGCCTCGGGCCTTTCTACTGCAGGCTGAATTTTGGATGCAAAATTACAAAAATTTTCCATTGGTTTTTTTGCTGGGCCTCGGGCCGTTGCCCAACCGGCCCGAGGCCCATCTCCGCCCCTGAGAACACCTACCTGAAGTTGGCTAGAGCCGCGATGGGCGCGGGGCGCGACGTCACTGGCTCACCGCAGCACAAACGCGCTCGCGGTCCGGCCAACCGTGCGAGCCTCGCCCCGGCGTACGAGGAGGCCCTAAGCCCCTTCGTGGCACGCCAATACACAGGCCACAGTCGGCGACCTCAGCCCAAAGCCGAGGTGGAGGAGTCCAGGAGAACCACCGCGGCAAGTGACCTGCAAGCCAAACTAAAGCTTAAAAATCGAGAACACTAGGAGGCCAAATCGAAGGGGAAGGGGGGGGGTAAATAGCACCGGGGTAGCACGGGGATTCGGTTCCTGATGCTGATGGCCGGCGGCGGATTAGTTGGCGGCGGTGCAGTCGGAATGGGAGCAGAGAGAGGATTTTTTTTCTCTTGGCGCATGATGCTATCTGAATTACAAGATTAGTTTTGCTGGCCTAAAAATTTCAAATTTGGCCTCTCTCAAATGTAAAATGACCGAAGGTTGACACGTGTCGCTTTTCGAGCCCGAAAACCTGGTGGCCGACGCGGCATTTCAACTGTTGCGAAAGATGGTAGGCCTGGGATCCTTCCGCGCCGCCGGACCGCGGAAGGTTGCTGTCTCATTTTCCGCGCTGCTTTCCATGCTCGCGAATTGGCCGAAAGCATTGCTTCTTTGCATACAAGCTAAATGTATTGATATTGCTTTTTGCATGCGTGAAATGCTTGCTGCTTTCTGCGCTTGTGAATTGGCTTGCTGCATGCGTGAAATGCTTGCTTATGAATTCTTTGCCCTTTCGCGATCGATCTCATGGAAGGTAGCGAGCCCACCTTCCGCGGCACAGACTCGTTCAGCGCGGTTGAAATGCGTCTTGCCCACCAAGCTTCCGCGCCCCTCGAGCGTGGACATGTGTCGGCCTGCGGTCTTTCCACGCTCGGGAAGGGGCTAAATTTGAAATTTTCGGACCAAGAGAGCTAGCCTTGCAATTCAGGTGGCACCATAGGGCCAAAACAAAAAAATTCCAGAAAGATGGCCAGATGGGGAAGGAAGCAGAATAATAGTAGCAGGTTAGCAGCATGTGTGGACTATGGAGGCTATACTACTTTTTTCCCTCTAAATAAACTATATTTAATAGTTTTAAAAAATAATCCACGCTATATTTTTTACCGAAATAGTCTTGGGTCGCGGGCCTACGAGACGACAGGATCCAATCGTGCGGTGGACCAATGATTAGGTGATGGGAGAGGCCCAGCCGCGCAACCAAATCGTGACTGAGGCATTGGTCTGCCACACGTCTCAAGTTGGTGGTGTGACTAAGGCCCGTGCTGGGCACAGTTGTTGGGCCAGTACACGACTAAGACCAGTCGCGGATCAGGTCGGTGACTGAACACATTTTTAAGAACTAATTTAAATAAACTTTGTTTTAATTTTATGAAATTCAATATCCTCTCCTTCGTTTGCCTGTCCACTCGGATTGACATGCCTGTTTGTCGTCACAACTCACAATTGCATCTGCACCCGCGTCCTCTGTCCCACCATATCCAACTTCCACCTATGCACCCGCACTACTCTTCCCCACTTCACTGATACTGCCAAGTGTGCTTGGACATGCCTGCACCAACAACACACATTGATAGCCACAACGTCTATACGCTTCCAACCAGGTATGTCATGACCTTGTTTACTCCATCGGCCACAACTCCCAACATACCACTTAAGATGAATGACTCCATAAGCATCGCACGGTGACACCATACAATGCTAGGTCCAACAAGAAACTGCATGTCAACCAATGCAGCACCTCCCATATTTTAAGATTATCCAGGTTCGGGTGATACATTGTGATGTGCGAAAAACTTCTCAAATCAACCCCACATGGCCCCTTGTGAGCTTCTCCCTGCCTGTAAAACATTCTAAAAATCATTAACCTGACATACCGCTCACACGACTCAGGATATTTGGAACGGATACTAATTAAGCATGCTACGTAAAGTCTAACGAAAACCAAATATACCACTAAGCTATGTTTATTGTTGCTAATCTAACATGTTTTTATCGAAGTGACCAACAAATTACATGTGCAAGACGAACTCACCACAAAAGGATGAGTACATGGAGGCGCGCTGAGCTGAGGGCAGAATCTCCTCCTCCTCCCCTCTCATCTCCTCTCCCTTCTTCTCCTCCCCTCTCCTCTTCTCTACCGCTGTCACTCTTCTCCCTTCACCTCTTTCTGTCTTACGAGTGGATTCAGATTGGAATCAGCCGACTATATTGGCCCTTGGTCACGACAGCATAAAAGCGATTGGTGTCAGGTGGCTACCAGTCGCGCGATGGCTCGACTGAGTGTCGATAGGCCTCAGTCACGTGACGAGCCGACGAGTGTGGGCTGACTAGGCTCAAATTGCTAGCCCATCGCACGATTGGGCCTAGTCGTTTGGTGGCCAGCGATTGATAATTATTTTTTGTAAAAATAAAGTGTTGGTTATTTTTGTAAAACAATAAATTTAGAAAGAAAAAATCGCTATACAAACTATTACTAGACGTTGGGCTCTGCTAGTATTAGGTGCGGAATGGGGTGTGATTACTAATTCCAGCCCAAGTATAAACAGAAATCGAGTTGTAGGCCAAGGACCAAAATGAATTAGGCAATTCTAACCTCACAGAAGTATTGGAATTTCATAAATCAACTAATACATCCATAAACTAAATACTAATAAAATAACACTTTATTTTGACTGTAGGATTGACCAATTTGTCACCTAAAATATTTGCATATATCACAAATTAGAATTTTCAATTTAACTCGGGCAAAATATACATGTTGAGTGGCAGAACGGGACCAGAGGAGGGACGTACAATGTAGTCGATCGGAGCCGAACTTCATGGACACTCACACTGATCTTCCTTTGATCATGGCAATAGATGATGATTCTAGTTCCACTAAAAATCTATTTTACAAACTACTACTCCTGGTACTTGCATCAAAACATTATTATCTAAAATAAACCTGAAGATGATAAATGATTGATTGAACAACGATGGATAAACTTGTGGATTGATTTAATATGGTGGGCAGGGAGAGCTCAGGGAAAGTGATGTTGAATTATGGCAGGTCATGGCTCCCTCTACGTAGGGTTAAACATACAAGGACTAAATCACTCTCACTTGTGTTGTGTGCCGTAATAAAATCATATCAACCACGGTCTCGTCTAAGACGGCTGAGCCCACTACCCTATCAATATTGTTACACACTCCACATGGGTACCTAGTATTAGGAGAATGGGTACCGCTGGACGAGTGCAGATTCATGTTAATGCCGAATGGGTGCGTTATCAGCTCAAGTGAGCATGCCTATATTTAGCGTTGGTTGGTAGCGGATAACGGAATCCCATTTCACAATGGCTAGGAAATACCTAGCCGGGATCAGCCTCGCATAAAAGGAATTGCGAAAGATGGCATTCATGGTTTCAGGCGTGGGTAAAGTGGTACAGCCTGCACAAAGTTTGAAAACGTGATTCACGCATGTCTTCTGGGTTGGAAGCTACGAGATCCTATCAGAGCATCTACAATAGTTTGTTTCTTAGCTTGTTACTAAGAGGAGAGAGAGTGTTCAATCTAATAAAAAGAAACAAGTCTTCCAATGGATTGTTTCTTAAACTTGTGTCTAAGACTTTAATTGTTATAAGTGTGCATGATTCTTGATGATCAATAATGAAGTACAACTTTGTGGCCTATATGTTTTAGCTCATTTATCATATCAATAATGAAGTCGGGTTGTACAAATGATCTAGTGTATATTTTACTTTAAGACAATGGGAACCACAAAACGCGTTTTTAGGTAACAAGTAAGTCTCCAATAAAGTATTTGGTTGTTTCTTGTGTCTTGGTATTAGCAATTTGCTAGTTTTTTCATCTAGAAACAACATCACCTTCTCTCCTCCACATCACCTAAATACTGATGTGACAACCCCTTAGTAACAGCTGATGTGAACTGTTGTAGATGCTCTCAGTGGCTCTATCTGACAGTACATGTGTAAAGTAAAATATTAAATGCTCTTTTCTAAAAATCTCTTTTACAAAAACCTTGAAACTGGATGATGACGATGATGGTGATGATAGAAGATCTATTATTGAATATAGATTATTATATGGTTATTCATACATTCACCCTTAGAAATATAAACTGAGCTCTCGAGTTTGTCTAATGATGACCTTAATCTTAAAAGATCTGCTAATGAGAGATTAACACAACTTTTAAGAGAAGAAGAAATTAAGTGGTATCAAAGATCCAAAGCGAAATTCATTTTGGAGGGAGATAGGAATACACGTTTTTATCACTTGATTGCGAATGGTAAGCATAGAAAGCAAAGAATTTTTCAGCTTGAGCAGGAAGAGGGTATAATTCGGGGTGATGTATAGTTAAAAAAGTATATCACCAACTATTACAAAGATCTTTTTGGACCGGCCGAATTTAATCATTTATCCATGATTGACGGTTTTAGGAATGATATACCTCAAGTCTCGGATTCTGAAAACAACTTACTCACCACGCCTTTCTCAGAGAATGAGGTGAAAGAAGCAATTTTTCAATCTTTCAAATGGAGCATAATAAAGCACCTGGGCCTGATGGCTTCCCAACGGAGTTTTATCAGGTGTTTTGGGAAGTAATTAAAAATGATATGATAGCCATGTTTCACGACTTTCATAGTTGCTCAATGAACATTTTTAGCTTGAATTTTGGGATTATTACGTTGCTTCCCAAAAAAGCAGATGCTAAACAAATTCAGGAATATAGACCTATTTGTCTGCTAAATGTTAGTTTTAAAGTGTTTACTAAAGTGGCAACTAATAGAATTACTGACGTAGCTCATAAGGTTGTTAGACCATCTCAGACAGCTTTTATGCAAGGTAGATACATTCTTGATGGAATTGTTATTCTTCATGAAACTGTTCATAAATTGCACAAAGCAAAGATGGATGGGATTGTGCTTAAGCTTGATTTTGAAAAGGCTTATGACAAAGTAAAATGGACGTTTGTATTCAAAACTTTGATGATGAAAAGCTTTTCAGCTAAGTGGTGTTCTTGGGTAGAGAGTTTCGTTAAGGGAGGGAGTGTTGGAATAAAAGTTAATGATGATTTAGGTTCTTTTTTCCAAACTCAAAAAGGTCTTAGACAAGGTAACCCGATGTCCCCAATTCTTTTTAATATTGTTGTGGATATGTTAGCTATTTTTATTTCAAGAGCTGAAGAAGAAGGGCTTATATCGGGAGTAGTTCCTCATTTGATTGATGAGGGGTTGTCAATATTACAATATGCTGACGACACTATCCTTTTCTTGAATAATGACATAGAGCAAGCAAAAAATTTAAAACTTATACTATGTGTCTTTGAACATTTATCCGGTTTAAAGATTAATTTTCATAAGAGCGAAATCTTTTGTTTTGGCAAGGCCAAAGAAGTTGAAACACAGTATACTCATGTGTTTGGGTGTGAAGTGGGTGTCTTCCCGTCCCGGTACTTAGGTATTCCTATTCATTACAGAAAATTAAGGAATAGTGAAGATTAGTACTTATTAACTCAGTACTAAGCTGCCTGCCTATGTTTATGTTGTCTTTTTTTGAGATTCCAAAAGAGGTTCTCAAAAGACTGGATTTTTATAGATCCAGATTTTACTGTCAAAGTGATAGTCATAATAAAAAAATATAGACTTGCTAAGTGGAGTGTAGTGTGTACGCCCAAAGAGCAAGGTGGTCTTGGAATTCAGAATTTAGACATAAAAAACAAAAGTTTGTTAGGAAAATATCTTTTTAAGTTGATTAATGAGGAAGGGGTTTGGCAAACTCTGTTAACAAGGAAATATTTGAATGACAAGAGTCTTTCACAAATGTTTAATAAACCTGGGACTTCCCACTTTTGGTCGAGGCTCATGAAAATTAAGGATATTTTCTTTCGCTTTGGTTCATTCCAGGTTAAAAATGGCATGCAAACTAGGTTCTGGGAAGATATTTGGTTAGGAGACTCATCATTAAAAAGACAATATCCAATCCGTTATCGTGTGGTGCGGAAAAAGAATGATACAATAGCAAATATCATGAGATCGATTCCTTTAAATATGTCTTTTCGCAGACCTATTATTGGACCTAAGTTACAGGCTTGGAATGAATTAATGTTGAGAATTAGTAATTTACATTTAAATTCTCAAAAAGATATTTTTAGATGGAATTTAAATAAGTCTGGACATTTTTCAGTACAGTCCTTATATGCGGCACTTATTGGAAATTATCAAGTTCCTAATAAGCACTTTTTTTGGCGACTTAAAGTTTCATTAAAAGTGAAAATTTTCGTATGGTATCTCAAAAGAGGGGTAGTCTTAACTAAAGATAATCTCCTAAAAAGAAATTGGAGGGGAAGCAAAAAGTGTTGTTTCTGTAATTCAGAAGAAACTTACAGAAACAACCCAACATCTTTTTATTGACTGTCCCTTTGTACGTCTTGTTTGGTGGGCTGTTCAATGTGCGTTTAATCTTTCTCCTCCGGTGAGTATAGCCAACATGTTTGGAAATTGGTTAGTCGGTATTCCAAATATTTTAACAACACAACTCCTTGTAGGAGCCAGTGCCTTATGTTGGTCTATTTGGTTATGTCGGAATGATGTAGTTTTTGATAAAAAGGCTATCACTAATCCCTTGCAGGTTATCTTATTGAGTGGGCAATGGATGAGGGTATGGGCAAATATGCAGAAACCAACCCAGAAAGAGTTAATGTTGAGCGGCAGTGCCAGGTTGGAAATGGTGGCGAAGAAAATCTTCATCATTCATGGGTGGAGGTGTAGTCACCGGATTTGTTTGGATTAAATTTAAAGCTCAGTCGTCTTTTGGTTGTAAGGCTTTGAGCCACTTTAGTTTTGATTGAATTTAAAGTTCAGTCGCCTTTTGGTTGTAAGGCTTTGAGCCTCTTTAACTTTTCTGGTAACTTTGGAACTCGAATCTTTGTAATAAATTGGGCTGTGTGCATCTTGGATGTAGAGGCTGGGAGAGATTTTATCTCTTCTATTATCTAAAAAGTAATATAAACTTGTTGAGTACGAAAGTACTCATCCTTGCTATTCCTCCTTGTTTAGAAGCGACGAACCGATGCGTTAAAGCGATGGGCTACTACGTGGATGACTCCCTACCACTTCAACCATATCAAAATCCCAGCCTTAATACAGGCGCGAATTGAAGGTATACCTAATTATTTCTCTGCTGCAATGCAACACTCTCATTTGGGTCATTACTCGAAAAGTGTGTCTTTATCGGATAATAATCGTTACGTTGGTATCATTACCAAGGTAGTGATGGCACTCGGCATCACACTTGTGTCACTTGACTCTGCAGTGCCACACTATTGCTGTAATGCCTATTTGGAGTGGGGCAAAGCCTTTCGATCGGGAAAAGGGGGAGGGGGGGAACTGGAAATGTTATATCTTAGTTGAACAAAAAAAATTATTTTTATTTTTATTTGCAAATCAATTAAATTTCTCACCTTAGGATATACTCTAGATTCGTGCGTCCGCCTAACTCCAGCGAGAGCCACGCGCGAGTGTCGCGGTCGCGGCAGGCAAAGCCAAGTACGCTCATCGTCAGAAGCGAATCCACCGGGGGGCTTGGCTGGGCTCGAACTCACCCTTCACTGGAGGAACCTATCCCTAGGTAACTTGGAGTTTGTTTCGGTCGCCGATGTTGTAGGAATAAGGAGGAAGCGAGCAAGGCGCCATGGCGGTGGGAGGCAGGAGGAGGACGAAGCTCTGCTGCACAAGGGCAAGATGGGTCCAGCTTGGACACTTTGTTGCGGGTGCTTTACTGCTTTGCAAGGCCCACTAGAGTAATTCCCATGGCCCACTTAAGCCTTGAAGCTAACCCTAGGTCTTGTGTCCCAGACTCCCTCTCTCACCCAACTCAGCCGCCTCCACCGAGCGATGACACTGACGAGCAAGCGGGCACCAAGCAGCCGGGCGGAGGGCGTGGCTAGGTTGCAAGCTTGCAGCGATGCCGGCCGACGGCGTTCGCGGCTAGGCACTGCACGGGCATGGCAGCGTTCACATCATTATCAGTTATCACACTTGTGCTATGTTTACACGCAGATGTTTCACATCATTATCACACCGAGCAACACAAGCATCATAGTGTCCTAGTTAGTACTAGTTAACCTTAAGAACCTGAACCAATTTTTGATAATTACTAATGTTGAATATTGAGCCGCATGGGGCCTCTATATTTTCAATGTTAAGAGTTTGCTCTGGTTCTCCCAAATTTTTGGTTCCATCACTGTCGACCCCCACCCTTGCCACCACTGCACAAAACTAACCCGTCAACCAGATTCATGTCAACCCGATCTAACAAGAACGATCGGTGCAACGCAGAAACGAAAAGCGAGGAAGGCTAGAGGAATTTTGATTGCACGTGACTATGTTTGCTATATTTATCTCAATTTAGCTTAAGTCATTTGAGTCCTCCCTCCATTTTCATCTTGACTTCACCATTGCGCACCACCGCTACCACCGGCGAAGTCGGCTTACCACCGCTGCTGCCGAATGTGTCGCCCCGCCGCAAGGCCCCTCAGACGAGCGGTCGCTCCGCGGTATTCCCCTTCTTTTTTCCTTATATTAAGGTGATGCGCCGGCCGATGTGCCGCGACAATGGCGGAGGAGGCGACAAGGAGGAGGCGGCATGAGGGAGGACGCTGGAGTCAGAGGACCGACGAGAGGAAGAGAGGTGGCACAGGGTAGCGTAGCAGAGGACCGGTGATCCTCGCCGGAGCCGACGTTGCTTGGGAGGAATATATAGTATGAAAGAGAGATGCGATGAATGGTTGGATCTAGATTCAATGCCTTTAAATTTGACTGGTTTGGGGAGTGAAAATCTATTGAATGTTGTATATTCACACCAAAAATAAGCTTTTAATTTTGATTTGAAAAGTAGTAAATGAGACTGTCTATTCATAAGGTGACTGAAAATTTCTTAAACATAAGTCACGTTTTTTATCAATTGAATCAATATTCAATCATATGACACATCAATCTCTACATAAATCCAATGATCACAACAATTGATTTAAACTTAAGAAAATTTCAGACAACTTAAAAATAGCAAATCTGAAGTAGTAATGCATACATCCACAATAAGTCAACAACAGCATGCCTGGTTCGGTTCTTGTTAAGTACAAGAAGTTTACTCTGTAACACCAAAAATTCAAAAACTTCTTGATCACAAACAAGGTAAAAAGAAGAAGGCAAACGATCGATGGCTACTATTAACGCACGGTAATAGTATTAGTTCTCCTCGCTTTACCGCTGGTTGCTCTGGCTTCCCCTAGTCCTTCTCCTTCTTGAACGGTACGCGGCCGTCGGTGCCGGCGACGTCGGCCGTGGGTTCATGAGGAAGAAGTAGGGGTCCATGAGCTTGAACCCGCGCTGTGGACCCGTGGAACATGCTCTCCTTGGTGTTGATGGCCACCGGCACGATGCGGTCGGTGAGCTCGGCGAAGAGCGCGCTGAACCGCAGCAGGAACGGCTCGCGGCAGGTGGTGCCCTCGGGGCAGATCACGAGGTCGCCCTCCTCGAGCAGCCGCCGGATGCGGGCCGCGTCCCTGCCGCGCTCCCGGGACAGTGCGACGGCCTTGATCGGCGAGGTGAGCTCCGAGAGACTGGAGATGCTGTACGTGACGTAGCTCACCTTGCGGCCCAGCGCGACGGCGACCTCGACCGGGTCGAGCACGGTTTGGTGGTTGCACACGAAGTGCACGCCCGGGTGGCCCTTCTTGGGCGGCGGCGGCTGGTGCCCGCTCACGACGAGCCTGATGCCCAGAGCTTGTAGGTGTAGAAGACGACGCGCTCCGGGAGGGGCAGGTTGAGGTACACGCGGAGGAGCGCGAGGGCGAAGTCGAACGGCGTCCACAGGAAGGTGAGCAGTGTGGCGATCGCCGTCAGGCGCTGGAGAGGCGGCCGTCGTGGAGGATGACCGGGCTCAGCAGCTGGTTCTTGGGCACCGCACTGTACTTCCTCGAAGTCAAAATGTACTCTTCCTGCACGCACGCACGCGCCACGTAGGCAAATATGCACCATGTCATTGAGATCCAAGAGAACCGTTCCATAGATCGGTAGTAGGGAGTAGTAATAAAATACAGGACACATTCGATAGTGTAAAACCTCTAAACCCAACAAGATAAAAAAAAACTCCACTCATAGCTCTCCTAAGAGCATCTCTAATGTATTTAATCAAGGTAGGTTCAAAACTATACCATGTAAGCAGGTTCAAAAGCAAATGCATTTTACTCCAATGTATTCATCCGATTCTTAATCTTAAGTGGGACCATCCAATGAAAAATATGCTAACAGAACTTAATGCATATGCTAACCACCTAATGAAAAATATTATTCTATTCACAACCGCTCTCTCTCTCTCTCCATTTCCTTCCCCCTCACAGAACTTAATGCATATGCTAACCACCCAATGAAAAATATTATTCTGTTCGCTTGCATCCGGATGCAAAGTTTGCATCGATTCCTAGAGTTTTGCTTCCGAATCGACAGCTTCCAACATTATGAATCGGTTCCTAGCATTAAATTCAGCCTATTGAACCGGCTAAGAATATACATTGCTGATGGTCTAATGGCGCTTACGAGGGGCTTGCAAATTTGTACCAGAGTTCAGTTTACACGGTTGTGCTTGTCCACGATGGTCTTGGTCCCTACTGATACAAGATTAGCACAAATGCCAGAAATGGATAAAGATCGATCAGAACATTAGCCCGTGATGTCCCATTGGACTCAAGTTACTTACTCTTCCAGGACAATTGCCAGCACAATGCCCACATAATGAGCGGTACGGTATTAAGTTCGTGCAAAATTGGACCGCAGGAAATCTGAAGACCCGGGGCACGGCCAGCCTTTGATGATTTCTGTTTGGCTATAACAGGTTGCTCCAATTCCTATCCAGTGCCCTAGCTTGGCCTAATTTCACAATTTGGGACATGCCGTAAATGAATTTCTTATCGACAAGTTGATTTTGAGAATGCAGCTGGACAGATAGCTTTTTTTAGATAATGGAAGAGAGATAACATCTTCTCCAGCCTCTGCATCATGGAGGCACACAGCCTATTTTATTAAAGAGCTGAACCAGATAGCTAACACAGGCTGATTCAATCCAGTGGCAATGATCTGTACTAAAACTCACGGCTGCCCTGCATTCTCCTTCCATTGGTCGAACACTCGAACGGAAGACTAGCCGAAGCATGTATACTGGGTTAGTAGGTTTCAAAACACACGAAAGAATCATATGATAAATAGGTGTAGCCAGTTATATACACGAAATATTATGAATTCAGGCCCATGTCAGGACATGTTAAATTTAACGAGTCGGCGAAGAGAGGTAGGCTAGCTTCAGACTCTGTTCCAAAAAGGGCAAAGTGACTCAACCTTCATGGGACAATGCTGATTGATGTACAACGCAACTACCTGATCTCACTGGTGCATGCAGATGGCTAACTACCATCCATCCTCGCAGCAGACCTTAAATAGGGGTTGGTCATGGCATAAACAGCAACAAAGAAAATGCATAAGTGGTGTATGTGTGACGTCTACTACTGCAAAACTGAAGACTTCAGATCTAGTTGGTCAAGGAACGTACTGTAGTTAACACTGCGCTCAAAAAACTGCACGGCCATATCACTATCACATAATTCCGTCTGCTGTCTGTACAATTCACTAAACAGTGTCCTCGCAAAAAAAAGAGCACTAAACAGTAGTAGTGCGGCATGCAAGTAGTACACAAGTTAACGAACTTGTGGACATGTACATAGAGGGAAGGTCAAATGAATTAACTGTAGAAGCTACGCATACCTTGCATATGGAGAATTTTTTTTTGAAATAATCTATTTTTTATTCCAAAATACAGAAATAATACCGTTTAATTTTTTTTACAGAAATAATCGCGTGTCGCCGTACGGTTAGGCGATTTGCTCAAGTCGCCGAACTGCCGTGCGACAATCCTCCAAGTCGCCCTCCCATTGGGCGACTACAGCGTGGCTGGATGTAGTCGCCAAACGGATGTGCGACTAGAGCCTGTATCGCTGATGTGTATAGCGAGTTTAATAAGTTGCGCAGTTGGTGGGCGACTTAGTTCAAGTCGCCCAACCAGTGGGTGATTCAAGCTGCTAAACCTGAAATTATGTAAATCCAATTGGAATAATTGTGTTAAAATAGATATTACATTTTGTAGGTATTTTATTTAGCAAATCGTATAATATGATGTTATTTTTTGTAAAGATAAAAGTGTGGCGACAACGTTGGTTGGTCTGTTTCTTATTTTCGTAGAATATGAAGGGTACGAAATATGTCAGACTCGCAATAACATTTTGTGATCGTCGTATATTGTTGTAGTGCGTTAAATTTCTGTAGAATTTTGTGAGGATGATTGAGATAGTAATGAATGGTAAGTAGATAGGTAAGTGATATTACGATCGTCAGGAGTCTCTCTGAATGAAGTCGTCTAGCGTATATTTGTATATTAGCGGATAGTCGATGAAGTACTTTATAAAGCTTATATAGAACTGAAGGATTCGATGGCGGTCGCGAATGGTTCTTTCGGGATTTCAGAGAAGTGGCATACTTGCAATATAGGCTTGCTTTTGCGAGTCTTTGTCTTATCGGTCCGAAAAATTTGGCGAGGCGAGTCTTTATCACGTCTTTCTCTGCAGAGTCTTGTCTTTTCGGTCTTAAAAGTGGGGAGGTGGTCGGGGTAGTCAAGTCGATCTGAAAAGCCTAACCCTATACCTAAACCCCGAATCTAGCGCAAAGTCGTCTCATTTGGTCTTATCCTTTATAAAGCTGCCCGTGTGGTCTTATCACTCTGAAAGTCGTCTCCTTTGGTCTTATCATTGCGCAAAGTCGCCCGTGTTGTCTTGTCACCGCAGAAAGATGTCTCCTTTGGTCTTATCATCGCGCAAAGCGCCCGTGTTGTCTTGTCACTCTGAAGTCGTCTCCTTTGGTCTTATCATCGCGCAAAGCTGCCCGTGTGGTCTTGTCACTTTGCAATCTGTCTCCTTTGGTCTTAGCATCGCGCAAAAGTCGCCCGTGTGGTCTTATCACTGCGAAAGTCGCCTCGTCTGGTCTTGTCATCGCAAGCTAATACATTACCGCTTTGTTAGTCTCCCAGGTAGAACTATAAAATGCACGCCCCACGCTCGAAGTTAGGACCATCGACCCTTCAAACCGTAAGAAGAAGAACCTTCTCCGTCTTCTGATAACATACGATGATGAGCGCCGGGGACCAAGACAACCGGTCACCGAAGGCGCACCTTCCCTAGAAAGGAGGAGGACTTGGCCCTAACTACGGTTGATGCCGAACAAGCGTGCTCAACCGGTATGGCGAAATGCGACACGGGACGACGCTTATCGTGCGCGGTCATAGACGGCCCTTTCGATGGTGGGCGGCGTTTCTTCCGATGCCCATACTCGGGGTAAATAGTTTTATTCATATTCTTGCTAATACATCACGCATACTAACCGTCACTTATAGCGGATGGCGAAATGCAACTTCACCCATTGGATCGATCCTCCCCATGAGCGACATGTTGTGAGTTACTGGATGTATTGTGGAACCGAATCTTTTATTTGGGCGCAAATTGACGATCTCAAGGAGCAAAATGATGACCTCCGCCAATCTTGCAAGAGAGGGGCAATGAGGAGGTCGTGAACATAGGAAGTTCCTATGATCCCACATGCTGCTGTGCCAACCCTAGCTGCATATGTGCGTGCCACTATAACGACGACTAGCCACGTCCGAGGCGCCCAACTGGAGAACACTCTATGTGGGTAGCAAGAGGCACCTTCTACAATTAGACACGGTAGTGTCCCCTTCTACAATTAGGGACGGTAGTGTCCCCTTCTGTACGCACTTATGCTCAATCTCCTAAAGCATGTAACGAAATGGTGGACGCGTTATTGCGGTTGCCTTTTATTGAGTTGGCATGTTGTATTGATGTGTCGCGTGCTTTAAGTTATATGCATCGAACAAATATGCATTGTATGAACGAGTTCTGAAAACCAAGCTATTCCATACCAGATATTGTCCGCTAGAATTACGATACAACATACTAGCAGTTCGGTAGTTGCTTACAAGAACCAAAGTACAATTACGACACAATTAGTTCTATGATTGCTTACAAAACCAAAGTACTGACTGAACTACAAGTTACAACATAGTAGCAGTTGTAATACAAGTTCCTAAGTGTCAGCAGGCGCCTTGCAAGTTCTCACAGTGTGCCCTTCTGGCGGCGGCTCTGCGATCTACCCGCTTGCGCAGCTTCCCTTCGTCCATATCGTTCAATCGGCGACTCTGTAAACGGCCCTTCCCCCTCTCAATAGGTCTAGATCCGGAACCCAAGTCCTATTTGTAATATCCAATGTGGAGAAGTTACCAACAACCCTGAAGCCTCTTAGCTCGCCGCACCACACCTGCTTGCATCCTTTCCTTCATGAAGTACTCCGACTGAAGTTCAATGGGTCCATGCGGATGGTCCCACACGCCTTGGCGAGACATGAGAGCATGGCTTGTGAAGGAGCTTTAGCTTGTTGCATGTGCAGCTAGGTTCATTCACATGGTCTCCAAGGCATACCTCATGGGTAACAAGAGACCGAGCCGTTCCGAATCCGGCTCTGTCTCGGAGGATCACGTCGAATCGATGCTCCGTGTGCCCATTACGAAGACCGTGTCTTGATCGAGCCTTCTCGGTCTTAGCCTGCATGTATGTAGTAATCTTGAGCAATATAGAATTACGTGGGTTGGTGCATGAAGTGCCGCATTGCATGTCTTTCCACTGAAATATCCGATTGTACCATGCGAGCGCCTTCAACAATGGCGACAAGAGGTGACAATGAGGCCCCTAATAACCAGGGGCTTGTACACCTCTGCAAGGTTAGTGGTCATTATGCCATACCTTGCGCCGTTAGGTCGTGAAGTAAGGACCACTTTTCCAATGGCTCGGCCTCAATCCAATGAGAGAAACACCGATGTCCCTCGAGGTCCTTGGCGTCAAATGGGAGGTCAAGCTCCTTGATGGTGTGGCGCTCATTGTGCCTCCCTAGGAATGAGGGGCGCTTGTTTCTCTCGGCGACATGTTTCTTGGTGTGCTCGTCCAACATCCGCCTAGCGCATCAAATTTACGTTCTTTGGTTTTGCATGGCAAGCCTCTTGAGCAGTTTCATCAAAGGTTCTTTGCTGAATGTTTGAAGAAGTTGGCCCCAGATGGCGAATGCACCATCTGCTCCTCGAGTCCGCCAGGGAACGGCTCATTGGGGTCTTCTGAAGTTGTCGGATGGCCTTCATCATCCGGAGTGGCGATCATGGATTATGTAGACATCGGGGCGTGCCCCAACTACTCCCTCCTTCGGATGACGAAGGAACCACAACCGGTATCGTAATTCTCACTTTCCTGGCGATGGCTAAGGGCGAAATCGATTGTTGCCATCAACGCCAATTCTTTGTCGAGGATCATGCCCTTGTATTTCCCGATTAGAAATGTCCCGTCCCATCGAGATCACGGGCAACATGTGTCTGAATGCATTGATACATGGACCGAATGCTAAGAAGGCCCTCTGCAAGACCATAAAACGTAGCAGCGGTCTTTTGGCTAGCCGGTCCTTCACAGCAATGTATGTGCCCAGGTTCCTGTCTTGCAGCACCTGGAGCATACGAGGAAGGTTGTCGTAAGATGCCTCGAAAGAACCGAACCTCCTTTCCAAAGCCTTCTGCTTAGCACGCCATACCTTCGCGTAGCTAATCTTGTACTTGAATTTCTGCTCGATAGCCACCATGATGTGCTTGGCCTCTAGGTCCGTCTTCTTCACTATCTCTCCGTACATGACATTGGCTATGAAGGTGGATGTCAGGTTGCGATGCTTCGGCAAAACACTACTGAGCAAGCAGGAGTGCGGCTCCACCTTCGAGACAATCCAGTGAGTCTCGTACTTGGGTCTCCTTGCGTGCACACGCCAAGGACACCCAGCCTGCTCGCATACCACGGTGTACTGCTCCTGGCTGGATTTGAGTACACGAAACGGCCATTGCATTGACAAGGCCCACAGCTTAATGGCATCCTGCAGTGATCCCTTGTCAGCAAACATTGCACGAAGCCGAACCTCCGTCCCATTGTACTCCCACGGTGATTCGTGCTCGTCGTGCACAGCAAGACCCTCAACGTCCACCCTATTCCATTCCTGCGGGATGGGACCTTCGTCCTCCTCGGAAGAGTTATCACCATCCTCTTGTAAAGCTTCCTCCTCCGCTCGAGCTGTCAAGTCATCAATCTCCATCTGACGTACTATGCTGTGGACATGCTCCCCTGCATCTGCATGGGCAATGGCCTGGCCTGCACGATATTCTGCCTCCGCTTCCTCTTCTGCCTCAGCCTCCTCTTCTGCCTCAGCAACATCGGCCACCGCGTGTTTGTCATGAACCACACGCCGCTGCGAAGCTGCTCCCACCAACCCGACGGAGCCGTCGGAAGAACTCGCGAGTTCTTCCGGACATGCTCGCAGAGTAGCACACATCATAGCCACGGCGCCTCTGACCTTCGAGATATGCCTTCCATGCAACCGTCGCATCACTCTGCTCAACTCCCACCGAATGTGCGTGGAGACCTACTCAAACCCCTTGTATCACGACACTCCACACCTCGGGGTCCAATGAGAAGGTTACGGTGAGCCGTCTAGGACATCTCGATTCGGGCATTCTCCAGTTCGGTGTACCAAATCGACTTATTGGAAATCACTTAGGTCAACACCGTCACGGACCTTCATGAACCGTACCAACACCGTAATGCACTTTCAATCTTGTGGCCTCCGACATGACTACAAATATTACAAATGTTGCAACCAGTGATTTCTCAACATACATTCCCCATACACTTGCTAAACAAACAAGTAGCCGAGAACAAGAACAAACAAGAGTATTACCTTCACGCGGAGACCTTGTCTTCGTATGAACAAGCTCCTCTCCTCCTCTCTTCTTGTCTCCCTCACTTGAGCTCCTCACTGTGTACCTCTCCCAAGCTCCTCTCCTCAACCAGATCTGCTATGCTTGTCCGCCGAGAGAAATGGTGAAAGAAACAATGAGGGGACCTGGGCTGGCTTTCTATATGACCGTGTAGTCGCTCAACCGTTGGACGACTTGGCAGGAAGTGCTGGGCCAACGGTTGAGCGACACGTGGACTAGTCGTTGAACCGTTGGACGACTTGGTAGTAAGTACTGGCCCAACGGTTGATAGTCGCTCAACCGTTGGACGACTTGGCAGGAAGTGCTGGGCCAACGGTTGAGCGACACGTGGACTAATATATTAATAAGTAATAGAACAATGCTAGAGGGAATGCATAGACAACCATGTCATAGTAGTTACGAAGGAGAATACGTCAACACATAATACAAGTTATAGAACAATGGTATAGACAACCATGTCATAGTACCTCTGAAAGACAATCGTAAACACAGATGATGTAAACCCCTCATCGCCACCGCAGCACCTCCTCCGCTGCCGCCACGTCCCACACCCGGTCCGCGCCAGCAATCGCCCCGTTTGGGCTTCGAGCCTGGGGTGCCTAGGCCGGGCCCAGACAGGAAAGGCGCCAGAGCCCCTGCTGGTCCGTGGTCCCAGGGGGGTCGACTCCACCTGTGGCTGCGTGAACACTAGGGGCCCGCTAAAATTGCTCAACAGATCACGAGCTCGGCAGTCTTGAGCTCGGCGGTACATGTCTGCGCCAGTCGGTCCGGAGTCTATCGGCATGGGCCGTCCAGAGAAAGCGCTTCGAGCGACCACAACCGCTGCGCAGAGGGGCGACTTGTGAGGATAGATGCGGGCTTCGATCCTCTGACGCGATCGCACATGCATGATGCGTCGCGGCAAGTCTGGTGATCCCCAAGCGATCTCTAGCTCCTCGCCGTCGGCGATGGCCCTCGCGTACCCACGAGGCGGGCGTCGGCGGAGTCACCGTGGCTCAGCCGGTAAGCAATTACCCGACCAAAGAGCCTGGCAGTATGCCTCCAGTGCTTGCGACACACAGTCGACGATGAGCTCTGGGACCATCCGCTCGACCTCTGTAACGAATAATTAGTAAGCCCGTCATATGGCTAGGCCTCAATGAATCGCTAAACATGGAAAATAGGTACTATACTTACCCGAATCTGCGAAAGCCACCGCAGCGGGCCATGCCATTGTCGCTCAGAAGTCGAAATCGGAGGCGCGCCTCCTTAAAGCATACTGAAACACCCAGCAGGCATCGCGCCGATCCACACCGCGTCCGTGAGAATCTGATCGCTCGCGATAGGCAAGCCGAGCGACATCGCGACATCTGAAGTCGGGGCCATCTCCACGAAAGGGAGGTGGAAGGTGTCGCGTCTCGGGCATAGCAGTCCTGAGCGTCGGGAAGCGACGGTCGAATGGGAATCGTCGTGACCGCTCCGGACCGGCTGAACCTTCCATCGTCGTCGACGGACCGCCGTCCTCTTCGGTGGCCTCTACCATCCGTCGAGAGGTAGAAGGCGAAACAGCTCGACCTACAATGCACGAAGAAGTAAGTACATAGTGCGCTCTGATACAAAAAGTGACAAATTTGCGGACAAACCTCTCTACCCAGCGTGGGTCTAGTCTCCAAGCCCGTTGGGGTGTCGCGTCTGAACCACCCCCAACTCGGCCAAGTCGTCCCGCCAACCGGATCGGCACCACGACGGCTCAGCGGTCTTTGCATCGACCAACCGGTCAATGATGAAATGCCAATCCGAACCACGGGGTCTTGAGCCATACACGCAAATTAAGAAATTAAAAGCATTCATATTACTTACGCATTTAAATTATACTCCAATGGCATTACACTTTGCCCTAACACAATGACATAATTTTTCCTCTGAAAGGCTATATTACGTTAACGCCTATACTGATTGCTATGGATTGCGAAATATTTAATACATCATCGTTACTATGCATATTTATAATGGGTGAAGCTTTAGGAAAAAACAAAATTTGAAATGTTTGATAATCCAGCGTGTTTGCAACCATGTATCGTGTATTTAACATTCTATAAACTAGCATTTGCGAATGCAGCGTTATCGACATGTTTACCATTATATAAACTACCATTTAGAAAAGTAACATATGCGCAATTAGCGCGACCTTGCAGAATAGTACAACTAAATTTATTTTTACTAAGTCATTTTTCCTTCATGTTATCTCTCAACATTTGCTAACGTACCATGGTTACTAATTAATCATGCCATCTCTAAATATTTGCTAACAATATGTCCTTTGTACATAAAGTTGCTTGCAAACCTACCATGATTTCAAAAATAAACTTCTACAAACTAATACTACAAACTTACCGTCCTAGTAAATCGATCTGGAAGCGAAGAGCTTTTTTTTTCCTCCTCTTCTTCTTCCCTCCTATTTTTCTTCCTCTCTATTTTTCTTCCTCTCTTTCTCCTCTTTTCCTCTCGGCTCGGTTGTGATTCTCGGCGAATCGCGTTGGAATAAGCGACGGTTCGTAGTCTTGTGTTTTATAAATGCCCCAAGTCGCCATAAGGTTGGGCGACTTGGGTTGAGCCGCCACCAAGTCGCCATCTGGTTGGGCGACTTGGGTTGGTATCACCAAGTCGCCAAACCAAAAAGCGGCGGCGCTGAAACTTTAAATCGCCGTCCTATTGGTGCGACTTTAATGATTATGCGCCTCTGCGGTTGGGCGACTTGAGCAAATCACCCAACCGTCTGGCGACCGCGATTATTTCGAAAAAAAAAAATTTAAGCGGTATTATTTCTGTATTTTGGAATAAAAAATAGATTATTTCAAAAAAAAAATTCAGCATATGGACATGAAGTCGAAGTCACTCTCCCTGTCCCCCATGCCGACGTCCGTGACCAAGATTGAACTACCTCGGCACCGCTTTGCCTCTTGTGCTTTCGCCAACGAAACGCCGCCGGGCTGCGACGGCTTGTTGCCTTCCCGGACTTGCTCACCTGCAGCTCCGTCCCGATGACCTTGTCGGCGCCGAGGAACTCCTTGGCGAACGGCTCCACCATCACCCGCGGGCTCGCCGTGACGATGCATCTCCTGCCGAACGAGCGGAACACCCGCCACCCCTCCGGGTGCACGTCGGCGGCGTAGAACCTGGGTAGCACCGACCGGGCCACTGCCTCGATGTCCCTCACCTCGAGGCCCGCGACGGCGATGTACAGGAGCGTGCGCACGGCAAGGGACTCGGAGGAGATGTAGGTGAGGTACACGAAGGGCACGGACAAGAGGAGGGCAACGGCGCGGAGGAGGCTGCCGGCCTCTGTTGAATTTAATCTTGTTTGTTGCTTTCTATGTGTCGGTCTTTCTTGTGTTTTTTGGTCTGAACCTTCTCAGTGTGTCTTTCTGAGTTACTTCTCTGTCGGAGTTCAAAAGTCCAGTAAGTCGTCTGATATTCAGAACTCTCGACAGAAGTTCAGACTATTGGGAAACTATGGACTTGGCCCAGAAGCCGGCCCATGTATGGGCTCCCCATCCCAAACCCTAGCAGGGTCTGTAGTCTATAAATAGGGGGTGCTATTCATTGTAAGCGGTTGATCGATTGATGAAGGAATAAAGAGAAGCAAGAAACCCCCTATATCTCTGTGTTCAATATATTATTCTGTTCTTGTGTTCTTGCATTGTTCTTACGATTCTATACTTGTCTATGAGGTAATCGTTCGGACTGGACTTGCCAGCGATGGTTACTCAACACGTTATCAGCACGATCGACTCTCCTCGCATCGAAAAGGTAACCGTCGATGAACGATGCTCGTAGATTGAATCGTTTTTCTAGATTGCTTTCAATTCTACAAATTCTCTTTCTAGATTGGTTTTCTACGGTGCAAATCCGTTCTAATCTACCGTGAGCCGACTTGAAGTCGCCGACACAATGTCGATGGGTAGATTGCATAAAAGATTGGATGTCGATTGTACCGTAGATTGAAAATTGCAAATTGTTCTAAATCTGCAGTGATCACGCATGAACAGTATCACTCCTGCGCGCATAAACAGTCACAGAAAAGAAGAAAAAAACACGTGAAGCAATCGGCCCGAAGCCGCGGCCACCCGCGTCGGCCTGGAGCCGCGCGCACGGCCATGGCGCCGCCGGCTTGAAGCTGCTTGGAACACGGCACGGCCGCCTCTTCGCGTCGCCGCCCGGCCGAACGAACTCGCCGCCGCGACGGCGCCGACCCGAGCCGCCTCCATGGCCTGCCGCCAGCAGCAAGCGACACCGCCTCCGCCAGTGGCGGCGGCCTGGCGCTTCGCCACCGGCCACCCGCGCGATCGCCCGCATGCATCCGTCGACGCTTTCGGCACCCGCCATGGGCGCTACTTGGGGAGATGGCGCCGTGCGTCTTTCGCCGCCGCCGCCCACGCCGCTAAGGCATGAAGCCGCCGCATAAACCGCTCCGCCACCGTGCGCCCGCATGAAGTCGCCGGGCCGAAGCGCCAGCGTAGCCTCTGTCGCGCCGTGGCGCCTCCGCCTCGCCGGATCTGCGCCCGCGCCCGCCGAAAGCTTCGCGCGCGCCGCAGCGCCCGTCGCCAGCCCGACGCCGGGCGACCCGCCCACGCCGCCGACTCCGCTCCATGCCGCCTCGCGCGGCCCGCTCTGCCCGCCTTGCGGCCGCCATTGCCGACCTGCGTCGCTCAGCCCCGCCCGCACCCTATGCCCGCCTCGCGCCTATGGCCGCCTCCGACGAGGCCAGCCCGCCACGCCACCCCGCCGCCGCCGCCATGCCGCTGTCGCCACCTTGCGAGCCACCGCCACGCCCGCCAGAGCCGGCCGCCACAGCCAGCCAGACGCGCATCCATGGTCGCCAGATGGCCGCCCCTCCCATGCGTGTAAGCCGCCGCCGCCCTTGGGGACATAGTGCTAGGGGAAACCCTAGCACCGGTCCTTGAAGCCACCGTGGCGGGCCAAGAGAAGGCCAGCCCATTTACTAAGAAAGCCCAAGAAAAGGGCCCGGTCGACTGAAAAAAAAGGTGGGGCGGTGGAAAAATCCCGAAATTTGCAAAAGGGACCCTCATGATTCTGAAAATTACGAGGATAATTACGCGGGCCAGAAAATCTTGCAAAACGGGCCTTAGAAATTCTGAAAATTACGCGAATATTTTTCTCTGAACTGAAAATTCGCGATTTAACCCCTGAAAATTGCAGAATTAGCCGAAAATTTATTTTCCAGCAGAAAAGGGCCTCGGGAATTCAAATTTTGAATCAATTTTTGCATTTGAAGCATGTTTAACTTTGTTATTATTATTTCTATGCAATTTATTTATTGTATTTACTATTTTTGATTATCTGTGATTGTTTATATTGCTTTTAATCATTGGAAATAGCAGTAAATCATGAAAAATGCATAGAAAACTACGGGATTACGAACCGGGAGTTCGAAGAGCATTATAAGAATTTTGCAACCATTTTATGTAAATTACTAGCAGTAATCTTATGAACTATTTGCATTAATATGAAGATGACTGGCATCACGAACCAGGAGTTCAAAGAACTGACCCAACATGGCCAGAATTTGTACAGAATTTGTATAAGTCTTCAACTCTGTGATAATGTAATCACGGATAAGCAGAAGATTGAGAAGACTCTCTCTACCTTTCACCCAAATGCGGTGCAATCCGCATGCAACTATCGTCAAGACGGCTACACGGAGTATGCCGCATTAATTGACACCATGCAAGTTGCAAAAGCTTAAGATAATGTTCTAAGGAAGAACTACATCTCATAGCCACCTAGTAGCAATGTTGGCCATGAAGCCAATGCTAGCAGCTACAAGGTGATAAAACCTCTCACGAAGGAGAGGAGTAAGAAAAATAAGGTCGTGAGTCGCTTGCGTTATTGATGCTTTCCAGTCTAACAAGAAGGGCATAGGACAACATGAGGCACACCTCGCCATTGCAGGCGCGGAAGATCCACACCCATTAGTTGCACTCATGGATGTGGACAGCCTAGCAGTAGCCCCATTATCCCTCCTCTGGACATCGCAGCGGCCGCAGCCGTAGTTGCCCAATAGGAGAAGATCTCCATGGAGCAGATTAAGGCAGAAGTTTCTGAATACTTCGCTGATTCGATCTAGTGCACGCATTGCACTTGGATCTTTTATAGTAACTTGCAGTTTGTAATTGAAGCAGAACATTGAATTATTTTTTAATAATAGTTGTAAGCTCTAGTAGAGCAAAGCATTAAATTCTTATGACGAGTCCTGCAAGACTTATTCCCGTATTTATAATAACAAGTTATGTTCTGATATTTGAAGTATTTTATTTATGTGTTGCTTCCTTTCTGCTACATATTAATAAAGTACATTATATTAGAACGCGTGTGGCGCCCTATTGGAGGAAGTGTGCTTAGCCGGTAGCAGCACAATAAATACCATCTTGAGAGAGACGAAAATCTTTCGGTCGATCAGCAAGAATGCTGATAGTCTTACGACAATCGCAGGCAGCGATACTCTCAAGGATATTCGCTCAAACGGTTTTCACGTAGAGACTAAAGAAGAGTATGATAAGGAATACCTACTCATTACAAAGCGTGAAGAAAAGTAGAAAAAAATGGTATCAGAAAGACTTCATTCATTTGAAATTGGGCTATACTACACTAATATTAAGGCATCTGCAGCCTATACTGCCCTGAAAGCCGTATTTAGAAGCTCTAAACCTTTCCTATCTCTAGCATGATAAATTATGCCGCCTAGGTCTTAGGATGATGAGAAATATAATTAACAATTCACAGGGACAATGTAAAGAATTTTTTCGAATCAGGAAGATTTTGTGTGCCCCGCATGTGCCACCGGGAATTTAATTACTAAACCTTCTGCTCTGAAAGCGAAGGATGAAGTCCCTATATTCCTGGACCGTATCCAGGGAGACTTTTTGCGGTCCTATACAGCCCCTGTAAGGGCCATTTAGGTATTTTATAGTGCTCATCAATGCTTCCTCGAAATGGTCGCATGTATGTTTATTGTCTACGAGAAACCAGGCTTTTGCAGAGCTAGTCTCGTAGATAATTAAAATTGAAGAATAATTTCCCTAATCATCATGTGAAGTCCACCAGAATAGACAACGCTGGAAAATTTACTTCAAAGGCATTTGATGATTGTAATATGGCAATGGGAATTAAAGTTGAGCATTCTGTACCGCATATCCACACCCAGAATGGACTAGCAGAGACATTAATTACAAGGATTAAATTTATTGCCTGACCACCCTTTGAAGAATTGTAATTTACCAACTGCATGTTGGAGACATGCAGTCCTGCTCGCAGCAACTCTCATCAATTTTAGACCACAGGCATATAACATCCATTCACCTATGCAACTAGCGCAAGGGTCAGCATAGAAAACTTCTCATCTTTGAAGGTTTGGTTACAAGGTTTATATACCTATACCATTACACAGCGAACTGCAATGGGCCTTCTCCGAAAGTCTGGGATATACGCTGGTTATGTGACAGCATCCATAATCAGGTATTTGGAACCTATGATGAGAGATCTCATACACCGCCTCGATTCGTGATAGTATATTCGATGAGGCTAGTTTCCGTCATTAGGGAGAAATCAACCTTGATGAAAATGTCGGAAATAGAAGTCGAAGATAATTGAATTCCATGCACATGACCCGCGCACTAGTGAAGCAAATAGAGAAGTTCGGAAGATAATTGAAATCTAGAAGATAATTGAAGTCTAGAAGATAATTGATTTGCAAGCATTAGCGAATCAACTGTCTAACCACTTTAGTGACTTGAAGAGCGTGACCAAGTCGCATATGCCTGTACGCAATGCACCGGAGAGGGTTGAAATACCGATGAAGGTATCCCTAATCCCGTCCTAAGGCCTCTGAAAGGACGAGAACTCCGGCCCCTCGAATCCCAAGTAACCGGGGACGCCTGACGAAAAAGGATAAGAAGGACTTGACACAGCCGATCACCGAAGTTCTCCAGAACCAGAAGGAGAGCCAGTTGAGACCTGGCACCAGTATGGAACCTTCAGAAAAGGCATACTAGAATTGAACATCCCCATGAAGGGAGACATCAGCATGGATGTGTGTGCACACATCGGAGCTGAAACACTAAAGGGACTTGCCCCCGTAATTGAAAGCAGCGGTGAGCAAGTAGAAGCATTAGAAGAATCGCCCCTTGAAGAAATAGCTATAAACTTTATGACTACGGGAGAATCTATGAATAAGACAACAGCCTATGTCGACATTGATTTTGCAAAGAAAATTGCCACAATCATTGATCCTGATCCGAGCTCAGTATCGCTCACCAATGAAAAGATCAGTTGGGAAGATTGAAAGAAGGCAATAGAAGCGAAATTATTATCTCTGAATAAAAGAAAGGTGTTTAGGCATGAAAGCCGTTAGCCTCCCCATGTGCACCTTGTAGGGCATAAGTGGGTATTTGTTCGAAAGAGAAATGAAAATAATGAAGTAAAGAAAGACTTGTTGCACAAGGTTTCACTCAACATCCAGGAGTTGTTTATGAAGAAACCTATTCCCCGGTCATGGGCGAAATTACCCTTTAGATATTTAATCTCAATGGCAGCAAAACTTGAAGTTAAAAGTGAAATTAATGGATATGGTAACAGCATACCTTTATGGAATATTGGATTCGGACATTTATATGAAGATACCTGAATGTATCCCTGTCCCGAGCCAAGACAGAGCAAATAGAAATCATGCGATGTGAAACTTCGAAAAGTCATTTGTCTGAAGTTAAGCAATCAGGTAGGATGTGGTATAATCATTTGAAGCGACTTTCTATGCAAGAAAGGCTACACGAACAATGAGAATAATCCCTGTGTATTTATACGATGATCCCAGGATGGATTTTGTATAATCTCAGTGTATGAAGATGATTTGAATATCATTGGAACCCTGAAAGGTATTAAGAAAGCAAGCTCTTACTTGAAGTCAGAGTTCGAAATGAAAGATTTGGGTAAAACCAAATACTGCCTAGGCTTGCAGCTTAAGCATGCCCCTGAAGGAATTTTAGAGCATCAGTCAACCTACACTTAGAAGGTGTTAGAAAGGTTTGATTTTGAAAGGCATACCCTAAAGAAGAGGGGGAGGAAGTCCTGGGACCGGAATTCCTATACTTAAGTGCGATAGGAGCACTCATGTATTTAGCAAATTGTACTAGATCGGCTATTGCATTTGCCGTTAACCTTTTAACAAGGTATAGTGCAAAACCTACCAAAGGCATTGGCAGGGAATGAAAGACATCTTCCGATACCTCCAAGGAAGCAAAGAACTTGGTCTATTCTATAGAAAGAACCAAGACCTGAATATGAATGGCTATCAGATCTTAGGCACCAGAGAACCCGTGATCTGACCAAGTCGCAAACAGGCTATGTTTCATATGTGGTGGAACTGCAATTCCATAGAAATCATCTAAGCAGAGTCTTGTATCAACTCCGATGAACCACCTGGAAATCATAGCATTGTATAAGGCCTCACGAGAATGTGTTTGGCTTCGGCGGATGATTCACCACATCCAGTAGTCGTGTGGATTGAATACCGCGCAAACCCCCACTATTATCTATGAAGATAATGCCGCTTGTGTTGCACAAGTGCAGATGGGTTATGTGAAGAGCCCCCTCACTAAACATATCTACTCCAAGTTCTTCTATGCTCATGAATTGCAAAAGATAGACGAAATTAAAGTACTGCATACTAAGTCATGTGAAAATCTTGTAGATTTATTCACTAAGTTACTTCCAGCATCTAGCTTTGAAAGGTGCATACGTGGAATTGTAATGATGAGACTTAGAGAAGTGCAGAATTCAGGGGGAGAATCTTCACGAACTCATTATTGAAACTTGATCACGAAGATCGAGTACCCAAAGAGTAAATCCTGGAGATTAAATGAAATCGGGTGGATTGTACTCTTTTTCCCTTGACGAGTTTTCCTGAAGTTTCTCGGCTAAGGTTTTTAATGAGGCAATTCGTGCAACACAGTAGAACTTGCATCATGTGCTCTTTCTCCAAATTTTTTCCACTGGGTTTTTATGGAGTTTTGACGAGGCATGAACTGTGAGGATGGGTGCCCAAGGGGGAGTGTTGGGAAACTGTGGGCTTGGCCCAGAAGCCGGCCCATGTATGGGCTCCCCATCCCAAACCCTAGCAGGGTCTGTAGTCTATAAATAGGGGGTGCTATTCATTGTAAGCGATTGATCGATTGATGAAGGAATAAAGAGAAGCAAGAAGCCCCCTATATCTCTGTGTTCAATCTATTATTCTGTTCTTGTGTTCTTGCATTGTTCTTACGATTCTATACTTGTCTATGAGGTAATCGTTCGGACTGGACTCGCCAGCGATGGTTACTCAACACAGACTTTGTAGTTTGTTTGCAGTTGAGTGCGATCCGGTCCATGATCCGAGTTGTGGAGGATATGGCCGAGTCATGGGTGTGTTAGTAGCTAATAATTGATGCATACATTAGCTAGTGCATGTGCGCGTCGGCAACGATGGCAGACGGTATTCAAATCTGAGGCGAGTCTCAGAGCTCGTCTGGCCAATAACGAGAAAGCAAAGCAAAAAGTGCGGCAAGTTGAGCACCACAACTCTGTTGTCTTCTAGTTCGTTTCGATCTCAAGTGTATCCAGTAGTGTTAGCGTGAGTTCGATCCAACAGCCTCGAGGGCAATGAGGAGGTAGTAAGGGAAGGCGCTCCGGGATAGGAGGAGCGTGCCGTCGAGGTCGGCGGCGATGGTCTGGTGCGACCGCCCATCCGTCGCGCACTGTTCGATCGGCTTGAACCTTCGCGCCACCATGCTTCTCATGCTAGAAGAGAGATGGAATGGTGGACGACGAGACTTGAGGGTGGCAGAAATGTGTACAAAAAAGACTAGCAGCAAGTGCAGGGAATATATGAGGGCACTCCCAACAAATAAATTTACTTACTTAATCCGTTTTACATGTCAACTTTTTGGGTAGGTGGAAGAGAGAGAAGAAGCTTGATACTCCCGTGAGTATCAAACCTTTTAGGAAACCAAGATTTTAGTATCAACCCTTTATGTAGTAGGGAGCTTGTTACCAATTTTGTGAGGCTATATAGTATCAATTTGTGAGAGATCCATGCAACAAGTGAGACTATATAGTATCAAGCTTTAGTATGGAATTATTGGGACGGTTGTGTCTAAAATCCCACCTAATTACTCTCTCCTCTAGTATCAAGATTTAGTATCAAACTATAGGGAATGCACTGATGGAAAGGCTTGTGCTTCGGGTTCAGTGATTACAGTAGACATGCAGAGTAAACTGGACAGCAAGAAATTTCCCCCGCTTTGTTCTGAACATGCTGTGGTCAAATGCCAGTGCACACCTCTGCTTAACAAAACAGGGGGTGCAGTTCATCCAACCTCTCAACTGAACTTATTTCCAGACTCTTTACTGTTGCAAATTACGGAAACTCACGAGGACAAAGCATGGCAAAGGACATGGCACCACTGTAAAGTACAGTGAGCCTTTTATGGACAGAGTCGCTCGTAATATAGTTCGGGAATCGGAACAAATCTGATGCCGGTTGGCAGATTCAATACAAAGCAAAGGGAATATGGTCCCGAGGAACCTTAATCCGTGCCCCTGCTTCCATAGGCAGGCGGTGCAATGTATTAGGAAGACGCATGTGAAGAAGGCCCCCCTTTGTAGTGAATAGTGATGCACCTTAGTTGCTTATTGCATAATGCATATCCAGTGGTCTACTCGGCTTACTCGTAGCAAACACTGGAATGAACATAAGCCTTCCTTCAGTCTCCATCTGGCCTACTACATCCAATTTCGTTGTCAGGCCTTCCCACTGTAGAGTTTTGTGTAGACCAGATGCTCTACCAGTAAAGTCGAGCGAAGTTTTGGTAGTCGACACAAAACCAAAACCCAAACGGCAAACGTCCATGCGCACATCAACTTCGAGGTTTTTTGGTTACCGCGCGGAGAACGGCCAGGCAGGCGCGACAAGGCGGAGGCGGAGAGAAGGACGCGGCGGCGCGGCCGCCGATTGTTCGGCCCTTCGAGGTTGGGCCGTTGGGATCGGGGTGTTTGTTATGTTGGCGGCTTCGGCGACGGCGAGATCACGCGTGCAGTGCCGAGTGGATTTTGGTAAATCAGCGGGCGTGGCGCTGTGTGGGATAGGCCTCTACGTGCACCACGTCCCCACGGATTTTGGGGCTTCCAAAGTTGGGCCGCAGTCTGGGTGCGAACTGCAAAGTGGATATGGATATTCGTAGGCTGACGACATCTCTCGGCTAGGTTTGTTAGTGCGGCGTGGCGTTGGGCTTGTGGAGGTTTGTGGACCGTGCGTGCCGACTGCCGAGTATACTTCGGAATCTGGTATGCTGTACGGCGTGGCCTTTTGAGTGACCTGCCAGGCGCTAGGCGAAATTTCTTGTGAGATTTTCAGCTTCGTTTTAGGGTGTGTTTTGTTCGGTGAGTCGGAGAATATATGTACCAGATGATCTAGAATATGTTTCTGTTCTTGTATTTGGATCGAATCAACTCGTCCTGAATAGGGTCATACAAATTATGAGAATATTCACTAAATATATTGTACCTAACGGTTCTATAAAAACGAATGAACTACGTGGTACAGAGACGAGCACGTCCCCTCTGTTACCTTCTCTCCCTCTATGTATACGTTACTGACCGGTGGACCATACCAATTAGTGGATAGTTAAAATAAATAATTTAGTTAAATAATTCTTTTGTCATTAAGGTAAATTTAATAATCATGCTAATATTTTAATATTTAATCGTGCTAATACTACTCTATGTATACAACACATTCAACTTCATCCATAAAACCAAACACCATCTTGAACCATTCGGTATCATCTCATTCATGCAACCAAAATTTTTTTTGAATTATCTCATCCACTAAAAAACACACAAGTTTTACCTACTATCCAGGATCATTCTATCCATCATATATCATCTCATTCCATTCACCCTGGTTCAGCTAACCAAACACACCCTTTGGGCTTGTTTGGGAACTTCAATACAGGTCGGGATCCCGGCCAATTCCCAGGGATGGAAAGCCCAGTGGGAGATTTGCCCTGTCCACGAGATCAGGCCATTTGGATGACACGGGGAAGTGAAATCCACGTCCTGTTCTGCACCGATTCCACGGGGAAATAATCATCGTGTGCCAACGCTGGGAATTTTTCTCCCGTCGACGTCGGGACACATCGCGCGACGCCCCCACGGCCCACGCCTCCCTCCTCTCGTGACCAACGCTGTCGCACGCCTCCCATCCTCATGACTTCCTGCCCCTGGGATCACCTCCGGCCGACCGCCGCACCACATTTCCTCCTCCGCGCCATGGCCGACATCCTCCCCTCCCCCCTAGCAAGGATGGCCACCGAAGGTCGCCTCGTTGCTTCTTACCTCGACAATATTGGCCAAGGTTTGGCGCTGCCACCGGTCACCTAGGCTCACCTCCGGCTGGATCCTGTGCAAGTCAACCTCCGAGCTGCCTTCCTCGTCGGAATCGATCTCCTCCTCTTCGCCGAAGCCCTGCCGTGCTGAGCTTCTTTGTCGGCAACGCTATGAAGCCCACCTCTTCATCCAGATTTGAGGAGGTATGAAGCAAAATGTGCCAAGTTCTTTTCTATAGATCTGAGTTGTGTTGATCCCAATCATTGATTTGTTCTAGGATGCTATCGTTGAATCATTGATTTGTTGTTGAATCATTGATCTGTTGCTGGTGAGTATCATATCCTCAAGCCGGGTTTGGTATGCTGCTCGGATCGTTTAAATCAGCGCGTGGCTCGGTAGCTTTTGGTGGGATTTTTGCTCCGTTTGCGTAACTCGAGCTCTAGATTTACTATGTACTAATATTATGGGGGTTCTTTGTTCGATCGTTGTATTATTACACTGATGGAGAGTGGATTTCATGATTGAAGTGCGAATTGAACAGTAGGAAGAGCTATTCGGGGGTAGAGCTTGATGTAATCACTCGGATGAATTTTGATTTGTGAAGGCCTCCTTTCGATGTGATCCCTTTTATTATTTCTAGGGAGGATTTTTATTTATGTAAGAAATTGAGTCTTACAGTGAGTTTTTACTTAATCCTGGAGCTATTGTTTTCGGGAATTGGAGAATGTAGTTCGATTTTAGCTAGTGAACACAAGCAGACATAAAATATGAAGAACTATAGATTTTGTTTGATCTTGAACTCATATCCTGGAATCAATTGTTACTCTTCCAACTCAGTAATAGTTTAACTAATAATTAAACTGATGAACAACGATCAAACAGCTGAACTGAGCACATGAAATCAAAACCATGTTTTCTTTCAGATTGCAATAGCTTGGATGTAACCACCCCAATTATTCTGTTTGTCTCATTTTTATTCATTATGAAAAGTTTTCTAGTTTTCCTCTTTGTGCAACCAGAATTAATCATTGCATGTGCTGTGTCACTAATTATCTTTGTTTGTCTGTGGATTGCTGAATTGTTTGTTGACTCGTTAGTCCTATAAATTATAATTTTGTATTGATTCCATCTGATTGTCGAATTTCATCATGGTAGACTTTGATTAGTACAGGCATTGGATGAAGTTTGTATGGATCCAGGGAAGTGGGTGGTTCGCAAGATATTCTGGAGAATAAGAATGAAGAAATGATATCGAAAAGAATAGCAGTTTTGATCCTGTGGTCTACCAGCTAGTTCAGGTAGATTTTTACTTTCTTAATTATATGTCTAATTGGCTGTTGTTTTAAGATGCAAAACTCATCATGATGTTTCTAATTGCTTACTTTGGTCCTTTGAGAAACACTCACTTTTTTTTTGAAAAAAGGTTGAAGGTGATGGAACACTTGTTCCTGCTACAAAGGACGAAGTCTTGCAGTTTGAACATTTTCTTCATGATGAGAAGGTTGATATGCCTTCTATTGAAGATTTAGGGCGTGTGAAAGAATTTTTTACCAATGATTGCGTGTTACTGAAGAAGCCTGACTTGGAACATGCTGGTAATAGCATTATTCAGTTCGAATTATTACTTTGCTATATCTTTTCCTTTAGGGTGGTCTTACTTCATTGTTGTAGAGAAATCTAGATCCTGGAGAATTATGGTAGAGAGAAAAAAGTTCTGGATCGTTCGAATTATTACTTTGCTATATCTGTTACTTTCTTCTCGTTGGGAAATCTGGATCACGGAGAATTACGGTAGAGAGAAAAAATTGTTATGCAGCTAATGTTTTGAGGTCTGAGACCATGTGTGTACATTGTAATTTGTTGTTTCGTGTAGCTTTGGTGAATGATGGACGTAGATTTTGCTTGGGATGAGTTGTAGTTTCTTGTAGTTTTGTAACCGAGGACACTTGAATTGTTCATTTTGAGGAACTGCTACTACATGTAGCATCTTGAGCATGCATGTGCCCAAAGTTTCTGTTTTTTTCCTGAATATTTTTTATTTCACTTGATTTTTGGGGTTTTTTTGATTTTTTTTTGTACGGATTTTTATCCTGGTGGCTTCCAAATGGTGACAGGGAATATTTCTCTAGGTGGGAAGTTGCCTCAGGTGTTTTGAGGGGGATTCCATTTGCCTTCAAAATACCCCCTAGGGAAAATATTCCCTGGGTTTCCTTTCCCTAGTATCCAAACAAGCCCTTAGTGTTCACTAGGGCAACCATTGCATACTCCAGCGCGTGATGCTTTATTTTTCTAGCTGATGAGCACAATTCCACTTCCACAAACCGTACATTATGCGAGTTATCTATGTAGATTTTTCATAATGAATTTATTTGACTTGACCCATGGCACTGGGTTACAAACCTTAAGATGACTACGCTAGCTAAATGCTAAATGTCTCTGCTAAAAAAAAGTGCGATGTGTTGTTGTACTCAAGTAATTGTTCAGTCAATCTTTGTTTGTGTAGGGTCCATTTAAAATGCAATAATTTCACACCAATTATTTTGGAAACTAAACAGTTCTTTCGGAATTCTACCTCACGGAATTCTTACTTGAAGATCTTTCATTATTTACTGTTTTTCTATGACCTCTCCAATTATCCTAGTATCCTCTGTTGTGCTAGTATTATGTGGCTAAATATCTTATTAACAAACACTTACAATATCCTTGTTCTGAAACCTGATTAAGGGCAAAAGACTAAACCGCCCCCGAAAGGCTTCCAATCTTTCGTTCTATAAATATAAGGATTCTCCATGTACAAGAGACAGATAGATGAATAAAGATATTGAATCTCCTCTATACATTGTGTCTCTCTTTGGTGTTCATTGTGTGATTGTATTAGTTGTCTCCCGACTACAACATCAATCATCAAAGACGTTGTTAGCACGAATCGTTTTTCCGGCAAATCGGTATGTCGTAAGAGATCCTTCTTTTCCAATCCCTATGATTCATAATTTATTCTAGTAGATTATTTTGTGAGAATTGAGATTAGGTTGGTATGATTACTCATAATCCTTTTGATGCTAGATTAATCCCGTCAAATAATTTTGCTAATTACTGAGATCGAATCGAATCAATTTCTACTACGGTTGACTGTTCAGTTCATATGAATCACGGTTTTTGTTCATCCACTACTGTCCGTACAACGAAATTTGGAAATCCACCGCCTTTGTTGGTCCGACGTCGACCGCTGTCACCGCATCGTCGACCCGACGACGGCAACCACGACGGCAGCGCTGAAGAAGCACCTCGCCCCGCCATCGCTCCGCGCCGTCATTCGAGAGTGCTTTCATTGCACAGTGCCACAAACCGTCCGAGCACGGATGGTTGCACCGAGTCAAGATGAGCTTGACGCTATGCCAAGAATCTAGGCCCTATGTGTAATGTTTTGGTAATTATGACAACCATGTGGTTTGTACTAACTCGATTTGTCAAGACATTGATAAGGTTATCATTGGACAAAGATGAAAGAACTCTAAAGGACATCATCTAGCTCAAGGCAAAGGTATCTAGTCAATAGGATCTTTTTTTTACCGGTCTAGGAGAATGAAGAGTAAAAGACCGGATTAGTAGAATAGAAAACCGTACTATAAAGAGGGATCAAATGTTTAGTAGCCTAAAAGCCAAGGATGCCACATTGCTCAATCTTATTTGGTTTAAAAACTCGGTTTCGTTTGAAGTAGTTTGGCCTCAGTTTAAATGTATTTTTTTAAGGCCGGACTAACCGACGCTATATGCCCGGACTGACCGCATGTGCGGATCAACTCCACGGTCCGGTTTTTCCAGTACGTGTTTTTTCTCTGCGATTTTATCTTGCGGACTGACCGACGGCATGAGTGTGGACTGACCGCAACTCCGGATAATGTGCACGGTCAACATTTTCTAGAGAAGAGAATCTTTGTGTTTCGTTTGAAAAATCCTAAGGCCGGACTGACCGCCGGCAAATGGGCGGACTGACCGGACCCTCGGGTCGAAGCGACGGTCAACATTTTCCAGTAAGTATTTTTTTCTCTGGATTTCTGATTTTCAGTAGGCCGGTCTGACCGACTAATCTCCTGCGGTCTGACCGGGGTCACTTTAACGGCTATTTTCTAGTGCATTTAATGCATTGCAACCGACCGTTACTGTGGTCCGGTCTGACCGGCCACATACCTACGGACTGACCGCACTTGAGGGTTTCGAGCTGCAACGGTTAGTGTAGTGGGTGAAGGCTATAAATACCTCACCCACTGCAGCATTTGACTCTTGATGAGCCTCGTAACACTCTCTTGAGTCCCTTTGCTTTTTCTTCCACTTATTGAGAGCATTGATTTTATTTTGCAAAGTTAGTTGAGGTTTCTCCCGAGTGCATTGATTCAAGCTTCGATCTTTGTGGCACTTGAGCATCTTCAAGCGAAGAATAGTTGATCTTTTACTCTTGGAGATTGCCATCTCTTGGACGGTTTGGCGGTGTGAGCCAGGTGATCTCTTCAAAGGAGATTGTGAAGAGGCCCGGTGCAAGATTGTGAGTGGCTCAGTGTTCTCCATCTCCGGAGCGGAGCAAGCACAACCACTAGTGAAATCGAGGGAAGGCTTAATTCGTGGAGCCGGCTTGATTGGTTCAAGCTTCCTCAATGTGGATTAGTGAAAACTGGCAAGTCTTCGATACCACGGGAAAAAGTCATGGTCTTCATTGTGGTTATTTCTTGTCTTTACATTTTTGCATTTAATTCTCTAGCATTTACTTGTGCTTGAATTTGCTTAGCTAGAATTGATCATTATTTTTGTCATTAGTTATATTTGTCCCTAGTAGCATAATTGTTCTATTTGTTTAATTGTGCTAGGAAGCCTTGTTAGAACAATCTTGTTTAAAATTCTAATTAAGTCAATTAATTTTAGAAACCTCCTATTCACCCCCCCTCTAGTCGGTTAACCTTGATCCTACAGCCGCCTCGCCGTGATTTGGTACTACCGCCACCGTCGGTCCGAACGGTCCCCATGTCGTCGCCTCTGCAATCACACAAGCCTGATGCGTTGACGCGCCACCACCGGATGCGCAACTGCTCGATGCGCCCTGCCACCATCGCCGGCTCCCACGCCAAATGCGCCGCCACCGCCGTCGCTCAATGAGCCGCATTCCCGCGCGCGCGTCGGACGCTAGCATCTGCCCTCGCAAGCTTGCCTTCGCCTCGCCCCGTGCTGGTCGGCCTGACGCTATCCGCAAGCTGCCCCCGCACGATATACCGCCGCCGACCTGCTCTCTTGGATTGTCGCGACACGCCTCCGCGAGACGTATCGAGCCCCCAGTTGTCCCGCTGTTGTCGATGGTCGAGCCACCGCCGTGCGCACGCGTAGCTGCTCCCCCGCGAGATGGCCGAGCCGCACCACAGCCCACTATCGACGATGGCCGAGTCACGCCACCGTCGTGTGCGCCTGCAGCCGCACCGTGCCGCGTGCCTAGGGGCTGCCCGCAACGGCCGTCGCTTAGATAATGGCCCACTTGGCCCGACGTACATTTTGCGGAAAAGACCCTCCATTTTCAGAAAAATCGCGAGAAAAGTTTGCGGGAAAGGAAATTTTTGGAAACACCTACGGGTAACTAAAAATTACGGTGATAACTTGCGGTAGAAAGAATTTGGCAGAAAGGCCCCTGAAGTTAAGATAAATTTTAGTAGGATTGTGCAGCTTAAGTAATCTTACGATTTGAACCCTGAAGTTCCTGTAATTCCAATGATGAATTAGCAAATTCTAAAATTTTACTTTAATCCTATAAACTAAATTTCTAAGGTATATGAGCTTCCATAATTTGTGAAATCTTAGAACTAGTACACCTTGGAAGCATCATATTTTTTGTTGGTTATTTTTCCTAATATTGTGTGTTTTGGGAAATTAATGTATGAGTTTAGTAATTCTGAAAATTGCTTCCAAACCTTAAAATTATCAAAAAAAAAAAATCCCAAACAATACCAGAAAAATTCTAGGAAATTCATCTAAACAGATAAAATGAATCTTTTACTATTTTACACTCTTATCATGCATTTAAAATGTTTTACCAGCTGTAAACATAAGAAAATTACATGAATAATGTGGGACATGTTAGACATCACTAAATGGAAATTGGCTTGCCCTGAATGGCAGCAACTATATCAACTTGGTTTCTCTCCATGTCATACAATTGCCGAGCCTATCGTTGGCACACCTGAACCTGCTGCCGCTAAAAAGGCAATTTTTTTTTTTTTGCAATTTATGAGGTACCACCTTTACTCTGCCATTTCGAATGACTACGTGGTGATTAAGGATGATCCATTGGCTCTATGGTTTTCTCTAAAAGAACGCATGTAAAAGTCAAATTGTGCCCTTGCATGGCACACATACCTAGGACTAGAAGACCGTAAATGGGTGTAACTCTGCCCTTCACCGTGTGTAGGATCAAGGATAACCGACTAGAGGGGGGTGAATAGGAGGTTTTTAAACTTTTTAACAATTTAACAATTTAAGCCAATTAATAACTTAGTCTAAACAAGTTACACTTCTAGCTAAGCAATTCAACACAAGAAATAAGCTAAAAATGTAAATGCGAGAATGGTAGAGACTAGAAATAACCACAATAAGACAATGATATTTTTCCCGTGGTATCGAAGACTTGCCGGTCTTCACTAGTCCACGTTGAGGAAGCTTGACAACTCAAGCCAGCTCCACGAATTAAGCCTTCCCTCGATCACTATGATTGTTCTTCCTCCGCTCCGGAGATAATGAACACCAAACCACTCACAAGCTTGCATCGGCCTCTTCAAAATCTTCTTGAAGAGATCACCGTGCTCCACCGCCACGGCCGTCTAGAAGTTTGGCAAAACTCCAAGAGTAACAAACCAATGATCTTTGCTTGACGGTGCTCAAGTGCAACAGGATCAACTAGGATGAATGGATGCACTTGAATGAACTCAACCACCTCACAATGAATGCACAAAGGAATTTTGGTGTTGAGTGAATGCTCAAGGCTCTATAATGTTAAATGGACACTAGCCCCCTGTCCTTGAGCACTTGGGAGGGTATTTATAACCCCCACCAATAATTATGACCGTTGGGGAGGAGTCCCCAAACTTTCAGAGAAAATCGGTACAACCGCCAAGTAATGTGCGATACAACCGCTCTTGTGTCAGAGTGCAGTAACGGTTAGAACAGTCGCATTTAATACTCTGACATAGCCGTTGGAAATTCCTGAGCGGTACGATCGCCAACCAAAGTGTGGTACAACCGCATCAACCGGTCGTACCGCATGGACGAGCGGTACAACCGATCGTAGGGTTTCTGATTTTGCCGAAATGACATGCTCTCTGGAAAATTCATACCGCCTTATAAAAATCGGTACAACCGCAGATCGGTACGACCGATTCTCAGAAGCGGTATGACCGATTATTAAGGAGAGCTCTGAGCCAAAATGCATCGGTTCTGGTTTTATCCAACCGCCAACTAAAAATCAGAACGACCGCAATGCGGTAGTACCGCTCAAGGAGCCGATCATACCGCATTAGCGCTCAGTTGGCTGAGCCAGTCAAAATTCGGTAATACCGCCAAGTAAAGTGCGGTCATACCGCTTAAATCGGTACAACCGTCGGTATAAATCCGGTACAGCCGATTTCTAACAAATGCACTTAAAGCTTTCAAATTTAAATTCAATTTCAAATTCAAATGCATGCATGATCCTAAATTGATCCATATGGCACAAGAGTCAAGCTACTAGTCATGATCCCTCTTAATAGTACGATATTTAACTTATAATCCGGTCTTCCAAACAATTCTCCTAAGACCGGTAAAATATAAAAGGATCCTAGACTACTTATACCTTGTCTTTAAGCCATGTAGATCTTCATGTTGTCCTTTAGCATGCATCGTTATGTCACCAAGTTCACCAATGGGATTAAACCTTGTAAATACTCAATAAACACGTTAATCCCATATTCACATATTATCATTAATTACCAAAACAATTTTTAGGGGCCTAGATGCTTTCAATCTCCCCCTTTTTGGTAATTGATGACAACACAATTAATATGTGAGAAAGATTGTTTTGAATATACTATGAGTGTATATTCTTTTGATGACTTAACAATAAAATAATTCTTGTAAAAAGCTTAAAGAGTTTCGAGAATTATTTTCTTGTTAAAGCCAAAATAAAGAAAGCTCCCCCTAAACATGTGCATATAAATGATAGAAAATTTTGCAAGCACATGTAGAGATTTTGTGAAAATTTTGGCAGAGTTTCTTTAGCATGTTTGAACTTGAGGAAAAAGCAATATTAATAGTTGAGATTGTATTTCAAGATAATAACATAAGTATCATCCAAAAAGTTCAAGCAACATAGATTTTAAACAATTACAAGCACATAAGTCCAACAATAAAAACATATTACAAAGCATATATGGTAATAGTGACTTGCTCCCCCTAAAGCTTTGCCTTCTCACTTCTTCTCACTTCTCCCCCTTTGGCATCAAGGTACCAAAAACATCTCAGACTGCGAGATCCTGAGGAGGAGGAATTGGGTCCTGAGACGCGGGATCCTGAGGAGGAGGATCATTAGCTGGAGCTAGATCAGGAGGTGAGGCTGGAGCTGGATCCGGAGGCGCTGAATCCTGAGGCTCTGAAGCTGGGGCTAGAAGAGCTAAGTCCTGAGAAGCCAAGCAACAGTCTTTGGATCTGAGCCACTTTGGATCTGTGAGTGGTCTTTGAGGAGCCGAAGCCGAGCCGGGATTAAGGGAGGAGCAGCTGATGAAGTAGAGGCCCTAGAAGGTGGAGGAGGAGGACGAGTGTATCACTGAGGAGTCCTCAAAAGCTGCTCCAAGTCATAAATACTCTCCATCATGGCAGACAACCTGTTATGAGTCTCATCAAAGAAGTCATTCTGAGTTGACTCCATCTCAAGTAGCCTGTTGCGAGTCTCATCTTGAAATTCATTTTGTTCTGCCTTCATTTCTTGCAATGTGCTAAGAATTAGCTGCTGATTTTGAAGAACTTGTGCAAGAGAATCTTCAGCAGGAGCAGCAGCAACAGCAGGAGCATCAGTAGTGTCAGCCTCAACACCGCTATGACTCGGAGGAATACCATCTCGAGGATTGTAAGATTTATGGACTGATCCCAATCCACCATGATACTCAATTTTCTTCATAATCCATGCCATGATATATGGAGCATAGTAAATCATCTTAATCCTATCATTCTTGGAAGATACTATACCCTAGAGTATCACATCCACAACATCAAATTTTGTCCCCTTCATAATATTATCAATGATATTCCAAGCATGTCCTCTGACTGCATCAAAATTACCACTCTTAGGGTAAAAAGTATGATTAATAATTCTATTAATCATGCTTGGGATAGGTTTAAGTCCAGTAATTATTCCTAGCTTATACCTGACAGTGGAATCATAATAGTCAACCCAAGCAGGAGGCAATAAAGCAGGCCTTTCAAATATTTTCTCCCAAGTGCCAAACTATATCCTCAGAATACGCTCAAATTCTTCCTTAGTGCTCTCCACATATCTGGTAACTGATATCCATCTTATTGAGGTCAAGTCTGGAGAGAGATGCACTGTGGCATAAAATTGCCTGATAAGCTCATCATCATAACTCTATCTCAGTGCTACAAGATCATGAAGACCCACACGATGAAAAAGCTGATAAACACCACTTCAATTATTCAAGGTGTTTATGTGACCCCACTTAATCTATTTGTGGTCTGCAAACTTCCTGTGATGTCCATACAGCTGCTCATAAACTTGTTCTTGAAAAATAGTATGGAATCTTGGATTAACAGAGTTGGACTTGAAAAGATATTGGTTTACATGCCGCTTGATGGCATATTCATCCGATGAAAGGAGTCTCAAATCAATTGGAGGCTCTGGAGGCTCTCTCAAATCCTCATCGGTACTAGCTGGAGTTTCTTGTTCTGACTCAGTCTCATCATCAGAATCATCTTCTTCGCTTTCTTCAGTTTCAGGTTCAGGTGCGGGCCTTTTTCCCTTGCTATACACCACCTTTTGCTTAACTGAGCGAGCAGGCTGTGCTGAAGCTGCAGGACGAGTTCTTTGAATTGGTTGAGATGGAGTTGCAGGAGGTTGAGATGATGATTGTCCTCCTCTTGGTGGTCCATGTGATTTTCTTGTCAAAATTCTTGTCTTGGGCATCTTCACAGAGATAGGAAAGGTTACAAGGAGTTCAAAGGATTAATCAAAGTAGAATTTAGTGAAAAAAGAGATGAAATTTCTGTTTTCTGTCAGGATAATCGGTCGTACCGCCGTTCTATGGCTGGTACGACCGCACTGTGGTCATACCGCCCTCAAGAACCGGTTGTTCTGATTTTCCTGACCGAGTTCTAGGGCAGTCAAAAATTGAGTTTTTGATGGTTTTTCATGGATTGAATCCATGAATTGGATGCGCAAACATCATTAGACATCAATCTGTAACTTTTGCCCTACTAGAACTTCCAGAAATCATCTACATTTTCATTAAACCCTAAAGTGAAACCTAGGGTTCCAAACGATGGTAAAACTCGAATCAAAAGAGGTTTTACCTTTAGATCTGAAGGAAGTGAACCCTAGAGAAGCAAGAATCCACGAGGGAGCGAAGAAATGCCGTGGATTTGAGAGGATTTGAGTGGCGATTTTGAGGGTCCTCGGTTTGGAGAGAGAGAGAGACTCGAGCGGAAATGGAAAAACGGTTCGACCGATTTAGTGAAATAGGGGCAAAGAAGTAAAACCGCAAAGCAGTTATAGCTAGCCCAAAGTCCAACTGGTGCGGTCGTACCACCTCGACCCCGCCGGTAGTACCGCACAAGCGGTAGTATCGCTGTTGTAAAGCCGGCCGTACCGCACTACGGTCGTACCGCGCTTATAACATCGATTGTTTCGATTATCCTAGAGCTTAAAGGAGCAGCTCTGGATTTCCTTAGGAATTGAGAATATTTGCAAATGATCCTTAGTTTTGCACTCAAATAAATATCATTAAGGATCATTATGCATAAAGTAGACCACTGTCTATATAAGAACATACTTTTTATGATCATACTTATTTCTAATAAAAGATTTGAAAAAATACTTTCATAAAATAGTTAAATAGCATCAAATGAAGCATAATACATGAGGCAAGAGTTCAAACAACATTTGAATAGTCTATGACATTTAATTCATTCCTCAATTTGCAAAAGCGGCCTTCATCTAATGGCTTGGTGAAAATAATCGCTAATTGATCTTCGGTTCTTATGTGGCTAATTTCAATATCTCCCTTGCTCACATGATCTCTCAAGAAATGGTGGCGAATATCTATATGCTTGGTTCTTGAGTGTTGAACAGGGTTATTGACAATTTTCACCGCACTATCATTATCACACAAAAGAGGCATTTTATCAATTTTAATTCCATAATCCATCAATGTTTACCTCATCCATAGCAATTGAGCACAACAACTTCCCGCGAAAACATATTCGGCTTCAGTGGTGGATAATGCTATGGAGTTTTGTTTCTTGGATGACCACGATACTAAAGATCTTCCTAAGAATTAATAACTGTCCGAGGTGCTTTTTCTATCCACTTTACAACCCGTATTATCGGAATCCGAATATCCAATTAAATCAAATTTAGCACCTTTGGGGAACCATATGCCAATACTAGAGTAATGCTTTAAATATCTTAGTATTCTTTTAACGGCCATTAAATGGCACTCTTTTAGAGTTGCTTAAAAATGTGCACACATACAAACACTAAACATGATATCGGGCCTAGATGCGGTAAGATAAAGCAAGCTACCAATCATAAACTTATAAAGTTTTAAATCTACTGATTTACCTCCCTTATTTAAATCAAGATGACCGTTGGTTGCCATGGGAGTCTTGATGGGTTTTGCATCCTCCATGCCAAACTTCTTGATCAAATCTTTTGTGTACTTGGTTTGGCTCACGAAGGTTCCATCTTTGAGTTGCTTGATTTGAAGTCCAAGGAAATAGCTCAATTCTCCAATCATGGACATTTCAAATTCTCTAGACATCATATCACCAAACTCTTCGCAAAAATCTTGATTAGTAGACCCAAAAATGATACCATCAACATAAATTTGACAAACAAAGAAATCATCATTTAAGACTTTAGTAAATAAAGTTGAATCAATTTTCCCGATTTTGAATCATTTTGAGACTAAAAAATCTCTAAAGCGTTCATACCATACTCTAGGAGCTTGTTTAAGACCATAGAGCGCCTTGGAGAGTTTATAGACATGATTAGAATTTTTAGGATCTTCAAAACTGGGAGGTTGTTCAACAAAGACAAGTTCGGATACTTTACCATTTAAGAAAGCACTTTTAACATCCATTTGAAATAATTTAATATCAAAGCATGATGCAAAAGCAAGTAATATCCGAATTGACTCAAGCCTAACTACGGGAGCAAAGGTTTCACCGAAATCCAAACCTTCGACTTGTGAATAGCCTTGAGCGACCAATGTTGCTTTGTTTCTTACAACCAAACCATTTTCATCATGTTTGTTCCTAAAGACCCATTTTATACCAATAATGTTGTGTTCCTTGGGTCGATCCACCAATGTCCAAACTTCATTTCGGGTGAAGTTATTAAGTTCTTCATGCATAGCATTCACCTAATCCGGATCTTCAAGTGCTTCTTCTACATGCTTTGGCTCAATAGAAGAGACAAACAAGTAATGTTCACAAAAAGAAGCAACACGAGAGCGAGTTTAGACACCCTTACTTACGTCACCCAATATTTGATCTATTGGATGATCCTTTGCAATTGCATTGTGAATTCTTGGTGGTAGATTAGATAGTTGATCATCTTCTTTGTTGCCCTCTTCCCTAATTTGTACTTGATTTGTGGAAGAGGTGGGTGGTTCAACTTGAGTGGAAGATGATAGATTGTCTTTGGGCTTGATGTCGCCTATTTGCATATATTTCATTGCTTTTCTTAATGTTTCATTACCTACATCATCCAAATTCTCATGCTCTTCTTGAGAGCCGTTAGTTTCATCAAATTGCACATCGTGCCTTTCTTCAACTAAACCGGAGTTTTGGTTAAAGACACGATGAGCTTTGCTATTTGAAGAATAACTAAGTAAGAAACCAACATCACAAAAACTTGCAAATTTTAAAAGACGAACACCATTCTTCAAAATATAACACTTACAACCAAATACATGGAAATAAGAGATGTTCGGTTTTCTTCCTACAATAAACTCATAGGAATTCAAAAGGCGATGCAAATAAAGACGATTTATGGCATGACAAGCGGTGTTAATAGCTTCCGCCCAAAAACTATCGGAAGTATTGTACTCATCAAGTATTGTCTTAGCTATTTCAATTAATGTACGATTTTTCCTTTCTATAACTCTATTTTGCTCCGGAGTGTATGTTGTGGAAAGTTCGTGCTTTATTCCAAGTTCATCACAAAAGTCTTCAACTTTAGTATTCTTGAACTCGAACCATTATCACTATGGATTTTCTTTATTTTGAAATCAAATTCATTTTGAGCCCTTTTTGCAAAACTTTTGAAAATGCCGGAGGTTTCACTTTTATCATCTAGGAAGAATACTCATGTATATCTAGAGTAATCATCCACAATGACTAAACAATAGCTATTTCCTCCAATACTCTTATAGGTTGTTGGCCCAAATAAATCCATATGTAAGAGTTCCAATGGTCTAGAAGTTGACATGATACTCTTGGAAGGATGAGAGTTAGAGACTTGTTTACCGGCTTGACAAGCACTACAAAATCGATTTTTCTCAAACTTCACATCTTTCAAGCCAACAACTAAATCATGTTTGAAAAGCTTTTAGAGTTGAATCATTCCAACATGAGCTAGCCTTCTATGCCAAAGCCAACCCAATGAGGTTTTTGCAATTAAACATGTTTTTAAATACGATTCATTTGAACTAAAATCAATCAAATAAAGATTTCCAAATCTAAAACCTTTGAAGACCAAAGAGCTATCTTTTGCATTTGAAATTGTAACACCTTCATTAGAGAAAGATCAAATTAGTCCAAGATCACATATTTGAGCAACGGATAGCAAATTAAAATTTAATGATTCTACTAAAGAAACATTAGAAATAGAAAGGTCATTTGAGATAGCAATTTTACCCAATTCTAATACCTTTCCTTTGCTATTATCGCCAAACGTGATCTTCTTAATTCCTTGACCATTCTCGAATGTGGTGAACATCTTTCTATCATCGATCATGTGTTGAGTGCATCCACTATCAAGCACTCAATGTTTTCCACCAGTTCTATAGTTCACCTTATCTCCTTTTGTCATGAGGCAAGTAGGAGTGGAGAATAGCGACGGTGCTTCTTTGATGGCAATGTCGACTAGTCCCTTCTTCTTAGGGGAGTCGCTTAACTCATCATTTGAATCCCACTCTTCAATGTGGGATTCATGCTTGCCATCTTTATGAAGCTTCTTAAAAAGCTTCTTCTTGCCATTATACTCCTTCTTCTTGTAAGACTTGTCCTTGTCATCCTTTTTTTCGGGGCAACGAGAAGCAATGTGTCCCTTCTCTTCACAATTATAGCATTGAATGTTGCTATAATGCTTCTTGTCACTTGAGGATTGCCCCTTTTTGTACTTGTCGAAGTTGTAGCTTCTATTGGGGCGTCTCTTCATGACCCTCTTCATTCTTTTTACAAGAAGTGCATACTCTTCATCGGAGTCTTCTTCTTTATCCTCATCATCACTTAATTCCGCTTTGGCCTTGAAAGCGGTAATTTTCTTCTTTGAGGAGGATGTCTCTAAGAGCTCTTCTTTGTCTTTCTTGAACAACTCATTTGTGATGAGGTTGCCTAAAAGCCCCGTTGGTGTCATTCTTGGCAACCTGGGAGAGTTGAAAAATAGTGTCACCAACGTTTTATATTTGTCCAGAAGAGCCCTAAGAATCTTGCGTACAATATCAACATCAAGAAGGTTAGTCCCAAGACCTTTGAGCTCATTCACAATGTTGTTAAGTCTTGAATACATCTCATTGATGTTTTCATGAGGCAACATTATGAATGTCTCATATTTGATCCGAAGCCTATGCAATTTGGCTTCTTTGACTGTGGATGTTCCCTTATGGATTTTCGAGAGGGTGGTCCAAATTTCATGCGCGGTTTCCAAATTGCCCACTCTATTGAACTCATCCGCATTCAAAGCGCCAAAGAGAGCGTTCATAGCTTGGGCATCTAAATGAGCATTACGCGCCTCTATTGCCGTGGGCTCTAGTGGATTAAGAGGCATAACGTAACCCTCATTTACGATTTTCCATATGCTCGGACTCATGGCCTTTAAGAAAATTGACATTCTAATTTTCCAATAAGAATAATTTGAGCCATCAAACAAAGGAGCCTTGCCTATAGACACTCCCTCACTAGCCATCCTTTCTCTCTTAGACGGTTAAGTCTAACAATGGAGAGACCAAGCTCTGATACCACTCGTAGGATCAAGGATAACCGACTAGAGGGGGGTGAATATGAAGTTTTTAAACTTTTTAACAATTTAACAATTTAAGCCAATTAATAACTTAGTCTAAACAAGTTACACTTCTAGCTAAGCAATTCAACACAAGAAATAAGCTAGAAATGTAAATGCGAGAATGGTAAGGACTAGAAATAACCACAATGAGACAATAATGTTTTTCCCGTGGTATCGAAGGCTTGCCGGTCTTCACTAGTCCACGTTGAGGAAGCTTGACAACTCAAGCCAGCTCCACAAATTAAGCTTTCCCTCGATCACTATGATTATTCTTCCTCCGCTCCGGAGATGGTGAACACCAAACCACTCACAAGCTTACACCGGGCCTCTTCACAATCTTCTTGAAGAGATCACCGTGCTCCACCGCCAAGACCGTTTAGGAGTTTGGCAAAACTCCAAGAGTAACAAACCGATGACCTTTGCTTGACGGCGCTCAAGTGCAATAGGATCAACTAGGATGAATGGATGCACTTGAATGACCACCTCACAATGAATGCACAAAGGAATTTTAGTGTTGAGTGAATGCTCAAGGCTCTATAGATGTTAAATGGACACTAGCCCCCTATCCTTGAGCAGTTGGGGGGATATTTATAACCCCCACCAACAATTATGACCGTTGGAGAGGAGTCCCCAAACTTTCAGAGAAAATCGGTACAACCGCCATGTAATGTGCAGTACAACCGCTCTTGTGTCGAGCGCGAAAGAATTGCTAAACAAATCACATTTAATACTCGACATAGCCGTTGGAAATTCCCGAGCGATACGACCGCCAACCAAAGTCTTGATACAACCGCATCAACCGTCAGACAAGATGGACGAAGCGGTACAACCGATCGTAGGGTTTCTGATTTCGCTGAAATGACATGCCCTCTAGAAAATTCATACCGCCTTATAAAAATCGGTACAACCACAGATCGGTACGACCGATTCTTAAAAGCGGTACGACCGATTATTAAGGAGAGCTCTGAGCCAAAATGCATCGGTTCTGGTTTTATCCAACTGCCAACTAAAAATCGAGCATCAGCTCAAGGAGTCGGTCATACCAAGATAGCGCTTCGATTGGTGAGCCAATCAAAATTCGATAATACCGCCAAGTAAAGTCTTGATCATACCGCTTAAATCGGTACAAGCTATAGATAACTCGATGCGATCGATTTACGACAAATGCACTTAAAGCTTTCAAATTTAAATTCAATTTCAAATTCAAATGCATGCATGATCCCAAATTGATCCATATGGCACAAGAACATGCTATCAAGCTACTAGTTATGATCCCTCTTAATAGTACGGCATTTAACCTATAATCTGGTCTTTTAAACAATTCTCCTAAGACCGGTAAAATATAAAAGGATCCTAGACTACTTATACCTTGTCTTTAAGCCATGTAGATCTTCATGTTGTCCTTTAGCATGCATCATTACGTCACTAAGTTCACCAATGGGATTAATCCCATATTCACATATTATCATTAATTACCAAAACAATTTTTAGGGGCCTAGATGCTTTCACCGTGTTATCTCTCGACTAAGGCTATGTAATCAGAAGTTACTAAATGTTGGTTTGATTGATAAGTAGGTGCAATCAAAGGCAACAATAAGCCCATGGTATGTTCTATGGTGACCCATTGAAATCTCCTAGTTATCCATTAACTTTTTAAAGACGTCGTTTTCGTGCACGAGTCGCATTAGTAGTATAGATTCAACTCTTGAAGAGCTTGGTCCTGCTTATGATGAGTATCTCTTATCTTTTGCTTTAGGCTGAAACCTTATGCATTAGATTGTTATTTCCCAAATGTCATAAATAAAATAATGGTCTAAGTTGTTCTATTAAAGCCTTATCTTTTGCTGAATAGTTGATTAAATCTGCTTAATAGAACATATTGCGAGTAGCATATTTTACCTATAGTAAAATAATTAATCTTGTATTGAATTTTTTTTGTAAACAGTAGGCTTGAAAAACAAAAATACATTGTCATGCCTTGCTAGAAAAATATTGGACATGCGCTCCTCATACCTAATAAGACTCAATTCACTAGCTTGTAGTGCACACCTGCTCAGATGGTAAAAGGAAAACTATTGTTCTCAGTGGCACAAGAACAAGCCTAGTCATATGTTGATATCTGATGAAACACTTTGGCTAGAAAACACCATATTCCTCAAATAAGTATAGAATGACTTTAGCCCTAAGACTTGAAGTCTATATAACACTATCCTCCACTACACTGATTTCGTAACTGAAGAACTTTGTAAGCAGAATATTACATAGTATATATTGGTTTCACGCCAACAAAATTATACTCCCATTGAAGTATGATTGCAAATCTTTGCTAAAAGTTCGATTTGATTTCAAGCAAATGCCTAATGCACACGCTATCACTCGGGATTTTTATAGTTGGCATGAAAAAGAGGAGGATATTGGGCTTATGTGGGATATTAGATCTTAAGAGGCATAGGAAAATGTTAAAAACAAGTCATGTAAGGCGCAATGGCAAATCCTAGGTCAAATCCAGAAGCAAAGAATTAATCTAGATTATTTTGGGAGATAATAAAATTGCACGATTATTATCCTTATCCAATTGATATGGATAATGGCATTTACGTCATTGCTGATAGTCATGCTATTAGCAACCACAATCAATGCAGCCCACGAAAGGCAATTGATTTATGGCTTCAGCAATATGTTAACCACTAGCATGCGAGAATGCACATGGCAAACCGACAGTCGCTTGACGCAGTCGCACATATGTCATGTTGGGTACGCACCGAAGCGTGTCATACTCACTGGAAATGACACATGCATAATTGGTAAATGCGGTCTGCAACTGAATCACCACTAGAAGCCATATCATTTGCTTGAAGCAAATATAACTTCTGAAATAAAATATAATGACATATTGGATTTTGTTGATCCTGAATGATCTAAATTTGGTCATGTTGATTCTGGCATTACAAATTAAAATCAGGTATATAATTTATCACCCTTAATTAAATATGGTGTTTCTGTTAAACAATAAATATTCCCGTTGAATAATTATACTATTTGGGTGATTCAACTAGATTTGTAGTCCAAAAGAAAATCTAGTATTTCCGTGCAGATTAACTATGGTCAAATATTTTATGTTCCAGCATTATATTTATGTTTCTGAAGAGCATCCTGCAATTTTATGTTGTAAGAATATACTACTTATGACCATAAAAAAATACGTTGCGTAATTATAAACTTGAAGTTTAATGATCCAAATTATTTAAAATATGGTATGAGCAATTGGATCAAAACTTGGGCAAATAATAAAGAAGCTAGTCTACAGAATACGTATGCCAACTCTCAGACCCCCTGTATGGGACCTTCGTCGCAGATTAATAACCAATCAAAAGTTGGAATATCCTACATAATATTAGGATCATGCTTTTTTCTTGCCACTGCACTGATGAAAGTCGGGCTCACTGCATATAATTATCAAACCCCTTGTTGAAATAAATGTGTGTTAGAGGAATCAAACATTTCCCACATGCTATCACCACTGTAGCATACACCTTTGGGCCATCATCAGTTGTTGGGGGTCATAAAATTCAATTGACCATGTGCCCATGGTAGCGGAATTTTGTGGTATGCTATTAATAAAGAACGAATATCGGTATTAGGGGGGAGAGAAATGCGCAAAAGTTTGAATGCCGTTGCATTTTCTAAAAGGAAAAGATATTTAGTACTAAGACACATGCACTAGTCATGCTAAACTTAAGATTTAGTTTATACTCCTGTATGCCAGAAGCAGAAAGTCTACCAGATACTTTCTAATTATGGAGGGGTTACCACTGTGTTTACTTGCAGTAAATACGTAGCGAAGAGTGGAATACCCCGGGTTGAATAGTATATCCACCTATGTGACATTGATTGATTGGTTCTTGATATAAAATCTATGGGGGCGCTATGGGTCTAACATCTAATGACACTAGTCAAAACAATTATTAATCACTCTTTAAACTCTCTTGAAGAGAACTCACTTTGAAGGTGAAATACCTCATAAAGAGGCTCATCATGAATATGAAAACCCCAACAACTTGATGTGCACATATTACAATCCTGGGAATGTGAAACGACCAAGAATTTTTTGTTTGGAAAATGGCAAAGATCTGGTTAACACTAATATACCGTCAATTTGGAGGATATGAGAGAAAAGTTGTTGATAATCACTTTGCATCTACAATTGGTAAAGTTTCTCGTATAAGAACACGGATCCAGAACCAAAGTCCATGCCCGAGCGCTTGAAGCATTCATATTGGGTTACATAATGAGAGCATATGAGGCTGAACCATAATTGTTAACTAAAAGTCTTGAAACCAGATAGTTCAGACTTGATGGGTCATTATGAATATAATGAAGTGGTGAAGCTATGGTTCAAAGGTCCCCGTAGAGACCATTACTCTACTATTATGAATGAAATGATGTTCTGTTGCATAATAATTCTAGCAAATGGCATGAATGAACAAATAAAATATGCCGTCAATAGGTTCTGAATATCCTTGATGAGATCCTTGAGGGACTCAAAATTTCTAGTAAGAAAGGAATCAAAATCGCAATATATATAAAACTCATACCCAAGTCTCTTACCTGTAGTAAGAACATCTCCTAGAAGAGAGAGCATCTCCCTGATGGAAAATTATCTTACCAGTCGATCACTTAATCTCACCAATAATCATATGATCCATAGCAGTGGACACGGACTCATCAAGATGCGAAAGAATGTAATGAGGAATCTAAAGACCAGAAGTGCGCCACACAAGCACTTATAAAGTGCATCTTCCTCTAGAAGTTAGTGGAATGGTGGTTTCCTCTAGTGCCATGAAGGTACGACATACATTGGTGATACTGGCAATTAATTGTCTAAACGCCAAAATTAAGATTGATTATATTTTACTCTAGAGTGGTATAACCATACTTTATAGTTCTGCGGAACAAACTATTTGGTGTAACTTTAACCACCTAGAGATAGTTACAAAATATTAAGACCCTGAAAGGTTTTGATACATCGTATCCGGAAGGCATACGATTTTGCAACTAGTATTACCCCATATCCTCTGCAAGGATAATCTACTTGTATTGCACAATCAAATAGTGGTATTTGATAAGTTAAACATATTACTCCCGAATAATGTTATCCTAAAATCTCTAGATGAGTAATAGGATATTTGTGTGTAAGACTCTGCATTGTGGTAATCCAGCTAATTTGATCACAATATACTTGCATATATTCATTTTTGAAAAATATATGGAAGGTATTAGAGCAACAAGACTTCAGCGGAAGTTATCTTTAGGGGGGGGGGCATGATAAACACTGGTCATCATACTTGAGATTTTGAAAATCTTAGTCAAGCCTAAAAGGTGTTGATACGATGATTACTTCTTAAATTCAACTTGAAGGTTTTACTACTTAACAATTTAGATCCAGTTGGTCGACAATGCAAAGATCATAAAGATCACGCATAGATCCTGGTGATCATTACTAAGCCCTAAAGATATGTTGACTATATGTCAAATCTTTATAGTGCAAAATCTCATAATGGATTTATATTACTTCGTGGTGGTGCAACCATCTCTTGACGGTCATATAAGTAGACCTTGGTAGCTACTTCTGCCAGTCACTCAGATATTATAGCACTATATGAAGCCTCACTTCAATGTGTTTAGCTCAGACGTGTGATTAACCACATCCAAAAGTATGTGACATTAATACCGCCCGTATCTCCTGAATTATTTATGAAGACAATGTTGATTGTATTACACAAACGCAAAGAGGTTATGTCAAGAGCAACATCATGAAGCACATTGTTCCTAAATTTTCTATCCTTATGAAATCCAGAAGTATAGTGAGGTAAAGACCCCGCAAACAAAGTCTTGAGAAAATCCAGTTGATTTATTCACCAAGTCTCTACCTGTATCCAGTTTCCAAACATGCATTCATGGCATTAGAATGAGGCGGTTTAAATAGTTGCAAAGTTCAGGGGGAGTAAATACCTATATCATAACCCTTATCAAATCCTAAGGATTTATCCAAAATCTTGAAGATTAGATCCCGAAGATCAAACGTTGTACTCTTTTCCTTGGTTAGTTTTCCTGAAGTTCTCACATGAAGGTTTTTAGTGAGGCAACAAGTGTAATGCAGCTTACGAATGTAATGTACTATTTTCTCCATTCATTTTTTTTTCCAATGGTTTTTTGGAATGAGTTTTTGATGATACATTTGTATATCATTGTCTATTGCCCAGTGGGTGTTACAAAACATAATTATCAGCAAAAAAAACTAAATCGCCATCGGAGGGCTTTCACCTCATCGGGCTATAAATTTGAGGATCTCCTATGTACAAGAGACAGATAGATGAATAAAGATATTGTATCTTTTTTACATATTATGTCTCTCTTTGGTATTCATTCTTTTTGGTCTTTATTTTATGATTGAATTCATTGTCTTTCTACTACGACATCAATTATCTAACAATCCTAAACAATATCTTAAGGCTTTACACTTACTTCATATAGGGGATATGCACTATCCAAATGTTTTAATTAGGCTTGACATAACGAAAAAGGGGCGCTTACTACAAAGTCAAGATAGTTCAAGAACTTTCGGCAGAAGCTCGCGTGTTTTGCTTTTCGTCTATTGGCAAGGTTGAATTGATCCTTTGCACGTCGGTGGCCCAAATTTCGGAAGATATGAACTTTGTCTTGCTAGGAAGGCATGCCGCTGCCAGCGCCACACAAGCAGGATTGACATGGTAACGCGGACACGGCAGATCGTGAGACAGCTGACGTGGGGAAAAAACAGTGTCTTTTGGGTTCTCTTTGTTGGTGTAAAGTGGTTTTGGATAACGTGGAACACGTACGACGACGTACCCTCCTTCCAAAAAAATGAACACGTACGAGTGTCTGCAGGACATACTCTACAACTTGTACACCCTTCCCCGTAAATCAGTTAAGCGCGCGTTTCATAAGTAAAGCCAGACTAAATCAGCTAGCTAGCTACAAGATTTCAGCATTAAAACAAAGATTTGTCTACACAGAATTCACATGTTTTATCTATAAAAATCTCTCACATTCTTAAAGTTCATTTACATCTCTATTATATATAAATTACAGTAAATTATTTATGTAATTTTGATTCTTGGTTACTGCAAATATTCTTAAAAGTCTTAATAACTCATATTTCCGTCATATGATTTAAAATCTCACGTGTATTTTGAGAGGTTGAGCAAAAACAAAGACAAAAAAAATATACAACTTCATTATACATAAATTACAGTAAATTATTTATGTAATTTTGGTTCTTGATCATTATAATTATTCTTGGAAGTCTTAATAACTCATATTTTCATCATATGATTCAAAATCTCACATGTACTTTGAGAGATTGAGTAAAAACAAAGACAAAAAATAAAATTATATACCAACAAAATACGACAATGTGGTGAACCCGTTATATTCTTCACATGTACTTTGAGAGGTTGAGCAAAAATAAAGACAAAAAATAAAATTATATATAAACAAAATATGGTAATATGGTGAACCCGTTATGTTCCATGGTGAGGGAGCTCGGCGCCGACCACCCGGACCTGGACGCGGCCAAAGTCGCCGTCGGCGTCATCTCTCAGGTACGTATGAACGTACTAGCTACAAAATACCTTTGCACTTCGTACTCGTTGGTCGAGACAGTTGTGATCCATCCATCTATTGATCCATACGTGCATATATGTACTGTGAAATATTTAGATGAATAAATAATACATCAACAACATGAATCTTATAGTACATCTAACGAACAGAAAAATAACAGTTTTTTTTGTTTTTTCATAAAAAAAACTGTCGAAAGTTAAGTAGCAATTCTCATACAGGATACGGGCCGATTAAATACGATCGAATATCTACGTATGAGGCTCGTAGCCTGCAGAGTAGACACCACGCGCAACTCGTCACAAAAGGTGTGCTGATGCAGCACTGCCCGATCGATCTCCTCCTGCTGACCACACGAACGGAGACGACAACGACCGCGACAGCGAGGGCAGCGAACTTTTCGGAGATGCCGCCACCTCACGGTCGATCGGTCGTGCGATCCAGCTGCGAGCACGCGCGAGCTGCAGTGGCCAGACCGCCCGGCCGCCGCTTGGAAGGAAGCTAACGCGCGAGGAGCGCGGATAGCGGCGAGATGTTACGGGTATGTGATTATTGATCCGAGCGCGCTGTTGCGCACGTACCTGCGTGAGAGACGATTCGCGAAGATAAGGCTAACTGCGTGTCGTACTACTGTACCGGGGTTGGATAAGGCTAACTGCGTGGGTGTCGTACTACTGTACGGGGTTGGATAAGGCAAGGGTGGGGTGAGATGGGGAAACGGGATGCGTCGAGAGGGACGACGATACAGGAGGAAGCTGGCGAGGGGATTGCATAATTGCTCATCTCTGCTCGGCCAATCGGGAGAGCAGCGCAGGGAATAAGGAGGCGTGTCGTCGGATCGCGAACAATTTTTATTACTTAACCTTTTTTTTATTTATTTTTATCACTAACTTCTCACATGCTTTATCTCTAAGTATGACTCTTGTGGCCACGTCATCACCAGTGGTGTGACAAGATAACATTGACACACACAGGATAAATCGAGCTAAACGACACTTCTAATACGCCACGGGTGGAAACGTGACTAAATAACACTGTCACGTCGCTGGTGATGAAGTGGTAGGATTTGATCACGCCATAATGACTAACGTGATAGTATTATTTAATCACGTCACGAGGGTTTGCGTGTATAAAAGAGTCAGAATTATAAATAAGATTGTTGAGAAGCTAGTAATAAAAATAAATAAATAATAGGTTAAATAATAAAAATTGCACTCGGATCGCTAGTGCTGGCCTGGTCCTGAAAACTGAAAAGTCGAGGCCACATGACTCGCTAGGCTAGCTGCAAAGGATAGAATCGCAACGAATTTTACATTGTTCACTTCCTGCTGTAATATATATGTTTGTTCTATTGTAGTGGTAGACTAGTAGTAGTATATAAAACATTCGAAAAGATCTTATTTTTTCCCTAGGAATTAAAAAGACGGGGTGGCGTAATTAGCAAATTGGAATGGCCGGACCGAGAATGGCAAAAAGTCCTTTGCATTGCGTCTAAAAATATCCGTGTAGCAGGGAGATTTGTCGGTTGCGGGAGTGTAAATGCACAAGGACCACTTATTTTAGACAGTTCGATTACACGAACAGTTTTTATTATTTAATTTTTTTTGAAAAAGTTATTTTAAAGATAACTTCTACTTAACTTTAATTCTAATTCTGATATCTTTGGTCACATCATGACCCGTGACGTGACTAAACTATTCTACCACGTCACCAACCGCGACGTGACCAAACTGTGTTGTCACACCAAGAGGAGTGGTGTGACAGAACTTGACCCAAAAAATGGACGCCTCCAAAGGGATCGGTGGCGTGACACCATAGTTTAATCACGTCACGGGGCATAGCATGACCAAAAGAGTCATAATTGAAAATAAAGTTGGAAAGATGCTATCTTTAAAATAATTATAAAAAAGAATTAAAAAATAAAAAGGGTTCTGTTACACCCACCCAACAGTTAAAATTGAGCGTTTGGTTGGGATAACAAAAAGGCCCTCTCTATTTTTAGCAGTGATTCACCTAGTGTCGATTTTTAGTAAAACTGATTACTCGCTTTTTTTAGCGAATACCAGGACAGCTGCTATAATTTCATTGAAGAAGAAGAAAAGTATCACACAACACTGCTAATTAACAAAAAAAAAATTTGTGCGCGTTTGTGCCCAAGACAACTCTCAACTTAGGCTAGCTAATGTGTACTCGTATTTTCCGCAATGGTTGTTTCCTTCTGAAGAGCATCTGAAACTGGTTGCACGGATTGCAATTTAACCTACACAATGTACTTTGTGTTAGATTCTTTACATACCAAGACAGTGGTTCTCAATTTCAGATAGTCAGATCACAGTGTCAGTTTGGAACCCTGCGTATCGGTGAAAAATATCTCCAACAGTTGCCGGCTTGGTGGGGCTCTGGCCTCTGGGTCTCCACGTAGAATTTTGCGCAATGCAATCACGCAGGTTCGTACTACCTGTGAAAGTGTGAAATGCTTTCTAGAGGTGGGACTCTGATTGCATTATATACTAGTAGCCTTCGCGCGCCGTTTGACGCACGACGAAAGACAGTGTCAAAGATGGGAGGCGCGAGTAAAGACAGTCAGAGATGGGAAAAGCATAACTGCGGAGAATAAGCAAACCATATGAAGGTTTTTTTTGGCTCGCATATCAAAAGGCAACTATCATTAGACCGTATAAGACATTAATAAACTCCATTCTTTGACAGCAAAGACAAACCTACCCCTGACAAGGTAAAATAAAGAAGCATTAAGGAACTTATACATAGAGGGATATAATATCATCCCAAATTATCAGTCCACTCACAGAAGAGAGCAGACAGCGCTAGCAATACACCGAAGCATTGTATCATACAGTTAATGGGCGAGGCAAGCAGTTAATTGCAACAAGCGAAACTCTCACCACCTTGTACACCCTCCCGAACGACCCCGCCCCGATTACTTACTTAGTTTGTTGAGAACAGCCGTAAGTACTTTCGGAAATACTTATTCAGATATCCCATCAAACTGATAAGTTACATACAAAGAAGTGTCTATTATAAATGATATCAACAGCACAATACAATGATCCCCTCTATACAATGTTGTTATACCTGCAGTTCTCTAGCTTATTATCTTCCTTCTAGTTTGTTCTAAGGAGAACACCAAAATTCAATTACTCCAGCGAACTTTTACAAAAACCGATTCCAGCAATGTATTATGAAATTCAGCATTGCTTTTACACCAACTACTAAGCACAGTAGTAGTTCGTCCATTTTACAGAAAAAACTTCCCAAATTGTTTATCCAGCAAAGCAACAGCCCAGTAACAATCATAAGCACCACCATAGGCATACTGCTCTAACCTGCTGCCTTTGCTAATGCAGTAGAGCAACCAATGAATGAGCCAACAGAACAATCCTAAACTTGACCATTTTCAATTGCAATCCACTGCAATTCTGATAAAGAACGTAAGACGCTCTCCTGGTCATTTCACCAAACACCGTTAATGCACAGAACACCTCTGCACCCTCTCCTAGGCTTGCACCATAGCAACGGCACGTCTAGAAATTGAACAAACCCAAAAGGAATGCCAAACCGCAGCTTACTCACCGTTGTCGTTCATGGCGACGACCGAGAGGCGCGGCTTGCGCGGGCGCGGGCGGAGACCGGCAGCAGGCCCGGCCAATGCGGCGCGCCCCGCGGCTAAGCGGGAGGCTGGCCACGACGACGCGAGGACGGGGCGGTGGCCGAGTAGGCGGCGGGAGGCGGACGCGTTGGAGACGGCCGGCCGGCGTGCCAACTCGAACGGGCAACTCAGCTACCATGGGCGTTGGCGGTGGCTCTATGTGGTTTTTCTGTCTTTTGCCACGAACTCTCTCCTTAGCTTGACTGCCTGCCGCCTGCGCGGCCAAACCACCACACCGAAAAGACCGAAGCAAACGCAGGAAACAAGAAACAAAGCAAATGAGCAGGAACCAAGGAAGGAGCACAGACCAAGCAAAGGAAGCGTTCGATTCATAATCGAGAGGGCGGAAGAAAAGGAAAAGGAGCTAGCACCGAGACGGAAACACATGAAGAACGATAGGAAGGAGCTGGAAGCGAGGACAGGGCAAAGACCGAAAAGCAGTGCACGACTCGGGCGCACGCAAGTATCAAGGGAAGACGCGACGAGATGGAGTCAGGACATGCGAACACATCAGGTGATTGGATCGGACGGTGCGCAAGAAGGCAGGAACATCTAACGACCAAAACGACGAACGATGAGGCAAGCCGACAACCGCGGCATGAATCGGACCGCGCAAAGAGACTCCGAGGTAGAATCTCACGGGCGAAAAAAAATATGTGACGTGGCCACCTTGCCCTTGCCCCAAACCCCCCTCTATTTAGGGCTTGTTTGGTACGACTCTGCTCTATGTTTTTGCTGCTCCAACTCCAGCTTCACTCTTGGATCCACTTCTATAAGAAGTTGGAGTAGTTTGAGGAGGTGTTTGGCTAGAAAATTAGCTCCAGCTCCAGGAATGAGAAGAATGTTTATAAAAAGACTGTACTACCCTCGTTTTGTGACTTGTATTTTTTTTTCCGTATTGCATAACTTATAACGGTTTAGTAAGTTGATTTCAATCATGTTGTGCATTTATTTTAAAAAAAATTTGGCCATGTGCCATCTTTTTCGACAACAATCGATTTTTTTAATATGAAATTCATAACAAAGGTTCTAACTCAATGAGTATTATAACGAAAGCGTAGAGAGCTCATGAATCAGAATTACAGCGCTCAAAATCACCACTCATAGCCAATTTGTTACACAAGTCGATACAGTGTACAATATTACAATGCATACAAAGAATCAGTTGAGAAATTGTGAAAAACAATTATTAGTCCCTATAGCATTTTATACACATTGCATGACTGCAATTAGGTAGAAATCTTGGTGCATGTCTCTATGCAAATCACACATTCATCCTCCCTTTCCACATGCTTGTTCCAAAGCACCCTCCGATCTTCCATTGGTGCCTTGATGTCGTATCAATCCTTAGTAAAGGGATCGATGCTGCATAGGCGCAAACACACACACACACACACACACCCACCAAGAAAACCAAATCAGCATCAAGAATCCAACAACAACTCGACGAAAAATGAGAAGCACACATCATATACTCATATATACACAAGCACACATCATATACTCATATATATGAGTTCACATATGGATGACAACACATTCTGAGAGGGATTTCCATAGGGCCTTGTTTTGTTCAGCAACAACATTCATAATTGCATCAAGTATTAGGACCAAGTATCATGACTGCAGTTTCATCATAACCAAGCATCAGGCAGCAAACAATATGTATGAACCAAGCAAACAATATAAAATTAAACATAATTATGCAAGTTACCATTAAACACATATGGCTTTTGCTCAGCACAATTAAACACATATGGCTCTTGCTCAACACAATTAACCTCTGACATTCAGAAAGTGAATGGTGCTACGGTTTGCTAATGTGTAGCAAACAATATGCAAGTTACCATTAAACACATATGGCTCTTGCTCAGCACAATTAAACACATATGACTCTTGCTCAACACTTGAACCTCAGCATAAATGATTGATCATAGATGACTAGATTGCACAATTGAACTGAAAATTGGTGGTCACTGGTGTCCTGTGTAGACTAATCAAAATGAAAGATAATTTCAATGTGTTCATTTAGGATTTGGACAGCAAGGATAGAAGTCCAGTTTCTCTACTAACACATTTGATGCATATACATGTGATCAACAAAATTGATGCAATTATTCAAGGTGAAGTCCAGCTCCATCTTGAATAGCGCGACCTGATCAGCTTCGACCTTTTATCCCCAGAAGGGAAGAAAGGAGCGCGACAGAAGCGCTGATGAAGAGGATATATTGACCATTTTGCCCTTATGCAATATTAGTCTGGCTCTTCTCTGTTCCTATTTTCCAACCAAGCTTGCCACGCCTTATATTAGGCGCAACTAGTGCTCGGATATACAGCATGAGCGCTAGTGTTGTACGTTCAAGCGCAATATTGTTGTGTACTAGATGCAACAAAGTTTAGAACGTGCGCAACATATCAAAAATTAAATCTGCATCATTTCAAAGAATATCACCGTGAGCGTTAACATCATCTAAGCTCAGAATCAAAACAAAGCATCTGAAGAGAGAGAAAACGCGCTGAAAAAATCTTGCAATATCGCCGTGAACAATATGCAACATTTTTTCACTGTCAATGTTATTTGAGAAGCAACATCGCCGTGAACCGTATGCAACATTTTTTCTACCTTAACACTGACCAAAATTTTGTTCAGTAGACAAATACAGCAACGATCAATGTTATTTCACTGTAGGGAGAGTACAGAAGAATTGGCCCAAGCCCTACAGGGCCTAGAACTCTGTAGTAACCACTTGTTAATAGTAAGTGTGATTTTTTTTAAAAAAAAACAGTAGCCATGATTTTGAGCGATGGGCAAGCCAGCTGAGGGACAAGTTCCTTCGGGAAATTAACGAGTTTTTCTATTTGGCCCTATGCTGCCACCTTAATTGCAAAAATAGCTCACTTGGTCTTAAAATTGCAAATCTGGCCCCTTGACGAGCGCGGAAGCACTGGAGGGCGACATGTGGCACATTCCGCAGTCGGGGAGCGCAGAAGCACGGTGGACAGTGCAGCAGGAAAGCCAGACGTGGGACTAAGCGGCACGGCATAGAAGGTGGTGGGCCCGGGCTCCTTCCGCGCCACTAGACCACAGAAGGTTGCCCAACCGGCTGCTTTCCACGGCAGAGAAGCGCGGGAAATGTCTACGTCATTTCTTCGCGTGCATTGAATGCATTTCTTACCATGCATTGTTTATTCGCGTGCATTAAATGCCTCAAAGCATTGCTTTTCTACAGTTGATCCGCATTTCCTTTCCACGCTCTAGTACCGCGGAAGGTATCGGAGTGCTTGGGCCCACCACCTTCCGCGCCGTGCCGTGTGGTCCTGCTTTCGGCCGGCCTGCTGCACTATTGTCGGGACCCAAAATTACAATTCTGGACCCTCTGTGTTTCATGCACTAGTCCAGGATCACGCTAGTGCACACAGTATCAACAAAGATGAGTATCGATCCACACAAGCGAATAGTAACATAAACGAATAGTTTGATTAATAAATAATGGTTTGACCTTATGGTCGAGTTTACAATTATTAAGCCACGCAAGGCTAACAGAGAAATAAAGCAGCGGAAATAAAATCGGCAGCGGTGTCCCATCGATTCACCACAGGCAACCGACTGGGATCTAGACCTCACGATCAGGCACCTTCGATAAACTCCTCCTCGAATGCTGGTGAAGACTTGACGAGGATTAAAACCTCTATGTATTATTTTAATACATAATAAAAGACCATACGACAACATGGTCGTGACCCCTAAGACTAACGACCTCCCTGGTCGTTAGTATTCCAGAGGTTACTTAATGGGTACCACAGTGGGATGAGGCTTTGTGCCTAATCCCGACCGAGATAACCGCCGTAAAATTCTTGGATCGGTATTTCTTATCGTATGATAAATGGAACACGTGCTATCGTTCCAAACCATGCGATGGTACAACCCCGAGACACCGACTATTAACCACCCTACGGTTAAGCTTTTCACAGTAACCGCAAGGAAGTTAGCGTTGCTAATCGCTCCACCGTTCCGACCAGTCGTAACGTTTCACCAGGGACGTCTTCTCCAGGAGTAACTGCCACCTCTTCGGAAGTTATTTAAAGGTGAAGCGCAGAAGACGAAGGAACAGAACAGACAGACAGAGAGAACAAGGCCAACAGACAAAGACAACAAGGCCAAGACCAACAAAGACAAGAACAACGACAGTTCAACAAGAATACACAGAAGCCTAAGCGGTGGAATTAGAAACTACATAATCAGACTTAGACTCATATTCTAAGTCTGATTACCCGATTAGACATTCCCCCATTCAGTGTAATTCAGGGTAGTACTTAGCCACATCTTGTAAAACCCAGTTCATATCAATAAAGAGCGACCCCCATTCCATTCCAGGATATTCCACGTCATTTTCCTCGTTCATTTTCGTAAGATCGGCGACTTGATCGTCGACAGCTGGCGCCGTCCTTGGGGAAGAAGGCGTAAGTTTCCTGAAGAAAATTCTTCGCTCAAGAAAATCCTCGCCCAAAATCTCTGCAATCGCTCATGCGACTATGCCCGGAGTTTGGGATGAGGAAAACTGGTTCGATTTGGCGGACTACGCCGACCTCGACATGGAAGGATGTATCCGCGCCATGGAAGAAAATGGCTCTTTATTGATATGAACTGTGTTTTACAAGACATGGAAGGATGTATCCGCGCCATGGAAGAAAATGGCTCTTTATTCATATGAATGGCTCTTTATCCGCGCCATGGAATTAGAAACTACATAATCAGACTTAGACTCATATTCTAAGTCGATTACTAATTAGACATTCCCCATTCAAGGTAATTCGGGTAGTACTTAGCCACATCTTGTAAAACCCGTTCATATCAATAAAGAGCGACCCCATTCCATTCCGGGATATTCCACGTCATTTTCCTCGTTCATTTTCGTAAGATCGGCGACTTGATCGCCGACAATTTGCGCCGCCCTTGGGGAAGAAGGCGTAAGTTTCCTGAAGAAAATTCTTCGCTCAAGAAAATCCTCGTCCAAAATCTCGCAATCGCTCATGCGACTATGCGGAGTTTGGGATGAGGAAAACTGGTTCGATTTGGCGGACTACGCCGACCTCGACATGGAAGGATGTATCCGCGCCATGGAAGGATGTATCCTCCTCTTCCTCCTCCGCCGGCTCGCACGTCGCCGACGTTAGCGAGGTCGACCGGATGGATGAAGATCGCGCGCCACTCGGTGGCGCAACCAGAGAACCGCCCGTTCAGACCGGTTCGAATGTCGAGGATCTCTTCAAGCCGGTCTTCTCGGCCGCTAAACAGTGAAGAAATTTCAGCCCCATCACCCGAAAACTCTATACCATTGATGAAATCATGGTCGAAAGATACTCTCCTTCGCTTCGGCAATTCGAGTCAGCAACACCGATAGCGGTGTCGATGAAACCTCCACCGGTCGAGGCCATGTGGGGATGATCACACTCGAGATACGATCGGCGGTTCGTCGGATCAGCCGAAAGACCTCGAGAAGTGCTCATCACCGACCGATCTCCATCGTGGAAGATTCAGCGAAGCAATCGACAAGCTCTCCATTAGTTATGATGGAAGCTCATCGGAAGATCAATCTTTGGAAGCACGAAGTCAACGCGATCGGAGATGAAGATCAAGATACCTGCGGTCCTACACTCTCTACCACGCCATCACGTGTTGTTAGAGATGATCCGGGCCGTCAAGCACCAACTTCCGGAGGCAACGGAACTAATCGACGTCAATCGCTTAACTCGCTTAGCATCGCCCCACCCAGGTGATGGGACCGAACAAATCCGAAGGTCGGGGAAGGTTCAGACGGGCATACACCTCGACCAAGATATGAACCCCCGAGACCTTCTATAATCTATCTAAAACTTATGCACGTATTCAAAACATGTTAAATAATTCGATCTGCTCTAGCGAGAACGCCTAATTTTGTACAACTCGTAGGTCGGTATCCAAATTCTCCAACAGACCATGCAATGAATCAGGCGTGTCGGGAACAGAGGGTTTCGTGAAGTCGACTATGACTTCATCCCAACGCCTCCCTCGGCGAGGGACAACACGGTCATACCAGAGAGCGATCGATACCGAGACCTCCTCGGCGATTCCGACCAAGGAGTCACGAGGGAAGAAGGTTATTCCAAGAAGCTACTCCCCATCGTGTCGAGAGGAACCACCACTAGGACCTAACGATCTCCGACATCGTTTGAACCAAGTGGGCGGTCGGAGGCATCATATCGGTGTCCACGACGGATCGGTACACGGAGTTCCAGCGTCCCAATCCTAGGGATCGGTCTCCGGCCGACACAATCCGGCACCTTCCTGAGAAGACGCCATGAATCAATCATAGGTTGTCGAGCCTTCTCTGCGGGGCTCCAAGTCGTGCGTTAGCCTAACCGGTTCCGACCAAGCCAACTTGGACAAATTCAATGGAACTCAAAACCCATTGGAATTTCTCCAAATATATACCACCGCCATCGTAGACTCTTGGTGGCGATGAAATGTAATGGCCAACTATTTACCCACCGTGCTCTAAGGGTCCGCCTGGCGTGGTTGTTAAACTTACCTGGCCGGATCAATATATACTTGGGAACAACTCGTGATCTTCGATTGCCAACTTCGAGTGCGTACGACGATCGCCTCGGAAGGAGGACGATCTCCACGAATCCGGCGAGGATCCGATGAGACTTTACGCCAATATATCAAGAGGTTCACCAGGTTCGTAACTCTATACCCGAAGTCGCGAGAATCCTCTGTTATTCAAAGCTTTTAAAACAGTTCGAGGAATCGGCGGTTTCACGGAGGACATAGCAATGAACCCTCCAAGAACAACCGCTGAGCTTTTTGATATGGCGACAAGTATGCCACCGCTAGCGAAGCAATCGAGTGGTGTGAAGCCATTGATCGGAAAGGCAAGATTCCCCAGCCCGGCCTAAACAAACAGGAGAAAAAGAACAAGAAGTCTCTCAAGAAGAAAAAGAACCGCAGACCCGACGACAAAGAAGTCCTCGCTGCTCGTAAAAGTTCGGAAGGGCAAGAAGGACTATGCCGGTCGAAGCAAGGCAAAAGCTCCGATCAAAGGATTCTGCATTTAACAAGAAGTGGTGTCCACTTCACCAGCAGGCAGGGCATGATCTGCGCACCTGTCGTGTCTGGCAAAAGAAACTGGAGGATTATTATGCAGGTAAAGGACCATTTCCCGCAATACAGGAACATAGAGAAACGAGCTCCAAAAAGGACAAGGATGGCGACGAAGAGATGGAGTACCAGGATCCCCAACACACAGTCAACATGATTTTTGGAGGATCTTCTTCATACGAGTCCAGACGTCATCCAAGGCCATGGAGCGAGAGGTCAACCTAGTCGAATCTCCGACTGTAATCAAGCACTCGAAGTGGTCGGACACCGCAATTTCCTTCAGCAAAGACGACTGCCCCATCCCATCGACTCGACCGGGTAGGTTCCCTATCGTTGTTGAACCAACCATTAATAATTGTCGGGTTAATCGGGTCTTAGTAGATGGGGTAGTTCTTTGAATATATTATTTGTGGGAGCTTTAGAAGAAATGCAGTCCCCATGTCAAAGGTGAAACACGTGAAATATGCTTTTCATGGCATAGTTCCGGTTCTACCGCTAAACCGATAGGACAAGTTTCCTTACGATTCGCTGAAAGCCCGACAACTTCCGAGCAGAGAAGATTCCGCTTGATGTAGTAAACTTGAATCCGCATACAACGGAATTCTCGATTAACCAAAGATTAGCAAAATTCTTGATAGCCACGTATTACGGTTATCAAAGTTTGAAAATGCCGGGGCGAAGGGAGTCATCACTGCTCGAGGAGATCGAAAATGGCTTATGTATGCGATCGAAATCCTTTGCATTTGGTTGATGAACTTCCGACCGCAGAGGTTAACCCAACTCCCATGCGTGTCAAGCACTCGAGGCCAAAGATGACACCCAAACCATCCGACTGCACAAAGGAGGTACCACTCGACAAAAGCGCTTCTCCGGACAAATAGTCGTCACATGGGTCGGGACATCCGCACCCAACCGCCATAAGATTCTCGGGTCGGGCAAGACTCGACCCTAAATAGGAAGAGTCGCCGTCTCCTTCCTCCGAGCGAATCAGACGTGTTTGCACGGCAAGCGTCCGATATGCTCGAGTCCCCGGGTGATCGAGCACGGCTTGCTCTCCGACAAAAAACCGATCAAGCGAAACTACGACGTTTACTTTGATCGGAAGGAAGCAATCCATCGGAGATTGACAAGCTTCTCAAAGCTGGATTTATTCGTGAAGTCGACCACCCACGGTGGCTTGCCAATCTGTAATGGTTAGAAAAACAATGGGAAATGGCGAATGTGTATCGACTTTACAGATCTTAATAAGGCTTGTCCGAAGGATGACTTTCCCTTCCTCGCATTGATCAACCGCTAGACTCTACTTACAAGGTGCGAGTTACTAAGTTTTTAGATCGTATTCGTGGTACCACCAGATTAGTATGTGTAAAGAAGATGAGGAAAAACTTCCTTCATCACCCCATATGGCACTTCTTGTTATATTAAGATGCCATTTGGTCTCAAAACGCCGGTGCAACTTTTCAAAGGTTGATGCAAAAACCTTTAGTCCACAAATCGGTTGAATCTAGAAGTTTACGTTGACGATCCGTCGTAAAGACCACCAACGCCGCAACCACATTCCCGACTTACAAGAAACTTTTAATAACTTGAGAAGACATAACCTCAAGTTAAATCCGGAAAAGTGTGTGTTCGAGTTTCGCCGAAAACCGCTTTCGGTTTCCTAGTTTCGCTAGAGGTATTGAAGTAAATCCAAAGAAAAATTGCGCCATCGACTGATCGCCCTCAGACCACGAGGAAGAAAGTCCAAAACTAACCTAACAGATGGCGTTAAGTCGTTTCATAGCAAGGTTAGGGAAAAAGGATTACCTTTCTTTAAACTTCTTCGAAACATGGGAGTTTTGAGTAGACTAAAGAGGCAAACGATGCCTTTGAGGAACTTAAAAAGTACCTTACAAGTACCGGTTTTTAGTTTCTCCGAGATCGGAGAAACATTGCTAATTTACGTGGCGACAACACCACGCAGGCGAGTTAGCGGTGTCTTGGTTGTAGAAAGGATAATATCCAACGACCGGTCTATTACGTGGCGAAGTCTTACATGGACCAAAGGAAAGATACCCACAGTACAAAAGTTGCTCTATGGCCTCCTTATGTCTTCAAGAAAGCTAAGGCACTACTTTCGGGCCCACAAAGTGGTCGTACCTACCGGATATCCTCTTGGTCAAGTCCTTGAAACGAGGAATCATCGTGACGAATAGCCAAATGGGCGGTCGAGCTAGGGCGTTCGATCTCCATTTTATTTCACGAACGACAATAAAGTCCTGCAATAGCGAAATTCATTGCGAATGGACAAACCTGAATCCACCCAAGGACTCGAGTCACGAACACCACGACAGTGGACATTGTATTCGGCGGTTCCTTGGTGTTACAAGGATCGGGCCGAGTGGTCTTGATATCCCTTGGCGAACACATCAAGCACGCCATCTAGTTAAATTTTCCCGCCACCAATAATGTGGCGAGAATATGAAGGTTTATTGGCGGGACTCGGCGGCTCGTTAAGCTCGGGATTCGCAGACACTAGTGAAGGGCGGTTCTCAACTAGTAGCGAATCAAGTGGGGAAAGAGTATCAATGCTTGAGTACCAAGATGTCATCTTATCTGGCGGAAGTACGAAAACTCAAAAGCACTTCTTCGTTTTGGATCCAACATATTCCTAGAAAGGAAAACTTTCTGGCGGACCGGTTAGCACGGATGGCCTCCATGAGGTCGGCCGTCACTTGAGTTTTTCTCAAGCAACTCAATTCACCCTCGGTAGTTGAGCCTTCCGAGAACATACATGATTCTTTGCAAGTTGAACAAACTGATCAAGGGAACATGGATGCTCCACAGATCGTTGACGGTTGGTATCACGATCAAGGTAGAGATCGATGACATCGATCTACAATTATCTTGACAGATGACACAATTCCAGAAGATGATGTAGAGGCCGATCGATAGCACGAAAAGCCAAATCATACACTCTAATCGAGCGTATCTTGTATAAACGAGGATCTCATGGAGTGTTGATGAGATGCATATCTCAAGCGGATGGCATTAGATTGCTAACCGAATCCATGAAGGCGCTGTGGAGCACACCATTCCTACTGTAACCACAGTGGGTAAAGCCTTCCTAAAAGGCTATTCTTGCCAACCGCCCTTCATGATGCAAAAGAGCTTGTGATGAAGTGTGTACAATGTCGGTTTATAGCCGATAAGTACATCACCAAAGCACAAGCCTTACAAACAATTCCTCTTTCTTGGCCTTTTGCAACTTTGGGAATTTGGACATTCGGGACCTTTCCCAAGAGCACCCGGGGCTTAATTCCTTTTCGTCATGATTGACACGTTTACAAAATGGATTGAAGCCGAGCGACCGTTAAAATAACAAGCCGAGGCCGCTAAGAGATTTCTCTGAAAAATGTGATCACGCGATTTGGTGTACCCAACAGTATCATCACAGCACAATGGTTCCCGCCTCTCCAAGATCAATTCCAGAATTCTCGCGATGAACTTGGTGTCAAAGTTCATTTTGCTTCGTTGCTCATCCACGAACAACGGAGCGATTAATGAGCAAATGGTATCCTTATGCGAGGATCAAGCGCCGAGTATTCACCGCTTAATCAAGCGGTCAAGAGCTTGGGTTAAAGAACTTCCCTCGTGTTATGGGCGTTCGAACCACGACCGATCGTAAGACCGGTGAAACTCCATTCTTTTGGTTTATGGTCTTTGAAGCCATGCTTCCTCCGAACTCAAAATTGGCTCGCTTCGAACCGATCGTTTTGAAAAAAATGATCGAATGAGCGACGACTTCGACAGCGTCGATTTCCTTGAAAAACGATTTAAACCAAGCCCTTATACGATCGGCGGTCTACCAACAAGCCATGCGAAGGTACCATAGTCGTAAGGTGCAACCTCGCAGATCTTCTTTGAGGTAATCTGGTTCTCGAGAAAAATTGAGCTAAACAAATGCAATAAACTTTCTCCTAAATGGGAAGGTCCTTACATTGTGGTCGAAGTCACCCGACCGGAGTTCCGCATCGACTAACTATGTCGATGGGCAAATTTTGTCAAATTCTTGGAACATCGATCAATTGCGTAAGTTCTATGTTTAATTTTCATTCTTTCATTTCTTTCAATTTCAATTTCATTAAATTCATTAATTAATTAAGAAGTGCAACCTTGCTTATATATACACCTACATTACGTCGTTTATTATTGTTAGTCCGGTCTGAGAAGACATTTTTCTCTCCGATATCCTTTTTAAGGATCTCTGATACTCTATGGTCCTAGTCGTGAGCGTTTTCTTCAAATGATTCCCACGCGCGACTACACTCTTGTCTCAAAGAAAATGAGTAATCAGAGCGCCACACAATTAACTATCTCATGAATGATATGCTTACGATTTTGAAGATTATGCTTCATTATTTCAAGATTCTGGTCTATTCTTGTCTGGCTACTGGTCGAGACACGGAAAGCCTCGTAGTCGAAGTCTCTCCTTTTTCGCACGTGGTCCTGCCCACTGGAAGGAGCTTCCTACCGACGGTTCTTTTCTTACGATCCTCGCTACGATCGGATATGAGAATTTGAACACGCTTTCAAGAGATATGTCGTATGCATTCAGGTCTTAGCATTAGTTCCGACCAGACTATGGGACAATAGATATAAACAAAGTTCACTTATAATCTGTTGCATACATATTTGCATTTCTTCTTATGTCAAGTTTGACAAAGTCTTTTTTTCGACCATATATAGTGTTTTTGATTGGTATTTCTATTATGACAAACAAAGATCTATAACTAGTCGAAATCGTACGCTGGTCTTGACCACATTTGATTTTCTAATCTTTAGAACGATCGGTTTTGTCTTACATATCCAAACATACCTTCAAAAACTCACATACATGGTTATGACCTCTTTTTATTCTCTTTCTTGGCTCACTTTGCTTGTACAATGAACGTTCTTCTACTATAAAGCGTTGGGGGCTAGGAAATATACGAGAATTTTAAAAAGTCAAACAGATAAACAAAAGCTTTGTCAATGACATAAAAGGTAAGTTTTCATAGATATTCAAATATTTTTACACTTGCAGAACCTACTCTAAGAAATATTCCCACTAACTCTTGTTTGTCGGAGATTCGACCTTCATCTCCTCTACAACTATATCTCCGAAAGTGGCCCGAGTTCTTCCATGAACTTGGTCGCCTCTTCAGGTGGGTAGTTGAAGTCATCTTTAACAGCTTGGAGATCTATGGAGGGGTCGGAAGCTTTCAGTTTTGCCAAAGCAAAACTAACTCTACTTGCAACGCCTGTTTTTAGGGCCCGGCATAATTCGTCCGAGTAGTTTTGAGCGTAACTTTAAGGTCCTCTAGAAGTTGACCCAAATAGTTCATTTTCTATTGGATCTCCTAAGGAAGGCGGGCTTGATCCTCGATCCCATATCAAAGATCATCTTGTTCAAAGCACTAATCTTTTCATCAATATTTTGAGCAAGAGCCGCCTCCTTATCTGCTCAAATTTCGAGTTTTCTTTACTGCTCAAAGATTTGCGCTTGCTCTGCAAAAACAAATCGCTTAATGAACACAAGCATAATTGAAGAAAAAATCAAGTTTGCGACATATTACCTTCATTTGTTTTGCTAAGTGTTTCATATTTGGTCGTTGCTTCAACGATCAACCGGTCTTTAATTTGAACTTGCTTTAGCAAATGATCGTCTTTAGCTTTTATTTCTTCTTCAAGAAGAGCCGCCTTGGCTTTCACCACAACCTCCTCTTTTATTTTCTCCGGATCTATCGAATACGATAAGGAGAATAATTGTAGAGGAGCAAAGTATTGAAGAAGAAACAAAAGTTCAAAAGGGAAAAGTTCTTACTTTCCAACTCGGAGTGCTTTTACTCCAAGTCCTTAACTCGCTGGGTTAGTCCTCCGATCACAAAGAAAGTTCTCGACCAAATGCTACACAAATAGCGTTCTCTATCTTAAGTTTCTTATAAACTTTTTAAAGAAGAGCTATGAAGTCGGTCGTAGAATACTTACGAATTGCTGGTCATTATAACCAAAAAAATCAAATCAGGTGCATCTTGAGTTGAGTATCCGATACTTTCGCCACGCCTCATCAAGCTCCTTATCCTCGATAAATCGGGGCGAAAAGGAACTTGTTAGGTTGGGAAGGGTTATCAACATGATCGAACTCGTTGAGACCTCTTAGAGGCATCTACCTCCACAGAGGGGTTTCAATCACCAAAGGATCCAACTCAACCGTTGCCCTTGTCACCGCCGGGGCTTCTTCGACCACTACTTCCTCGGAACTTTGTCCCGAGAAGTGCTCTGATCGAGAACTTCCACAGTGCGTCCTCAGAAGAACACAGTGGAAGCGACCGGAACACCAGAAGACCTATGCAAACCGAAGATGGGAAGTTCAAAGTATCAAATCATCAAGGAATTATTAAAGGTACATACTTATACGACCACTTTCATTTGTACATACCTTGTTAATCTCCGGATTTGACTCAAACGCCGCAAGAGAGAAATCATGCCGCTAGCCTTCCTTTCCTTCTCCTCCAATTTTGCTTTGGTTCGGACCAAAGGGGTTTGTTGAACCTCACATCCTCCAACAAGATGTCGGAAGCTATGTCCTCGACCAGTTCATCAAGGTCCGTATTCGACGACTATCCGTCGCAGGAGTGGTTTCATCAACCTCCGTGATCGCTTGTTTCAAGAATAACCGTAAGGTCGTGCACGACCACTCTGGAGTCTACAGCCTCCGCAGTTACATTCTGCGGGCCTTCAAGCTTATCCACCTAAATCAAAGAATAAATTTGATTGGGTGAAGAAATCCTTTTATCTAAAAAATTCGTACATATATGATTCCGAAATGTTCTATTACCTCGAGGGATTCATCTCCTTCAAGTGCCTCAGGGCACAACTCGGTCGGAACCAAGGTGGGATGTTGATCCTCACCAGATTGTATGATTCGCAAACCGACCGATCGCGCAAATATAGAGCACGATTGGAAATCTGGTGGGATATATGTATATACGTGGTAAAGGAATTTTTGATTAAGTTACCTTAAGCCTTGCAGTCTCCTTCAATAGGAGTTATGGCTAAAATCTTGGGGCATTCACCTTTTCTCCGTGCTCCCAAGCAGATTAGCCTCGACTCGTTCTCTAATTTCCCCATAGGAAAGAACTTTAATGAGAAGAAAGAATAGACAAATTTTAAGGTAACACATTAATCAAATCAAAATACCGATCGAATGTATCTCAAAGACTTACCACCTTCCGAGCAAGTTCATCACGATCAAGGCACCAGAGCGGGGAATGAGTCCGGAGCTTCAATGGACTAATCTGGCGAGAGGTAAAATCCTCACCACATGCCACGGTTAGGCCTCGACTGCAAAGTCATAGATGGCATCCGCCCATCTCTTGACTATCCTGTCTTCTTTACGGTCTCCTCCACTTGGGGTTTTCACTTGCTCTAGTTCCGTGAAGTAGAGGCCATCGTCTTCGTGAGTCAGTCATGAAAAACCAAGACTTTTCCATGACGACCACGAAGATTTCAGCGTACATGAGGATCTACTCATCGGCCTTCCGTCATGAAGACGCAATGTGCATTCCCCAGAGCCGCTTCAGATGTTGCCGCAGATTTTCCCATCACCATGCGGTAGAAATAACTAAAGAGCTTCAAGTTGGTTGTATTCCCGGTATGCCTCGCATAAATATGCGAAAATATCGATATTTGCGATCGAATTTAGGGCCAAATTCACTAATTCCACCCGTAATGTTCAAGAACGCGGAGAAGGAATTTGTGTACCGGTAATCTCAGCCCACATTCGATGTAGGCAAGAAAAACAGGGATTTCCTCATCTTCATGGCTCGGAAAATGCTCTCTAGTCGCCGGTCTCCAATTAATCAGATTCCTATCTGGGAGCATTCCCATCTTCTCCAAAGCCTCAAGCTTTTTCTTGCCCAATTCCGAAGGCAACCACTTTGTAATCTGCTCCGACATGGCGAAAATCCTCTAGGATGAGTAGTGAAAGTTGGAGACTTCGTGGTCGGAAGAACAGGAAAAAACTCTGGAGGATTTCTTGGCGAGAAGCTAAAAAGGATCGAAAGGGGATTTTGGAAGCATAAAAATTCCAAGAGCCCAGCGAGAGAAGATTTTATAAACTTCCGATACTTTCGAAGGATTCCCACAAGAGTCCAAACCGACAAAAAGCCTCTTTTTGCTCAAACGAACAGAGGAACTCTTCGTTTCCCAAGGCAAGTTCTCAACTTTAAAGTGAATACAGACCACTTCGTATACCACGACATTAAATGGGAGTTCGCCTGATACGATTTCATCGGAAAAAGGTATATGCACGACCGGTTCATTTAAAGTTCGGGGCTAGGCGACGAGGATTAAAACCTCTATGTATTATTTTAATACATAATAAAAGACCATACGACTACATGGTCGTGACCCCTAAGACTAACGACCTCCATGGTCGTTAGTATTCCAGAGGTTACTTAATGGGTACCACGGTGGATGAGGCTTTGTGCCTAATCCCCACCGGATAACCGCCGTAAAATTATCGGGTCGGTATTTCTTATCGTATGATAAATGGAACACGTGCTATCGCTCCAAACCATGCGATGGTACAACCACGAGACATCGACTATTAACCACCCTACTTAAGCTTTTCACAGAACCGCAAGGAAGTTAGCACGCGTTGTTAATCGCTTCCACCGTTCCGACCGGTCGTAACGTTTCACCAGGACGCTTCTCCAGAGTAATCGCCACCTCTTCGGAAGTTATTTAAAGGTGAAGCGCGAGAAGACGAAGGAATGTAATGCATGACAGAGAGAACAAGGCCAACAGACAAAGACAACAAGGCCAAGACCAACAAAGACAAGAACAACGATAGTTCAACAAGAATACACGAAGCCTAAGCGGTGGAATTAGAAACTACATAATCGACTTAGACTCATATTCTAAGTCGATTACACCGATGAGACATTCCCCATTCGGTGTAATTCAGGTAGTACTTAGCCACATCTTGTAAAACCAGTTCATATCAATAAAGAGCGACCCCATTCCATTCCAGGATATTCCACGTCATTTTCCTCGTTCATTTTCGTAAGATCGGCGACTTGATCGTCGACAAGACTCCTCCTCTTCTGCTTGATTTATTTTAAAGCAAGCGTGAGTACACACCGTACTCGCAAGTCACACCACAGAAATGCAGATATACATGCAAGCTTATTACAAGGGAATGGCATTTTGTGGTTCTTTTGCAGAAATGCAACATTTGCAGTTGAATACAATAATAGATTGAAAGCAGGTAAAACAAATAGACAATAATAATAATTTTAACAGTTGATTTCACAAAGACACACACAGCCTAAACAGATTGTTCACATAGCCATATGATTTAGATCACACAGCTCCCTTCCCACACAATTTAGAGATCTATCCCTCATGTGAAACCCCCGAGCATTGTCCATAACTGAGGACGTGGCTATTCGAATAGATTGTTTACACTCTGCAGAGTTTGTACACTTTACCCACAAGATACAACCAGTGTTGCAAGCACTAATCGTAACAAAGCATTTCAGAAACTTCATCTTAACATAGATGCTCCCGATGTGCTTATGTCATACCAAACCATACACAAGTACGGTACAACACACACCGTTGGATTGTGAAGCGCGGCGAACTGTCCATGATGATGCGCTACATGGTAGCACACACCTCCATCCTATTCACATAGCCTAACCTACCACCCGAGCAACCAATGCCAAGAATTCGTATCTTACTATGCTAGCCCCGTCCCATAACAGGCATGTGGTCGTACAGGAGGGCCCAGTTCAATGGCGTACAAAGTTCAGTCCTTAAATGACCGAGGCAAGACTTCCATTGTTCTAACTAAGGCACACAGATAAATATGACACACAGATTCACAAGCCCATATCACATAGCCACCATGTCACACAGTTCCTTCCACTTGCCTCAGTCTAAACCTTTTTCCCACCCAGTTGATTTAAGTACAACACATACCACAAAGACATATAGTGCACACAGATTATTACAAAGTTACATAGTCACTTAGTCAAGTTAATAATTGCACTTTACATGAATAGGTGATTCGTGGCATGGCTAAGCAATCTAATCGTACTAACCAACCCACGTTGGTGCTATAATATTACCAACTAATTATCAACTAGGGTGACAAAGGATCAAGGCATAACAATTATACAAGGAAGGCATAACAGATTGGATTTAATAGCTAATCCCAAAAGCATTTAAATAATTACTTGAAATAAAATGCAATACTTTGAATTACAATAATATTTGGAAAACTGGGATTTCAACATGGTCAAAGCATGACTTGCCTTGGAACAGATCTAGGAATTGATCTTGGTCTTGATGTGTTCCTTCTTCTTCAAATCTTCCCGGCGTCAAGTCTACTACGCAAGCAAAGCAAACAAACAAAATAAATAAATAACAGAGGCAAAACTACTCCAAAAAAATAAATAAATATCTCCATTAAATAGATCTTGAATTTATAGGAATTTAGAAATTTGAATGGACTGATTTGGAGCTAGGATGCAAAAGTTATGATGTTTGGAAGTTTGAATCTAAAGAAAAACCCTAGAAATTGGATTTACTGAATTTCCGGATTATTCTTTAAAAGAAAACCCAGATTATTGCGCAATGCTGGCGTCAGCGAAGGAATTTCCGGAAAAGATAAATAAAAAGAAAAACTTGACGCGTGGGACCCACACGTTAGTGACGCGGCTCATGGTGGACCAAGTCCACCGAGCCGGTCAGATCTGGTCGGGACTGGCGTGGCGACTCGCGACGCTGTGGCGCCCGACTCAACGCCTGCGTGGACGACACGCGGTGGAAAAGGGTGACGCAGCACCGAGGTGGTAGCCGACGTGGATGGCGGCGAGGGCGCCGTACAAGACGGAACCAATAGTTCGTGAGCGGCAGCGAGTTGACGGCGATCGGTGGTACAGGGAGGTAGAGGGTGACGCGGGGATCTCGAGGGTGTGCTCACTGGTGCTCAAGGATGAGCGAGGCGGCCGGCGGCGAGGCTTTGGCGGAGGAGGGGGTACGGGCTCGACGGTGACGGCATTAGAGGGCTCCTCCGACGAAACGAAGGTGACACCGAGGTTCCTCTCGTTTGCGCGATGTCGACGGTGCGGGCGTCGAGGCTCCGGAGGCTTTGGGTGCGGCGGAATTGCTCCTCGAAGTAGGCGGTGGCGGAGATTGGATCTCTGCTCTGCGGCGGCTAGGGTTAGGCAATCGAGCGAGGAGGCGACGTGGAAAGGAGGCGGAGGCGAGGGCTTCCTCCCTTTATATAGGCGGCGGCTCGAGAGCGTCTAGGGTACGGATGCCCAAACGGCCGCGCGGTGGCGCAGACAAACTCCCCGACGGATTCGGAGACGAAAAACAGTAACGAGGGTGGGGCCCACTTTACCGCGGCTGAGGCTCGGGCGAGCGCGAGTGGAAAACAGCGGGTGAGCAGTCTTGTATGCCATGCAAAAAAATCGCCGCCCAACTTAGATCGGACGGCTCAAAAACAAGGTGACGTTCGGACCGCTCCAATCGGCCATCAAAATCGGGCCGTCCATTGCGATCCAACGGCTGACATTGTCCGAAGAAGAAAACACGCGGGAGAAGGGAGAGAGGTCGACGGTGGGTTCCACTGTCGATGGCGCGATACAAGGCCGGCCGCATACCTAATCTTGGGCCGGGACGGGAGAATGAGTGGGTTTAGGCCCAAGGACTATTTGGAGATTTTAAATAGCTTTTCCATTTTAGAAAATACTGAGAATTCAAATAAGCAATAGAAATTAGCAAATGAACTTGGAAAAATTCTAGAAAATATATCCAAGCACATAGAATCCAAATAAAATAGTTTTGACTATTGTTCAGGTTGACTTTAGTCATATTAAATTGTTTTGTTACTCAAAGTCCAATATTAAGCTTTTAAATTAAATTCAAATAAATCCAAATGGTGAATTTTCTCCCTACCAACTATTCAAAGGATTTTTTTACAGCTTAGAAAATTGGGATGTTACAACTATCCACCATCCTTCTGCGCTCCCAGACTGCGGAATGTTCCACGTGTCGCCCTCTAGTGCTTCCGCGCTCGTCATGGGGCCAGATTTGCAATTTTAAGACCAAGGAAGCTATTTTTGCAATTAAGGTGACACCACGGGGCCAAATAGAAAAAAAATGAATGTAACAGGGGACTTCATTATGTGCCAACTCTAAAAAGCTCGTTTTGCTACGGTTCTCTAATTTTGGCAGGCAAAATAGTCAATTACGTCAGCTTAAAAATTAAAGAAAAGTCAAGAAGACTGAGTCAACACAGATGAATACAGAAGCGTCAAAATCAGCTACGGAGTAATCAGCAAGAAAGGAAAACTGATTTTTGAAAGGCCGGGAAAGAAAGGTTTGGCTGATACGAAAAGATCCTTTGATAGAAGGCAAGTTCGATGCAAAGACGGAGACAAAAATGATGAGATCATGACACAAATGGCAAGGGATTTTCTTGAAGACGATGTTGGGCTGATGTGAAGAGGAGTTTGAAGTAGAATCCATAATTGAGTCAGCCCCGTTAAGGAGTCATAGTTTAGGCTATATATGTTACGAAACCAGGCCCAGGCTGGCAGCCCTGGCCCACATTGGCCTCCTCATCCATCCAATAGCCTATATAAAGGAGGGGTAACCCCAACCACTGTATACAGTTTTACAGAAGATCAATAAAGAGAAACCAGAAGTCCCCTCATATCTCTGTGTTAAATCTACTATTCTGTTTTTGTGTTCTTGTATTGTTCTTACGATTCTGAGTTTTTCTACGAGGTAATCGCTTGGACTGGACTCGCCAGCGATGGTTCCTCAACATGTTATCAGTACGATCGACTCTTATCGGATCGAAAGGTAACCATCGTAGCACGACACTCGTAGATCGAATCGTTTTTTTTTCTTTCTAGATTGCTTTCAATTCTACAAATTTGGCTTTCTAGATCATAACCTACAGTGCAAATCCGCTCTAATCTACCGCGAGCCGAGTTGAAATCACCAGCACAATGTCAATCGGTAGATCGCATGGAAAAGTGGATGTCGATTGTACCGTAGATTGGAAATGGCAAATAGGTTCTAATCTACCGTGAGCCGACTTGAAGTCGCCAGCCAAGCCGATCGGTAATTGCATGAATAGTAGTACTTGGATGAACAGTACACACATTTCAAGAACAGTACAAACAAAAAAATGTGCATTCATTTTTGAATCAATTTTAGCATTTGAAGCATATTTAACTTTGTTATTGTTATTTCTATGCAAGTAATTTATTGTATTTACTGTTTTGATTATCTGTGATTGTTTATATTGCTTTTAATCACTGAAAATAGCAGTAAAACATGAAAAATGCATAGAAAAATATGGGAACAGTATGAGAATCTTTGTAACCATTTTATCTAAGTTACCAGCAGTAATCTTATGAACTCTTTGCATAAATATGGAGATGATTGGCATTACGAACCAGGAGTTTGAAGAGCTGGCCCAGCGTGGCTGGAATTACTTTACTTGGGCATTAGATGTCGAGATCGTACCTAGAGCCAAGAAGCACCGTGCTGCTATCGGACTTGGCACCTCGAAAGATGTTACTCCAATTGTAGAGGAAAATGATTAGGCACTTCATTTCCTCAGACACCATCTCTGCCTAATGCTCAAGAATGAGTATATGGCAGAGAAGAACACACTAGCTTTATGGACCGCCCTAAAGAAGCGGTTCGAGAAGCTGAAGTACACCATTGTTCCTCGTGCAGAGTAGGAATAGAACCGACTACATTTTGCTGATTACATGGTTGTGGTAGAGTACAACTCTGCTTTGCATAGAATTTGTACCAGTCTTCAGCTCTGTGGTAAGGCAATCACGGATGAGGAGAAGATTGAGAAAACCCTCTCTACCTTTCACCCGAATGCGGTGCAATCTGCACGCAACTACCGTCAAGATGGCTACAAGGAGTATGCCGAACTGATTGACATCATGCAAGTTGCGGAAGCTCAAGATGAGGTTCTAAGGAAGAACTACATGTCATAGCCACCCAGTAGCAAAGTTGGCCATGAAGTCAATACTAGCAGCTACAAGGTGAGGAAGCTCCACTCAAAGGAAAAAGACAAGAAGGGTAAGGTCATGGGTCGCAAGACCAAGCAGAATGCTCAAGCCAAGAAGGGTGAACAAAAGAAGCACGATGAGAAGCCCTATGATCAGCAGGACCAAAGCTGCTACAAATGTGGCACATGGGGATATTGGTCACGTGTTTGCCGTAAGCTGCAACACGTGATTGATGCTTTCAAGGCTAAGAAGGGCAAAGGACAGCATGAGGCACACCTCGCCATTGCAGACACATAGGATCCACAGTCATTGGTTGCACCCATGGATGTGGATGGCCGTATAAATTTCATCACACCTTCTTTGAACATCATAGCAAGCGGCAAATTGTAGTTGCCGAAGAAGAGAAGATGGACATGGAGCGATCTGCACGAAGTTTCTTCAGATTTGATTGATTCGATCTAGTGCACACATTGCTCCTAGATTTTTATAGTCATTTACAATCTATGGTTGTGATAGAACATTCAATTATTGAATAATGGTTGTAAGCTCTAGGAGAGCAAAGCATTAAATTCTTATGATTAGTCCTGCAAGACTTTTTTTGTATTAATAATAGCAAGTTATGTTCTGTTTTGGAGTATTTTATTTATGTGTGGATTGCTTCCTACCCCATATTAATAAATACTTTATATATCAGAACACGTGTGGCGCCCTATGGAGGAAGTGTGCTTAGCGAATAGTGGCACAACGAATACCATCTTAAGAGAAACGGAATTTTTTCAATCGATCAGCAAGAATGCTGGTAGTTTTACAACAATCGCAGGAAGCGATACTTATATAATAGGTTCAGGAAGAGCCACAATTATACTCCCGATGGGCACAACATTGGTCATTGAAGAAGCCTTGTTGTACCCAAAATCGACTATAACTCTATTAAGCTTTAAAGATATTCGTGCTAACAATCTCCACGCAAAGACTGAAGAAGAGTATGGTAAGGAATACCTGCTCATTACAAAGCGTGAAGCACATGAAAAAAGGGTATTAGAATGACTTTCTTCATATGAATCTGGGCTAAACTACACTAATATTAAGGCACCTACAGCATATACTATCCTGAAAACCTCTTTTAGAAGCTCTGAACTTTTCTATCTCTGGCATGATAGATTAGACCAACCCGGTCTTAAGATGATGAAAAATATAATTAACAATTCTCAGGGACATAATGTCAATGTAAAGAATTTCCCAAATCAAGAAGATTTTGTGTGCCCCGCATGTGCCACCGGGATATTAATTACTAGACTTTCTGCTCTGAAAGTAAATGATTAAATCCCTGCATTCCTGGACCAAATCCAGAGAGACATTTGTGGTCCTATACAACCCCTGTTAGGGCCATTTAGGTACTTTATGGTGCTCATCGATGCTTCCTTGAAATGGTCGCATATATGCTTATTGTCTACGAGAAACCACGCTTTTGGAAAGCTGATCTCGCAGATAATTGAAATTAAGAATAATTTCCCTGATCGTCATGTGAAGTCCATCAGAATGGACAACGCTGGAGAATTTACTTCAAAAGCATTTGATGATTATTACATGGCAATGGGAATTACCGTTGAGCATTCCGTACCGCATGTCCACAACCAAAATAGACTAGCAGAGGCATTAATTAAACGAATTAAATTTATTGCTCGGCCGTTCTTGCAAAGTTGTAATTTACCAACTACATGTTAGGGACACGCAGTCCTGCACGTAGCAACTCTCATCAACTTTAGACCGTCGGCATATAACATTCATTCACCTATGCAACTAGCGCAACGGTCAGTACCGAAAGTCTCTCATCTCCGCAGGTTTGATTGTAAGGTCTATGTACCTATACCACCACCGCAGTTCGCTACAATGGGCCCTCTCCGAAAGTCTGGGATATAGGTTGGTTATGAGATAGCATTCGAAATGAAAGATTTGGGTAAAACCAAATATTGCCTAGACTTGCAGCTTGAGTATACCCCTGAATGGATTTTAGTGCATCAGTCAACCTACATTCAGAAAGTGTTAGAAATGTTCGGCTTTGAAAAAGTATATCTTTCGAAAGTGCCGGTTGTCGGGAGATTCTTGCAGCAAAACAAGGACCCGTATAGACCTAGAGAAGAGGGGGAGGAAGTCTTAGGACCGGAATTCCCATACTTGAGCGCAGTAGGAGCACTCATGTATTTAGCAAACTGTACTAAACTGGATATTACATTTGCAGTGAACCTATTAGCAAGGTATAGTACATAACCTACCAAAAGGCATTGGCAGAGAATAAAGGAAATCTTCTGAAACCTCTAAGGAAGCAAAGATCTTGGTGTGTTCTACAGAAAGAACCAAGATCTAACTTTAACTGGCTAAGCAGATGCCGGGTACCTATCGGATCCGTATACAGCTAAGTCACAAACATGCTGTGTATTCCTATGTGGTGGAACTGCAATTTCATAGAAATCGTCTAAGCAAAGTCTTGTATCAACTTCGACGAACCACTCAGAAATCATAGCGCTGTACGAAGTCTGATGATTCATCACATCCAGCAGTTGTGTGGATTGAATACCGCGTAAACCCCTACTATTATATATGAAGATAATGCAGCTTGTTGTGCACAAGTACATATGGGTTATGTGAAGAGTCATCTCACTAAGCATATCAACCCTAAGTTCTTCTATGCTTGTGAATTGCAAAAGATTGACAAGATTAAAGTACTGCATACTAAGTTATGTGAAAATCTACCAGATTTATTCACTAAGTTACTTCCGGCGTCTAGCTTTGAAAGATACACATGTGGAATTGGAATGATGAGACTTAGAGAAGTGTAGAATTCAAGGGGAGAATCTTCACGAACTCGTTATTGAAGCTTGATCACTAAGATCGAGTACCCAAAAATAAATCATAGAGATTAAATGAAATTGGGTGGATTGTACTCTTTTTCCCTTGACAAGTTTTCCTGAAGTTTCTCGGTGAATGTTTTTAATGAGGCAATTCGTGCAGCACAGCAGAACGTGTTTCATGTACTCTTTCTCTAATTTTTTCCCAATGGATTTTTATGGAGTTTTGATGAGACATGAACATATCGGATGAGTGTCCAAGGAGGAGTGTTAAGAAACCGGGCCTAGGCTGGCAGCCCTGGCCCACGTTGGCCTCCTCATCCATTCAGTAGCCTATATAAAGGAGGGGGACCCCAACCATTGTATACAGTTTTACAGAAGATCAATAAAGAGAAGCCAGAAGTCCCCTCGTATCTCTGTGTTTAATCTACTATTCTGTTCTTGTGTTCTTGCATTGTTCTTACGATTATGAGTTTGTTTACGAGGTAATCACTCGGACTGGACTCGTCGGCGATGGTTCCTCAACAATATAAACCCTACACCGGTTGACGAAAGACACACCCTGTCAACAAAACACTTTGACCTTTACCTTTACTTACCATGTACATTGAGAGTAGCTTGTAGCTAGTACTAGTAGAATCATTCCTCTGTAACTCAATCTATATTCATCTACTGAATCGATTTCAAGTTACTACTATTGGCTTCGTCGCTTTGCCTACGCTTGGAACACTTTTTCGGCTGTATCATTCGTTGTCGACCCTTTGCCGATTTACTAGAAAATCTGCTATCACATCGTATCTGTCGCTAAGGGCTTGTTTAGTTGGTGCCCTGGATTCCATGCCTGGGAAAAAGTGGTGCCTGAAGGTAGCCTGGAAAGTAGATGATTTTGGCATGACCAGACAAACCTGAAGATGAGTTGTTTGATTGGAAACCTGTGCCTGAAATTGGTGAATAAAAAATAGAACGATGGATCAAACCAACGAACGGTGGATGAATCAACTGCTTGCCAGGCACCACTCCCAGGCGCTGGTTTTGGCCTCCTGGGCCTTGCAGCGCACCTGGCCTGACAGCCGAACACAAGTAGCAAACCAAGCAATGAGCTAGCAGCTTCCAAGAGGAGGTTCGGCCAGGCAACATGCTACCAGGTTCAGAAACAAATAAGCCCTAAGAGACACACGATGCTTGCCGCACCTGAAACACTTCTGACGGTACTCCATTTTCAGTCTAAATGGATTGTACGAATCAAGTTTGTTCACCATTCCATTCGAATGGAAAAGGAAATGCGAAATATCTCTGCACCGACTGCTTGCTGACCAACTCTCAAGGAAATTGTTTCTGCTCAAGTAGGTGTGAGTAGAGTAGTAGATTGTTAGCCTTCTCATGGCATCCTACACTTTTCTCAAAACAAATGGACGTCCTCCCTGCTTAATTTGTGATGAACTAACGACCGAAACTGGGAGTATACTCCACGAGCAATAGGAGTAGCCACCTTTTATCGTCAAACCTGTTACAGTGTTACTGCCTCACAATACAAGATATTTCTCTTTGTGAGGAATAAGAATAGACCGCCTCCAGCAAGAAGGGAAGAGCAACTCCGACCTTACTCACGGTGAACGGGATCCAGCTTGGTCTACTAGGCTGCTACTACTGCTACTACCATATATAGTAGGAGTATCATATTGCCGATTTTTTTAATTATACATATCTACAATAGAATGATATAAATAAATGCACATTTAATAAAATTCAAAAATTGGCTTCTATCGCCAATTAATTGGCGACGCCATTTGGACTGGCGACAGGGGCTCCTATCGCCAACAAAACATTATTAAATGTCTTTGTAGCCATTTAGAATGACGACATATCCTTTCAAAAAATGATGACTGAGATCAAATCGCCACTTGAAAAGACGACAGGAGCTGATTTTTATTTTTTATTTTTGGGCAAAGAATGTCATTTCAAATTTTATAGGATTTGACTCAGTTTTTTGTTAATATCTTTAAGTGTTTGTCCAACCGATTATTCTCGAACAAAAGAGAACGAAATGTTAAATAGGGAACAATTTAGTAGTTAAATTTAGAAGATGAGATTTCAACTGCGGTAATAAGACTTTGTAATGTACTTGCGAATTACATGACACACGATTTAGTTACGTGCATTACAAACGACAGTATGCATGAATTAGCAACCCAATCTACACCTAGGATACATGTGTGTCTTTTGGAATCAGAAAAACTGGTGGATGGGAACGAAGTCAGCCTTGACAGCCCTTCGACGCCTTCCCCTTGTCTGCTGCGAACCCGCAGGAGCAGCTAGTACCAAAGGCAGCGCACCACTAGGCTTCAAAGATCTCCTCGGGACTATGCACCCACTTAGCAGGAGCATCGGCAGCTCAGCTAGCCCTCGATGGGACAATCAGTGCCTTCACTTTGTCTCTTGTAGACCCACGGGCACGGCTAGTCCCGAAGGCAGTTCTGTACCGCGAGACAGTATGGAAGAAGGAATGATGTTAGTAGAACATAAGGCCAAATCAATAATAACTTACATTTTTGATCCGAAGTATGGAGCTATCCTAGAGCCTCCGGCAAGTGTTACAGAGGCCTCGGTACGTCACGCACAACACTGCTGGGCCCCAGGCGTACTGCTGGAACTCCTCCGATGGAGCGTCCGCCAACTCCTATGTGTACTGGATCATGTGCTTGTTGACACTATCGTCGTGGGACCCGTAGAACAAGATCCACCCGAAGAGCCACAACAAGTAGAGACCGAAGTGTCTCCTCACTGTATAGTCAAGGGCGTCAGGGACCATACATTGTGGTTGCAAAATGATAGGGACCTGTTAGTAAGTTCAGTGAAAAAATGTAGCGCGAACACCGGAGAGGGGGGACTTACGTAGAATTGGCAGAGCCACTTCAGTGAAGGGCAGTGCGTACTGTGGAACCGGCCGCTTTGCGGCAGCACCTCATTGAACTTGGCGAGGAAGTCCACGCACCACATCGACACAACCTCGTGCATAGTCACAGGAGGGCCCACGCAAGTGAGATCCATGAGGTACATAACGTCCTGCACCGCAGGAGCCATCTCCTGCACGGAAGGTGGAACATGTGAATCTCTGGCCTCCAACAGTCGACCAATGCCAACAACAGGCGTCGGCCGTACGGAAAATGCCAAGTAGTACGGACGTCCTGGTCGTCCTCCCACGTGGCCTCCACCATCCTCGCAAGAGGAAGCTGGCCGAACGCTCTTAGCCAACATCAAAACGATAAAGAGGACACATCAGTACACCCACAAAAGTCATATTTAAATGGAGTACAAAAATTTCACAACTGCACGTATCGGGAACCCAACGTGGGTCAACCCTCCATGCCCTCATAGGTGTGCGCAGATGCAACACACCAAGCTCGATGGCTGCCTCGCCAGGCTAGTGCTGGATGATACTGAGGTGGCTATAGTGGGGTGGTCGGCGTCAATGGCCGAGTCAAGTAGCTCAGAGGGCCATTGTGCAGAAGCTCCTACGGACGCTATACCTGAAATAATATGAAACAGAAAAGACATCGCTTACATTATTATTAATAAGAAATATAAATAGAAAAATAAAATAAACAATATTAGCCATGTTCCCAAGAAAATTGCCATTCCAAATGGCGACAAATGCATTGGGAGGGCGACATGGCTCCTGTCGCCAATCCAACTGGCGATAGGGGCATGTCGCTAGGGGTGGATAACGAGCCAGCTCGGCTCGGCTCGTTAAGAAAACGAGCTCAGCTCGGCTCGGCTCGTTAAGATAACGAGCAGAAAGTGAGGCTCGGCTCGGCTCGGCTCGTTAAAAACTCGAACTCGGCTCGTTAGGCTCGTTAAGCTCGTTAAGGAATTGACATCCAGAATTAAAAAACTCAAACTCGGCTCGTTAGACTCATTAAGCTCGTTAGGCTCGTTAATGAATTGACATCCGGTGGCAGATACGGGAGGCCGGGAGCCTGGGACAGGAGCAGGAGGTGGCGGTGGCGGATGCGGGAGGCCGGGAGCCCAGGACCGGAGCAGGAGGTGGCGGTGGCGGATGCGGGAGCTCGGGACCAGAGCAGGAGGTGGCGGTGGCGGATGCGGGAGGCCGGGAGCCCGGGACCGGAGCAGGAGGTGACGAAAGAGGGACGTCGAGACCAGAGCAGGAGGTGGCGGAAGAGGGAGGCCCGGACCGGAGTAGGAGGTGGAGGTGGAGTCGTGGAGGAAGTGGGAGGCCGAGAGCCCGGACCGAGGCGGGGCCCGAGCTAGCGAGACGGCCGCAAGGCGGCGCCAGCGTGGGAAAGTGGGGCGGGGCTGTGGGGGCGGGACGGTCACGGGTGAATGAAGGAAGGGAGTTAGGGTTGACGCCATCTTGGGCTTGGCCGGCGACGCCGGTGACTTGGTGAGTGGTGAAGTGGGTCGGCGATCGGTGAAATGCAAGCGAGGCTAAGCGAGTTAACGAGTAACTCATGAGCAGCTCGGCTCGGCTCGTTAAGATAACGAAGTTTTTTTGCGGCTCGGCTCGGCTCGTTAAGGGACCGAGTTCGAGCCGAGTCGAGCCGAGCCCTTAACGAGCCGAGCTGGCTCGCGAGTTTCGAGCTTTTTTTCCACCTCTACATGTCGCCAATCGGACTGGCGACAGGGCCATGTCACCATTTCAAACTGTGACATAAGCCTATTTTCCTAATTTTATTAGACCTGTATTTATTTTTTGTAATTCTATTTAAAAAGTACTATTAAAATAGAAAACATTTGCGGCATATCTAATGCATTCAATTACTGCACCATAAAAATATCTACATGAGTAACGACATATCTAAAACTAAACTACACACCTAAAAAGATTCACTACAAAGAACTACACTACGTAACCATACATCTAAAACTATCTAAACCAATTAATTACTACACCATAAATAAATTATTTACGACTATCCACATTTCTATAACTAAACTACACACGCCTAAAAAGATGTACCACACCGAACTACACTACATAACTATACATTAAAACTATATAATCCATTAAATTGCGGACCTACTAGTTTCAGTTGCTAACCTACTAGGGTTTCGAATATAAAGGTAAAGTTACAAAAAAAAAATACCTGAAATATGGACGACCGAATCTGTTCATCCCTCCACCACCCCCACCCCTTCGACTACGAACGGACATGGCTTCGCTACCTCTCCTCCTCCCTCTTTTTTCAGATTAAAAGTGAATTATGGCCGAATTTTTAGTACTTTTATAGCCTAGCCTCTATCGCGATTTGAAATTGCCAAAGGGGGCTACGGGTCCCTGTCGCCATTCCAAATGACGATTTGGGTGATAATCATCATTTTCGAATGGCGATGGGAGGATTTCCTTCGGTTTTGCTAGCGAGAGGGCTCTGTCGCCAGTCCAACTAGTGACAGTGTCATGTAGCCAATTCAAACGGTAATAGAAGTCCATTTTTGTAATTTTATTAAACAGATATTTATTTTTGTAATTCTATTTTGGAATAAATCCAGTTTACTCCCTCCAACTATCAGAAAAGTCTAGTTTACCCCCTGAACTACAAAACCGGTTATTTAACCCCCTGAATTTGCACAATCCGGTCACTTCACCCCTCACGCCGGTTTGAATGGATGGTTTTGCTAACATGGCCGCATTTAGGGTGGTTTTGCTGATGTGTCACATTGAGTGGTGGACGTGGCGCTCCGAGTCATCATCTCACATCACCTTTTCTTCTCCCTCTCTCTATCTATTCCTATCCCCAATCCCCCTGGCTCTCTCTCTCTCGGTCGGTGCATGGTGGCGCCTTCCCCTGCGCCCGGTCGGCCCAGCTCCATGGTGTCGCCACCGCCGGCTCGCTGGCCCGCGCTCCTCCCTCGGCTCACTCCCACGCCGCACCCGCCAATGCCTCCTCTCCCAATCCGCTTTGCCACAGACGTCTCTCCTCACTGCTTTCGGCCTCCTCCTCCCCGCCTCCTCACGCCGCCTTCCCACCAAATCTAAATCTGGCCGGGGTCGACATGGATCTAGCTCTCTCCCACCTTCATCGAGCCAGATCTGGTTGCCTTCAAGCTGATCTGGCCTCCCACCGGTCAAGGACTCTCCGCCACCTCCACCAGCCAACCTCCCCTGCGCCCCGGCTCGGCCGCATGCCATGAGACCTCCCAGGTTTGTACACCCACAAGCAAAGCCACTCCTTTTCTTTTCCCCTTCATAATTTCTCTGTAAGAATCTTCTGCCACGCCGAGGGGCTCCAGCTTCAACAACACCGACTTCTACTCTATGGCCGGCCAAAGCTCCAACTTCAGCACGGCCGACAAGTTCGACGTCCGCACCGGCACCACGCCATGGCTGTCCAACTACGAGGACGACGCGCCCAAGCCCAAGTACCAGTACCAGCTAGATTCCTGGGACCTATTTAATGAGTTCTTGACGACTGCAAAAGGGTTTGTTTGATGCTAGTTTGGTCTTTGCTTAATCGCCATCGACCATTGCATTGGTTTCTTGCTAGGTGTTTTGCTCTACCGTAAACTGTCTTGGGTGGATGTTTGTCGAATCGGTCGATGTTTGTTGCTTCTTTTCATCGGCAAAACTTGAATGGTGTGTGAGTGTTGCAACATTTTTTATCTAAGCAAAATTAGCAGATGACAAGAAACAGGACCAGGACATCTGTAGTGACCCTGGATCAAATCGAGGATGCAATAGCATGATGACTCCATCTAGGGGAATCTCTGATGCTAATCTTGCCATTTGTTTATTGTCTTGCATTATGTGTCTAAACTCTTTCTTGTCTTGCTTTGGTTTAGTTGCTTGTAAAATATATGATGAGCATTTCACAATGAAAAGTACCTAATCTGTGGGCCTTCATTTCCTTTGATTTTTCTTGGGTATGAAGATATGTGTTATTGGCTATGGACTATGCGGGGAGGACGACGGCCACCGCGGCGAGGGCGATAAGGAGGAAGGACGCATCCCGAAAGAAGTTAGCCCTGTTGACGACGACCCCGCGGCCACCAAGGCGGAGAGCTATAATGCCGAAACACGATCAAGACACGAACAAGGCCGCCGAAAGCACGTTGTTGAGCTCATGATGGTCGCCCCTCCCTTGCCCGTCGGCCGACGCTTGACGCCAAGCAATGATGGAGAGCGCGTCGGTAGCCCTGCCGTCTTGACAGACAGAACACCATGGAAAATTTTTGTGCAAATTAAAAATATTTCTAAAGCAAAAATCTTATGGTCTTTCCCGTCTCTCTCTCTCCCAGCCAGCAAAACCACTGCCACGTGTGCAAAACCGCCACCAGAAACCGGCATGAGGGGTTTATTGACCGGATTACGTAAATTTAGAGTGTTAAATAACCGATTTTATAGTTCTAGGGGTAAATCAGACTTTTCTGATAGTTAGATAAAGTAAACTGAATTTATTCCTCCTATTTTTATAATGTATTATTTGAAAAAACCACGATGCTGCCCTGCTCTCCATCACCCGAATGCGCACACGCGACACGCCTGACACGGCTTCATCACTTCACTGCACAGCTGGCAATTAACCTGCCGCGCATGTACATTTCACAGGTGTCGCGCGTGGACGGAGGAGAAGCATCCAGAACCCCCTCCATTCTCCGCCGTCCAATCCGCTGGGAGGACAAGCACCTCACCCCGACGCGGCTTACCTCTTGTCGCTTGTCCGGGCCGAACCGTACAAAAGCCCAGGTTGGAATCTGGTGCCGTTCGCTCTCCCGCGGCCGTCCGTTCGCCAAGATATTTATTTTTTCTTACCGTTTAGGCGCTGGCGAGCGAGCGAAAAGACGTCAGCCTCAGCATCTTTGAGCGGTGGGACCGGGGAGTGGTTGCTCTCGAGGTGTGCGAACGTGTGATGCAACTGCAGCCTTTTTAAAAGCAAATTCCTTATTTATCGTGCAAAAGCTAGCAGTTTTTCTAATCTATCGTAAAAAACGAACTTTTTATTAAATAATCTTTTTAACTTTTATTTTAAAGTTAACCTCCCAAGTACTTTATTTTTAAAAATAACCCCTTTTGGTCACGCCACCACCCACGCGTGACCAAACAACACTGCCACGCTAGCAAGAAACTCTTGTCATGTACAGATAAGTCATAAAAATCCTCTTTGATCACGCCACCACCAAAACCAAACAACATTGTCACGCCATCACCCATGGCGTGATAAGAGTTTGCCTTGAAAGCGGGCTAGCGTGGCGATGTTGTTTGGTCACGCCATGCATAGGCCATGATATAACCAAAGGTTATTTTTAAAAATAAATCTTGTGGGAGGTTAACTTTAAAATAAAAGTTAAAAAAAGATTATTTAATAAAAAAAATTCTAAAAAAACTATGTTTCCTTCGCTATCACTATATTATCCTCCTGTACAGTGTCATGCCACTTCCGTCCATACGATATTATCCTCCTGTTAAGTAGGCTGCGAAAGACAGAAATACACTTCTTCCCAAACTTATCAATATCGTTCTGGCAATAGTATTATTTTGTCATCTAAAACGGTATAAAGTAGGTATACGTTTCATACCAACATTGATACAAGTCAATACCACCCATATCAGATCGATACCAGTCAAGGGCGTCAGGGATCATACCTTGTAGCTGGAAAATGACAAGGATCCGTTAATAAGTTCGGCAAAAAAACAAAAATGAAGCGTGAACACCAGAGAAGGGGGACTTATGTAGAACTAACGGAGCACTTCAGTGAAGGGTAGTGCGTACTGTGGAACCGGCCGCTTTGCGGTAGAATCCCAGTGAACTTGGCGAGGAAGTCCGCGTACCACATCGACACAACCTCGTGCGCAATCAAAAGAGGGCCCGCACAAGTGAGACCCGTGAGATACGTAACGTCCTGCAGCGCAGGAGCCATCTCCTGCACAGAAGATAGAACATGTGCGCCTCTGGTCTCCAACGGTCAACCAATGCCAATAATAGGCGCCGGTCGTACAAAAAATGCCTAGACGTACGGACGTCCCGGTCGTCCTCCCAGTAGCCTCCATCATCCTCGCAAGAGGAAGCCGACCAAACACTCTTAACCTAAATCAAAACGATAAAGAGGGCACGTCAGTACACCCACACAAGTCATATTTAAATGGAGTACAAATTTCACAACTGCACGTACCAGGGAACCCAACATAAGTCAACCCTTCATGCCCTCATGGGTGTGCGCAAACACAACGCACAAAGCTCGATGGGTGCCTTGCCAGGCTAGTGTTGGGCGATCTTGGCGACTCTGATGGCGTGGTCGGCGTCGATGGTTGGGTCCATGGAGCGAAGGGGCCATCACAGAAGCTCTGCATGACGCTATACCTAAAATAATATGAAACAGAAAACACATCGCTTACATTATTGTTAATAAGAAACATAAATAGAAAAATAAAATAAACAATATTAGCCGTATTCCTAAGAAAATTGGTTGCATTGGGAGGGCGACATGGCTCCTGTTGCCAATCCAACTAGCGATAGGGGCATGTCGCCAATCGGACCGGCGACAGGGTCATGTCGCCATTTCAAACGGTGACATAAGCCTATTTTCCTAAATTTATTAGACGTGCAATTATTTTTTGTAATTCTATTTAAAAAGTACTATTAAAATAGAAAACATTTGCGGCATATCTACAATTGAACTATACACACCTAAAAAGATTTACTAGACTACAAAACCACACTTAAATTATCTAATGCATTCAATTACTGCACCATAAAAAAAATATCTACATGAATAACGACATATCTAAAGCTAAACTACACACCTAAAAATATTCACTACAAAGAACCACACTACGTAACCATACATCTAAAACTATCTAAACCATTCAATTACTACACCATAAATAAATTATTTACGACTATCCACATTTTGATAACTAAACTACACACGCCTAAAAAGATGTAATACACCGAACTACACTACATAACTATACATTAAAACTATATAATCCATTAAATTACTAACCTACTAGTTTCAGTTGCTAATCTACTAGGGTTTCAAATATAAAAGTAAAGTTGCAAAAAAATACCTGCAATATGGGTGACCGAATATGTTCGTCCATCCCCCCCTCTGACTACGAACAGACTTAGCTTAGCTACCTCTCCTTCTCCCTCTTTTTTTAGATTAAAAGTGAATTTTGGCCGAATTTTTGGCCCTTTTATAGCATAGCCTCTGTTGCGATTTGAAATTGTCAAAAGGGGCTGCGAGTCCCTATTGCCATTCCAACTGATGATTTGGGTGACAATCGTCATTTCGAATTGTGACGGGAGGATTTCCTCCGGTTTTACTAGTGAGAGGGCTCCTGTCGTAGCCAATTCAAACAGCAACAAAAGTTTATTTTTGTAATTTTATTAGATGAATATTTATTTTTGTAATTCTATTTTTAAATGTATTATTTGAAAAAAACCACGATACTGCCCTTCTCTCCATCACCACGATACTGCCCTTCTCTCCATCACCCAAATGCGCACACGCGACACGCCTGACACGGCTCCATCACTTCACTGCACATCTAGCAATTAACCCGCCGCGCCTGTACATTTCACATGTGTCGACCTGGACCACCGTCAGATCTGCGCCCCCTCCATTCTCCGCCGTCCAATCCGCTGGGAGGACAAGCACCTCATCCCGACGCGGCTTACCTCTTGTCGCTTGTCCGGGCCGATCCGTACAAAAGCCCAGGTTGGAATCTTGTGCCGTTCGCTCTCCCACGGCCGTCTGTTCGCCGAGATATTTTTTCTTACCGTTCAGGCGCTAGCGAGCGAGTGAAAAGACGTCAGCCCAGCAACTTTGCGGCGGTGGGACCGGGGACTAGTTGCTCTCGAGGGGTGCAAAAGCAAATTCCTTATTTATCGTGCAAAAGCTAGCAGTTTTTCTAATCTATCGTAAAAAAACTTTGTCTCCTTCACTATCACTTTTCTCTACAGTGTCATGCCACTTCCGTCCATACGATATTATCCTCCTGTTAAGTGGGCTACATTTACAGGGCTACAAAAGACAGAAATACATTTCTTCCCAAACTTATCGATATATCATTCCTATACTAGTACTTTTTCGTCACCTAAAATGGTACAGACTATGCATACGTTTGGGACAATTATCAAAATACCATATTTTATTTCTGCCTCAAGTAAAATGCCATTATGTTCGACGCGATTGTCTATTTGCCATATGTTATTTTCCCACTTCGTTAATTTGCCCTTTCGGAGTATTTTATTCATATTTCGGTTTGAAGTGCCCTGGCCTACGCGCGAAATGTCGGATATGCCCCTCCAATCGTTTCTTGATCCGGTCATGCCATGATCGATCTGACCACCGCTAGGTCTAACCTTTCTAGCACTCCCCTTCTTCGTTGAGAACCCCACTTGACTCCCTCCGTTCACTCTCTCTCGCGACGACGTAGGCTCCTGGAGACCAGTGCGGCGGGTGAAATCCAGCGGCGGCGTAGGCTCAGCAGGTATACTCCCGGACCGAAGCCCTTTCTCTTCATCTCTCCTCTTTTCGTTGTTGATAGATGTGGTGAATTCCTAAACCCTAGCCGATGGAGGCTTGGTTGGTGGAGGAGGCGGCGATGGAGAACTCATCGGTGAAGGCGCAGCGTGAGAAGGAGCCGGTTTGTTGGAGCGCCACAGTGGACCCAAATGGGTATGTCTCTTACTTCTTGTTGTTAAATCGATGGGTATTCTTGCGGCCTCCCACCCTCTCTTAGCTAAGTCGAGCGAAGTAACAAGTGTGCTCAACATTGTAGTCCTCTAACCGTAATAATTTTGTTTTATGTGAATGTCGAGTAGGATTGCTTTTCAAAGCGCCTTCTGATGAGGTGTTAGAGTTCCACCATACTTTGCCGGCTTGATTTACGGTATGCCAACGCAGACTGAGCGACAAAATCTGGATTGGGTAGTTGATTTGCGTGGGTTTACCTTTGCTCAGTTCATGGAACAGCTGGTAGAGAAGACTAGTTGGGGATCATCTCAGGAGGCCCATGTTTGGTGTAATGATCTGGTGTGTGGTGGTGGGATGGAAAGGGTTAAACACACCTTTCATATGTGGGATGTATTCAACAGCCGTAGCTTTCAGCTCATGAGGCATGTTGTCAAGGCATCAACTCATGAGTGCACTTGCCTTTAGTGGCAGCACACAGGTAAGCCATGTGAGCATGCATTGGCATTCCTTACATCTTTGAGGAATGTGAATATGGAGGATTATGTACATGAGTACTACTCACTAGAAAGGTTTAGATCTGCCTATGAAGGGGAAATTGAACCACTAACAGACAAGTCTCAATGGCCAAAGGTGGACATTGGCTTTCAGCTGCTTCCTCCAATAGCCAAAAGATCTTCTGGAAGGCCTAGGAAATTGAGGATGAAAAGTTGCTTGAAAAAGGGTGGTAAGGGAAAGCAACCGGTTCAATTGGGAAGCCTGAACAGGTGCAAGAGATGTCGGGAGCTGGGGCATAGGCAGGCAACATATCCACTGGGTGGGACAAAGAAAAGGTACATGCATATTAAATTCAAGGTTCTTTGGTTTTTTAGACTGATACATTAACTATTGTAATTGTGGGCTTCACACAGAAGTCGAAAAAGCAAGGAATAGTCACGACAGAAGAGTGGTCCAAGCATATCACCTATGAGGCCAATGTTGACCATTCTGCTTTGCCTTTGGGTGATAGCCAGTCTGTCTAGGCGGTGAAATTATTTTGGAGAAATACTTTTGTTTGTTACACTTCAAGATCCATATGCCACAGTCTGAGTACATCATCTTATAGGCAACTAGAAATGGCTTTGGCAGGTGAGGCATCTCCATCAAGACCTGCCAAGAAGATGACCACAAAGAAACACAAGACCTGACTAGATCATACTATGTATGTTTGATGTATTCTGGACTATATATGTTTGATGTATTCTAGATTATGCATGTTTGCTGGACTGGATTATGTATGTTTGATGGATTATGGATTATGTACTGAATGGATTCTGGATTATGTATGTCTGATGGATTCTAGATTATGTACTAAATGGACCAGGTGCTCCACGACCACCCCCAGGAGGTCCACGACCACTTCCAAGACCTCCAGTTCCTCAGGACCTCCCTCCAGGACCTCCTTAAGGACCTCACTCCAGGACCTCCTCAGGACCTCCCTCTAGGACCTCCTCAGGACTTTAGGACCTCCCTCTAAGATCTCATTAGGACCTCTCCAGGACATCTCTAGGACCTTCTCAGGACCTTCCTCCAGGACCTCTTCAAGACCTCTCTAGGACCTCAAGACCTCTCCAGGACCTCTCCAATGAGCATTTCCAAGAGAGGGAGCTTGTAGTTTCATTGTTGTATAAGAAGTAGCAAGTTAGAGAACATGGTAAATGTGGAGAAAGCCGAGAACACGCTCAGGAATCTGGAGAAGTACGAGACCAACATCAAGCAAATGGCTACTTCGCAACCTGACAAAACCATTTAGGATCTATAACATCCATTTAGCAACATAAACCAAGAATAAGCTGCATTAACATAGGCCACTGCCATTGCATAAGCATAAGCATAAGCATCCATCAATAAGCATTCAGTACTACTTGGACATCCATTTAACACAATGAACACTGCAAGCAAAAGGAATAAACCAAGCACTACATTCACAACAATCTGCATCTCCGCTATCTTCGTGAGCTTGCTGAACTTCACATCCCCATTGCAAGCAAATGCTTTCAACGCAACCATATCTTAGTTGAACCAGCCATGGGTTGTTCTTCGTCTTCGAGGTGAGCTCCACCACCTTCTCGACTCTGCAAGTAGGGTAGTCCACGAGGGGGAACATGCTATTCCCATGCCCCGGCAATGACGCACGACTAGGGGTAGAGCGGCTTCCGTAGGACCTCACCTTAGACATCACAGCTGGGCTTGAGAAAGCTCGCGGCCGGCGGATTTCCAAGGCAGTCGCAAGCGAGAGAGAGGAGGAGCGAGAGAGAAGCACAATGCGATGAAGAAGATGGGGAAGGGCACTCGAGGAGCAACCAGGGTCGGGACCGACCGCGATTGGACCGAAGAAACGACCGGAGGGGCATATCCGACATTTTGCACGTGAGCCTGGGCACTTCAAACCGAAATATGAATAAAGTACTCCGAAAGGGCAAATAACGAAGTGGAAAAATAACATGTGGCAAATAGGCAATCGCGTCAAACATAATGGCATTTTACTTGTGGCAGAAGTAAAATATGACATTTTGACAATTGTCCCCATACGTTTCATACCGACATCGATACACGTCAATACCGGCCATACCGGCTCAATACCGATCATACTAACTTCGATACCAAACAATGCCGACTATATAGGTGGAATTGAAAATATCGTCTATTAAACTCATTGAAGTATATATTATATTTGATCCTACTACTATGTATTTGGAGTAATATTATACTTATAAATATGTATTATTATAATAAACTGGACAGTACACCAGTATGGACTGGTACCAAAATGTACCGTTCCAAGAGCCAAACCGCTACAGCCTCCAGAATGGTATTGACAAGTATGCTTCTTTCTCCTCCACGTTCATTGTCTTCTCCTCCTTCCTCTTCCTTACAGGGGTGGAGTTTCCCCAACAACAAAAGTGCCACCAACAAAATGGACTTTAACATGGGTAGAAATGGACCAATTAATGTAGAACTTTGCTCTAAATCATTAAAGTTTGTTTGCTTGGAAATTATTTTAAATCGCCAAAAATGAAAGAAAAACCAGTAGTTGAATTTTGAATATTATAAAATCCATCTTTAAAAATAAAACTTGGATAAATTCTCTTTTAGTTTTGAAAACATGAACACTGTTACAATATTCTACACATCCCACAAGATTTTTGAACTTTTAGGTAAGGTTGAGTAAAATCTTCTTTATAAACAAACATAAGTAAGGAAATACTAAGATAGGTAAGATTTTATAGAGTACTAATAGGAAATTTTGGTCAAAACATAGAAAAGAACTCAGCATAATTATGCACCAATTGTATGTGTTAACCATGTAGGGGTCCACATCACAATCTGCTTATTTATATTTAAAAAAATACGTTACATGACTCTTACAAGTTACAAGATTCTATTTCCATTGGGTTTGCCTTCAACTAAACAGGGCTTTGCTACACCACACTATTCCTACTCTCTGTCACTACTAAAACATGATTTTCCTTCTTCCTGCGACCCTCCTCCTTTCTCCACCTTCATTTCATGGATTTTTTAAAAATAACATATATTTTAATTGGAATTATAAAAATAAATGTTCACTTAATAATATTATAAAACTGGGCATCTGTCGTCATTCCAAATGACGAAATGACCTGTCGCCATTTGGAATGGCAATAGGAGCCCTATCGCAACAAAACAGTGTCAAATGTCCCTATAGCCATTTGGAATGGTGATAGAGATCAATTCATCACTTCAAATGGTAACAAGTTCTTGTCGCCACTTGAAATGGCGACAACTTCCTATCGCCAATTCAACTGGCGACACGAGCTGTTTTTTTTTTGTTGGCATAGAATGTGGCTTTAAATTTTATAGGATTTGTCTAAGTCTTTTTTGTAATATCTTTAAGTGTGTGATGAACCTTTTTTTTTCAAAAAAGGGAACAAAATATTAAATAGAGAACCATTTAGGAGTTAAATTTAGAAGATGAGATTTCAACTGCGGCAACAAGACTTTGTAATGTACTTGCGAATTACATGATGCACACAGTTCCATTATGTGCATTACAAATGACAACATGCAAGAATCAGCAACCCGATCTACACCTAGGATACATGTGCGCCTTTTGGAATTTGAAAAATTGGTGGATGGGAACGAAGTTAGTCTTGATGACCCTACATCACCACCCCCTTGTCCGCGGGAAATACAAACACATGTAGAACACACACCCCCTGTTCTCTTGGGTGTTGGAGTACATGACATTTGCTTGGACCCCGCAGTTTGGGCAGTTGACGTGCCTTGCATTCGCCAGCTGAAAGCATCTAGGCCCTTCAAAATGATTTTTTAACTAATGACAACAATGTTTTATGTGACTAATATGTGTGCTAAGATATTTTAAAGGCTTAATCCCAGAGTTTGAATGGCGACATGGAAATGGCAATGCAAAGATGATAAAAGATTGACGTGGCTCAAGATAAAGGTATTATGAAGCCTAAGGACCCTTTTATTGTTCTTACTGGTCACGGTGTTTAGTGAAAAGACCAGATTTATAGGCTGGATGTCGAACTATAAAGAGGGATTATGGCTAGTAACTTGAGGATTTATATTGTGCCATCTTGATCAACTAAGAGTCATACATTGCATTTTAGAACAACATCTGAAAAAAGATCAGCAAAAATGGTACAACCGCACCTGAGGAGCGGTACTACCGTAGTGCTGTAGGACCGATTTCTAGTTGACGGTACGTTATTTTCAGAGAGCATGTTTTTGAGAGTTTTTCATCCCCTGGAAATCGGTAGTACCGGAAGAGCTGAGTGGTACTATCGCCGTGCGGTAGTACCAAACCTTGTGAGTGTGGTAGTACCGCACCACACTGTAACGGCTAGTGACCGTTGAACAGTAGGTGCGGTACTACCGGTTGATCAATGGCGGTAGTACCGCACCTGCTAAATCTTTTGCGGATTTGCTTCAAACGATCGAATTTGTGGTTAGGGGCTATAAATACCCCCCTCACCAGCACCAAGCTTAGAACCTTAGACCTCATTGAAAACTCTTGAGCTATTGGTGTGCTCTTCTCTACTCATTTGCTCATATTTCTCATTTTGAGGTAGTTAAGAGCATTCAAGTGCATATACATCATTAGTTGATCTCTTTGGCACTTGATTACCTTCAAGCAAGGTGTCGGGACTGGATTTCTGAATCCAAACCATCTGTGTATTTCTGCACTAGTCCCATGATCAGTAGCTAGTGCACACATTAGAAACATTGTTGATAACAAGTTCGAATCACGAAATAACATTAATAAATAACTGAGTACCGGCCTTATGGCCACTTATTACAAAAGAGATCAAAAGACCTTGAGTCTTACAGCAACGGAAATGGCAAAAGTTAAACTCTGAGTGATGGCCCATCAAATTGCCCAACGACATTCGACTAGGGAGCGCAACCTAATACTCCGGGTGTCCTTCATCAAAGCCACATGCGAAGTAGTCGTAGTCCTCCTCCGTGTCGTTGAAGTCTTCTGAGATTTAATTATGAGTGTAGCATGTGAGTACATAAAGATGCATATGCATAGCTTTAACAATTGGGTTTATAGCTAGGGTTCATTTGCACAAAGCAATATTTTAAGTTTAAACAGTTTTCATAAAGCACATTTGACAAACATAGTTTCAATTAGTAAATTAATTGATGTCACTAGTGGAGGTTCTAGCTACCAACCACTAGTATCAAGGCTCTAGTCGTCAAGGTTTAATGGATAGGGCTCTAGCTGTCAGAAACTACCCGAGAGTCCCAACCGCTCTCGGTTCCCAAAATTTATTCTTTTGAAAACAAAACCAAAATCTACCAAGTGAAAACGCACCTTGCCCTCCCTTAACCATGGGCACGTTTATTCGAATAGTTTTACATTCTACATAGGTTGAACAGCTTGACCAACACGAGATAATCAGTTTATAATGTCTGTTTAACACACTTTCCGAAGGTGTGCGACTAAACGATTATCACAAGCCTTTTACAATACTTTATCCTAACATTAGCCCGCTCGATGAGCTTAATCCCAAGTCTAGACGTCATTTACCAACGACCCAGAGCTCATCGTTGTGGGGGATAACCTGCCCAGAAATGGGCGTCTATTACCGTCGTCCGACGCAAGCCCCAACAGACATGGATGTCAATTACCATCGTTTGCACTTCCAGGTAAATCCTACCATCTACAGCCTGTGGGCGTAATGCTAGAACATAGTAAATTATTTAGCCAGGTCCTTCCCATTTAGGACATGTAGTTGTATGGTTTTGCTCAGTTTGGACAATCACAAGCGTCGGTCCTTGATACAACTTGGGCGGGACTAACACATTACAAGATCTCGTGCTCTAGCTGTACCCACCCGATCTTACCATCCGCCCAAGTCTAAACAGATTTTCATTATTTTATTTTATTTTTCCAAATACTGACATTACCTAATGCCATACATTTTCCAAACAAAGCATAAAGGGTAATAATGGTTTTTCTCCCCCAAAGGTTAGATAAAGCTGTAAAGCATGTCTAAACAATTCTACCGTTACAAAACTATTCCGCAAAGTTGTAATCAATATTACGGAATTTCTACGCTAGGGTTACAAATGAATAAGATAACCAATATCAAGGAAGACATTAACAATCTTTAGGTTTTAACTAACAACAAACAATTTAAACTCATCATTTAAATAAAAATAGCAATGCATAATAATTTAAAGTTGAAAACATAATTTTCAAATCATAGGTTCAAAATGGTCAAACGAGACTTGCCTTCGATGACGTTGGAGGTAAGCGCTTCCTGTCGATCCAAACTCGCGTCGGCGACATTGGACTCTATACGCGCGAATTGGACCAAATAAATAACAGAAATTAAATAAAAACTAAAAATTATAAAATAAATACTGGAAATTAAAGAATGATTTTAGGAGAAAGAATCAATGGATTTGGAGTTTGTATGAAGAGAACGAATTTCTGGAAAATAATTCTCATAAAAAATGGACATGTACGAAGCACAAAGCTACTAGACTACTAGATAACTACTACTGTTCTGGAATTATTGTTCCAACGATTTTAGTAGAGAGCAGCGCATGGAGATGGCCATGACGCTGGTGAGGGAAAGGGAGTGATGACCGACGAACTAGCAAAATGGAATCCCGACGACGTCCTCTACCCAATGGTGGTGGCAGTTTGGCCGAATACAGAGCGAGCACTACTACAGGAACCGACATCACAGACGGTTTGGAACCGTCATCACGCAGGCGGTTTCCAACCGTCTATGTTTGTTGGTGCTGTGATAACGAGATATTATCACGAGCGGTACAAAACCGCTCGTGATAGGAAATATCACGAGCGATTTTATTAAAAACCGTGCGTGAAGTCAAGTATCACGAGCGGTTTCAACTAAAACCGCTCGTGATTCGAGAATATCACGAGCGGTTCTAAACAAAATCGTCAGTGATAGGAGAATATCACGAGCGGTTCTAAATAAAAACCGCCTGTGATTTCTGAATATCACAGAGCGGCTTTTGTTTAAAACCGCTCGTGATATTCTCCTATCACGCACGGTTTGCGCTTGAAATCGCTCGTAATATTGCCTTCACGAGCGGTTTTAACACAAAACCGCTCGTGATAGCTCGCACCCTTCCCACAAATTGTTTGTTTTCTGGCTAGCCTCGGAATTGCTAGCCATGCCCTCTGAAAACAAGCATTCACGAAAATGATTCAAGCATTCACAAAAAGCAGATTCAGCGACCATGACAACTCAAAGTGATCATTACTCAAAATAAATTACAAAAGATAGCATTTGTTCAAGTATTGTCGCTATAGTTACAACTAGATTACAATTGTTTGCGTTGAGAGGTTTTAGAGGGTGATGCTCGGGTTGGCGACGGGTGAAACTCTCCATTGTCGTTAATGATTTCGTGTTGATAAAGGCGCAGAGCTTCCTCGAATGTCCTTGATCTCTTCCGCAACGAGTGAATCACATTGTAAATTCAAGGCCCGCCGCTAGCAAGAGTAAAGTGCTAAGATATATATATTTAAATTTATAATTAGGAAATAATTATTTGAGATTGACAAACCTCGGGATCCTTCTTCCTAGTCAGAAGGATTAGTCGCATATGATAGCAGATGTAGATTGCACATAACTCATCATCTTTTCTTTGGCAAGACCGCAAAAATAGCAAGAGTATAGTCGATTCGAGACGCGTTATTATGAAGTATGATATAGGATTATAGTGTTGTAGCGCTGTCATCGAAAATCCATCATGTGTGTTAGTTGGGCGCTCTTTCCATTGTATATTCCTTTGTTGGCAACATAATTGATGAACGACCTACATGATTCGAAAAGGTTATCCTCGGCCATTTCAAACGAATGAAGACTACAATAGAGTTATGTAAGGAGGAAATGAGCATACCTCTCGAGTATTCCTCTTAGAGTGCTGAAGTCGTGCTTGTTGCGGTTTAGGGAATCAAGGTATATCACATGGTTCCTCTTGGGTATAATAACTAAAAGGATCCAGTGGTACCTACTCATGTATGTCGCTATAGTCATTAAACCTAAGTTCGTCTTGGCGATAAAGTACAAATAAAATTTGTATAGCAAGTAGTGACACTTACCCCTGGTTGTAGGGCACCACTATGTACTTCATGTTCGTCTGACGAAGCAATGACCTCGTTATGTATTTCTCGACGAAGGATGAGTCTTGTTGGATGGTTTGCAACGATACCACATGTGGATCGAGGAAACCCACTGGTTCTTTCCATTCCCGGACATTTTTCAAAGATGTATCTATACATAAGCAATGAGTTGTGATATTTATTGGTATTACATGAATGTAGAACTTGATTATGCGCACTTACGATTGTCCAACATCGTAGAAGCGAGGCGTCGAGGCCAACGAGGTTGAATAGTTCAAATAAGTCATTGAAGCCCACGACGAAGTACCTCGTCCGTTGAAGAAATGCTTGTCCTCGTATCGGCGGTGATTCGATGATCGCACCCTTCTTTTGGGTCCTCGCCAAGTACCGGGCATGCAAAGCGACAAGCATATCCAACGTGCATTATCTGCGTCGGAGCATAATGGTTTTCCGATGATGTAGTTCCGGGTATCACGGACTTCCGGACTTGGGAGGCGCTTTAACGCTTGTGGATTCGATTTGGCCTTAGCGATTGGCGGCGTCTTCTTGTGAGACGACTTCGAGCGGATCTGACGATGCGCTTTTGTCGTTCTTCGTCTTCTCCACGGGAATCGAAGAGGTGGCCTTATGAGGCGAAACATGAGGTGGAGTCATCGAGGTCCGTTGGAGAGGAATGGTCGTGTCGGATCGCGGCCTTCTTTGGTTCGAGGCGATGTCCTTCTTGGGCCATTGGATAAAGAGAGGACGGCATCCCTAGTGTTGTGATCTCTTCGTTTGGGCAAATCTTGGCGGACGGCTCGGAAATTGACATGTACCATATCCACTGGACCTGGCGTAACTGCGGCGCCACCGGCACCCGTCTTTGCCTTGCCCCTTCCTCGTATGGATACACCATCCCTGCAAACCTCAATACAAAGGGACCCATCCATCCTCACTTGGAGCTTACAGGCGTCGGCTCCTACAAAGCGATCGCAATTAGCTAAGGCGTCCTATAGGTCTATCTTTGGTGCATTCCATAGATATCGTTACCTTGATGTCGTCTATCGGTGTCGACGTCGTCATGTTCACAATTATCGTGGACACGACGCCACTCCGACGTCGAGGAGGACCGCCTCCCGAATTAGCGGGGCGGCTTATGCATCACCGCTCATGAGTATATCCATTTGACTCATAATCTTGCCATCTCTACTTGAAATTGGTTAGTAATCATCTGCACTAACCGGTTGTCGTGCTCGACCTTGGATCTCTTCCTAGTCTTATCGTGCGATGAGTCGTCCGCGAATCCATGACTCCAAGGCACGTTAACCCCAAGGCAGCGTGCGACCCGGTGCTCCTTGTTTCCCAAGGTAGTAGATAGTATATCATTCTCCTGCTCGCATGGAAGGAGCCTTGGGAAGCTTGGGCGATCAAGTCACGCTACAAGAGGTCATCATGTTATTGTAGGCACTATGAAGTTATGGACTTATTAACAACTTAGTAGTTCGACATATTTACCACACGTTGGGACACTTCTGATCTGCGGGTTTGTGAAGGAGATCTTTGCCAAGACGAGACTTGTGCCCTCGCTTTTAACCAAATTAGGGAACGCGGGTCTGTGACATCGAAGCGGGTTCTCCTTCTCGCCGCCCATTCTCGTATTTACCCGCGCACCAGCGGTGCTGCCGAGTCTGTCTTGGTGAGTGTTTCGATGTCTGGAGAGCTTTGTCGCCGCACTTTGCTCCTTAAATTCGGCCATTTTCATAGCCACAAAGGTGTCCCATGCTTCCGCGTCAAGAATTTGTCTTCGCTGAAGGCGTTTGACCCATGTTCACGTGCCGTGACAAGAATGCTCTTGAAGGTCCTCCACGATTTACCCATCGTGAGCATCGCCGTCCGTCGCCGCGTGCCACATGTGCTACGGAATAGTGAACTTCTTTGAAAGTTCTCCCCGCAGTAGCGTCTTCGCTTCTTTCGTCGAGTCCTTCCACGTTGGTGTGGTGATGAGGACCGTTCCTTGCAAGTATCCCGCAGATGGTCCGGATCTCGCCACGATCTCTTGGGACTCGAGGGACCCCAAAGTCACCGACCTCCGTGATGACCCGATCGGCTCGTAGGCATTTTCGATTGTCCTCTGCCATCTCGCTTAGTGTCATTATCGCCGATGGTGGCAATGACCTCGTCAGCGCCTCTTCCATCTGCGGCGTCGGTGTCGGCGACCTCGTCGCGCCTCTTCCATCTCTTGGCGTCGATGTGTGGCGAAGACGATGCCTCTACCATCTCGCTTACTTGTTATCTATATAAGTTACATATGCAATAAAATGGATTGCAAGTGTCCCAAATTAACATATACATTTAAACTTAATAATATGCTCAACATGTGCAATATTAGCAAATAATCATAAATAATTCCAAATAAATATGAAACAATTAATCTCGGGAAGAAGTACAGAGGTTGACTATAGAGATCAAGATGGCAAATGAAAAGTTGAATGAGCTCATACAGAGTACTAACATTCCTTAATCCACTAGCTTCTCTAAGGAAGCCTACTTCATCGAGCAGACACCTTTGGAGTGTGCCATTTGTTTCATCTTGGTGGAGGACGGCATGAAACAAATGGCACACTCCAAAGGTGTCAAGATCGACGAAGGAAATGCTAAGCAAAGGTTTAATCTGTGGGGCTCGCCGCCTCCACTGCTCCTATTATGTGCTCTCGGAAGGAGAGTAGCTAAAGAACAAGTCTTTGCCATCTCAATCCTATTGTCTATACTCTTCATCGACCACGACACCTTTGGAGTGTACCATATGCTTCTTGCCTTGGAGGATTGGCAAGAAGTAAAGGTACACTCAAGTGTGTCGAGATCGACGAAAAAAATGCTAAGCAAAGGTTTAATCTGTGGGGCTCCGCCTCCCGCTCTTATTCTAACACTCCTAACACTCCTTAATCAACGAAGCAAAGGTTTATTGCTTCATGTACGAAAGACTAGCCTTTAATGAAGACATAGAAACAAAATAGAATCAAGTAAAACTTTCTTTACGGATTGATGATATTATGTGCTCTCGTAAGGAGAGTAGCTAAAGAACAAGTCTTTGCCATCTCAATCCTATTGTCTATACTCTTCATTAAATGAATATGATAATATAAATTCAAACTATGAGCTCTAAACAATACTTTGCTTAACGTCAAACGATCTCAACTGTTAATTAAAAACAGATTAAACTTCGATCAAATAGAGGTTGACTACGAGAGATCAAGATGGCAAATGAAAAGTTGAATGAGCTCATCTGAGACAACTAGAAGAATCACAAACTAGTCATTAGATTACCAACTAAAACCTAATACTCTCAATGAGGCGAACATGAAGAATCGTAATAACTAGCTTTCAGCCGAAGTAACCAATTAACGATACATCATATTGACGGTAGTAAGTAATACAATAGAGCTCAAGTATGAACTAACTATCACATTCAATCTCGATTATAAGACGAGTTCATCACGAGCATGTCAACAAAGCCCACCGATCAATTTGCAAATGAGCGATGAGCTCAACCGAAGTAACCAATTAACGGTAGATCATATTGACGGTAGCAAGTAATACAATAGAGCTCAAGTATGAACTAACTATCACATTCAATCTCGAGATAAGACGAGTTCATCACGAGCATGTCAACAAAGCCCATGATCAACAAAGCGAAGCGCCACGGAGGAGCAATACTCACGAGAGGATGCCGCACAAGAACTCACGGTGCAAGGAGGAGGCCGACACGGGAGGAGGACGGCGAGGAGAAAGGCTGGTCTGAGGGAGGAGGACGGCGTGGGAGAAGGCCGGTCTGCAGAGGAGGAGGCCCACATGGGGAGAAGGACTGGCGTCGAGGTCGGGCGGCGACGTCGGGGCTTACTGACGAGGAGGTGAACAGGCGCCTGTGGTGGTCGGCGGCACCGAGGTCGGCGCCGAGGTCGGCGGCGGCACCGAGGTTGAAGGCGCCGAGGTCGGGCGCGCCGAGGTTGGGGCGGCGCTCAGGTCGTGGTCGGCGGTGAACTCTGGCAGCCCTAAACCCTAGAGGAGGCGAACGAGCGCGAGAGCCTAAGGGCGCGGAGAGGAAGTGACAAGTGAGAGCAAAACCCTAGTGTTTCCGCCTTATAAAAAGTATATCACGCAGACGGTTTCTAACGAGAACCGTCGGTGATAATATATCCTGACGGTTCTATAAACGAACCGTGCGTGATATGGAACGTATCCTGAGCGGTTTTCACTACAACCGCTCGTGATATGGACGCATATCCTGAGCGGTTTTAAATAGAACCGCTCAGGATTCCTTTTCAGCGGTTGTACAGCGGAACCGTCTGTGATAACTCTCTTCATTTTCCCACGTGTCTCTTCGTCTTCATTTTCCTACATGCTCTAGCTTCGTCTCACGATCACACGCAGTAGCGGCTTCATCTCTTCATTTTCCAACGTCGCCATGACTCCCCAAATATCTCTTCGTCTCCGTTCCGCTTTAGAACTTGTTCTATATATAGATGTGTCCCCTTCTACAATGTATTTCACACAACCTCCTTGATCCCCTTTCTCCACAAAAAGCAAATTAATGGTGCCTCCTCTTACGTACACGCACTATCTGCCAGCACCTCTCTCATTTCGTTGAATCGTCTTTGCGGAAGAACACTATTTCAACAATGTCTTCACTCCTCTGTCGAGAATTTGCGGAGCGGGTGGCGCCACCTTCCGCCATCTTGACATTCTCCTCCGCCGTGTCTTCGGGTGATCTCCCACTTTCGGCGAGTTTACCGTGTCGTCGGCGTGGTCCTCCAAAACGCAAGTTGCACGCGTCTCGGAGGCTTGTCGTCACTTGATCGCTTAATCGAGGCAAGAAGTATCGAGTCGACGGTAGAGACCCTCAAGCAAGAGAAGAGAGCCTATGGGCTCAATTCTTCTTAGTTCAACGATCAGAGATCTTGGGACACACTCGAGCAATGGCGTCGTGAGTGGGCGTATTCGAGCTTCGTTCGATCATGAACCGTCGCCTCGACGCCCGCCTCTGATATTGAAGAGCGAGAGATAGCGACCTACCTCCGCCACTAGATAGGTTTCTAGTTTTTAATCTTTTTGTAAGTGATTGCCACATTGTTTGGCTATATATATGAAAATTACAAAATGAAAAAAAAAGCTTGGAGGTGAAGTTACTATATCTATTTGCCCATAGTAAGAGCTCCTCATCCCATCGATACTAAAGTGTGTAGGTATGTTGATATGGAGCCGCCGAGGGGCGGCAGGGTTGCTCCATCTGCGGCGATGGCGAGAGGGCGTCACTGCGGCATCGGCGATGAACCTGAGCCTTGATCTTGGCGATGGGAGGATATCACGAGCGGTTCTTAATTAGAACCGCTCAGATAACAAAATATCACAGATGGTTCTAAATAAGAACCGCTCAGGATACTACACGACGATTGTAACGTAAAACCGTGCGTGATTAGAGGATTATCCGAGCGGTTTTGGATAGAACCGAAATGCGTGATAGACGATTATCCGAGCGGTTCTAAAAATACCGTCTGTGATAGTTGTTCGCGCCCGGTAGTAGGTTCGGACTAACCCAACCGAGCGGTTCCAAAGGAACCGCGTGATGGGCGTCTACTATAACTGTTTGTAGTAGTGGAGGTGGCGGCGGCATTCGTGAGCGCCGGACGACAATGGCACACGAGGGTGCGGCCTTCCGGCGATGCTCCGGCGAAGGTGAGGGAAGCACGATGTAGAACGCGACGATGCGAATCCTATGGTGGTGGTGGCTCGGAGAGAGGACCTTTGATGGCGACGCAGTCCGGCGGAGAAGGAGATTCGGCGATGCACGGTCGTCGACGAAATCCGGGCAAACGGAGAGGTGATAGAGGGTGAGGCAAATAAAAAAGGAGAGTGAGGGACACACAGTGCTCCTTTATACTGTAAGGTGGTGCTCCAATTGACAGGAAACGTTTGGAGAATAAATGAATAGTTTCAGTGCAAAAGAGAAACGGTAAAATTCATTGCAAGGAGTGGAGGAGGCAGCAATTGATGATATGGTAATGTGGGTGAGGTTAGAGGGAACATTTCACTTCAGACGGAATCAATTTTGATGCTTCATGTGCAAAGAAATGAGAGAAGGAGTATGGCCAGCCATTAATGCATGCTGGAGCTCGGGAGCTCTGCTGGCTGTGCAGGAGAGGAAGCAAGGGAAGGGAGGAAGAGGAAGGGGAGGGCCGGGGGCGGTGCGGTTGGTGGCGGCGGGGCAAGGTAGCCATGGAGGCTCGGTTGAAGACAGAAAGAAAAGCAAACGAATGCTTCGGGAAGAAATGCTACGAGAGGAAGAAGATATGTAGGAGAGAGAAAGAAATGAAGAATATCAAAATAAATGAGAAGATGCAATCAAATGAAAGAAAAAGGCATTTTGGTAACACATTGAAGTTAAGTGTGCTGGCAATGGAGTAGAATTTGGATGGTTGACTATACGGGAATTGGATTATATATATATATATAATGGAGTTTTTGGAATTTGAGTGGGAAATTGGAATTTTGAGATTTTCTTCCAGAATTACACATAAAATACAGATAAGATCCAAATAAAATCCAGACAATTTTTATTAATTAATTTGGAATTAAATTTTAGAGATTGGATTTTATATATATATATATATATATATATATATATATATATATATATATATATATATATATATATATATATATATATATATATATATATATATAAGTGCAAAAATAGATTGGACCGAGAAACTAGAGCGGATATTTTTCTAGAGATTTGAATTTGGAATTTAGCTTGGAAATGGAGTTTTTGGAATTTGAGTGGGAAATTGGAATTTTGAGATTTCCTTCCAGAATTACACATAAAATACAGATAAGATCCAAATAAAATCTAGACAATTTTAATTAATTAATTTGAAATTAAATTTTTGAGAAAGCGAATTTTGGGATGTTACACAAGGGTTGTGTTCATTACCCTTGGTGCTTGCTGGCACCTAGACGACTTGTAGGAAGTTTGTGTGGTGATCTCTTCAAGAATATTGTGAAGAGGCCCGACATTGATTGTGATTGGTTCGATGCTCACCCTCTCTGGAGTAGAGGAAGAGCAATCCTAGTGGAATCGATGTTCATTAGACTCAATTCGTGGAGCCAGTCCAATTCGTTTGTGGTTTCATCAACGTGGACTAGCGAAGACCAACAAGTCTTCGATATCATGGGAAAACATTGATTGTCTTCGTTGCGGTTTTCTCTCTTGTCTTTACTATTTCCACATTTATATTTCTAGCAATTTATTTGTGTAGAATTGCTTAGCTAGAATTGTATTTAGTATTGACATAACTTTGGAGTGTCTTAGTGAAAGCTTAGAATATATCTCTTGAACTGTGCTAAAAATATTTAATTAGACCATACTTGCTAACATTGTCAATTAGAGCACAAGATTCTTAGAAACCTCCTATTCACCTTCATCTAGTCGTCCATCCTTGATCCTACACCAGCGCCACAGCTCTTCGGCTCATTGAACTACACAACTAAGATATGGCGCGGAGGAGAGTAGTGAGACAAGTGCAAGTAGATGAAAACAGAAGGGCATAGAGTTCAGTTGGTTGGATGGGATTTTATAGAGCTAACCTTAGATTCCGTTGGCGCAAACCTATCTGTCATTTTAGTGGGGTTTACACGATGTGTGGGGTGTCGCGATGTGTACTCCCACACAAGGTTAGTCGTACGCACAACGACAACAAATGAGCTCGAAAACTAGACAGAAGCAAAATGTAAGTAGTACAAAAATTAATATTTACACGACATGGATGATACATCTAGTCATGGCCGCTCTTCGAGCGCACTCCACGGGTGGCCCCTGCCCTCGTCCGATGGATCCGCTACTGGTGCGAGTACATCAAGGGCTCCAGTGGCCGAACTACCCTAGAGGGGCGAGGAACCTCTGCAGGTGTGGCGAACCCTGGCAGTGTCAGTGGCTAGGACGGTAGAGGCGCACCATGGAGCAGTGAAGCCTTAACGGAGACCTAGCTGGGAGCGCCTTCGGACTGAGAAGGCGCACTATCGTTTCATGAATACATGATCTTGTCGACGTCGTAGCCCGGTTATTGTATCCCCTCCTGCGTGGCTAGGTGTCCCTTGTCTCAACCATGTTGCCGCCTAATCAAACAGTAAGACATACTTTTAAATGTAATGTTTGATCTCCTCGAAAAATGCTTGATCTTGCTTTAGAGATTGTTGTGTTTTAATTTGGATTTGATAAAGAATAAAGCTAGAGGAATATGACAATTGACATATTTTACACTTACTAGTTCAATGCTAGTGCTTTGCTAAGGATTAAAAAAAGAGTAAAGAAGACGGACGACTAATAGCTCTAATTTTTAAATAGTAGAGAAAACAATAAAGAAATAGCTGTAAGAAAAAAAAAATACAGTGGTCGCATTTTGGCGGCTGAAGCTCAAAGTGCGACATATCAATATATCTGGAAAGGTTTAAGAAAAATGTTAGTAAGTCACGCGTACCAACTTGTGCTGTAAAAAATACTACTGTCATATTGCAAATAACACATTTCCGCTTGAGAGAAACCGAATTACCTGTAGTCCAGATAAATGATTAAATATAGGTAAAAAAAATTCAAAACATTATCTGTAAATTCGGTGTCGGCACTTTATACTTATTGTGAGATGTGTTGGTGCTGCCATCTAAACAATGCAAAACAATCGGAATAATAAAGGAAGTTTTATCTCAAACAATTGGGATTATGTGCCATTTTTTAATTAATGTCTAAAGCTAAGCGTTATTTTTTTACTTATGGTTTATACACATTATTTATACTTTTCAACAAATATTTAGAATTTACCAAAACTTGACGAAAATAAGAAAATGAATATTAATACACTATTTTCAAAGTTGATGTGTTCATTTGTAAACAATAGATTGCTTATTACTAATGCTGATCTGTATGGGGAAAACAATTTGAAGACTTTTTGGTTGTCTTTAGAATACGGAAAAGGAGGTCTTTACTCTTATACACTACACAGTGGCACCACTAGACCGCTTCACGAGCGGCGTGGGGAGGCTAGGCTGACCGGGACGCCCCTCTGGATCCTTAATTAAAGCCCCCAACGCCTTGCCTTCCTTTGCTCGCATTTAGCCAGCCTCCCTCCTCCTACGGTTGGGCGTGCGCGACCGATTTCCACCCCTCCCTCCCTCGCAGTGCTGGTCTCGGGGCGCAGAGAAGGCCAATAGGCCATGGGCTTCCAGGTCGCGGCCGTGGCGCCATCGCCGTGCGCGCCCTCCTTCGCCTCCTCGTCGCCCTCGACGTCCTCGCGGCCCGCGTTACTCGGCGGCGGCTGCGCCGGGCTCGCGAGATTCCGGGCACCGGTTAATTGGGGCGTCGGTCTTATGACGCGCCGGCGCGGGGCGGGGCGGCCCGCGAGGTGCGCGCTGAGTGCTAGTTTAGATGGTATGGGAGGCGGGGACGCGGAGTTCTTGAGGAGGATCGAGGAGCTCGCGGCGGCGGCGGGGGTGCAGCTGGCAGGGTGCGGGTGGCCGGCCACCGTGGAGCGGAGCGCGAGCAGCGTCGGGATGCCGCTGTCGCTGCGGATGCTGAAGCGGAAGAAGCAGCAGGTGGCGCGGCAGTCGCGGTGGGACGAGCGCCTGCTGGGCTCCGCCGGGGAGTCGGTGGGGCGCGCCTTCTCGTCGATGGTGCTCATCGTTCGGGAGCTGCAGAGCTTCGCGCTGCAGCAGATGCGGGAGGCGCTGCTCTGCGACGACCTGCAGGGCGTCCTGGCGCGCGTCCACGGCGAGATGCACGCCTCCTTCGTCTGGCTCTTCCAGCACATCTTCGCCGGAACTCCGGCCCTCATGGTCTCCCTCATGCTCCTCCTCGCCAACTTCACCGTCCACTCCATGGGCCACAGCGTCGCCGCCGCCGCCGCCGCCATCCCACCCACTCCGCCCACCGGCGCGGCTGTCACGGTGGTCGACACCCAGCACACCGAGCAATCCCACCCGCGGTTCGACGCGGCTACGGTAAAGACGTTCTCCGTTGGTCGGGCGGCCTCGGTCGGTGGGAGCAGCGGCGGTGGCGGCAAGGTTCGGCCCGCCGCAGGCGCCACCGGCGATGACCGGTGGGGCGAGTCCCTCTATCGGCTGAGCCGCGTCGCGCCACAACAACCGGCGCCGCCTGCGGGGACGGGAGCGGAGAAGGTCGCGCCCGATGCCGCGGCCGAGAACGAGCAGGCCGTGTGGGAAAGGATGGTCGCGGAGGCTTCGAGCATGCAGGCCAACGCGCTCGCCGAGGAGTTGAGTGACCCGGACGTGCTGGGAAATCTCGTTGCGCCGGTGGAGGCGGAGCTGGAGACGGAGGACCACGCGGAGCACGCGCGGACGGAGCAGAAGTACGAGCGGGCCGTGTCCGAGGAGCCCAACAACTCGCTCATCTTGGTCAACTTCGCGCAGTTCCTCTACCTCGTGCGGAACGATCACGACCGGTAGGCCCCTCGGCTACATCCACCAGCTGTTCGACGAATCGACCGCGTGCAGTCCCTGCTCATTTGAACCGCGGTCATTGATGTAGTAACTCTGTGTGAACCGCAGGGCGGAGCACTACTTCGAGAGGGCGGTGCGCGCGGAGCCGGCGGACGCGGAGGCGCTGAGCCGGTACGCGACGTTCCTGTGGAAGGTGCGGGACGACCTCGCGGCGGCGGAGGAGACCTACCAGGAGGCCATCGCGGCCGACCCCGGCAATGCGCACCACGCCGCCGCCTACGCGCATTTCCTCTGGAACACCGGAGGTGAGGACACATGCTACCCCCTCGATTGACGCGCGCACCGGCACCGCAATGGCCACAGAACAACACAAAACCATCCCCCAAAAAAAAGAGAAGAAAAAACATTATTCAAGAAGTCAAGTTCTTGCAGCATGCGCCGGGCGGCCACGCGGCGAGACGCCTAGAGCACGACACCATGGCCGGGCTGGGGGGCGGTGGAGTGGAGCTGACACATGATATCTTTCCGTTTACTTAGTTAGGCTGAGTAGAAGTGTCAAGTGTGCACGGGCAGTGGAGTGAGTGGTGATCCAAGAAGATGTGGTACGTGCAGCTCCTCTCCCGTTCCGGGAATCCTGCGATTGGAGTTTTTGGCCGGGGGCAGTGATGTTTAGCCATGCAGGCGCGAGCTCGAATCCCGATGAGCTTGTCGGTTGTCTCCGTGGCTGGCTCGCTCCGTCCGGCCGGGTTGGCATGATGGCTGTAGAATTGTAGTAGCACGGTGGCGAGGAAGAAGGCGAACGAGGTGGCACGGATGGATGTTCTCTGTTGAGTAGTGTATAGCACACTTGCATCCTGTAATTATGTAGCTGAGTAAAAAGAATAAGGCTGGTCTAATGGGTGGTTTCTTATTACAGTTTTTTATTGCATGAAAAGTATTTAGATACCACTTTTTCAATGTATGGTATCCTAGAGTGTGGTATCTTGGGTCTTTGATATAGAGTATTCTTAGTATTTCTACCTGTGATATCGTGTATGAGTGGTATCTAAATAAGATACTGAGTCTGCTCTCTCTCTCTTTAATTACAGTCTTGCATCGACTTTTTACTATGTGGCGAACTTTTAAGAACTTCTAGGTGGAGCATTGGGACCAGCCTAAGTGAATAAGAAGATACGGTAATCTCAAAAGAATAAGTGAATAAGGGCATCCATAATGGTATAGACAGTTGCTGTCTATAGCAACTCTCTATATCATCTGTAAACAGTACTAAAGATAGTTCATACAATGGCTTATGGTGATACGGTCGGCTACATGATTGTAGACAATATATAATCTTTTAATGCTTTTCTTGGTTTTGATGCTACAGCTGGCTACAGGATTGTAGACCACACATTTCTTTCTTTTTATTTTCTTTTATCCATATCAGCCTAAATTTTATGTGGTAGAGATTATAGACAGCTGATGTAAACCTCTTATATGACCTAAGAAGATACGGTAATCTCGATGCAATCTTTCTCGGATCTTGCATATTTGTACTGCTGCTACTCCCTAGTCTAGGGATTGAGATCGGCAAACTCGAAACTAACCTTCCTATCTAAACACCAAGTTGTGTTCACTTTTGTTCTGGATTGGCGTGCGAGAGCGAGGTGCATGTGAGAATGTCGTCGGGGCACAGATCGTGTAGCTAGTTGCACGTTCCGCGCGGATTGATTAGTGTGATTTGGCTACTGATTATCAAGAAGGTGCTTCTCCCATGGTAAAGTTGATGCATGGAACCGTTTTTACTGTGGATATCCAGTGAAACCATCGTTTTGGCGAAAACTTGAAGTATCAAACCAAATAAACCGAACGGTGAATATAGACCGTCCAATCCTTGCTCCAAACTACTAACCCACCTGTTTGGTTTGGATCGAGAAATAGTATGCGCTGTTCAATCACCACCCCTTTATAAGCACAAGATCACTACTACAAGATGAAGGATTGAATCATCTCACCGAATTTGATGTCATCATCCCATGATGGATCAACCCATCCTAGGGTGAGATGATCCCTCAAACCAAACAATTACTTTGTAGACAGCCCAATCTAGCTCGGATTAGTTCGTAGCCATGGCATGCACCGACAACGAGTCCCTCCTCCTGCCCGCTACTTCTCACATCCATAGAGTCGTGTTGAGCTTCTTCCTGATAGAATTATTTTTTGATCTTAACCTGATGATCAAAACTAGCAGAATTGCATATGTGGTAATTGCAACACACAATTCAATCTGTAATGTGCAAGCGTACCTGATGACGATGCCATTGTTCGTCGTAGGATTGATCTGAAGCAATAGATGAACTAGTGCTCAATCTATCTAGGGTTTGGTCTTTCCTAGCAAGAGGTAAGCCACAAACTCCAACTACTGATGGGGATAGGTGGTATGGCGAGAGTTACCCTGCTGGGAGGACCTGACCCTTATTTATAGCCTTAGGTTTGGAATCCTATCCCGTCCCATAATTAGAGATAGATTCCAAATAGGTCTCTACACAGATTTAAAATCCAAGTCCATATCTTTCTTGATAGATACTCTGGCTCTTAATAATATTAATTGATCACTTTATATATTTGAGCCAACCAAAATAGATAGCTGATATTTATTTAAACTCATGTGGGTCCACATAACGGAAATTAATCCAACAATCTCCCACTTGGACTAAATGAGTAAATACATATCAAAAACTTTATGAGCTCCAAAATTGCTATCTATGTCATGAGCATCTTTAAACCAATCCGGTCCATCAATTATATCAACATAGGATCAAAGCGGTCTTCGTCACTTTAAAGCGTAACTAAACCCATCAATGGTCACATATGTCAACATAAAAAAAACGACATGGATCAAATATGGATGTGTAGCATGAAAATTACATGAAATGTGATCATGACATGCCTATTTCCAACTGGTCCAACTTTATACCTTATGAGATCAAAACATCTTCTCGAACCAAAAGAAGACATGAATTGAGTAAAAGAACATAAACTTTTATTTCTCTAGAGAATATAATCAAGGTCTTTATACTAAATTGATATTGTCTCATGAGCATAAGAAAAGAAAATTACAAACTCCCACTTGAACTGCTGAATTCCATAAGTGAAACCACACCCATATGAGCAACATGCTCATGGAACACTTTAGGTGTCAAGCCTTTAGTGAACGGATCCGCAATCATGGAGTTTGTACCTATATGCTCAATTGACAATTTGCCACTCAAATTCTTTCTTTCACAACTAGGAACTTGATGTCTATATGCTTAGACTTTGACGAGCTCTGTTGTTGTTAGAATACATAGCTCGCAGACTTGTTGTCACAATACAACTTCCGAGGGTGCATCGACTGATCCAAAATTCGCACCACTGTGACAAAGTTACGCAACCATATCCCATGATTTGAAGCCTCATAGCAAGCAACATACTCATTTGCCATTGTGGGCCAGGCAACGAGTGGTGCTTAGCGCTTTTCAAGAAACCGCACCTCCACCAAGTAGATAGATGTAACTTTGAAGTGGATTTGCGAGTATCTTGGCAACCAACAAAATCGAATCGAATACCCAATGATCTCCAAGCGATCGATTTCCTATATGTGAGCATGAAATCCTTCGTCTTTTGCAAATACCACAACACCCGTTTTGCTGCGACCCAATGATCCAATCTGGATTGCTTAAATACCGCTTAGCATTCCAACAATATATGCTATATCCGGTCTAGTGCAAACTTGAGCATACATCAAGCTCCCTATCAAAGATGAATAGGGGATGTTACGCATTTTCTTAGCCTCAAAATCATTCTTAGGACATTGGCTAAGACTGAATTTTTCACCTTGGCCACAGGGGTATCTAAAGGTTCTGATTACGCATGCCAAATCTTTGCAATACCTTATCGATATAGTTCTTTTGTGATAATCCAAGTACACATTGAGAGCGATCTCAGTATATTTGAATTCCTAATACAAAAGAAGCATCACCAAGATCCTTCATCTCGAAATTTTTAGCGAGAAATTTCTTGGTTTCATGCAACAAGCCTATATCGTTACAAGCAAACAATATGTCATCAACATCTGAGAACCAAAAATATGAACTTACTCCCCTTGAATTTATGATACACACAATCCTCAAGCGTATTTACCTCAAAACCAAAAGAGATAATAACCTCATGAAATTTGTGGTACCATTGCCAGGAAGCCTGCTTGAGCCCATAGATGGATTTTTTTAATTTGCATACCGTTTGCTTTGGGTCACCGACCACAAAGTTTTCTGGTTGCACCATATAAATCGTCTCATCAATGTTTCCATTTAGAAACGCTGTTTTTACATCCATTTGATGAAGCTCAAGATCAAAGAATGCCACAAGTGCTATAATGACCCTAAAAGAGTCCTTTGAAGAAACCGGAGAGAGTCTCTTTATAGTCTATGCCTTCCTTTTGAGTATATCCTTTAGCAACAAGACGAGCCTTATATCTTTCCACATTGCCTTTCGAATCCCGTTTGGTCTTAAATATCCATTTGCAACCAATGGGTTTCTTTCCTTCTGGCAATGGGACAAGGTCCCAAACGTCATTGTCCTTCATGGATTTTAACTCTTCATTCATAGCATTGATCCAATTAACTGAATTTGGACTTTGTAGGGCATTTTGGAGATTGATAGGATCTTCTCCCAAAATATCACTACAAGCCTCATTCTCCTGAAGAAAGATAATGTAATCATCAGAGATTGCACTTCTTCTTTCTCTAGTGGATCTCCTTAATGGCACTGGTTCTTGAGGTTGATGAGTTTGTTCTTCTGTAGGAACAACATTTTGTGGAGGAACCTCATGGACATTATTTTGAATTATATTTTCCTCAATAATGCCGGGTAAAATAACCTGATCCTGATCATTATTGGGAATAACCAAAGGAAGAAAATATATATCCCTTCGAAACTTCTTCAAAAATAATGTTCCTAACCATATCTCCTTTCAAACTCAACATCCTCAAAAACCGAGCATTTCCGTTTCAAAAATTGTCTTAGTAGTGGGATCATAGAATTTGTAACCCTAGATCTTTGAGAATAACCAACAAAATAGCTACTAACAGTTCTTGAGTCAATTTTTTTTAGTTAGGCACATGCGGCCTTGCCTCGAATGGACATCCCCACGCGTACATGCACGATGATAGGCTTTTTGCTGTCCATTTTTAAGTATGGGGTTTTGTTAGTCGCTTTAGTTGGTACTCTATTGAGTAAATAAGTCATAGCTTTCAATGCTTCTCCCGAGAGACTCGGTAAGGTAGAATGACTAATCATACTCCTCACCATATCCTTAAGAGTCTGTTTAGCCTCTCGGCAACACTTGTTCATGCTAGGAGATCCGGCATGGTGTCTTGAGGGCGATCCCCATTCCTCTAGGAATTGAGCAAAAGGTCACGGGCGTTGTTCACGATCCGTCATTTACGCCATAGTATTCTCCACCACTACGGATCGAGCGGCTTTAATTCTTTTGCCAAGTTGGTTTTCCACCTCGGCCTTAAAGTTTTTGAACACATCCGGGACTATGACTTCTCATGAATAAGATAAATATAACCATATCTCGAGAAGTCGTCTATGAACGTGATAAAATACCTTTGGCCATTCCAGGAAGCCGTAGGGAATGGACCACAGATATCCGTATATATCAGTTCTAAGACATCTAAAACTCTATTAGCACTTAACTTTCTTATGTTTGTTTGTTTCCCCTTTATACAATTAACACAAATGTCGAAATCTGTGAAATCCAGGGGATCCAAAATTTCTTCTGACACAAGTCTCTTAATTCTCTGCATGGAGATATGACCTAAACGCTTGTGCCACAAAGAACTTGATTTCTCATTAGTAAATTTTCTCTTTATACCACGAGAAACCGTATGCAGGACTTCATTATATGAGACAATAGTATCAAGCAAATATAGGTTGTCATGCCAAATTAAAGAACCGGTACCAATTTTATTGGAATTCTGAAAAAGACTAAATAAACCATTTCCGAAAGAACAATTATAACCCGATTTGTCCAATACAGAAATAGAAATCAAATTCCACCTAAAAGACGGTACAATATAAGTCTCTTTCAAATCCAGATAGTATCCTGCCTTTAACAGCAACCTAAATGTGCCTATAGCCTCAACTTCCACCTTCTTGCCATTGCCCACATAGATGAATCTTTCGGCATCATTTGGCTTTCGATTCAGTAAACCTGCATGGACACACCGATGTTAGATGTTGCACCGAGTCTAACCACCAAGTGTGTTCGAGCACGAAGATAAGTTAACCTCGAGCTAACCATAGCAAGAATTGTACCTTTCTTGGCACGCCAAGTGTGATATTTGGCACAATCCTTCTTTACGTGACCATCCTTCTTACAAAAGAAACAAGCCACTTCAGGACCTTGTTTATTCTGTTTCTTCTTTATGGATGGGACACTTGCAGCTTCTTTGCTCTTCCTCTTGTTATTCTTGACTTTAGGGGTCATAGCCAAATGAACACTTTCTATTCTATCTTGTTTCCATCTATCCTCCTCTTGCACACAATAGGAGATGAGCTCATTAAGAGACCACTTGTCCTTTTGACAGTTATAGCTCACCTTGAACTGACTAAAGTGTGCAGGAAGGGATATCAAAATTAAATGCACGAACAAATCCTCGGATAGCTCTAACTTGAGTGCCTTTAATTTTGAAACAAGATGAGACATTTCCATAATGTACTCCCTTATGTTTCCTTTACCCTTATACTTCATTGAGATAAGTTTTGCCAAAAAGCGTACTTGTTTCAACCTTTTCGTTTTGGCAAACCTTTGCTCAAGATCATAAGAAGCGCTTAGTCAGTAATGGCTCGTTACGATGTGTTATCCCAAAAACTTAGGAACGATGACGCCTCATGATCATAAGACTCATGCGATTTGAATGATCGCACTTCTCAAACTCCATCTTTTCTTCAATGGGGCTGTTAGCCATAAGAGCAGCGGGTTGTTCTTCTGAAGTGCAAGGTCTAGATCCATTACCCCAAGAACAATCGAAATGTTCTCTTTCCATTCTTTAAAATTTGCACCAGTAAGCATAGGTATGGAATTGATGCTAGCAGAAATATTGGAAGCAGGATTTGCAGCTGAAATTAAAGAAATTAAATGCTCATATTAGGACATGAATGACAAATTTAAAGCTTGATTCAAAAATTTGGTATATATCATCACACAAGATACCTAGCGCTCCACTAATATTTAGTCTTTGGACAGAAATATTAATTTGCAAGTGGTAACCTTGATGCAGCAAACAAATACTAACAGTAAATCCTGTCAAACAATATGCCTTACTTTGGTCCGACTTATTGTTCACATGGAAACTTGATGACTGTTACGTATTTATTGCCACAGTTGCATATATAATTTGGCCAAATATTGACTTTCCTTTGGGCCAATCAATAGATGCATGAATTATACATACAAAGAAAATGCCTAGTTATTCTGAATAAATTAACCTACATAACAGAGGTTGCTTTGGCAATATGGAATTTCAATTAACCTATGCAGAACACTAGCTGGCCAAACTTGAATCAATCCAATCATTCATCAAAAGAGTGTATATCTTGATATTCCACAATATATACCACAATGCATATTCTTGATTAAACCGATATGTCAAGAGTAATCTAAAGCGACAAGTTAATACTCGACCTAACAGAGGATTCATCCAACATGACGGTGTTTTTTAAAAAAACAAATTTCAAGATACTACACCCTTACGGCAAGCAGAGAACTACTCATCCTCGATTCGAATCGAAAACACAAAGAATCGATCCTCTGGAAAGCAGAGACTTGCAACAAGATATGAATTGACAAAAAAGCGAGAATCGATCTGTGAGCTACCTATCATTACCCAATTGATAGATTAAACGAGCTGAGATTGATGCGGATAGCATATGAAACAACCATATCTCGTAACTTAACAAGCGTAAGATGCATCTCACAATATATATCTAGTGGATACGAAAATGAAGGAAGATCCATATCAACCTGCATTGATAATCTGAAAAAAAACATCATCGCTAAACCCGAACACGGAAAGTATATGTGAGCAAATTATGCATGAAGGGCGGAGTAAGTTAAGCATGATTGACATGATTTTTTTTCATCTCCTCCCTTTCGATGAGACATCTTTGGTGTGTTCATGCTCTTGAGGCTAGCTACATATAGGCTAGGAAGGAAACCGAGGCATCAATTAGGCATCCATATGTTTACATGAACATGAATTTGCTGCCGACCGGTAGATGTAGTAACCAATGGAGCCGGCGATGAGGGCGGCCCACCTCGTCCGACAACGTCTTGCTCGCCATTGAAGTGCTCGGACAAACAAGCGGAGGCGCGCAATCTTGAAGGCGCTGGCGCTCGCGAAGTCGGTGGAAACCATAGTGCGAGTAAGCGGAACCAAAAGGCGAGCAACTAGATCGAAAAAGGTTTAAGCGGGCGCTTCGGCTCGAAAGCAGCGCTAAATGAAGTCAAAATCGGCGGTGAAGCGGCGGAATCCCTGAGGCGCGCAGAAACCAGAGGGGTCGCGATGCTCGGGCGCGTGGAGAAGCGGAGCTCGGCCGGCGGCGACAGCGACAAAAGGCGTCGATTGATTGAGGCGGCAGCGAAACTGCCGTGACGCGCTGGGCTCGTCTCGATTCGAAAGCGGCGAAGCGGCAACGAAACTGCAACGCGCACTCAAGACGGAGGTGGCGCGACACCAATGCCAGCGCTAGAGGCGCGCAAGCGACGGAGGTCACGCTGGCAAGGCGGAGACTCAGGCCAGGCGCTTCGGGGTTGCGGCTCGCAGCAGAGGCGATGGGAAGGAAGGAAAAAACTGATCCCATCTAAGGACGAAGCACGGGCAAGAACCGATCTGTTCTAAACCGACGCTGATGACGAAGTCGATCTCGCCGAGCGTGGGGGCGAGCGGTCACGGTGACCACGCTGTGGCGGGAGGAGCTTGAGGCGCTCGGCGGTGGTGAAGAGCAAAAACCGAAGAGCAGATCGGATCGGCAAAAGAAAAACCGGGGGCTCGCAGCACAAGATGCGGGCGAGAAAAAAACAGGCAAGAATCGATCTAAGAAACACTAGAATGGGTTGCAAAGCACATATGATGCTCTGATACCAATTGATAGAATTATTTTTTGATCTTAACCTGATGATCAAAACTAGCAGAATTGCATATGTGGTAATTGCAACACACAATTCAATCATGTCTGAGCGTGCGATGTGTGCCATTGTTCGTCGTAGGATTGATTTGAAGCAATAGATGAACTAGTGCTCAATCTATCTAGGGTTTGGTCTTTCCTAGCAAGAGGTAAGCCACAAACTCCAACTACTGATGGGGATAGGTGGTATGGCGAGGGTTACTTTATATATTTGAGCCAACCAAAATAGATAGCTGATATTTATTTAAGCTCATGTGGGTCCACATAACGGAAATTAATCCAACACTTCCCAGCCGTCTCGCTCCCGGACGCCCATAAGTCCCAACGGACATTGGCAGCCGCAGAACCTCGATGGCAGTGCAAAATCCTAAAACATCATCTATTCGGGATCGAAGAGAGTAGCAAGTTATTGTCCTTTTTACCCGAGGAGATAGGCTCCCGTTCTCATGCTTTCCTACAAGGACCACTAGGCTAGTTGTCAGTTAAAAACTTAAAACTATATATTGAACAGTGTCTGAAATATGCCTAGTTTAGGAATCGATCATGTTTAGCACCATCATTTCTGCAAAGGATATTTACCAGATCTTCACGGGCGCTGCATGCATGCCGCAGTCGGTATCACCGGAACACCCTTTTCGACCGTGCACAGGGAGGGAGCCCCGCGTTGACAAGGAAGGAACCTAGCCATCGCACTCTTCTACCGACCTGCTCACTGGCTAATATTCTTCCCCCGGCTTCAGATCACGGAAAAGAGTACAAAAATGGAGCTTGTTACTTGTGCGATCACGCCCCTCTTGGCGACATGCACAGTGCATTGTGTGATAGGTTACCCTGTCAAGCGCCATTATCCGGCTAATGCACCAAGAAGGAACGTCCAAAACCGCCATGGGAGCAAGCGCGCCTATTCTCTCTGATGCTTGAATCCAACGATTTGTTCGACAGACGAAGCGTTTGGATGACTCAGATGATCAAGACGGCGTACGCGATGATGCGACCTAGCTATCTATGCACGGGGCCATCACTCACCGAGCTAGCCAGCTACCCATGCACGTCGGCACATGCCCTGTGCAGCTGCGGGACCAAGCGCGATCTGCACGGTTGTGCCTGAACCTATCCGGGGATCGCTGTTCTTGATCGTGTCGGGATTAAGCCGTGATGTGAGCCTGTCTGTGCTGATTGATCCGGTCTGCTCCCTTACCAAACCAAGGTTCATGGTGTTGTGTGCTGTCCAGGAGGAAAATTCCATACGGCTGGCTTGATTAGTGTGAAGCAGAGGGAAGGCGACAAATGCAAGATGGACTGATGGGGAGAAAAAGGGGTAGCATCCCATAATTCCTTCCGTCCCTGACCGAGGAGGGTGGTGATGGAATATGCCCTGACAGCATTGGGGATCCTTGAATTGGTGTGGTGGCCAAACGGGTGGCACCCGTGCCGGCACGGGCTGCTAATCAGGCCGTGTCATGTTGGCTTATGGGCCGGGGTACCGATCTAGACTTGGCGCGCCGGTGTCTTAGGCTGGGTTGGGCCAGCTCGGGCATGGTTGGCCCGACGGGCTCTGGCCGGCCTGTGTAGCCTATTTTGGTTTGAAATTTTGAAAAATTAAAAAATCTTTCTTTCTTTTCTTCTCTTTATTTTCTCCTTTATTTTATTTCTTTTTCCTCCTTTCCTTTTTTTTTTCTCTAACCACATGGGAGCAGCGCACTGCCTCTGGCTCCTTCCTCCTTTCTTCCTCTTTTTCTTCTTCTTCCCCTCTTTTCCCCTTCCTTCCTTCCACTTCTTACTCGTGAGCCGACTCAGCTCCACTCTCTCATGACCTGCTGGTCTCTGGACCGCCACGTCGCGCCCTGCCTCGGCCGTCGTCGCGCGCTCTCTAGTTCTTGCCGCGCCCGGCCTGCGTCATCGCCAACTCAGCAGGTTGCCAGTGCTCCACCACCTCCGACTTGGCCTCCTCTCCACGCCCAGCCGGCCTCCTCCTCCACGTGTCGCGCTTGCCTCGTCGACCATGGTTGCTAAATTCTTCTTCTGCAGTCTTTGCCCTATCGTGCCATCTTTGCGGTCTGCGGATCGAGCACGCCCAAAGCTTCGTGTCGTCTTGGCGACCCATGAACAAAGACGCAGGCGCGTCTTGTACTGGCCAGACCCAAGATCTGCGTCTTGGTCGGCCCGATTGACACAGCCCATCTAGCCATCTCTACATGGAAGTGTGATTTGATATTGCTTTGTTTATGAGTCATCACATGCTTATCCCCTACCGTATCTTACAAGAATCATGTGTGTTTTCTAGGAAATTCCTATACTTCAAAAGTGCCATTGGCACTTTGAATGTTTACCCAGCCGTGTCCTCGTCAGAGAGAGAGAGAGAGAGAGAGAAAGTAACCTAGAGTTGTACATCTTGGTCCATGGCACATGCGAGTAACTTATTGTGTTTCTATTGTGATCAGTTGAAACAACCCCAAATTTCAGAATTTAAAATTTCATTGAGTTTTTGTTTGATTTTGATTATTTTCCCAATTCGGAAACCCTCAGCCCTTTCCTACTTTCCCTTCTCGTCCTCCGCGTTTTCTTTCACCGGAGGCGCATTCACCCCAAAGCCGCCACCGCCTCTATTGCTCCCGTCGTGCGTCGCCGCCGGAGCCATCGTCATTCACCGCCTCTGGCCATCACTCCGCGCCAAGGCCGCACCAGGGGACTACCACCTCGCCGCGCCACCTCTCTTCACATTCAATGTGGCGTCTGCCCCGAGCCGCCAGCGCCGCGCCGCCCCACCAGCCCTGTACCTCCAGCGCGCCACGCCGCAATCGGAGACCTCATCGCTCCTGCTCCCACCCTGCTCCAGTGAGGGAGCACCGCCATCGTGACGCCACCTATCGCACGCCCATGCTTCCACCTCCCTCATGCTCGGCGCAAACCTCTCCTGGCCGCACACCTCGCCACACACGTGCCGCTAGCGCCACGCCCCTCCATTGCTCCCACCGCCTCCATTGGACTATAAAAGCCTCGCCGCTCGCTCCTCCACTCTCACACCAAAACCCCAGCAACCCACCTCAGCCCCCTTCGTCTTCGAGCCCGGCCAGTTGCGTAGAATCACCGCCGCCTTCACGTCTCCTCTAGTAAGCCAAAGGTGAACCGCCGCTCTGCTACTCTCCTCCCCCTTCCAACCCTGCCATCATTACCGCTTCCCCTCCTCGACACCTTCCCCCACCACCTCCGGCCTCAATTCCGCCGGAGCTTCACCGACGCCACCCTCCCCCTCTGCGCCATCCACGGCCCATGTGGCCAGAGCTCCTCGAAGCACCCCCAGCCCCCACTGGCACCCTCCTTGAGACCCCCTCCACTCCCTCTTGCTCTAGCCTGGCCAATTTGGCCAGAGCACCGCCGCCGCCGGCTATTCACCTTCCTTCCTCGGCTCGAGCGCGCTGAAGAAGCGCTCTGGCCTTCGGCCGAGCACGCTCAAGGCCTTAAGGTCTGGCCTAAATGGGCCGATGGCCCAATAAGGCTGTTGGGTTTAACCCAACACTATTCAACATCCGTTTACTGTTCGTTCTAGTTTCGGCCCATACACCGTGCATCACTGTTCATTCAAATAACTGTTCACAATCTAAAAACAGTAAACTTGATTACTGTCCCTTAACCAAAAGCAGTGACTACTTACTGTTCATAATCTGTTTTCATGTATGAACAGTAAAAGTGGCACTATTCACCGAAACTCTAATTTGACATTTTATATCTATTCTGACCGTCTTGAACCCAGAAAGCCCATTCTAGAGTCAGTTCAGCTATATCAATCTCCCATCAAATCCTTTTTACCATTTTATCTTTATTTTTATTTTCTTTTAAATTTTTGTTGTACTTGGATTCATTTCTAGGCTCATTCCTTGTCGAATCGAATATTTATTTGATTTGTTTGTGTTGCACTAGGTTTTGAGTTCAACGATCAAGCTTAGGAGAATATCGGACAAGACACAGGAGCAGCAAGACTTTTTGAGGATTTCAACCAAGGAGGCAAGTTGCATACCTTGAACATATTGAACCTATAATTCATATAATCTATGTTATTACTTTCATTAATATATTTTAGCCAATTATTTCAATAAGGAAAGAATATCTTGGAATGCCCTGTTGAGTAGATAAAACCCTTCACCCCACATACCAACCCACCTATTCTTATAGGCCATATTCACCTTGACAAGTTTAGTCTACATAAGATAATAACAAATATTACACAATGTCAAATAAAACTTCTTTCTAAACACTAATTAGGAAGGTTGGCGGTATGCCAATAGGTTTTGGTGGAAAGTTGAGTGTTGAGACCGGAAGAATAGACAACCCAATATACTTAATAAAAGTGAGACATCAGTAAGATCTAGAGGTGAACGGCCACAAGTTAGTAATTGGTCCATCACCTCACTGGATGTCAAGTAAGGATAAGAACCTTGTGCCAAGTAAACAGACACAGATCTCGCTCAACCATAGGCGTGGTTTATCCAACTTGGCTTAGTACACTGCTCTCCCAATTGAATATCTATAGGCTGTCAACTCCTCTTGTGTAATAGAGCAGCCGCGGAATGGGGTGAGTCAGGAGTGGGCCTGTTAGGGCACTCGCTGAACTGAACAACAGTAAGATCGAGGAGGCCGACTAGAGGGGGTTGAATAGGCGGTTTTGAAAATCTTTTGGCTAAAACCGAGTTTTATGCGGAATTATGAAACAATTTGGTTTTGCACAATTAAAACCTAAATCCACTAGTCATGACTAAGAGCACCAACTATAGAAGACTATTGATAATTATAGCAATCATACAAAGACATTTAAGCAATTTAATTCTAGGAATATAAATTCTAATAGAGTAAAGCACAAGAAGGCAAATCACAATGACACCACGATGTTTTACCATGGTGTTCGGAGACTTGCCGGTCTCTCCTAATCCACGTTGAGGTAGGCCCAACCACCTTGGACCGGCTCCAAAACTTGAGCCAACACCTCCGAGGTAAGTCCAACCACTTGGACCGGTTTACCACTCGAACCAACACCTCGATCTACTCGGGGTTGCTCTTCCTCCACTCCGGAGATGGCGAGCACCAAACCACTCAGAACTGCTTGGGTCTTCTCACAACCTTCTTTGAGAAGATCACCGACACAACTCCTCCAAGCCGTCTAGGTGTCGGCAATCACCAATAGGGGTGGATAACGAGACAACTCGGCTCGGCTCGGCTTGTTAAGGCTCGTTAAGAAAACGAGCTCGACTCGGCTTGGCTCATTAAGCTAACGAGCAAAATACAAGGCTCGACTCGTTAAAAAGCTCAAACTCGGCTTGTTAAGCTCGTTAGGCTCGTTAAGAAAGTCAAGATATCACAACTTGAAGCTCGTTAGGCTCGTTAGGCTCGCTAAAAAAAAAGGAAAATCAGCCTAATAATTTTTTTAGAAAGTCAAGAGATCACAGCTTGGGGCTTGTGCCTCTCTGGACCGCCTAAGGGTTGTTGGGTTGGGTTGGCTTGGTACTACTGCTCTATTGTGCTGGTTTTTTAACGAGCTAAACGAGCAACTCGCGAGCCAGCTCGAACTCGGCTTGTTAAGAAAACGAGCTAAATTGCCGACTCGGCTCGGCTCGTTAAGGGACCGAGTTCGAGCCGAGTCGAGCCGAGCCCTTAACGAGCCGAGCTGGCTCGCGAGTTTCGAGTTTTTTTCACCCTTAATCACCAAGAGTAACAAGTCGGAGATGCTCACTTCAACGAATCAAGTGTCTAAACTCAATGAATACACAATCCACTATCTAATGCAACACATGCACTTAGAGTTTGCTCTCTAAGCTCACTAAGTGCAACACATGCACATAATAGATGAGAGAGCTTGCTCTTTGCTCAAGAGAAAGAATATGACACCAGCAACCTCTCCCAAAACCGGCCAAGGTGGGTATTTATAGCCCACACATAAAAACTAGCCGCTTTAAAGAGAATCTACTGAAAATCAGCGAAACGCGGTCTAACCGCCAACCAATGGCTGGTCAGACTACCCATGCTCCAACGGCTATAAAACTAGCCGTTGGACACATGTCCGGACTGACTGCCAACCAATGGCCGGTCAGATTGCGTCAACCCGGTCAGACCGCCAAGGGTGCGGTCAGACCGCTCAACAGAACAAAGAGCTATTCCAGAAAAACATCTTCTTTGGAAAAAGCTGACCGGGTCACTTGACCCGGAGGTCCGGTCAGACCGGCCAACACATGGCGATCAGACCGGCACCCAAAATCAGAAAAAACTCATTCTTTGGAAAAAGCTAACCGGGTCACATGACCCGGAGGTCCAGTCAAACCGTTTAACACATGGCGGTCAGACCGGGGTCCCACCGGTCAGACCGGTCAACCATGGCGGTCAGACCACCAAAACAAGGAACCGGCACACAGCCCGGTTAACCTTTCAAGGGCCGGTCAGACTGCCCAACAGCCTGTCGTTAGACTGCCAGAGACCAGGTAACACAAATATTACATTCCACTTCAACTGAATTTGCAAAACACATTTGCCAATTGATGCATGATGCAAACAAAGGTTAAAGGCGAGATTCTCAACAAGTTGCAAAACACATTTGCCAACTTTTAGAATCACACCATAAGAAATAAGAACTAAATCCACATGCTACAAGGATTATGCATGAGCCTCAACTATTTGCAAAACATATTCACAAATATTGGCAACATGCTAACGAGAGCTAGAGCAAGAACAACGAGCTATCAACACATGACACTCTCAAGCTACTAGTCAAGACCCCTCTTAATAGTACGACAACCTATACTAGCAATTCGATCTTTCAACCAAACACCAAGACCAGTAAAAGACTAGGAATACTTCCTTAGCCCTAGCTAGTCATACATTTGTCTTGCACATTCACTTGAAACTTGATGACGCACATCTTCTCTTCAAGACTAGGTCATTGACTTTATAATCATCAACACATAATGATTTCCTTTACTTCAAGTTCTTGACTTGAATATGCATCAACCCATGATGCACTCTTTCACTTGCTTTCCATTAATACATTGATGGGTCTTCTTTTGACTTGACGATCAACTCATGATCATGTCCTTTTCGAGATCTTGATACACATCAACACATGATGCATCCTTTACTCCAAGCTCTTGACTTCAATATCATCAATACATGATGAACTTCTTCACTTCGGGATCTTGACTTGAACATCATCAACACATGATGATTTTCTTCATCTCGAGTCTTGACTTGATGATGATCAACTCATGATGTCATTCAAATTCTCCATCATCATGGAACATAACCTATTCATCCAATTGATGGAAAATATTAGTTCCAAATGACGATTGTCTTTAATTACCAAAATATATAATTAACTCATAATGGCGGATCTTTATTCTTCAACAACACTATGGACCCGTCAGCCTCGGAGTGCGGATTGCACTGTTGGCCGGTGGTCTCCCGAGGTTGTATGGACCTTAAACCTACTAGGTAGATGCTAAAAGGGCAGTGGAAAAGATATTGTTATCTCAATTTAGTCGTACGCTATCTGGTTGCGTGTATATAGCTTGACAGTATGAGTGTGAGATATCTTATGGATAAAGTTGGGCAAATCTGCAGAGTATAATTAATGATATTCGAATACATCGTGCTTCTAGTTAATAAAGCTGTGTTCATGGGTGATTCTAATATACAAGACATAAGTAGGATTTTATATATGTTAATTGGAAATTTTCAGATGTTGTAAACCCCTATTGTTATACATATTATTGTTTTAGTGTTTTAAGTACTACACTACTTTTAAATTGAACATTTGCATTCCACATGTACCTGTACGGTAAAACTGTACCATTCATTTGATAATCCTAGCATATAATTAAATAGAATTTTCTATGCAACTTGCTGGGTACGGTTGTACTCATTCTTGCTGAACGAAGTGTAGGAGGAAACATGTGATCTTTACGATCGGGAGGAGCCATTAGACGGTGATGACTATTGGTATTAGGGTCTTTTCTGCGCTCAAACTTGTCTGTGGTTTTTGTATACTTTTGTGTTGTAATAAATTATATTTGGGCTTGGATGCCCGCTTCTGCCTTCAAACTAGCTGCTAAGAGGTAACTGTTATAATAAAAGCTTGTTTATTATTGTAAACGTAAGTTTGCTTGTGAAACCACGTCTTTACAATTGTACATCCTGGACAGTTGTAAAGAATCTAACGATGCTACTTTTGAGGTTGTTAGATCAATTAGTCATAATGTACTGGATCTGTCCTAGGTTTTGCCTTTTTCCTATGTCCACGTTGGATGAACTTGTGGTGTGGCAAGTCCGAAAGATCGTACGTTTGAGTTTAGCGGGAGCTAAGGGTCCTACAGTGCCTTTGGGCCCACTCTTGTAGGTCACACAAAGTAAGGTATGGTTCACACAAAGGCCCTGTGGCAATACCCACGCGTTCACGGTCCACGATCACCTGGACCGAGCCTCTGTTTCCACAAGATGTGGCGGAAGGCGGATGCACTGCTGGTCAAGACCCCTCCCATCGCGCAGCCTAAACAGCTTAGGCCCGTGTACTGCAAGCCGAGTTCTAATGCCCATCACCTCAGCCCAAAAATGTATTAGACGTAGGAGCAGCACGGCGTCGGCCCGTGCCTGCTCTTCTGTTTGGAACTCTCGATGCCATGGCCCATGGGCTCGTATTGCGCATGCACCATGTCGTTTTCTAGGCCGCTACTTTGATAAGGCACGGCAGCTGCTGGTATACTCGATTTAGCCTTGGTCTAAGCATACGCGAGCGAGGTGTACCCCCAGTTACTTCCCAGCAAGAGATGTCAATATTGAAAAGGAAAATCCATATTTGGTCCTCTACTCTTAAGTTGGTGTAATTTAGATCCTCTATATTAAAATCGGGTATTTTACTCTCTCTACTTTCAATACCAGATCACGTAAGAATGTAAGATCCTAGCTCAGGCGGAAGGTGGTCCTGGCAGTGAGTTGGCATCGAACATGGTAGACATTGGTGAGTCAGCTTGGTAAATAAGATGGGGTTTTGGCCTGAGCATGATCCGGTCGGCGGCACCACTACCACGTCCACCTCCTCACCCCCAACGGGCACCACCACCACCACCACCCCCTTCCCCTTCCTCCACCTTCTTACCAAAGCACCTTCTCCTCCTAACCCCCGACGGGCACTACCGTCACCGTCGCCACCCACCCCGATCTTCACGCTGTGGTTGTTGACATCACCTCGATCGAGTTGGTCTGTGCGCGCCATGGCTCGACAACAATAACTCCATGGCTCTCCGTGACACAGGGATGCCGTGGACACCGTGGTCGAGCTGCTCACTTGAGTGTTGGGCTGGAGTCCCTTCACATGGAGAAGAAGCCTAAGATCAGCCCATAAACTTAGAACCTTGTGAACCATTGATTCCTCCATTGATCAACGGCTGAGATGCCTCCTCCTTGGTGAGGGGAAGAAAAACCCTAGCCATTTCCTTGAGCTGCTGCTGGAAGGGGAGGTTGGATGAGAGGAAGCTTATGCACACAACCAAAACAAGAGACAAGAGGGAAAAGGAGAATAGGAGCTCTGTTCCATCTCGGGTGATCCTGCACAGTCTTCATCAAGACATCGATCGGAGTAGCAAACGTGATCGGATCTGCCTCAAATTTGGTTTGTGACTTTCTGACTCGTAGCTCTTTGATTTGTATGGTTGGATTGAGGATTGGTTGAGTGGAACACCTGATTTGAGAGGGGTTTTGTCAGTTCGGGTAGCAGCAGATTCAATACTGAGCAAATCTAGTAGAAGTTCTGTTTGAGTGGTGAAACTTTGTCCGATTTGGCTGAAATTTGGACAGCCTATTAGGGACTCGTGTATCCACATTCCTACCAAGTTTCATGCAGTTTGGATATGTGGTTTGTGAGATATAAGCTGATAACCGAAGGGAACAGAAACTGTACCTTCTCTGCTTGGCTGTTAGTGTACCTCCTGTTAATTGTGTATGGTTGTTGATGATGATATCAAGATTATATCTTAATGATGTTGTTGCTTCTGTTATGTACCTCTAGATGTTCTAGAGAAGACTCCTTGTACCCATTGTTGATTATAGTGGAAGATTTGGGAGTGAGCTGTGCAAGCCCCGTGGTTTTTACTTCTCACATCGAGGAGGTTTTCTACGTAAATCGCTGTGTCACTTTGTGTATGTTCTTATTGTTAATTCCGCTACTTATCTGTTGGTTGAAACTATCCTCATTAGTTCACTACAAGTAGAGGTGCTGAACTTTTGGTCATTGCATTATTTAGCCCCCAACATTGAGCGCGCCGGGTCGAGCAGGCAAAATTAATTGGAAGAAATGTGAGAGCAGAATCGGGAACATGGCGTGACGTGAGTGAATGTTGGAGAAGCTTACCGGGGATGTCAGTTGGAGGCGGCGGAGCCGCTGTTGGGGACTGGGACCTCCAGGGCCAACTTTCGAAGTCGTTGCTATTCAACCCTACGTTGTCCCTTGTCCACTTCTCTTCAACCGCTGGCAGTAGGTTGCACTAGCTGCACAGCTGCGAAATCATCGAGGGGTCGGCAAGTGAGAGGAGGGTGGTAGGAAGAGCGGCTCCCGCCGATGTCGCGTGGTCTGGGGAAGGTAAAAAGAGATGGTGGGGTAGAGGCGGAGCTAGGTGTGGTGTCCGGTATGTACTAGCATATCTAAAAAATTTAAAAATATGTAGAAAATATATAGGTATTAAAGCCAAATTGTTTGTTCTATTGAAACTAGATGTGGATTATTTTACAATACTTTAAACTTGTGTAAAGCGTGCACCTCATCAAAATTTTTCTAACTCCGCCACTGTGGTGGGGTCAGGACTAAAAATCACTTTATTTTACAGTGCCAGCTCGCCCAACTGAGCCACGTCGGATCCCATGTCATCACCGAAACCACCTGGTTTCTGCTCTAGGCCTTGTTTGATCTGATATCGAAAGTAGAGGGGTAATATGTCCAGTTTTAAAGTGAACGGTCTATACTGGATCAAGTTGAAAGTAGAGAGATCAAATATGGACGTTTTCCGAATAAATTAAAATAAGACCCGCACATCAAATGTGATGATAGTCTGGAAATTATGTTGGAGTTTGACAATGCACATTAATTGCGGTTAAGTACAATTTTTATTATTTTGGACACTTTGAAATTGGTATTGCTTAATACCGGGTGAAACATACTAATTTCCACTAGCGAGTGAGGCAATACGTAATTCGAACTAGTATTATGCACTTTGCAGCAGTCACTCAACAGTAGTAATGTCTATCCTTTTCAAATCTCGTTAATCCTATTTTTTTTTGTATTTATCTGTTGCTAAGATTATTACCATTTTATTAGAAAAAATAAATTAAAACCATATAAGTAAATGATTTAATAGCAACTAGCTACGACATTTTTGAAGGTGAATTGTCAATTAAGGACACGGGGAACACATAAATAAGTTGTTTTTGTATTTTTTTTCGCTGCCCTAAGATTTATTAGACAACACTAAAATAATCTAAAATAAAATTACACTAATACCAGCCACATAAATTCGAAAGTTGCAGCTATTGTTTCCAATAATAAAATGGTTGTTCAATAACGTAGTCGTCGTAGGAGACAATCAACCAAACACCATACAATAAACAATCGACAGAGAGACAACATATGGAAACACAATGTGGAGTAACCTCTTTATTCATTGATTAGTCTATTTCTGTGTACAGGGAGGTCCTATTTATAGACTAAAATTCACTAGGGGCAGTTTCGATATTATGTCTATCAACCCTTAATCTAGGGTTTATTAACACTCTCCCTTAAGCGAATACCGCGTCATGTACATATCTCATTAAAAACTTCTCCCAAAAACCCAATGGGAAAAAAAGATCGAAGAAAAGAGTACATTGCATCCGCAAGCTGTATTGTATCGTTACCTTGTTAAAAACATTTATGTGAGAAATCATCAGGGAAAACTCACTAAGGGAAAAAGAGCGCAACCTCTCTACCTTCTGGGTTAATCTTCAGAATTAAGGTAAAACTTCAGAACCTTAAGTGGATTATGATTCAAGGGATTCCCCCCTGATGCCCGCAACTCTCCAAGCTGCTTCATCCCAATACCACGAACACATCGTTGGAAACTGGACGTAGACAGAGACTTAGTGAATAAATCAGCCAGATTTTCATAAGACCTAGTTTGCAGGATCTTAACCTCATCATTCTTCTGGAGTTCACGAGGACAGAAGAATTTAGGAGCAATATGCTTTGTGATATTACTTTTAACATAACACATTTGCATTTGTGCAACACAAGCAGCATTATCTTCATAGATAATTGTGGGGGTATTGACGGTGTTAATACCACAATACTTCTAGATGTGGTTAGTCATACGTCTGAGCCAAACACATTCAAGTAAGGCTTCATATAGTGTTATAATCTCTGAGTGGTTGGTAGAAATAGCTATCAGAGTCTGCTTAGATGACCGCCAAGAGATGACTGCACCACCACAAAGTAATATAAATCTATTCTGGAATTTTGCACTATAGAGGTTTGACAGATATCTTCAGGATTTAATATAGATCATCAGGATCTATGCATGATCTTTATGATCTTTGCATTGTCGATTAACTGGATCTAAACTGTTAAGTGGTAAAACCTTAAAGGTGAATTTAATCAGTAATCATCGTATCAACACTTTCAAGGTTTGACTAAGATTTTCAAAATCTCAAGTATGATGATCAGTGTTTAGTATATGCCCCCCCCCTGAAGACAACCTCCGCTGAAGACCTGTTGCGAGATTTTTCTTCTTCTTCTCATGATGAACAGTAACATATTCTTGATATGCAATTAGAATATGCATCGATTGATTCACTCATTGATTGTTGTGTCGACCTATCGGGTCATTGGGTAATTGTGCATTTTCATCGGCTTGATGTACTGTAGATCCGTATATTCTGGTCATGGCTTCGTCTTCGAGCGCATGGTTACCATGATGACAATGAATCTGATCGTGCATACAAAACACATCAATTTGCGATTAGAACCGACAAAAACAAGATAAATCTAATTGTCAACCTTTAGAACGACATACCTGAATCGAAGAGCTTTCGTGCTGAAAATGTGTTAAATAACGTAGTCGTCGCAGGGAAACAATTAACCAATCACCATACAATAGATAATCGACAGAGAGATAATAGATGGAAACCCAATATGGAGGAACCTTTTTATTCATTGATCATTCCTTTTCTGTGTATAGAGAGATCCTATTTATAGACTAAAACCGACCAGGGGCATTTTCGGTATTGTGACAATAAACCCTTAATCCAGGGTTTATTAACAATGGTAACGCTACAAGAATGACTACTTAGTAATCGCTTTGGACTTATCCGGTGGCATGTAGGGCGTGGGCTCACACCTAATAAGTCAGTGAGTGAAAGAAAAGTGACAAACATATGATCCAAATTACCATTAGAATTTACTAGTCATTAAACCGTCCGCCTGCACGGGCTAGGAATTTAAATATATATTCTTTCATTTGTACACAAATTCAGAAGTATGTTACTATATATTTGTACAAATATCTGTTAAGTTTACTTGTTCTACTTTTATTTCATGGTAAAATATTTTACCCGGTATTGAGCCTGCGTGCACATTAATGATTTGTGGCATTTGTACAAAATAGATGTTTGAGGAACACTAATAGGAAATTTCGAATTAATTGAAACGGATGATAAGACCTTTACAACCACCAATATAAGCAATCTACTAATCTTATGACTTAAATATGTATGACTATAATATGAAAATATATTCAAGACAACGAATATGTACATGTTCGAAAAATAATTCATCTCACCTGAATTGTTTTGCACAATTGCGGAGGAATAGTTTCTCCAATGGCAAACGCTCTCTCAACCAACAGATCAAAGAGATTTAGCTATTCTAGTGCTCAGCTGCTCGCTTTGTTCTGGCGAACAGGCAGTACTCTTGCATGGATGCTTCCTAATTACCTGCACATATAGAACGACATATGCCATAAAAAAAACTGTTTCATCCATTTTTGTTTATTAATTGTGAATATCATGGGATATGATCCTAAGCTTAGTGTGCTGAATAATTAGCAATAGTGTCGAGGTGTTTGGTGAAACCATCGTTTTCGGCAAACATTCAGACTGTTGTCACGCCTTAGTAGGTCAGACCGCCGGCATCGTCGAGGTGTTTAGCGAAACTCTCGTTTTCGGCAAAGATTCAGACTATTGTCAGGCCTTATGAGGGTAGACCGGCCTCTGCCGACGGTCTGACCGCCATGGGTGGCAATCAGACCGGCCGGCTGGGGGTGTGGCGGTTAGACCGGTCGAAAGTCCAAAATGTGAATTTTGGAAATCGGCAAAAAAATCATGTATGACAATAGGTGAGAGGATGCATTTGCACTTGGTCTTAATGGAATTGGAGTTTCGAGCTGAAACTAGGTAGAGTTTAAAAATTCCAGAAATGGTGTAGATTTTCAGGGCTAAAAATTTAGCTAAGTCCCTATGCGGTCTGACCGGTTGTAGGATCAAGGATAACCGACTAGAGGGAGGGTGTTGAATAGGAGGTTCTAAAATATTCTTGCTTTCTAAAATTAATTCCTACAATTTTAGAGTTAAGCAAGATTTATATTGCAATTCAAGACCTACTCAATTTTAGTAAAGCTAAGGTACCATAAAACAAGACTCTACAAATATATTTCTAGCACAACTAAATAAGACAATCTCAATTTGTTAGAAATATAAATGCGGAAAGTAGAGGCAAAGAAATAACAAAATGATGACTCGCTAAGTTTTGTCGTGGTATCGAAGACTTGTCGGTCTTCACTAGTCCACGTTGAGAAAAGCACAAGAAACTTGGACCGGCTCCACGAATTAAGCCTTACTCCTCGATTTCATTATTGGTTGTTCTTCCTCCGCTCCGGAGATGGCGAACACCAAACCACTCACAATTTGACGTCGAGACTCTTCACAATCTTCTTGAAGAGATCACCACGCGAACTCCCATCAAGCCGTCTAGGTGTTGGCAAATACCAAGAGTAAAGAATCACAATCTTCACTTGATGGCAATCAAGTGCTAAGGATCAATCTATAATGAATGCACTTGAATTTTGCTTAACAACCTCACAATGAATGCAACAAGTGTATATAAGGTGTAGAGAGAATGCTCTTAGCTCAAAGATGTTAAATGAGGTATGTCTATGCTGTCCTTGAGCAGATGGAGGGGTATTTATACCCCCACAAATAAATTTGACCGTTAGAGGCAAAAGCCCTGAAGTTTTTAGCACGAGCGGTAGTACCGCCGTTCATCAGGCGGTACTACCGCACTTCCTCCAACTGCACAGTAACGGCTAGCGCAGGCACAATTAATGCCTCTGATCTAGTCGTTGAAAATACGGCACGGTACTACCGCCGTTGATCATGCGGTAGTTCCGTTCTCCGGTCGTTCCGTTCTCATAGGGTGGTACGACCGCTTCCCTTTGAGGTCCATAACAGGCCCTGCCTAAGAATAACGTACCACCTACTAGTTTTCGGAAAAACTGGGTTGTGGTAGTTCCACTCAGAATTACGGTCATACTGCAATGCAGTAGTTCCGCCAAGTAAGCTCCGATACTACCGCCTTCTAGGGGAGCAACCATGCTCCAAAATGTTTCACTCTGTAAAAAACGAACCGCCAACTAGATTGTGGTTCGACCGGGTTGCGGTAGTACCGCACCACTTTCCCGGTGATACCTCTATGCGGTAGTACTGCCAAGTAAACGTCGGTACTACCGACTTTCCTGAGAAAAGCTTAGTTGGCTTTCATAACAAACTTTAAGTGCATGCATGATCCTATATTGATCTAAATGACACAAGAATATGCTATCAAGCTACTAGTCATGATCTCTCTTAATAGTACAATATTTAACCTAAAATCCGGTCTTCCATCCTTTTCTCCTAAGACTGGCAAATACAAAAAAGATCATAAACTACTTGTACCTTGTCTTTAAACCATATTGATCTTTATGTTGACCTTTAGCATGCATCTCCAGGTTGTTATATTCGTCACCGGGACTAAACCTTTTTAAACACTCAATAAACATGTTAGTCCCATATTCACATATTGTTATTAATTACTAAAATATTTTTTTAGGGGCCTAGATGCTTTCACCGGTCACCAGTTGGTGGTTAGATTGGAGGCTAGTCAGATCGGCCAGGGTGGCGGTCAGACTGGGCATGGGCGACGGTCTGACTGGCCAACTTTGGTTCAGGCGCCGCGAAGACGGTGAACTGCGTGGGTAAGGACAAAGTCATGGGTTTCAGTGCATATGTGTTGCGTGATGCATATTTTGGCTAATGTGAGTCAAGTTGCGAACACTTGTGCTCGGAAATGATTTCTTGATCTATTGTTGTGTAGGTGGCTTGGAGTCAACGACAAGGATGATCAGGACTAGGCTAGGAGAGCTGTGGTCCAAAATGATCAAGGATGCCGGGTGAAGTCATTAGACTCAACCATGGTGCGAGATAGACAAGGATGACCGAACGAGAGGTTCGGTGCAACGGGTTGCATCAAGTGGCTCGGGGTTGGTACAATTGTCATGGTGGTTTCAGTGGAAACCGGATGGGAGATAATTTTCGACATGAAGAGAACTATTGATCAACCTACACTTGTGAAGCAAGGGCTTGCTTCACGACGATTGGACTCGGTCTTCAAAGAAGGATCGAGAAGGGGTATTTTGCTATCTTCACTAAAATACCAGGTTAGTGACCTTTGGAGAAACCGCAACGCAAGATAGCGCAAGGAGAGGTGGTTTAGGTCAAGTAAAGATGAAGATTATGAAGAGACGGATTTGGGACACCCAGATTGTCATCCGCTTTAAGAAGCGTGTGCGAGTGTAGACCAATTTGTGTGTAGACTTAACGGGTGCATAACAAGGTTTTCTCTCTAAACCTAGCCTCACTATAAAAGTGGGGTGTGTAGGATTTGCACCCCTCATCCATCAAGCCTTCAAGCCTAGGAAGCCATAATTTGTGATTTAGAGCTAGGAGAGAAATGTGGAGAGGCTAGGGTTTGTGAGAGATTGATTGAGTGAGTGCTTAAGTATTAAGCTTTTGTCCTCTATGGTGGAGTGACTGTAAACCAACAATCTCTTAAATTAATCCAAGCAAGATTTTCTCCAAGATGAGTTATGTCTTGTTCTTGCTATCTCTTTGATGTCTTTTGGGATTTTGTGTATTCCTTTGGTTTCCTTAGGTCTTTTGCTGTGACCTAGTTTGATAGGACGTGTGAGAATCCATCTAGGATCATCTTAACTATCATCCACCCACGAGTAAGTTTTTGATCAAAGTTTGAATTTTCTCGGTTCTTGTGACCTCTTGATCTCATCCAAAAAATTTGTGGAACCTTGGCCTCGATCATCCTGATCGTCAATTGGAATAGGTTCATGACCTTCTTGATGAGCTATTGTTGAAATTTTAGAGGATTTGGATAACGGGTTTGGAAGTTAAGGTTGATTTGTGATCTTCGCAGGTTGCTAGAAGGCAACCAGTGGTCAGACTGGCCATTTAGGCAGTCAGATCGGCCGTAGCTTGGTCAGACTGGTCAGGTCAGGCGGTCATACCGACCCTGTGCCGTGTGGAGGTATTTTGCCTTGGGAATTCTCGGGTTCAACGTAAGACTTCCGATGTGCTTGTGTTTCTGATCTTTATAGTTTTTATAGGTACCGAGGAGAAGAAGAAGTCGAACTCCATCGGGATCAAAAAAAGAGTAGTGCTCCTATTCACTCCTGGCCACCAATATTGTCCAACACTAATTAATCAGAATAAACTAACTGAGTTAATGAAAGTAAAGTTCCTTCCTGTGCCATCTTTAATCAGCACATTATTAGAAAAAAGCTTTTCTCTAACTGCATGTACTAATTAGCCTTGTGCTAGCTTATAAGATGAGTCCTTTAGTAACCGCGCCACCAAAGACATCTACCTCCTCGTCCGCCACATGCGTGCCTTTTTTTTTTCCTGCCCTTGCCCTTCGATATCAGCTTCCGTATGGCTACAACACCATGGCAGTCTTCTGAACTCGATAGGATTTGCACGCGAGAGGCTAGGTGAACAAAACCGTAGCCATGCGAGCAAGTCAGCCTCATGCCACCGAAGTAATTCATGGGCCAGGGTTTCCTTTCCTTTGAGATCCTTAGTGTTTGTTCAATACGACATCAACATTATGCTCTGGCGTTTTTCCTGAGTATGATTTGGCTTTGAATGGGTGGTATTCTAGCTTTGAGGGCCTATGTTTTATGTCTTTGTGTTTCCTATTTCTATTGAAACTAATTAATTTGTATCGTCGGATGTTAAAAGACATAGCTCTGTTCATAGTTGATCCTACCAATAAAAATCAGATGGTCAAGATGTTCTCTTTTTTAGATTAATGTGGGGAATTTTAGATTTTTATTTTTCTTAGATTAATGTAGATATTTATAGCTCCTTTCCCAATTTCAAAAACTATTACATAGATTTTGTGGCTCTTTAGTCTGTATATATAAGATGGTTGGGTTAATATTTTGAAACATAGTGACGAAGCATATCTTAATCATGACTGTGAGATAGTTATGTCTATTTGTATTAGGAGAAAAACTACTCTACGGTATACCGTTTTTGACCCAACCAATGGGATAACATCTGACCGTTCAATAGTCTCATCCCGTGACTTCATCTCCCACCGCTGCTTCTGTCTTTAGACAAGAAAGTCTGTCTCTGTCTCTTCTCTTGTCTCTGTTCCCGAATGAATTTCTCTCAAATCTCTCTCCTGATCCCTCTCTCTCCAATCCAGATCCCTCCCTAATACCTTTGCTCTCTCCATCTTGAACACCACTGCTCGATTCATAGCCAGAGAAGGCAAATCTCATGCTGAGCCACCCCGATTTGGTCCCAACGACGGCACTGGTGCTCAAGTAGAGCACTTTTTAAAAATCTTGTTGCTTTTTTTACATGAAAGCTGCTTTTTAAACTTGGAGCTTGCTTGAATTTTGCATGGAACCTGCGTTGAAACTTTGAGTTGGCTTAAAACATGGCTAAAACTTCCTGAAACTTCCATTTCAGATGCAAGTTCTAGATTTAAAACTTCAACTTTGTTTTCAAACTTGGAGTTTTTTTACTTGAAACTTGAGATGAAACTTCAAAGATGGCTTGAAATTTGGTTGAAACTTACTGAAACTCCCATTTCGAATGCCAAGTTTTAGATTTAAATATTGAAACTTGGAGTTTTTGCTTGAAACTTGATATGAAACTTCAAAGACGGATTGAAACATGGCTGAAACTAACATTTCAAATGCCAAGGTTCAGATTTGAAATTTGAAACCTTGGTTTTGAGACTTGGAGTTTTTATTCAAACTTGAGATGAAACATGGGATGAACGTGTTTTTTTGCTCTTGTTTGATTTATGATAAAACTTGTTGAATTTTCTTGAAACATGTTGAAACTTTTTGTGTGAAACTTATTGAGACTTGAGTTCCAAAATCTAAAACTTGCTTAAACTTCTTGAATCTCTTTTGTCTTAAACTTGTTCAACTTGAGTTCCAAAGTTTGAAACTTGTCGAAACTTGGGCTTAAAACTTTATTGGAAACTTCTAGAAATACACGAAACTCACTGAAACTTGCATTTTTTTAAATGTTTTCATGAGACTTCTTTTAACTTCATGAAACTTACTGAAACTTTATGAAAATCTTTTGTCTGAAACTCGCTGAAACTTGAGTTCCAAAATGTGAAACATGTTGAAACTTCGGTTTGAAACTTTCTTAGAATCTTCTGGAAACTTCTAGAAATATGCAAAACTCAGTGAAACCAGAAACTTTTAAAATATTTTCACGAAACTTCTTAAAACTTACTGAAACTTTTTGAAACTCTTTTGTCTAAAACTTGTTGAAACTTGAGTTTCAAAATCTGAAACTTGTTGAAACTTGGGCTTGAAACTTTCTTAGAATCTTCTGGAAACTTCTAGAAATACACGAAGCTGACTAAAACCAGAAACTTTTAGAATGTTTTCACGAGACTTCTTGAAACTTCGTGAAACCTTATGCATATAACAAAGTTTCACATATGGGGAAGAACAAAACACAGAAACTTACCTAAATCTAAAACTTATTGAAACTTGGACTTGAAACTCTTTTAGAATCTTCTGGAAACTTCTAGAAATATGAAATGCGTTGAAATCTAGTCGAAACTTTAAACTCGAAATCTAGAATTTCTAAGCAACTGAAACTTCACGAAACTGCATGAAACTGCTATACCGTTGGAAATGCATTCCAATAGTATAGCGTGGGCTAGCAGCTACCTTGTATTTGTGCATATTTAGGTACACATTAATTATCTATAAGCGGAGGAGGTTTAGGGGGAAGCACAAACACACGGACAGCTGTAACTTTGTGTCCAGTTTGGTGAGACATCAATCTTTTTTTTCCGAGTTATCTCCCTTAATTAATGTCCAAATCAAACTCTCATTTCTTCTACTATATAAGGTGAGGCAGATGCCATATGGCTATATCATAATTAAGTAAACTTAATCCAAGTCTTAGGTTACAGAAATCTAAACAATTGGACGACTAAGATTTTCTCTTTTTCTTCGATTAATGTGAGAATTTTATAGCCTTTTTCTTTTTCTTGGATTAATATGGTAATTTCTTTTTTTACCTCCTCCAATTAGCGTGGGGGCTCATAGAGTAGGCCCCAATTAGTATAGATATGGATATTGATGGATGGATTGATAGATATCCAATCAACCTACCCATAAAGCACTACTATAAAAAGGCTAATACTGGATGCCTTATCACAGACGGTTGACCAAAACCGTCTGTATTACATGAAATCACAGATGGTTCATATTTTAAAATCGTCTATGTTACTGGCTGTGCTAAAAACCGTCTATAGAGAGGTAATATCACAGATGGTTCACATTGAAAACCGTTTGTGAAATATCACAGACGGTTCTAAACACGAACCGTCTGTGATAATGAAGACTTCACAGACAGTTTTTAATTATAACCGTCTGTGATAATATCGCTACATCTCCCTATTGAGTTTCTTCGTCACCCGATGAGTTTCTTCGTCATCGATGCGTCTCTTCGTCGCATCAATGCCGCTTCGGTTCCCCGATGTGTCTCTTTGTCTCACGCTCCGAATTTATTCCTTGTTTTATATATAACCACCATCGAAGATGATCATCGCCATTTATAACTCTACTACTTCTAAAAAAGTAGAAATGAATCCATCTTCTATTTCCTTGTCACCGGCATTGATGGAATACCTAGCCGTACTGTATGAGCACCTCTCCGGTCGTACGTTGGTGGATGCTGCAGAAGAATACTATTTCAATAGTGTCTTCACTCCTCTATCTGAGGATTTGCCGGAGCAGGTGATAGCCACCTTCCGCCGTCTTGACATCCTCGTCCGCCGTGTCTTCTGGGTGATCTCTCATTTCCGGTGAGTTTACGGTGTCATCGACTTGGTCCTCCACAATGATGTTGCACGTCTCCAAGAGGCTTGCCGTCACTTGGACTGCTTAATCGAGGCGGCGGGCGACTAAGTCAACCTGGTTGAGACCCCTCAAGCAAGGGAAGAGAGCCTATGAGCTCAATTCTTCTTAATTCAAAAGTATGAGGGTCTTCGGGAGACACTCGAATGAACGAGCCAGTGGGTGGACGCATTTCGGGCTTCATTCAACCACGAACCGTCCGATGCCGCCGCTGCCTACGAAGTTTTGAAGACGGAGATAGCGGCCTACCTCTGTCACTAGAAATTTTTTGTTTATTTAGGTTTCTACTTTTTTTTAATCTTTGTAAGAAGCGATTGACTGGTCACCTGTTTGGCCATATGTAAATTCCAAAATAATAAAAAAATCTAGTTTGGGGGTGAAGTTAATTACTATATTATATGTTGAACTATATATCACAGACGATTTAGTGGAACGCACAAATATTTGTCTGTGATATGTATCATAGTTAAAGCATATAAACGTGTAATTTCTTCATGTCATGTAAATGTATACATGATAATATGCTCAAAATATAGAACTTGAGAACAACCATATCACAGATGGTTCCAAAATAGAGCCGTCTGTGATATGGTCTAATATCACAGATAGTTCTATTATGGAACCGTTTGTAATATGACACCATATCACGGACGGTTCTATTATGGAACCGTTAGTGATAAGTACCACTCTTTATTAGTAGGAGCCCACTAGGGTTTGCGCCCTAACTTGTCACTCCCTAGCGCCCTTAATCTTATCTGTCCCCCCCACCTGAGTGTCCCTGACCTCGACGCCGCCGCCCGACCCCGCCGTCGCCGGTTGTGACACCACGCTACACTGCACAAGGCACTTGTACAATAAGAGTGCCTTGTGCAGTGTCAGTGTCATGCCACAACTACAGTGCTGCTGCCTTCCCCTCTTCCAATCTCCCCTGGCTACCTTTGTGCCTCCTTGCGCTCAGCTCCAACCCGGCTGTGGTTTGAGGCCTAAAGAACAAGCAGTTTCTCTCCAATCTTGATTCAATCCGCTTCCTTTCCGATTGGTTTTGGGTTTTGGAGTTTCCTGGAGTATTGAGTGAGTTTGGAGGATACTCTATCGAGGGAACTCTCTGGATCTGGAAACTAGTGGAAGAAGTGTGGCTTGATCTTATTTCTGATGCTCTGTGTGTTGCCTCCAGCCGAAGCAACATCTTGGAGATCTTGTGCGGCAAATCTTCCTGTCCCTCGACTTTGTTCTTCGGTGGGTTCTGAAATACAAAGAGGGGCCTTGCCTGGTTGCATCTTGGTGGTTTTGAGTACCACTGAATCTGTGTGTATCCTTGAAAATCTTTTGTGCATCACTTTGTAGATATATGTGCTGTACTGGTTCATATCTGGAATTGGTACTGAGAGATATTACAAAGTGGTGATAGTGGGCTTGGTTTATCTGCTCAATGATGATAAAAGTCTTGAACTGAAATTTGCTAAGATATCTAGTTCAGTCTTGAGCTCTAATAGGGTTGCTTACTGTTGTCATATTATCTTTTCATTCATTGATACAAGATTACATTTATTGATAGTTTGATACAATGATATTGTTTGCAATTTTACATGTATAGTTGTACAATACATGTTGATACTACAAGTGGAGCCGTGTCAGCATCACTGCATTCTGATTTCTGAAGGCTTTGTTTGAAGAGGATGGGAATTAGCTCTTCATTCTTGATGCTTCAAGCACAAACAATTAGGTAACAAGCTCTTCAATCTTTAGCATTAGAAGTTGAATTCTTGTACATTAGTAAATCTTTTATGAAGGCATGTAGCATTAGCTGTAGGTATGCAAGTATTCTTCCTTGAACCACTAGCTGCAGCCTGAGCCATCACTGTCACTAGTCACCGACTAGTCTGCCGACTAGACGATTAGTCGGCAAGTCTCCTTCCTGGCGACTCAACTCGACTTGGCAACTTAATAACATTGATGGTATTCTTCTTTTGAAAGCTGCAATTAACTTTTCAAATTTGTAAATGTTAGACTAATTTGTAAAGTTGCAATTAGCATACAAATTTTTGGAATTTTTACCTAGCTTATGCCTCTGATCATTAATTATTTATTAATTGGTGTGTATTCTATTCCAAAACAAGACCAAATAAGTCAAAAACTACTACAACACCTCTTCACCTGTCTCTCGCCATTTATTTCACCTTTGTCTGTGTAACTGTGTTCATCTTTGGTCAAGTTCTCTATAAAGTCTCCAAGTAGTGGTACTTGTGCCTTTAAAATTGACTTCATATATATATATATATATATATATATATATATATATATATATATATATATATATATATATATATATATATATATATATATATATATATATATATATATATCCCAGCCACTTCGGGGGTCGTGAGGAGGATGAGATAGCGAACCTGAGACAACCTTATCGAGCCTACAAGTTCAAGAAGCATGGTTACCAAGAGGCGTGGACATCAATTACTGGATGTCGTCGATAGGTAATTGAACTTGACATCAAGGAATGGTTGGTTGCTGATACATGAAGCCACTTCCCAATCGGAGTACCTACATGTCCACGCCAATCGGAGTACCTACATGTCCACGCCATGTTCGGAAAGTGGCGCAGGCACTCCGACTGGGAAGTGGCTTCATGTATCAGTAACCAACCATTCCTTGATGTCAAGTCCAATTACCTATCGACGACATCCAAGTAATTATATGTCTATGCGCTCTCCTTATAACCATACTTCTTGAACTTGCAGTGCTCGATGAAATTGCTCGTGGTCATTGTTTCATCCTCACGACAACCCAAAAGTGGTGAGGACATACATACATACATACATACATACATACATACATACATACATACATACATATATATATATATATATATATATATATATATATATATATATATATATATATATATATATATATATATATATATATATATATATATATATATATATATATATATATATATATATATATATATATATATATATATATATATATATATATATATATATATATATATATATATTCGTAGTCCCCAGCCACTTTCGGGGGGTCGTGAGGAGGATGAGATAGCAGACACAGACAACCTTATCGAGCCTACAAGTTCAAGAAGCATGGTTACCAAGAGAGCGCGTGGACATCCAATTACCTGGATGTCGCCGATAGGTAATTGAACTTGACATCAAGGAATGGTTGGTTGTCGATACATGAAGCCACTTCCCAATCGAGTACCTACATGTCCACGCCATGTTCGAAAGTGGCGCAGGCACTCGATCGGGAAGTGGCTTCATGTATCAGCAACCAACCATTCCTTGATGTCAAGTCCAATTACCTATCGACGACATCCAAGTAATTATATGTCTACGCGCTCTCCTTATAACCATACTTCTTGAACTTGCAAGCTCGATGAAGTTGCCTGTGGCTGTTGTCTCATCCTCACGACAACCCAAAAGTGGCTGAGGGACATACATACATACATACATACATACATACATACATATATATATATATATATATACATATATATATATATATATATATATATATATATATATATATATATAAAGGCACAAGCGGCCACTGCTTGGAGACTTTATAGAGAATATATATTATGGACGGTTTCATCTACAAACCGTCTATGATAGTACAACTATCACAGACTATTTCATCTATAAACCGTCTGTAATAGTCTGCTATCACAGATGGTTTGTAGATGAAACCGTCTATAATAGTATACATCACAGACGGTTTGAAAACCATCTGTGATGATATCATGTTATTACTGATCTATAAACTCAGACAGCTCACGAAACCGTCTGTGGCGATATTTTTGAACCGTCTGTCAATACCTTTTCTGTAGTAGTGAAGGGAAAAATATGACCTTGCAGGAGAGTTTGAAGGTCGTTGGCTACAATGATTATCATCCGTTGGGCAAGAATCAGATCAACGGCCACAGATTCTTGAGTTGGCATATATAACGCCCACAGCGGCCACCCCACGAGGAGTCTGCATCCCTTGCTCCTTGATCTTTCCCACACCACTTTGATAACCCTTTCCATTTCTAGGTGACCATGGCGATTCGGATGGGTGAGGAGAGACCGATGTTCCGTGAGAAGGTGGCGAGGGTGAGAACCGCGCCGTCGATGAGGAGCGGGGCTAGGTCGCTTTCGCCGATCGAGAAGTTCATTGCCAGCGCTTTCCCGGGGGATATGTACTTCCCTGGCCAACACCACGTCGATGGTGCGCATGTTGCCACTCCTGCTCCTAGGATTGCTGGTGACACTGCCTACCTTGGTGTTAACGGCGTGCCACCGGCTATCGTCCTGCCGCAACAAGAAGTTGCAGGATTTGGAGGAGGCAGCGGTCATGCTGGCCATGGCGCTGCAATAAGTGGTGATCGTGGCTTGATGGTAGATCCCATGCCCATAGGGATTGGGAACGCGGCTGTGGCGGCTAAGATGATTTCCTATGCTGTCGTCGCCCCCGGCGGCCACCCATATGTTGGGAAAGGGCAGTGGACTGCTGATGAGGACAGGTATGCTTTTCCAGTAGAGATTTACAATTAATCATGGAGGAATTCCCTGTTTCTGTGCCATTACTGTGACTATTCAAGTTTTTGTTATTTGCGCCGTGCTATGTCCCATAGTTAATTCTTTTTACTCTTGTCCGTGAGTTGTGCCATTCTAGAGCGTGCAGTGACAGTTCTTTTTTGCAGTGTGCTGGGTAAGCTTGTAAGGCAGCACGGTGACAAGAAATGGTCGGTAATCGCAAAGGAACTCCCCGGCCGGATTGGGAAGCAGTGCCGGGAAAGATGGCAGAACCATCTGCGGCCTGACATCAAGGTCTTTAATTTCTGATGCTTGTTTTTTGAGATTCATTTCGAGATGATCTGTATGTTTTTCAAGCAATAATTGTTATATTTCTTGTATGCAATTAAAGTGTTCTAAACATACAAAGTATGAGCGTTAATTCCTGATGAATCAATATATATATGGCTGCATTTAGTGTGTATAATTATTATTTCTTGTATGCAATTAATCTGTTCTAAACATGCAAAGTATGAGTGTTAATTCCTGATTAATCAATATATGGCTGCATTTAGTGAGTACAATTATTATTTCTTGTATGCAATTAATCTGTTCTAAACATGCAAAGTATGAGTGTTAATTCCTGATTAATCAATATATGGATGCATTTAGTGAGTACAATTATTATTTCGTGTATGCAATTAATCTGTTCTAAACATGCAAAGTATGAGTGTTAATTCCTGATGAATCAATATATGGATGCATTTAGTGAGTACAATTATTTATCAGTCTTGTTAATAAAACAATTTCTTCATCAATAATGGAAGCCTAAGAATGATTTATTTGGAACACGGGCTACAAAAACAACTTGGGGCAAATGATCAAACTTTTTTTTCTTTCAAGAATTGTTAACCTCCTGTTTGGAATGATATAATTTATGAAAATCTTATAGGGAACAATGCAAAATTTTAAAAAGATGTATTTTTGGAAACGGGTCCTAACTCTGATTAGAAAATTATTCTATGCCAGCAATAAATATTAATTATAGAATTATTCTATGCCAGCAATATAGAGATGATCGAGTTTATCCTGACATGCTCGTAATTTCTTGCCTTTTTTTCGAGAATTTATTTTTCTGTCGGGTGCTAAAGGGGGTAAATATATAGCGTGCTGTTCATTGCTTCTTACTGACAGAAGATAGGGATATTCCTATGTTGCCTTATTGCTGTACATATACATATGGTCTTGCTATTTAATCTTCTTCGACCACGTTTGGAGCATCTAGATTTTTTTTAATAGGAAGCCGAAACATTCACACCTACTATTCGTCTCATTTGGTATAAAACAGGTGTCTTTCAATTAGATCCTTAGTATTTGCTAAATAGTCCACAGATTTTTCTTTTCCTCCAGTAATTAATCAGTTTATGAAACGTATCTCTAGCCATTTTTTAGATAAAAGTACTGAGATTCGCCACATGAAAATGCACTTGTGTATTTATCATAGGAGTACTTAATTACATGATGTTTTGGTTTCATAATGTTGTGCATAAATAATGTTACACAAATTAGCATCCACTGAAGATCCTAGCTAGAAACTATGAAATACCATAATTGATATACTCTTTTTAATAGATGAGCTACATCCCAACTGAAATATCTTTTTGAACTCTTCGTTCTTTCACGCGCCAATCATTTACATGCATTGTGCTCTGCAGAAGTCGGCTTGGACTGAGGTGGAGGAGCGGATGCTGGTCGAGTGGCATAAGAGGCTCGGCAACCGGTGGGCTGAGATCGCCAAGTACATGCCTGGCCGGTCAGAGAACTCCATCAAGAACCACTGGAACGCGACCAAGCGCAGCCAGAACGCCAAGCGCCGGAGCAAGAAGAAGCAGGCGGCCGTGGCGTCGGGATCCCGCCCAAACATCCTCGAGGACTACATCCGCAGCAAGATGAATGGGGAGGGCACTGGGGCTGGCGCCGCTGACCCGGTGAACGTAGCTGGGACGTTCAACGGGCAGACGGTCGACCCTTTCTCGGCGCCGTCGTCGGGCTCCAATTCGCCCGACTCTTCCCAAGTGCAAGCACTGCACAGCAACGTGCCGCCACCAACATCCATGCGGTTTCCATTCCTGGGCCTCAATATCGGCGGCAGCGTCCCTCAGGAAGCTGGGTACAACCCTGGCTTCGTTGACAGGAGCCACTTGCTTAGCTTGCAGGAGGATGGCTATGTGCATTACGCGACGCTGCAGCTGGCGCCAGGACACGGCTATGCACATGACCAGGCCAGTGTGTACCGCAACCTGCAGTTTCAGTACCCATTTTCTGTGCACCAGGCTCATGCTTTCACCAACAATCGTTTAGCTGAAGGTCCCGACCAAGTGTATGCAGGTTACTACCAGGAGGTCGGGCCTAGCCACCATGGCAATGGCGGCGGCGGCGGCGCTAGCTTTGCTGAGATGGTCACGGAGCCACTCTCCATTCCTGCCAATGCCAATGCAGCAGCTTCCCTGAACCTGCGTGGTGGCTTCTGAGCTCGCCATGAACTAATGCACCCCGTCAATTTATCAATCGGTTGTAACCCCATATCTGTGGGGATTGGTTAGAACCTCATTTGCGTTGCAGTTTAGCATCAGCTTTAATTTCCATCTTTCCTATAGACAAAAAAACTAAGAATTTCCATCCTTGAACTATAGCTGCTTAGCGTTTGCTTGTACTCCTAATGGAGATCGCTTTAATTCAATAATTTCCATATCCTTGAATTATTGTTAGTGTTTGCTTCTAGTTTGGATACTTGAGTTTTTTTTATAAAAAAATCAAGATTATATTCCCATAGCCTTGAATTACAGCTATAGTGTTTGCCTGTGCTACTTTGCATGCATGTTTGAGTTTGTTTTGACTTCGGAGATGAAGTGCAGCAGTTGGATGAAGTGCAGCCCCGTATATGCATGAGCAAAAATGCAAAACAGGAGTTTGCTAAGCCACCAAATGTGGCTGTTGCACCCTTTTAAATTTTACCTGCTAATGCATGGAAATTTCAGCTGTCCTCTTTCATGCGTGTGGTAAGTGCTCATTTGGTGGTAATAGTGTTCAACTTCTGAGTTAAGGTAAGGTAGTGGGGTGTTTTATGTTCAGAAACAAGGCTCTTAACTTTTTTCCCGGAAAATATGGCTCTATTTTGAGTGAATAGTGAGCGAAATATACCGCGTGCTTCTCCCCTGTTTAATCTTACTAGCGGAATGGCTGCTGTTGCGAAATGATAAAAAATCCAATTGTGTAGCAATACTAGTAGGGTGCTCGTGCATTACAATGGAACCCCAAAAGAGAGTGATATATAATAACAGAAACATGAACTCTGTCTATTGCATCACTTGCTACTACTATTACTCGGAAATTAAATTTTTGAGCTCATAGATTGTTTACCTTTGGAAGTTGATGTTGATGCTGATTTCTCTCCCCGACGCGCTGCCCATTTCCGGTCATTGTCGGTCAACAAGGAACAGGGGTACACATCGACGACCATATTCTTCCACCCTGAACCCAAGCCGCAACTTGGTTCTCACGACCATTGACCTCTGTAGCACTCGCTAAGCACATCACTACAAGGAGGTGTGAGGCTGGGCCAGGAGATGGTGGTGGCGTCACGGTGGTAAGCGAGGAGGAGGCGGTGATGCTTGCTTGGCCGACGAGGAGCAGGAGGCGGCGGTGGCGCAGCGGGGAGGATGAATAGAACACGGTGCGGTGAACTCGAGCCTGCGACGCGGCAAAAGAAGGACGCCTTCATCTCTGCCTCTTTCTCGTGCATCGTCATAGCCTCCCCTCCCTTCCCCAGCACCGCCGCTTCTGCTCCAAGGTACCGCTGCCTCCTCTCCTCCCTTCCCTCCCGGTGCCTTCTCCTGTCCCCGACTCCGCCTTACCGTGCTGCCACCTATAAGGATTGCCAAGAACATTGTATTTACCAATTGCTCACTTCACAACCGTTGCACCAGCACGGAGGCACGCCGCCGCACTGCCATAGATCTACCGCCTTGCTAACTACTCCCTTGCCGCAACCACGCCATGCAGCATATCCAACTCCTCCACCGAATGTGTGTGGAGACATAGGTGGTGCATTTGGTGGTGGTCTGATGGAGACTGGAGAGGGAGCATATGGAGGCGCGTTGGTGCTGGATCCGACCGCCAGGAGATTGGTAGAGACGCTTCAACACTGATCTGGATGTCGGGAGCTCGGTGGAGGCGCACTGTCGTCGATTCTGGGCGCCACTGTCGGCTTCCATCACGAGAGAGAGAGAGAGAGAGAGAGAGAGAGAGAGCACCCGCGAGACAGACACTACTACACAAAGGATCATCACAGATAGTTCAAAAAAATTACCCTAAGTCTCTACGAGTAGGATCGACAGTGAGATTTGGATCGACAGGCTGTCGTGGGTTCGTAGAACCGTAAGACTCTAAGAGTAGGATCGCGATCCTACCGACCTTGAGTAGGATCGGATCGGTAGTAAGACTTGGATCGACAGGCTGTCGTGGGTTCGTAGAGTCGTAAGACTTTAAGACTTGGATCGCGATCCTAACTACCTTGTATGTACCAACCGTCTGTGATTGGATACATATTACAGACGGTTAGTAAAAAGAACCGTCTGTGATATCAGACATATCACAGACGGTTACTAAAAAACGGTCTATGATACGTAGGCCATCACAGATGGTTACATGTATCAACCGTCTGTAATTGAGCACATATCACAGACGGTTAGTAAAAATAACCATTTGTGATATTCTACTTATCACATACAGTTGTTGGTTATAACCTTCTGTGATAGTAGAACTTCACAGACGGTGTATACTTCAAAACCGTCTGTGATAGTAGGCCTTCACAGACGGTTTATATCACAAAACCACCTGTGATAGATCCTTTTATAGCTAAAAAGTATTCTGTTTTTCGGCTAGCCTCAGGAAATGCTAGCCATGCCCTTTGAAAACAAGCAAGCAGATAACAGATAAATCATAGATATACAACTCAATGTGATCCACAGCTTAAAATAAATTACAAAAGAAACTTCATGTATTGTCGCTAGAGTTACAATTGAATTGCAACTCAAAGTGAATTACAATTGTTTGAACATGTATTAAGCGGTGTCACCGGAGGAGTGAAACTCTCCTTTCGGGTCAATGATCTCTGTCTTGATGAAGAAACAAAGCCGTCTTACCATGCCTGAGAGTTCGTCCAGATCGAATGTACTGGGTTCGATTGTCATGCCCTGTCGCTAGAGTAATTGATAATTAGGAAAGAATTATTGCGAGATAGACAAACATCTGGATCATTCGTCTTAGCACTCGTGATTAGTTGCATGTGACGGCAAGCGAAGAGTGCACATACGTTGCCTTGTAGTTGCTGGTGGCACTGCAAAAATAGAATTACATATACAGGTATAGTTAGTTCGAGAGACATTATTACGAAGAGTGATATAGGATTATTGTATTGTAGTGGGTACCGAAAATCGCGTCCTGTGTTTTAGTGTGGTGCTCCCCCTGTGTATCCCTCCCCTGGCTACATAGACGGTGAACGGCCTACTTGATTCAAAAAAGTTATCCTCATCCATTTGAAACGAAGGAAGACTACAATAGAGTTACGTATGGAGGAAATGAGCATACCCGTCGAGTACTTTTTGCACCATGGTGAAGTCGTGGTTGTTGTCATTTAGGGAATCAAGGTATATTACCTTGTTCCACTTTGGTATAATGACTAAAAGGATCTAGTGCAACCTACTCATGTATGTCGCTATAGTCATTAAACCTAAGTTTGTGTTGCATATAAAGTACAAATAAAATTTGTATAGCAAGTAGTGAAGCACTTACCCCTGGTTGTAGGGCACCATTATGTAGTCCTTATCGCCATGAGTAAGCAATCCCTTCGTTATGTATTTCTCGACGTAGGATGCATTTGCCTATGATGCTTTGCTCAGAGATCAACTGTGGGTTGAGGAAACCCACCGGTTTTTGCTTTTGCCGGGCTTCTTGCATCATGCATCTATACATAAACAATGAGTTATGACATTTATCGGTATTACGTGAATGTAGAACTTGAATGTACACACTTACAATGTCCAGCATCGTAGAAGTGAGGTGTCAAGGGTGTCGAGGTGGAATAATTTGAATAGGTCATCAAAGCCCACGACGAAGTAGCCCAGCTTGTGGAGGAAATGCCACTTCGTGTATTTGACGGTGATTCCAGTAAGCTGGTCTGTCCCCTCCTTGTTTGTCTTTTGCATGTACCAGGCATGCAATCTCTCGCAACTAATTCCAAGGTGGTGTAATTGTATGTCGGGGACAAACACCGTTTCGAGTTCGAACGACCAGGTCTTGCAAGTCACCTAAATGTTCTTCGATTTGGCCTTAGCACCTAGCCCACTACACGTCTTCCCGAAAGACGACTCGCTATGTTTTTCTTGTTTTTTCAGCGTCGTCTCCACGAGAGCTGATACGGAGGCCTTTTGAAACGGGGGTTGAGGTGGAGTCATCGAGGGTTCTGTTGGAGACCATGCGAATATCGTGGCACTACAGTCATGTTAATCTTCTTCGATTTGGTCTTAGCGCCTCGCGTGATATACGTCTTGGGGGGAGGGGTGAGGCGACTCGACACGCTTTTCTTGTTTCTTTGGCGTTGTCTCCATGGGGGCCGATACGGAGGCCTTCTAAAGCGGAGGTTGAGGTGGAGTCATCGAGGGTACTATTGGAGAGGCATGAGTCATCGAGGGTACTGTTAGAGAGGCATGGTTGTCATGTGGAGATCGCGGCAATGCAGGGTCAAGTGCGATGCCCCTCTTGGGCCACTGGACATAAGTGTACAAGGTATCCCCTAGTGTTATGATATCTTCATTCGGGCGTTGCACTAGCGGGACAGCCATGAAATTATCATGTACCATGTCCACCTGGACCTTAGCGTAACCCTGCGCTAGCTGGGCACCGTGCACCACTATCCCTTCTTGGCATGGAAACACCACCCACACCCAACCTCAACAGAAATAGACCCAACCAGCCTCACTTGGAGCCTGCAGGGCGTGGGCTCCTACAAAACGATACATAATTAGCTAAGGCATCTTATAGGTCTATCTTTGAAGCATTACAGAGATGTATATTACCTGGATGACGTCGATAGGTAATTGGACATCGCCAAGTTCAGGAAGTGCAGGCGTGGACGCGACGCTACTCCGACGTTGAGGGGGATTGGCTCCCAAAATCACTGAGGCGGCTTGCGACTGTTTGATGAGTTGATTCATTTGTTCTTGCAATGATGTTATATGTCCTTGAAATTGTGCACTGATCTGTGCACTAATATCCTCTTTCAACTGTTCCTCGTTCTCAGCCTTGGATCTCTTTCGACTCCTATACGCCTTAGAGTCGTGTGGGAATCCCTGCCTCCAAGGTACGTAAATCCTAAGGCGTCACGTGAGACCTGGGTGCTCCTTGTTTCCTAGGGCCGTTGATAGTATATCCTTCTCTCTGACTACTTTGAAGGAGCGTTGGGAAGATTGGGTACTCAATGTTTGCTGCAAGAGGCCATTATGTTATTTTAGACCCTATGAAGTTATAGAATTATTAACAACTAGGTAGTACGAAATATCTTACCAGGCATTGGGACACTACCTCGTCTGCCGGGTTTGTGAAAGAGATGGCACCTGATGACGTGGTTGAGGTCCTCGCTCTTAACCAGTTTTGGGCGCACTCGTCTGTGATCCCAGCAAATGACGGGGAGACCTCTGATCAGATTGCCTCATCGTCCTCACTCATCCATTGCGGGGTTTTACCCGCGTACCCACCAGTGCCGAATCTGTGGGGGTGAGTGTTTTGTGCCTGGGTAGCCTTGTGCGCCGCACTTTGTTGCTGAAATTCGGCCGTTGTCTTCATCGGCACAAAGGCGTCCCATGGATCCGACGATACGAAATGGTACTTCGTGCAGGGCGTCCGATCCTTATTCACATACTCCATGACAAGCTTGCTCTTGAATGTCTTCCACGCTTTTCCCATCACGAGGAACGCTTTTCCCATCTTTGTGTGGTGATGGGGACCCGTTCCCTTCCAAGTATACCGCAGGTGGTTTGGAATGCTACCGCTACTTTCTTGGGAAGCAGAGGGACCTTAGAGGTACTGACGGTCGTGGTGGTCATTCGGCCCTCAGGCATTTTCGATATTCCTCTGCCATCTCGCTTTGGTACCACTTTCCTCGGAGATCCAGACGCATTCGGCGACGTCGATGATGGCGGCGAAGACGATACAGACACCATCTCACTTACTTGCTATCTATGGAAACTTTTCAGCAAAAGACAAAAGAAAATTTTCTTGATTGAATTTTTTTTTTTCTAAAACTAGGAATGTAATGCAACTCAACATAGCTAGCATAAGGTAAGTGACTCAATGGCATCACTGTAAGATGAACTCAATGGTATCACTATAAGATTAACAAATCAACAAATCAGTACTTTAGTAAGCAATGATATTATTGCAAGATTAACAAATCAGTATTGCATCAATAAATGATATTACTGCAAGATCAACAAATCAGTATTGCATCAATTAGGATGAAATGCTCAAAAGATAGAACTTCACAACAAAATAAATCAGCATAATGCTCAGATTTAGGTTGTTGTTTATTGCTCTCAGATGTCGGGCTGCTCAAAATGTATTCTTGGCCTCCTCGCACTTGGGTCAAAATTCTATCACAAATTAAATATGACAATTACTCTGAAATAAATTAGGCCTTGAGCTTTACAAAATCTTACTTTGTTTAATCTGACACTTTAAAACAAATCATCAGTTGACAGTTCACTGTCAATATTTCAATTGAATCAACTACATAATATTTCAATTGACAGGAATATAAACAATGACTGAACAATAATCACAGTAAACCACATGAGCCGAAGCTACCAATGGAATGGAGCAAAATGACCAGACAACATCAACATAATGAAATAAAGTGATCTGATGAGCATGAATAATATGACAGAATATTAGAGAATCCAAAGCAGTGAGCTCGCACCTCCCACAACATTACTAAGCAATATCTCCCAGTGCTAGAGTCAATCAAATCAGCACAATTTGAAACTTCTATTAGCACAACCAAAGCGGTGAGCTCGTACCTTGGCAGGAGGCGTGGACAAAGAGGGAGTCAAGTTCGGGGGCAGCGTCGTCGAGGTCAGGGGTCGTAGAGGGAGGACGCCAGCGTGGGGGAGGAGGAGGCGCGGGGATGAAGGCGGGGTAGGGGAGGAGTACGGCGCGGGGACGATGGCACGGAGAGAGGAGGCTCGGGAGGAACACGGGGAGTAAGGACGCTGGTGCAGGGAGGAGGAGGCGCGGGGATGATGGCGGTGTAGGGGAGAGGAGGCTCGGGAGGAACACGGGAAGTAAGGGTGCTGGGGAGGCGGACGAGGGAATGAGCTATGAGGAGTTAGGGCGCAAACCCTAGCGGACCCTACTTATAAAGGGATATCACATACGGTTGTCTTAATGAATTGTCTGTGATATTCTATATCATAGACGGTTCTATTCCAAATCCGTCTGTGATAAACGAGCATATCACAGACGGTTATATTTGAGAATTGTGTGTGATGAGTATCACAAACGTTTTTATTATGGAACCGTCAGTTATGCTCAGCGCGGGGGGGGGGGGGGATTTTGGACGCGTGTGCGGGAGGTGAAATATTTTGGCATCTTAGGAACTATCTGTGCGACATATATCACAGACGGTTTGTTCCACTAAACCGTCTGTGATAGTTCCTTCTATATCTAAAAAATATTCTATTTTTTAGCTAGCCTCAGGAAATGCTATCCATGCCCTCTGAAAACAAGAAAGCAGATACAATCACAGATGGTATAATTTCTTAATTATTGAATCAATTACAATGGAATAATTTTTTAATTACATGACGAGTTTCTTAATTACAATGGAACAATTTTCCAAATCGATGTTCGCCGTGTGAGATCATTCCACTTGGCTATTTCGTTTGAAAAAATAGCCCTTCACAATGATCGACACACATATAGCTAGCTTCCTCACTGGGTTCTTCCTCGAACTTGATGTCGTCTCCAAAAGGAGGCAACTCATCAAATTGATTATACTCTTCCTCATCCGTGACATTCTCAACTATGACGATCCTTCTTTTTCCATGAAGAACTACGTGACGGTTCTTATTTGTTGGGTCCTTTACATAAAAAAACTTGAACAACTTGCTTAGCGAGTACGAATAGTTTGTCCTTATATCCAACACATTCAAGGTCCACAGTAGTGACGTCGTACTTGTTGACCTTCACATCCTGTGGAAGTTTGACCCAATGGCACCGAAACAGAGGGAACTTGAAAAGTACGTAGTCGAGCTCCCAAATCTCCTCTACAAACCCATAGTAGGAGCTCAACCCAGCGGTATTGAATTGCTCGCGAAACGTATCTATGCGGACACCGTTGTTACGATCATGCTCTTCTTATCACGGGTCGTCAGATAAAATGTGTACCCATTTATGTCGTATCCTTGCCATGTCACAATTGTAAATTTTGGCTCTTTTGCCAACCATGGCAGCATATCATCACTTGATGACCTTCCAGTGAATCGCACCTTTAACCATTCATTGAACCAACGGTTGTGCTCTCTCGTGATCCAAACCTTCGATCAGCTTGGATTTTGTTGGCGTACTATGTCTTTGTGCTTGTCGATGTTCGGAGACACTTGTGTCATGTGTTGCAAGGCCATGAAATAGGCTTGAGCGTACGTATCCAGATCAAGAGTGATTGCTTTCCTTTCGATGGTCCTGATACCCTCCAGCGCTAGCCTCCCCTCATGACGAGATAGAGCCACACCTTTCGGTTCCACCTAAGCCATGTAGTTGACACAGAACTTAATGACTTCTTCGGTTGCATAACCTTCGATAATGCTGCCCTCCGACCGAGATCGATTCCGTACATAGGACTTGAGAATTCCCATGTACTTATCGAACAGGTACATATGACGTAGGAATACATGATCGCATATCTTTATCTCTTTCACAAGGTGAACAATGAGATGGACCATGATATCAAAAAATGACGGAGGGAAATACATCTAAAGATGATATAGAGTCGTTACCACCTCGGCCTGCAAAGTATCTAGTCCTTTAGGATCGATGACCATATGTAACAGCCCAAAATTTTAAACTTGGTTAAAGTTTAAAAACTTATTTGAATCTGTGAATTTTCTGAAATTTTAAAAACTTTTCTTTAAATTATTTAAAACCAAAACAAATTTAAATCCAAAATCTATTAACAAATTTAAGTTGGGATTATTTTATTTAGGTCCAGAATAATGCTAGAGACTTATGTGAATTTTCCTAGAATTTTTGGAACTGAATTACTATATTCTAAAGCCTAGTTGAATTAATCTGGTTATTTAAATTAAGAAATCTAATTAAAATCCTTAAAAATGTTTTGGGCTGAAACCGCCCCGGCCTTCCCTATTCACCGCACGCGCTGACCATTTCGCGGCCCAACACGGCCCACCCGCGCCCCCTCTCCCTCATTCCGCCTTCCCCTCTCTCCATCGTCGGATGCCCAACCAACGGCTCACACGCACCCACGCCGCCCGATTTCTTCCTGGCCGCCCGATGCCGATCCAACCGCCACCGGGTCATCTTCCCCGCCCCTCTTCTACCTCGCGGGGCAGCCTGTTGCGGCCGCCATTGAAGCCCGAGCGGAAGCCCCGCAGCGGCCACCCCAACTACCTCCGCTTCCTCCGCTTAAGCGCGCGCGACCCGCGCCCACCTCCGCACGTCTCCCACGCCCTCTCCCCCTCTTCTCGCGCACGCGGGCACCCAAGCCCGAAATCGCCGTGCACGATCTCGCACACGATCTCGCCGCCCCGGTGCCTCTTCGCGCCTATAAAAGGAACCCTGGGGTTCGCACTGATCACCGCATCCCATAGCCACCACCCACTGCTCCTCTAAAGCTCTAGCGCCGCCGCAATTTGAAGATTGGGATTTTGGCTGCCGCCGGCAAAACCTCGAATTGTGCCGCCGTCGACGTCCGCCTAGCCGCTGTGGACCGCACCACCGCCTTCCCCGTCACCGGAGCTCCCTCGTGCACCCCTTCTTCGCCCCGGAGCGCCTCCAGTTTTCATCACCGACAACCACCGTACTTCCTCCTCCGCTCCGGTGCCAAATCCAGCCACCGCCGTCGACCTCCCGTGCCAAGTCAGGTACCCAACGGTTTGCACTAACCTCCTCGACACATTGCGCACATTCACTGCCGCCGGTGAGCCACCACTCGCCGTGGTCGCCCACACCCGAGGCTTGCCGCCGTCAAGCCCTCGTGGCAGCCCGTGTCATCAGCCATCTCAGCGTCCAGCTCAGCCCGCGCATGCGTGTCATTCCACGGGTTCTTGACTCGAGACCACGTGAGCGTCGTGTACACCCGAGCCCGAAGCCTTCAAAGGACTCGATCCATGAGCACCGAGCCACTAACACGTGGGGCCCACTTGGCGAAATTACTTTAAATTCTGAATAAACTCAGGGCTGATGTCAAGATTATGCAATAAACTAGATTTCCTTTAGAAAAATAATTGAGAAAATGGATTAAATTGCGATTTAGGCTTTAAATTTATAAAATTCATATCTTTTGATTCTTAACTCCAAATTAGGTGATTCCAATTTCTAAAATCTTATAAAATTAATATCTAGCTAGATAAAATATAAATATTTGATTTGGAGTAGGTTTAAACTGTCTGTTTGAATTTAAAATGAATTAAACTACAAGTTTAGGATTAAAATTGTAAAATTCATATCTTTTGAGCCCTAATTCCAAATTGAATGATTCCAATTGCTAAAATCCTAGAAAATTATTATCTAGCTATATAAAATAAAATTATTTCATTTGGATTCAGTTTAATTTGTCTTGTTGAATTTATTTGAATTTCGATTGTTTGTCGTATTTTCACGTTTAGACTACGACGATTCCGGGGAATTTGATTCTTCCGAAGATTTAGAATTTCAAGACTTCAGTGAAGGCAAGTTACACTTTGACCATGTTGCACCTACTATTTTAAAGTTATTTAATTCAATTTTTAAATTTATTATTGCATGCATATTTTTAGTCAATTATTTTAATACCCTGTTTAAATGCTTAGTTATTCCAATTGTTATTGTATGGCCAATTTTGAATATTGAAATGTCATCCCTTTGTCACCATAGATAAATTGTTTGGAAACGCTTAGCAAATGCTTAGACCATGATTTTGATTTTGGGAGGATTTAGCCAAACCATTACAAATTGTTTGAAATTAAATCTATGGTATTGTTTTACCATAGAGAGTTTGTAAAGATGGTTTTCACTAAAATAAAATTAAAATGGTTTGGACTTGGGCGTAACGGATGAAAGGTGGGTGCAGGTTTATGCACGGGTTTAATCTGGTTAGGATTAAAGCCCAGGGTTTGATTTGAAAGACGCCCAAGTCAATTAAGGACCGGCCTTTGAGCGTTCCTTTGCTATGCCTTACCGTACCACCACACGTCCTGTATGGGCAGGACCTGGCTTATTAATTTGGGATACCCCGTAGATATTCGTGCCATTTTGTATGAGTGGGTGTCGGTTAGACTATAGTCCCACCTAGCGCAAGAGGGGGCCCTGAACCTGCGGATGGTTAGTCCAAAGGGGGCGAAACCTTAGTGGGCATGAGTACTATGAGGTAGATCATTGTAAAGGCCTTGTCACGTGCTCTAGGCCGCTTACCTAAGGTAGTGGCGAGGGCATAGATATATGCTTGGATAAACTAGAGGATTCGTGTCTTGTGGGTAAAATTTGTACAAACTCTGCAGAGTAGAAAACTATTTGAATAGCCGCGTCCGCGGTCATGGACATGCTAGCAAAGCCACTTTGAGTTAGACTTGTTTTTGGTTTTAAAATGAATTCAACAGATGTTTCAGGATGGTTAGTCCTGTGGGAAAAATTGGGCGGTTAGCCATCGTGATTGGAGGATATCCATCACCTTTGTTGGAGGTTATCCACGTTATACAATTGTTTTTTTAAAATTATGATTTTAGATATTGTATGAAAATGGCCTTGCAATCTACTATGATTATTTAGTCTAAAACTGCTGCTTTATGCAAAATAACCCTGCCAATGTCCTTTGTTTACCTTATGCATGCATTATAATTCCATATTGGGTGTAACTTGCGAGCACGGTAGTTGTGCTCATGCTTACTTTATGCAACAAAATTTCAGGAGAAGACTACTATCGGGGCGGTGAGGACACCGACACCTAGGTTACGCCTCCGCATTTATTACTGTGGCGGATCGTTCGCCTACTACTACTACTTGCTTTTTACTTCATTGTGTTATTTACTCTTTTATTTGGCTTCATGCCCAATTGTATCGAACTCTGATTTACCATTAATGTAATGCGAGATTTGGTTATGTTATCATTTTTGTAACTGTGTACACCGAAAATCCTGGACTAGTGTATGAACACAGAGGGTTCGGGATCTTTCGTTCCTGGGTCCGACACCATATGAGCAATTGAGTTAAAGAAATAACAAAGCCTCATGATTGCCACTCAGACCTTGTTCGGCAAAATACTCCTAATTGCAACAGGAAGTATCTGTGTCATCAGCACATGACAAACATGAGACTTCATACCAATTAATTTCAAATCTTCTATAGAAACAAGTTTCTTCATGCTGGCAGAGTAACCGGACGGAACTTTCACACCATGCAAGCTCTGGCACAGTTCTTTTCTCTCGGCTTTGGACAGAGTGTAGCAAGCTGGGGCAAGGAACATTCAGCCTTTCTCGGTCTCTTTCGATGCTAACTCGGTCCTTATATTCATATCAACCAAATCACGCTGTGTGTAGACACCATCCTTAATTTTGTCACGAATGTTCAGTAGGAGACTAATCAAGCTACATTCTTCTCCATGTGCATGATGTCGATGCAGTGGTGAACTTCTAAGTGCTCCCAATAAGGTAAGTCCCAAAAATTGATCGCTTCTTCCAGATGTTCTTCTGACGGGTCCTCAATTTACGTCCCTTTCCAAGTACAACATCGATATCCTTAAGCATATCATAGACCTCTTTCTCTCTAAAAGCCCTTGGAGCTGAACCGTCCTCCTTATTTTCGTCGAATTGTTTCTTCATCTTACGGTATGGGTGATACTTGGGAAGGAACCTACGATGACGCATGTACACAGTTTTGCATGAGTTGTTCAGCCACACACTCTCGGTATTATCTAAGCAGTGCGGACAGGCTTTGGATCCTTTTGTACTGAACCCCGATAGGTTACCAAGGGCAGAAAAATCATTGATGGTGCAAAACAACATGGCACACAAAGTGAAGTTCTTTTGTTAGTACGCATCCCACGCCTGTACCCCTTTGTTCCACAGTGTCACAAGATCTTCCAACAATGGTGCTATGTACACATCAATATCATTCCCAGGTTGCTTCAGCCCTTGGATAAATAGTGACATCAAAATGTACTTTTGCTTCATATACGGCCAAGGAGGAAGATAGTACATACATAGATTTACGGGCCAGGTGCTATGTCGGCTGCTCATGTTACCGAAAGGATTCATTCCATCTGTACTCAACCCAAACCTTATATTCCTCGGTTCCGCACCGAAGTCTTTGAAGCTCCTATCTAAGTTTATCCACTGGGCAAAATCAGTAGGGTGTCTTAGTTTTCCATCTTTCTTATGCTCCTCCGAGTGCCAACGCAGCAATCTTGTCTACTTTCGGTTTGCAAATAAACGCTTCAAATAGGAAATTACAGACAGATACCACAACACCTTAGTAGGAGGTCCTTGCTTCACGTCGGTGCCCTCGCCGTCATCGGAGTGATTCTTACGCTTGTATCGGAATGCTTCGCACACTAGACATACATACATGTCTGCATACTCTTTACGGTAGAGGATACAATTGTTCAGACATGCATGTATTCTTTCTACTTCCATTCCCATTGATAAAGAACCTTCTTGGCTTGGTAGGTGGTTCTGGGCAATACGTTTCCCTCCGGAAGGATGTCCGCTAGGAGACCTAACAACGCCGTGAAACTCCTGTCAGACCAACCGTTGCTTGCCTTCAATTTCAGTAGTTCAAGCACGGATGACAACCTTGTGTATTCCCACTTGCACCCTAGGAACAAAGGTTTTCCTGAGTCCTCTATTAAGTTCTCGAATTTACCAAACTCCCTCTCACTATAGTCCCCTTCTGCAATGCGTAGCATCTGATCTAGATTGTCGTCGTGCGACCTACCCTCATCGAAAGCACAGTCCACATTCGGCATATCGTTTTCTCCCTCGACGATGTTACTACCTTCTGGTATAATCTGCTCTTCACCATGACTGGTCCAACATGTATACTCCTCTTTGAAGCCCCTTCGAATCAAGTATGCTTCGATCTGCGCTGGGTTGGTAAATATTTTTAGATTATCACAGTCAATACATGGACAGTACATAAATTTTATCCCCTTTTTCAACATATCCTGCTCGGTAACTCTTTTAAAAGCAGACACGCCATCAATGTACTCTTCACTCACACAGTTCTCAACATACATCCAGCTTCGGTCCATCTAAGCTACGCACGTAACAAACTAGTGTTAAATTAGATTAATGCACGCAACTACTCTTCCTATTGACCAAACATACTACAAATTGAATATCGATTAACCTAGGACAAATATAAAGGATTACAGATCGTTACCCTTGGAGCTCACAACGAAGATCTCAAATATCCCGCGAGATCATCCTCTCTTTCTTCCTTCTTTCCTTCTCCTCCCTTCCTGCTTCATTTGATATAGTCAGAACTAAGGCTCACTATGATGTAAACGCTACAATTTTACACAATATAGGACAAGTCAATGTATATATACATGCTGCTCATCGTTCTATTGTAAATCTTAACTGCCAATAACCTACTTGGATGATAAACCTAGCTGTCATTGATCTTTCTAGATTACAATGCATATAATTAGAAGCAAATACTAACCTTAGATCATTAAGAACAAATAGATCTACAAGCACACATCCAAATCTACAATATTAATTTCTTTCACCAAACACCCCAGAGCCAGCCGACCGCTTCCTTCAAAGTAGCTGCATATCAGAGACATATCTCATTATAGACAGATCTGTCAGGACGACCAGATATTTAATGGCGTATATCAGAGACAGATCTCACTACGGTATTTAAAACCGTCTGTGATACCTACCATAGACGGTTCTTAACAAGAACCGTCTGGGATATGCTCCATTAAATATATGGTCATCCTGACAGATCTGTTTGTAGTAAGATCTGTCTCTGATATGCAGCTGGTTTGAAGAAGACGGCGAGTACGCCTAAGAAAGCAACTAAGCCCATCACGAAGCATGATTTTTTTCAGGGGTCGTCCACCCAGCATGAGGTGATGAGAGTTGCCACAGCCTACTTCATCGAACCTGCACAAACTGGAGTGTATGATTTGTTTCGTTAGCATTCTCTCTTGTGTGACCAGTCCCTACAAGTTCAAGACGCATGGCTGCCAAGAGAGCTCAAAGAAATCATACACTCCAGTGTGTCAGGTTCAATGAAGTAGGCCGTGGCTGTTGTCTCATCCTCATCATGCCGCGTGAACAACCCCCGCGAAAAAAATCATGCTTCGTGGTGGGCTTGGTTGCTTTCTTAGGCATACTCGCCGTCTTCTTCAAAGCAGCCACATATCAGCCAGTTCTCACTTTTGTGAGGACCCCTGGTATTGAATATATTCCAAGTTACAGAATTACACCCGAAAACATAATTTTCGACAAGGAATAAACCCAATGCCAGTCTCCCGGATATATGTCTTACAATAGTTCCCAAGATCAAAGGCTATTGTACATATATCCTAAACAACATTGTACCATGTCATACAAGGCATACAATGTACATATAACATAGCAAAAAAGTAACCGACCAGCAGCATTTAACAGAAGTTTTAGCAGCGGAAACAAAAATATAAACAGCAAAAGTTCCAACTAGTTTGCCCATCACCCAATGGCAACTGAGTGGAGGATAGAAATAGCTTCACTCGTTAGCGTTGCCCTGATCGGTGCTAACTGGTAGTTCGTACATGTAACCGTCCTCACCTGCAACAAGTGGTTAAAGCACCTGAGTACAAAAGGTACTCACAAGAGTTACACAAAACTACTAAAAGAAAGTGTTTAGTAGCACCTATCCAAAGGATTAGAATTTGTACATGCTTAAGTCTGACAACAGGAAGGTTATAGTGGCAATAGTTTTGCACAAAGCAACCAGTTTTACTCCTATACTTACCAAATTTTGCTAAGGCAGTTTTATAAACAAGTTTGGACTTAAAACATTAAGTAAAAGAGAAATTTAATCACAAACAATAATAAAATCAAAGTGGCTGTCCACTTTGACCAAATAACAAGCATGAATACCCTTCATGCCGAAACAGTAAACCCATAATACAAAATTTTTCAAAGTCTATACTGAGTTGTCCATCAAACATGTGTTGTCCGTATCCGTGGACACGGCTATTCGAATAGTTTTAACCCTACAGGGGTGTACATCTTTACCCACACGACTTAGTAAGCCCGTAAGCCTTCGGATGCCTCCGAATGATGACACACTTCCTTTGGTATGCTGGCCGGGTAAACTAAGATTTGGTATTTTTCAGCAAGTTGACATTATTGAGTTGATTTACCCATGTGCGACTAATCCCGCTTAGTACAAACGACGGATAGCGCCTGCTAACCGGGGCACACATGTTGTGTCGGGAAAGCCGATTCAATGAATAGAAATTAAAATTGTGCTCTCCTGCACATATAGAATTGAAATCGGAGCCCTACGAACACGTGAACTTCACAAATGTCCTCACTCCACCAGTTCCTCAACTCAATAACATCAGTCCCTTACTTAACCAAGCAACGCCCACACACCGCATGTGGAAGTACGTAAGGTACTTGAATTGATAGGTCAAAGTTCGGTCCTTACTGATCCGGATAAGACTACCACATTTCCCAAATCTTGTGCACGAAGGCACCATCACTAGCATCCACTTGTACAGATCTAAACCAAATTGTTATCAAACAAAATTAACTAAATTTTCAGTTTTAACCAAACTGACAAAGAAATTAGAAATAAAAAAGGTGTCTCCTAGGTCTGACAAGATAAGCTTATCAAACATCTAACGTTTTACAGACTTGCAAGGCTAAGCAAAAATCTTCAGAACACTCTACTAACACCAGATTTCTATCTAAAGCATAAGTGTATGAGTTTGATTAAGGATAAGCCACAAAGATGGGGATGTAACTAACACACAAGGTACTGATACTTCAAAAATAGCATGCACACAATTATCAGTGCATTTCAAAACACTTAATTATCAAAACTGGGATGAAAATGGTGCAAGAGGATGCTTGCTTTGGTAATAAACCACTTGTTCAGATTTTGGAACCTCAGGAATAATTTCACTCACGTCGGTACAATCAGATCCTAGAAAGAACAAGATCAAATGAATATCCAGAAACACTGACAAGTACCAAAAATGCTGAAAAGGTGCATGATCAAGTACTGATGTACAAACTAACAAAATGCTTAAGCTATAAACTATCTTTAGTAAAGGTAATAACCCAGGTCAACACTTTCCAAAATTAACTGACAAGGATTAAAGGCTAAAGGCTTTGCTTACAAAGTCTTTGTCGGCCGGTCCGATAATAGAGCATAATGATCGTGCACAAATCTGACAAAAGTGATTATGCCGATTGACACGCACAATAAGCAAAAGACTTTTGCTTATGCTATTAGGGTTTAGTAGGAGTCTACCTGAGCTTAAGAGATGGTCGGAAAAACTCAGGAGCTTGCCGGCGATATGAAAGACCAAAAAGAGACAAGATGATCTAGAAATAGATATGAAATCCTGGACAAAAAGATCACCAGTGAATGGTTGAACTGGCTCTAATAGGTCTAGGTGAGGGTACTGCTGAAAGGAATTGAGATAAAACTCACCACACCGGAGATGGAGACGAAGGGGACGATTTGGCCGAAAACAGAAGATTCTCAAAATTCAACCAACCTGTTTGACCAAAGGTGAAATTAACTGAGGGGTTTTGCTCCTTAGATCATATGATACGATGTGACGTGAAAGAACTAAGGAAAAGCTCACCGGAGCGAAGAATTCACCAACGATGGTGCTCCGGACGCGCTCTGGACAGCCCAATGGACAAGCTCATGTTCTCAATCTACAAGCAATGCCAAAGACTCCCATTAACAGGATGAACAAAGCATTGAAAGAGATGAACAAAGGCGCAAGAATGAGAAGGATACGCCGGAGATGAAGAAGAAATCACTGCGGCATCAACTTGGTCGAAAATGTGAGCTAGGGTGTTTTTATATCCATCTCGCCGGAGAAGAAAGAGGAAAGCTCGTGTGTGTCAACAAGGCAGCAAAATGGTGCCAAGTGGCAAATGCATGCTGCAAAATGCACGGCGCAACGCTACCTCAACGATGATGTGCTCGATTTTGGCTCAATGGCGCGGAGAAGACGAAGATGAGCCACTGACATGCGGGCCCCACTTTCAGTTTCAGCGAAGATACAACACAGTGAACTCAAACAAATGTTGATCGTCTGATTGTAAATGAACGGCTTAGATTGAGTGGGACGTTCGGATGGTCCAAACGGCCCAACTCATCTTGACCGCACATTTAAAATCTAACGGCTCTGGAAAAGTGCGCGCTTGATAGTTCAAACGATTAAAAGAGACACCATTGGATCTGAAACCAACGGTTGAGATCAATGGGTTGTTCGGATGGTCCGAACGGCCCACTCAATGAGGACGGTACGATCTAAATCCAACGGCTCCTAATCAAGGCGCGTTTGGACGGCCCGAACGACCCAATTGATCCTGGTGGTTGAATTTAAATCTAACAGCTCGCGCACGCGTTGGGCTTTACCAAATGAAAATGGCATGGCCTGATAAAATGCGGACAGTACGATTTAGATTTAACGACCCAGATTGCAAGGTACGTTCGGATGGTCCGAACGTCACACTTGATCTGATCCATTGAGTTTAAATCTAATGGTCCAGAGATAAGGCGCACTTTGGTTTCAAAACCAATGAAGGTGGCGCGTCCAATTTGGATTGGACGGTGAGGATCACATGGCGCATTCGGATGGTCCGAACGGGCCAATGCATCAGGACGGTCCATTTGGAAATCAACGGTGGAGATTGCGTGGATTGTTCGGATGGTCCGAACGTCTCAACGCATCTAGTTCGTTTGCTTAGAAATCGGACGGCTCACGTACAAAGGGGTTGGCTGAGTCCTTTGAACGTGACTGGGTCGGTCCAATTGGCTCAAGGTTGAGTCTAACTAGGCTGGCTCGAGGTACTACAGTGCCAAAAGGCTTGGGACTGGGTCTAAGGTTGACCAGACCCCAAAATTAAACTTCAAAAGGTTTGACCAGAGGTTTGAAAATACCAAATAAATTTATAAAAATACGAAAATTTTCAGAGAAGCTACTGGGATGATATAGATCCCAAATAAATTTTGAAAACCACTGTTCAAGATTTAAAATACTTAATTAAATACTTTGACCGAAGAGGTTCAAATAGAGAACAAAGATTTTTAAAAAGGTCAAAGTAATTTATCTAGTGTTTGATAAAAATACTTCCCCGGCCTCAATACAAGCATTGACTTGCAATTTCTTTTGAAGCTTCAAAACAAGTCTTAAGCTTGGGTCAAAATGGAAGTTTTTAAATTGTAACAGGATGCTCATGTTTTAAAAATGACCAGAAATGCTATGAAAAGCATTTTATTACTATTCAATAAAACTAGGGCTGTTACAACTATAGACATATCACAGATGGTTCTTGTTAATAACCATCTGTGATACGTATCACAGACGGTTTGTTCCACTAAACTGTGTGTGATATATAATTATCACAGATTTTTTTAACAAGAATCGTCTGTGATAAATAGACAACACAGATGGTTCTTTTTAATAACCGTTTGTGATAATTATATGTCATAGACTGTTTTATTTTATAACCATCTGTGATACATATCACAGACGGTTTGTTCCACTAAACCATCTGTGATAGTTTTCTATAGCCAAAAAATATTCGCATGCCAGTATAAGTACCATTCCTAAGCTTTCTCATCTTCTTCTAGTACTTGAGCTCATCTCTTTCTCCTCTCATCTCCTTCTAGTCTCACCTCACCTCATCTCCTCCTCCTGAGTGAGTGCCATGTCTGAGGCGTTGAGCTCACCGAATCGGAGGGCCCTAGCGCTAGCCACTGCTAGGCAGATGGATTGCCCTAACTGCCGTGTGTAAGCAAATGTGTTCTATGCCAACATTGAGAGAAATAGTGGCCGAGTGTTTTACAAATGTCCTTATTTCTCAGTAAGTAAACTTGAGTTTGATTTCTTGCGGTTTAGATGTTTCTCCAGTAAGTATGAAATGTGTGTGTTGTTTTGGCATTTGTACGGTTTTATAGGCTGGAAGATGTCAATATTTTCAGTGGGCAGACACTATGGATAGAGCAAGGGAGCACAACAATACAGGGCAAAGGATGGATTCTGGGCTGGAGCAGAGAATGGAAGTTGTGCTGGAGCAGAGGCTAAACACACTAGAGTTGAAGATGGAGCGCATTCTGGACCATATCAAGTGGCTGGAGAAGAATGTGTGTGTGTGTGTATCATTGTTGTAATTTATGGCATATTTGTGAAGTAGCTGGTTTCCTGTAGTTGTATGCAAAATAGACTTTGTTCATTTCAATTTAAATTGTTCAGTTCAGTTCAGATCAGATGTTTGTCAATCATTGTAAGGAAACCTGATTCAATCAACATTACAAGTCCATATAAGTGCAAATGACATGTTCAATTCAGTTTAGTTCAGTTCAGAACACATGACATTACAGTCCAGAAACCAACATGACATTAAGTCCAAAAACCAACATGACATTACAATCCAGAAATCATCTACAAGTTCAGTTCAGAGCAGTTTAGTGACCACATGACATTACACTTCAGAGCACATAACCACATGACCACATGACATTAAGTTAGTACATTACATGACCACTGATCAGTACATTACATCACTAATAATCAAGAAGTATCCTTTTGCTTCTAGTCCCCATTGCTGGACTGTCGGGTGCAGCCTTGTTGGAGTTCTTGCTAGCCTTGTGTTTTCCTTTGCCCTTGTCACTTGCAAGTGGTGGTGTCTGTTCCCTTGGAGCTGGCAGTGGAATTACCACTAAACCGCCTGTGATAGTTGCATCTATAGCTAAAAATGTTCAAGAAACATGTTTTCTCGCTCAGTATTCGCGTACGTAAGGTAGTCTCGAAGAAGGGTACCAAACGAATAATGATTGCTGAGAAGCTTGTTGAACGAATATTTAATTAGTGAAGAATATTGATAAAAATGGCGAAGAATTATATTTGAATATTTGCTAAAACTATACTAAAATTGCTAATATAATTAGTGAAGAATATTGACAAAAATAGCGAGAAATTATATCTGAATATTTGCTAAAACCGCTAATATTACAACAATATGCTTTAACTATGATTATTACAGCTGAAATTATATCTGAATATTTGCTAAAACTGCTAATTTTACGACAAGTAGTTCTTCACCTGTGCAAAGAACTTGGCGTACTCATGCCTAATCCTACATTCGTCGCAGTAGAAGACAAAGTTGTCATCCCACCATTCTGCGGACGCCAGAGTCGGTGCTCGCGAATCCTCAACAGCGCCAAAACCCAAAACCACTGCGGCTCGGCCATCTTACTCCATGTCACCTACTGAACCACGTCCGCAGCGAGCCTCTGGCACCGCTTGCACTCCCGGTTGGTCCTCTTGGCCGTCTCGCACCCGTTGCCACTACAACATGAACACCCCTTTAGCAATGCATATATGCGTTGGTAGAAGTCTAAATAAATGTTGTTAGGGTCTGTACCAACGTATTTAGTATGCGTTGCCATTGAGGCCGTTGCAAGAGTCTATTACAACAGATAAACAAGCGTTGGTAATAGATATGAATAGGCGTTGCGAAGTAGCAACGGATATAGTCAGGTTGTAACTACACTTGTATGCGTTGGTACTTACCATGCATAGATGACTTTTACTATTTTTACAATGGAAATAATTATATTGTCACAACGTATAGAAGCGTTGGTATTTACCATACAAATGATTTTTGCTATTTTGACAACGGATATAATTAGGTTGTTGCAACGATTATAAATGTGTAGAAATCAAAGTAAAAAAAATATTATCAGTTGTAGCATGGTAAAAAAGAACACTCATATATTAAAAAAAAATTGTTGCATTACATAGAGAACCATTCACATAAGACATGATATAAATATTTTGCTTGAACATCATTTCCTAACATAATGAAATCTAAACATAATGAAAATTATCTGCCTATGTCACCATTCTCCACCTTCATTCAACATATCATCCATTTATCTTATCAACCTATAATGAAAAATTGAAGTCCATTAATGCACCATTAGGAAGAAACAAAATCACAATATTAAAGTACTTGCCATTGAATATATGAAATCCAAACCTTTCATCATCTTTTTGTTCATCCGATTGGAACTGGCTGGCGAGTGGTCTGCAGCATCTGGGATATCCCAGGGATCTAGAGCTCTGGTTGGTTTATTTATGGCAAGAGAAGGTTGCTCCCCTCAGATTAGATGAATCACTATGCCTACTGGTACTTGCGTGATCTGTTAGAAGAAGAGAAGGAGATATGTCACTGTCAATTTTGTTTCAAACAATAAACTTATTAAGCTAGAGAAGCACATCTATATTCATATGCTTGTGGTGACCTTGTCGAACCGATTGTTCCTATCGATTCTTAGAAACTCTATGCCCTCCTCGGCCGCTTTACAAAAACGTGAAGTACACAAAGCTTAAAGTCGTAAGCATCCATTCTCGAGTTGCCTTCCTCAAGGAAAGGCTACATATCATACTAAGCTACACCGTGATAAGACACTTTAGGTTCCTTAATGAAGTCGTGGATAGCCTTTTCTAATTCAACAATATTCAATCTCGGTTTGTCCACTAGAACACAAATTTTTTATGGACATGGATCCTACACACAATCGCAATCAACGCAGAAAATGTATTTATCTCTCGGCAAAACACACAATATGATGTCCTCAAAACATACCATGTGGTGTTGCAAGCTCTTGAAATCGAGATAGACCTTGAGCACTCGAGAAGGACATCACCACCTCTTCCTCCATTGCCACTGCATGTTTTTAAGCAAGGAACACCGATTAGGATCCTTTGCTTTAGATTGTGAATAATACAAATACCAACGATTTGTTAAATTAAACTAACTAGCGAGGAACTAACTTTGACCAACTTAAATAGGGAAGCACTAAAACATTTTGTAGTAGTGCAAACGACACATTATAAACCTCTCATTTCGCACCACCTCGGCATGTGGAGCTCATCAAATAGAAATGGCATGAATCGACAAAATCGGAAGATCAATCAACATTACCGGATGTTATAGTCTTACGCTAACAAATAGTTGGACGGTTGAATTGAGCAGAACCAAAATATTTGTATCGAGAGTCGATCGAGGAGCTTGGTTGATCGGCAAAGTAACTAAAATGGGAATCGAAAATGATCCTAATGAAGCAAACAAGCCAATATAGCCTAAACTAGAACTAGTACCACATCTTTGGTTTCATGATATATATGTATTTGCACGAGCGATTACTGCAACAGGAGTTCTCACCATCGAGGCTCGCCTCGTGATCGGACTGGGCGCTGAGGCGATCACGCCGTTGCCTGCCACCACCCTTGGCACGCAGACGGAACACATCCCACCATGCCTCGTTGCACCAACCAATAGCGCATACACAATACAAAGATACCTCTGTAAGTTTAATGTCGATCCTTTGTAGCAAAAGAATCTCAACCTTGACACAAATTTAAATGTACAACACACACCGTGCGCTGGTTGGGAACTAGACTTGGCATGGTATGAATGTAAATTCGAGGTACAGATGAAACAACAAGAACTGATAATCTGAAGATGCATATGATAACATTAATCCTCAGTTCAATACTGAAATTAAAAACAGTATCTACTGATTTCTACAGCAAGATCACAAATGACAATATTCATCCGAGAACTAGCAAGAATTCAAGATGATGAACAATCTGAAGATGCTAAAGCTTAAACCATATCTTGATTATGCCAAAAACAACCAGAATTAACCATATTAACTCATAACTGAGATTAACTTAAGATGCGTCTCAAGATACATGAACAATCTGTAGATCAAAAAACTAAACCGCAAATTGAAACTTTATGCCACAAGCTTAATCCACAAAAAAATATTGATGCTCGCGGCATGGGGCGCAAAGAGGCGGCGGTTATGAAGCTTCATTAGGCACTGGATGGATGGCGTCTTGCAGATGAGAAGGCACTAGAATCCGGAGGGCGGCGGTGGCTTGCTTTAGCCGGCGGGAGCCGGAGGGCGCTCGGTCGCACTAGGAGGCGGCGGAATCCGGAAGGGCGCTCAGCGCATGCGGAGGCGGTGAGGAACCGAAGGCGCTCGGCGACACGGAGGTAGCTGCGCATACGGCGGCGGAATCCATATGGTGCTTGGCGACGCGGGCGGCAAGACGCGGCGGCAAGACGATCTGAGCGCCTGAGGCTCGCATAGGATCCCGCCAAGGGGAACGCGCAGCAGAAGGAAGGTTAGGGAGGGGAGGGGAGGGGAGGGCAGCGGTGGGTGAGGGTCATGCTCGTGCGTGGAGGCAGGCGGCGATGGGAGGGGCGTGGCTGGCGTGTGCGGCGGTTTGGATCTATTTTAGAGGAAGAGAAGGAATGAGATGTGGGTGGGTGGGTGGGTGGGGGTTGGGGGGATGGGAAGCGTTCCGTGGACTCAACAATAGCTTAGATGCGGACAGATTTTTCTTTGGACAATGCTTATGCTTTCCGTTGTGAGATTTACGTTGCTATATGTATGTTTTTGTTGTAGTGCGCCAGCCAGCTCACTCTCGACCTGGCTGATACAGTGCTTCCCAACATCGCACTCCTCACCAACCATGTATAGGAGGAGGACGAGCACGTAGGCTGTTGCATTGTGGCCAGCGATGGCTGCCCGTTTGTGGCACACGAGGCCGCGCTGCATGTCCTGGTGCACAAAGACGAGAGTGAGGCTGATGATAAAGCATGCCTCTAGGTTGCCAGCGTTGGCCAGGTGGTTGATGACAGCGAGGTAGCACTCGTTGTCCAGCCACTTCATCGCCTCCTCCCGCTCTAGTGCCATGCGCCTCCCCACGGTGTGCTCCTTGGACGCCTTGTACATGGCCTTGCACGTGGCTCGTAGGCTACAGAGATCAACCATGGGCTGAGGAGAGCTCGAGGCTATGAGGCCGACGAAGTTGATGACGACATCGTAAGGAAGAGCGATGGCGATCGTCGACCTACTCGCCTTGGTCCTCGCCATCATGGTCCCTGTGCTTACCATGGGGCGCGACGGTCTGTGAATTTTCAATACTACAGTGATCGAGTTTTTTTAATTCTACTGGTTGTTGATGGAGGGTGCGAAAGACATGATCATTCTTTTCAAACGTATCACAAACTGAGACGAAGAGACACATCGTAACGTCAGCGCGTGAGACGAAGAGATGCATTGCGTGGGAGCCGAAGCAGCTTGAACATATCATATACGGTTCCAACCAGAAACCGTCTGTGATACCTATCATAGACGGTTATATTTAAAAACCGTTTGTGATAATTATATATCACAAACGATTGTTGTTAAAAACCATCTATGATAATTATATATCATAGACTGTTGTATTTCATATCCATCTATGATACATATCATAGATGGTTTGTTCCACTAAACCGCTTGTGATAGTTTCTTCTACAGCTAAAAAATATTCTGTTTTTTTGCCTAGCATCGGGAGTAAATATGTATGACTTGTTTTTCACCATAGAGATAAAAGACAGTAAGATAAGCACGTTATTCAGTAAACATGTTTAACATAGACAGTAACTTAACTTAAAACTGGATTTTTTAATCATGTTTTGTATTTACATATGGCCAAACAGCGTGACCAGTCGCTTCTTACAAAAGATTTTCTTAAAAAAGTAGAAATAAAAAAAAGATGAACTTATTTCATGCAGCCCAGGTAGACTGCTATCTTCGTCTTCAATTCTTCATAGACGACGTGGTCAACATCGGAGGATTCGGGGTCAGCTTAGGTTCCCCGAAACACGTCTGTCTGTTGACGCGCTCATTGGAGAGCTGTCTAAAGACGCTCTGACTCAAGGACCAAGTAGAAATGCACCGAGAGGCTCAATTCCCTCGCTTGAGGTGTCTCGGCATGGTCTACTCGATCGGCCGCCGTCTCGATGTCGCATTCCTCGAGGACTACGTTAATGGCGAGGTTAGCTCGTCGAAAGAGGGAGACCACCCAGAAGACGTGGCGGAAGAGGATGTCAAGACGGCGGAAGGTGGCCATCATATGCTTCGGCATAACCTCCGCCAGAGGATGGAGGACCTTCCGTAGCATCTGCCAGTGTACGGCCGGCGAGGTGCTCATACAAAATCGCCAAGTAGGCCATCAACGCCGCGTTAGGGGAGAGAGTGGGGAGCCATTGTTTTTTTTTTAACTCTACTAGTTGTTGATGGAGGGTGCAAAAGATAGTAGAGCAATGTGGGGATTCATTTTCGACAGCGGATGATGATTCTTATAAAACCGTTGGCGCGCGAGATGAAGAGACACATCGTAATGTCGGTGCGTGAGACGAAGAGACGCATCACGCGGGATCCAAGAAGTGGCATTGATGCGTTAAGAGATCACATACCCTTCCAACTACAAACCGTCTGTGATACATAATTATCACATACGGTTATTGTTAAGAACCGTCTGAGAATTATCACAAACGGTTATTTTTAAGAACCGTCTGTGATGTTTGCAATTATTATAGACGGTTATGTTTCAGAACCGTCTGTGAATTATCACAGACGGTTCTATTTAAAAACAAGCTGTGATAATCACGTATCACAGACGATTCTAGCCATCGCTAGTAACATAGACGGCCGCGCTTTTAAAACCGTTTATGATAATTACAATACTGGCGGTTATAGAGAATCGTCTGTGATGAGGCGTCTAGTATAACCCTTTTTGTAGTAGTGAGAGGACCGGCGTGGTGATGGCGAGGGCGACGTGGTGAGTCGGTGAGGACAGGTGGGATCATAATGCAATAGACAACTATATGATAATGCTAATACAAGAGCAAGAAATCATAATGAAATATCGATTCTTGAAAGACGGAAGTTAGAACACATATGAAAGGCTAGACTAGAGCCGATGTCACCATCCATTGGATCTGCATCCTTAATAGTTAAATAGGCATTAATATCCTAAACAATTAGGAATAAGGTAGAGCCGCTTACATCGTCTCAAACACAAATTGTGATGTTAATAGAATCCACACTCTCTCTAATCTTACTCATAAATTCACACGCCAAGATCAACTAATCTATCTAATCACCATGACTAAATAGATAGCTAGCATGCAACAGTATTAGAGCCATGATAATTAAAACATTACGCAATGAAACAATCATCCAAAACAAAGATGCATACATAACTCAAGACACCGTAGCAAAGCCTTAATAGATGAAGTGCAGATGAATGTTTACAACCAGGAAAATTACAAAGACCATGAATCTCAGCAGCCTTCAAACGTTGGAGAGGGCACCGCTTCTTGGTCTTGGGTTCATCGCTCGATCATTTTTGTTTGCTTCGATTGGAATACCCTTTCGAGCTCCTTACATCTTTGTCGGTGATGGCGAGGACCTCCTTTGAATTCTTTGACTGCATCTTCTTGCCTTTATCAGTATTGTTCTTGGGTTTATCAGGCCTCTTGTCCATCTTTTTATCTTTGCCACGTTCCGGTTTTGAACATCCCTTTCCTCGATCAGTGGCCCAGTTCCATTCAACTGCCTTGCTAGCAGTGGCATACCGACCAACCATGTCAAAGAGCCCAAGAATGGTTCATACTCCTGCTTGAAAGCTCGAATCATAGATGAATTGGAAATTTCAGGAATGGTATTCCAAACTTGGCTAAATCTCTTAATAATTTGGCATAGAGTCTCGTTAGGCTCTCGATGAAAGCGATGCAGATCATCTTCGTTTCCCGAGGCACTCATAAGTACCCTAGAAGTTAGTAAGCAACTGGTTGCAAAGCTGTTCCCATGTGTAGATTGATCTAACCGGTTGGTTGAGTAACTAAGACCGGGCGGATCCTTCAAGAACAGCTGGCAGATAATTCACCATGACCCAGTCATCTGCTCTTGCTACCTGTATGGCAGTTGTATATATCTACAAAAACTCTAAGAGATTTAGAGTTCCATCAAACTTTTCAAGATTAGCCGGTCGGAATTTATCCGGCCAACAAACAGCTTAAAGGCCTGAGGAGAAAGCGAGACAACCGGTTACGGCTGTCTAACGGCTCCTTTGCATGTAGACATGATTATAATTGTTTGGTGACTAGTTGCGACGGTACCCTGAAGTGGGGTTGCTTGGTTCCAGCCTCTCATGAACACTGATTATGTAATCTTGTTCAACTTCATCATCAAATCGGTCGCCAAGATCTTCGAGAGAAATACGTTCACATTGACGATCATGCCTTGCTGACTGGTTTTGAGCAGGAGGAGGATGTTGGGTCCTATTATTTTGAACCTACGGTTGTCAATTGGACCCTCGACCGGCTCATGGAGCAATAGGGTTTCCTTGATTTCCCCTCCCATCTAGATGTTGTTGAAGATCTTCCTGTTAATAGTATGTCATAGTGTGACTACCTTCCCGATCGGCCTAAAACTTTCCAACCACTCGATGGTAGCTTTAAGAACTTACACACTTTGTGTTGTAAATGCATCATAACCCGGGACTCTACCTAGCTCTGCATCAGGATTCTCAATGATATTAGTAATCAACTAAAGGTTTTGAGCGGTTATTGACCGGTAGTGGACTTGATTCGGAAGTTGATGTCGACGTTGTAACCGTGGTATGGACAACAACACTGGGTTGGAGCACGATCGGGTGGCCTTGTAACATCCTAATTTTTGAGTTTTCAAAATTCTTTTGTGTAGTTTAGCTCTTTGAAAACTTGCACAAATTTTATTTGAATTTAATAAGCTAAATTGGGAATTTCAGAAGTCCAAATGATTTAATGCGAAAAATCCAAACATCAATTAATTACAAAACAATTTTATTTGAGTTCCTTGTGCCGGGAAGTATTTTTCAAATTTTTCTGGAATTTTTCCATGTTCATTTGTTATTTTTCTTGGCCTTTTATATTTTTTGGCATTGTTTTAAATTAAAAAAACTAATTTAAAAATCACTAGAAGGCCAGTGGGCCGCATTCCCTCCGTGGCCCATGTCTCTATTTTCTTTCCTAGCCCGACAGCCCACTCGTGCGCGCACCGTCGTAGCCCAACCCTACCGGGCAAAGTTTCCTCACCGCAGCCCAGCCCGGTCCGCGTTGCTCACTGGTGGGTCCCACTTATCAGGGCACCCGTCTACATCTCCAACTAGGACTCATTTCGCACGCCATCTCCATTCGGGACTCTACCTCTTTGTGCTATTTAAAGCGGCCCTGACCCTCAGTTTTTACACCCCGCAACTCGCTGCACCCGGAAACCCTAGTCACCACCCCGTTCGCACCTTGAAGCAGCCGAAATCACAAAGGAGAAGCCGAACACCGCTGTTGTCTTCATCGCCATCGGTGAGCCCTAAGCCTTGTTGTTGTCACCTTCATCTTCGCCGCGTCCCAATCTACTCTGCCCTCTCATCGGTTTTGCCGGAACGCCTCTGTAGCTTGTCATCGTCGAAGCCGTAGCATCGCCGCAGCTCAAACCTCGTTGTCGGCCATCCTCGTTGTTGCTCGGCATCCGTGCACCGCCAGGTGTGTTTACTTTCATCTTCTCTACCAACCTACCACTGCAAGCCCGTCGAACCGTCGTCATTTGTCATCGATCCTTCGTTCATGAGCCACCACCACCGCTGAGCCGATGTGGCAGCCGCGTGTCCGCCACGTCAGTCGCCACCTCAGTGCTCGTGCACGTGTGTCATCCACGTCAGCCACCTACGTGTCACCCACACCCAAAACCTTAGATCCATCCCACGTGGACCTAGTCCACGGTGCACCGAGCCTTTGACGTGTGGACCCTACATGTCAGTCCTATTCCACAGACCCAGTCCACCGTAGACCCGTGAACCCGGTCCATAGACCGTGGGTCTGTCAGTGCCTTATCCTATTTTCCATAATTAATTTTAATTTTTGAAAATCCCTTTTCCAATTGGGTCCCACCTGTCAGTCTTCTCTCTCTCTTTTATTTATTTCCCAAATTTCTGAGACGACCAACTTCCAAGCGCCCGTTCTTCTTCATACGATCTCTGATTGAGCCCATTCAAGTTTCTAATTTCATATAAAATTTAATTCTACCTTCAAATAGTTTTATTATAATTTTTGGAGTTTGTTTTGGTCTCGTTTTGTATTTATTTGTGTTTCTTCTCTCTCGTTGTGTAGACGTTGATACTTTAGGAAATTACGAGGAAGGGGGATTTGCTCAAGATCAAGACCAAGACCAAGACTTGTTCCAAGGCAAGTTGTGCACTGGTCATATTGCACCCAGTTTTACAAAACTAATTTGATTTAAATTATTGCATGCTAATTCAATTATCAAATGCTTTATTATTTTGGAATTATTTTTGAACCTACTTTATTATACTCACCTTATGAATTGTATTGCCATGATCATTTGTCACCCTAGCTCGATTAACTACTAGTTGGTATTATCATAGCACCATGGGTTGGTTAGACACGATTAGTATGGTTAGCTTGGCAATAGGTCTTTGATATCATTTTGACATGTGACACTCATACTTGACTAAGTTATTACATAATGTATTTGTGAAAACGTTGTGTTGTATGTTGTCACCTGTTGATGGCATGTGTTGCGCTTAATCAACAGGGTGGGAAAAGATTTAGACTAGGGCGAGTGGGAAGTGCTTTGTGAATTGGTGGACTTTGTAACACCCTAGCCCAACATGAGCCTATAATGCTACTAAACCAACAAAACCGAAAACTAAACTATAATTTTTTTCTCTAAATTTTAGCAAAATTTCCTTTGAAACATTGACCATTGAAGGGGTTCAAAATAGACTAACAAGTATATGAGCATGATAACCATGTTGCAAAATTTAAAACATAACCATAACAGCCCACACGAAAGAACCGACCATCTCTACTACAAAGGAAACAATTTCACCTCGAAGGGTGAACACAATTGTAAAACAAATTCACTAGTAAGGTTTCTCCAATTAAAACTAAAAGTGCTAAATTATTATACATGGTGAATATCAACGTGTAGTGCACCAAAATTTCTATCCCATTCCCATGCATGACACCTTTCCAGCAAGTACAAAAAAAAACATAAGCAACAAGTGTGAGTCATTAACTCAGCAAAGTACAATCAAGACGATAAACAAAACCTTATAAGCAGATATTGAACATAAATATTGCCACATACAGCCATCCATATTGGTTCCATAAATTTTTAACTTTTACTTTCATGCGATGCAAATGCCACGAATGCAATTCTCTTTTCTCTTTGCAATTACTGGTAATACAGAGTATGCACTCGTCGATGCATACTCAAGCCTGTTCCTTCTAGCACAGGGACCTCAAGTCCACACTCCATAAGTGTGACGATCTCATGCCCGTCTAAAACACGACGGTGACCTAAAAAATTATCATTACTTGGCTACCACATAGACCAAGTCTCAAGGATCAATGAAATGATGCAAGTGATTGTTGTCAACCATTAATCTAATCAACACAAGCATATAGCATAACCAACAGCAAAAACATGAATAAATATTTATATGTGTAATACATTAACAAGGCATAGATATTTTTCGTATTAGTTACCGACTACTTGCACTTGCCTCAACCGTGTGACGAAGGATGACGAGTAGAGGGCCCTACCCCTGATTCACACCACCACCTGAGCATACATAAAGAACACAAAAAAACAATCCAAGAGCAGTACAACATTACAAAATAAATAAATAACACCACCCCTAATCGCAACCCAAAACAACCCTCCTTCAAACAGCAACCTTTCCCCGCAGCATTGCTGTTCAAAAAGCCAATTCTCTAGGCTCAGGAACCTAAACATATTAAAAAGATATATTTTTCAGAATCTACACAAAAATTCCAACCTTTTCTTCAATATCCTCATTTTGAGATTCTAGCATCTACAACCTCGTTTTCCTCCCTAAACACTATTCTGTCCAAAACAAAGTAGCTAATTTTTTAAAATCATAACTTATATTATACCCATCCAAAAATCATGTTCCAGGACTCTCTGAAATCCCTACGAAGTTACCTACCTTTTTCATAGAGAACAAAACCCAAAAATAATCCAACTTCTATTTTTAATCTACAGGTTATGCACGCTGCCAGAACCCGACAAACTGATCAGATAGTCATATTACAAAATTCAGCTGATCAATATGAACAAACATTCTATAGAAAACTATCAAGATCCACAACAGTTCTCTAGGAGACGAAATTCCCACATTTCACACCACTCGTACCCAAAACTACAGTGCAACAGAAATAGCAAAATATCGATCTATTAAACGATTTATACCGACTGGAAAATTGCTAAACATAAAGGAAGAGAAAATGGGTCGCCACCCTTGAAGATCAAGATGAAGAACGCAAGATCCCAGCGATACTCCTCCCTTTTCTTCCTCCTTTCCTTCTCCCCTTCTTCTTTCTTCCTCTTCTCCTTCCCTTCCCTCTCTTTCATTCTCTCTTCTTTGCTTCAGGCCAGCAGCACCCAAAACAGCAAGAGATTTGCCTGGGAGGAGAGGGCAGCAAGGGGAGGTGTTGCACAAGAAACGGTAGCAGGGGGAGGCGGCTCCCTAGAGGAGGACAAGAACAAGGGGTGGTTGGTGGTGGTGGCTGCACAAGAGAAGGAAATGGTGGTTGCAAGGGGGAGGAATTGGTTGCTGCAAGGGAGAGGTCAGGGTTAGGGTGGTTGCTGCCCCCCCTTTGGGCCTTGGTGTTGTGGGCCAAGACCCATGGCCCAAGTTTTGTAGAAATTTCAGAAAACCCCTTATGACTATTTCCGTTCTCTCTAACGTGTTTTAGAGTATTACGGACTTTGCGAGGGTGTTATGTGAATCTTTGTGACTTAGTGTAGTTTGGTAGTCTCGCCCGGGTCAATTAAGGACTATTTGCATTGTTTGCACGCGAATATAGCAAATCTAGACCCCTTTAGAGTTATGTGAAACTTTGGAGTTTTTGGCTAATATAGCACCGTTTGCACACGAAATAGCAAATATAGGCCCCTTTAGAGATCAAATCAAAAAATAGTACCGCGGACTTGCCGATAGGCGACATGTGTCAAGTCCGTGCCCTAGGGGAGAGGACTTCCCAAGTAAGTGCCCTAGGGGAGGGCACGTCCCTCATCCGCACGCCCCAGCCCAACGCCTTTGTTGTAATTATCTAGTTGTAATTAATTTATTAAGTAATTAATTAGTCATAGTTAATTATTCATAATTAATTTATTTGTAATTAATTTATTGTAATTAATTAGTTGTAATTAAGTAGTCATAATTTTTATAATTAATTACTCGTAGTTAATTAGTCAAAGTTAAATATTCTTAATTAATTAGTCGTAATTAGTTTAGTTATAATTAATTTAGTCGTAATTAATTAGTTGTAGTTAGTTAGTCCAAATAATTTAGTGGTAAGGATTACTAGTTTTTTTTCCTAGAAATTTAGTAGTTTTTTTTTATTATGCATTGATTAGGTTAAATTTGTACATAAGGATTACCAAAGTATAGTTATTTTGGGGAGGTAGGAAAATGTAGACTAAATAGTGTGACATGTTTATTTGATTGTGTATAGTAAATAACGATGAATTGCTCCTAACATACGAATTGAGTTGTTGTGGCTTTAGGTAATGTCGAATATGTAAAACTTGCTTGTGTTTTTTTTGCGACAGTCTCCTACGGGACGGACCGGGTGGGTTGGACATGTCAAGATGCCTAATTAGTGTCTACTTTACAACATGTCACGTAATCCTTAGCAGTTTCCACTAATAAATTAACATTTCGAAAAAGCCAAAAACTCACATTCCAAATAGGGCGCATGAAATCATGCGATTTCCTTGTATGTCTGTCTTTCTATGTGTTATCTCACATACCAAAAATTTATTGTCACATGAAATCATTCGTTGTATTATCACATGAACCATAAATTAATTACGCGTTGAACCAGCACTACTACAAAAAGGCTAATACTGGACGCCTCATCACATACGGTTGACCAAAACCGTCGGTATTACATTCAATCACGCACGGTTTTGGTTTAGAGACCGCTCAGGCATCTTGGCTCGCGCTAAAAAATCGCTCGTGAAGAGGCAATATCACGAGCGGTTCATGTTGAAAACCGTCAGGAAGTATCCTGCACGGTTACGAACAAGAACCGCTCATGATATTATCGATATCCGACGGTTTTAAAACACAACCGTCAGTGAAGTATCACGCAGCGGTTACACCAAGAACCGCTCAGGATATTAATTAAATATCACGAGCGGTTCTTAAAATAACCGCTCAGATAATATCGCTCCAAATGAGTTTCTTCATCGCCGTCGCTCGTTTGCCGCCATCCGCCGGCTCCCGATCGCTCTTCGCCTCACGCCCGAATTTATTCCTTGTTTTATAAAAAGGATCATCCGCCATCCAAGATGATCATCCCCACATACTTATAAAAAACGTAAATGGCTGCCTCTTCCTTGTCGCCGATCGATGGCCTTTCGGCGCCTGCATAAGCACCTCTCTCGGTGTAAGTTGAACCGTCTTTGCGGAAGAACACCGCTTGATCAACAGTGTCTTCACTCCTCTGCCTTGCGAATTTGCCGGAGCAGTGACGCCACCTTCCGCCGCCTTGACATCCTCCTCCGCCGTGTCTTCCGGTGATCTCCCACTTTCGGCGAAGTTTATCGTCATCGACGTAGTCCTCCAAAACGACGTTGCACGTCTCCGGGAGGCTTGCCGTCACTTGACTGTAATCGAGGCGGTGGCGGCCGAGTCGACGTGCCGAGACCCTCAAGCAAGGGAAGAGAGCCTATGGGCTCAATTCTTCTTAGTTCAACGATCGAGGGTCTTCGAGACACTTTCGAGCAGCGCCGTCAACGGGTGGGCGATTTCGAGCTTCGTCACGATGATCGAGAACCGTCCGATGCCGACACCGCCGCTTATGAAGTATTGCGAGCGGAGATAGCAGCCTACCTTCGCCACTAGAAAAACCTTGTTTAATTATAGGTTTCGCTTTTTAATATAAACATGTAATTTCTTCATGTCATGTAAGTGTATATACTTGAGAAAAAACCATATCACGGACGGTTCTATTATGGAACCGCTCGTGATATTATCACCGACGGTTCCATAATAGAACCGTCTCGATAAATCTCTTTATAAGTAGGAGCTAGCCCGACTTGCCGCTAGGGTTTGCGCTCTAACTCGCCACTCCCAAATGACCTTACTCTCGTCCGTTCCTCCCGTCATTCTGCCGACGCCGCCATTCTTCCGTCGCCGACGGTTGTAGCATCTGGTGACACCAAAAAGACACTCAGACGATAAGAGTGTCTTTTTCAGCGTCACCGTTATTAACCACTCTGATAACCCAAACTCGCGTCACTCCCAGCTCGTAGCTAGGGTTTGCGCCCGCCTAACTCCGTTCCCTCCCCACCTCGACGCCGCCGACCTGTCGCCGTCCGCCGCCCGACCCTTTGCACCCGCTAGGGTCCGGCCGGGCTTTGCTTTCCCATCCTCCTCTATTCTCCTCTAGATCTGTTAGCTTCTTGTCTTTTGTTGAGTTTGATTTTTATGCATGAGTCTTAAGTTGTGTCCCGATGTTTGTGTGATTTATGCAAGGTAAAGGAAATGGATGAGGGTTGTCTTTGGTGGTGGGGTCGCCACCGTGGTTCTTGTTGTACTAAGGTCCCTCTCTGTCTCTACCCTCCTTGCTCTGTGATGAAAATGGCTAGCTAGTGCTCATGCGATGGATCCGAGGGCTACTCTTGGTGTGGTGGGTTTGGACACCCTTGGTCTTGTTCTCTTGTCGATGAACCGCTCAATGATGTTAATAGTCTTATGCTGAAATTGAATTGATAATTAGTTCATATTAATAGTCCCTTGCTCGTGATGTAATGATGTAAATAGTCTTATGCTGAAATTGAATTGATAATTAGTTCATATTAATAGTCCTCTTCTTGTGTGATGTAATGATGTCAATAGTCTTATGCTGAAATTGAATTGATAATTAGTTCATATTAATAGTCCCTTGCTCGTGATGTAATGATGTAAATAGTCTTATGCTGAAATTGAATTGATAATTAGTTCATATTAATAGTCCTCTTCTTTGTGTGATGTAATGATGTCAATAGTCTTATGCTGAAATTGAATTGATAATTAGTTCATATTAATAGTCCCTTGCTCGTGATGTAATGATGTAAATAGTCTTATGCTGAAATTGAATTGATAATTAGTTCATATTAATAGTCCTCTTGTCATGTGATGTAATGATGTCAATAGTCTTATGCTGAAATTGAATTGATAATTAGTTCATATTAATAGTCTCCTTGCTCGTGATGTAATGGTGTCAATAGTCTTATGCTGAAATTGAATTGATAATTAGTTCATATTAATAGTCCCTTGTTCATGCGGTCAAGTTCTCCTACCTCTTGCGTGCAGTCGTCCTACTATTCCATTCATAATCTCTTCTCTATAAAGTCTCCAGCGTTGGTTGCTTGTGTCATTAAACAGGCATCATATATATATTATATATATATTATTAAGTGATCTCGACCACTTTAGAATTAGTCCGCATGACATGAGAAGAATGAGATAGTATCCACGGGCAACCTCATTGAGCCTGGTTGTTTAAAAAGTATGGATGCAAAGACGATTACATGCTCAAGAATTGGTTCGGTATGTTAATACATGATTGCCACTTCTCCGGAGTACGCAAGAGTGGCATCATGTATTAGCAACCAACAATGTCTTGAGCATGTAATTGTCTTTAAACCCAACATGTCCTAACAACAATTGAGCATCCATACTTTTTGAATTTGCAGGGCTCAATGAGGTTACCTGTGGCTACCGCCTCATCCTTCTCATGTCAAGGTGGACGATCCCCAAAGTGGCCGAGAGATCATTTAACAATATATATATATATATATATATATATATGATGCCGATTTAATGGTACAAGCAGCCAACGCTGGGCCTTTATAGAAAAAGTCATCACAGACGGTTCCAACCACAAACCGCTCAGTGATATGTACTTATCACGACGGTTTGTGGTCAAACCGCTCGCATGATATGTGCTATCACGACGGTTTGTAGATGAAACCGCTCAGTAAAGTAAACATCACAGACGGTTCAAAACCGCCTGCGTGATGACCTCATGTCATCATCGACCCATAAACTCGATTTACTCACGAAACCGCTCGTGATGACGTTTTGAACCGCTCTGTGAAAGCCTTTTACGTAGTAGTGCAGGGCACATGAAATCATGTGTTGTATTATTAATTTAGTCGTAATTAATTTATGGTGCATGTGATTTATTAATTTAGTCATAATTTATTATCTAACTACGATTAATTAATTATGACTAATTAATTAAAAATATTTAACTACGACTAATTAAATGTGACTAATTATTTACACAAATTACGACTAATTAATTTTGAATAAATTCATTATGACTAATTAATTATGACTAATTAACTATGACTAATTAATTACAAGTAGATAATTACAACTGGTGCATCTGGGCTAGAGGTTTGCGGACGAGGGAAGTCCCCTCCCTTCGGTACTTACTTGGTAAGTCCTCTCCCCTAGGGCACTTACTTGGGAAGTCTCCTCCCTAGGGCACAGACTTGACACATGTCTCCTACCGGCGAGTCCGCGTTGCTATTTTTGACTTTGATCTTTGGAGAGGGCTAGATTTGCTATTTCACACGCAAACAATGCTATATTAGCCTAAAACTACTTAACTTTGTGTGTCATTGAATTAAGCCATATCGTACTGCCACAGGCCTGGTATGAAACAGACCTAGCTTAGTAAGTTAGGTGTCTCGGCATTGACTACTCAGGATGTAGGTTAAGCGCTTTGTGATGGGTGGAGGTGTGGACTCCTTTGTGTAGGATCGTGACGAGGATATAATAATCCTCATTTTATATTTTATCTATAATTCTTATTATAGATAAATATGACGTCATATGGTCCCTGAATATACCCCTTAAATGTTATAAGGGAAGAGCCTACTGGGTGGTCGTAAGTTCTTCTACGACCACCCCCATAGTCGTAAGTTATGCTACGACTACCCCATAGTCGTAAGTCTTACTACGACTACCTCATGGTCGTAAGTTCTTCTATGACTAGGTCAGCTACGACTACCTTATGATCAATTAAACCTACAGACAAGTGGGCCCAATTGATTAAGGAATTCAAACAGTCATCATACGCTGCTACTCTGCGAAGTAATAGCACGTAATGCTCCATTATCTCTGGTATATTGCTGTTAGGCGACGTGAAGGAGTTAATGCGCCGGTGATTACTACTAACGCAGTGCCGCACGGGATGTAATGAGGCGCCGCTTCACTGGAGAAACCGCCGCCCTTCACGCACTATATAAAGGCGGCAATCGAGAAGGAAGGGCGGATCGAATCGGGCCATCAGAAGACAGCTTTAGCACTATCATCTGTAATAGTCTTAGCTTTTTCTCCCGATTGTTCGTAATACACTCAATACCATACACACACGGAGTAGGGTTATTATTCTCTCGGAGAAGGCCCAACTCATATAAAAATCCCGTGTCAATCTCTCGCGTGATTCCATTCTAGGAGACCCCGAATCAAACAATCTTTATGTAAGTTCGGTTCTAAAACACCGGCAGCTTGGCGCCGTCCGTGGGGATCTTCCGGTAATCTCTTGTCAACATACTCTCTGCTTTCCAAATCTCATGCACTCATGGCGGAGAATGGAACGAGGAGAACTGGTTCGACTTGGCGGATCACGCAGACGCCGACATGGATGCCGGTTTCGACATGAGCCGAGTGATGACTCATCCGATGGTATCTGCTACCTCCGTGATCTTCCCACGATCCAGAGACAAGGTTACTGGAGGAGTTGAGGAGGATCCTTATCCCCACAACAAGACGTCCGAGAGAGGATCTACCCTCTCAAAGGACAAGGGTCAATCGACGAGAACCACACCCAGTGGACTCACAACACGACGAGAGTTTTTCCTCGGCGTCCGAGTCCCCTAAGGCGGTCCGACTTGGTGAGGCAAGCTCTGGAAGCCACAATTCAGGACTTCACCAAGATCTGGTGATCCTCTCTCCTGATAACGCTAGAGAGAGGGATCAAGCATGCTTTTCCTACAAATTCGACCATCTCTCCGCAGATCACATCTCGCCGACAGAGACTAAGTTATAACCCTGACTTCCCCTACCGGAGGGGATTACTCCAAGTCGCCGATGGTGTCTCGACGACTCCTCAAGCGGGAGGCCTCGAGCGCAAGTGAGAATCATCAACGGGAGGTCTTTGTCCTTCCCTCGGATCAAGGTCACTCTCCTAGAGACCGAGATGGAGACCCTTCCCGAAGATCACGCATTGCGCCCCCTCGTGACATTGGCAAGGACACCACCGCTGGCGGACACGACCAACATCTTCATGAACGCGAAGGAAATTCTCAACATTCTCGCACTCCATTGAGGCAATCTCAAGAGTCCGACATGGAAGCTCTTAAGGCTATCCGACGGAAGAAAATTGAAGCCCAGAAGAATTTGCCTGGGCACATCCAATATCAATCAGAGGAAGCTCGAGAACTCCAGTACATCAATGACTTGCTCGAGAATCCAACTCAAGAGCTAGCCCGAAGGCCAGTTACGACCTCTTCGCTGAAGAGATCGCACAAAGGCTTCGAACACGATGGCAAGGCCGAAGCACCTCGCCGACATCATTCAGAAGTCATAGCAATACGACTTCTTCTTGGCTACGGTCGATCGAACATATCACCACGGAGGAATCGACACAACAAGAAGTCGACGATCTCCTACTCAAGAAATGTCTTTCGAACGATTGATGATCAGCAAACCCCTTGGAGAGGTGATCGCCACCATTCCGACATGGGAATCAGCGAGAGATGAACTACGAGGAGTATTCCCCTCGTAGGACTGAGATCTATCATAGGTCTAGTCAACCTATTATCGGGTATCGCCGAGTACGACCACCGATGATATCAACCCTTCTTTCCTGCAAAGGAGGCGTCAAGAAGTCATTATCGATGTCGGGCATTCTCGCCGATCTCGAGCCGTTCACGCCACCTTGCTTTCGACCGCTGAACATGGAGAAGTTTGATGGTTCCCAAAATCCCATCGAATTCCTTCAAATCTACACAACAAATTGCCCGAAAGCGGAGGAGGAGGAGAGCATGTAATGGCAAATTACCTTCCAACTGTGCTCGAAGGATCTGCTCGATCGTGGTTACTAAACCAACCACTCGAGTTGATTTACTCTTGGCAACACCTCTGTGACCTTCTACTGGCAAATTTCCACGGCACTTACAATTGCCCCAGGAAGGAGAACGACTTGCACCGGATGAGACAGAACGACAACGAGATCTTGCGCCAATTCATCAAGCGCTTCAGTCATGTTCGTAACTCAATTTCGGAAGTTTCTGATTCATCTGTCATCAGGGCTTTCAAGCAAGGAGTCCGTAGTAGAAGGATAACAGAAGACATTGCTTTGAATCCTCCTACTTCTGTCGCTGAACTCTTTGAGATGGCTAATCGATATGCAACTGCCTCTGAGGCGGTCGAGTGGAACAACACAATAGATGGAGAAGACAATACCTCTCGAGAGCCAAGTGACATTAGTAAGAAGAAAGATAAGAAAGCAAAAAAGTCCAAGAACAAGGCGAAGGGTCAAAAACTCTAAGCCAGCGGGTCTAAGGAGGTTTTGGCTGTGAATGATAAAGAGTCACGCACCTCCAAGCCGCACTCTGACCGAGGCAAAGGTAAGCGCCCCGATCGAAAAAATGATAAACCTAGGTGGTGTCCTTTCCATAAAAAGGAAGGACATGACCTTCGCAACTGCCGGGTCTTCCAACGAAAGCTTGAAGACTACTACAACGGCAAAGGACCACTTCCCACTCTCGAGCAGGTAGGGCAAACGAGTGGTCATAAGTCATCAGATGACGAGGAGGAGATGCCGTTCTAGGATGCGCAACACACCGTCGAGCACATCTACGGGATCATCGGCATATGAATCAAAGCGACGCCTTAAGCTGCCAACGTAAGGTAAACTCCATAGATCCTACTCGTCAATAAATTATCAAGTGGTCGGAAGTCACCATCTCTTTCGAGAAGGGTGATCGCCGACTCTTCGACTTCGACCAGTCGATATCCAATCGTGGTCGAACCCACCATCAACAATTGTCGGGTCAATCGAGTTTTGTTGATGGTGGCACTCGTTAAACATTTTGTTTACGAGTGCCCCGATGACATACAAGTACCGGGACCAAGGTAAGACCAAGACAATACTCTTTCCATGGAATCGCATCGGATCTTCGGCTAAACCAATTGGCCAAGTTTCTCTTCCTTTAACATTTGGTTCACCAAGTAATTTCGTGACGAGAAAATCTCCTTTAATGTGGTCGATTTCGATCGGCATATAACGCCATACTCGGACGACCAACTTTGGCAAAATTCCTAATGGCTACTCATTATGGATATCAATGTATTAAGATGCCAGTCCCAAAGGAGTAATCACAATCCATTGTGACAAGAAGATGGCGATATCTGCGATCACGATCCTCGAGATGGTTGGACAAATACCAACTCGAGAAGAAAGTCACCTTCGACTAGCAAGTCGGGCCTCAAAGCTGCACCAAAGCCGAACGACAAAGTCAAAGAGGTTCCTCCGACGCAGGGAGCCCTCAAGATCGCTCAGACGGGATACTTCCGACCCCAAATAGGAAGACGCCTTATCGCTTTCCTCCGAGCTAACGCAGATGTTCGGCGTGGCAAGCATCCGACATGCCCGAGTCCCTGGGGGTGATCGAGCCTGAGCTAGCTTTACGGCCGACAAAGTACCAGAAACAAAAATTACGGAGATTTTCCCGATCGACGAGATGCTATTAAATCGAATTGATAAGCTACTTAAAGCGGGCTTTATAAGAGAGGTCAACCACCCGTAGTGGTTGGCTAATCTCGTAATGGTTAGAAAGTCAAACGGCAAATGGCGTATGTCGCGAGACTTTATCGATCTTAATAAAGCTTGTCCAAAAGACGATTTTCCTTTACCTCAGACGATCGGTTGGTTGATTCTACCGCAGTTGTGAAATGTTAAGTTTTTAGATGCATATTCGGATACCACCAGATCAATATGTGTCTAGACGATGAAGAAAAGATCGCATTTATTACACCATTTGGTATGTTTTGCTATGTCAAAATGCCATTTGGTCTAAAAAATGCCTACGCTTCTTTTCAACGCTTGATGCAAGCAACTTTTTCATCTCAATTAGGCCAAATCTAGAAGCCTATGTTGATGATCTAGTTGTTAAAAGCATCAAGAGACTTAATCATATTATCGACCGCAAGAAACATTCGACAATCTCGTAAAACATCGCTTAAAACTCAATCTCGAGAAGTGTGTGTTGGAATCTCTTCAGAAAATTGCTTGGATTCCTAGTATCTATACGAGGAATCAAGCAAATCCTCAAAAGATCAAGTCCATTCTCCAAATGCCCTCCAACCACAAGGAAAGAAGTTCGAAACTCACTTTGGGTGCATGGCGGCTTTAAGTCGTTTCATCGCACGATCGGGAGAAAATGACTACCTTTCTTTAAACTTCTAAGGAAACACGAAGGTTTTGAGTGGTCGAAGAGGCAAACACGCTTTTGAGGATGTCAAGAGGTACCTTACGAGTGCTCCTATTCTCTCCTCCGCCGTAAGAAACGCTCTTAATTTACCTAGCTGCCACGCCACAGGCAGTAAGCGCAGTACTGGTCGTAGAACGTGAAAACGTACAACGACCAGTTTACTACGTGAGTGAAGTTTTACACGGGCCTAAGGAGCGCTACCCTCAGTCCAAAAGCTTTATATGCCCTCCTCATGTCTTCGAGGAAATCGCGGCATTATTTTCAGCGCACAAACTAGTCAGGTCGTCCGAGTTTCCCTTAGGAGCGATCCTCCACAATAGGGAAACAATGGGGCGATGGCGAAATGGTCACGAACTTGGGGAGTTCGACATCCATTTCGTGTCCCGAACGGCCGTTAAATCCCAGATCTTGGTAGACTTTGTCGCCGATGGACAAATCTCAACTGCTCAGATCCCAAAGATCTGATTCCCACGACCAATGGATTTATGTACTTTGACGGGTCGCTTTTTAAGTGGCTCGGGGTGGGGTGGTCCCGTATCTCCTCACCAAGAGATCTTAAAGTATGCCATACAATTAAAATTTCAGGCCACTAACAACGTAAGGTATCACGAAGGTTTGCTAGTCGGCATACAAACAATGAAAGCGCTCTCGATTCGCCGACTACTCGTGAGAGGAGATTCTCAACTAGTCGTGAATCAAGTCGTAAAAGAGTACCAAGCTCTAACCCGACAATGTCTCGGTATTTATCGGAAGTGCGTAAGCTAGAAAAGCATTTTTAGGTTTCGAGGCACAATTCATCCTCGAAGGATAATTTCCTCATGCATCAAACTTGCTTGAATAGCTTCTTCCCGATCTGAAGTACCAAAAGGAGTCTTCTTGAACAACTCGAAGCCGCCTCGGTCGACGAACCGAGACACCTCCTATTGAGACAACCTCTCTAGAATACGAGGATACATGGATGGCACCCATCTATGAATATCTTCGAAGGGTTACAGACCAAGACGATCTCGAGGCGCATCATTTATCCCGAAAAGCCAAAATGTATACTTTGGTTGAAGGAGTCCTCTATAAACGAGGTATTCAAGGGGTGCTCATGCGATGCATTCCGCAGCGAAGGATTAACACTCCTTCACGACATACATGGTGGCATCTGTGGAAATCATGCTTCCTACTGTAACGCCGGCCGGTAAGGCCTTTCGACAAGGTTTTTATCGCCAATGACCCTTTACGATGCTAAAGAGTTGGTTAAAAAGTGTGTCCAAAGCGCCGCATAGCGCATGATACACCAACCAAATCGCATTACAAACAATACTCTATCTTGGCCTTTTGCGACACACTGGGTCTCGATATCTTAGAACCGCTCCCCAAAGCTCCGAGAGGTTTCGAGTTCTTTTTGTGGCTATTGATACGCTCACAAAATGGATTGAAGCCAACTCGTGGATCGATAACAATGTAAGCGGTAAAACGGTTTATGATGCGATGCGTAATTACTCGATTTGGAGTACCGAGTCGAATAATTACGATAATGGTAAGTATTTTTAGCGCAAAATTTCGTGAATTTTATGACGAGTTGGGTACCAAGTTGTGTTATGCTTCAGTAGCCCATCCCCAAAGTAATAGGGCAGTCAAATGTGCAAACGGCCAAATAATGAGAGGAATTAAGACTCGAGTCTTCGACCAGCTCATCAAACGCCCGGGGGCTTGGGTACAAGAGCTACCCTCTGAATTATGGGCTGTTCGTACGACTACCAGTCGGGCTACAAGTGAAACACCATTCTTTCTAGTCTTCGGAGCTGAAGCCATGCTTCCTCCTGAACTAAAGACACGGTCAACACGAGTCTAAACTTTCACAGACTCCAACCAAGAACAACTTCGAGCGATGATATTAATCTACTTGAAGAAAGGAGAAACCAGTCCTAATTGCTCAAAGCGGCCTACCAACAAGCCCCGCGAAGATACTACAATCGTAAGGTCCAACCTCGCACCTCGCCAGAGGTGACTTGGTATTGAGGCTCGCCAATCCAAGTCTAATCGAACAAACTTTCTCCCAAGTGGGAATGTCCTTACACGTTGGTCGGTTACTCGTCCAGTGGTCGATCGATTGGCAATGGAAGACGCCGTTCTCTCAATTCTTGGAACATCGACCGCCACGTAAGTTTTATGTGTAACCAATCATTCGCATAATAAAGACTCGTGTTTTCTATCTCTATTGTCTTACTTTTGAGTAGTGCTTTCATAATCTTTCGACTATATTCCAAACACCCGCCTCCTTTACATCGGTCGAAGGCGTAACATCACCTAGTCGAAGCCTCTCCTCTCTCGCATGTGGTCCCCGCCCACTAAAAGGAGCTTCCTAGTATTGACTCGTTACTCACTTTTGCCGCCAACACAAAGAGCTCGGGTTCTATTTAGTCGAAATATTTTTGAAAGCCTACTCCTTTCACCTTAGATTATTTCTTCAGTTCTTTTGAAAAATATTCTAAGCAGAGTGCACTTTTTTAGATTTATTCAGCTGCCTTTGGTGTATTCGATTCGTCTCAACTAAGTCGGAGGAAGAAACACATCTAGTCGAAGTCTCTCCTCTCTCGCACGTGGTCCCCTTACACTAGAAGGAACTTCCTAGCATCGTGCAGTTTCCTACTCTTGATACCAGGACAGACTTATCGAGTCCTCCAAAGAAGGGCGAACGAATTTTTTGAAGTCCTTTGGATGTTTGTTTAACTCAAGTTGCTGTTCTCGATTTAATTAATCTAGTCGGAGATGGTGACATCACCTAGTCGAAGACTTTCCTCTCTGACGTGGTCCCGCCCACTAGAAGGAACTTCCTAGTGTCGATTAGCTACTAATTTTTCGACCAAAGGCATGACAATCGTGACCAAAAACTACAAGTTAACCAAACCTTTCTGTTTTCAGAAACCCTTTTTAACACTATTTACTTAGTTTGTCTAAACAAACTAAGCAAATAGTCGGAGGCTAGGATAAAGTTATTAATTTGACTTCATTTCTTAGTCTTTCATTCGTTAATTATCTTTTGAGTTGCTAACTACTCGACAAGATGATTTGCAGGAAAAAAGATGGATTATATAATACATCGACAAAAGCTGGTTTTTTCCATAGGTTTGTTACAAACTACTCTAAAGAAGGAGAGCCCAGTCGCATCTCCTCCGAAACCTTCCGGCCAACTAATTGCATTTCTTCAATTAGACGACTTGCTTCTGCTTCAGTGCAGTCGAAGTCGGCTTTGATTGGTTGAACATTAAGGTCGGGGTCACGAGCTTTAAGTTTTGCCAATGCATAACTTATCGCAACTTCGACCGCCTCCTTTATCGATTCAAATTTTGTTGGTCTTCGTGGTGGTCATCGCTTCTTGCAAAGTCCCGACTTGTTCCCCAATTGTACTTACATGAGCGTACCATCGATCATCTTGAGGAGCTTTTCCTCAAAGATGTAGCTCACCAAGTACATTGTTCAGAGCGTGACATCGCTTTGAAGATTAATCTTCGTTGTCTCCATCTCTGTTGGGTACAAGTCGAAGCTCATGAGTTGTTTGTTTTCGACCGCTTGCTCAAAGGAATAAGACCGGTCAAACAAAAATAAACTTCTAGAGGAAAAGAAAACAAAAATAATCACAGTAAAAGATTTCCTTACCGCTAATCGAGAATCCAACTTCTTGATTTCTTCCTCATGGGAGGCAACGGTCTCAAAGATGCTTCTTCTCCCATGATCTAATGTTCTCCGCATTTGCTTTAGCAATGCGACGATCTCAACATAAATCATGGTTTTATCCTCGAGCTCATTTTCGACCCTTCCCAGCTCACGGTCTATTTCTAGAAAAGAAATAAGAGTGAAAAAAGGAAAGAACTCAGAAAGACCGCAGTAAAGAGTTACTTACCCGATCAGGGATTTTAACTGTGTGCCTTGGGCCGAGGCGTGGTATTCCAAAGGTTGCCACCGCTGAACCGCCCAACAGACAAAGCTAACGGTGTCGCTTTGAAATTCCCCAATGTGTCCGTTCGAGAAAATCAGGTTTGCTTTTACACCTCAATCGAAATTACTTCCTTGGTTAGATTCTTTTTAACCAAAGGAAATGTTAATCGGAATGGTTTTTCTTCCGATCACCATGCTACGATCACCTCGTGATCGTAGAAATGTTCTACGACTATTTGATAGCCGTAAGCAATTTCCTTGACCAAGCATACTTCTGGTCAAAGTAGTACACTAATGTCGAAGAGTTTTTCCTTCGACTATCTTTCTACGACCCTCTCGTGGTCGTAAGACCATCTATAACTCATTTACCAAGTAAGTTGCTTTCACTTGAAGCTGGGGGGCTAGATGACGAGGATATAATAATTCTTATTTTATCTTTTATCTATAATTCTTATTATAGATAAATATGATGTCATATGGTCCCTGAATATACCCCTTAAATGTTATAAGGGAAGAGCCTACTGGGTGGTCGTAAGCTCTTCTACGACCACCCCCATAGTCGTAAGTTATGCTACGACTACCCCATAGTCGTAAGTCTTGCTACGACTACCTCATGGTCGTAAGTTCTTCTATGACTAGGTCACCACGACCACCTTATGATCAATTAAACCTCTGCATAAGGGGCCCAATTGATTAAGGAATTCAAACAATCATCATACTGTTTGCTACTCTGCGAAGTAATAGCACGTAATGCTCCATTATCTCTGGTATATTGCTGTTAGGCGACGTGAAGGAGTTAATGCGCCGGTGATTACTACTAACGTGCGCCCATTACGGGGTGTAATGAGGTGCCGCTTCACCTGGAGAAACTGCCGCCTTCACGCACTATATAAAGGCGGCAATCGAGAAGGAAGGGCGGATCGAATCGGGCCATCAGAAGACAGCTTTAGCACTATCATCTCGTAATAGTCTTAGCTTTTTCTCCTGATTGTTCAGAATACACTCAATACCATACACACACAGGAGTAGGGTTATTATTCTCTCCGAAGAAGGCCTGAACCTGTATAAAAATCCCCGTGTCAATCTCTCTGCGTGATTCCATTCTAGGAGACCCCCCGAATCAAACAATCTTTACGTAAGTTCGGTTCTAAAACACCAACAGATCGTATCTTTGGACGGTTCATTATTTCTAGGTCCAACGGTGTGCGTCGGGACAACGAGTTGAGTGAAGTTTGGTGCTGGTTGTATGCACACCGGGAGGGTCAATTGTTGAGATGAAGTTTATAAAAGGTTTTGTTATGATTAGTGTTGGCCACACTGGTTATATCTTGTGGGTAAAGTTGTACAAACCTTTGCATAGTATTAACAACCTATTTGAATAGCCACGTCTTCGGTCATGGACATGCTCGGTGATTTACCAGAGGGGTAGATTTTATAAAATCATTGTGAGAGGGAAGTTGTGTGAAAGAATTGATTTAAGCTTTGTGAACTTTGTGGAAACTTTTGTTACTTATTATTATTACTATTTCAACTTACGCTTTCAATCTATTATTCATATTCAATTGCAACTATTGCTTTTTGCAAAAGAACCATAGAAGCCATATCCTTTAGAATAAGCCATCATATGTAATGCATTGGAGAGATGATTGGAGAGTAAGTAAAACTTCCCCAGTTGGCTCAGCGAGGGCAACTTCACGATCGCCATCACCACATGAAGATCCAATGCTGGAATGTGTTGAAACATTGGTGGAATGCGCATGAGCTACATCACCAGCGATGGAATTCCCGCTCTCGAGGGTTGGGATCGTGCTCCCGGGTTGCTTGGAGTCCTCTGATGGTTGTTATTCCTTTGCACTGTTTGGGCGCTCATTGCTAGGGATTCTCGGTTGTCCCTAGCCTGCTTGATTGAATCGGACGGTGAGTCCTCTTCCATGACGTCGACGTGCTTGCCCTCAATGACGGGAGAGCCGCTGTTGGAGTGCTCTGTGGGTGTTGGGAAGGAATCGTCTTGTTCGAGCATGGCCATGCATGAGTCCATGTCGATGTGCGCGTAATCCACGAGGTTGAAGGAGTTCTCCTCATCCGGGAAGTCCGCCATTGGTGCATGATTCTCCAGGATTGAGAACTTGGCGCTTCCCCTACTTGGCATGCCGACTTTCAACGATCTAGATGACGATTTTGTGGAAATACGAGGGAAATGTTAGAACTCGCGGATAAGTAAGTAAAAATGGTTGTCTTTATTACTAAGAATATATTACAAGAGTGCTCCTTGATCACACAGGACAATGAGCGTGCTCTGGTTACAGTTGTTTATGTCCTATCCTGCTATCCAACCGGTCCTTATACTACCAAAGAGGCGACAGTTAGTGATGTCAGAGGAGGCTTCTTCTTGCTTCAAAGGACGGCGCACGTGATAGCGGTTCTTGTCAGCGACTCATCTCTTGGCGGACTCCAGGTAGTTGTTGCCAGAGATATAGATGCGACCAACAGTTATTTGTCAGAGATACATATGAGGTACTTATGCACGTGCGGGTCTATGGTAGATCCATAGACCAGTTGAAAAGTGGGTCCATAGTAAGCTTATTGTTTTGTGTTTACAAAATAAAAGAATATAATCATAATCTGGTGGATATAGGATACCCAACCTCATATGATAGATATTTATAGAATATTAGCAAATTATAATATCCTCGTCAGCACCGCACCGCACCGCACCGGTAGCACGAAATAGTTGGAGCTACCGTATCTGTTCTCCGCATTCGGGCTCTTCGTCAAGTGCTACCAGTGCCCGAAACCGGCCGTCGACCCGGCAGCGAAGTCGCATGCAGGTGCCAGCTCCATGAAGCCAGCTAGTGCTAGAGCTCCTCGTACAAATGTTGCTGTTACATTTGACGATCCTGTAATACACAAAAGCACCGGTCAAAACTTCCACACTTTTTGGACCGTGGGAATTTTATCCTATGCAGATCACATATTTTACTGTTCTTGCCAAAGTTTGTAGGAGATTATTTAGTTAAAAACAAGCCACCAAAAAGTCATGACCCGTGCTGCGGCCTTTGGCATCCTAGATGTCCAAGACATGCTACGTAGTTTCTACGCCACTTCAATTGAACGCAGGAATGTGTCTTCAGGACTTCAATGAATGTGTACTTGACTACTCGTTCCATTATCCATGCAAAATGTAAGCTTAGGTGCTTAGTTGCTTACTAGTAAGGTGAGGTCAGGTCGGACATAACTGGGCTTTCTTTTCCTCAGCCTTGTAGGAAAATATACGTGGGCTGTCAGTTCCAATCCCGGATTGGTTCTCTCTATATATCTTTAGGTGAGTACAAACTAGGCCTAAAAAATGAGCTGTTTCCTCAGCACATTAAGCCTACTGCTTTCTGAAAGATTGAAACATAAAGATCAGGGGCGGCCCCGGTGCATGGGTAACGGTTGCGTCTGCATAGGCCCATGAGAGATAGAAGCCCAGCCCAAGTACTATTAAATTCATGTATATACTTTTTTTCTTGGAGCCTCACTGCCCTCAAGCTCAAGTCCAAAACGTCCAGAGGCTCAAAACACTACCACAACAATCCAAGGTAAGAAGAAAAGAACAGAAGTAAAGAAACTAAGAATCTTTTTTTATTGTGGTCCCGGACAGGGGAAAACATACCGGTGGCATTTTTTTTACCGGAGTGGGCTGGTAAGGCCGGTTTGTGCGAAAATCGAAAATTTCGGCCGAAATTTTCAAATTTTTTTTGAATTTTTGGGATTTTAAATTTTAAAAAAATCAAATTCAAACAAAATTCAAGCAAATTCGAATTTTTTTGGACAAAATTCATTAAAACCGAAATTTTTTCACTGGTTTTAATTTCTACCGGTCCCCGCCGGTAACACCGGTCCCCGCCGGTAACACCGGTTACCGGCCGGTAATCGGCGAAATTTCGCCGGTAAAAATTTCACTGGTCCCGGACACCACTCGATTGTAAAAATAGATCTCATGCCGTTTTATTTGCAAATCTAGCCCCCTCCCTCTCTTACCGCGGTCGGTGAGCGCGGAAGGTGGATGATCAGCGCGAATCTCTGTGGAAATGAACGACAACCGCGGAACCGGGGGGTTTCCAGGCTCGGCCACCACGGAAAGGCCTTTCCCGCACTCACGCACCACGGCAAGTGGTCGGTCCCGCGCTGGGTGAGCCTCCCGTACCTTTCTACGTTCCACGAGTGAGGAAAGTGACCTTCCCCACTCCCTGACTGCGGAAGGAGAGGGAGGGGGCTAGATTTATAAATAAAACGAGATAAAAGCTATTTTTGCAATTGAGGGACGTCAGAAGGCCTAAATAAAAAAAATTCAGAAACTAACACCACAAGCGGCCACATTCTTGTTTCCCCAGGTCGTCAATGGAGGAGAGCAGCAACTTCGTTGATTCCCAACAAACACTCCTTAGGATGTTGTAGCATGTTCTTTTTGCTTATGGGTTCTTCTTTCCCAACAAACTCTGTTATGTTCTGAACATAGAATTTTTGTAAGAATACCATAGAATTGAAATCCTATGTGATTTTTTTTTCTATGAAGTCATTTGGATTGTAGGATTGGATTTTAAGATTTCTATAGGAATCCTTCCTTTTCTCCATTTTTTTGGAGGATTCTAAATATTAGCTCAAACATCAAAGTTTTCATTTCCTTTGAGAAGCTCAAGGCAACATCTCTCTCTCTCTTCTCTTCTCTCTAAGACTAAGATGCATTTCCATACAAATTTCATGCAATTTTCCCTTGGAAAATCCAAACATCTCATTTGACTAATTCCTGCCTTTTAAATTCCCATAGAATTTCGCTAGTCATGACATCCGATTCCCGTGTTAGGTAACACATCCGTCCGTGATCATCTCCGTGGGCTCAGGGGAGAGAGACCCCGGCGCATGCAGCTTGGAGAGAGACCGGATCACACCACCACACCGCTCCATCTCCATTTCTCCACCGGCATGGCGGCACCATCATTGGGTGTCTGGAACCCTGGAGTCCAGAAACTCATTACGTTTCGGCTTTTCGTGCTTACACTTTGGCCTTTCCTGCCTGCAGGCTGGGTCAATGCAGTTTCCAGAAGCGCCTAAAATAGCTCTCAAGCGAGGAAAGCAGTGTCTGCCGGTGCATCTACCAAAAAACGTCCGCCATTTTTGGTTATGTGGCCTGTGGGCGTGAGAAGCTAGTCCAAATGTTGGGAATCTTGGTACGGCAAGGGGCTCTCATGGAATCGCCAATAAGCAGTGCTCCCGGTCTCTACCTCAACTCCATCCATCTAGCCAAGGAGGTGAGTGGTGTTACATATCAAGCGGATCAGTTATAAGTACTATACTGTTTATGGTGCAACTCAAACTTAATTCAAAGAAAGGTTCCTTACTGAACTTGTTCAAACCTATAGGAAAGAATCGCTTCCTATTCTAATTGAGGGTGATTTTAATATCATCAGGTATTCAGATGAAAAAAACAATGATAATTTTGAGTATAGGTGACCTTTCTTGTTTAATGCTGTGATTAATAACTTGGATTTAAGAGAAATAGCTTTATCAGGAAGACAATATACTTGGGCCAATTCTTTAGCTAAGCCAACCTTTGAAAAACTGGATAGAGTCTTAATGAATATAGATTGGGAGTCTAAATTTCCTTTGGTCACTGTTAATGCCCTTGAAAGATCTTTATCTGACCACACGCCCTTGCTTTTAAACACGAGAGCGGCTTCTTTTAGAGGAAGTCAGTCATTATTTAAATTTGAATTAGGTTGGTTGTGTAGGGAGGGGTTCAGGGAGTTGGTGGCAGATGTGTGGAAAAAAGATATTAGTGGTCATTCTGTCTTACAAATTTGGCAGTGTAAGGTTAGATTCCTCAGAAGTTTTCTTCGGGGTTGGGCTAAAAATATCAGTGGGACGTATAAAAAAGAAAAATAGAGCTTAATTTATTAATTTATGAGCTTGATAAAAAAAGCTGAGATTGTGAGGTTATCTGATCATGATCTTAATCTTAAAAGGGTTGCTAATGAGAGATTGGCTCATCTTCTAAGAGAAGAAGAAATTAAGTGGTATCAGAGATCTAAAGCGAAATTCTTTTTAGAGGGGGATAGAAATACACGCTATTATTATTTGATTGCGAATGGGAAGCATAGGCATCAAAGAATTTTTTAGCTCGAACAAGATGAAGGAATAATTCGGGGTGATGTACAATTAAAAACGTATATCACCAATTATTATAAAGATTTGTTTGGACCGTCCGAAATTAATCATTTATCTATGGTTTATACTGTTGTGAATGATTTACCTCAAGTTTCCGAGATGAAAAATAAGTTCCTTACAGAACCCTTCACTGAAAAAGAGGTGAATGAAGCAATTTTTCAAATGGAACAAAACAAAGCACCTGGGCCAGATGGCTTCCTTGCCAAGTTTTATCACGTGTTTTGGGAGGTCATTAAATTTGACTTGTTAGCTTTCTTTCAGGATTTTCATAAATGCTATCTTCCTCTCTTTAGCTTGAATTTTGGAATCATTACTTTGCTTCCTAAAAAAGCGGATGCTAAACAAATACAGCAGTACAGACCCATTTGTCCTTTAAATGTTAGTTCTAAATTTTTTACTAAAGTTGTTACTAATAGACTTATGGGAGTTGCTCATAAGGTTGTTAGACCGTCTCAGTTGGCGTTTATGCAGGGGAGATTTATTCTTGATGGAGTTGTTATCCTTCACGAAACCATTCATGAGTTGCATAAAAAGAAATTGGATGGGATTGTTTTCAAGATAGATTTTGAGAAAGCTTATGACAAAGTCAAATGGCCTTTTTTAATTCAAACTTTAAGGATGAAAGGCTTTTCTGCTAAGTGGTGCTCTTGGGTGGAAAGTATAGTTAAGGGAGGGAGTGTTGGAATAAAAGTAAATGATGATCTTGGCTCTTTTTTCCAAACTCATAAGGGTCTTAGGCAAGATGATCCTATGTTCCCTATTCTTTTTAACATTGTAGGGGACAGACATGCTTGCCATTTTTATTTCTCGTGCTAAAGAAGCAGGCCTCTTATCAAGAATAGTTCCTCACTTGATTGAGGATGGGTTGTCAATTTTACAGTATGCTGATGACACTATTCTCTTTTTGAATAATGATTTGGAGCAAGCCAAAAACCTGAAACTCATTCTTTTGTGTCTTTGAACAGTTATCGGGTTTAAAGATTAATTTCCATAAGAGTGAGATCTTTTGTTTTGGCTCTGCCAAAGCTGTTGAATCTCAGTATACACAATTATTTGGTTGTGAAGTAGGTACTTTTCCTTTCAGGTACTTAGGCATCCCAATTCACTTTAAAAAGTTGAGGAATAGTGATTGGAAAGGGGTAGAAGATAGAATTGAGAAAAAACTTAGTAGTTGGAAAGGAAAAAATTTGTCTATGGGGGGACGGTTAGTACTTATTAACTCGGTACTCAGCAGTCTGCCAATGTTTATGTTTTCTTTTTTAAAAGTTCCTAGACAAGTTCTCAAACGACTTGACTTTTGTCGGTCTAGATTCTTCTGGCAGGGCGATAATCATAAACATAAGTATAGGCTTGTTAAATGGAGTTTAGTTTGTTCGCCCAAAGAGCATGACGGTCTTGGTATTCAGAACCTAGACGCAAAAAATAAAAGCTTGCTTGGAAAATTGTTATTTAAATTGCTTAATGAAGAAGGGGTTTGTCAATCTTTGCTAACAAGGAAGTATTTGGGTGACAAGAGTCTTTCGCAGGCGGTTAATAAATCTGGGACTTCCCATTTTTGGTTGGGTCTTATGAAAATTAAAGATCAATTTCTTCGCTTTGGGTCCTTCCAGGTTCAAAATGGGATGTAAACTAGGTTTTAGGAAGATATTTGGGTAGGGGACTCTCCGTTGAAAAGACAATACCCTACGCTTTATAATGTGGTAAGGCGAAAGGATGTTACTGTGGTAACTATTATGAGATCGATCCCTTTAAATATTTCCTTTTGAAGACCTATTATTGGATCCAAGTTACTTGCTTGGAATGAATTAATTTTGAGAATTGCGAATTTACAATTAAGCTCTCAAAAGGACATCTTTAAGTGGAATTTAAATAGATCTGGATTATTTACGGTCAAGTCTTTCTGTGGGGCACTTATTAACAATTTTCAAGTCCCTATTAGGAATTTATTTTGGCTAATTAAAATTCCCTTAAAAGTGCAAATCTTCCTTTGGTATCTTAAAAGAGGAGTTGTTTTAACTAGAGATAACCTGCTTAAACGAAATTGGAGGGGAAACAAGTAGTGTTGTTTCTGTATTAAAGATGAAACAATTCAGCATCTTTTTATTGACTGTCCAGTTGCACGTCTTGCCTAGTGGGTTGTTCGATGCGCGTTTAATTTAACCCCCCCTGTGAGCATAGCAAACATGTTCGGTAATTGGTTAGCCGGTATTCCAACTAATTTAAAGTCACAACTCCTGGTGGGAGCGAGTGCCTTATGTTGGTCTATTTGGTGTTGTCGGAACGATGTTGCTTTTAACAAAAAGATGATCACTAATCCTTTGCAGGCTATCTTCTTGTGTGGATTCTGGTTGCGTGCTTGGACAAATTTATAAAAGTCTGCCCAGAAGGAGTATATGGTGGATGGAAGTCTAAGATTGGAGTTTGTAGCAAAGCAACTCCTCAACTCTCATTGGTGGCGGCTTAGTCACCGGATTAGCAAATGATCATTTATTTCTCAATTGTCTGTTTATAGTTGTAAGGCTTCTAGCCAATATTAGCAACTTTGGTTATGTTGGTACTTCTGTCTTTTAATAAATAGGTTGTGTGTATCCTCGATGCAGAGACCGGAAGAGAGTTTTTCTCATCCATTATCTAAAAAATAAGTACTCTGCTTCGTATGCCCTGCCACCGCACGGAAAACATCAAATTGCGCTGGGCATACAGTGGGGTTGGCATGTTGAGCCAAGTGCATGCAATGATACATAGCCTAATCCAGTGCAGTGCATACGAGGGTAGCTGGAGCAGCGAAATTGCAGAAGAACCTACGCACGCGGCACGCTCATCGATCGGCATTGGCATTGGCTTCGCAAGGTTGGTGTATGCCGCGGCCGGGAGTATAGACTGTATAGTATGGTGCAGTGGTGGCGTGTTAGATGATGCATGCGCCACTGATGTACTCTACCCAGTGGGCAGTAGAGTAACTACTGGTATTCACTAGTAGCCGGCATGACATGGACTTTTTCCATGAAATGTGCATTGCCTTGGGTTCGGTCAGGTGGGGAGGAAATCTAGCGAGCCCCAGAACCACTTTGGAAGCGCGAAGGGAAGCACGAGATCGATGTATTGATCTTCTTCTAACACATCTTTACTAAAAAAATTCTTATTATACAATTGATTTAGGTTTGGCAGGCTTGAGCTTCACATGTTACTAATTGATTGCGGTCTTTAACCAAGGGCATCGAGGAACTTCTCACCGACGAACTTGCGGCCAGGTAATCATGATCAACATAAAGCAAAGGGAGGGAGCATGCTATTCATAATTAGACGTCTTAGGAGTCTAGTAGCACCAGGTCAAGTGGTCAACTATGTTCCAATCTTATCATATGGCACTGTGTATCACCAACACATGTTGGTTGATAATGATACTAACCTGCTTAAGACAAATTATGAGTGTGATGCCATGCAGAACGAGAGGGGAAAAGCTACCTAGAATCCTAGCTAGTTAATTAGGAGCAGCTAGCTAGCTAGTAGGTTAGTGGAGAACAATATATATATGCAGGTGCGAACCAATTGATCCATCCACAAACAAAGTAAAGTACCAGCTACAAATTGTGTTAGCAACTGGTTCTGTTATACAAATCGGTGATTAGACCCGCCCCCCACAAAGGGTGAGGCCGCGAGCTACTTTCTTAAGGTTTGGCAGCCAAATCCGCCGCCTAATCATTGCAAATCGTTCGATTGGACTTCTCGCACTGCCCAGCACCAAAGTCCTAATTAATCCAATATCCCACAAACCCTTGCCCTGTATAATGGACGCGACTAAACTTATTAATCATGCATGTCATGTGCAAACACACACACGCAGCCACGCGGGTGCTCTGCCTTGTCTTGTTCCAATCGACACCGACTTGTCCCTGCTACCAAACGGTGAAAAAAATAGCTCAGGTTGGCTGTAAGAGGATAGACTTGGAGTGTGTTTGGTTCGGTGAATCAGAGCATATATGTATAGGATGGTGTAAGAGGATAGACTTGGGGTGTGTTTGGCTCGGTGAATCAGAACATACATATACAGGATGGTTCTGAATATAGCTTTGTTCCTGTGTTTGGTTGAGTGAACTGAACCAACTCGTCTTAGATGGGATCATACAACATTTCGATAATATTCCCCAAATATGTTGTATCGAACGGTTCTATAAAAACGGACGAACCACGCGATATAGGGATGAGTGCGTCCCCTCTATTACCCCTCTCTATGTGTATACGATTAACCAGTGGTCCATGCCAATTAGTAGATAGTTAAAATAATTAATTTAATTAAATACTCCTTTTGTGATTAAGGTAAATTTAATAATCGTGCTAATATTTCAATAATTAATCGTGCTAATACTCCTCTATGTAAATAACTCATTTAACTTCATCTCTCAAACCAAACACCATCTTGAACCATCCGATAATATCACATTTGTACAACCAAACAAAATCTTGAATTATTTTATCCCACCAACTAAATACACAAGTTATACTATACCATCTAGGATCGTTCTGTACTATTCCATTACATTCACCCTGATTCACCCAGTCAAACACACCTTTGATCATAGCCATCTCATCAAGCAGAACTTTTTTTTATTAATTAACCCTTTTTAATTTTTATTTTAAAGTTAACCCTTAGCAAACTTTATTTCCAATTCTGACCCTTTTGGTCACGCCACCCCTCGTGGCGTGACAAAACAACATTGTCACGTCACAGGATAAGTCCCCAAAATAGCACTTTTAGCCACGTGACAAAACAACACTGTCACGCAACTGGTCATGGCGTGGCAAGAGCTTCGTCCAGATGCGGCTGACGTGACAGTGTTATTTTGTCACGCCACGGACAGTGGCGTGATCATAGGGGTCAGAATTGGAAATAAAGTTCGCCAGGGTTAACTTTAAAATAAAATTAAAAAAAGAGTTAATTAATAAAATAAATTCCATCAAGCATCGGTCGGTGTTTTGGTGCACTCCCACGTGTACACACGTTTTCCGCGGAGATTGGTAGAAAATTTAATGTTTGCCATACGCTAATTGATACTAGAATTTCTATTGTATAGTCCCGCATGTAATTTTTCCGGCTGCACCACTGTTATCTTAGTCCAATTCATGTGAAGAAAAAATAAGATCGCCGTATATTTAGATTCCTACCCATTAGTTCTCACGTCTATCCAATGTCAAGTTCTTCCTGCAACCACAATGCATCGCACATTATATTAAGCTAGGGTCTATATTTGCCATAACTTCAGCTTTAGATTACCGGCTCATGCGCTGGTCAATCTGGAAATAAATCCTATAAGACCTCATTATCTTTAGACACTTATTTAGACCAATTTCAAATTATGATAAAGAGGTGGTTGATTTATTCGCCATGTGTCATGAGATTGAAATGGTATAATATGGATCTAAAGCTAACAAGGTCTCATGAGATTTTCTTCCGATGAAACTAGGCCAAACAGTGGGTTTTATTCTTGAGCTTCTTCAATAAGCATAAGCCAATCAAAGTTGTTTGTTCTGGGTTTCCCAGCATTTCCACATTAAGTATAGACGGAGTCCCACCAAGTTTGTCCCTGTTGTTCAACATAACGAGGAGGGACAATAGGAAGGCCTGCGAACTTTTTTTTATTAATTAACTTTTTTTTGAATTTTATTTTAAAGTTAACCCTCGATGCACTTTATTTTCAATTCTGACCTTTTTGGTCACGTCACGGGTGATGGCGTGACAAAACAACACTATCATGCGTCAGGATAAGTCTCCAAAATAACACTTTTTGTCACGCCACTGGTTGTGACGTGACCAAATAATACTATCACGCCAGACAAGAGTTTGACCAGAAATGAGCTGGCGTGACAGTGTTATTTTGTCACGCCATGGGTGGTGGCGTGACTAAAAGGATCAGAATTGAAAATAAAGTACGCCGGGGTTAACTTTAAAATAAAATTCAAAAAAAGTTAATTAATAATAAAAATTCAAGGCATGCAAGGAATTGCAAAACGGGAACTGGATTCGTGCAGTCAGAGGAAAGATCTCTAATTCTACCCAGCTTGAGGAATTCGTTGCCCTTTGGATCCGGCTCCAAGGGGTCCACCTGTAGCCAGACATCCAGGGCGCCATACTGCCATTACTTGGCGTTGGACCACAGATGGCGTCTACTCCGCCAAAATCGGCATAATCTCGCCCAATTCCGGGGATGCTACGAGCGCTACAATCCTCTCATCTAGCGAGCTAGGACAGAGAACAAGTGCAAGTTCTTTGCGTGGACTTTAGTGCAAAACAAAATCCGACGGTAGACAACCTGGCACTGCGAGGAGAGGATGGCCGCATCAGCAGACCTGCTCACTCGGCGGTTATCGGCGTAGGTGACGCGGGCAGGCCACCTGTAGGGGCACGACGGGGGCACGTGTCGTGTCTGCCAACACATTCACGGTGCCATTTTTGAATTCTCTCTCGGAGAAGACTATTTTTTCTATCTACACTCTGCAACGCTCACCAGGAAACCGGACTACACCTCTGCTCTATTGCCATTTCGCCAACGAGGTCTGGTCCATCCTTTCTAGTGGCAGAAAGCAAGCTTGGCTACACCAAAAGAGAAGAGAATGACTTCAATGGTGTAGCTGTTAACGAAATTGGCATCTTATCTGTACATATGGAATACAATCTCTGAATATTGCCGGTTATAACTATAGCTAGTCGGGCACAGGATTTCTTCCCTGTTTTCCGCATGATTTCCGCCCGCAGTTGCCTTCAGTTGGCGCTCGGCTGTAATCTCCAACTATGTATATCTCACGCCATATATAAATACACTCGGATCCCCATAGGTTTCCTTACGGCAAATATTATCTTACATGGTATCAGTAATCCGGGCTTTTTCCTTGCCTCTGCTCGCCAACTTTCTCTTTTCCACCGCCATGAGCGTAGATTCTACATCCTCCCTGCTCCCACCATGGCATCTTCTTCCTCCACGATGCTCTCTCCTGCAGCTGCGATCACTATCTCCTTTTCCGGCATTCAATCCATTAACATCCGAACTCATGTTCCGATCGTTTTGGATCTAAAAGATTCCAGTTATTCTCAATGGCGTCGTTTCTTCACCGTGGTGCTTGGCAAGTTTGGTCTCACCACTCACATCGATGGTACTGATCCTGAACCAGCCAACACCGCCTGGGTGCAAGATGACTTTAGCGTCGTTTCCTGGCTCTACACGACGATCTCCTCAGAGCTTCTCGGCATTGTCATGCAACCGACTGACAATGCATGCTCAGTTTGGGTGAGCGTCGAATCTGTCTTCCGCGACAACAAGCTCACCCGAGCCATCTACATCGAGGAGGAATTCCGCAACATCTTCCAAGGCGACTTGTCCATCACCGACTATTGTCATCAGCTCAAGCCTCTTGCAGATAGTCTCTGCGACGTGGATCAGCCAGCTTCGGATCAAACTCTGGTCCTTAACACATTGCGTGGTCACAACCCCAAATACCACAACATGGCGTCTATTCTCATAATGCAGGTTCCCTTCCTAGATTTCCTCCAAACACGGTCCTATCTGCTTCTCGAGGAAACTCGATTTGAGCAGACGGCGAAGCTTTCGGCCACAACATCACTCCACTCCCAGACGGCCATGGCTCTTTACTCCCAATCGTCGGCAACTGGCCAAGGTGACCGTGGTGATCGCGGTGATCGCTCCGATCGCAAGAATCGCAAGCAGAAGAACAAGGACGGTGGTGACTACTACAATCGTTCCACGTAGTCCACACCGGCCCTGTCCTGGACACATGTGAGAACCCGGGGTATTTAACTTGTAATACTTAACCATCAAATTGGTCCTAGCATTACAAATTAAATATCTCGATTCTCGACGCATATGTACTTCTCAGAATTGCAGTACACATACCCCATACAAAAATTAAGCATCCATTCTATACATAAGTCATTACAATACTAAGTCTACAAGCTTACAACACAAAGGACATACAAGTTCATATTACAAAGGTAGGGCCGACCGGCCAAATGACAAGTAATTAACCAAAGTAGCAGCGGAAACATAAGCCATAAGATGACGATAAACAAAAGCCAAACGGTTTGCCATTAGCCACAAGGCAATCGACTGGAAACGTCCAAGCTAGTTGTCGAAGGCAAAGTCGAAGTCGGTCTCACAATAGTTAACCCCTTGGGGGTCAACCTCCTCTACAACAATTAAGCAATGCAACTGAGTACAAAAATGTACTCGCAAGACTTACGAGTAACAAGCCTATACATAGCTACATGCAAGCTGAATCAAAGGAGAAGGTTATATGGTTCATTTAACGCACAAAGCAATATTTCATTTGCAATATGTAATAGATTGAAGACAATTTGACAAATCTGTTTTTATTTGATTAAATAACAGTGAGACAACATTTATAAACATAATTAACATCCTAGAGGTGACTCCCCAACCGCCACCACAACATAGCACGAATTACCTATTCGTACCGCCCAAATTCAAGTTTTATCGAAAATGTTATAGTCTAACTCTTGCAAAACCTAATCAAGCGTGTCCATAACCTAAGACGAGGCTATTCGAATAGATTAGACCCTGCAGGGGTGTACAATTTTACCCACATGTCAGACCACTTTTTTGCCATGCAATGAAGCACACTTGCTTAGGTATGCCGGCACGGCTAAGTCCTACGAGACGTTTTTCAATATTGTGTATTAACTATGAGTCGTCCGTATGATAGAAACCATACGTTGTGTCGGAGTCATTGGCAGAGAGAGAAATTACCCATGCTCCTCGGGGTAGGGAACTTGGACTTAATACCAAAGCCCATCCCGTTAGGCCCAACACACACATGGAATAAATCCCTTTTCAACACAACACACACAACCTCCTGTGACTCGGAGCTAACACACGTCAAAGTACTAAGTCAAGAGAGGTCACATATCCCCCTCATGTGGTTGCACGTAAAAGTGCTTGGATAGTGTGACACAAGATTTTCGGTCCTTGTTGACTTAGGCATACCACCACACCAGATAATCACACCATCAATCATATGCCCAAGTCTAAAACATTTTATTTTCAGTTTTACACTTTACAAAGTGACAAAGCACAAAGTGCTGGACATAAGGTAATAATAATAAGTTTTGTGTGATCAAGGTCATCAACTAAGTCAACAACCACCCAATTCTACTGGTAGCTAAGTATGACTAAGCAACATCAACTCGTAAACTACTAAGTGACAAGGGCTCATCCAACGAACCGTAAATCACAGCTAGATAATCCTAGGCTCAGTAGTAGAGGATGAAAATTTACCTACAGATTATGCATCTAGAGGATCAACTACTCGATTGATCATTTAATAACAAAATAGAGCATGCATACATACACTTTGCAAACAAGATATTAGACTTTGAAATTAATGGGATCAATATGATCAAATGGAAACAACTGCTTGCCTTACTGGAGATAACTTTCTTGCTGCAGAGGATCACTCTCGTATACAATAGAATCGTCGGAACCTATCGAAAGAATCGAAAGCACAATAAGAACGAATAACATCAAGAATACTCAAAATTCCAATTCATCCAAAAATCTTGAAAAATTTACAGAAAGTAGATAATGATTTTAGATGAATTTAGCAACAAGAATCAATTGATTTGGATGTTCTATGCAAAAGTTACGGCCGTTTGAAAATCAGTTTTCAAGAAAATCCAGTAAAAATGCTATCGGTTACTGTTCATCTGAATTAATTGTTTTGCTAAAAATTTCCAGAGAGGTGGTGTACATGAAATTTTTATGGTAGACAGAGCACCATATGAGATGAACAATGAAATTTGATTCACCTCATTTGGAGTTAAGATGAGTTTTCTATGATTTTTCAAAGTTATGAAAGTAGTGTACAAAACATTTATAAAACAAGATTTTTAGAGATAGTAACATGCTCAAAACTTATTTTACATTAAAGTACAGTAACAGAGGAATCCAACAAAATTGAGTTTACTTAATTTGGAGTTACAGAGAAATACTTATGCATTTTTGAAGTTAAAACAATTTTTAGTGCAACAATAATACTAAACCTAAAGTAATTTTGCCAAAAGTGTTTTATGGAATAGTAACATGGTTCAACCCATTTTTATATTAAATTACATTTTATAAAGGAAACTAGCAAAATTTGAATCATCAATTTTGGAGCAAAAATGAATTTCTTATGCAATTTTAAAGTTTAACCAACTATCAGCTCAACAATAAATCGTTTCAGAATTTATAAAAGCATTAATACTTTTTACATCGAGCGCTTGGCTAGCCGCAGCTACTGACCAGTGGGGCCCAAAGAATAGTGTGTTTTTCATTTTAATTTCCGATTAAAGTGTGTGCTGACAGGTGGGCCCTATTCGTCATAGACACGGTGCACAAGAATAGGGCGTGGACCAAGGTCCACGACCCGGTTCACTAGTCTATGGACCCAGCGGTGCTTACTGTGTAGATAAAGCCCTCGGGCCCACGTGTAAGCGACTCATTAACGACCTTAAGACAACACTTAACAGCTAAACAAATCATTAGCTCTTAATGGCTTGGATTAGCCCTAATGACCCAACTACAGGGCGTTGCCGGACGCGCCCGACAACAGGGAGTCACTGGCCGTGCTTGCCTGGCGGCGCTACGTGCAACGGCGGCGCCGACCGAGGCCTAGGCTAGCTCCGCAATAGCTATGCGCATGTCTGGGTGGTGGTGGCGTCCTCAACGGCGGCCGGTAGCGGTGGCGCGCCGGAGGTGAGCGGCAAAGGACTTCGGCCCACCGTGCATGCAGCGATAACGCTCCGCGGCATCCAAAAGAGCGGGTGCCCAAGCATCTCAAAGGTCCAATGAGGCTACTTGAGCAACGGGAAGGAGCAGAGATAGTTAGAGGTTGACTGGCGATGAAGAGGTCCACGACGGCGATTAGGCTCGACGAGTAGGGGTCGCCCTGAGCAAAGAGAGGAACAAATAGCTGATGGAGAAGCTTAAGGGAGGTACTAAGATGGTGTAAACGGAAAGAATCAAGAAATGCCTTACCGGATCGGTGTCGGAGAAGAAATGGGTTCTCTCGGCCGTGCAAGGGGAAAAACTAAATTCCTTGAGCTCCTGTGAAGCATTAAGGAAATTGATTAAGGGGAAATTTACTTACGCTCAAGGACACGACCTGACGCGAAAGACGGAGCAAGGAACTCACTGGAGGCGAAGAAGACCACTTGGTGTCTCCGGGAGCGTGCTCTAGAAATGCCGAGAGCACAAAGATGGAATCAAGAGCTACAAGTAAACGAGGGGCTCGCATTAGCAAAAAAATGGAACCAGCATCGAAGATAGAAGAGAGAGGAACCAATGGATTGGAGCTCACCCGTGAGATGCACCCGGGCGAGCCTCCCTCTCCTCAGCAGCCAGAGGAGAAGTGAGCGAAAATAGAGGATGGAGAGGGGTATTATCCACAGCCAAAGACGGAGGTAGCAACGGCATCAAACGGAGAAGCTCAGGGAATGGCTGGCGTGGGCGGTGGATTGACGCCGTGAACGGAGCGCGGCAGAGCAGCGTGGCCACATGGCATACGAGAACTGAGCGCCCGTCAGTGATAGGTGGAAGACACACCTGACAGGTGGGGCCCGCGGCGTCAGTGACTCAGCTGCGCGCGTGAGACCGAGTTAAGAGGATCGGCGCGGGCCATTGGATCGAGATCAAACGGTTGACAACGCATGAGAGCTATCAGACCTGGCTGAAGCGGTATGCGATCAGAGCCATCGATGCAAGATCGGACGGTTTACGCGAGGTGCGTTTAAAGGGTTGGACTGAGTCAAGTGGCTCGGGTTGGAGCCTGACTCGGGTCTAAGTATGAGGAATAGTGATTTCTGATTTTGATCTAAAAGGCTGAGAAGATAGGGAATTTTTAGAGGTAGCTCCGAAGCTCCAAAAATTCTGAATTTTTTAAGAAAGGCTACTGGATCTAAGAACAACCTCGTGTAATTTTTATAGAAATTTTCATGCAATGCATTTCTTTCTATAAAATTCACAAGCTACTGGTCTAGGGTTTTGACCAAGAGTCAAACTGATTTGACTAGCCTCTTAGAAATAGCAAATAATTTCTAAAAATTATGAAATTTCTCTGAGGGGCCAGTGATCTAGCAGCTAGGAAAAATATTTTCAGAGGATGATCATAAGATTTGATTAGAAAGTTTTCAAGGATTATGCTTTCATCAATTGAAGCATTGGTCTTTGAAAATAGGAAACTCTCAGGGAAAGTTTCCAGAAAATTTCAAATGACATCATGAGGCATCAAAAGTTTTAATTTATCCTCATTTTTATATATTTGAAACATAAACCATTGTTTGGGATGTTACACACCCAACTTCAATCCTTGGACAGGCGTTGTCTAGGCCTGGCCAGCCTCTTGGAACAGCCCGCGCGCAGCTCCCAACCCCGGTCTCCTCGGACCGCACCCCGGTGTCATGCCACCTCAAGCATTCGTTGCTTTCCCCGGTGCTCCATCTAGCAACCTCGCCGGCGCTTTCTCAGCATCACCAACTATGATGGCACCACTCTAGCACTCTCAACCTATGTGGGATCAGTCTTCCGTGATCGCCGCACTAAATAGCATGACAATGCAACAACAGTCTTCCAGCGGTGAATGGCTCATGGACATGGGTGCCAGCGGGCATATGACTTCCGGTTCCGGTAACCTCTCTTCTACCTCTCCGTTGGTTCCTTCTTGTCACATTGTCGTCGGCAATAGTTCCAAACTTCTAATTACACACTCTAGCTCCGTTTTACTTCCTACCTCCAACTCCCCTCTTCTGTTGAACAATGTTCTCATTGCATCTATTCTCATCAAAAACCTTATCTCCGTTCATTCATTTACTAGAGATAATTATGTTTCCGTTGAATTTGATCCTTTCGGTTTCTCTATCAAGGATCTACGCACCAAGGTAGAGATTCTCCGCTCTAACAGTCACAGCGATCGCTACCCACGATCACCCAATAAGGCGACGGCACCACCTCAGGCCCTCCTGGCTGCTACTGCTACTACCAATCTTTGGCATCAGCAGCGCGGCCATCCTGGTGGTGAAGCTTTGTCCCACTCTCTTCGTTCTATTCAGTTCCGCTGCAATAAACCAATGTCTTCCCACTGTCATGCTTGTTAGCTAGAAAAACATGTTAAATTTCCCTTCCAGTCCTCGAATTCAACCACATTTGTTCCTTTTCAACCTGTTCACTATGATGTATGGACATATCTTGTTCCAAGTACTTCGAGTTTTCTGTATTATCTTGTTGTTCCTCACGACTTCTCTCATTTTTATGGACCTTTCATTTACATCGTAAGTCTGATGTTTTCCCCCACTCTTGTCAAATTCCATGCCTATGTTCGCACTCAATTTCAGCTTACTTTACAATCAGTGTAAACAAACAATGGGTGCGAGTTTTACAACCACACCTCTCGTTCTTTCTTTGCCCATCATGGCATTGCTCTTCATCTATCCTATCCTTATACCTTACAGCAAAATGGAAAAGCAGAAAGCATGATTCGCACAGTCAATGACGATCTTCGCACACTACTGTTCCATGCACACATGTCTCCTTCCTTCTGGGCAAAGGCCCTCGCCACTGCCACCTATCTTCTTAACAGACGACAATGCAAACCTCTCCACCTACAATCTCCCTACGAACGCCTCTTTGGTGTTCCCCCGACTATAGTCATCTACGGGTTTTTGGATGCCTCTTTTATCCAAATCTCTCTACCACCACACCTCACAAATTATCCCCTCGATCAACTGTATGTGTCTTCCTCAGCTACCCTGATAATCATAAAGGCTATCGCTACTATAATATTGCCACTCATCACATCATCATCTCCAGGCATGTCTTCTTCGATGTGACTTCTTTTCCTTTCCATCAAGATGGCTCCTCACTGCCATCTCTCCATTCTATTGAAGATGATGAAGACCCCAATCTCCATCTTCCTGTCATAGCAAATCAATTCCCTGCTGCGGTACCGCAATCTCCTGTCGCGGCACCACAATCACCTGTCACTGCATGTCGCGACAAAACCTGTGATTACCCCAAATCCTCTGTGCAAACCGAGCTAGTCCCAAGATCAGCGGCTAGCTCACACAGTAAACAAATGTGGTAACAGCCTTCAACGCAAACTTTATTAATAAACAATAGAGTTGATTACAAGAACGGCTTATGGGCCGACAAAACCAAACACATTGGAAGACAAAAGCAAGTAGACCACACAATTCGCCACAGGCAATCGTCTGGAGGGCGTAGCCTAGTCGTCCTAATCCTCATGCTCCTCGTAGACCTCTTCTCCTGCTCAATTATTAGATTAAGCGGAGTGAGCACAACAACCGTGCTCGCAAGTCACACCCGTCAAGTAACAGATTGCAATGCATGCAAGGATATCTCAAAGGAAGGCTTATAGAGTTGATTTGCATAAAGCCATGTTTCTTTCCAAATACTTGTACTAAGTTCCAAAGCAGTTATACAATAACTAAAATTCATTTTCTAAAACTCAGTTTTATAGTCGGATAACATTCATCAACAAGTGGTGAAGGATACCCTCCTATCACAGGGCTACCCGCCCAAAACCCATTTGGATAGACATCCAAAACTATTTCATAAAGTCTTTTGAAAACAAGACCGAAATCTAACTTTGAGTGGCTTTGCTAGCATGTCCATGACCGTGGACACGGCTATTCGAATAGTTTTACACTTTGCAGAGGTGTACAGCTTTATCCACATGACACGACCTCTCTAGTTTGTTTGGCATCCGTCGATACCACTGCTCACTATCGTAGGTAAGCGATCTAGAGCACGTGACAAGGCCTTTACAGTGCGTCATTCCACCGCAATCCTCCTCGCTAAGGTTTCACTCCCTTTGGACTAACCATCCGCTGGGTTCAGGCCCCTCTTGCGCTAGGTGGGAATACATAAAAGTAGATCGTCAAGACACCCACACAACCGGATGGAACGACCACGATGAAACGTTGCAAATTAGTTAGGCAGGTTCTACCCATTTAGAACATGTGGTAGTACGATGGGGCTTGGCAAGATGCGGCTCGAAGACCGATCCTTAACTAACTTGGGCAACTTTCCACAAAACCATGGGCCTCAACCCTACCCGAATTGAGCCCATGCATGAACATGCACCCATCCAAACAACCGATTCACCCAAGTCCAAACCAATTTTCCTTTGCTTTGCTTTTCAAAAACATTTGCAAACTTCCACGATAACCCAATGTCATGGCTAAAATATTTCGACAACATTGGTCTTTGGCAGTAAATTCCCCAAACCAAGATTTTTGGGTTTAAGCTTGACTAAGCATAGGGTTTTGCAACATGCTAGTTTATACTAATGTACCAACTAGCTCTTTACTATGGTAACAAGGGGTGGTTGAATCAATAATCAAGTCTGGATGTACAAAGGAATTAGAAATAACTATAAAGTTAAAACAGGGATTTAAATTACTTAAATTTAAATAAACATGCAATAATAATTTGAAACAGAACTTAAATAATTTGATATACTGGGATTCAATATGATCAAGGGTGTAACTTGCCTTGCTCGAAAGCTTGAGGGTCTACTTCTTCGGAGTACTCGGGCTCTCCGGAGTCGTCGAAATCTACACATGAGAACAAAGCAAATTCAAATAAAGACCAAATAAAATCCAAATGAACTCCAAAACAAACCAAACTAGAACCAACAGTAAGGAACTAAATTAGATGAATTAGGAACGGACTCTCGAGAGGAGGCTCGACTCATCGGGAAGAGGTCCAATGGGTCGAGAGGAGGTCCAACGACCTGGTTGAAAGAGGTTCGACTGGTCGGGAGGAGGTCCAACTAAGAGGGTGGTCGAGGGAGGTCCTGATGAGGTCCTAAGGTGGAGGTCTTGAGGAGGATGTCCTGAGGAGGTCAAGAGAGGTCCTGAGGAGATCCTGAGGAGGAGTTTCTAAAGATACGACTACTCAACGTGGTCGTACGAAGAATACAGACTACGCAACGTGGTCATAAGAAGGATACAGGAAGGATACAACTACGCAATCTGGTCGTAAGAAGGATACAGGAAGGATACGACTATGCAATGTGGTCGTACGAACAAGGGAATAGAACAGGGCACAAAGAAACTCACCAGGGCCGAGAGAGAGACTGAAGGGGGAGGGGGAGTCGGTGGACGACGGGCGACAGTAGAAGACGGCGCAGGCGCTCCGGTGAATCTTTCGACAGCGAGGTGGTTGAAGTTGGTGCAAAGCTTGGCGACTCCTTAGCGACGGGAGGCGACAACAAGAAGTTCTCTGCCGGCGGTGGCGAAACTCAAAGCACGGAGAAACTGGGCGAGAGCTAGAGAGTTGGGTGCGGAAAAAGACGATGAAAGATGGCTGCTCAGGCTTTTATAGCCAGGGGAGACGGGGAGAGTCGCTGAAAGACTCGGAGGTGCACGCGGTCAAGGGTAGGTGAAGGAGGAGATGGGGGCAGGTAGGGGAGGAGACATGAGGGGGAACGGGTACTGCAGAAGCGACAGCATTTAATACGACACAACGACATTTAATGCGCGCAGACTTTTGCGTCAGCAGTGACGCGGGGAGGAAGAAGAAGGTGAGAAGGGCTGACAGGTGGGGCTAGTCAAAACTTAGAAGGGTGGTCCAACCAATGGGGTGGTCATGACCAAAGAGGTGGTCGTGACCAAAGAGGAGGTCGTGACCGATCTCTAGGACCACCCGGGAGGTCTTGGACTGAGAGGGAGGTCTGGACTGAGGGGGAGGTCCAAACGAGAGGGTGGTCTGGACAAAAAAGAGCTAGGCCAAGGGGAAAACGGAACAAACAGAGAAAGGGAATTAACACCAGAGAACTCCAACAAACTCAAAATAAACTAAACTTTTGGATTAGTTGAAGTTCGATTTAGTTAATTAAATCACTTTTAATTCCCAAATCTAAAGTTAAGCTTTAGAACTTCAACAAAAACCAAATGGTTATTTTTATTTTGAAAATTTTCAAAAAGGCCTAAAAATTAGGATGTTACACTGCAGCGCCCCCTGAGTCTCCAGCTGTGGTGCCAACTCTTACTGCTATGGCAACACCTTCCTCTATCACAGCAGCCACTTCTCCTTCCATTGTTTCAGCTCTCCCATCTTCTGCTCCTCCTGTTCATCACATGATCACTAGAGGCAGAGATGCTATTCGTTGTCCCAACCCCAAATATGCCAATGTCGCAACCACCTCCAGCATTAGCTCTCCCGTCTTCTACTCCTCCTATTTATCACATGATCACTAGAGGCAGAGATGCTATTCGCTGTCCCAACCCCAAATACGCCAATGTTGCCACCACCTCCAGCATATCTCCTATTCCTAAGACTATCCGCACAACTCTTAAGGATCTGCATTGGCTCGCTGCTATGCAGGAGGAATACCGAGCCTTGGTTGGCAACAGTACTTGGACTCTTGTCTCCCATCCTCATGGTGTCAACATTGTGTCAGGAAAATGGGTTTTTCATCACAAACTCCAACCCGATGGCATGCTTGGTCGCTACAAAGCGTGCTAGGTAGTTCACGGCTGTTGGAAATATGCCTTAGAGGCAATCATAGAGATGATTATATTTCTTTATGTTCATAATATTGGATAAATGTTATTCTGTTCCATGAATGAATCATCAGTTATGAAGATTAAATGAGTATGTGACTTGTTGGTGAAGCTCTTTTAACTTATGATGATGTTGTTCTAAATGTATCCCTGGTCGAATGTCACTGGTCGGAACGCTAGTGACTCTACGACCAGCACATGTATTGATTGATGACTATGTTTCACTAGTCATGGATATAGGGATATCGAATCGATAATGTGGACATATGTTAGAGAACATGGTGTTGAATAAGACCCACCTTGAGACACTATTGAGATTGTTATGATTCTATGTGTCGTTAGTTGGTCTCAAGCAATGATGATGTATAATCCTTAGACCTGAGACCAACATGGTTTCCTACATGTGTAATAGCACTCTTAGGGGTTGCCAAACGCTACTCGTAACTGGGTAGTTATAAAGGTAGCTTTCGGGTATGCTATGAAACATACAGAGAGATGTGACTGGTCGGATATGAGATTTGCCCCCCCCCTAACATAACAGAAGAGATATCTCTAGGCCTCTCGAAGTGGTCGGATAAAAAAAAGTGCATGTCCATGCCACTGGTGGTCGAAGAGTTCGACCACATAAGGTTATCCGATACTCGATCAAAAAAGTATTGAACAGTCCATGGATGACACAACATCTCACTTGGAGTTCAACCAGATATCGTGAGGCAAAAGGAGAATACATGAGTAGGTCGCTTAGTTCGACCAGTTACGGACTGGTCGTATGGAGATACAAGCAAGTCGTAGACTGGTCAAACGTAATCACAGAGTGGTCGAAACCAAGTCGTAAGGAGTTACGAGTTGGTCGTGACCAAATACGAACTGATCGTATAGAGATAGGACCTGGTCGTAAGTGACGAGGACCTGGTCGTAGATCATATTGCATTAAGATTCGTCCGATATAATTTGTGTGTATTCGGGAATCGTTATGTCCTGCTAGGAACCGCTACGACTCGTGGTCGGAAAGGGTTTCCGAGTCACAACCGAACTACACATGAACCTAACGGGTCACACACTTAACGGGTTGGAACAAACCAGTACGAATATGATTCATAAAGCGTGTTCGGATAGGATCCGTCACGGGCACTATATAAGGAGATGCATGAGGCTGTTGGGTACAAGACGAGTTGACGTGAGTTGCTCTACCGAAACCCTAGCCGCCATCTTCTTGAGTGCCTTGCCGTGCGACTTGGTGCTAGCACACCGGCGCATGGTTGTTCGTTCCCTAGACATGTGGATACCATAGAGGCGCTTCTACGTTGTTGCGCTTGAGGACGATCCGCGATCTTCACAAGGAACTGCAGAGGTGCTAGAGGAGACGATCGACTCGCGAGGACACTAGACGATCGACTACGACCACTGCATCGACGCGCTCTTCGTTGGACCAGGCTGCTCTGATGCTTCTTCCGCTGCTCTGCGCGTCTAGTGGTAACGATCTATGATCATCTTCTTGCTTGGCTTCCTGGTTTACGTGGTAGAAATTTTGAATTGTTGCTATCGTAACCTACCCGTATCCCTACAACGGCTTCTCGCAACAACCCGGTGTGGACTTTGACGAGACGTTCAGTCTGGTAGTCAAGCCTGCCATAATTCGCACCGCCCTCAGTCTTGCAACTTCTCGCCAATGGCCCGTTCATCAGCTAGATGTTAAGAACGCGTTTCTTCACGACATTCTAAATGAAACCGTTTTTTGTCAACAACCAGCAGGGTTCGTCAATTCTTCCAACCCAAAAGTCGTCTGTCTTCTCAACAAATTATTATATGGTTTGAAGCAAGCTCCTGGTGCATGGTATGACCGGTTTGCCACTTTCATTCGATCGATTAGTTTTCTACCCACCACATCAGATTCATCTCTATTTGTTCTCCTATGTGGTTCTGATCTCGCGTATATCCTTCTATACGTAGATGACATTGTTCGCACTGCATCATCCATGTCTCTTCTTCAACAAACTAGCTCCCTTCTTCGTAAAGAATTTTCCATGAAAGATTTGGGTTCCCTACATTTCTTTCTCAGCATCTCTATTGTTCGATCGCCCAAGGGCTTTTTTTCTCTCTCAATAGAAATATGCTGCGGACCTTCTTGATCGTGCTAGAATGTCCTCTGCAAACCAGCCTCAACTCCTATCGATACCAATCCTAAAGTCCCCTCTGCTGGTGGCATGGCATTGCCTGGTAGTTTTGTCTATCGCGGTCTTGTAGGTGCTCTCCAATACCTTACATTGACACGCCCTGACATCACCTACGTCGTTCAACAAGTTTGCCTCCACATGCATGACCCTCGAGACTGTCATATGTCTCTTGTCAAGCGCATTCTACGCTACATCAAGGGATCAATTCATTACGGTTTGCAGCTCTACACCCCACCATCTACGGCTCTTCTTGCATACTCTGATGCTGATTGGGCCAGCTGCCCTGACACTTGTCCCTCAACATCTGGTTATTGCATCTTTATCGGTGACAACCTCATTTCATGGTCCTCCAAGCGCTGGCCTACGGTTTCCCGTTCCAGCGCTGAAGCTGAATATAGGGCCGCTGCCAATGCGGTAGCAGAGTGTTGTTGGCTTCGACAACTTTTGGTGGAGTTACATTGTCCTCTTTAGCAGGCCACTGTCGTCTACTGCGATAATGTTTTCGCTATCTACATGTCCTCTAATCCCGTGCAACACCGACGAATGAAGCACATTGAGCTAGATATTCACTTCGTGCGTGAGAAAGCTGCGCTTGGTGAGTTCCGGGTTCTACATGTTCCTACCAGTGCGTAATTAGCTGATGTGGTGATCAAAGGGCTTTCTACGGCGACGTTTACCGATTTCAGGTCCAGTCTAAGCGTTCATCCCAGCGACGCTCACACTGCGGCAACGAAATCGACATCTTATATGTACATATGTAATGTAATCTCTGAATATTGTCAGTTGTACCTGCAGCTAGTCCGACACAAGATTTCTTCCATGTTTTTCACATGATTTCTGCCTACAGTTGCCTTTGGTTGACGCTCGGCTATAATCTCCAACTATGTACATCTCGCGCCATATATAAATACACCCAGCTTGCGGCAAATACTGTCTTAGAACAGCTATTTACGTCATGTGGAACATGCGGAAGGAACGTAATATTAGGATCTTCCAAAATCAACACAACATGGCGCAAGACGTTGTCGAGAAAGTGAGAGAAGACATGGAGCGACGCAAAAAAAAAGCCTTGCACATCCGCTCCCCTTGAGCTAGCTCTTCCTCAAGTGTGGCCTCATGCATCTAGTGACTCCTAATCCGCTGCCCTTGAGCTAGCTTTTCCTTAAGTATATCCTTCTCCTTTTCTTTAGCCTGGCATTCCTATCGCACTAAAAAACACGAAGTTCGTCTCCGTTGGGAAATGCAAAGAATTCCAAAATGAGGCAAGAACCATATGAGCTGGCCAAGCTGATGAACCCACGGCACCTTGTCGATTTAAATCGCACTATGAATCGAAATCAGGTAGAATCGTGGTAGAGTTGCGATCCAAAGAGTAGAATCGTGTAGAATCGTTAGAGACTTAGGGGCCAGGCTTTACTGATATTTTATTTTAGAACAAAAATTGTTGATATTAATTTCTGAGAATGAAACTATAAATAAACAAGAAGCATGCATAATATTATATCAGTGTGGTAATATTAGTATAAATATCTATATTATGACATGAACAATTTTGAGTTTGATAATGATAAACTATTTTTATTCCTACAGATGAACTGATTCATTTAATCATGAGGTTAGACTGTACTTGCATAACAAGATGTGTATCTCCCTTTTGGCTAAGGTCCTCATGTCCTCAAACTTTATTCTACTTTTGATGTCTATACAGATGTGTACTAGAACCAGATGACGTACGAGTTTGATGCTTCAGCCAATGGCACACTTGTCATCAAAGGTGGATTCCTTTCCCATTGAGTATTCTATCGCTTATGCATTCCATGGTAGTACTTTGATTTGTGTTATACATGAAAGCGCATAGCCCTTACAATTTTCTCAAATATAATTCACTATACAGTCCGAGACTTCCCGATTTTTCTCTAGATATTGCACAGATAATTGAAGTTGTTGAACAGGAAAAGCCGAAATGTATTTTCTTGACTTCTCCTATCAACCCAGATTGCAGGTGAACCTTTCTCACTCCATAATAAAAGCATGAAATTATTATTGTTCTCCGAACATTTAGCAAACGAGCAGGTTTGCAGTTGTGCACTTTCTTGGCTACAATGCAGAGCATGAAAATTCTTCTGGTGCACGAAAGGGAGAGGCTGTATGATCTTCTCAAAGGAGTACCATTCCTGAAACCATTTCCGAGTCATTCGAACTTCATTCTTTGTGAGGTCACATCAGGAAAGGATACAGAGAAAATAAAGGCTTCTTGATGCACTGTAGCAGACGCGTGAACAATAGCATGGATATCATAGCGGCGCGTGAACTGTACTGTGTACTGTAGCAACAATACACAAACTGAATCATTTGGAGGGCAAAGAGTCAATGGAACAACAATCGATGATGGAGACATAAATGTCTTCCGTGATTGTATTGCTACTTCTTTAATGACCGCAAGAGGATAAATAGATTACATTAATATGATATGTACATGTTGCGGTGACAAGATAATTGCATCATATATGATCGAATAATATTTTGTTACTGTGTTATTTTGTTTAGTTGGCTAATATTTGCGTTTCTATATTAATTTCTTTTGTTACGCAATGTTCAAAATTAATACATGCATGCACGTACGAGCAATATCTTCTTATGAATAGGTTGTTTGTTATACTCCGGTCTTCTTAGATATACATCTCCAATAGAAGTCACGATTTGCAATTTATCTGGATAGGCCATGATACACACACGCATGCGCGTATGAGCGAAACCTATTTTGTTTTATATGTACACTTGCACTTATCGTCATATTTTCGAATCCCATTCAAAAATAAGTTTAAATACATGCTTAAAAAGGTTCTTTAAACCTTTGAAGGCAATTCAGACTTTTTATCCTTCACACACAACTCAATAAGCCAATATTTTATAAAAAGCTAAGTTACCGAACATCAAAGCTTAGCTTAAAAGCTAAGGGACTTATAAGCTGGTTAAGCTAAAAAATTGACTTTAAGCTATAAACCTAAAAGGCTCAGCCTATACAAACAGGCCTATAAGCCAAAAGCATAAGAGATGTTTTTTTGTTTTGTTTTGTTTTGAGGATGGAATAGCATTTGCTACTAAACTTCGGAGAATTTGATCACCAATGCCATCGTATATAAATTAGAATCCTTCCATCCCGTTCTCATCTTTCCTCCCCTCTCCAAAGGAAATAAATTTTCTGCGTAAGGCCCCTCCCCCACCGTCCGATATCCCCCTTATACACACCCCTAGAAAATTTATTTTCCTCTCCAAACCGAACGGCGCCTCCTCGCCGGCGTACGTTGCCAGCGACCCCGTCTCCCGCCGTCGTCTTCCTCCTTCCCGCCGTCGACGACGCCGTCCTCCTCACTATCCGCACTACCGCCGAGGGACCCCCACCGCCGCCCACTCGTTCCTCCGTCCGGATCCCGATTGCCGCCGGATCTCCAACACCGCCCGTTCGTTCCTCCGTCCAGATCCCGTGATGTCCCGATGCCGTACTCCTCTCCCGAGCTGGACGCGACCGTCCTGCCCCGAGCACTCCTCCCCAATCCGAGTTTCCCAATCTAATAGCTTTCTTGATCTATGCAGGTTCGGGATTTGGTCAAGATTTGGTGTGAATTGATTGTGTGATTCTTGGTTTGTAACTCAAATGTTTTACATGTTTATATCTAGTTTTTCTTTTTTACGTTGATTTTGTGTAGGATCGAGTTCCTTTTGTGCAGTACCTGAATTTTCTTTCAGGTTGCAAGTTGCAGTATATTCAGATTCAACGTGAATTTTCTTTCTTTTTTCTGAATTGCACGAGGACAGATACAGTGATTATCAAGGTCATGATCATTGATTTAGGTAAAAAGTAGCACTCAAAAATCTGTAAATTACCACTGATTGTTTTGTGTTCTACCAATTATTATTTTGATTCGACTGATTTTTGTTTGAATGATTCGTTGTTTGTCATATCTGATGAGGCCACAACGAACTTTGATTGTATTGGAATTTCGAAGAAATCAGAGATGTAATCCTTAACAGTGAGCAAATAAGTCATTAGAACCAACTGTATTCCAAACATTTTAACAAGCCGCCACAGCTCAAAACCCCAAAAAAATGATAAGCGTAAGCCCATACAAACAGGACCTCAAGCTTTTTCTTATTGTAAATCGTGGGTTATATTTGTCCTGGTAGGCATACAAACAGGATCTCAAGTTTTTTCTTACCGTAAAACGTGGGTTATATTTGTCCTGGATTCCTACCGGCAGCGTGCACTGCAGACTAGCTTTAGCTAACCCTTGCATTCGTCAATCCATTATCTCTTAGCTTATCATGGGATATTATCCGCGATCTAGGGATAAGATGCCTATGCCTCCGATCGTGGAAGCTCTATGTGTTAAGAACACATTGCCATTATATGATGATGCAGGTCGCTTTCCGTCAGGAGGCTAGGGAAAGTGCTCCAATCCGAGGTTGGTTGTCAAGATCTAGGGATCCTACTATCCTATACATGGATCGGAATTCCATATAATCGTGATAGCTCATATAGAATCGGGGAGTTTTTGGCATAAATGGCACTTTTGGCGTTGTTATTAACAAAACTGGTCGTTCACGCATTGTAATGCCAAAATGGCACAACGGACGTGTCAGTGTACGACATACGTCCACATCCGTGCCTCTCGCACCCAGATTCCATCTCCACCACTCCTGGGGGGCCGGACGCCCCCTGTGCCGTCATGCCTCCGATGCCGCGCCCCTCGGGGCCGGACAAGCCATGTCCGCACCCCTGGCGCCCGGACAAGGCCTGTCTGTGCACCGAGGCCACAACTCCCTCTCCACCGGTCCCCTAGCCCAGACGAGCTACTGCTGCTCCTCTGGCTCCTAGACGCACCACCACTACGCACCTTGCGCCCGGACAAGTCGTCACCTGTCCTCTGTCGCTCCCCCTAGGATCGAACGCCCGCCAATCCCCACTGTCATGCCCTGGTGGCACGGTATTTAATCCTAAGCGTTGGGCCGGATCGCCTGCGACTAGGGCACGGGCATATTTTCACCTTCTGCCAAAAGCATCCCCTGACCCCTCGATCTTGTCCCCCCGTCCTATCCATCAACTCCATCACCTTGCTGCCTCCGTCCGCATACATGCATAATCATAGCGCACAACACGTGAGATTCTCTCTCGTTACTTCGCGGTCGGCGCGAAACGCCTTCACGTGACTATAAAAACCGGCATCGTGCTTGCACTTGCTCTCATTCTCGAATTCATTCTCATTCTCGCACTCGTCAGTGAGAACACAGAGAATTGAACTAAAACTTTTTCGGATTACGCTGTAGATTAAATAGTGTTTAGAGCAGTGCTTAGGACCGTATAAGTACAGTGGGGTCGACATCAAGGGAAGATAGAAAATTTTCGTATACATTAGTTGTAATTATTTTAGTTGTAGTTAATTAGTGGTAATTTATTAGTCGTAGTTAATTAGTGATAATTAAATAGTCGTAATTAAATACTCATAGTTAATTAGTCGTAAGTAATTAGTGGTAATTAAGTATTAATTAATTAATTAGTCGTAATTAATAAATTGTAATTAATTTAGCCATAGTTTATTAGTGGTTGTAATTATGTAGCAATAATTAATTTATTGGTAAGTAATGACTTGCATTTAATTAGTGGTTACGATTAATTAATGACGATAGTTAATTAGTGGTGATTAATTAACGTAATTAATTTAGTGGTAATTAGTTAGGTGTAATGAATTACTCATAAGTAATTTATTGTTAATTAATCCATTTGTTGCTAATTACTTGTATATAATATATCATAATTATTTCTATCATAGTTAATTGGTGGCAAATAAATTAGTCTTAATTACTTTAGTCCTATTTAATTAGTGGTAATTAATGAAATAATCCGATTTAAATAGTCATGTATAGTAAATTAATTGAAATATAGACTACGTAGTGTGCCCTGTTTGTTATATTGCGAACCGTAAATTAGGTTATTATGGCTTTAGGTAATTTCGAACATGCAAGAGTTGCTAGTATTTTATGGCGACGGTCTTGTACGGGGCGGACCCGATGGGTTGGACCTATTGAGATGCCAGTACAAGGTAGTCTAGGCGGAGGTGCTCGATGCGATTAATATTCATGAGCTTAGGAGCTGCATCCGGATGGGGTTCAACAAGGAGGCAATGACGAAGAAACTTGTCAACGAGGTGATCACCTGCACGAATAAGGGAGGGTAGGGTGTATGGGGCTAGTCAAGGTAAATGGAAGCATAGCATCGCAGCCTCCCCTGCTTTTTTTACGAATATTGTGGGGGACGCACCGATATAAATATACATTTATAATAAGGGGATATGTACAAAGCGGATAAAAATACAACAATAAAAAAGGACAAGAGTCATCTTAAGGAATCTAGCCAGATACAGAGGTTTGATTTTTCAGGTTCCTTCACTCTAAACAAAAGTAGAGTGATATCATTGTGAAATTAAACCTTCCAGTGATCAAAAGTCGGGTTGATATTCTAAAAAAAATTCCATTGCGTTGCTTCCAAATGTTCCAAGATACAATGGTGAAAATATCCATAAATAGAGGTTGATGAAAAGAGTGGCACGCATTTTGAATCTGGAGATGAACATCTGATTCCATCTGCCATACGATATTCGGGTATTGCCTGCAGGTATTGCTAAATGAGCAATCAAAAGATAGTTGAATCAAGGTCTCTTCAACCCTATCCGAACAAAGTATACAATTGTAGTTGCCTTGGATAGTAACTTGTCTTCTTTGTAGCATATTTTTAGTATTAAGTCCATCGGAGAGCAAAAGCCAAGCAAATACTTTGTGTTTCATGGTGCCTTTGCTCTTCCAAATCCATAGGAAGGGGTGCGGTGCTTAGAGATGTTGACAGAATGATCTGTAATATTTCTGAGAAGAATAAGGTGCTTGGAGATGTTGACAGAATGATCTGTAATATTTCTGAGAAGAATAAGTGCTATTTCCCCCAAATATAAGTCCAGACATCATTGACATCCGTGCAGAGATTGATTTGTGTAATCAAAAGTTGTAGCTGTTGATATTCCTGATATGCTTGAACTGATAAAGGAATATTGTATAGTTGTGAGAGCTCATGATCATAGATGTAGCTACTAACCGAGGAATCTATATCCTTTGCAAAACAGTACAGTCTCACAAACAAGTGTGACATTAGATTGTTATTCCAAGTATCATGCTAGAAAAGAGCCGAATTACCAGAAGCTATGGAGCAATTCGATATTTCTCTGAATTTTGTATGCAACCGTAGGAAAACCTTCCACCAAAAAGAACCATAGTATTTGGAAGCTTGAGGCAGTTTGTGCCAGTAATAGGTGGACCAAATAAGACGAATCTAGGGGACTTCATGTTTGTTGAAGAATTTATGCAAATGCTTTGGTAACAAAGCTTCATTTTGAAGTTTTAGATTGATTACTCCAAGCCCTCCTCTATTGTTTGGCTTACATACCTTATCCCAAGCAACTAGAGGTTATTTTCTTGAATTCATATTAGATCCTCTCCACAAACAGTGCCTCCGAGCTCTATCAACGGTCTGAATAACCGTAAGGGGGAGTTTGAGAGTGCACATGTAGAATGTAGGTAATAAGAAAGCACAACATTCACCATGGTTAAGCGACCTCCATAGGATAGGAATTCAGCACAAGCTACTAAGCGACGCTCTACCCTGTCAATGAGCAGAGCAAAATATTGAACTCTAGGTTTTGTGAAACTGAGGGAAGACCAAGGTATGTGAACAACGGTGCACCAATTTGACAACCAAAAACAACAACAAGATTGATCATACGCTCATCAGTAACGTTGATTGGAATCATACAAGATTTCTTATAGTTCACCCGAAGGCTAGATGATAGCAAAAACTTCCAGTAGACTCTTGAGACAAATGAGCTGGCTAAAGTCCGCTTGCATGAAAAGCAGAGTATCATCAGCATATTAGAGAATGGGAAATGCACTTTGATCTTCTAAAGGAATTGGCAATTTGAGCATATTTCGACGGCAGGCTTCATTGACAATGGATTGCAACAAATCGGCAGCCAGGAAAAAAAAAGAAGAGGAGACAAGGGATCGCCCGACCTAACTCCTCGCTTGCAATGAAAACTTTTACCCGACACTCCATTAAGTAAAACTGACGAAGTTCCTGAGATGAGAATGCTTCTCACCCACCTTATCCAACTTGAATTGAATCCTTTTTTCTCTAGCATTAGCAGAATGGTACTATGCTCTAGGGTATCAAATGCTTTTCAAAATCCAATTTCAGAAGAATAATCTCTCTTTTAGAATGCTTACATTGGTGCAAATACTCATAGGTCCGTGCTAGAAAGTCTTGAATGGTTCTGCTTTTGATAAAACCTTATTGATTCTCATGAACTAAACTGATAATGACCCTTTGAAGTCTATCAGCCAGAACCTTAGTAATGAGTTTGAGGATGATGTTCAGCAAAGAAATTGGTCTATAATCATTAACAGTCTCAGGAGAGTTCTTTTTAGGAACTAAAGTGATGTAGGAGGTATCCAAACTCTGGAGACTCAAATTCTCTTTGCTAAAAATATCACAAAGGTGATAAATATCATGGGAAATGATAGACCAACATTTCTTGAGAAAGAGACCATTGAAACCATCTCAGCCGGGAGCTTTATTAGAGGGGATGGATTTTACCACTAGATCAATTTCATCTTTGGAAAAAGGTTGACCTAAAGAATCCAGATCATCACTTCTGTCAATCAGATTGTCCAAATCAAAGTGCATATAGGGAGTGGAGGTTACCCCCATTCGATCCTTGAAAGTCTTCCAAATAATTGCTGCTTTCTCATTATGCTCAGATACCACTCGACCATCATGGGCTGTGAGGAGAGTAATATTATTATTTTTTTCCGAATTGTTCTGTGGCTAGGGCATGAAAAAACTTGGTGTTTTCATCTCCAAATTGAATACAATGAACCATACAACGCTGTTTCCAATATAACTGCTTATATCGTAAGAGTCGGAGAATATGAGTTTTAATGATGGTTATGAAATTCCACTCTGGCCTGCTCAGGGGGCGTTGTTCTTCTAATCCATCCATCAGATTGAGAACTATATTGCAGTTGGCTATAAGGGTTGTCAAACGATAAAGTTTTTTACTCCAGATTTTCAAGGCCTTGCGAAGTCTTTCCATCTTGGCAAAAACGAGAGCAGCAGCACAAGAGATGACACAAGGGGCATCCCAAGACTCCTTAACTACTTAGAGAAAGTCAGGATGTTCGGTCCAGAAGTTCTCAAACCGAAAAATACGAGACTTGGGAATTTTGGTATCAATATCCACCACACAGGGAATGTGATCCAAGATGTAACGCAAAAAGGCTTAACCAATGTGTTTGGGTAAGTGATTGTCCAATTATTGGTAGTGAAGAATCAATCAAGTTGTTCTAGAAGTGGATTTTTCTTGCATGTTGCTCCAAGTAAAACTTCACCCTTTAATTAGTAATTCTACTAATCCCATATTAGTAATAAGAGAGTTAAAAAGTAGGATATCATTCATATTACCTCCTGATTGATTTCGATTGTCCAATGATCTATAAAAGTTAAAATCACCCATTAAAATCCAGTTGTCATTGGAGGGAATGTGCAAATCATAAAGCCAAGCAACAAAGTAATCTCGGGCTGGGCCATCACACGGTCCATAAACTGTGACCAGAGTCCAAATATCACCAGAATGTTTTGAGGTGAACAAAATCATAATAGCAAATCTATGTTGCTCCTAGACCACCGCATCAAAAATAGTGTTGTTCCAAATAACTACAATGCCACCAGATCATCCATCAGAAGGAATAAAGGCAAACTTGTCGAAACGCTTAGGGGCAAAGCATTTGATATAAGATCTATCAAAAGAGGAACGCTTAGACTCTTGAAGACAAATAATTCAACAAGAACTTTCATGAATTTTATCTCTCAATGCATTCCATGTGTCCTCCGAATTGATTCCACGAACATTCCAGCACAAAATGTTCCAAGATTTATATTGATTTGCCATAAGATAACCAGTTGATGATAGCTGACGAGGATTAAAACCTCTATGTATTATTTTAATACATAAAAGACCATACATCTTCATGGTCGTGACCCCTAAGGCTAACGACCTCCCTGGTCGTGAGGATTCCAGAGGTTACATGATGGGTACCCTGGTCAGACTAGGCTTTGACCAAGTAACTACTCGGAAAAGCTATGAACTGGCATTTCTTACCGTATGATGAATGGAACACGTGCTATATGTTCCAAATCCCTTCATTGATGGCAAATCCGGTCGACGATCGAGTAGCCGATCTTACGAAATAAAAAAGAGGAAAATGACGTGGAGTATCCTAGAAGAGAATGGGGGCTGCTCTTTATTAATATGAACTGAGATTACAAGACCTGACTAGGGACTATCTCTAATTACACCGAATGTATTGAATGCTACTGCTTTGGCTTCTGTGTTGCCTTGCTCTGTGTGTCTTTTGTTGTTGTTTCTTCGTCTTCTACGTTCCACCATTAAATAACTCCCGAAGAGGCGGCAGTTACTCCTGAAGAAGGCGTCCCTGGTGAAACGTTACGACTGATCGGAGGTTTAAGGTAGTTAACAGCGTGTTAACTACCTTGCGGTTAAGTGCCTGTGAAAAGCTTAACCGTAGGGTGGTTTATTGTCAGTGTCTTGTATATCATCGCACGGTTTGAAACATATAGCACGTGTTCCATTCATCATACGGTAAGAAATGCCAGTTCATAGCTTTTCCGAGCAGTTACTTGGTCGAAGCCTAATCCGACCAGGGTACCCATCGTGTAACCTCTGGAATCCTCACGACCAGGGAGGTCGTTAGCCTTAGGGGTTACGACCATGAAAATGTATGGTCTTTTATGTATTCAAATAATACATAGAGGTTTTAATCCTTGCCAGCTAGCCCCCGAACTTTGAATGAACAGGTCGTATGAACACCTTTTTCCGATGAAGTTGTATCGGGCAGAACCCCATTTAATGCCATGACATTCGAGGTGATCTGTGTTCATTTTAAAGTTGAGAACTTGCTTTGGGAACCGAAGAGTTTCTCTGTCCGTTGGGCGAAAAAGAAGCTTTTTGCCGTTTAGACTTTTGTGGGTAACCTCCGATCGTAATTTAAAAATCTGAGGCTATAAAATCCCCATTGCTAGACCTTTTGGAGTTTTTACGCTTCCAGATCCCCTTTCTGATCCCCTTTGCCGAGAAAAAAATCTTTAGTCCTCTTTTCTTGTTCTTCCGATCACAAAATCTCCTACGAACACTACTCATCTTTGAGGATTTTCATCATGTCGGAGCAAATCACAAAGTAGTTGCCTTCGGAATTGAGCAAGAAAAACCTTGAGGCGTTGGAGAAGGTTGGAATGCTCCCGGACAAGAATTTGATCAGATGGAGACCGGCGATTGGAGAGCACTTTCCGAGCCGCGAAGATGAGGAAATCCCTGTTTTCCTCACCTACATCGAATGCGGGCTGAGGTTGCTGGTACACAAATTCCTTCCCCGTGTTCTTGAGTACTACGGGGTAGAATTGGTGAATTTGGCTTCAAATTCCATCGCCAATATCAGCATCTTCACATATTTGTGTGAAGCATACCTGGGAGTGCCTCCGAGTTTGAGGCTCTTCAGGTATTTCTACCGAATGGTGATGGGGAGAACCACGAAAACTCCTGGAGAATGTACATTGCGCCTTCACGACGGGAAGGCCGATGAGTACATTCATATGTACTCGAAATCCTCGTGGTCGTCATGGAAGAAAAACTGGTTCTACATGACGGTTACAAGGGATGATGGCCTCTACTTCGTCGGGATGAGAGCAAATAAAAATCCCAAGTGGAGAAAGACCGTGGAGAAGACAGTGGTGATCGAAAGATGGGTGGATGCCATCTACGACCTGCGAGTCAAGGGCTTGACCTCTTGGCATGTGGTGAGGGACTTCACCAAGCGCCAGATTAGCCCGCTGAAGCTTCGGACTCATTCTCTGATTTGGTCCATTGGTCGTGATGAAGCTATCTCAGGAGATGGTATGTCTTCGAGAGAAACTCCAACCAGTATTTTGTTATTTGATTATAGTACTACCTTAAAATCTTCCATTATTTCTTTGGCTTTTTTTAAGCCCTTTCTCTTGAGGAAATCAGAGAGCGGATCGGTGACCCGGCTGGGAGCCCTGGTGAGAAGGCCGGATTCCCGAGATCTTGGCCATAGTTCTGCGCCAAGAGAAACTAGCAAGGCTTAAGGTAAATAATCAAAAACTTCTTTTATCATGTATACATATTCTCCGATCAGATTTTTGATCATGTTCTATTTCTGCAATGGTCGGATTACTTAATTATTCAGGTGTGGGTCAACATCCCACCGTGGTTCTCGACCGATTCGTGCTCGATGCAATTTGAAGAGGATGAATCTCCGAGGTAATAGAACATTTCGATGAATATATATATATATATATATATATATATATATATATATATATATATATTTTAGATAAAGATTTAATCACCTAACCAAATTCGTTTATTGGCTCAGGTGGAGAAGGTCAAGGCCAAGCGGCTTGCGATGCGGAGGCCATAAACCCAGGCCGTCGTTGACAGCCGGGGACAGTTGTTACTGAAACAATTGGTCTGGAGGTTGGTGAAATCACTCCGCCCGACTAGATGGTCAAAGACGTAACCCTCGACGAGCTGGTCGAGGGCATTGCTTCCGACATATTGTTGGATGATGCAACGGGTTTAACCAACCCTGCCAGTTTGGAACCGGCAAAAGCAGGAGAAAAGAAAAGGAAGGGTGATGACACAGAGTTTACCCTTCTGATTGAGTCAAATCTCAAAATCAACCGTATGTACAAATGAAAAATGGTCGATAAGCGCATACCTCTAATGATTTCTTGATGATTTGATTTTGAACTTCCCTTCTTTGCTTTGTGTAGGTCCTCGGGTGTTCCAGTTATTTCCGATCGGACTCCTCCTGAGGACTAGGCATTCGTGGAGATCTCCGACCAGAGTGCTTCCCAGGGTAGAACTCCTAAGGAAAAAGTGGTCAAAGAAGCCCCCGAGTAGGTGTCAAAGCCATCGGTCGAGTTGGATCCAGTGGTGGTTCTAACTCCTTCTGCGAAGGTAGATACCCCTAAAGGCCCTCAACCGGTTCCGACTAATGTTGGTAATTCGTCTCAACCTGACAAGTTCCCTTTTTGCCCCCGATTTATCGAGGATAAGGAGCTTGACGAGGCATGGGAAAAAATATCGGATCATCAAATCAAAATGCATCCTGATTCAATATTTGGCGGTTATAATGATTTGGCGATCCGGGTAAGTATCTACGACCAGTTCCATAGTACTTCTCAAAAAGTTTACAAGGAACTTAAAGAGAAAAAATACTATTTGCATAGCATCTGGTTGAGAACTTTGCTATGGTCGGAGGACTGACCCAGCGAATTAAAGACTTAGAGCAAAAACACTCCGAATTGGAAAGTAAGAACTTCCCACTTAACCTTTTCTCTTTCTTCGAAACTTTACCCTTCTCTAATTATTCTCCCTTATCACATTCGATAGATTTGGAGAAAATAAAAAAAGAGACCATGGCTGAGAAAGCCAAGACAGCTCTGCTTGAAGAGGAAATCAAAGCTAAGGACCGGTCGATCACCGAAGCGACGACCAGCAAGGAAGAACTTAACAAGAAAATTGAAGGTAATAGGTCGTAAACTTGACTTATTATCCTCCTCCAATTATTTTTGTGCTTATCACCTGTTTTACTCTTGCAGAGCAAAAACAAGCTTTGGACAGAGCAGAAAAGACTCTGAAGTTTGAGCAAGACAAGGAGGCGACTCTTGTGAAAAATATTGACGAAAAGATTCTATTTTTGAACAAGATGATCTTTGATATGGGATCAGGATCAAGCCTACCTACCTTAAGAGATCTAGTAGAGAAAATGAACTATTTGGGTCAACTTCTAGAGGATCTTAAAAATCTGCTCAAGACTACTCGGAAGAACTATGCCTAGGCCATAAAAACAGGCGTTGCTAGTGGAGTTAGTTTTGCTTTGGCAAAACCGAAGCTCCGACCCTCCATTGATCTCCAAGCTGTTGAAGATGACTTCAACCGCCCACTGAGGAGGCGACCAAGTTCATGGAAGAACTCAGGCCACTCGGAGATAAAGTTGTAGAGGAGATGGAAGTCGGATCTCCATCAAGCAGTAATTAACCTGGAGATATTTCGAGAGTAGGCCCCTGCAAATGTAAGAATATTGAAAATAATGTATAAAACTTACCTTTTATGTCATCAACAACTTAAAAAGTTCTTGTGGCAATGAATTCTGCTATTGCTTGGGACTTTATTGTTGTTCGTGAAATGAAATGGAGGTCAAACGCCCCTAGCACAACCGCCCATTTTGCTATTCGTCCTGATGATTCCCTATTTCCAAGGACTTGACTAAGGAGATATCCGGTCGGTACGACCACTTTGTGGGCCTGAAAGTAATGCCTAAACTTCCTTGAAGACACAAGGAGGTCGTAGAGCAACTTCTGTACCTGTGTGTATCTTTCCTTTGGTCCATGTAAGACTTCGCTTACGTAATATACTGGTCGTTGGATATTATCCCGTTCTACGACCAGCACACCACTAATTGTTTGTGGCGTTGCAGCCACGTAAATTAGCAATGTTTCATCCAGTCTTGGAGATACTAAGACCGGGGTGCTTGTAAGGTACTTTTTAAGTTCTTCAAAGGCATCGTTTGCCTCTTTAGTCCACTCAAAACTCCCGTGTTTCCGAAGAAGCTTAAAGAAAGGTAATCCTTTTTCACCTAACCTTGCTATGAAATGACTTAGCACTGCCATACAGCCGGGTAGTTTCTGAACTTCCTTCTTTGTGGTCGGAGGGCGCATCTGGTCGATGGCCGCTATTTTAACTGGGTTTGCCTCAATACCTCTAGCCGAAACTAGGAAACCGAGCAATTTTTCAGCAGAAACTCCGAACACACACTTTTTCGGATTTAACTTGAGGTTATGCCTTCTCAGGTTATTGAAAGTTTCTTATAAGTCATGAACACGATCACTAGCATTGACGCTCTTTACGACCAGATCGTCAACGTAAACTTCAAGGTTCCGACCTATTTGTGGATTAAAGGTTTTTTGCATCAACCTTTGAAAAGTTGCACCAGCGTTTCTGAGACCAAATGGAATCTTAACATAATAGTAAGTGCCATATGGGATGATGAAGGAAGTTTTCTCTTCATCTTCTTTACACATGTTAATCTGGTGGTACCCTGAATATGCATTTAAAACACTTAGTAACTCGCACCCGGAGGTAGAATCTACCAGTTGATCAATGCGCGGAAGGGGAAAATCATCCTTCGGACAAGCTTTATTAAGATCTGTAAAGTCGATACACATTCGCCATTTCCCATTATTTTTCCTAACCATTACAGGGTTGGCGAGCCACCGAGGGTGGTCGACTTCACGGATAAATCTAGGCTTGAGAAGCTTGTCAATCTCCGACTGGATTGCCTCCTTCTGATCAGGTGCAAAACACCATAGCTTCTGCTTGATCGGTTTCTTATCAGGCTGGAGAGCTAGCTTGTGCTCGATCAACTCCCGGGGGACTCCGGGCATATCGGACGCCTGCCAAGCGAATACGTCCTGATTTGCTCGGAGGAAGGAGACGAGCAACTCTTCCTATTTAGGATCGAGTCTCGCTCCGACCAGAACCTTGAGAGTAGGTGGGTCAGCATTTTCTGACCCAGGTAGTGAGTTGGCGCTGTCCGGAGAAGCGTCTTTGTCGAGCGATACCTCTTTTGACTGGTCGAATGGTTTCGGCGTCATCTTCGCCTCGGCGTTTGACTGTCTGATAGATGGGTCAGTCTCTCTGGTCGGAAGTTCATCAACCAGTTCTAGGGATTTCCGATCACATACAAAGGCCATTTTCTGGTCTCCTCGAATCGTAATGACTCCTCTTGGTCCCGGTATTTTCAAACTTTGATAACCGTAGTGCGTGGCTATCAAGAATTTTGCTAATGCTGGTCGACCAAGGATTCCATTATATGCAGATTCAAAATCAACAATATCAAATGGAATTTTTTCTGTTCGGAAATTATCAGGCTTTTCGAACGTAATCGGTAGGGGAACTTGTCCTATCGGTTTAGCGGTAGAACCAGGAACTATGCCATGAAAAGCATATTTCACTGGTTTCACCTTTGACATGGGGACCTGCATTTCTTTTAAAGCTCCCACAAATAATATATTCAAAGAACTACCTCTATCTACTAAGACTCGATTAACCCTACAATTATTAATAGTTGGTTCAACAACAATAGGGAACCTACCCGGTCGAGTCGAAGGGATGGGTCAGTCGTCTTTGCTGAAGGAAATTGACATGTCCGACCACCTTGACTGCTTGGTGATGGTCGGAGATTCGACGAGGTTGACCTCCCGCTCCATGGCCTTCAGATGACGCCTGGACTCATATGAAGAAGATCCTCCAAAAATCATGTTGACTGTGTGTTGGGGATCCTGGTACTCCATTTCTTCATCGCCATCCTTGTCCTTTTTAGAGCTTGTTTCTCCGGGTTCCTGTATTGCGGGAAATGGTCCTTTACCTGCATAATAATCCTCCAGTTTCTTTTGCCAGACACGACAGGTGCGCAGATCATGCCCTGCCTACTGGTGAAGTGGACACCACTTCTTATTTTTCTAGAATCCTTCGGTTGAAGCCTTTGCTTTGCTTTGACCGGTGTAGTCCTTCTTACCCTTTGTGAATTTTTCAGGAATCGCTAAGACTTCCTTATCGTCGGGTCTGCGGTTCTTTTTCTTCTTGAGAGACTTTTTATTCTTTTTCTCTGGTTTGTCCAGGCCAGGCTGGGGAATTTTGTCTTTCCGATCGATGGCCTCACACCACTCAATTGCTTCACTAGCGGTGGCATATTTATCAGCCATGTCGAAAAGCTCGACGGTGGTTCGTGGAGGGTTCATTGCCATGTCCTCCATAAACCTCCGGTTCCTTAAGCCTACCTTAAAAGCCTGAATAACCGATGACTCTGCGATTTCCGGTATGGAATTACGAACCTGGCTGAACCTCTTGATGTATTGACGTAAAGTCTCATCAGAGCCCTGCCGGATTCGGTGGAGATCATCCTCCTTTCCAGGGCGATCGTACGTGCCCTGGAAGTTTGCAATTAGAAGATCACAGAGTTGCTCCCAAGTATATATTGATCCGACCGGTAGGTTCAATAACCACGACCGGGCAGACCCTTCAAGCACGGTGGGTAAATAGTTAGCCATTACATTTTCGTCACCACCAGCAGCTCTGATGGTGGTGGTATATATTTGGAGAAATTCTAGTGGATTTTGAGTCCCGTTGAATTTGTCTAAATTAGCCGGTCGGAACCAGTTTGGCCAACGCACAGCCTGGAGCCCTGCAGAGAAAGCTCGACAACCTGTGATAGGTTCATGGCGCCTTCTCTGGGATGGCGCTGGATTGTAATCGGTCGGAGACCGGTTCCTATAGTTGGAACGCAGGCGCTCCAATGAGCTGATCCGGTCATGGACATTTGTATAATGTCTCCGACTGCCTACTTGATTCAAACGGTGCCATCTGAAATAGCCTTCTTCCCTCGTAACTCCTAGGTCGGAATCGCCGAGAGGGCCTGAGTATCGTTTGTTTCTCAACTTGACCATGTTGCCCTCTACTGAGGGAGGAGCGTTGAGATGAGGTCATGGTCTGACTTCCCAGACTTCTTTGTTCTCGATACGCCTCCGTTCGTTGCATAGTCTGTTGCAGAATTTTCGATACTTGGCCTACAAGCCGCATAAAAACACAGAGTTTCTACTAGAACAGGGTCGGAATTATTTAACATATCTTGCACACGTCGCAAGTTTTGTACAGTTACCGAAGGTCTCAGGGGGTTCAGACTGGTCGTAGGTGTACGCAGACCTGATCCTTCCCCTGACTTTCGGATTTGTTCTGTCCGATCAGTTACTCTTGGCTGGGCAACGCCATGTGAATTAATTGATGGACGTCGATCAGCTCCGTTGCCTCCGGAAGTTGGTGCTTGACGGCCCGCATCATCTCCACCAACACGTGGTGCCGTGGCAGAGTGCGTAGGACCACGCAAGGCATCCGGATTTGCATCTCCGATCACATTGACCTCATGCCTCCAGCAGCGGTCTTCCGATGAGCTTCCATCGTAACTGATGGAGAGCTTCTCAGTGCTTTTGCCAGAAGTTTCCATGACGGAGAGCGGTTGGAGATGAGCACCTCCGAAGGTCTTCTTAGCGAACTCAGCCTGATCCGGCGAACAACCGATCGTATGCAGAGTTTGATCATCTCCGCCTAGCCTACGACCAGTGGAGACTTCATCGACACCGTTACCAGGTGTCGGTTCACTCCTGGAATTGCCAGAAGCCGTAGGTGAGTATCTTTCAGCCATGATTTCATCGAGAGTATAGAGATTCTCGACTTGTGGTGCTGAAAGTTCTTCACCTGTTTTGCCGGTAGGAGCGACCGGGCTTGAGGAGGTTCCCTGGCCTTCCGAGCCGGTCGGAATGGCTGGAACCACCACCTTTTGTACGGGTGGATCCTCATCCATTGGGTCGACTTCACCGACGTCGGCGATGTGCGAACCAGCGGAGGAGGAGGAGGAGGAGGATGACATGCCATTCTCTTGCATGGCACGGATGCATCCTTCCATGTCGAGGTTGGCGTAGTCCGCCAAATCGAACCAGTTCTCCTCATCGAAAACTCTGGGCATAATCGCATGAGCGATTACAGGAATTTGGATGAGGATTTTGATGAGCAAGAAGTTTCTTCAGAAAACTCACGTCTTCTACCCCACGGACGGCGCCAGCTGTCGACGATCGAGTCGCCGATCTTACGAAATAAAAAAGAGAAAAATGACGTGGAGTATCCTGGAAGAGAATGGGGGCTGCTCTTTATTAATATGAACTGGGATTACAAGACCTGACTATGGACTATCTCTAATTACACCGAATGTATTGAATGCTACTGCTTTGGCTTCTGTGTTGCCTTGCTCTGTGTGTCTTCTGTTGTTGTTTCTTCGTCTTCTGCGTTCCACCATTAAATAACTCTCGAAGAGACGGCAGTTACTCCTGAAGAAGGCGTCCCTGGTGAAACGCTACGACTGGTCGGAGGTCTAAGGTAGTTAACAACGTGTTAACTACCTTGCGGTTAAATGCCTGTGAAAAGCTTAACCGTAGGGTGGTTTATTGTCAGTGTCTTGTATATCATCGCACGGTTTGGAACATATAGCACGTGTTTCATTCATCATACGGTAAGAAATGCCGCCATAACTTTTCCGAAAGCGATTACGGTGAAGCCTAGTCGACCGTGGTACCCATCGTGTAACCTCTGGAATCCTCACGACCAGAGAGGTTGTTAGCCTTAGGGGTTACGACCATGAAGATGTATGGTCTTTTATGTATTAAAATAATACATAGAGGTTTTAATCCTCGTCACATAGCAATACTAGAAAAGGGGCAATACAATTGGTATAGTAACTGAAAGAGAAGCCAAGAGTACCAATCAACCAAAATGTGAGTTACTCGAGAAGCTTATCATTAGCAATATCCTGAAAATAGCACCCAACAAACCAACCAGGCATATCCCCATCATACTCTAAAGTGATATGATAATTATAGTCAAAATAAATCCAAAGAGTTAAGTGAGACCAAGCAAGTATAGTTATGAGGGAAATTAGATGATCATTGGTCCAACAAACGCTAGTAACAAAAAAAAAGATAAAAGATGATCTTTCTTCTAGGAATCTGTTACTAGGACAGCTGTAGCGTCCAATATCATGAGGAGTTCACTTGTCTTGTTCATCTTGTGGATTTGCCAGGAGCTTGTCAGTCGAGATGTCCTCCAAGGGCACCTCACGTCCTCTCCCCATGGATTGCATCATGGGAATAGGCAATTCTGGAGCTGGAGGCCTTGAAGATGAGGCTGAAGAAGTGGTCATGTTGATTTCTGGTGCATTAGTTGTCACTGAAAGTTTCGCTGGGGAAGATCTCCTCCGACGTCTGGAGACTGCTTCAAGATGAGAATGCTTCAAACCATCCTTTGGGGCATTGATTCTAGGGCTACGCCTTAAATCAGCATCCACAAGGGATGTGACAATCCTTTTACCTCTTTTTTTATTCGGCAGCAGAGGTGGCAAAGCTTTACTTGCTAAAGTTAGGCTTGCTGACTCACTAACCAAAGTAGAATCCACCATTGGAGCTAAGTTCATCTTGTTCGAAGGCTGAACTTCAAAGTGAATCAGAAACCGGAGAAGAAGTAATGACAGGTTGGGCTTGTAAGGCACAATGGCCTTATTCTGACCTTCAACAGATTCAGCTACAATGGCCAACAAACTAGGGTTAGATTGTCCAAAAGACAACTTTCTGGCCACCTTTCTAGGAGGATCACATCCAAAAGATAGAGCCGGCAAATCAAGTACTATAGGACTTTTTATTTTAGGACTAACATCTAAGAAGACTGCAGAGGGAGGTTTAGCAAGATTCTCCTGAAGTGACTTGTGAATGACTGTAATTCTAGATATTCCCTCAAAGTATCTGTGACACAGATCCTGCACTATCATAGCTGCTGAAGGCGCCGATCCAAATTGTATGCCAACCTTCATTCTTACAGAAACATCTGTCTCTTGAAATAAAGGCAAGTCAACTTCTCGATCACTACATTGAGCAGGAACAAAGCTAACTGAAGAGGGTGTTGAAGAAGATCCCAAAGAGAAAGAATGATTGGCTTGATGTTGCTCTTGAGGAATGACAGCATCAACATTGGCAAATCCACCCCCTCCCCCCAATTGCCAGATTGCCAGCCTGATCATTGTGGACTTGATTAGCCCAATTTTCCCAAATTGGGTCAGGTGCCTGTGTAGCAATGTTGAAAACTAGAGGTGGTACCAAGTTCTGACCCAAACCCATGGCATTACGCAAGTTGATAGGTAGCAGAAGCTCTTCTTCCTCAGGAAAAATATCTTCAAGGTCTAAATTGAGAATAAAAATATGAACTGTCCAGGATTGACCTTGTCCTCCGTGTGGGTTGCCCTTCTTAATTACTATTCAACGAGGCACAACATCTAAGTCCTGGATTAAGACTTTTACAAGCACTCTTCCTTTGAGACAATCATATTCATGCCATTGAATGAATTTCCTGAAAGTGGAGACCGAATGTGCTACATGATGAGTGTGCAAGTAATCCAAAGGGAAGCCTAGCATCATAATACAACCTACTCTAGTGAAGGTTGAAGATCTCCAGTTAATTGCTTCATCATGATTTTAGAAACACAAAATGTGATCATCATCTAACTGGTATGATCATCGAAAAATGAGAGTATCTCTTCGCAAAGCTAAACTGATCTAGAAAATTCCAATGCCAAGGGGATGAGTAGTGAAACTTAAAACACGTACCCTAAGCACATTCTGAACATAATCCCTGATTTCATGAAGGCCTTGCTCTATCTGGGGGACAGGGATTTCTGGTTCAACGAGAGCAATTGCAAAACTCTTGTGAGCTTGAGGGGTTGCCTATTAAAGACAAGGTCATCGCGCTCTAACCTATGCGGATCTCCATCATCGGTGTCTAGGCCCTCTGGAACAAAGCGAGCAGGATTAGTGATGTCAAATTCTGCCATGAGCGTCGGGTGGAGGGGAATGTGTTGCGAAACGTGTGACAAAAGAGTCAAATTGGGAGAAGAGTTGGTCTGAGGAACCACAATCGAACTAGATGAAGCTACCAGGGTAGATGAAGGGTCTTGGTCGACATGAATTCCATGATTTATGTGGGTTGGGTTAGCGTGACTATCGGAAGGAGAGTGGATCGGGCCATATTTCCTTCCTTGCACCACATGAATCTAGAAGTTTTTCCTTTTTTTAAGACAAGTTTTTTCAATATGCCCATAGTTGAAGCAAACACGACAACGTATAGCGGAACCACAATCTTTTGCCCTATGGCCCACACCCAGACAGTTTTGGCAAATAACCGAGCAATTAATAGGAATGTTTTTTTTTCACCGAGGAGCACATTACGCTCATTAAGGATAATTGTACCTTGATGGCTAGACCGAGAATTGTGCAAATATTACTCCTGGAAATTCGGGCCAATCGAATTGAATTTGAGAATAGGCTGCTGGTGATTAGCCGGAGAACAAGATGCCACCGAAGAATCGAACTGAGTATTTCTGGATGAAGTCTCGCTTGTGGAATCCAAATGCAAATCATGCTTCTAGCGAATGAAAATGGTACCCACTTTAACCGAGGAGAGGTTATCAGACTCTGCCCCAGACTTAGGCTGAAGAACTTGCTCCAAGCAGGGGCAAAAGAAACTTTGTTAGATGAACGAGAGGCCTTTTTTCTGGATGAAACTAGTGCCCATTCATTATCATGTTTCTTCTGTCAAAGCATGACCTCTCTATGCCAGTTTGGACCGCCATCACGCCAGAGATAAAAATGAATAGTAAAATCCTTTGAGACTATTGTCCGATGAGCATAAACAGCAAAACCCAGATATTTGGAGGCGATCGAGATTCAAAAACCATAATCATAACCTCGATGAACAAGAAAAACACTCAAGAACACCACCAAAACAATAGTGTAGTGTTGTGGCCATCTAGTGTTCCGTTAAACGGAACAAAAAACGCGAAAAAGAGGCAAGTAGGAAAAACACTTAGAGCCACCAGAAGAACCAAGATCCACTTAAGAATCATGCCATTGGAGAATGTAGTCAGTAAACGATGAGCCCTCGGAGACATCCCAATCAAAGGATTAGGCCATGAGAGATCAACGAGGAGAATCGGTATTGGGAATCAGCATGGTGATCTCAGCTCACCTCCGGAGACACTGCTCTCCCCACATCAATGCATGCCGACAAAGGGCAAGGCGGCCCAGCATAGCCTCCCCCCGCTTTCCTCGTCGTGGCGCTCCCTTCTCCCGAACAAATCCTAACAGCTCATCTTCCCTCCCAATCAGCGCCACCCCAGACCATTCATCAACCTTTGCCTCCCCTAGGAATAGCCCTGCCACTAGACGAATCCCCTGTTCTTGGCATCAATGAGGCTAGCGTGATGTGGTCCCAACCCTTAGTGGCCAGCACGGTTATCTGGCGAGCGATAGCGCCGGCGCGCGGCTTGTGAAGAGGAGACAGTCGCGATGCTAATACTCCATCTCCATTGTGCCCTATCAGTGTTGTAAAAAAATACGGTTGTCGGACGAATAGGGTACCATCAAGTGATTAATCGGAATACAGATGATTAATTGGAATTATGCGGACAATTTGGCGTTCTCATATATTTGATGATAAGGCTAATTTTAGAGATATTTGAACACAATATATTGTCAATACTATCAAAAAAACTTATACCACCTTTCAATTGTACATGATAATTTCATTACTAACTCAAAAGATAACAAGATTGATCGTTGGTCTATTATAGTTCTGCACCAAAGTACGACTTTCAACAAGTTTAAGTAATAGATTAAAAGCATGCATTGTCACATATATTAGACTAGCTTAACACACTGATGAGGCGACGACCAAAAGAACTAAGTTTTAAATTTAAGTACACAAAATAACCCACAACCACGAGAGAATCAGTTACTCTGAATCATTGTCAACATTCTGGTTTTGTAATGGTTATATATGAATCAGTTACTCTGAATCAAGTGTTTTGTGCTTGAGTATATTAGGATTCTAACTGGGCTGCTATTGAGCTAGTTGTAACGTGCTGAATTCTACCTTGACTAAAGGGCTGAATTTGGTCAATTAAACGGATTATGTGGGTGATTATACGGAAATGACTGACTAATCGGATAATGTGGCCAATTTGGAGTTTACAAACGTTAAATGCGCTCTGATTCGTGTATACGTGACATTTTTCCTGGCGATTCCGCATAAACGGACGATTAATCAGACGTTCGGACCGTTTTTTTGCAACACTGCCCTGCACAGCAAACCTATCGAGTAGGTTATGCTTTAGTTCAAGTAAACAATTCCTCCGTCCAATTTTATTCTTTGATAGGCATTGCTGTTTACAAATACAAGTTCACATTGAAGCCTTATGAGCCGTTGATTGAGAAAAAAAGCACAGGACAACAATCAATGGCTTTCTTTGTGCTAGAATCCCTTCCTAATCAAGACAGCGATAAAGCGGTCTTGGACTTGAACTGAGGATTCAGAGGCATTTGATTTAACTAATCTTATGCGCGTAATGCAAATGATGCTGCTCTCACTTTTTTAGCTTTATATCTACTTCATAAGAGTTTATTAATCTGCTTTGGGTACATGTTTTAAAAACAATGCTTTGGGTTATACATATAAAGAATTGTTTGACGGTGTTAAATGGAACGAGTTCAGTCAAGCAATAGCTTACTCTTTATGCAATTTGTTGTAAGCCCAACCTATTGCTATTTCACTAATTTCTTGATTTCCCTTGTATGTAAATATCTTATCAGGTTTGATTACAAATAATTAAAATATTATTATTTGTTTCCCAACGTGGGCACATAGCCAAGAGTGCGGAAGATGAACACAGTGTCGGAGGTGCGACGCGGACTACAATAGTGCTCAGCTAGGTGTCTTGATGGGTTGACGGCGTGGCTCAAGCCAAGCTAGGCAACGGTGGCGCGACGTGCTAGGGTAATATATTTTTTACCAGCTAAATTTGTTATATCTTCTATTGAAACTACTTGCATTGATGTCGTACTAAGCAACATTTACAAAACTGCTCCCAAATCATGGCAACGACTCAACGAGTTTTCGGATAATGCGGGGAGCCTCAGTTGTTGTTGAAAACCATATCTCAGAGGGAGATGTCCCTACCAGAATGCAGAATAACTAGCAGCATACTCATCAGAGCTCGATCAGGCGTTGTGCCGAAGCCAAGGCTGTGTTGTAGGCTGAGACGCTGAGCACGACAATACATGTGGAGACACGATGCGGGTTGGCACAGATGTCAATAACAACGGCTCAACGTGCTAGAGTAATATGTTTTTTATCTGTAGCAAAGCACAGGCACTCAGCTAGTTTTCTTAATTGCGCCAATCGGATCTTAAACACAATATCTCTTAGCTTTGATACCATATTGAGTTATATGCATCAACCAATTTACTTAAAAGCTTAATCTGATAAAAAAATATAGACAATATACTTCAACAACTGCTTCTACATCTGTAGGAATCGATTCCGGCGAAAGGCTGTGAGAAGGCTGAGTGGAATTTAGGCAGGGTCTCAGCCATATCTCTAAGAAAAAAACTTCAGTTGATTAGGTGTATTAAATGCTTACTACTTGATTAGTATAATGTCCTTGCGTTACATGACATGACTATTCTTCAAATAGAAAATCATAGGAATATTGCGTACATTATCGCTGCGAAGTCTTTTTTTGATGTTGTACCAGCCACATGCCTCAGCATCCGAAAATTCGGAACGTTTTCTTTTGCAAAAAGGAAAGAAAAAGGAACAAGTTTTCAGTGCTTTCATCTCACGATATGCCTGAATAATACTGCAGTACTAGAGAAGTAGAGTGCACGCCTTGGTCGCCAATTTCATCTTGCTTCCTCTAAAAAATTGTTTTGCTTTTCTGTCATCCAGATCCTCGGTAAATGCAGAGGAATAGTGTAGCCGTATCTGGGAAAGAAACACAGTGGTACTGTAGCACCACATGCCTCGGTAGTAGGTGCAGAGGAATAGTGCAGCCGTACATGGGAAAGCAACACAGTAATTACTGTAGCAACACTGTAGTATCTCTGTACGGAGAGCAGTAGCGCAGAGAATCCCACTCAGCACATGCATTTGTGATCTTGGATCGATTACCACACCGATTGATTACCACCGATGATGCTCGGTGAAAACACCTTAGCTAGTTAAAAAAATGTCACATTTAAAACGTGGGTTTTTTTGGAAAATCATGGATGAGTTGTCCAAATTCGTGCAAAATTTCTTGGACAATAGAGGGCGGAGCTAGAATTTAAGGATGATACAGGCTAAATAAGTTATATAGTGTAACTATATTTAATAAGGATGACTAAATATCACTAACGACGATGAAATTCCTTAAAATATAAATGGTTACAGTGTAAATTTGTCCCGTTGGAAGCACTGCCGACTAGATACTGTTGGCGAGCTGCTCCCTTTAGTAACTATGCATAAAAGGATATTAGAGAAGGACATATCTTAGCCACATGTCTAATCGGCCATTATTATGATGATGTTCGCCGGTATCTATCCGTCTAATCTATCTACATAGCCTTTCGAAAACTCGAATCAAAAGACAAGTTCGAGCGTGCTTAGTGCTCTCCACCGGAGTAGGCTCAAGGTTCGAGTAGGCTCAAGGTTCAAGTCTCCTCGTGACCATATCGGAAGCATCACATTCACATGTGGTATCCTTGAGGCCACCTCACCATAATAATGGACTAGAGGGGCTCGTGTCCACTGCCCAGGCCTCAGGGCGCCCTTATGTCGTTATTATAGATTTCCTAGTGGGCATATTGGCATGCTATGTTAATATCACAATGAATATATCAATCAGGCTACAGAATTAAATAAAGGAACAAAATCTTTATCACAGAATCAGTCTCAGTTTTCGTAAGTTGTATAGTTTGAATTTTTTTTCAAATCCAAAAGATTTATTATATGATGTTTTGGAATATGAAATAATGTTTTGCACAGCAATAGCTAACAAACTATTTTTCTTAAACATGAACTTTCTCTCAAACTCATAAACGATCCACTAACTTTCACAGCACTAAGATTCATTCTCAAGGTAACACCTTTCTCAAAGCAGATGCATGCTCTTTCAATCTCTCACTCCAAGCTTGGTCAGCATTGAATTATGTTGATTCCGTCTCCTGGAGAAAAAAAATATTAACATCATTACAGAGCAGTAACACATGCGAGTATGTGAAAAAATTCGAATATATTCTCAATAAACACGAGCAGTCGTTTTCAAGAAACTCTAAGCGAAAGAATGAGTGTGGCTCAAATAAATTCTAGGTAGTGTTTTTCTTGATTCGATCATAGGTACCGCAAGCCTATTTCATCCCAAATAGTATATAAGCAAACCTAATAAGGAATTTGCTCACAGAGCAAGAAGGAAATTGGTCTCCTTTTCTTCAACGGTAATTAAGCTGGCTATGCCTATAGATAGTATGATAAACAAGCTCTAGCTAGCCAAAATCATGTTGCTTGCCATGTACCAATCAATAGTCATCCTATTGAATTTGAGAAAACAAACTTGCTCTAATAGGCGATATCTTTATTTGGTTGCTATCAAATGTATCTAGAAGTCTATACAGTCCTTCTTCTTGGATCATGTAATTAAAAAAATCATTACCATCTTGAATTACTAAAAGGCGTCAAAATTCATCTGCCAAAGGTACTATTTTTTCAACCAGACAAAAAAAGAAACTTTTTAATTGTCTCAAATGGTTCCTTTCTCACAAAAAAAATCATATGTTATATGTTGTACCACCAAAAGCCGAATAGTCACCCGTTTGATTAAAATGCATATGAAGATTTTTTTTTTGGGAGGTTGGTTGTCATGGATAAGGTATCTCAGCATCTATTTGATATCTGAGTAACAAAGCATGATAGTTCAGGAGTTAAATGAATTTTGGGAATAGTCACCCGAATTCCTAAAAAGGCAGATAACTCATTAGATGTATTGCAAGATAGCATGAGACAGTAACATTTACATGGACATAAATGGAAACTACTGAGTTACTGCAAAAATAGAAAAAAAAAACAATGTATTTAACCCCAGAAGTTGAACTATTGATCAACTTCCAGTCCTCAGTGCATAATAATTGAGATGATTCTCGATGGTGTTAATGGTATAGGAGGATTCCACGACAAAATGTTCCAACTATACAGTTGTTGTAATTATTAATGGCCTAAACATCAAATAATACTGAAAAGTTCAGTTTTGTATAATCTGTCAGGATTCATCGAATTTCATCTACCAGAGAAAAATAGCCAAAACATCAAATAACAAGAAAAGATGTGGTTAATAGAGAGCTTGCCAACCTGTCCATGTTTCATATATAGTAAGTGCTCACTCTAATCGTTAAAATAAAACAACTATTCTGAAAAAGCAAATGTGCATACAATAATACTAGGCCAATGCAAGAAAGGATAATAATATAGGTAGAATGCCAAGCGTTTTCATAATACAAATAAAACATGTATCATCAAGTGAAGTGCTAACTCATAGTTTTGTATCTCTTCACTTGGGTGTCTAAATTGTTCCTCCAATTCTGCAAATCCTCGAGGAAAAACAACAAGATTTAAATCAACAGTTTAGTGCCAACATTTAACAATTCGAAGTGAAATCAAATTAACAAGATCAAATAACCTAATTAGCTATTAAAAAAATCAGATCATGGATCTACTACTTTAACTTGCCGCCTGATTGATTACACCCGGGTAACAATCACATTTTGCATTTGGTAGAATCAAAAGAATGGACCCTAAATTCAATACTCCCATTGTGTATATTAGGACAGATAGAAGTATATGTATACATTCTTTAATTAACTTACATTACAACATCCGGCTTCAACCAACAGGTGCGGGCGCAAATGACGGAACCACTCTGATATAATGATATTCACTGCCGTCAATAAACTACTACTCTGCAAAGTGATCTCATCGTCCATAGAAAATCTAAAAGCTTTAACCATAAATTAACCCTCCAATGGTGTCCTCCTAAGTCCCTAACCCCTCACCAGCACCAGCGCGTGATTCCTTCAACCGTTGCGGTGTTGCCTCCTCCAACTCTTGTTTATATCCAAAAAAATGCAGTAAAAAAGCAACCGCAAAGGCAAACACAACCTAGAGGACGACTGTGGAAGTCCATGCATAATAGTTGACAGGAAACATACCTTTTCATGTGTGTTGGCATGGAATTTTAATTTGGAGTCACTTGTAAATCTTTTGCCACCGGATGGGAATGGGCATAGATGATAATTTTCTGGTGCATGCGTTCTTAGGTGCGTGCGTAAGTTAAAATCCAATGAGAAGGCTTAAGATTCAGAGGTTTTGCTTGTTAGAATATGCAAATAAACCGCACCCAAAAGATTCACCAATGTAAAAGGCACACACAATATGTTTTTTCTTTTCAAACCAATCACTTGTGGATGTGTACATTGGAAGTCATTGTTCCAAAATTAGCAACAATTTGGGTGCATAGCAATTGAGTGTATAAACATATAGTGCAAAGGACTGGACAGATCATGTGAAGTTTCATTAAATTCAACTAATTAAATCAATGAAACATCTTGAGTTAGATGGAATTGCCATGCCATTATGTACAGCTGTGCACCATTATACACAACATATGCGAAGGTTAGCTTGGAAAGGATAACTAAACGTAGAAGTTATATGGCGAGAATTAAAAGCAAAAATGGTGCCATGCAGTAGAAAGTAGAAACTCTATGAGAAGCCCTGGAGGTGTAACTCTATAGAGGGATGAGGTAATTACCCTACCACAGCCTGGATGTGGACAAATAAAATCCTGTTGTCCTGTGTGAGTAAGATAGTGTCTCTTCAACTTAGAGCTATCTACAAATTTCTACAAGACAAACAGAGAAGGATTCGTCACAGGTATACCAAGAACAACCAAATAATTATGAATTGTATTCTCCCTTGAAAAGTTGAGATACATATAATAGCTGTGTGGTTTGTGGTTTATGAAGTAATCAATATATGACATAACACAATACAAGGGCTTCAATGTACAGTTGCGTTGGCACAAATCAATAGTGCAAGGGTTTTTCCTGTATGAAAGGTAGCATTAAATTGAGGCATGGTTTACTTGGCCATTAGTTGTAGTGTAATTATAGTAAATCTAAAAAACAGGGAAAAATGCAGTATAAGGAAATAACGGAGCGATCAAGATAAAGGTTGGTGGAAAACAGAGAAGCGCATTCATCAATCAAGGTAGTAGACCTAGTTTTTTAATGGAGGTACCTTCCCACGTACTGCTCTCGACAAACATATCGCCTCTCATGGCACATGAGCATGCTTCCTTAATGCAGCCACATCAACAAAGGTCTTGCAGTAGTTTTCACAGCTACAGAGGAAGAGGATCTCTATAGTTGGTTCAGGTTTGAGCACCTCTTGCTCTGGCCCGTTGTTGTTTTTGATTAAATTTCTGCACACATCCTCTGCGCACGGATTAAGGAGAAGGCAATTACTAATTAGTTGGAGACAAGCTGTGGCAAATCTACTGAAACTATTGGGTGAGACAAACCTCAAAGGATCAAATGTAACTTGAAATTCAGGACAATGGATGGAGGCAAAAAGAAAAAAGAGAATGAAATCATCGCCATTGTCTATTCATTGGCCCCTAAATTGTCAAAAAATATCCATCCACTGATCCACATAGAAAGGGAAGGAAGAAGATTAGGATAGTATACCTCAGACCCACTTGAAGAGGGCGGCACATTTCCCACTGGAGGTGGCGAGATCCTGCCGGATCCTGGAATGGAAATTACGCATTCGATTTGTTTCAAGGCAACAACATGTCGCAACATTACCAAAAGATGGGATGGGTTAAGCAAGTAAGAAAGGGGAGCGCACGCACCATTGCTTGGCCCAGCGTGCGGCAGGGCGTGGCGGGCAGCGAGGCGTCTGCAGTTGTGACGGCGAGTAGTAGTAGGCGGCACGGCAGACCGCCTTAGGGTGGGATCTGGAGGCCTTGGTCGCCTCCGGAGCGCGTGAAGGGTGGGGCCAAGGACCGGTGGCCAGGTAGGGAGGGAACGGTGGCGCGAGCATAGAGGGGCGGCAGGGAAGGGGAGGCAGTGGGCGGCAGGGGAGGCAGAGCGAGGAGCCGAGGAGGAGGCAGGGATGGATTGGGAATGGGAGGCGAGGAGAAAGGGCTGGCCGACGCTAGGGTTCCTCAAGACGTGATTGGACGACCACAAGCAAACCGACATGATCGAACGGCGATGAATCTACCAGGGGCTCTCCACGCGGTCCTGGCCGGACGACGAAGATCAAACGACCAATATTTTTATGATGACGTGGCCATGGCGAGGAGAGGCCAAAGCTCCCTCCATTTAACCGGCAGGATTATAGGTGCTTAGAAATGTACAGGGAAAGACGCACACCCCAAATTTGGTACATTTGGTGGTACAAGTTCGTCACAATATATTAAGATGACTTGGGGCATGTTTGTGTCATGCATAAAAATGCTCGCTACGAAAAAAAATAATGTGGACTAATTCAGTGTTGGATCGGATTAAGTGACTAGAGTAGGGGTTGAATAGGATCACCTATCTTTTTTTACCACTTACGGATTCTGTTAGTTATATGCGCACTTTTGTGATTGTTATAATTTCTAAAACAATAATTGAATCAACATCAACATATATACTAGGCTGGGACTATGAACAGTAACATAGTCATCAACTCAAATATATTTATCTCATATATATGGACTAACAAAGCAAAGCCTAGAACAAAAACGTTACTAATAGGAGTAGGCATCAACATCATCACATGACAAATATCTAGGAAGCAAGGTCTAGCCATATCAAATGATATCACGGCGACTTACAAAGAATTGCTCCGACGAACGTCATGGTAGAGTCTGATGCAAAGAAGACAACACGTAGAGGATGATGGAGAAGGAGGAAGCCATGAGCAATCGTGCGAATGATTCCCAAAAACCTGATTCACCCCAACCCGTGCAAGATCACGAGGGACACCGGCTTCAGAGACAATGCTCTCCACACATTGATGCACGCTGAAGAAGGGATGGAGTAGCCGAGATTGCGCAGCAGAGAGGAACAGGGCTCTCTATTCTGGGTACTGGTCTCTCTCTATACTATTCTGAGAGAAGAGTCCTCTGCCGCATATAGAACCAACCGCAAGCAAAAGAAACCGCCCTCATTACTCTATTTTAAACGCAGTTAAAGCGCGCCATAAAATCCCTATTGAAACATTGTATTCAGTTTTCATTTTCTAATTTGTATGCATGGTTTTGAGGTGTGAAAAGAAGTTGCAGCTCCACAGCCAACCAGACACGAAATCACCGGACCATTCACTCGCACGTCGCGCGCATGGGGGCAGGCGATGGCGATGGCGTGGCATTGCGAGGCGAACGAGCAAGCGAGTGCACGTGTGTGTTCTTCTTTTGCTTGTTTCAACTTGGTATGACCAATTCCACCTTATATATTGGTCTCCTCCTACCTAGACTAGCAATATGGTGCTAAAATTTTCACCTTCCACCATGTATCAGTGGGCCTTTAGGATTTTCCTAGGATTTAATTAGAATATTGAATGGGCTAAGCCTGAAACTCCAACATATTCAACTTCTTTATCACTCCAATAGCTATGAAAGCTACTAAGATCCAAAGCACAAGAACACAACAAAAGTCTTACATTAAAACCGAAAAACCCAGAGGTCAAAGTCCACGGCCAGTTTGACCGCCGGCGCCGGTCTGACCGGCTTTGAGAAGCGGTCTGACCGCCGGCTGCAAGAATAGCAGCTCCAATTGATCTCCAAAATACCTAACTTTTGATGCCAATATCCATATCCCCTGAGATTTCAAACATAACTCATCAAGAAAGTCAGAAACCTATTCCGATCGACGATCAGGACGACCGAAGCCAAGGTTTCACGATTTCCTTGGATGAGGTCAAGAGGGCACAAAAACATGGAAAACCAAAACTTGAGTCAAGAGCTTGCTCGTGGGTGGAAGATAGTCAAGATGACCCTAGATCAATTCTCACAAGTCATAGCAAGTTAGATCACAACAAAAGACCCAATCAAAACCCTTAGAACACAAAAATCCCAAAAGCATCAAACTGAGAGCAAGAACAAGATAGAGCTCATCTTGGGGAAACTTGGTTGGATTGATTCGAGGGATCATAGGTTTACAACCACTACACCATGGAGAACAAAAGCTCAACACTTGAGCACTCAATCAATCCATCTATCTCGAACCCTAGCCCCCTCTATCTCTCCACTTTCCCCAAATCACAAATTGTGGTTTCCTAGGTTAAGTGGATGATTGCAAATCTTGCACTTCTCCCTTTTATAGTGGAGGCTAGGTCTAGAAAAAAACTTTATCGGGCACTCGTTAAGCCCACACATAAGTGGGTCTATACTCACATACGCTTCTTAAAGCGGATGACGAACCGGGTCTCCCGAATCCATCTTTTCGTGATCTTCATCTTCTTTTGATCTAAACCACTTCTTCTTTGTGCCGTCACACGCCGCGGTTTCTCTAAGGTCACCGACCCAGTATTTTGGCAAAGATACCAAAATACTCCTTCTTGATCCTTCTCTAAAGGCCAAGTCCAATCAACATGAAGCAATCACATGCTTCGCCACACGTAGGTTCATCAATGATTCTCTTCATGTTGGCATATCTCTCCTATCTGGCTCCCACCGGAACCACCATGACACTTGCACTGACCCTCAAGTCACTTAATGCAACCCGGTGCACCGAACTTCCTATTCGGTCTTTCTTGTCCATCTTGTGCCATACTTGAGTCCAACCACTTCACCCGGCATCCTCGATAGTTCTGGACCACAACTCTCATAGCCTAGTCTTGATCATCCTTGTCGTTGACCATAGTTGACTTCAAGCTATCTGCACAACAATAGACCAAGAGATCGATTTCGGGCACAAGTTCTTGCAAGTTGACCCACGTTAGCCAAACACATGCATCATGTAACACCTATGCACTAACACACATTACTTTGGCCAAACCCACAAGATCATCACACCTCACTGTGCATAAATAGCTCTGGCCGGTCTGATCGCCAGCAGGGCCAGTCTGACCGCCACCTAGCCGGTCTGACCGCTCCCAAAATTATCCCAACAACTAGAAAACACCTTCTCTGGAAATTTTGGTAAAACTCTATCTCGAAACTCCATTTTCCATACAACTTGGTGCAAACTCACCTCCTAACACTCCCACATAAGTGTTTTCATGCATTCCCCAAAAATCAACTTTTCCAACTCCAGCCGGTCTAATCGCCGAGCCTTGCCCGGTCAGACCGCCCGAACCTGATAGCCAGCGGTACTTTGCTAAAACCAAAAGTTTAAACCCCAAACAACTTGACACCATTATCAATTGTTCACGACTAGACTAGTTTTAGGGACCTACCTTTAACGTGTTACACTATTTTTCCATCACTTAACGATTATAAATTAGTTTTCATAAAACTGGTTTTATGAGGAATTTTAGGAAAACAAGTTTTAATTTGTTAGTGTGTTAGTACGAGTTTATAGATTACTTTGTTTGGATGGAATTAAGAAAACAAGTTTTAACTTACACGATATTTGGTTGAGATCATAATCATACCATCTTCTTGGGAATGGGGAGTAACAAGTTCTTGATAATTATTCGATAACTGTGTTGAGCAGTGCATGCATGAACTAGTTCACCAGCTGGCAGCTCGTTCAATGTCTTATGTATGTGTGTTTGACCTCTTGTTTGCTTATCACCAAATAAAACATCTCGTATATGCCTTCGAAACTCTCGTTCATTGGTCACCACAGTGACGTGACACAATATATTTGACATGACATGCAGTGTCGTGCACGCGGATGGAAAAATTGTACGCCGTTGAGTTGCTAGGAATGTGGATACATGAAACTCGTTTTCTGAAAAACATGATGGGGTCGTTTTCCACAAAACTAGTATTTTAAGTTTTAGCAAAAACCAAATTTTGTTACGTTGGTTTTATCCTCTCCTCCCAAACATGGTTTTAGGTTGTTAGGTGCTTAAATGTGTTTAGCAAAATCTGGTTTCGATAAAACTCGAGATCCAAACTAGTATTTTGATGCACTTACACGAGTTCAGGAGAAAACCAGACAATTTCGAAACTACTTTGTGCAAATTATTATTATTATTTGAATGAAATCGACAGGAGGGCTGCCCGTTATATTAATAGAGAAGGGTGGAATGGAAGCCGTGGATTACAAGAGGTTAGAGATAGACTAATTACAAGGAATTGAAAAACTCTAGACACTTAGCCCCTACTCGGAACCACGATCTTCCCTCCTCTCTTAATCGTTGCTAGGAGATCTAAGGGCGCAGCGGCTTTGTTTTGGAAAGTTCTTGCGTTGCGTTCCTTCCTAATTCCCCATAAGATGAGGATGAAGGTCATTCTCCTGGCTTTCCTCGGGGATCTTTTCGTCTTCGCTACAAAAGACCACCAATCCGAGATATTTGTGCTAGGGGGCCATAGTGATGGCTCAAGACATCATTCCCCATCCAATCCGCCATAAGCTTCCATATTCTTCTAGAGAAACGACACTGAGTAAAGAGATGCAAGGCCGATTCCTTGCATAGGGGGCAATATGTTTGGTTTAGCCACCCCCTAGCTTGCAGTCTATCTGTAGTCCAGAGTTTGTTTTGAATTGCCAGCCAAGCGAAGAATTTGTACTTTGGGGGGCATTGGTTTTTCCAAATGATTGCGTTGTAGTTTGTCTTGATGGATCCTAGGAAGTGTAGGGCGTAAGCAGATCTTGACGAGTAGGTTCCGTTTGTGGTTGTTTCCAGGAGATCTCGTCCGAGATGCCTTGTGTCAAGTGGATTCGGTTAATTTTGGTCCAAAGTCCTGCGAATTGTTGGATGTGATGAATCGTCAATCCCTACGTTAAGTTTATGGCTTGCACCAATTGTCCGTTCTGAAGCGCCGAGGCCACGGTCTGGTTTTTCCATTTGGATATTGTGAAGATTCTGGGGGCTAAGTTTTTGGGTGCCTCTCCATTCAGCCGAGCCGAGTACCAGAATTTAGCCGTCTTGCCACCCCCTAGGGTTATCCTAGTTGCCGTCGCAAAAAGATTTCGATCCAAGTCGTCGTAGGGGACTTCCGTGCCGACCCAAGGTTTGTGCTGATTCTTCCACTTCTGCAATAGCCAACCAAGTCTGATTGCCGAGGAGAATTGCGGGAGGCTTAGGATGCCAAGGCTACCAAGCTGGGTTGGGCGACATACTTTGCCCCAGTTAATCTTGCATTTGGCACCCGAAAAATTATCGTGACCGGCCCAGAGGAAGCGACGCCTGATTTTGTCTAGGGCGCGAAGGATCTCTTTGGGGGTCTTGAAAACTGTGAGGTAGTAAATTGGGATCGAGGTGAGAACTGATTTAACCAACATGCAAATTATTATGAATTGTTCCTAGATTAGTACGCCATGCATATGACATGCAGAGTTACAATTTATTTTTGTGAAGATCTTCTGTCATTCGTAGCACTTGTTACATCCATCGATGAGGACAACATGACAAGGGAAGGATCAAGGAACTCCGGACATATGGTTGTGTGGGACGCAGATCAACTTTAGCAGTAGTAGTTGATCTGGCCATCCAACAAGGAACCAATGTCTAGGATCAGTTGGCCTTCTGCTCCCTTCTTTTTCTCTGCTGTTTAGAACTTCAAGAGACTCACTGCACTTGTAATTCTTCTCCCTTTGGTAGACAATTAAAAACGAAATGAATCATGTGCAAAATTACAGATTGTTATGAGAAAAATAGTTGAGGTCCAATTTCCCCTCAAACTGAATGTTTGACATCCATTGCAGTACAAAAGAGGATATTATAATAAGCTTAACCTAATCCCATGTACAAAAGTTTGCATTATCCAAAAGCAGATTCATCAATTGTTTCCAAACTCTTTAGAAGGCACTAGAAATATGAGCTTTAACAAAGCATGAGCTCACTTTCATCATTTTTTTGTCGGAACTACCATTTCTCGAACCCTTCAAAGGAATGATGATTACTGCCATCTTGAACACGATCAGAAGTCTGAAGAAAGAAGATACTAGCCTAATCAGATTAATTGTTTGCAAACGTATGCAGTTAATTGTTGTAGACCTTTGAAATTTTACTGATGTATTGTGATTAGGAGGGAAATGAAGCGAGGATCAAGCATGTTAGATGGACTAGAAGTCTGGGGAAAAGTAAAGGAGGGAAATTAGCGCTACTTCTACCCCATTTCTCTGTTTTTTCCCTCCAAAAGAAGTTGTTAGAACTCAGAAGTCGAGGAAAGGTAATTGTGGGAAAAGGTCGGGCAGTGAATCGTATACGTTGATTGCTTGTTGGATGACTAGACAAGCTAGTACTGCCAAAGTTGCTGTTGCTGTAGCAACTGCACCTCATCGGTACCCGGTTCTGTGATGATGGGTACACTCAACGTACATCAAACCTTCAACATCAGCAACTCCTTGGAGAAGGTCGGACATGTCCAAATGAGCCACCCGGCACGACACAAACCCGATTAGGCACGGCTGATCCGTGAGCCAAGGTATCGACCTGCACACCGACACGCCGGTCTCTCGCCGCGTCTTTGGTGGGTTGGCCCATATAGTCCATCGTAGCCTGGATTTTTTTTTACAAATTTCAAAAAATCTAGAAAAATGTATAGAACTAAAAAATATAGATTAAAATTGTAAAAATATATATCAATAAAAAGATATAAATATAATAAAAATATAATAAAGAGTTTTATTAATATTTACATGATTGCCCTCAACATGAGAAAACCTTGGCAAAGGAAAAAAAAGTATAACATATAGCTCTGCATACATCTATGTTCTACGTGTCGTTGTCTAGGTACAAATTTTTAAACACGCCCGTCAACTCTGGATTATCTACAGAGTGTTGTTCTCGTGCATCAGCTTGTTCTTAGTCTTTGATAATTAGAAGTATCTCCACCATCTCACTCATGAGACTTATTCTTCTCTCCTTCAATATTCTTCCAGAAAGAATAAAAGCAAACTTTGAGAAAACCATAGAGATAGGAACAATTAACACATCATGTGCTAATATGGATAGAACTGGATATGTTACCATATGGTTATGCCACCATTCCAAAATTTCGAAGCCATTTGCGTGGTAATATGGATAGCACTAGTAATCCACCATATCGCTGTCCAGGTGGATAGTTCTCCACTCCTTTGTGGGCGATTTATCTTGCTTCAGAAGGTGCTGTTGTAGAACCTGAACCCCTGGACCTGGAGGAAGAATCTACACCCCAGATTTTGCCCGCACACATTTGTCTTCTTACCTGTGGTGGGTGGTAATGGAGGTCGTTGCAAGCGAACTCCTTGGAACTTATGTTCGTACTTTTGATAAACCTTAGAAAATTTAGCATGGACATCTACAAAATAGGTAGAATAGTCTTGGACTGTAGCATCACTGAGAAGTTGAAGAACATTAGCAAATCCTTGAATTTTAGCTCTAAGATCTGAAATAAATGCAAATCCATATATGAATGTGTTTTCTTTCTAATATTTCAAGTATTTAGCTTTCATAGCAATGATAGCCTCTCGTAAGACTATTTTATTTTCACAAGTCTTCAAATGACTAGCAAATTCTAGAATAATATGCACAATTATAGGATATGTTGGATAATACACAGCTGATAAAGCAACAGTGGAATTATATATATATAAAAGTTTTAAAAACTGAAGTAACTTCTCACCAATATACCAATGCTGCTCAGTCAATAGTGTACTACCGTCAATGCTACGATAGTGCGTTTGAATAAAAATAGAAAAAATGCTTTTATATGGCAAAAGGCTTTTAAGCATCAAGTAAGTACAGTTCCATTTTACCAGTATGTCCAAACCAAAATTTCTTGGACGTGCATCCATTGCCCTGCAAAAGTTCTTATATTCTGTTATTCATTGGTTAGAATTATTTAAGAAAGATCACATCACACAAAGCTTTAATATACGGCTCCAACCTCTTCAAACCACATTTAACTATGTGATTAATAACGTGACAAGCGCATAGCTGATGTAGCAAGAAGGATTCAGTGTATGTACTAAATAATGGAGTGAGAATACACATTGCCCTAGAGTTTGCAATGGCATTGTTTAAACTTATTGAAAAAAAAATTATTTGCAAGACCAATGTCTTCCATGAATTTGATAATACAGTCCGCAATATTCTCACCTGTGTGTGCTACATCAATTAGTTTGAACTCTATAATTTTCTTTATTTCCTAGTTGTCATTAACATAATGAACAACTACACTAAGATAATCCTCTCTAGCCTATCCACTCCATATGTCCGAGGTCAAAGCCACCGAAAATGTACAGGTACTAAATAATTCTTTTAATTTATCATGGCATTCGTTATAGTATTTAACTAGATCTCTAGTTGTTGTTTGTCTAGAAATGATAGAAGATCTAGGATTATGCGCAGTCCTAATGTAATTTTCAAAAGATTTAGACTCCTCAAAGTTTAAAGGTAAATCCTTCAAAGCAATTAAACGACAAACAGATTGATGAGCTACCTCAGGTTGTAGTCCCAGCTACGTACCATACCGTCGGGGTTGTACTGCAGTTACGTCTGCCTCATGGTCAATCCTTGCTTTGATTTACATCTTACAGCAAGCCTAAGCAAGTTCCCTGTTCCACCTGAAGACTTTGCAGACAAATTTTACAAATATCATATTTTATCTGAACTCCTTGTGTGTCTGGCTTGGCTGTCTTATCGAAATCATCCCAGACTCCCCATGTACTTGACCTGGATCTCTTTGCTTCGATGTTTGTAGACGCGGATGCTGTCGTAGAGCCTGATGATGGTATTGATGATTGCTCTTGTAGTTGGTTTGAGGCCTCAAGATTCTCGAAGAATGCAAGATCCTCTGGTGAAATTCTGTAATCACCAATTACAAAACTATCATAATTTTCCATCATGAAAACTGCAAATAAAAAATTACACTATTATTTATGTTATGTTAGTATAACAAATAAGAACAATAAAAATATACAAAAATAGTATTGTATCTCTTTTCCTGACTTGTAGCTGGATTTTGAATTTTCGAATATTTGGCACAATTTTTTTGAATTTTACCAAATTATCACAAAAGGAATCTAAATTCGCACAACAGAATCTGGAGAATAGATTGAGGAATGGATGAGTGCTGAATGAGGGGGGTATGGTGGTTATTTATAGAAAAGATTTTGGGTTTTTTTTTGAATTTTTGTGTATTTTTAAACCTCTCGAACAGCTAGAAAACAGTCAAGAAAACAAATTTCCGTCCATTTCCCATGCCGAACGGCCACCCATGGCGTTGCAGGTACGAGCATGCCTAACCGGGCCAACAACTATAAATGGGACACGTGTGCCGTGTCGGGCCAGCACGACCCATTTGACCACCTCTAGAGAAGGTAACTTAAGCCTTTGCTCCTCTGACTCTCTCTCTCTCTCTCTCTCTCTCTCTCTCGACCTCCGTCTCGACCTCTAAGGTGGCGACGGCGGAGAGTTCTCCCTTCGCACTTACTTTTCCCCTCCCTCTTTCTCTAAGTTCCAGTTCAGTTTTTCTCTTCTCAGATCTGTTTTGCTAGTGCTCAAGCCCCTCGTCGAAGCTAGCACCGTGCGAAGGCGCCGGAGACGAGGAGCGTCACTCTGCACTTCAGAGCCTCTCCCTCTCCAACCGCTGCTTCCTTCGGTGGCAAAGGTGGTGAGTGCCGGAGAGGGTCGTGGTGGTGGCGAGGCGTCACCATCTGTCACGACCCGCCCAGGCACACTGAAGTCCTCAGACCTCCGGGAGGTCCAAAAGGAACCCCAGATGTCCCGAGGTCCTCGACCTCCCGGGAGGTCCGTGAAGGACCTCCCAGACGCCCCGAGAGGACATCCCAGAGACCTCCAGACCTCCCGAGAGGTCCGATGGACCACTCGGAGGTCCGGGGCCCCGACCAAGAGGTCGTTGGACCTCGACCTCCCAAGCTCCCAGCTACTCGAGGGAGGTCCGAGAGGAGCCAACCCGAGGAGGTCGTGGGACTTGAGGACAAGCCTAAAGTCCATCGCGATCCAAACCGTCCCCAAGGATCATCGACCAGCCTCACAAAGAAGCAAGTGACAAAAAACATCCACACAACTTTATTAAGAACAAAAGGAGGTTTGATTACAAGGGTTGCTTACAAGCTCCAGCAACCGAGAGCACACAAATGCAGTGGAAAACAAAAGACATTGTCCACCCATTACACCACAGGTGATTGGCTGGAGGGCGCGGCCTAATTGATTTGGTCATCTTCATCATCATAGGAATCTTCGCTTGCTCAATTCATGAATCAAGCAAGAGTGAGCACAACAACCGCGTTCGCAAGTTACACCCGTCAATTAATAGAATGACATGTATAGGGATATATCAAGGGAAAGCATATTAGGGTTGATTTGCATAAAGCCAATTTTATTTCAAATACAAGTATTAAGTTTTAAGGCAGGTTACAATAGTTAAAATTCATTTTTGTGAAATCCATTTTCAGTTGGATAGCATTCATCATCAAGATGGTGAAGGATACCCTCCTGTCACTTGGCTTCCCGCCCAAACCCAATTTGGTTAAACCACCAAAACCAATTTCATGTCTTTCGAAAACCAAAATCAAGAGCTAACTTTGAGTGACATTGCCAGCATGTCCATGACCATGGACACGGCTATTCGAATAGATTTACACTCTACAGAGGTTGTACACTTTACCCACATGACATGAATTCTCTAGTTTGCTTGGCATCCGTTGATACCACCTCACACTTCCTTTGGTGAGAGGTCTAGAGCACATGACAAGGCTTTTACAATGCATTGCTCCACCGCAGTCCACCCACATTAAGGTTTCGCAAATCCCGTCGGGTTAATGGGGTGCCCCCTCTTATGCCAGGTGGGACTACAACGGTCGTAACATGACTACCCACCGCCTCAACCGGGTCAACTACGATAGAGCTTTGCAAATTAGTTGGTCAGGTCCCACGCCCCATACTGGAGACATATGGTTGCACAATTGTGGCATAGCCCATTATAGGCTTAGCAAGTGGTGTCTCAAAGACCGGTCCTTAACTGACTTGGACGACAAACCTCAACCGTGGGGCATCGGATCACACGACCCCCCGTGCATAGACATGCACCAACCAAGCAACCAGCTTCGCCCAAGTCCAAATCCATTTTCTATTTTCCATTTACTTTGCTTTTCAAACCTCCATGGCATACCAATGCCATGACCATTTGTAAAACCTCCATGACACACCAATGTCATAGCCGAAATCCCCATGACACACCAATGTCACGGCTCAAATCATTTGATAAAGTGATATTTTTGGTCAAAACTCCCCAAATCAAGATTTTGGTCTAAGCAATACTAAGCATTCTATTTTCTTTAAAAGCTTCGGGTTCTCACTATTGCAAGAACCAGGTTTATCTAAGGTGACAATGAGGTTGATTCAACATAGACAGTGGCCATACCAAGCAGTAGGCATAACTATAAATTGAAAGATAGACATTGAAATAACTTAGTAAAGTAAGCATGCATACATTCTTGAAATCAACATAAGTAATTTGAAGTATTGGGTGCAACATGATCAAAAGTGTAACTTGCCTTGCTCAAAGTCTTGAGCTTCTTCCTCTCCTTCACAGAACTCCGGTTCCACACGGTCTTGACAATCTACACGTGAAAACCAAATGACTCAAATAAAGCTCCAACAAAATCCAAAAGAAAATTTAATAAAACTCCAAGGTAAACCAACAGAGAGATTGAGGGGATGGGAGGAGGTCCAATGAGCTTGTTGAAGGAGGTCCAGAGAGTGCTCGGTTGAGACAGAGAGGAGAAATGGGGAAGAAAGTGAGAAAGGAGTACTTCCCAAACTATATATAGTGGAAGCCAATACACATGACCCAGGATAGGGGTCATCAGGAGTTGGTAAAGAGGACAATGTGAGTAGGCAAGGAATGTGACAATGGTATGACATGAGTACTGCAAAAGTGAGAGCATTTAATGTGATACAACCTGCATTAAATGCGGTGAAGACTTCCTTGTACCAGGACATAGTCAAAGGTAAAGGAAACTGGTGGTGACTACCTAGTGGGGGCAGCCAAGACCCACAGAGGAGGTCCCGCGAATACATTGAGGAGGTCTTGCAGAGATCAGGGGGAGATCCTTACCCACCGGGGAGGTCCTGACGGTTGGATCTCCAAAAAGGAGGTCCAACGGTCAAGAGCAAGCGCAAAAGAGGAGATCCGCAGGGGCTAGGAGGAGGTCCTTTCCCGCAAAGGAGGTCTAGACGGTTGGATCTCCGGAAGGGGAGGTCCAACGGTCATGATCAATTACGATCGGGGAGGTCTGTAAAGGTAAAAGGAGAACCTCACCCGCAAGGGAGGTCAGAGCCGTGGGATCAAATCCAGGGGAGGTCTGAACGGTTAGGATTCTCCAAGGGGAGGTCCTAACGGTCAGATCTACAAGAGGGGGAGGTCTGAACGGCCAAGGTCTCCAAAGGGGAGGTCTTGACGGTCCAGATTTACAAGGAGGAGGTCTGGACGGTTAAGATCTCCAAGGGGGAGGTCTTGACGGTCCAGATTTACAAGGAGGAGGTCTGGACGGTTAAGATCTCCAAGGGGGAGGTCTTAACGGTCTAGATTTACAAGGAGGAGGTCGGAGCCGCTGGATTTCAATCGGACCGCCCAAAATGATTGGGACACTCGGACCAACGGAGCTAGCATTGGATCACAGCCCTGGAACTGGATCGGACGGTCCAAAATGGTTGGGACGTTCGGACCGCCCGAACGCCACAACAAATTGGGCCGCCCAGCAAAGATCTAGGGGCTCAGAGAGGGTGGGACATTCGGACCATCCGAACGTCTGGTCCAGATCAAACTGCCCAATGTAAATCGGACGACTCTCATTCGATAGAGGTGGAAATAAATAGGGAGGAGATCCTGGAGGACCGGGGGAGGTCCGGTAAGACACGGAGAGGTCCAATAAAGGTAAGGGGAGGTCCAGTAGGACGCGAAGAGGTCCAATAAAGGTAAGGGGAGGTCCAATAAAGGTAAGGAGAGGTCCTAGAGGACATGGGGAGGTCCAACAGGACTCAGGGAGGTCTAATAAAGGTAAGAGGAGGTCCTAGAGGACATGGAGAGGTCCGGTAAGACACAGGGAGGTCCAAGTGAACAAAGAGGAGCTCCTAAGAAGCGGTGGTACCACCAAGTGCGGGCGGTACTACCGGGCTGGTGCCGAAGGGAACCTCCAGAGAAGGTTTCAAGGCTACAAGCAACGAAGGAAAGTCCAAGTGAACACGAAAAGCTTCAACAGGGTTCCAAAGGAACGCAGATGAACATGAGGGTGGCGCAGGCTTGGGGAGGTTGTAAGCCAGAGGAAACATGAGGGGGAAGAATTGGACCTAGGGAGGTCCAAGTGCTTGGGAGATCTAGACCCAAGGAGGTCTGGACCAGAGGAGGACAACACAAAGGAGGTCCAGACCTTTGGATCCAAGCGAAGGTGAGATCTGGACCATTAGATCCCAGACGTAGGGAGGTCTGGTCCAGAGATAGGCAAAAGATGGACAGAGAAGGGATGACCATCAAAACTCCAATAACTCAGCAAACCAACAAGGAACTTTAGTTGAAGTTTGGGTTAGTCACTTAAATCCATTATGAAATTTCAAGTTAAGCTTTGAATTCTCATCAAAACAAAATGGTTCTTTTTATTTTGAAAATTTCCAAAAAGGTTCTGAAAATCAGGGTGTCACACCATCGGCGCTGGAAGCTGGGGCAGTAGGCCCAATAGGCTACTCGGCGAGGCAGCGCAGCGGGAGGCGCGGTCATGTGCCAGGCCGTGCATGCGTGTTGGGATGCGAGTAGGCTATACTAGCGCGCAATAAAATTCTCTACCGTGTAAATCAGGAAGCCATGTGAGTAAGACATCATATATCGTTACCACTAGACGCATAGTACAGCGGAAAGAAGAGTTGGAGCAGCTTGGTCTAATGTCACGCGTGTCGATGTAGTGGAAGTAGTCGATCGTCCAACGTCCTTGGCCACCGATCGTCTCCTCCAGTATCCCCTCCCGTTCCTTACGTACTTCGCGGATCGTCATCGATCAACGCAGCAGCGATCGCGGTAGCGCCTCTACCATATCCACATGACCAGGGGTAGAACTCCATGCGCCATTGTGCTAACAGCAGCATGCACGGCAGTGACTTCTGGGAGGAGGGGGCTAGGGTTTCAGTGGATGGTGAAACATCATCCCAAAAGCCCCCACACCTCCCTCTATAAAGAGCTCCTAACGGATACCTACGTTAGAAACCCATTAGGACTCTTAACCACATACGAATTATAATTCGATTTAAGCCTCTAATGGATTACATCCGAACTAGTTTGTTCCAACTCATTAAGTGTGTGACCCTGTAGGTTCATGCGTAATCGTCCATGACCCGAAAAGTCCTTTCCAATCAATATGTCGATAGCGGTTCCTAGAAGGAAATAGCAACTCTCGAATACACATAAAGATCATATCAATCAAACCTTTATGAAGCTCATGTGTTGATCCCTTTGCCTCACGATACCAGATTGAACTCAAGGCGAGATGTGTGGCATCCTATGAAAGCTCGATCCTTTACTCGATCTTGTAGTGGATTACTTATTTGTAATTGACTTCTCAACTATATTTGGCATGACCATGCACTTCCTTAATCCAACCACATCGAGGGGCACAGAGATATCTCTCTCGTTAAAGAGGAGGGGCAAATTCCATCTTGATCGCTCACATTCCTCCACAAGTTTCATAGTAGACCCGAAAGCTACCTTTATGACTACCCATTTACGGAGTAGCGTTTAGCAATCCCTAAGTAAACTATTACACATGAAGGAAACCATGACGACCTCAGGTATAAGAATCCCGCATACACTATGTATGAGATCAACTGATCACACTTAAGAATATAACAATTCTCGCAGTGTCTTAAGGCATGTCAATCTAACACTATGTTCTCCAACATATGTCCACATTATTGATTTGATATCTCATATCCATTATCTGTGAAATGCGATCATCGATCAATACATGTGTTGGTGCATAAATCATAAGTGTTCCACATAATGACATAAGATGATAGATATTTAGAATGGTATTATAAACATAAATAGAGAGTTTCACGACCAAGTCACATACTTGACAATCAATATAAATGATATTTCATTCAAGGGACGACATAACATATTATTCAAAAGTTTATAAACATAGAAGCGATACAATCATCTCTATGATTGCCTCTAGAGCATATAACTAACAGTGCGCTGCTCGAGTGGTGCGACAGTGTGGTTTGGATGTCGTCGGCTTGGTTGGGGTGGCACAATGGGTGTCGGGTTCTACGCATCGGTGAGGCGGGTCACGCAAAGTCAGAGCAGCTGCGTCGCGACAAGTAGTGCGGCGGGCTGCGCGTGAGTGCACGGGAGTGCGGCATGCCTCGGTCACGCGTAGGTGGCGCGTGACTGGTGGCTGCCTCTGGGGTGCTCGGGGCGTGGCGTGGCGCCTGGTGCACGATGGGCGGTGGTGATTACACACGATGTGTGGCGTCGGTGGGTGGCGCACGTTAGGCATCGCGTGGGTGTTGCTCGGTGCGGTTTGGCTTGTGCATTGAGGCGGCGCACTGTCGGCACGTTTGTTCCATGATGTGGTAAGCGTCGCCAAGGTGCAAGAGTCCCTTGTCACCAGTCCACGTCGTTAGCTTCTCCTGTGAGCCGTCCTTCTTCTTCATCGTGCTGAGAGAGCAGAAGTTCTCCTTTCTCACCCTCTTCTTTCAAGTCCGTCTTCAGAGTATTGTACTTGGTGTGGTTCGTCATGCTTGTTGTGGCTCGTCATGTTGGTTTTGTTGTTCGTGGTGCGGTGTTGGTGTTCGGGTGGTTCAATGGCGTTGGGTGGGTTCGTGTTGGTGAACCGAGGCGGTGCTGCCGCCGTGGTGAGCAGTTTCACTTCAAGTCATCGCAAGAGGCTGGTTTCTTTAGTTCTATGCTATGCTTCGATCTCAGCTGGTTCTAGGCTTGTGATCTGTGGGGTGAGGTTTTTGTGTTTTGGTATTGCTCCGCTGGATTTCGTGTCTACAACTGGTGTTGTTTTGGTAGGAGTTCGAGTCCCAGGTCTGTGGCTCCCTACCCGATGTTGGTGTTTTCCCTTTGGGGACGTGTTGTTGGTATCTCCCCTCGCCTTTTGCAATTCTCTTCTTAGGGCATGTACAATAGTACAGACCGCTGCTGTCTGCAGCAACTCTCTATGTCACCTGTAAATAGCACTATAGGCAGCTTATACAATGTATTGTCTTTTCATTTGTCTTTATAGATGACACAATCTTTTAATGTTTTTATGGATCTAAAACATTTTTTTCTTAGTTTTAGTGATACAGTCGGCTACATGATTGTAGACAACACATTTCTTTTTCTTAATTCTTTTTCATCCATATCAGATTAAATCCTACGTGACAGAAACTATAGATATCTGATGTAAACTGGTTGTACAAACCTTAATGGATTCGGGAGCTTGTGTCCTTGGTTGAAAAAGAGAAGGTAACCTTCACAGTTTGGACGTCAGCAGGTCCTGTTTGGACTTTGGAGAAGACCTGAATACGAGTGCATTGGATTTCGTCAGCTTGGTTGTTCTTTTTAGAAGGAAGGTTATGTGATGAATTTATTATTGCCAGGACATTGAATAATGATACCCAGATCTTCTCTGTATACTAGTACTGCATTAAAGAAAGGGAAGTTATGAATATATCCAAATCTTTCTGATCCGGTGCCTTACTAACTCTTGTCAAAATATTAATTCTTTGAATTTTCTCTAATTCTTTTCACAATATTGGCTAGAGAAGGATAAGATCGCCATTGAAGCAGAAATCACATGGATGGACTGGCAACATTTAGAACCGTGGAGGGAGAAGCAACTGAAAGAGATTCAACAGGATGAAAGAAATAGCAGTGGGAAAGCAAAGGGGGGTGTGTATAAACACTAAACAGAGAGGTATTGAGTCATAACATGTCAAGCTGAGCGTTATAAAAGTGGCATGTGGTCCCCCCTCCCATCCCTTCTCTCACACACCCAAATTCTCCCGTCAAATCACCAAAAAAGAGATTTGATAAAAAAAAAAATTGACTGTTTTTTTTCGTCAAAATAGTCGAATATTTATTTGTTCGATTTGCTTTGAGATTCGCACTTTTTCTCATGAGATGAATTGGATCTGAATTTATTATATTTTTTTTCAAAACATAACAGATTCATCTCATTGCCGTATTTTATTGGTATGAAATTTTAATTTTTGTCTTTGTTTTTACTCAATATCTAAAAGTATATGTTAAATTCTGAATCATGTGATGAAAATATGAGTTATTAAGACTTTCGCTAATAATTACAAGTGATCAAGAACAAAAATTATATAAATAAATTACTTTAATTTATGTATAATAAAATTATAAATAAACTAAAATTTAACTGTGTTTTAGACTGACAAAACAATCGAATGCTGTATAGACGCCCACTCTCCCTCCAACCGTCCCACGTCGGCTCGGTCCTCTCTTACTCTCAGAGAGCAGAGTCGGGAGGAGGAGAAGGCGCGAGGGGAAAAGATCCGATAGGCAGAGCTGCGAGATCCCGTAAAGCGCGCGGCGAAGTAACTGCTGCTCTCTGTGCCCCCCCTCTGTCGTTAGCTCTGCAGTTTCGGCTCCGCGCGGCGCAGGCGCAGCCACCGCGCGCGTACGTTTGCCTGCCTGCCCGCCGAAAGTACGTGCGGCCTTTCCACAGCACAGTAAATTCCGTCGGCGCGTCGTGCAGTTTGCCGGCAGGCCGCAGCGCTCCAACGCCCAGCCCAGCTATTCCATTTACTTCCCCTCCTGTGCGACAGGTTTGTGGTGTTATTTATGCTTCCCGATTTGTTCCCTCTGTTTCCTGTAGCCGTCGTGTGTGTTAGACTTTGGATTTCTTGGTTTCGTTGTGACGCGTAGAGAGAGAACGAGGGCGCGCGGCTGGAGACCGGAAGACCGGGGGCAGGATGGTGCCGGGCGAGCAGGCGGAGGAGGCCATCGTGGCGGACGTCGCCAACGGCAAGGAGGGCGAGGAGGTGCGCGCGATGGGCATCGGGTGGGAGGGCGGCGAGGACCTCGAGCAGCCGCCGCAGCAGCAGCACGGCAAGTTCAGCGTGAAGAGCCTGCTCTGGCACGGCGGATCCGTCTGGGACGCCTGGTTCAGCTGCGCCTCCAACCAGGTACTACGACGCGGCACATCTTCGCCGTGCCATGCATGATGCATGCACCTCGCTTATACGACGAAACCGAATCGACGCATTATTCTTCTTATTCCTCTCTGGATTCACAGGTGGCGCAGGTGCTGCTGACGCTGCCGTACTCGTTCTCGCAGCTGGGGATGCTCTCCGGGGTGCTGCTGCAGGTGTTCTACGGCCTCATGGGAAGCTGGACCGCCTACCTCATCAGCGTCCTCTACGTCGAGTACCGCACCCGCAAGGAGAAGGAAGGCGTCAGGTTCAATAACCACGTCATCCAGGTCGGTCAGCCGGTGCCCGGTGGCACACTCTGCACTCTGCAGTTTCTTTGCGTGCATCTTCGCAACAGCTTCAGTTTCGTTTGTTTCCGGGTCTCCTGCACGCGGTTTCTGTGTCTCCGTTTGCAAACTTTTTTCGCGGGTGAGGGGCATCGGAATTGGATCCCTCGTGATCATGCCGCGACATATGATGCTCTGGAATTTCGGGCAGTGAGTAGTGTAGTGTTGCTTGTGCAACGAAAAGGCGCTTTGCATGCTGCGGACTTTGCCCGGCCCCTTATCGCTAAAGCAATACTGCAATGCGACCGGCATACATCTGTGTACTCTAGTACACGCATCAAACTGGAATAAAATGAAGCTTCAATTTTTATTTCCCCTTTTGCCATTGACCAGTGGTTCGAAGTTCTGGATGGGCTCCTGGGCCCGTACTGGAAGGCGGCCGGGCTCGTGTTCAACTGCACCTTCCTGCTCTTAGGCTCCGTCATCCAGCTGATCGCCTGTGCAAGGTCCGTCAAATTCTTGAGAGAAAAAACCATCATTTCTTCTTTACCTCTGTTAATAGCCCAAATGTTATATGTTGGAGATAAACTAACTCATAGATGGGTTATGGAATTCATTGCAGTAACATATACTACATCAACGACCGGCTGGACAAGAGGACATACACGTACATATTCGGGGCGTGCTGCGCCACAACGGTGTTCGTCCCCTCCTTCCACAACTACCGCATCTGGTCCTTCCTCGGCCTCGGCATGACCACCTACACCGCCTGGTACCTCACCATCGCCGCCGTCGTTCACGGCCAGGTGAATCCGTGCCCCGTTCATCCATTTCAGTCATTGATTACCAAGCAATAATCCGTCATTACCACTTGATCTGGTTTGTCAATATGGCCACATTGATGGGCTAACAATGATTGTCCGCGCACGTCGGCTCGCCGAAATCGACGTGGCAGGTCGACGGCGTGACGCACTCGGGCCCGAACAAGCTGGTGCTGTACTTCACCGGCGCCACCAACATCCTCTACACTTTCGGCGGCCACGCCGTCACTGTGTGAGTACTGAAAGAACTCTGAGTGCATGAACCATAGTCTTTAGTAATTTTTTTTTGTGAACGATGATCGACAAGTGGGTCCAGTGTCCAAGCCTGAACTTTGGGGACACATCTATGAACCAGTGTTCGTTGTTATCACCTACACTTTCACCAGTTGCAGCTTTTGCCTAGTGCTGACTGCTGAGGAGGACATGGATAGGTTTGAAAATTTAGTCTGGTTTCTAATTTCTATTCCATCTTTGGTCCCCCTGCTTGGCAATGGCATATTAAGATCTTGTAGCTAAACATGTTTTTAGATCAGAGCAAGCGGATCCCGAGGAGTAAAAAATGGTTTACGGCTGGTGGAAACCAGCGGTGTTAGCTTCAGCCATTGGTTACACAGAAATATCGAGCATAGCCATTAAGGCTGCTCTACTCTAGTATCTAATCTGGATATCGGTTCGGTCTCGAAATCTAACACATAAAATTTATTGTGATCGATCCCAAATACTAGTAAAGATTATGCATGTAATTAAATAAAACAGCCTAAGATACAACACCATAAAAAACTATGTAATGAGAAGATAGTATTCTAACACTCCTTAGAGTATCTACAATAGTTTGTTTTTTAGTTTGTTACTAAGAAGAGAGAGAGTACTCAATCTAATAAAAAGAAACAAGCATTCCAATGGATTGTTTCTTAAGCTTGTATCTAAGACTTCAATTGCTACAAATGTGCATGATTCTTGATGATCAATAATGGGGTACAACTTTGTGGCCTATATATTTTGGCTCATTTATCATATCATCTGCGGGGGAAACCAAGAAGACAGGCTGCACAAGATCCGGTAGATTTTTGTTGGTAGGCAGTGGGACCCACAAAATGAGTGTTTAGGTAACAACTAAACCTCCAATAGAGTTTTTTGTTGTTTCTTATGTCTTGGTATTAACAATCTGATAGTTTCTTCATGTAGAAATAATTTCACCTTTTCTCCTCATCTTCTCTCATTCACATCATCTAAAAGCTGATGTGGCAATCTCTTAGTAATAGCTGAGGTTGATTGTTATAGATGCTCTTATGCACTAAAGAAACTGCACTAAGATACTGCCTATTGGGAGCAGCCTAAGCTTGGTGATCAGCCCCTACATTCCCCTACTCAAGGTCCTATGATAGCCACTATGCATTTCAATACTCCTAGTGAACAAGCATTTATTCCCATCGCTCATTCCCTGTGCATAATCTAAGACTACCTGCTATGATGATCATTGCGTCGCTATGATGAGAGGAGAGCCAATCCGAGGAATAACACGTCCAGTTGTTAGCAAGCCCTTTGTCTTAAAAATTAGGCTGCTTTTTGTAGTGGTAAAAATATTCTTTCCACAGGTTATATGATGTGGACTGGTTTCAATCCAGCTAGTGCGGAGTTCACATCAAGTAAACCAATTCCGTCCTACTTGCGCTCGTGTGGGGGTGATAGGATATATATTGGATTGCGACAATTCAGTAACCCATCGTTTGTTCATGATTCAAGTTTATCTTTTAGTAACAACCTTTTGGTAGTGGAGAGAAAGGAACAATGGCCAACTTTGGGAATTTCAACCCAAACCTGTCAATTGACAGTCCCCTTCTCGATCTCCATTCCTTGCTTCAAGCAATTCAAAGCTGTAATCTATTGCTTTTTTTAGTGATTTGACGGTTGCCATTAGATGGTACTATGATAGCATCACTTGAGTGTGTTAGGCGCTTAATTTAATCGGCAATGGCTTCATTTGGCCGTATTTGTGGGCCCCCTCTGTTTACTTGACCGGAGGCGCATGTGTAGCCGAATGATGTAGTGAAAGTTGGGGGAGGTTCTTCGTGTCCCAATCTTTCTAAATATACTGACTAGGAGAAGCACTACTTTCCCTCCCTGCTCGCTTATCATTCAATCAACGTAAAGTTCATATTAATTGCACGCATGTGCGGAAAGAACGTATAGTACGTTAATGCCATGGATTGTTGCTTATTTTGTACCAGATCATTTTTCTGATTTTTTTAATGAATCGAGTGCATGTTTCTTTCACAACTGTTCTTGCACAGCTAGTTTAAACGTGCAGGATAGCTTAGCACAGAACAACACTGCTAAATTGGATAGTAGGTCAGTAGGATACTGTTGAATGTTGATCGATTCATGAGCAAACTTACTGAAAGTTTTTTTTTTTAATGTGGCTTGATTGACGTTGTGCGCAGCGAGATCATGCACGCGATGTGGAAGCCGCAGAAGTTCAAGTACATCTACCTGGCGGCGACGCTGTACGTGTTCACGCTGACGTTGCCGTCGGCGGCGACCATGTACTGGGCGTTCGGCGACGCGCTGCTGACGCGCTCGAACGCCTTATCGTTGCTGCCAAGGTCCGGGTGGCGCGACGCGGCGGTGATCCTGATGCTGATCCACCAGTTCATCACGTTCGGGTTCGCGTGCACCCCGCTCTACTTCGTGTGGGAGAAGGTGATCGGCATGCACGGCACCAAGAGCATCTGCCTGCGCGCGCTCGCGCGGCTCCCCATCGTCGTGCCCATCTGGTTCATCGCCATCATCTTCCCCTTCTTCGGGCCCATCAACTCCGCCGTCGGCGCGCTTCTCGTCAGCTTCACCGTCTACATCATCCCCGCCCTCGCGCACATACTCACGTACCGCTCGGCATCCGCCCGATTGGTAAGTGCCTCTCCTACTTTCAACTAGTACTCTCACGTCAATCGTTCAAGTACGAAAAGATCATGCTATCACCAGTTTCTAGCTAGTTAGCGCCATTGCACGGCATAACATACCACATCAAGATTCAAGACACTCTTTCTGCTAGACTGAAACAGTTGTGAGTTGTAGCTGGATTGGCACGGACTATTGCTAAACACTGTCCAGAGATATGCCGAGACGGCCAGTTCGTCTTAAATTGTGGCGCGGGTCATGGCCCCCCACGTAGAAACGTCACTTGGTCAGTGCGTTCGTACGCGCTGGTCCCTGATGCTCCTGTGCAGATACGGCGTTGATGTTGAGCCATGCTGCCCAAGTGCCCATGCACACTTCTCACACTAGTGCCACACGCACGCACAGGGGCGGATAGAGAGAGTGGCAGAGTGCCCCCCGGCGGCGCGGCCACGCGGATCGACGTTGGTCGGGTACGTCTGCTCGATCGATCGGCGGAGATAGGGATCGCGACGGCAATGGGACGGCCGGACTGACGGGTGGTACGCTGCTGTCCCTTCTTTCTCCGGCTTTGCCCTGGCCGGGGACCTTATCTCGGCACGCCGAAAAGGGCGCGCATCAGCTCGGTGCGAACATACACGCAAAATGTCAGGCCATATCATCTTGTACACTGTTTAGCATGTTGTTTTTGCCCGTTCTGTGGTGTTAACTTTTGGATGCATTGCAACAGAATGCGGCGGAGAAGCCGCCGTCCTTCCTGCCGAGCTGGAGCGGGATGTTCGTGGTGAACGCGTTCGTGGTGGCGTGGGTGCTGGTGGTCGGGTTCGGGCTCGGCGGGTGGGCCAGCATGTCCAACTTCATCAAGCAGATCGACACGTTCGGGCTCTTCGCCAAGTGCTACCAGTGCCCCCCGAAGACGCACGCCCCGCCCCCGGGCTCGCCCCTGCCAGCGCCGCCGCGCCACTAGCGAGCGCCTGAAGCAGACCGTCGCGCGCAATGCCGGCCGGAAACAAGGAGCTCTCGGTACACCGTGCACAACAAATCTCTGTACGTGCTGCTAGTTTCTGGTCGTCTAGTGTTGCAGCTAGTAGTCTAGTAGAACAACGTGTGGGCCACAAATTAGATACGCCGCCCTGGACCGTCCCGTTTGCTGCATGCGTGCGTGGCTTTGATACATCTGTTGGTGTCATTTTCTTTGTTTGGGTTGTGAACATGGTTGTAGGTTCTTCATGAGTTCATGTTACATTCCATGTGATACAAGTATGACACGCAACAGCTATTTTCCGCTTGTTTAATCAAAGCTTGCTCCATGCTGTTTAGTGTGGTGGCTATGTGGGTAACTGTCATGGACGATTCCTCGTGCTAGCTAAAGGCAGAACACATAGGCTTTTGTTTGTGGGTTTTGTCTGAAATTGTCATCCTAAATGTAGCCCAAAAAATGTCTCAAAACGCTCCATGAAATCTCTCCCTGATCTAAGACGGATAGAAATGGCGGCCTCAGAGTGAATCCGTACGTTTAGTCCTCAAATTGGCGCGCGGCACGTCGCTCCCGTTTGGGCTGTTCACGCGCACAGACGCTCGACGCGAGATCGTATTAGTGGCCAGCTGGTCGTTGCCCATCCACGTGCCCCCGACCCCTGCCCTTGCAGCGAGATGGAATCCACGCTCGCGGATTCCTCGAGGAGGCGCCGATTCACACACGTTCTCCCTGCCTCCCAGTCGCCTACAACTGGCCGGCGCCGCCGCCCTTGGTCAAGCTGCCTCCCACCTCCTCCGACCCTGGCCCTTGCAGCACCAAGGGATGGGCGCTCGCGGAGCCCTCCATGAGGCACCGAGCCGCACCCGTTCTCCCTCTTTCCCAGTCCCCTGCATCCGGGCGTCGCCGCCACACTTGGTCAGCCCCCCACTCGCCTTCCTACGGTGTGGTGCCGATGTGTCGTTGTTGGGATACGGTAGGCTACGCTAGCAACAATTCAAAAATTCTACCACGTAAACTAGAATGCCAAGCAAATAAATAATCATAGATCATTACAATTAGACGCGCAGTGCAGCGGAAGAAGAGTTGGAGTAGCCTGATCCAACGAAAAGCGCGTCGGTGAAGTGGTCGTAGACGATCTTCTACCGTAGTAGATCGGCTCCTCCAAAAACCAATCTACTTTCTTGCCAAGGTCACGGATCATCCTTAAGCGCAACAGCTATAGCAGTAACGTTGCGCCTCTATGGTATCCACACGTCCAGGGTAGGAACGCCGTACGCCGGTGTGCTAGTACCAAGTCGCACAGAAGGCTCTCTCAAGAAGATGACGGCTAGGGTTTTAGAGGAACAACTCAACTCACAACCTTCGTATGTCTTGTCTGTTTTTCTCGCCCTACTTCCCTTGTTCTCAAGTATCTCCTTATATAGTGCCTGTGACGGATCTTATCCGAACACGTTTGACGAATCGTATCCGTACTTGTTTGTTCCAACTCGTTAAATGTGTGACCCTATAGGTTCATGTGTGATCGGTTGTGATTCGGAAACTCTTTTCGACCACGAGTCATTAGCGGTACCTAGCAGCACATAACGATTCCTGAACACACATAGAATATATCGGATGGACCTTAATGCAATATGATCTATGACCAGGTCTTTATCACTTGCGAATAGTCCGTAACTCTTTATGACCAGTTGGTGATTATGTTATTTCCACGACCACCCAGGAGGTCTTCCAGGACCACCCCGGAGGTCTTCCAGGACCACCCGGAGGTCTTCCAAGACTACCAGGAGGTATTCCAGGACCACCAAGAGGTCTTCCAGATGTGGAGAACAGATATCAACCGTACGATCTGTTTGTATATTATCCCTTTGCCTCACGACATCTGGTTGAACTCCAGGTGAGATTATGTCATCTATGGACTGTTCAATACTTTCTCGATCAAGTGTCGAATAACTTCATGTGGTCGACACTTCAACCACTAGTGGCATGGCCATGCACTTTCTTTATTCAACCACTTCTGGCTTCATGTATCAGCAACCAACCATTTCTTGATGTCAAGTCCAAGTACCTATCGACGACATGCAACTAGGTAATTGTATGTCCACGCGCTTTCTCTTACAGCCTCACTTCTTGAATTTGTAGGGGCTCGATGAGAGGTATATATATATATATATATATATATATATATATATATATATATATGTATGTATGTATGTATGTATGTATGTATGTATAAAAAGTCGGTTTCAAAGATACAAGTAGCCATTGTTTGAGGTTTTATATATATCACAGACGGAACATGAACCATCTGTGATAGGCAATTATCACAGACGGTTCTAGAAACGAACCGTCTGTGATAGGCATATATCACAGATGGTTCTGAGTTAATAACCGTCTGTGATAGTATGCATCACAGACGGTTCGAAAACCGTCTGTGATGACCTCATGTCATCATCGACCCATAAACTCGCATACCTTGAAACCGCTCAGAATGACATTTTGAACCGTCTGTGAAGACCTTTTCTGTAGTAGTGCGTGTTATAAGCATCTAATGATAAAACATGATCAAATAGCATGACAGGAATAAACATTCATAGATAATCAAATTAAACTGTGAAATAGTATGGCCCTAATCATGACGATCTCCATCACCATGCTTCCTATCCTTCGACCATCATGCTTGAAATCTCCGTCTGCATTCATCTACTAAGCATCACATGTTTGTACGTAGACCGTTATACAATAATATGTAGCTCAATGGCTATCACACAGCATGACACGCAGGCCATGTGAAATCCATTCATGCATCACATACACAATGGGCCATACTATTCACATCAATTCCTGAAAAACGAGTTATGCATAGAATCCAATTCTATCGGGCGACATGAACACATACTATTATACAACGCGGCTACGACCATAGCGGTCCTGCTAGTCGATTAGCGGGTGGGGATCGAAGGGGCAACACCCCTCGCTGGTCGAGGGCAGCGCACTCAGAAAATTTTCCTGAGATATGAATCTTATTCACGTAAACGAGCCTTGGAAATCATTGGATCAATCATATTAACCCTATTCCGAACCAATCTGATCACTGCCTTGATATGACCATGCACTACGGCACACTCCGATGGCGGAATTCCGACCGGTAGGAGTATCATGCAAGGCAGTCAAAAACAACTCGAGTAAATCATCTGGTGCTCTTAACTTATACCTCTTCACAAAACCCATCTACTACCGCCGAAACCCGATCGATCTTATCGACTAGTGCCTAGATCGTTCCATCCATATGAACCGATCTAGGTTATCAGACCAAACCAGTAATAGATCCAATCTACTACTACTACCACATATCTAGTATATGCGACCGATCTAGATCAAAAACAATGCAGGATGAGCTATGATACCACTGTTGTGATATGGGTAGGCTACGCTAGCAACAATTCAAAAATTCTACCACGTAAACCAGGATGCCAAGAAAGTAAATGATCATAGATCGTTACCACCAGACGCGCAGTGCAGTGGAAGAAGAGTTAGAGCAGCCTGGTCCAAAGCGCGTCGGTGAAGTGGTCGTAGACGATCTTCCACTGTAATCGATCGTCTCCTCTAGAAACCAATCTACTTCCTCGCCAAGGTCGCAGATCATCCTTAAGCGCAATAGCTACCGCAGTAACGCTGCGCCTCTATGGTATCCACACGTCCAGGGCAGGAACGCTGTACGCCGGTGTGCTAGCACCAAGTCGCACAGAAGGCTCTCTCAAGAAGATGGCGGCTAGGGTTTTAGAGGAACAACTCAACTCACGACTTTCGTGTGTCTTGTATGTTTTTCTTGCCCTACTTCCCTTGGCCTCAAGCATCTCCTTATATACACTACAACACAAAAGCCCTGTAGAGACGTCTATTTTATGGGTTACAGACGTTTTCAATCATCTCTATAGCGTCATATAGTCATTTTTGTAAAGTGTCTCTGGAGCGCCTCCCCACGTATTGTGTCAAAGATCGTAGAGATGTATTGTTAAGTGCGTCTATAGTGATATGAGTCATTTAGATTGCGTCTCTACAAGCTTAGAGACGCTTTCATATTTGCATTTCCATATTATCTCTACTCTCCCTAGTGACGCTTTATTGTGTGCCAAGAAACATAGATACGCATTCATAGACGTATTTAGATTGAGCTAGAGATGTCCATTTTTATTTTGTTCTGTAGAAATATTTTATCGCTAGTTCAATTACAATGATTTAGAGGATATAGTATCACATATTTTCATAAAAAGTTTTAGATCTTTGGTAAAGCCATTTCAAATGTAGAATTACATTATCGATATATAAAAAAACTAGAAGAAAAAACATAGACACTCCGTTGCGGACTGAATCGAGTTAACAACTGAATCTAGCATCCATATACAAAGGTGTAAACACACCGAAAAAATTTCCTACAAATCCTACATCTGTTGACGACCTTTAGCTCCTCATACCAAGGTAACAGTGCCTTTGTGCTTTGGAGAACAATGATGGAATCTTTTCAGCTCTGGAGGATGCTAGAATTTATAAAGACCTCAATTTTGAATATCAAGTTCCCTTTCTCCACGTCTTCAGTCATTTCAAGGTACTCTGCTACAATTGCAAGAACCTAAATCAGCAAACATCATATCATTAATATCAAATTATCAATCCAAAGTTCCAACCCTGATGTTAGTATCTATATGGCAAAAGTCTATAGCATACATAGTAGTGGATCAAAGGTGGATCAATTTATGTTAAGAGTTCATAAATTTCATGTTTTTATAGTGTGTTCTGGTGTAACCATGTTTTTTAGATGTCCGTTGGCAAAGGGTGACAAATTGCAGTGCCCTGTAGCCAATTTTCCCTAAATAGAATGGACCAAATGGTTTTGCATATGAATATAATGTTTTCTTAAACACGAGCATTTAACCATGTGGACAATTGGAAACATATGGATGGTAAATTGTACATTTTTAAAGAAAGAGTGAGAGTGAGTATGGTTATCTACCAGAACTCAAAAGGTACTATTGTATGTGTGCTAACCTTCCATGGACAGCAAGAACCGGAACACCGGTCTTCTCAATCTGGCGTGCCAACTCCACAGTGTCCTGACATGTGTTCAGAAGATGGATTTTACAAGTCACTGTTGTGTCCAAGTTCCTCCGCAATGTGGTCAAAATCTACACGATGCAATTTGCATAGCCTGAATAAGTGCAGTGAATTTCCACAGTATGAAAATAGTAAAACAAAACAATAAGAACATGTACATCATGTATTAGATCAGGTTTGGAGAGTAAAGCGGCACCCATTCCACCACTAAGAGAGAATGACTTTGGACAACCCATGTTGATATCTATAGTAGTGACATCATTACACCTGGTCATGATGAAAAACTATAATTAAAGAAAAGATGCAAAGCAGGAAAGGTTAAAATATTTAATCCAATGCCTTGATGAGATCAAACAACCCTAGTAACCCACCACACTTTAAGTTAGTTTACTTCAGAATTTGTATATTAAATAATTTCATAAATAAGCATTACACAATCTAAGCAGCTTTAAGTGCCCTCACGACATCTAATGTGCCCATTTGGAAAACGACCCTGTCCCTTTCTTGTGGGCAAGTCCGGAACACTACATTATCAGTCCCTCTCTCCACAAAATCAGTAGTCCTCAGAGATTCTGGCCAACATTGAACATCATGATTAGCATGAGTGGAACGATACCACACAAATCCAACAAATTTGGACAATAGTGGACAACATACGGAACAAATAAATGAAATCCTATAGGTGTTAAAACTTAAAAGGTTCTCCAACCTCATAAGTAAAATCAAGAAGTTCACTTCATAAAGCATCTAATTGTACACTTGTAAAGTTATCCAAACATTTGTTTTCTTCTATCTTCAATACCAACCCTTTACCATCCAATAATCATTTAAGATAAATATTTCAAATCACCTACTTGAAATGCAACATTATTGGAGTAAAGTTATCCGCAATACTATGATATGCAAGATCTTAATAGAAATTTATGAGTATAACATAATTGTTCATACAGAGGTCACAGTAGTGAGATCATAATAAAATATTAAATGTCAATTGAACTACAATACCATTTGTAACACGTTCACACTTAAAAAATTTATGATCTATTATTTCTTCTCCGTAAGTAATATCAGCACCATATTCAGCAGCCAATAGCCTAAACGGCAGAGTGCCCTGCAAAAGTAATTAACAAAATAAGGTAGATAATACATACAACTATGTATTCAGATGTTGAGCAAATCCTCTCAAGAAAATAGCTTCAAGCTCTAAAGGATGACTACTATGTATTCAGCAATCCCAGCATAGGAACTCATTGGTATCTATCTATCTCAAAAATAGACAGTAATGCCGCTTAATTTACTAACATAAATTATATGCTCAAGGACTTATTTAGAAGCAGAAATAAAGGACAACAATATAAAGTTCTATGTTATTAGAATTGACAAAAAGTTGTGCTAACTGCATTCAACAAAGTGATGTTTGGCCCTTACAACACTACAATAGCTTGTAATACATGGACCATGACTTATTTATTCCTTCATTAGGCAGCGGTAATATACAGCCAGTAATCTCATCTTTTCCGAGTCACGGCATGAGAAAAGCAATTTTGATCAATCAAATAAACCAACAGCCTTGATACCTCAGCTCCTGACGCTATTTCAATAAGCTCAAGATTGGTCAGATCGCCGTGGCCCTCAAGACTCACGATTGTTATCCTCCCCTCCAAGCTGAAGGCGAAGTAGTGGGAACTTGGTGAGCTCAGTGGCGAGGTCTCTCCCCTTGCGGTCGATGAGGAACTGGAGCTTGGGCGTGAGGTTGGTCTCGATCCCGTAGGAGAGGATGGCGGGGGCATGGCGAAGGACAGCGCAGACGGAAGGGTCGGGGAGCCCGGTTGTGTCGCAGAGGAATAGGAGCTTGGGGAGGAGGGTGTGATCGACGGAGAAGGCGAGGAGCATGGCGGCGGCGAGAGGGAGGGGTCTCCAGCGAAGGAAGACGTCGCGGTGGAGGAAGTGCAGCGTGGGGTTGAGGGTTTCGGGAATGGAGGCCACGAGGAGGCGCGAGGACCGGACGACAGCAGCGTGGAGGAGCGGGGCGGGAGCGGCGTGGCGGAGGAGAGGAAGCTGAGCGGCTCGTCGGGAGGGGAGGTGAGCAGGGATGGGAAGGCCGAGAAGATGCGGGCGGCGTCTCGGGCGGAGAGGCTGTGGGAGAGGAGGAGGCGGAGGGAGGAATGGAGAAGTGGCAGCGGCGCGGCGCGGAGGGGAGCGCGCGGTGGAGGGCAAGGAGCGGGAATGGGTCAAGGTGGAGGAGCAGGGAGGTGAGAGCACGGCGAGATTTAAGTGGAGGGATGAGGCTAACTGCTGAGTTGAGTGGGGTTAGTGTTTGCTAAATGGGTTGGGCTCTAAATGTTGGGACGTATTGTAAACGTCTCGAGAAACGTCTGTATGTGCTACCTGATTCTGGGTATAGAGATGCAATAAAAGCGTCTAAATAAAAACGTCCCTAGTAGACTATTTTGTTGAAGTGATAGTGCCTGTGACGGATCCTATCCGAACACGTTTGACGAATCGTATTCATACTGGTTTGTTCCAACCCGTTAAGTGTGTGACCCTATAGGTTAATGTGTGATCGGTTCGGAAACCCTTTCCGACCACGAGTCATTAGCGGTACCTAGCAGCACATAACGATTCCCGAAACACACATAGAATATATCGGACGAACCTTAATGCAATATGATCTATGACCAGGTCTTTATCACTTACGAACAGCTCGTAACTCCTTACGACCAGTTGGTGATTATATTCTCTCCACGACCACCCAGGAGGTCTTCCAAGACCACCCCGGAGGTCTTCCGAGACCACCCAGGAGGTCTTCCGGGACCACCCGGAGGTCTTCCAGATGTGGAGAACAGATATTAGCCGTACGACCTGTTTGTGTATTATCCCTTTGCCTTACGACATTTGGTTGAACTCCAGGTGAGATTATGTCATCCATGGACTGTTCAATACTTTCTCGATCAAGTGTCGAATAACTCCATGTGGTCGACACTTTGACCACTAGTGGCATGGCCATGCACTTTCTTTATTCAACCACAACGAGGGGCCTAGAGACATCTCTCTTGTTATGTTAGGAGGGGCAAATCTCATATCCGACCAGTCACATTCCTCTCCATGTTTCATAGCATACCCGAAAGCTACCTTTATAACTACCCAGTTACGGTGTAGTGTTTGGCAACCCCAAGGAGTGCTATTACACATGTAGGAAACCATGCTAATCTCAGGTCTAAGGATTATACATCATCATTGCTTGAGACCAACTGATGACACACAAAATCATAACAATCTCAACAGTGTCTCAAGGTGGGTCTTATCCAACACCATGTTCTCTAACATGTGTCCATATTATTGGTTTGATATCTCCATATCTATGACTCATGAAACATAGTCATCAACTAATACATATGCTAGTCTATTCATATGTGTCCTCATATGTTTCCGAACAGGGAACGTTTAAGAATAATCATCGCATAAATATAGAGTTTCACAAACAAGTCACATACTCGCTAATCTTCATAACTGATGATTCATTCAAGGAATAGAATAACACTTATTCAATAAAACATAAACATAGACGTGATATCATCATCTCCATGATTGCCTCTAGGGCATATCTCCAACAGTCATTGCTGCTTGGCCCACTCCCCCTCTTTCCACCGGTGAGTTCTAGTGCAGCAATCCCCTCCTTCTGCCCTTCCTCCCTAACCGTCCATGGCCTCTCTGACAAAGCATGCCTCCTCTGCCCCCCTCATGGTTGCTGATGCGGTTTTGCCACACCCGAGCCCTAAGGGAGAGGAGGAGGCACTCACCAGTAGCTAGTGCTGGTGGCGGAAGAACTGGAATCCAACGGAGAAGGAAAGGAAAGAAGGCCCGATTTGTTTTCTAATTTATTTTGTCTCTCAATTATTTCCCCCCTCTATTCATATGTTCTTTGTTGTGCCTAAAATTTGCCCTGCACCTCGCTCTCTCTGCCTCCCTCCTCTCCCTGCCGTGCTCCCTTCCTCTCCTCTGCGCACCGCAGCCCAAGTCTTCCAGCCGACAAGCCGGTGAGGTTTGAATCCCATTCTTCTTCCAATTTTGCCACCCCCCCCCATTTTTCCTCCTTGCATGTTTCTTTAACTGCAGCATGAAGTGGTCAAATATTCACCTCAGCTCGTGCCATCAGAGATGTGGAGGATGAGGAGCTTCGCAGCTTCTTCTATGGCATGTCACCATGGCATGTACTTAATTCCATGTCCCCTGATTCTCGGTGTCATTCAAAGTATCTCTTTCAACTATATATTCTGATTCTCAAGTTTTTTAAGTTTAAATCTATGGATGTCATGGGGATATGCTCATGATCTTAGGATGATGATACAATTAGCAATGGTGTTGAGAGTTTGTCGAAACACTTGAAAGTTTCTAGGCCCTTAAAAATAATTTTGGCAACAGTTCACGAAAATTGGTATGACCGCAATTTTTGAGCGGTACTATCGCAGCGCAGTAGGACCGGATTCTAGTTGGCGGTATGTTTTTTCTAGAGAGCATACTTTAGGGTGTTTCTTCTCTTATGAAAAACAGTATGACTGCATTGTGTGAGCGGTATTACCGTAGTGCGGTAGGACCGATGTTTACATGGCGGTATGACCGATTTTATCCTGTTTTGCTGGCCAGCTTGGCGACGTTGTTTGTAGGATAAGTAAATTTCATGGGTTTCAGTGCATATATGTTGCATGATGCATGTTTTGACTAACGTGGGTCAAGTTGCGAATAATTTGTTCCCGGAATTGATTTATTGGTCTTTTGTTGTGCAGGAGGCTTGGAAGTCAACGACGAGGATGATCGGGACTAGGCTTGGAGAGCTGAGGTCCAGAACGATCGAGAATGCCAGGTTAAGTCAGCGGACTCAAGCATGACACAAAATGGACAAGGATGATCGAACAGAAAGTTCGCTGCGACAGGTTGCATCAAGCAGCGTGGGGGTTGGCGTAAGTGCCATGGTGGTTTCGGTGGGAGCCGGATAGGAGAGACTTGCCAACATGAAGAGAGACGTTGATCAACCTACACGTGGCGAAGCATGGGATTGCTTCATGAAGATTGGACTCGGTCTTTGGAGAAGGATCGAGAAGGGGTATTTTGGTAATTTCACCAAAATACAGCCTTGATGACTTTGGGCTCAACTGCGGCGCAAGATGGCGCAAGCAGAGGTGGTTTGGGTCAAATGAAGATAAAGATCATGAAGAAACGGATTCAGGAAGCCCGGTTCGTCATCCGTTTTGAGAAGCGTACGTTAGTGTAGATCCGTTTGTGTGTGGGCTTAACCGGTGCCTATTAGGGTTTTCTCCCATAGCCTAGCCTCCACTATATAAGGGGATGTCCAGATGTGGAGTCCCCAAGCTCTTTCAAGTGAGAAATCCTAATTTGTATTTTGTGAATTTTGGAGTAGTTGAGTCTAGGGTTTGTAAGAGATGGATTGATTGTGTGCTCAAGTGTTGAGCTTTTATCCTCTGATGGAGTGGATGTAAACCAACTTCAATCTAAAATCAATCCAAGTAAGATTCTTCAAGATGAGTCTCTTCTTGTTCTTGCTCTCTCTTTGGTTATTTTTGGGTTTTTGGTGATCATTTGGTTTTTCTTTGGTTTCTTGCTAAGATCTTACTTGCTGTGACATGTGGGAATGTCTCTAGGATCATCTCTTACCCACAAACAAGTTCTAGGATTAAAGTTTGATTTTCCAAGGTCCTTGTCCCCTCCTTCTCTCATCTATTAAATTCATGGAACCTTTGCTTCGATCTTCCCAATCATCGATTGGAATAGGTTCCTAACCTTCTTGATGGGCTATGGTCAAAATTTGAGGGGATTTAGATCACTGGATCAAAAGTTGAGACGATTTTGGTTTTGGGCTCGTGTTGATTTCACTATTTATCCGGTAATACCTGTTGGAAATATGCCCTAGAGGCAATCATAGAGATGATTATATTTCATTATGTTCATGACATTGGATAATGTGTTATCTTGTTCCTAGAATAATATTGTTAATATTTATTATCAAGTATGTGACTTGGTTGTGAAACTCTATAGTTCTGCAATAATTATTCTTACACGATCCCTGGTCGTAAACATATGAGGACACATATGAATAGACTAGCATATGTATTGGTTGATGACTATGTTTCACGAGTCATAGATATGGAGATATCAAACCGATAATATGGACACATGTTAGAGAACATGATGTTGGATAAGACCCACCTTGAGACACTATTGAGATTGTTATGAATCTATGTGTCGTTAGTTGGTCTCAAGCAATGATGATGTATAATCCTTAGACCTGAGATCAAGATGGTTTCCTACATGTAAGAGCACTTTAGGGGTTGCCAAACGCTACACCGTGAATCGGGTAGTTATAAAGGTAGCTTTGCATGCTCAAACATGGAGAGGAATGTGACTGGCCTGATATGGGATTTGCCCTCCTAACATAATAGGAGAGATGTCTCGGCCCCTCGCAGATCGGATAAAGAAAGTGCATGGCCATGCCACTAGTAGTCAAGTGTTCACCACATGAAGTTATCTCGACACTCGATCAAGAAAGCATTGAACAGTCCATGGATGACACAACATCTCACCTGGAGTTCAACCAGATATCGTGAGGCAAAGGGAGAATACATGAATAGGTCGCTTAGTTCGACCAGCTACGGACTGGTCGTATGGAGATACAAGCAAGTTGTAGACTAGTCGAACGTAATCACAGAGTGGTCGAAACCAAGTCGTAAGGAGTTACGAGTTGGTTGTGATCAAATACGAACTGGTCGTATAAAGATATGACCTAGTCGTAAGTGATAAGGACCTAGTCGTAGATCATATTGCATTAAGGTTCATCCGATGTAATTTGTGTGTATTCGGGAATCGATATGCTCTGCTAGGAGCCGCTACGACTTGTGGTCGAAAACGGTTTCCGACTCACAACCGAACTACACATAAACCTGCTGTGGTCACACACTTAACGGGTTGAACAAACCAAGACGAATACGATTCAGAAATGTGTTCTGGATAGGATCCGCCACGAGCACTATATAAGGAGGTGCATGAGGTCATGGGGAGGATGCGTGAAACACCACCGAAACCCTAGCCGCCATCTTCCCGAGAGCTCCACCGCGCGATTTGGTGCCGCACACCCAGCCGCTTCGGTTGTTCCTTCCCCGGACGGTGGATACCGTGAGGCGCTTACTACGATTGTTGCGCTTGAGGACGATCCGCGATCTTGACAAGGAACCGCAGACGTTGTCGGAGGAGACGATCGATCGCGACCACTACATCGACTTGTCGGACGTTGACGATCGACTACGACCACTACATCGACGCGCTCTTCGCTGGACCAGCCGCTCCAACCCTTCTTCCGCATTGCTCAAGCGCCCGTGGTAACAATCTATGATCATCTACTTGCATGGCTTCCGGTTTGTGTGGTAGAATTTTTGTTTGTAGCTATCGTAGCCTACCCGGACCCAACAATACCGCCACCGCCACCCAGATATCGCTCACCAAGAGTAATGCTATCGTTTCATCCCAGACGACCATTATCGCTCACCAGTGTTGTCCATCGGTCGGAATTTTGGTGTTTTTAGTTGTTGTACTTTAGGGTTTCGATTAGATTCAATACAAGACATCCGTTGTGCTTGTTCGTTGATCTTCATAGCTTTCATAGCTAGTGGAGAGAAAAACAAGTTGAATCCAATCAAGGTGACAAATAGGTAGAGCTCCTATTCACCCTCTCCCCCCCTTCTTGTCGTCGTTTCGGTCTAACAAGTAGTATCAGAGCCCGGTTAGTTTATTCTTGATCTTAACCGGTCACTGAACTTGGCGATGGAGAAGTACTCCACCAAGCCGCATGTCTTCGATGGATTCGACTATGCCTATTGGAAAAATTGCATGCATGTCTACCTTCAGAGCAAAGGACCAGCCATATAAGAGGTTGTCCGAGCCCTGCTCGTCTTGCCCGAGGTTGCTTCGCTGGCTTCAGCAGCCCTCTTGGCTAACAACCACAAGGCAAAGAACCTCCCATATGTCGGGCTTGGTAGACAGGAGTATGATAGGATCAGTCACCTTGAGATTGCGTATGAGATTTGGCACACCCTTAAAACCTACTATGAGGGGTCTAACCGGTGAAGTCGGTTCAGAAGAAGAAAAGGTAGGCAAGCATCACGGATTTTGCTCCAGCGCGCTTCAAGCTTAAGACCAAGAAGATGACCAAGTATGTTTACATAAAAAAAACTTATATAAGTACTTACTATAACATCCCAAAGTTCTGTTACCAAATTAAAAATTATTAAAGTTATTATTTTATTGGATTTTCTGAAATTTAAAAGACTTGTTTGCTCTTATTTAATTTTTGGAGTTTTTAATGTCAAAAATAAAATTTATTTGAAGTTTTTGAAGTTTTATATGAGTTAAGTTGAAAAAAATAAAAATAAAATTAATTTCTAGAATTTTCTAGAATTTTAAAAGCTTTTACTAATTATTTTAAAGCCAAAATAAATTATGTGCAAAAACTATTACCAATTTTAAGTTCAAAATATTTTCTTTCAGTCCAAAATAACTCTAGGAATTTCTGTGAATTTTTCTAGAATTTTTGGAGTTTATTTGCTATTTCTCTAAACCCCTTTTTAATTATCAGATTTATTTAAAAAGTTAAATCAATGAAAATTCCCCCAACAGTCGATGGGCCGAATTTAACTCGGCCCATCTCCTTCCACGCGGCTCACCAAATTCGACGGCTTCTTTTTTCCTCGATGTCGCTTGCGTACCGTTGGATCATTATCCAACGCCGATCCGCCACTCCTCCTTCCTTCCATCATAGGGGCCCGCCCAAGACGATGCCTTCTTCCTCCTCAAGATCTTCCTGCACGTCAACCGAGCCAGCCGCCATTTTTGCCGTGCCAAAGCTCCATCAACGCTGCTTTTGCCGCCCCTTTCTCCACGCAGTTGCACGCGGTCGAACCGCCACTCGCCACCTTCCCCATTTCCGCCCATTTCCCCCTCAATCATGCGAACGATCGTCGGATTTTTGAAACGGCCGCCGCACAAACCGCACTCGATCTCCTCCTCACCTCGCCGCCCCTATAAAAGGGAGCACCGTGTGCAATGTTTCTACTCGCCCTTGTCGGGACCCGAATTACATTCAGACCTTCAGGTTTATCGTGACTAGCCTGTGATCATGCTAGTGCACACAGGTTAACAAAACCGAAATCGATCCATACAAGCTTAAATATAACATAAACGAATAACTTTGATTATTAAATAATGGTTTTGACCTTAAGGTCGAAGTTTACATTTATTGAGCCACGCAGGCTAACAGAGAAAATAAACGGCAATGAAACAGAACGGTAGTGGCATCCCATCGATTCACCACAGCAACCGATCGATCAAGACTCGCGATTAGGCACCTTCGATGAACTCGCCCTCGTAAGTCGGTGAAGACTCCTCCTCCGCTTGATTCACAAAACAAGCGTGAGTACACACCGCACTCGCAAGCCACACCACAGAATGCAAAGTATACATGCAAAGCTTATTACAAGAGAAAGGCATTCTCATGGTTCTTTTATGTGAATGCAACTTTTGCAATTTAATACAATTAAATAGATTGAAAGTCGGTAAAACAAATAGACAATAATAATTTTAACAAGTTATTTCACAAAGACACACACACTCTAAAACAGTTCTTCACATAGCTAGATGATTTAATCACATAGCTCCCTTCCCACACGCTTTTATGAAATTCTACCCTAGTGTTAAATCCCCGAGCATTGTCCATGATCATGACGCGCTATTCAATAGATTAAGTTACACTCGCAGAGGTTTGTACACTTTACCCACAAGATACAACCAAGTAGCTAGCATCGATCATAACAGAGCATTTCAGATACCTTATCTTACTATGCTAGGCCTGCCTCAAAACAGTATGTGGTCGACAGAAGCTCAGCTTTTTAGCGCACATGGTGAGGTCCTTAATCGACCAAGGCAAGACTTCCACTAACCCAACCACATAGACACACAGATTAATATTATCCACACAAATTCACATAGACCACCAATTCACACAAGATTCACCCCTTGCCTCACCCAAATCCTTTTTACCACCCTGTTGGTTTAAGTGCAACACATGCCATAAAGACACGTAGTACACACAGATTATCCAATATTGCATATTCACTTAGTCAAATTAATCATTTGTACTTCACATGAATAAATGAGTCGTGGCATGACTACAATCTAATCGTTTAACCAACCCACGCTTGGTGCTACAATATTAACCAACTAGATATCAACTAGGTGACAAAGAACTTAGACATAGCAATTAACAAGGATGGCATAACAATTAGGAATTTACATCTACTCCCAAAATCATTTAAATAATTACTTGAATTAATAATGCAAGAATTTAAAATAAAATAATTTAGCAAACTGGGAATCAAGATGGTCAAAGGTATAGCTTGCCTTGAAAAGGATCTAGGAATTGATCTTGATCTTGGAAAGGTCCTTCTTCAAACTCTTTCAAAGAACGTCAAGTCTACTCGCAAACAAGGCAAACAAACAAACTAAATAAATAACAGAGGCAAATAACTCCAAAAAATAATTAAAAATCTCCAATAGATAGATCTGGATTTTAGATGAATTTAGAAATTTGAATGGATGGATTTGGAGTTAGGATGCAAAAGATATGGAGTTTCAAAGTTTAAATCTAAAGAAAACCCTAAAAATAGGATTTATCGAATTCCGAATTATTTTTCAATGTAAAAATCGAATATTGCGCCAAAGATGACATCAAGATGGCGTCACCGATTTTCGGAAAAGAAATAAATAAAGAAAACCCGACATGTGGGACCCACATGTTAGAGGCACTACCACGCGACCAAGCCCACCGAGCCACCGACCAGAGAGGGCCGAGGTGGCGAACCACTGCGGCGCCGACGCTGCGCCACCCGGATGACACGCAGTACGAGGTCGAGGTGGCACGTGACTCAAGGTCCGCCGGCGAGGACGCTGGCCGACGGCGGCGGCGAGACGGGATCTAATGGTCACCGGCGCACGGTGGTCGCCATGAGGGTGGGTGCTATGGGCGTGTTGTCGAGGCTATTGCGACCTTCCGTGCGCCCGTGGTTGGGGTGGCTGGTGGTGGCGGCGCAGGTCGGAGCGAGGAGACCTTCGGTTTTGTTTGACGGGCGCCCCATGAGGTTTAGGCGACGCGATCGTCCGGAGGTAGAGGAGGTGACGGCGAACTTGATGGTGGGCTCCACGACGATGCGGCGGCAAGGCGGTGGCAAGCATCAAGAAATCTCACCGGCGGCGAGGTTCCTTAAAGCTCGAATCGGCGGCAATGTGGAGGCTCTCGTGGAATTGAGCGAGGGTTTTGGAAAGGGCGGCGGCAGAGGGTCCTTTATAGGCATGTATGAAGCTCGAGGTGGCGTGTTTGGCCATGGGTAAATCGCCTCAAACGCCCAAGACGAGGAACAGGGATAGAAACGAATTCAAGTTTGAAATTGAACGAGTCAAGAGGAGATAAGGATTGAGTTTGGTGCGAAAATCGGGAGTTTTGTTAGCGTAAACGGCCATGGGTTGAGCTTCTAGAAGGCGATAATGGCGCGCGGTCACGGTCACATGAGGAAGAAGACCGGTCGAGACGAAGACCTCAGAAGGGCCCACGCGCCGAGAGAGGACGCGAAGGGCATGCAAGTGAGATCCAAAGGCCCAAATGACGATCCAACTCTGGAGATTGAAGCGAGCGCGAGGAGAGAGAGAGAGAGAGAGAGGCGCGGGCGGATCTCCATCCAATCCAGACGGACGGCCACGAAGAGATGGGCCAGATGAACAGAATGGGCCGAGAGATTCGCCCAAATGACTATTTGGAGATTTAAATAGCTTTTTCTTTTAAGAAATTACCGTAAATTCAAATAAGCAATGGAAAATAGCAAATGAACTTGGAAAAATTCCAAAAATTCTAGAAAATATGTCCAAGCTCATAGAATCCAAATAAAATAGTTTTGACTATTGTTCATGTTGACTTTAGTCATATTAAATTGTTTTGTTACACAAAGTCCAATATTAAGCTTTTTAATTTAAATTCAAATAAATCCAAATGATGAATTTTCTCATTACACTATTTAAAAGGTTTTAAAGCTCAAAATTGGGATGTTACAAACCTCCCCTTAAAGGAATCTCGCCCCGAGATTCAAAGCTAATGGAGAAAAGGCTAGGAAACTTGGCCAAATTTCTTCTTCACGCTCCCACGTGGCTTCACTTTCTCGAGTGGTGGCTCCATCAAGACTTTGCAAAACGAACCGCCTTGCTTCGTCCGACGCTCATGACATCCGTAATCTTGACCGTTGCTTTTGTAGGTGAGGTCTTTTTTAGTTCAATTGACTCACGGGTTTGTTCTTCCCAAGACACGAAGACACTTCTTCAATCGAGAGACATGAAAGACATCGTGTACCGCTAACGATCGCGTAGCTCCAAATGATAGGCTACTTCTCCACGGCGCTTCTAAGATCTTGAACGACCAACATACCGAGGGGCAAGCTTCCTTTGGCATGGAACCTTTTCACACCTCTCGTGGCGCGAACTCGAGATACACAAAATCTTCGCTCAAATCGAGATCACGCCGACGACATTATCCAGATAACTCTTCGCTTCGATCGAGCTATCCTCGCCTCCTCGATCATAGCCACTTGTTCTTCTCGCTTGAATAATATCTCGACCAAGATCGTGACGCTCAAATTGCTTCGCCCAATTCAACGGGTTCTCGCAAGCACGACCATACAAAGCTTCAAAAGGTGACATTTGCAGATCGCTTGATAGTCGTTGTTGTACGAGAACTCGTGATATGGCAAACTCTTATCCCAACGAGTAGCATTTGCTAGGGCACAGGCTCTCAACATATCTTCCAATATCTGATTAACCCTTTCACCGGCCCATCTGTTCGGGATGATACGCAGATCGAATTCAAAGTGAGTCCCTAAGGCTTCATGTAAACTCTGCCAAAATCGGGAGGTGAACTGAGATCCTCGATCTGACACTATCTTCTTGGGCACACCATGCAAACTGACAATCTTTGCCATATATAGCTCTGCTAGACGATCTCCTGAGTACGTGGTTTTGACTGGCAAGAAATGAGCAACTTTAGTCAGACGATCCACTATTACCCAAATCGAATCGAACTCGATTGAGTCTTGGGTAAACCGTGATGAAATCCATTCCGACTTCTTCCCACTTCCACTCGAATCTTCAAGGGTTGCAATAGACCAAGGGCCTCTCGTGTTCTCGCTTTGACTTTCGACACACGCCGCACAAGGCAACGAACTCGCGACGTCTCGCTTCAAATTCGCCACCAAAACTTATTCTTAACATCCCGATACATCTTAGTACTACCAGGTGAATCGAATACTTTGAGTCATGGGCCTCCTTCAAAATTAGCCGCCTCAATCCATCAACATCCGAACGCAGATACGCCCATTGATCCACAAGATATCCCGATCATCCACCGTGAAGTCCTTGAACTTTCCTTCGCTCATCTTCTTCTTAATGCCTGAGAACTCGAAGTCTTTCTACCGAAGCCATGAATCCGCTTCTCCAAAGTAGATCAGATTTCCAAATTTGCCACTTAATCCTTCAGATACTACCTCTAGCTTCAACTTCGAATTCTCTTGAAGTTCTCAACAAGGCTCTTTTACTTCCACTAATTGCAAAGGGTTTTACTACCAAAGCATCTGCAACAACATTGGCTTTACCAGATGGTAATGGATCCCAAGATTATAATCTTTATCAATTCTAGCCATCTTCTCTGCCTCATATTCAGATCCGATCGAGTGAAAATATATTTTAAGCTTTTATGATCGGTATATATCTCGCAATGACATCGATGAGGTAATGACGCCAAATCTTCAAGGCATGCACTATCGCGCTAATTCCAAGTCATGGGTAGGGTAATTCTTCATGGGGCCTTAATCGCCTTTGATGCATAAGCGATACTCTTCCTTCTTGCATCAGACACACCCTAATCCTTGACGCGAAGCATCACAATAGATATCAAAATCCTTACGAATATCCCAAGAAAATCAAGATCGGGTCAAGTCAAACGCTTCTTCAATTCTTGAAAACTTTCTCACAAGCCGAGTCCAAGTAAACTTTTTTCCTTCTTCAACAATTGCGTAAGAGGTTTAGCAATTGATGAGAATCCTTCGATGAAACGACGGTAGTATCCCGCCAATCCCAAGAAACTACTTAACTGAAAGTGACCGCCTTGGGTTGCTCCCGCTTAACACCGCTTAACTTTATCGGGTCAATCACTCCTCGCAATTGCCATCACATGACCAAGGAAATCCACTTCCTTTTTCCGTAAATCACACTTGCTAAACTTAGCATACAACCGATGCTCTCGAGCTTCCCTAGGATTAATCTCAAATGTTCAAGATGTTCTTCTTCCGACTTGGAGTAAACCAAAATATCGCCGATGAATACAACTACAAATTTATCCAAATATTCCATGAATACCTTATTCATCATGTTCATGAAATAGGCAGGGCATTAGTCGCACCAAAGGACATGACTAAGAACTCATAATGTCCGCATCGCGTTGAGAAAGCGGTCTTAGGTACATCCTTAGGACAAATCTTCAATCGATGGTAACCTCGATCGCAGACGATCTTCGAGAACACTCCGGCCCTTTCATCCGGGTCAAACAGATCATCTATCCGGCAATGGGTACTTGTTCTTGATAGTGACTTCATTGAGAGCCCTAGAGTCGATGCACATCCTCATGCTTCCATCCTTCTTCTTGACAAACAAAACCGGTGCTCCCCATGGCGCATTTAACTAGGCCTCACAAAACCTTTCTCCAAAAGTTCTTCTATCTGCTTTCTTCATCTCTACCAACTCATCTACCGGCATCCGATAAGGTCTCTTCGAGATAGGGGCTGTTCTCGCACTAGATCGATGACAAACTCGATGTCACGATCCGTGGCATCCCCGTAATTCTTCCGGGAACACATCCGATACTCTTTGACGACCGCACATCTTCCAACTCAACGGTCTTCAGGCTGTTGACTATCAAATGCCCATTACGCACTGAGGTAGCTAGGAACTCCACTTTGTTTCCTCTAGTATCCTCGATTGTAACGGCTCTTCGGCCACAATCTAGCACGGCTTTGTGCTTTGTTAACCAATCCATGCCAAGGATGACATCTATGGTTTGGGTGTCTAGAATAATTAGGTTAGCTAGAAACTCAACTCCAAATATGAGTAACTTAGCCCCTAAACAACCCACATTAGAACTTAGCTCGCTTCCAAAGCGCATCGACTAACAGAGTACGCTTAAGTTGCATAACTTCCAATTTATTCTTAGTTGCAAAACTCCAAACAAACGAATGCGAAGCTCCGTAATCAAACAGTAATCTAAGCAGTATCAATTTATTAGAACTTACCCAAGACGACATCCGGTGCTTCTCGGCTCCTTCTAGAGTGACGTGATTAACACGACCTCGACAACCGATCGAGGCGCCTCCCGTTGATCGTTCCTCGAGAAACTCCTTGATTGTTCTCGACCGGGTCTTGGCGTGTTGCTCCAAGGTTGAAGCGACCGAGTGATAGTTCCTTCGAGGACACCGATTAGCAAAATGTCCTGGCCGACGACAATTGTAACACACTCTCGCTCATTCTCGCGGTTGTTGTTCCTCGGGGGGGTTGATCGTGTAGGGTTGCGAGAGTTCAATAAGAGGACGAGGTGTCAAGGCGTGCAGTGTCCCGAAGAACTCGTGGTCGAAACGATTAAACTGCTGTGGCACTACTTTGCCCTCTCGTTGTTGTGGCCGATGGCTTCCTTGTCAATCATCCTACGCTATGTGGTCCTCCAGCTTCTTTGCGCTTGTCCTCCATGACCAACGCCTTGTTAACCAACTCCCAAAATCCGGAAGGTATGGGCAAGTAGGTCGACTTGCGATCCCGAAGTTCGCATCTTCAAGAAGCGGCTCAAGCGAGACCTCGCCATTAGCGACATCTTCCTGAGCATAGCGAGCTAGCCGAGAAAACTTATTCAGTAGTCAACATCGACATACCCCTTGCTTGAGAGCTGAACTCATCCTTCTTCAGATCCATAATACCTTCAGTACATGATATTGGCGAAAGGTCGCAGTAAAATTCTTCCCATGTGATGTTCTCATGGTGCCTCATGCGCCGCTGTAAATTTTCCCACCATTCTGCAGCCTATGCCCTCCATCCGATGAGTGGCATACAAAACCTTCTCATGATCGCCATTGGGTGATCGCAGCTTCCTCTCAATCACGCTGGCCAATCATCGCCTCATCGGGCGTGATATGTCCAGAGAAAGTTGGCGGACGGGTCCTCATGAATTCACCAACTTGATGGTCCCCGATGACCATGAGCGATCGGGCCTCCCCGACGATTGTTGTTGATGTTGTTGTTGTTGTTGTTCATGGCCTCAGATCCGTTCATCATCGTATACATCATCCGAGTTTGTGCCGCCATGAAAGCTCCAAGTTCGCAAGTCAATAGGTGGTGCTTGGGGTGGCACTACTCTCGAGGGGTTTGCTCATTGCCTTCGATCCTTGGGCTCCGGATCCACCGGCGGCAGATGGCGAGTCCGAACCATCCGTGAAGCTCCATAGGTTAGATAAGGTAGAGAGCACAAGGTGAGTTAAGATCTAGACAGGGATAGATTAAACCCAACAAACACAACTCAAGAAACTTCAATGAAATAATCTTTATTAATATTTTAATAGCATGGTCGCAACAAATGCCTAAGGGCCTTTGCACTCATGCTTACACACAGAAAATAAATCGGACCTAAGCACACAAGCTACCGCCTAAAGGGCGACTCAAAAGGAAACCGCTAAGCTCGACTAAACCGAACTCAAACGAACTACTCGAGAAAGCCTCCAAAGCCACGGCGACGCCCCGCTCGCCGTGTAGACTCAAGTGAGCCGCATCTCGCGAATCGGTTCTCGATGTTCTTTAATCGTGCAAGCAGAGCAGTGTGCTGGTGCAGTACCGCTCTCTTCCGGGTCAGGCAGCTCGGCGATCCTCTCGAATCTCCTCTGATCTTCTTCGACTTCTTCCGATCTTCCTCTTGATCATCTTCGAGCTCATGTCGACCATAGAGGGCGGTTTCTAGTACGGCGATCCTTTCTCGCTTCTTCCCAGTTCGATAGGCGACCTCACTCGGTGGCGGCCATCTCCAAATGACTCCTCCTGGCAACGTGAACCGTGCAAGATGCACTATCGTGGCATTGCCTTCCCGCTTGTAGACGAAGCGCGCAGATATCTCCCCGGCGCTCTGGGTGATAGCGTAAACAATGCAGTGTTGCGCTCTCAACAGAGATGTGGCAGACTCGAGTATGGCCAGACGCGATGACTCGGATTCCTTGCATGAAGGTGATCCTCCCGACCGAGATATCCAAAGGTCAAGCTACTCTAGTGTTCCTCCCGGCGAGACCGTCAGCGGCAGACTATACCACGATCCCGCCCATTGACTATGTACTCACCGCCTCAGACATCGGGCAATCGAGCCTCCAAGTGTCTCAGAAGAATTCCCACACTCTGCGGCAAGTCCTCCGCTGCAATCTCCGAAAGTCTCAAGGTAAGGCATCTGTCACGACGCATAAGGTGTAAGAACCACGTTAAAACAAATGGGAGAGGAAAGATTTTAGCAATAGATGAGTCGAGAGAGATATGAGAGGAGTTAAGCAATTCATTTAATCTTGCAAGTTAAATTTTTCTTTAGAAAATAATTTGGACACTGAACGGCCAATCTACTAAGGTCTAGACTCATAATAACTGGCTCGATACCACTTTTGTTGGGACCCAAATTACAATTCAGACCTTCAGGTTTATCGTGACTAGCCTGTGATCATGCTAGTGCACACAGGTTAACAAAACCGAAATCGATCCATACAAGCTTAAATATAACATAAACGAATAACTTTGATTATTAAATAATGGTTTTGACCTTAAGGTCGAAGTTTACATTTATTGAGCCACGCAGGCTAACAGAGAAAATAAACGGCAATGAAACAGAACGGTAGTGGCATCCCATCGATTCACCACAGCAACCGATCGATCAAGACTCGCGATTAGGCACCTTCGATGAACTCGCCCTCGTAAGTCGGTGAAGACTCCTCCTCCGCTTGATTCGTCAAAACAAGCGTGAGTACACACCGCACTCGCAAGCCACACCACAGAATGCAAAGTATACATGCAAAGCTTATTACAAGAGAAAGGCATTCTCGGTTCTTTTATGTGAATGCAACTTTTGCAATTTAATACAATTAAATAGATTGAAAGTCGGTAAAACAAATAGACAATAATAATTTTAACAAGTTATTTCACAAAGACACACACAAATAAAATGTGTTCTTCACATAGCTAGATGATTTAATCACATAGCTCCCTTCCCACACGCTTTATGAAATTCTACCCTAGTGTTAAATCCCCAGCATTGTCCATGATCATGACGCGCTATTCAATAGATTAAGTTACACTCGCAGAGGTTTGTACACTTTACCCACAAGATACAACCAAAGTAGCTAGCATCGATCATAACAGAGCATTTCAGATACCTTATCTTACTATGCTAGGCCTGCCTCAAAACAGTATGTGGTCGACAGAAGCTCAGCCTTTTAGCGCACATGGTGAGGTCCTTAATCCACCAAGGCAAGACTTCCACTAACCCAACCACATAGACACACAGATTAATATTATCCACACAAATTCCACATAGACCACCAATTCACACAAGATCCACCCCTTGCCTCACCCAAATCCTTTTTACCACCCGTTGGTTTATGCAACACATGCCATAAAGACACGTAGTACACACAGATTATCCAATATTGCATATTCACTTAGTCAAATTAATCATTTGTACTTCACATGAATAAATGAGTCGTGGCATGACTAAGCAATCTAATCGTTCTAACCAACCCACGCTGGTGCTACAATATTAACCAACTAGATATCAACTAGGGTGACAAAGAACTTAGACATAGCAATTAACAAGGATGGCATAACAATTAGGAATTTACATCTACTCCCAAAATCATTTAAATAATTACTTGAATTAATAATGCAAGAATTTAAAATAAAATAATTTAGCAAACTGGGAATCAAGATGGTCAAAGGTATAGCTTGCCTTGAAAAGGATCTAGGAATTGATCTTGATCTTGGAAAGGTCCTTCTTCGTCAACTCTTTCAAAGAACGTCAAGTCTACTCGCAAACAAGGCAAACAAACAAACTAAATAAATAACAGAGGCAAATAACTCCAAAAAATAATTAAAAATCTCCAATAGATAGATCTGGATTTTAGATGAATTTAGAAATTTGAATGGATGGATTTGGAGTTAGGATGCAAAAGATATGGAGTTTCAAAGTTTAAATCTAAAGAAAACCCTAAAAATAGGATTTATCGAATTCCGAATTATTTTTCAATGTAAAAATCGAATATTGCGCCAAAGATGACATCAAGATGGCGTCACCGATTTTCGGAAAAGAAATAAATAAAGAAAACCCGACATGTGGGACCCACATGTTAGAGGCACTACCACGCGACCAAGCCCACCGAGCCATCGACCAGAGAGGGGCCGAGGTGGCGAACCCACAGCGCAGCGCGCCGACGCGCGCCACCCGGATGACACGCAGTACGAGGTCGAGGTGGCACGTGACTCAAGGCGTCTGCCGGCGAGGACGCTGACGACGGCAAGATGGCGGACGGGATCTAATGGTCACCGGCGCTACGGTGGTCGCCATGAGGGTGGGTGCTATGGGCGTGTTGTCGAGGCTATTGCGCACCTTCCGTGCAGCCCGTGGTTGGGGTGGCTGTGGTGGCGGCGCAGGTCGAGCGGAGGAGACCTTCGGTTTTGTTTGACGGGCGCCCCGGCGAGGTTTAGGCGACGGCGATCGTCCGGAGGTAGAGGAGGTGACGGCGAACTTGATGGTGGGCTCCACGACGATCTGGCGGTCAAGGTGGCGGCAAGAATCGAAGAAATCTCACCGGCGGCGAGGTTCCTTAAAGCTCGAATCGGCGGCAATGTGGAGGCTCTCGTGGAATTGAGCGAGGGTTTTGGAAAGGGCGAAGGCAGCAGAGGGTCCTTTATAGGCATGTATGAAGCTCGAGGTGGCGTGTTTTGGCGGCGGGGTAAATCGCCTCAAACGCCCAAGACGAGGAACAGGGATAGAAACGAATTCAAGTTTGAAATTGAACGAGTCGGTGCGGAGGAGATAAGGATTGAGTTTGGTGCGAAAATCGGGAGTTTTGTTAGCGTAAACGGCCATGGGTTGAGCTTCTAGAAGGCGATAATGGCGGGCGCGTCCGCGGTCACGCGAGGAAGAAGACCTGTCGAGACGAAGACCTCAGAAGGGCCCACGCTGAGAGAGGACGCGAGATGGCATGCAAGCGGAGATCCAGTGTCCAAATGACGATCCAACGGTGGAGATTGAAGCGAGCGAGGAGAGAGAGAGAGAGAGAGAGGCGCGGGGGATCTCCATCCAATCCAGACGGACGGCCACGAAGAGATGGGCCAGATGAATGTGAATGGGCCAGAGAGATTCGCCCAAATGATCGCTTGGAGATTTAAATAGCTTTTTCTTTTTAAGAAATTACCGAAATTCAAATAAGCAATGGAAAATAGCAAATGAACTTGGAAAAATTCCGAAAATTCTAGAAAATATGTCCAAGCTCATAGAATCCAAATAAAATAGTTTTGACTATTGTTCATGTTGACTTTAGTCATATTAAATTGTTTTGTTACACAAAGTCCAATATTAAGCTTTTTAATTTAAATTCAAATAAATCCAAATGATGAATTTTCTCATTACACTATTTAAAAGGTTTTTAAAGCTCTGAAAATTGGGATGTTACAGTCCTCTCCCCCTCACTCATTTCTCACTACTACAGAAAAGGCCTTTACAGACGGTTCAAAAACGCCATCACTGCATTTGCCCGTGAGCCGCCCGAAGTTTATGGGTCAAGAATGCATTAGTCATCACAGACGGTTTTTGAACCGTCATAATACTACTATCACAGACGGTTTGTAGATGCAACTGTGCAGGATAGTCGATCACCACAAACGGTCTCAGAGATGAAACCGCTCAGATAGTCGACTACCATGCGACGTCCAGATGAAACCGTCAGTGATATTGATTACCACAGACGGTGCAGTAGATGAAACCGCTCATGATAGTGACTATCACAGCACGGTTTCATCTACATGCATCGTCTGTAGGTAGTCGAATATCATGCATTTGGTTTCATCTACGCATCGCCTGTGGTAGTCTTTGCATTGCTAAATCTATTTCGCTTATTGGCTAGCCTCAGAAATGCTAGCCATGCCCTCTCAAACAAGCACATCCAATTCTCATTCATTTCGTAGCACATCAAAATTGCATTCATTTCGAAACAAGCACATCCAATTCACAAATCAATTAACTAAAATTAACCATTAATGTACATTAATTTACACACATGTACCATTATGTTCAATCTATCCCAATCAAGTTCAATCTGCTACACCGTGGAAACTCCCATTTGGATTTATGACCGTCTGCTCAGAATGACGCAAGGTGTGATCGAATTTTTATGAGCTCGCCTGCTCCAACGCAGCTTCAAAGAATGGTCGCAACTTTGTCGATATGAAGGTTAAATTCGGGCTTATATAAATTGGTAAGTATATATGAAATAATTGTTGAAAGATTGACAAACCTGAGGATCATTGGTGATCGCGGAACCGATGAGTAGTTGCATGTTGTGGCAAATATAGTATCCACAGATGTTGCGGCCGCGGCTGCTGGTGGCACTGCAAAAATAGAATTGGTTAGTTCGAGAGGCATTGCTACGAAGTGTTATATAGGATTAATGTGTACTAGCTAGCAAGTACCGGAATTTTTGATCATGTCCCAAATCCTTCCTTCATATTCCATCCTTTAGCATGTAACACGTCGAACACCCTACGTGACTCCAAGAAGTTAGCCTTAGCCATTGCAAATGAAGGAAAGACTACAATAGAGTTTCTATGGAGGAAATATGTTTACCTAATGATTAAACTCCGGATAGTTGTGAAGTTGTGAGTGACCCTCTGAGGGAATCTAGGTATATTACGATTTCGCTTTTGGTATAATTACAATTAGAATCCAATGGTACCTACACAGTATGTCAAGATGGTCATTAAACCTAAGTTTGTGTTGCTTATAAAGTACAAATCAACAAGTATAGCCAGAGTGCAACACTACTTACTTACGGTTGTAGGGCAAAAGTATGAATTCCTTGTTGCGGTGAGCCATGAAAAATCTATAACGTAATTCTCGATGAATGTTGCATTCGCCACGATGCTTTGCTCGAGACAATGTGTGGGTCGAGGAAACCTACCGTGATTTCCTTCTTTCGCTTCACGATCATGTATCTATTATACAAAAGCTAGGAGTTATATATAACATTTATCGATATTACACTTAACATTGACCGTGATTGTACACACTTACGATGTCCAAGATCGTATGAGTGAGACGCCGAGCTCGCCGAGGTTGAAGAGACGTAACAAGTCGTCGAAGGTCACCGTGAAGACAACGCCTTGATACACGTGGTTAAAATGATCCTCCTTGAACTTGACGGTGACACCCGAGCCGTTGATCAACCGCTTGTTGGATCGCTCCATGTACCATGTATGCAATTCCGCAATCCAAATTCTAGGGTAGGGTCGTTTAACTTCTCGAGCAACGGCTCGCCTAGCTTGTATTTCCGCCAAGGACAAGAAGGGATATCGAGAGAGACTCGATCGTCTTCGATTTGCCCTTGCCTTGTCAGCTCGCTTGTATAGGTCGACTTCACAAGAGACGATCGAGCACGAGGTGTAGATGCATGTGATGCAATGGGCCCTTGCCGTGTCAAGGTGTAGCTTTGCAGCAACAGTCCGTGGACTTGATGTCATTGCAGACATTCCGTGAAGTTGACACCGAGCAGTAGCTCCAGCGCAGATGTCCTCCTTGGGCCATCGGATGAATGTTCCAACGGCTTGCCCTAGAGTCATGACCTCATCGCTTGGGGAATTTTCAATGACGCCTTTGAAATTGGCACAAACACCGCCCACATTCACTTTTGCGAAACCCGGCGCTAGATTTGCACTGCACCAAAGCTCCGACATCGATGGATACACCGCCCCAAGCAAAGATCTAGGGCAACAGAGACATATCTCACTTGAGCTTGCACTTCAGAGCCACCCACGCATATAACGGTACAAAATTAGCTACTCCAACAGGCCTATCAATGGATTGAGCATTCCAGAGATAATAATTATTACCTGGATGTCATCGACGGAAAATCTGTCATCACCTATTGTGGTAGGGTTAGGGTTGGACGCGCAGCTACTCGGATGTTTGGGGGGGGCTGGCTAGCGGTATAGTAGGGGCAGGGGCTTCCAACTGACTTGGCATTTGCAATCCCCTAATCCTTTCCTCAAAGGTCTCTATCTGTTTTTGCTCGAACGCACGAAACCTTTCCTCAAAGGATTGAGTGACCTCCTGTGTGACTTTTTCACTGACCTCCGCTCTGATTTTTTCAGTGAGCTCATCTCTGAGAGATGCACGAAGATCCTCTCATAGCTTTGCATCGTGCTCGGCTTTGGCTCTCTTCCTACTCCGGTACGATCCGGAGTCCGCTTGGAACCATTGTTCCTGTAACAAAAACACCAAAGACCTCTCGTGCGACCTTGGATGCTCACTCGCTTTCCTAGGGCCACAGAGAGTATATCTTTCTCCCTATCTGCTGGAATGAGCCTTGGGAAGATTGTGCACTCGGCATTATCTCGCAATATAGCCCGACATGTCATTTCACTTCCTATGAAGTTATGGAGTAATTACAAACTAGGTAGTTCGACATCTTATCGGCGCTGGGACACTTCACGGTCTTCGGGTTTGGAAAGTACACTTCCCCCGTAGGCCGAATACATAACCTCGCAAATAACCACCGCTTGGCGCGCGCACATCGCTGATCTCGGAAATAGCAGGAGAGATTCAAACCGCTTGTTCGCTGTTCCTAATCCCTCCATATCGGGGCTTTACCCGCATACCTAGCGGTGCCGAGTCTGTGGGGTGCTTGTTTTTTGCCCGAGGGCCGTGCGCCAGACTTTCACTCTTAAATTCATCTGTCGCCTTCCTTCACCACAAACTCGCCCAGACTCTTCCAAGAATAGATACTTGTGGAAGGGCGGCTTCAGATCCTTCTCCACGTAGTTCTTGACAAGCGTGCTCTTGAAGTTCTTCCACGCTTTGCACGCCTGTAGCAACGCGTGTCGTCGCACGGAGTCCAGGAGTTCTACCGGTATCTCGAACGATGCGAGAATTTCCGCCAAAGATGTTTTATTGGTCCGCACCACCTTCCACTTAATCGTAGGTGATCTTGACCTGCTCCGTGCAACTATTCCACCATTCTCCGGAATGCGACGCCGCCACGAGGATTGATAGGGTCCTGCATCGATCGACTCGTGATGGTAAATCGCCCGTGGGCCTTTTCGATATTCCTCTTCTTCTACCGGTTGGATATTGTTCGAGAGGATGGTGCATCATCGCACACATGAGGCGGCACCGACTCGAGAATGAGCGGAAGACATCTTCACAAGAAATAGAACATCATGTGAACAAATGAAATCAACATAAAGCTAAGATTTAACATTTTGATATTGCTATCGATGTAGAGTAAGCATTCCAATTAGAGCTCAAGTACAAACCCGATTATCAAAACAATTTCAAGATAAGACTATTATCATCACAGAGCATTCATCTCAAGCCCACCACACCACATTGCAATGTATTCCAAAGAGCGATATCAAAACAAATACCATATGAATAACTCGACTAGAACAAATACAAATTCCTAAAACAAGTACAATTATCATGAAGGACCATGACAGATTATTGATAGAAATAGTTAGGGAAAGGGCGTGGGGGTCGATCGGTAACTTCGGCATTGGTTACCTTTAGGCGCCGAGGAGAAGGACGAGCAGGAGCAAGACGAGCAGCAGAGGCAAGGCGTCGAAGGGGAGGCGCCACTGCCTCGGGAGGGGAGGAGGCGGCGGCTCGGGTAGGAGGAGGCGGTGGGCTCGGGAGGCGCGCACGGGTCAGAGGAGGAGGCTCAGCGGGCTTGGGGGAGGCGCGCCGGCCGGAGGAGGAGGCGGCAGCGACGGATCGGGGAGGAGTCACGCCGGGGCTCGAGGAGGCGGCGTCGAGGACGGTGGCGACGGGCTCGGGGAGGAGCGAGAGGAGTTGAGAAACTTAATCGCTTGAGAGTAATGGTGGTAGCAAAACCCTAGCTAGAGTCCTAATGTAAATAGATGGACATCACAGACGGTTCTAAATTAGAACTGCTCAGGATACACTATCACGCATGGTTCTAACTTAGAACCGCTCGTGATATGTGATGTATCATGCACGGTTTTAATAAACAACCGTATGTGATATAGATGTATCACAAGCGTGTTCTCACTTAGAACCGCTCAGGATATATATGTATCATGAGCATTTCTCACTTAGAGCCGCTCAGGATATGTGATATATCACGACGGTGTTAATAAACAACCGCTCATGATATACATGTGAGACGGTTTGTAGTTCAAACCGTCGTGATATTATTTTGTCTTGGTTAATATCTAGATCGATTGCTTATTGGCTAGCCTCGTGAAATGCTAGCCATGCCCTCTCAAACAAGTAGAAAAGACAAAAGTACATGTATATACATCCAATTCACATTCATTTGAGAAACAATCACATCCATTTCACAAGACAAATCAATTAATTAACTCAAATGAACTAAAATTAACCATTCATCGTAACGCATATATACATATACACACATTGTTCAATTAATCTTTAAAAATTAGCCCTTCATGATGATCGACGCAGATGTAGCTAGTTTCACATGTTCTTCTTCCTCGACCCTTATGCCGCTTTTGAAAGGAGGCAACTCGTCAAATTGATTGTATTCTTCCTCGCCCACTACATTCTCAACTCCGACAATCCTCCTTTTTCCATGAAGAACTACGTGGCACTTCTTATTTGCCGGGTCGGTAACATAGAAGACTTGAACAACTTGGTTAGCCGTAACTAATGGTTCGTCTTTGTATCCGACACGCTCGAGGTCCACGGTAGTGACACCGCATTTGTCGACCTTCACCGTGGGAGATGGACCCAACGGCACCAAATAGGGGATCTTGAAAAGCACGAGTCGAGCTCCCATATCTCCTCTATTTGCCCGTAGTAAGAGCTCCTCACCCCATCGGCATCAATGCATCTATGCGGCACCGTTGTTCGTTAGTGCTTTTATATCCCGAGCTGCAGATAAAATGTGTACCCATTTATGTCAGATCCTCACCATGTTACAAGCTGTAGAATGTTGGCCCTTTTGCCAACCATGTCAAGATATCACTTGACGAGCTCCTAGCAAGTTGCTCCTTCAACCATTGGTTGAACCGCTCATGCATTGTGTTGTCTCGTGATCCAAACATCCGCCGCACCGGATTACATTGCCAAGCACGCCCTTGTCTTTGGTCGATATATGAGGACACTTCTACCATGTGTTGCAAGACCGTGAAATGGGCTTGAGCATACGATCCATATTTGGAGTGATTGCTTTCCTTCCGATGGTCCCGATACCCTCGAGCCTCCCCTCATGGCGAGATTGAGGCACACCTATCGGTTCGACCGAGCCATGTAATCGAGGCAGTAACTCAATGACCTCTTCGGTTGCATAACCTTCGACGATCTTGCCTCTCGCCGAGATCGATTCCGTACATATGACTTGAGAATTCCCATGAACCTCTCGAATGGGTACATGCTACGAGGAACACGGACCGCACATCTTTATCTCCTCACAATATGAACAATGAGATGGACCATGATATCGAAAAACGACGGAGGGAAATACATCTCAAGATCACATAGAGTCGCCACCACCTCGTCTGTAGAGCATCTAGTCCCGGGATCGATAACCTTCTCGAGCAATTGTGTTAAAAAATAACACGCCTCATGATTGTCTCTCGGACCTTGATCGACAAAATACTTCTAATTGCAACAGGAGCATTTGTGTCATCAACACATGACAATCATGAGACTTCATGCCAATTAACTTCAAATCTTTTATCGAAACAAGTTTCTTCATGTTGGCGAGTAACCGAACGGAACTTTCACGCCATGCAAGCACCGCACATTCGGTTCTTCGGCCTTGGACAGAGTGTAACAAGCGGGGAAGGTACGTTCGTCCTTTATCGGTCCTTGTTGGTGCTAACTCAGTCCGATGTCCATATCAACCAAGTCAAGCCGCATGCGTCGACACCATCCTTTGTTTTGTCACGAATGTTCAAGAAGAGACCAATCAAGTCATTCACATATATTCTTCTCTCGTGCATGACGCCGATGCAAAGGGCGAACTTCTAGGTGCTCCCAATAAGGTAAGTCCCAAAATATTGATCTCTTCTTACACATGTTCTTCTTACTTGTCCTCGATTTACATCCCTTTCCAAGCACAACATCTAAATCCTTAATCATATCATAGACCTCTTTTCCGCTTAAATGCCTTGGAGCCGAATGTCCTCCTTCTCTCCGTCAATTGTTTCTTCATCCTCGGTATGGGTAAGCCCTCCAAGGAACCTACGATGATGCATGTACACGGTTTTGCACGAGTGATTCAGCCACACACTCTCGGTATCATCTAAGCAAAGGAGTACGTGCTTTGACCCCTTTTGTACTACGGCTGACAGATTAGCAAGGGCGGGATAATCATTTATGGTGCGTAAGAACAAGGAACGAAAGTGAAGTTCTCTCGCTTGTACGCATCCCATACCATGCATTCTTCAATCCATAGTATTTTTAGATCTTCCATCAATGGTGCTAGGTACACATCAATATCATTCCCAGTTGCTTCGCCCTTGGATAAGTATCGACAACAAAATATACTTTCGCTTCATACACAACCAAGGAGGAAGGTTGTAGATACAGAGTGTCACGCCAAGTGCTATGTCATTTGCTCATGTTACCGAAAGGATTCATTCCATCTGTACTCAATCCAAACCTTATATTCCTCGGTTCAAGACCAAGTCCGCAAACCTCCTATCGATGTTTCTCCACCGGGCGGAATCAGCAGGTGTCTTAACTTTCCGTCATTCTTACGCTCCTCGAGTGCCAATACGCTAGCTTTTGCATTCTTTGGGTTCGCAAAAACCGCTTCAAACGGGGAATTACAAGAAGATACCATGCCACCTTAGCAGAGGTCCTTTCTTCACCTCGATTCCCTCGTCGTCATCCGATTGCTTTACGCTTGTATCGGGATGCGTTGCACACCGACATACATGCATGTTTGTATACTCGTTACGGTAGAGGATACAATGTTCGGACATGCATGTATTCTTTCTACTTCCATTCCCAATGGACAAAGAACCTTTTGGCTTTGTAGGTGGTTTTGGGCAACTCGCTTCTCCGGAAGCATGTCCGCTAAGAGACCTAACACTCAGTGAAACTCTTGTCGGACCAACCGCTGCTTGCCTTCAATTTCAGCGGCTTTAAGCACGGATGACAACCTTGTGTATTCCGACTTGCAGCCCGGAACAAAGGTTTCTCCGAGTCCTCCATCACGCCTCGAATTGAACATACTCCTCTCATCACAGCTTCCTTCGCATCGCGAAGCATCCGATCTAGATTGTCATCGCGTACTATCCGAATCGGAACCACAATCGACATCATTCGGCGATATCATTGACTTCTGTATAATATGCATATCGTTGACTTCTGATAATACGCTCTTCACCGTGGTCGGTCCAACATGTATAACCCTTTTTGAAACCCCTTCGAATCAAGTGTGCTTCGATTTGCGCTCGGTTGTTAAACATCTTCAGATTCTCGCAGTCAATGCATGGACAGTACATATATTCCGCCCCCTTATTCAACATATCCTCCTCGGCAGCTCTTGTAAAAGCAGACACGCCATTAATGTACTCTTCACTCACACGGTTCTCAGTGTACATCCAGCTTCGGTCCATCACACGGTTCGTATGGAAAACCCTGAAAATAAATAAAAGGGTGATGACTTTCAAAAGCGTATTTTCTGAGGCTTAATTACGATTTTTTCATTTTTTTTCATTTTTCCGGATTTTATTAACTTACATGTGGGCCTTACTTGTCAGTGACTCATTTTTTATTTCATGATTTTATTTATAAAATCTATGGCGGTCCCACATGTCATAGACTCGTTAGTTTATTAACTAAATGATTAAAAACAGTAGGATTAATTTGAAGCTCAAACTGGGCTTAGGGGTGACATCGCATTGCTATATAGTCGTGGCTCTCGGCCCTAAGGTCTCGCCTGAGACAAACCGACGGTGATGTCCCATGGAGGCGCCTGAAACTAGCGATTTCGGCGTAAACGCCTGAAACTACTCAAATTAAAGGATGCTTATGCTTCAGTATCTCACCTCGATCACGAGGAAGGTGTTAATGAAAGTCGGGGAAGGTCCAAGGCGCGGCTGGGTCATCGATCGGTGAACAGAGAGGCGACGGCGGCAAGCTCCTCGGCGACAATATATAGCTGAAATAGACCAGGCCGGCTCAGTGAGGTGAGGCGATGTACTCAAACCGGGCACGGAACGGCGACGGACCTACCGTAGCGCCAGAGATGGAGATCAAGAAGACTATATCTGTTGGCCGGGGAGGCGGAGCTATATATACGTCTGTGATGAGTTAATTATCACGGACGGTTTTTAACAAAAACCGTCTGTGATATTGGGTAATATCACGACGGTTCATGTTTGGAACTATGCGTGAAGTATCACGACGGTTCGAACATGAACCGTCTCGTGATATGACATCTTCACGCAGCGGTTTTAGCGCGAGAATAACACGAGCGGTGGGTAAACAAAAGCTATGCTCGAGATTGTGCTTAATACGAGCGGTTTCGGCGAACCGCTCGTGATCAGCGCCTAGTATTAGCATTTCTGTAGTAGTGTCTTCTCCTTCGCGTTCGTTTCGCCGGATTTGAAGAATCTCGCCGCCGACCACTGAGAGACGCCGCCGCCTCTAGCGCCGCCACCGTCAACGCCTCGACCTTGCTGCCACCACCATCGGCATCGCCATCCCCGGCTACCTCAGGCGCACCTTCCTCGCCCGGCGAAGACCACTGAATTGCCGCCGCTGCCGAGCCCGCGACAAGCCGCTTTCGACCTCGCCGTCGGCGAATCCTTCGCATCTCCGTGCATTCGAGGTGAGCCCTGAGATCCCCGAACCTTCCTCTACCCAATCGTACCCCTCGCCACTGGCAAAACGCCACCATTCGCCGGTTCCTCGGAACCCGAGCGCCGCCCCCGTCTGGTGCCGATGTCGCAGCCCATGTGGCGCCACATCACCTTTCCCCGCTTGCGTGTCTACCTACGTGGCGCTGACGTGGCTGCATTGTCAACCGATCGGAAAACCAATTGATGACGTCAGTGTGACACATTAATCTAATTTTCCTTCTCAAAAATAATTCCAAATTCTAAAAATCCCAATTTCATCATTTCATGTGAATTGTAAACTTCCCAAGGTTCATTCTCCTTCATACGAACTCCGTTTTCGCCGATTCAAATTTCTAAATTCATATAAATTCATTATCTAGCTGAATAAACTATTATTATTTAATTTGGAGTTTATTTGAATCTTCATTTGAATTTTATTTGAATTTGGCTTATTTTCGCGTTTAGATTTCGACGACTTCGGAGAGTCAGATTTCGACGCCGTTTGAGAGCAACTAACCAAGCAAGGCAAGTTACATCTTTGACCATATTTGCACCCATTATTTTAAATTATTTAAATTCTATTTTAAATTATTAATGCATGCTATTTATATTCAGAATTTAAATTCATGTTTTAAAATTTATAGATATGCCTAAATCATTTGTATGGCCAATGTTGATATTTGAATCGAATATATTATCACCCTAGATAAAATCTAGTTGATACAATAGTATGAACTAGGATCATTTGAAAATATGATGCAAAGACATGCTTAGACCAAAAATGTTTGATTTGGAGAATTTCAGCCAAAAATCAAATGTTATTTAAATTGTATCCATGGCATTGGTGTGTCATGGAAGTTTATAAATGACTTTGGAAAAACTAAATAAAATGATGGTTTGTACTTGGGTGAAATGGTTGTTTGGATGGGGCATGTTGATGCATGTGATCGAGTCATTTCTATGATCGAGGCACATGGGTTTTGTGGAAAGTCGCCCAAGTCAGTTAAGGACCGGCCTCTGAGCATTCCTTTGCTAAGCCACATCGTACTACCACATGTCCTGTGTGGGTGGGACCTGGCCAACTAATTTGCAATGTTCCACTGTGGTCGTTCCCTTCAGATGCGGTGGGTAGTCATGTTATGACCTACGTTAGTCCCACCTAGCGCAAGAGGGGGCTAGGAACTCTACGGATTTCTATTCAAGGGGGGTGAAACCTTAGCGAGGGGGGATTACAGTGGGATGGCGTATTTTAAAGGCCTTGTCACGTGCTCTAGACTACTTACCTAAGGTAGTGAGCGGTGGCATAGATATATGCCGGACAAACTAGAGAATTCGTGTCATGTGGATAAAGCTGTACAACCTCTGCAGAGTGTTAAGAACTATTCGAATAGCCGTATCCACGGTCATAGACATGCTAGCAAAGCCACTCAAAGTTATACTTTGATTTTGTTTTGAAAAGACTTATCAACTGGTTTATGCAATTGGGAAATTAGGTAGGAAGCCATGTGATATGAGGGTATCCTTCACCATTCTTGTGTGAATGTTATCTGTCTATAAAATTGAGAATTTATAAAATGAATTTTAGTTATAGAATAACTGCTTTGGAACTTAGTACAAGTATTTAAAGAAAACATTTCTTTATGCAAATTTAACCAATAAGCCTTCCCTTGTTATACCCTTGCATGCATTATAATCTGTTAATTGGGTGTAACTTACGAGCACAGAAGTTGTGCTCATCCTTGCTTCATGCAAATAAATTTCAGAGGAGAAGGACTTTTCTACCGGTGTGGATCTCGATAACTAGGCCGCTACCCCAGTCGATTGCCTGTGGCAGATTAACTGGACTCTACTACTTCTCCGCCTTCCGCTGTGTTCTTTATTGTTGGCTTGTAAGCCTCTTTTGTAATAAACTCTGTTGTTATTTATTAATATAATTGTGCGATTTATGGATGTTACCATATCTGTTTACTGTGCGAACTAGCTACTGATCATGGGACTAATTCAGAAATGCACAAAGGATTTGGAGTGTTAATCTCGAGTTCGACACTTACCTCTAGTGTTCTAGAGTCTTAATCTTCTTTTCTTCTTTCTTTATAGGTCCTCCGATGTTCTGGTTGCTTTCGACCAGAGCACCCCCTCAGGAGAAAGTTCTCAAGGAAAAGGAGGTTGAGTTGGCCCCCGAGCAGGTGCTTGCGCCAGCGCCTGCTCAAGAACCTAAGGTGGCTCCAACCCCTCCTATGGAGGTGGAGGTTCCTGAGGAATCCCAGCAGGTGCTGACCACTGCTGGGAAGTCTCCTCTCCCTGGCACTTTTCCTTATCGCCCCTGGATCTTCAGTGATAAAGAACTCGATGAGGCTTGGGGAAGAATATCATACCATCAAGCATAGACGAGTCCCGACTCCATTTTCGCCGAATACAACAACATGGCGATCCAGGTAAGCATCCACGACCACTTTTAATAGCATTTCCATTAAACTTTATCAAAAACATACAAGGAGTCTGCTATTTTTGTAGCATTTAGTGGAAAATTTCACTGTGGTCGAAGGACTAACCCAGCGGATAAAACTCTTTGAGAAGAAAAACTCTAAATTAGAAAGTTCGTACTTTGTTTGTGTCTTCCCCTCTCCTTCTTTACCATCTGGCTCCTTTCTTATTGATTAATTTCTCCATTTATCGTATTTGGTTGATTCAGAGAAACTTAAAGAAGAGGTTATGGCTAAGGAAGTCATAATAGCCAAGCTTAAAGAAGAATATCAAAACAAGGATCGATCAATCGAATTCCTGACGACCAGTCACAAAGAAATCCTTGAGACTACCGAGAAGAAAAGTCAAGGTAACTGGTCATAGACTCAACCAATGTACTATCCTTTTCTAATTATATGTATTTATTCTTCGGTCTACTTATGCAGAGCAAACTAAAGCATTGAAAAGAGCAGAAAAAGCTCTTGAGTTTGAGCGTGGCAAGGAGGCAGCCTTTGAGTAGAATCTTGAAGAGAAGGTCAAGGCCTTTAACAAGATGCTCTTTGACATGGGGTCGGGAGCTCAACTGCCTCTCCTAGGAGATCCAATAGAGAAGATAAACTTCCTTGGCTAACAACTCAAAGATCTCCGAAGTCTACTGAAGACTACTTGAGAGAACCATGCACAGACCATGAAGGAAGCTGTGGCCAACGGAGTTAGTCTTGTTTTGGCAAAGTTGAAGGCTTCCGACCCCTCTATTCCCATCCAAGTTGTTGAAGAAGACTTCAACTACTCAGGTGAAGAAGCGACCAAGTTGTTGAAGAAGGCTTTAACTGCTCGGGTGAAGAAGCGACCAAGTTGTTCGAGGATGTAATGCCTCTCAGAAACAAGGTCGCAAAGAAAATGTAGGTCGGGTCTCCGTCTCGTAGGACCATCTGAGATGGCTGTAATCTAAGAATTATAAATGTAAAAATTTACCCTTTTATCATCAATAAAGTCTTTGTTTTATCTCTTCTCTTTGCTAAATACTCATATATTTTCTAGCCCCCGACTGCTTGTGTTAGTAGAAGAACGTACTAAAGAAGCAGTAGACTTAGAAAAAGAGCAAAAGCCACGACCATAGTACAAAGTATGTACTAACTATGTTGTAGAAAAGATCTAAGTAGCACTAGGAAATCAATTTGGTCGGGACCAGTGTATGACTTCGACTAGTTTTAGATCTATTTCCACAATCAAAAATACTGTATAGTACATTATATGGTCAGAAGATGTTACTAGACTTAGCTTGATGATAAAAAAAACCATGCATAGATGTATAAAACAATAAGTGGTCTTATTTATACATAATATCCGATCTAATCGTGTAGATTGCTAAGAACCGTAGACATGAGAAAACACTTCGTGAAACGTGCTCGTGCTCAAGTCTGACTGGCAGTGAAGATCGTTGGAAAAGAACCTTCGCTAGAAAACTCCTTCCAATGGGCTGGATCACATGCAAAAATGAGAGATTTTGACTAGGAGGCTTTCCTTGTCCCGACCAGTAGCCAAATGAGAGTAGAACAGAATGTTAAAGTGAAGAAAGGTAATCTCCAAAGTCTTAAGCATGTAAGTAACTATATGTAGTTTCTTGTGTTATGCTCCTTTTACTCATATGTTTCTTTGAGAAAAGAGTGTGGTCCCGCGTGAGAACCTTTGAAGTAATGGTCACAACTAGAACTTTTATGGCATTTGAGTAATATGTCTGAGCCAGTGAGTAAAAAAGAGACCCTTTTAGAAGGATATCAGAGAGAATCAGTCTATTCTCCGACCACTTAAACAACAATAGTATGTAACCAGATTATGGATAATAGTCATATAAACAATATCACTCACCGAATAAAGTAAAGAACTGATAAATTGTAGGACCGGAAGGCGACTAGAGGGGGGTGAATAGGAGCACGCTCACTTCTTCACAAAGATCGAATTCAACACCAATTCACTCCAATAGCTATGGAAGCTATGAAGATCAAAGTACAAGTCCAGCGGATAACTTGTATTGAATTCAATCCAAACCCCAAAGTAAAACACCCAAAATAACCAAGAACTCAAATTGCAAATAGATGGGCGGTCAGACCTCTCAAATTGGTGGGTCAAATATTTTGCCTAGCGGTCAGACCTCTGACATTGGCGGTCTGACCACCCCTGACGATGAACAGCAAAATCAGCACAGACAGCCCGAAAAACCGAAACTCAAATCGGTCTAACTTTTGATCCGTAAGGGCAAACTCCACGAAATTTGAGACACACCTTCTTAAAGATATTAGGAACCTAATCCAATCAAATATTGCAGAGATCCATGCCAAAGTTCCTATCTTTTTCAGTTTTACCGAAGGTGGGTTCAAAACCGGGGAAAAACGAAACTTAGATCCAAAAACTTGCTCGTGGTTGATTGATGATCTAGATGATCCTAGATAGGTTCCCACATGTCACAGCAAGCTAGATCTATGCAAGAAACCAATCAAAAACCCGCGGATCGAAGAAAGCCCCAAAATCACAAAATAGAGAGGAAGAACGCAAAGAAACTCATCTCAAGAAATCAGATTGGATTGATTGGAGATGGATGATTTGGTTACAGCCACTCCTACCAATGAGGACAAAGCTCACCACGTGAGCACACACTCTCAATCCAAAACCCTAGAACCTAGCTCTCCCCTCTTTTCTCCTCAAAACCCTAAACCAAAATAGGGCATGCACAATGGGGTTGGTTGGCTTCTCCCTTGGCTTCAGCAGCAACTAAGCAGCCACCAACACCCCTATATATATGGAGACTAAGAATCTAGGGTATATTCCATTAGGGCACCCATTAAACCCTAACACACAATGGGTTAACACATGCACGCATCTCAAAGCGTCGTCTTCATCATCGATTGACCTAAACCACTTCACCATCGCCGACCAGCGCCATGGGTTTAGCCAATGGTCACCAAGGCGTATTTGGTGAAATTACCAAAATACCCCTTCTCGATCCTTCTCCAAAAGACCGAGTCCATTTGCGCGAAGCACTCGCCTGCTTCGCCACGTGTAGGTTGATCAACAGCTCCATGTCGTCAAGTCTCTCGTCCGGATCCCACCGCACCACCGAGCACTTGCAACAACTCCCGCCGCTTGATTCAACCATCGACCAATCGCCTGCTTCGGTCATCCTTGTCCATTCTGCGCCCCGCTTGAGTCCTCTGACCTCACCCGGCATCCTTGATCGTTCTGGACCTCAGCTCTCCAAGCTTAGTCCCGATCATCCTCGCCGCTGACCGTCATAGACCTGCAAGCCACCTGCATAGCAATAGACCAAGAAACCATTTCCGGGAACAAGTTCTTTAAAACTTGACCCACGTTAGCCAAAACATGCATCATGCAACATATATGCAATGACAACCATGAACTTGACCTAACAACCACAAAACGCCGCCACGCGGGCCGGCGAAACAAGCCAACACCGGTCAGACCGCCACCCTTGGTAGTCGGATCGCCCACTGGCTGGTTTGACCACCAACCAAAGGCCGGTCTGACCGCCATATGGGACTTAGTCAAAATTCCACTCCTGAAAATCCGAACCTCTCTAAAATTTTCAATCAAATAGAACTTTTGGTTGGAGGCTCCAAAAATTATAGGACCAAGTGCAGAAGAACCCTCTCACTTGCCTACACCCTCTATTTTTGGCCAGCTCCAAAATTCAAAGTCATAAAGTGGCTGGTCTGACCGATCAGGCAAAGTCGGTCAGACCGCTCCACTGGCTGGTCTGACCGCCACCCTGGCCGGTCTGACCGCCAGCCACCATTCCAGAAAACCACACAAGGCATGGCCGGTCTGACCGCCATCATGGCCGGTCAGACCGCCAGAGGCCTGATAGAACTGGAGCAACGTCGAAAACGAATGATTCCGCAAACCCTCAATGCCATTGCCAATTGTCTCATCATCCTAAGATCATGGGGATATCCCCATGATATCCACATAAATATTTATTGAAAATTGAAAGAATGTAAAAATTATACCAAGAACTTATGCAATTGATCGATGTTCTAGGAATTAGACAAAACACGTATGTCCGACATAGCTAGTCGTACTGAACCAGGTCTGGTGACTTCGACCACAGTATAAAGACCTTCTCATTTGGGAGAAAGTTTATTGTGATGTATTCGACTCTAAATCTTACGTAGAACTGGATCAACTACAGCTAGGCTGCGAGGTTGCACCTTATGACTGTGGTACCTTCGTATGGCTTGTTGGTAAACCGCCGATCGTATATGGGCTTGGTTTCATCATTCTTCAAGGAAATTGATATTGTCGAGTCTTCATTCTTCTTGATCATTTTCACTGTAACAATCAGTTCAAGCAGAGCCAATTTTCAGTTCTGGAGAAAGCATGGCTTCAGCACCGTAAACTAGAAAAAATGGCATTTCACCGGTCGCACGACTGGTCATGGTTCGAACGGTCCATAATATAGAAGGAAGTTCTTGAACCCAAGCTCCTAACTGTTTTGTTAACTGGCTGAACACTCGGCATTTCACCCCTTGCATTATGATACCATTAGCTCACTCGACTGATCCATTGATCTGCGGATGAGCGACAGAAGCTAGTGGAACATCTATGTTCTCGGAAAGCTCGACTACCGAGGGTGAATCAAGTGTTTCGAGAAAAACTCCAGGCTGGATAGGTGACCTTGTGGAGGCCATCTATGCCAACTGGTCTGCCGAAAAGTTTTTCTTTCTAGGAATATGTTGGATCTAGAAACCAAAGAAGTGTTTTTCAAGTTTCTGTACTTCTGCCAAATAATAAGACATCTTGGTACATGAGCATTGATACTCTTTCCCGACTTGATTTGCTACTAGTTGATAATCGCCTTTCACTAGTAATCTGCGAATCTCGAGCGCTCTGCCTGCTCAGAGTCCTACCAGTAAACCTTTGTATTCTACCACATTGTTTGTAGCAGGAAAGTTTAATTGAATGGCGTATTTAATGTGTTCTCCAGTAGATGATATCAAGGAACCATCAAAGTACATTGACTACTTGTTGTGGTGTTCGTACTCGGGCCCTTGGGTGGGTTTAGGGTTTGTCCATTTGGCATTGAATTCTGCTATTGCCTGAAACTTGATTGCTGTTCATGAGAAAAAATGGAGGTAGAACGCCCCAAGCTCGACCGCCCATTTTGCTATTCGTCCTGATGATTCCCTGTTGCTAATAACTTGACCTAGGGGATATCCGATTGGTACGACCACTTTGTGGGCCTGAAAGTAATACCTTAGTTTCTTTGAAGCCATAAGGAGACCATAGAGCAACTTTTGTACCTGTGGGTACCTTTCCTTTAGTCCATGTAAGACTTCACTTACGTAATATACCAGTCGTTGGACGTTGTCACGTTCTACGATCAGTACACTACTGACTGTTTATGGTGTTGCAGCCACGTAAATTAGCAATGTTTCTCTCGATCTTGGAGATACTAAGATTGGGGCACTCATAAGGTACTTCTTGTGCTCTTCAAAGGTATCGTTTGCCTTCTTAGTTTACTTGAAACTTCCATGTTTTCGAAGAAGTTTGAAGAAAGGTAATCCTTTTTCACCTAACCGTGCTATGAAACGACTTAGCGCTACCATACAGCCAATTAATTTTTGGACTTCCTTCTTTGTGGTTGGAGGGCGCAGCTGGTCGATAGCCAATATCTTTGTTGGGTTTGCTTCAATTTCTCTAGCCGAAACTAGGAACCCAAGAAGCTTTTCAAAAGAAACTCTAAACACACACTTCTCTGGATTTAATTTAAGGTTGTGCCTTCTTAATTTATTGAAAGTCTCGTGTAGGTCGAAAATGTGGTCACTAGCGTTGATGCTTTTGACAACTAAGTCATCAACATAAGCTTCTAGATTTCGACCTATTTGAGAATTAAAGGTTTTTTTTGTATTAATCTCTGAAAAGTCGAACCAGCATTTTTTAGGCCAAATTGGATGTTAACATAGCAGTAAGTGCCATACGGAGTGATGAAGGAAGTTTTCTCTTCATCATCCTTGCTCATATTAATATGGTGGTACCTTGAATATGCATCTAAAAACCTAACAACTCACACCCAACAGTAGAGTCTACAAGTTTATCAATGCGTGGAAGGGGAAAGTCATCCTTCGGACAAGCTTTATTAAGATCTATGAAGTTAATACACATTTGTTATTTATCATTGCTTTTTCAAACCATTACAGGATTGGTGAGCCACTTTGGGTGGTCGACTTCACGAATGAATCCAACCTCGAGAAGCTTGTCGATCTCCGACTGGATTGCCTCGTTCCGATCAGGTGCAAAGCACCTTAGCTTCTACTTGACCAGTTTTTTGTCAAGCTGGAGAGCTAGTGTAACATCCCAAACAATGGTTTGTGTTTCAAATGTATAAAAATGAGGATAAATTAAAACTTTTGATGCCTCATGATCTCATTTGAAATTTTCTAGAAACTTTCCCCGTGAATTTTCCCATTTTCTTAGACCAATGCTTTAATTGATGAAAGCATAATCCTTGATAACTTTCTAATCAAGTCTTGTGATCATCCTTTGGAAATATTTTTCCTAAGTTCTAGATCATCCTAGTAACCTCTCTGAAAAATCCCATAATTTTTAGATTTTAGTTGCTATTTCTAAGAGCTAGTCAAACCAGTTAGAACTCTGGTCAAACCCCTAGGGCAGCGACTTGTGAATTTTCTAGAGAGCAATGTAATGCATGAAAATTCCTAGAAAAATTATACAAGGTTTTCCTCAGATCCAGCAAGCTTCCATAAAAATTTCAGAATTTTTGGAGCTTCAGAGCTACCTCCAAAAATTCCCTATCTTCTCAGCCTTTTAGATCAAAATCAGAAATCACTATTCCTCAGACTCAGACCCGAGTCAGACTCCGACCCGAGCCTCTTGACTCAGTCCAACCAGCTAAAACGCACCTCGTGTAAACCGTCCAATCGTGCATCGACGGCTCTGATCACATACCGCTTCGGCCAGGTATGAAAATTCTCGCGCGTTGTCGACCATTTGATCTCGATCCAACGGCCCGCGCTGACCCTCTTCACTCGATCTCTCGCGCGCCGCTAAGTCACTGACGCCGTGGGCCCCACCGGTCAGCTGCGTCTTCCACCTCTAGCACTCGCGCAGAGCGCGCTCGCCACGCGGCCGCGCCGCTCTGCTGCGCCTCCGTCTTCGCCAGGTCACACCGTCAATCCATCGCCCCCGCGGCCCAACCAGGGGACTCGCCCGTTGACGCCGTTTCCTTCCTACCATTGGAGCGCTATAACCTGCCCTCGTTCTCCCGCAATTCTTCACTTTCCCTCTCGGTGACCGAGGGAAAGGAGGCAAGAACTCAACCCCCCTCTAGGGTGAGCTTCCTCCGCGTGGTTCCCCCTTCTTCCTCTTCCTTCACCGCCCCCTTGTGAGCTGGTTTGAGCCCTGGTCTTTGTGTGTAGGCCCTGGAACACGAGGAGCGCGTCCAGAGCGTGTACCCGACGCTGCCGCCATGTCAACCTTCACTCCGGTGAGCCTTTCTCTCGTCTTAGTGCGTCATCTCGTGCTCTGGAACACCCTAATGATTACCCCTCAACTTATTTTCCTATTGGGTCACAGGAGCTCGGGAATTTCTAAATTGCTCCTTTTCCGGCCGCTAGAGCCCCTTTCTTCTCCGACGACGGCACGGTGAGGCATTGCCTAATTCCTCGCTCTGTGACCATCGCAGTGACTCTATCTAGCGGTTCCAACATCTATTTTCCTCTTTCTTTGCTTAGGGCGAGCTCTCCTCGGTGAAGCCTTTGTCGCCACCGTTTTTCTTCGTTGCTGGCCCAACTCCGGCAACCTCATCGGCTCTGCGTCATACGGGTGAGCTCAGTAAACTCCCCTGTTGCTTATGCGCGCACTCATTCGTGCAAAAAGTCCATGAGTCACCTTTGCCGCCATGGCCGTAGCTTCCACTCTACCTCGCCGCGTTGCGCCGCCGCTCTGGTCCAGCTCCGGTGAAGCTCCGTCCACCGTCGGGCGCGCATTAGTGTGAGGATCTCATTTTTTTCCCTTCTCCGGCGCCGCCGTGCTCTGGTTCGCCAGCGATTCACGGGGAAACTTGCGGCCGAGCGCGCCCGGCGTGGCAATTTCGGACTGCCACTGTAGCACCGTCATTAGCTTTAATTGTTGATGATTAGCATTAAGTGTGTCTTATCCGTCTTAATATTTCACTTACATGTGGGCCCGTCAAAACAGTAAAACGTTCCTTTAACTCTTAAGCCCTTGTGACACTGACGCGTGGGCTCGTGGCCATTTTGATGAGAGCCACGATCAAGGTTGGTTTGATCATGCCCCACTGGTCAGTGACCGTGGCTAGGTTAGGCTGCGTATAAAAAGTATTTTATGTTTATATGAAATCCGAAATGCTTTATTTATGAACTGAAAATTGGTTCAACTTCAAAATTGCATAAGTAATTCATTTTGGCTCCAAAATTGATGATTCAAATTTTGTTAGTTTCCTTTTTAAATGTACTTTAATATAAAAATGGGTTGAATCATGTTACTGTTCTATAAATCACTTTTGGCAAAATTACTTTAGGTTTAGTATTATTGTTGCACTAAAAATTGTTTTAACTTCAAAAATGCATAAGTATTTCTCTGTAACTCCAAATTAAGTAAACTCAATTTTGTTGGATTCCTGTGTTACTGTACTTTAGTGTAAAATAGTTTTTGAACATGTTGCTATCTCTAAAAATCTGATTCTACTTATGTCATGTGCACTACTTTCATAACCTTGAAAAATCATAGAAAATTCATCTTAGCTCCAAGTGAGGTGAATCAAATTCCATTGTTCATCTCATGTGGTGTTTTGCCTATCATAAAAATTTCAAGTACATCACTCCTCTGGAAATTTTCACCAAAATTTTTAATTCGGATGAACAGTAACAGATTGCTATTTATTTGAATTTTCTGGAAAACTGACTTTCAAACTGCCATAACTTTTGCATAGAACATCCAAATCAATTGATTCTTGTTTCTAAATTCCTTTAAAATCACTCTCTACCTTATGTGAATTTTTCATGATTTTTGGATGACTTTGAATTTTTGGGTCTTTTCGGTATTATTCGTTCTTATTGTGCTTTCGATTCTTTTGGTAGGTTTCGACGATTCTATTGTATACGAGAGTGATCCTCTGCAGCAAGAAAGTCATCCCCAGCAAGGCAAGCAGTTTGATCATAATAATCCCATTACTTTCAAAGTCTAATACTTTGTTTACAAATTGTATGTATGCATGCTTTTGTGTCAAAGTTTATTTTCCCGATTAGAGGTAGTTATTCCTATTGCGTGGTTACCCTTAAATTATTATCCCCTGCCACTAAACATAAGGTATTAATCTCGCCGGTGAATTAGAGCCCGGTGGTTGAATTATGCTCTTTTATTGTCTTTACGGTGTCATACTTAGAAATACTTAGCTACTGGTAGAATTGGGCAGTTATCGACTTAGTCGATAACTTTGATCACACAAAATTATTATTATCATTATGCTCAGCACTTTGTGCTTTGTTACTTTGTAAAGTCAAAAACTGAAACTGAAAATGAAATGTTTGAGACTTGGGCACAATGGTTGATGGTGTGATCTTATGGTGTGACTGGAATGGTGCCTAAGTCAACAAGGACCGAGTTACTTGCGCCACCATACCGAGCAATTTGCGTGCTAACCACATGAGAGGGATATGGAACCTCTCTTAACTTAGTACTTTGGCGTGTGTTACCTCCGGGTCGCATGAGGTTGTGTGTGTTGTGTTGAAAAAGGATTTATTCCATGTGTGTGTTGGGCGTGACGGGATGAGTTTTGGTATTAAGTCCAAGTTCCCTACCCCGAGGAGCATCGGTAAGTTCTCTCTCTGCCGATGACTACGTCACAACATATGGGGGTTTCCATTCCCATACGGGCGACTCGTAGTTAATACACAATATTGGAAAACGACTCGTAGGACTTAGCCGTGCCGACATACCAAAGGAAGTGTGCTAAATAGCTTGGCGAAAAGACGGTCTGACATGTGGGTACATTGGTACACCCCTGCAGGGTATAAACTATTCGAATAGCCTCGTCCTAGGTTATGGACACGCTTGGATACGCCCCGTGAGAACTAGACTATAACATTTAATTAAAACCTGATGTGGGTGGTATGAATGGGGAATTCATGCTATTGTTGTGGTGGCTATTGGGTTAGCCACTTCCAGAGTGTCTTGTTATTATTGTTACTTGTATCTCACTGTTTTTGTTAAATAAAAACAGATTGTAAAACCGCTTTAAATCTATTACATTATTGCAAATGAAAACTTGCTTTATGCTGAAAAAGAGTCTAGAGCCTCCTCCACTTAAATAAGCTTGCACGTAGCTATGTATAAGCTGTTACCCTACACGTAAGTCTTGCGAGTACATTTTTATACTCATTTGCTTTGCTTAACTAAATGTTGCAGAGGAGGAAGCTGATCCCCAAGGGATCCACTTTTGTGAGCTGTGCGGCAGGTTTGACGACTAGGTTGGTGGCCCGGTTGGTTGCCTTGTGGTTTAAAGACACACTAATTGGCTCTTGTTTATCACCATCTTATGGCTTTTTGCTTCCGCTGTTTATTTAACTCTTTAGTTGTTATTTGGCCGGTCGGCCCCTTTTGTAATAACTCTATATTGTATGTCTTTTGAATTGCTTAGTCGTGCTTCGGTTCTATGTGTTGAATGGAATTGATGCATAATTTTTGTATGGGGTATGTGTACTGTAATTCTGGGAAGTACATATACGCTGAGAGTCGAGATATTTGATTTGTAATGCTAGAACCATCTTGATGGTTAAATATTACAAGTTAAATACCCTGGGTTCTCACAGCTAGCCTGTGCTCGATCACCTCCCTAGGAACTCTGGGCATGTCGGATGCCTGCTAGGCGAATACGTCCGGGTTTGCTTGGAGGAAGGAGACGAGCGACTCTTCCTATTTGGGGTTGAGTTCTGCTCTGAACAGTACCATTTGGGTAGATACGTTAGCATTTCCTGACCCAAACATCATTTACGTCTTCCGGAGAAGTGTCTTTGCCAAGTGGGACCTCCTTGGTCTGGTCAGAAGGCTTTAGTGTCATCTTTGGCCTCGAGTGCTTGACCTGCATGGTAGACGGATTAGTTTCCCTAGTCGGAAGCTCATTGAGAAGTTCTAAGGATTTTCAATCACATACATAAGCCATTTTTCGATCTCCTCGAACCGTGATGACTCCTTTTGGTCCTGGCATTTTTAAACTCTAATAACCGTAATGCATGGCTATTAGGAATTTTGCCAATGCTGGACGACCGAGGATTCAATTGTGTGCGGTTTCAAAATCCACCACACCAAATGGAATCTTCTGTGTTCAGAAGTTGTCAGGTCTTCTGAATGTAATCGGTAGGGACAGTTGCCCTATCGGCTTAGCTGTAGAACCAAGAACTATGTCACAGAAGGCATATTTCACAATTTTTACCTTTGACATGGGAATTTGCATTTTTTCCCATTGCTCCCATAAATAAAATATTTAAGAAGCTACCTCCATTTATTAAGACTCGATTAACTTTACAATTGTTAATAGTAGGTTCAACTACGATAGGGAACCAACCTGGTCGGATCGATGGAATGGGGCAGTCCTCTTTGCTGAAGGAGATAGTTGTCTCCGACCACCTGGATGGCTTGATGTTGATCAGAGACTCGGCGAGGTTCACTTCCCGCTCCATAGCTCTCAGATGGTGCCTTGAGTCGTACGAATAAGATCCTCCGAAGATCATATCCACAGTGTGTTGCGGCTCTTGGTACTCCATCTCCTTGTCGCAATCTCTGTCCTTCTTGAAACTTGGTTCTCCAAGTTCTGTTATGGGGGAATGGTCCTTTACCTAAGTAGTAGTCCTCTAGTTTCTTTTGCCAGGCCCGGTAGGTGCGTAGGTGATGCCCTACTGCCTGGTGAAGTAGATATCACTTCTTGTTCTTCTTGTAGTTGTCGGTCGGAGCTTTAGCCTTGGTCCGACCGAAATGTTTTTCTTGCCCTTGGTAAATTTTTCTAGAATCGCAAGGACTTCTTTATTGTCGGGCTTGCGATTCTTGTTACTGTTGGTGATATGCCCTAGAGGCAATCATAGAGATGATTGTATCACGTCTATGTTTATGAGTTATTGAATAAATGTTATTCTGTTCCTTGAATGAATCATTGGTTATGAAGATTAACAAGTATGTGACTTGTTGGTGAAGCTCTTTTAACATATATGATGTCATTCTAAAAGTATCCCTGGTCGGATGTCACTGATCAGAACATCAGTGATCCTATCGACCATCACATGTATTGATTGATGACCATGTTTCACCGGTCATGGATATAGGGGTATCAAATCAATAATGTGAGCACATGTTGGAGAACATGGTGTTGGATTGACCCACCTTAAGAAAATATTGAGATTGTTATGATTCTAAGTGTCATTAGTTGGTCCCAAGCAATGATGATGTATAATCTTTAGACCTAAGATTAGCATGATTCCCTACATGTGTAATAACACTTTTAGGGGTTGCCAAATGCTACTCGTAACTGGGCAGTTATAAAGGTCGCTTTCGGGTATGTTATGAAACATGCGGAGGGATGTGACTGGTCGGATATGGGATTTGCCTCTCCTAACATAACAAGAGAGATGTCTCTGGGCCCCTGGTCGGATAAAGAAAGTGCATGGCCATGCCACTGGTGGTCGAAGAGTTCGACCATATAAGGTTATCCGACACTCGATCGAGAAAGTATTGAACAGTCCCTGGATGACATAATATCTCACCTGGAGTTCAACCAGATATCATGAGGCAAAGAAAAAATACACGAGTAGGTCGCTTAGTTCAATCAGTTATGGACTGGTCGTATGGAGATACGAGCTGGTCGTAGACTGGTCGAAGATAATCACAGAGTGGTCAAAACCTGGTCGTAAGGAGTTACGAACAGGTTGTGATCAAATACGAACTGGTTGTAGAGAGATATGACCTGGTCATAAGTGATGAGGACCTGGTCGTAGATCGTATGGCATTTAGGTTCGTCCGATATAATTTGTGTGTATTCGGGAATCATTATGTCATGCTAGGAACCGCTAATGACTCGTGATCGAAAAGGGTTTCCAAGTCACAACTGACTACACATAAACCTAACGGGTCACACACTTAACAGGTTGGAACAAAACGTGTTCAGATAGGATCCGTCATGGGCACTATATAAGGAGATGCTTGAGGCTATCGGGAAGGGAGATTAACGTGAGTTGCTCCATCGAAACCCTAGCCTCCATCTTCCTGAGAGCTCTGTCGTGCGACTTGGTGCTAGCACACCGACGTACGTTTGTTCCTTCCCTGGATGTGTGGATACCGTAGAGACGCTACTACGGTTGCTGTTGCGCTTGAGGACGATCCGCGATCTTCGTAAGGAACTACAGAAGTTGCTGGAGCAGACGATCGACTTGCGAGGACGCTAGCCGATCAACTATGACCACTACATCGACACGCTCTACGTTGGACTAGGCTGCTCCAACTCTTCTTCTGCTGCTTTGCGTGTCTGGTGGTAACGATCTGTCATCATCTTCTTTCTTGGCTTCCTAGTTTATGTGGTGGAATTTTTGAATTGTAGCTATCGTAGCCTACCCGTATCCCTTCAGTTACTCTTGACAGACTTCTTATTTTTCTTCTCTTGTTTCTCCAAGCCAGGTTGAGAGATCTTATCTTTTCGATCAATAGCTTCGCACCATACAACCGCTTCGCTCGCGGCTACGTATTTATCAGCCATGTCAAAAAGTTCGACGGTCGTTCGTGGAGAATTCATTGCAATATCCTCTGTAAACCACCGATCCCTCAGCCCTGCTTTAAAAGCCTAGATAACAGAAGACTCTGCAACCTCTGGGATAGAGTTTCGAACCTGGCTGAACCTCTTGATATATTGATGAAGAGTTTCATTGGTCTTTTGCCTAATCCGATGGAGATCATCCTCCTTTCCGGGGCGGTCGTACGTCCCTTGAAAGTTGGTGATCAAAGTATCACATAGCTGTTGCTAAGTGTAGATTGATCCGACCGGTAGGTTGAGCAACCAGAACTGAGCAGATATCCTTCAAGGACCGTGGGCAAGTAATTTGCCATCACGTTGTCATTAGCACCAGCAGTTTTGATGGTGGTAGTATAGATTTGAAGAAATTCTAATGGGTTTTGTGTCCCACTGAACTTCTCTATGTTGGTTGGTCGGAACCTGTCCAGCCAATGAACATCTTAGAGGCCTGCTGAGAATGCTCGACAGCCCGTAATGGAGTCGTGGCACCTTCTCTGAAAAGGAGTTGGATTATAGTTTGTTGGGGACTGGTTTCTTAGATTTGCATACCTAACATCCGATGTCCCAATCCGATCGTTGACGTTGGTGTTATGTCTTTGACCACCTGCCTGGTTCAGATGATGGCAAAGGTCATCAGAACCAAGTGGTCGTTCCTCTTGACGAGGAGAAGGAGTAGCTATTGGGAAGAACCGTTTTCCCTCGTGATTCCCTGGTCGGAACCTACGAGGCGATCTTGGTGTCGATCGGTCCTCCATCCGACCATGTTGCCCTCTGCTGAGGGAGGAGCATTGGGATGAACTCATGGTGTGACTTTACGAGTTCCTTTTCTCTTGGTACATTTCTGTACGCTGCATGGTTTGTTGGAGGATCTCTAACACCTACCCTGCAAATTGGACATAGCCTGGAGTTCCTGCCAGAGCAGGATCTAGGTTATTCAGAATGTCCCTAACTCATTGCAGGTTTTGAATTGTTACCGAATGTCTTGGAGGATTCTGACTCGCAATGGGCATTCGATGAGTCGAATGTCCTTCCGACCTTCCGTCTTGTCCTATCCAATCTGTCATGCATTGTGAGGTAGGAACAGGTGAATTAACTGTTCGACGTCCATCAGTTCATTCACCTCCGACAGGTGGTGCTTGAGCTCCTGTATGTAGGATCAAGGATAACCAACTAGAGGGAGTGAATAGGAGGTTTTTAAATTTTTTAGCAAATTAAAAATTTAAGTCAATTATAAATTATGTCTAAACTAGATACAATTCTAGCTAAGCACTTTAATACAAGATAAATGTTAGAATTGTAAATGCGGAATAAGTAAAGACAAGAATTAACCACAATAGAGACAACGATGCTTTCCCGTGGTATTGAAGACTTGCCGGTCTTCACTAGTCCACGTTGAGGAATCTTGAACGAATCAAGCCGGCTCCACGAATTAAGTCTTCTCTCGATCACTATTGGTTGTTTTTCCTCCGCTCTGGAGATGGTGAACACCAAACCACTCACAATCTTGGCACTGAGCCTCTTCACAATCTTCTTGAAGAGATCACCGTGCTCCCACCACCAAGTTGTCTATGAGTTTGGCAAAACTCCAAGAGTAATAAATCGATGACCTTCGCTTGATGGCACTCAAGTGCAAATGGATCAACTAGAACGAATGAATGCACTTGAATGAACTCAACTACCTCACAATGAATGCACAAGAGTGTTCTAGGTGTTGAAAGGATGCACAAGGCTCTAAGGATGTTAAATGAAGTGTTGCATACTGTCCTAGAGCAGGTGGAGGGGTATTTATAACCCCCACAACCAAATCCAACCGTTATGAGAGAAACCCCAGCTTTTCAGCGAAATATGGTATTACCACCGGCAAAGGGCTGGTACTACCGCGCCTCTGAGCACAGCACTGTAACGGCTATAACAGACGCATTAAACGCCTCTGACATAGCCATTTTAAACGTGGCGTGGTACTACCGCCAACTATCATGCGGTCGTACCGCTAAGTCCGGTCGTACCGCACATTGGAGTAGTACTACCATTCGCAGGGTTTCCAAACTTAGTTGAAAAAGGGTGCTTCTCTGGTTTTTACGTACCGCTACATAAACTTCGGAACGACCGTGGAGAGGTAGTTCCGCCACTAAAGTTCCGGTACTACCGCAACCCTGATTGAACCAGCTCACCCAAACACGCTAGCCACGTGGATGGCTCAGATGCAATGGGCTGTTTGGACCGCACATTTCAACCAGACGATCTTGAACTTTTCGAACAGTCCGAATGGCCCACGGTAGTACAGCCAAAGGAAGTGCAGTCATACCGCTAAGCGGTAGTTCCGCCAAGAAACACTCGGTACTACCATTTGCCAAGGGAGTACAAGAGCTCCAAAGAAGGGTCTCTCTTGAAAATACATTTCACTCCATTTTCCAGAAGTACCGTAGAGCGGTAGTACCGTTTAAACAATGGTGGTACTACCGTTCCAAGGGTTTTGCAATTTCAACAGAAATGGAGTCTCTCTGGAAATTAGATACCGCCAAATAAAATTCGAAACGACCGCAATGAGGTAGTACCGCACCAAGAGCCGGTCGTACCGTATTAGCGACCAGTCGGCTGTGACGATCGGACCAATTACGTGGATGGCCCAGATTCAATGTGTCGTTCGGACCGCATGTTTTAACCACATGATTCGGTCACTTTCGGACGGTCCGAACAGCCCATGGTAGTACCGCCAACAAATATGCGGTCATACAGCTAAGCAGTAGTTCCGCCAGTTAGCCTACAGTACTACCGTTTGTGTTGTCAATTACACAGAGAGCTTTCAAAATTAAATCCAATTGCATGCATGATCCTAAATTGATCCAAATTGCACAAGAACAAGCTATCAAGCTACTAGTCATGATCCCTCTTAATAGTACGGTATTTAACCTATAATCCGGTCTTCCAACCATTTCTCCTAAGACCGGTAAAATGTAAAAAGGATCCTAGACTACTTGTACCTTGTCTTTTATCCAAAAGATCTTCATGTTGTCCTTTAGCATACATCTTCAAGTCATCAAACTCACCAATGGGACTTAACCTTGTAAATACTCAATAAACATGTTAATCTCATATTCGCATATTATCATTAGTTATCAAAACCATTTTTAGGGGCCTAGATGCTTTCAATCTCCCCCTTTTTGGTAATTGATGACAACACAGCTAATATGTGAGAAAGATTGTTTTGAATATACTAATTGTTGTGAGACAAGTGTATATTCTTTTGATGACTTAACAACAAAATAATTCTTGCAATGAGCTCAAATGAGTTTAGAGAATTATTTTCTTGTTAAAGCCAAAATAAAGAAAGCTCCCCCTAAACATGTGCACATAAAAGATATAGGATCTTTGCAAACACATGTAGAGATTTTTAGAAATTTTGGCAGAGTTTCTTTTGCTTGTTTTGAACTTGAGGAAAATGTAATAATATATAATGACTAAAATAAAGATTGCATTGAAAGAGAAGAACATAAGCATAATATTAATCAAGTTCAACAAGATAACAACCATTACAAGTTTTAAACTATTACAAGCATTCATCCATAACAAGTTCAACAATAACAAAACACACAAAACACATAGAGTATATTATAATAACTTACTCCCCCTAAATCTTTCTTCTCTTCTACTTCTTCTACTTCTCCCCCTTTGGCATCAAAATACCAAAAACACATCAAACTGTTGGATCTTGAGGAGGAAGAGGAGCTGGATCTTGAGGAGCTAAAGCTTGGTCTTGAGGAGATGGAGCTTGAGGAACAGGAGCTGGATCAGCTGGGGCTAAAGAAGCTACAGTAGGAGCCAAAGAAGGACCAGCTGTAGTAGAGGAAGCCCATGAAGGTGGAGGACGATGAGTGTAGCGCTGAGGAGTAGTCATCAATTTCTCCATAGCATCAACACTTTCTGACAGGGCAGCTAGCCTGTTGTGAGTCTCATTTTGAAATTCTAGTTGTGTTGTCCTCATCTCCTACTGAGTGACCTTAACTTGTAGCAGATTATTGAGGATCAACTATTGATTTTAGAGAATCTATGTAAGTGTCACTTGACCCTAAGCACCACCTGCAGCTGCCTCCTCTGGAGCATCCTCTTCTTGCTAACCTCACCGAATTGGAGGACCTTCTCAAGGCTTGTATGCCTTGTGAGGAGAACCCAAACCTCCATGGTACTCAAACTTGCTAAGTATCAAAGCCATAATGTAGGGAGCATGGTAAATCTTTTTAACCCTATCATTCTTTGAGTTAACTATGCCCCTAATAATGACTTCTACCACATCAAATTTTCTTCCATTCATGATGTTGTCAATGATATTCCAAGCATGTCCTCTCACTGCATCAAAGTTTCCACTCTTTGGAAAGAAAGTATGATTAATAATTCTATTAATCAAACTAGGAATGGGCTTGAGACCATGGATCTTCCCTGGGGTATACCTGATAGCTGGATCATAAAAATTAGTCCAAGTAGGAGCAAGTAATACAGGACTGTCATAGAGCTTGTCCCAAGTGCCTGATGGTGTTCTCAAAACACGCTCAAAGTCTTCCTTAGTGCACTCCAAACGTCTGGTCACTGTCATCCATTTCATTGTTGAAAGATCTGGAGACACATTGACAGTGGCATAGAATTGTCTTATGATCTCCTCATCGTAGTTATTCCTTAGAGCTACGAGATCATGAAGACCAACAAGCTGAAACATCTGGTATACTCCATTGTACTTTTCCAAGGAATTGATGTGCTGCCACTTTATCCATTTATGATCAGCAAAATTTCTGTGACGTCCATATAGCTGCTCATAGACTTGCTCTTGAAATTTTGTGTGGAATCTTGGATTGATGGAGTTTGAAGGGAAGAGGTACTGATTTATGTGTCTTTTGATAGCAAACTGATCAGCCGAAATCATTCTTAAATCATCTTGAGGCTCTTCTGGCTCTCCCATTTCCTCATTTGATCAAGCTTGAGCTTCTGATTCTGTTTCATATTCAGCTTGAGATGAATTTTCCTCACTTTCTGGTTCATCGACTGCTGGACCTTTCCCTCTGTCTTGCACAGCCTTTTGTCACACTCCTGGAGCTTCTTCAGCTTGAACAAAGGCTACCGAAGGCCGGGACGAGGAGGATTGACCTCTACGGGGGCCGACGGACTTGCGAGTGGCAATTACCAAAATCATTTTTAGGGGCCTAGATGCTTTCACGGCAGTACTACCGTTCCAAGGGTTTTGCAATTTCAACAGAAATGGAGTCTCTCTGAAAATTAGATACTGCCAAATAAAATTCGAAACGACCACAATGCGGTAGTACCGCACCAAGAGCCGATCGTACCGCATTAGTGACTAGTTGGCTATGACGATCAGACCAATTACATGGACGGCCCAGATTCAATGTGCCGTTCGGACCGCATGTTTTAACCACATGATTTGGTCACCTTCAGACGGTCCGAACGGGCCACGGTAGTACCGCCAACAAATATGCGGTCGTACCACTAAGCGGTAGTTCCGTCAGTTAGCCTACGGTACTACCGTTTGTGCTGTCAATTGCACAAAGAGCTTTCAAAATCAAATCCAAAGGCATACATGATCCTAAATTAATCCAAATTGCACAAGAAAAAGCTATCAAGCTACTAGTCATGATCCCTCTTAATAGTACGGTATTTAACCTATAATCTAGTCTTCTAACCATTTCTACTAAGACCGGTAAAATGTAAAAAGGATCCTAGACTACTTGTACCTTGTCTTTTATCCAAAAGATCTTCATGTTGTCCTTTAGCATACATCTTCAAGTCATCAAACTCACCAATGGGACTTAACCTTGTAAATACTCAATAAACATGTTAATACCATATTCACATATTATCATTAATTACCAAAACCATTATTAGGGGCCTAGATGCTTTCACCGTACCATTTTCACCAACAAGTGATGGTGGAACAAGCCGTGGAGGACTGTGCATGACATCTTGATCGGTATCTCTGATTTTGTTAACCTCGTGGCACAAACAGTGATCTTCCGATGAGCTCCTGTCGTAGCTAAGTGAGAGCCTTCCAGTACTTCTGCAAGGAGCCTCCATGACGGGGAGTGGTCGGAGATCACCGCCTCTGGTGGGCTTTGTGGTGGACTTAGCCTGATCCGATGAATTGCTGACCATATGCTGAGTTTCACCATGCTCACTTGGCCTACGATCGGTGATAACTTCATTGATACTCTCACTAGATGCTGGTTGGCCCCCAAAATATGTAGGAGTCATTGGCGAATACTGGTCACCCATGACAATATCGAGAGTACATGGACTCTCTGATTGTAGCACTGGGCTCCTATCACCGTTCTTCCCGGTCGGATGGACCAGACATGTTGAGGTGTTTGGTCGTTCCAAGCTGCTCAGAGCGACTGGTTCCTCTGGGAGAACCACGGGTAGTGGCGGTGAATCCTCATCCATCTGTTTCGTTAATCTCAATGAATGGCGAGCCAGTGGAGGAGGACGATGATGACATCCTATTTTCTTCCATGGCGTGAATGCATGCGACCATGTTGAGGTTGGAGTAGTCCGCCAATTCGAACCAGTTTCCCTCATCCCAAGTCCATGCTATGTTCGCATGAGCGACGATAGAGTGAGGGAAAGTAGATGAGGAATGTTGAGCCAAGTAATCTTCAAGAACTCAACGCCTTCTTCCCCACAGACGGTGCCAGCTGTCATCGATCGAGCTGCCGATCTTATGAAATAAACAGAGGAAAATGGCAAAGAGTTCTTGGGAGAGAATGGGATTGCTCTTTATTGTGATGAACTAGATCCTTTACAGGGGGTGCCCTCGACAAGGCAGTAGACTAATCCTAAGTACGCCGAGCGTAATGCTTGCTATGCTATTGAATCGGACTTGAAACATGAATTTACTGCTGATTGCAGTGCTTCAATCTAATGCCTTTGTTCCTCCATGCTCCATCTTTAAATAACCATCGAAGGGGTGGCAGTTACTCTTGGAGGAGACGCCTGTTGGAAGTGACACGTCCGGTCGGAGAGCCAGTTACAGTTAGCAAAATAGTAAATGATCGTCGGTTGGTGTCTGTGAGACATTCAACCGTATAGTGGTTGTTGTCAATGTCTAAGGACCATGAAACGCCGTGTGGTATAGAGAAAATATGACATGTATTCCATTCATCACACGGCAAGAAATATACTTGGAGTTAGATCTATATGTCAGTTCATCGCTTCTACGAGCAATCATCTTATCGGGGACTGGGTATAGGACCTCATCCGACCAGGGTACGCATTATGTAACCTCTGGAATCCTTACGACCATAGGAGTCGTTAGCCTTAGGGGTTATGACCACGAAGACATATGGTCTCTTATTATGTATCTAAATAAATACATAGAGGTTTTAATCCTCGTAAAGAGACATCAACAATTAATTTTCACACGCACAAGCATGAAGATTTACATGGCCAAAACCCTAGCCATCCATCAATTTCATAATTTCAGATACAAGCATCAAGGAAGAGAGTGGAGGGAATCGGATGGGGGATATCACCGGCAAAGAAGGACAGGCGGCGGTAGCGTCACCATTGTGTCACAACAGTGACACGGCACAAGACACTCTTACGACAAGAGTGCCTTCTGCAGTGAACCGTGACATCACAACTGGAGCTAGAGGAGCTCACGGTGGTAGTCGGCATCGTCGGGGGGACATGGCGCTTCGATCGGTTTGGAGGAGGTGGCGCCGCTTCGGTTTGGGGAAGGCAGCTAAATCGATCTGGAGTAGTTGTGCATGTGTAGGAAGTATATATAAGGTAGCAGAACCGATCTGGAGTAGTTGAGAGGTCGCGGAGCCGCTTTGGTTTGAAAGTTTGAATAAAGGGGGCAGCCAAATCTAGAGGGATATAAGGCGACGGTGAAATATCACAAACAAATTTTAATACAAACCATCTGTGATGAGTTAATTATCACAGATGGTTTGTATTAAATACCGTCTGCGAAGTATCATAGAAGTTTTTTTTATAAAAAACCGTCCATGATATTTAGTAATATCACAAACGGTTCTTGTTAATAACTGTCTATAATACTTCACAGACAGTTTTCAACATGAACCGCCTGTGATATTACCTCTTCATAGATGGTTTTTAGCGCAGCCAGTAACACAGACGATCGCTAAACCAAAACCGTTTATGATTATATTTAATACTAACGGTTTTGGTCAACTATCTGTGATTAGGCATCCAATATTAGCCTTTTTGCAGTAGTGTGGGCCCGTATGTCCAAAGGTCCATTCATTCTCAAAATTCCAAAGCATGCATGGTTTAATCCCATATTACCTAGCCAAGTGGTGGGAGAGTAATTTATAAGGTGGAGTCCTTATCACCCCTTGAAATATGTGACACATGACATGGGATGACATGAGGAGGACTATAGCTAAAGTCACACATACTCACGTACGCACGTGCGCGTATATTCGCGTGGTAATCGCGTGACTTGTGACTTGCGACGCGCATGTCGTGAACCTAGTTCACCTTTCTTTTGCTAACTATGCATTTATCTCTACCGAAACACAGTGGTCGAAGGCATAGAATAGTGTGGTCGAAACACTATGATCAAAATAAAGTGGTCGAAACATAGTCGTCGAAATAATATGGTCGAAGCCATAGACTAGTGTGGTTGAAACACTGTGGTCGAAGCCATAGACCAGTGTGGCTGGAACACTGTGATCGATATAAAGTGGTCAAATCACTGTGGTCGAAGCCATAGACCAGTGTGGTCAGAACACTGTGATCGAAAGAAGTAGTCGAAACACAGTGGTCGAAGAATAGTGGTCAGATCCATAGACCGCCAGGTGAAATACCTTGGTCAAAGTCAGTAGACCAAAGGCGAAGATGTAGACCAAAGGTGTGTCGAGGATCGATAAACACCGCTAATTAACATTAATTGGTTTTGATTTAGCAGTTACAAGTGGTTTAATATGTGCTTTATTATGCAGTTACTAGAGAGTAATTGTCTCAACCTGAAAAAGGATCTGGAGACGTCCAGACCTGAAATGACAATTGACTTCCTTTTTCTTCTTCCACTCTGTTCTCCTATGCTAGAGGGTTATGCTGTTGAACCAAGTCGTCCCTTCTCCTCAGCGTGTACCGATAAAGAGGGTGAGCAGGTATCTCTGAACCATTGTCGCAACTTCACCTGCACGAGGCGGCACTAAGGTTTCTAGGTAGCGCATTTGCGCGACCGCTCGTTGTGTTGCTACATCTACGATCTGCACTACTTCATGTCTGCGTTGCTTTCTGTTCTTCATCAAGTCTTATTGTAAGTTGGTTGTACAACCAGAATACTCTTTTATAATCCTATTATTGTGTATTTTCATAAGTGCAATGAGTTGACTACTGTTAGTATCGCTATATGCATCTCTAGTTTTATGTGATCTTTGCCTCATAATAAAATCTAGAATGAAAATTGACGAGGATAATCATTATTTTATTATATATCGATAATTCATATTATGGATTATAATGACGTCATATAACTCTTGAGTATACCCCTTAATATTCATAAGGGAGAAGCTGGAAGTCGTAAGTTCTCCTACAACCACCCTGCAGTCTTGGGTCTTCCAACGACTACCCTACAGTCATAAGCCCTTCTACGACTATCCCATGATCGTAAGCTCTACTACGATCGATCTGTGGTTGTAGGCTCTCCTCGACCACTACCTAGTCGTAAGCTCTTCTCGACCGAGTCCTCGATCGACAAGACTCACGAGACATGTGGGCCTAGTCGATCGGGGAATCTCATGTACCGTATCCAGGATATGAGCAATCAATTCTGCCGTTATTCCTGAAATAACAAAGACGACTTAACTCCTGTTATGGTGATAATTGCACGGCAGCGTGGGAGCGTTACAACTCCGTAATAACCTCCCAGCGGCTCCACGATCAGTGCGTTAATGTGACTTTTATCTTGAAGATCAGCGGCGCACCGGGGGCGATATAAAGGAAAGGATCATCGAGAAGAGGGAGAGGCGAAAAGAAGATTAGAAGGACAATACTCTAGTCTCGATTCCATCTTGTAATCTAGTATACTCAATACATACACACAGGAGTAGGGTTGTTATTCTCTAGGAAAAGGCCCAAACCTGTATAAAAATCACCGTGTCTCCATCTCTGTGTGATTTTGAGCCTAGAGGAACCCCTAATCAAATAATCTTTGCGTAAGTTCGGTTCTAAAACTTGAACACATTCAGATCCCGATCGATACCTATGACAAGTGGATTTATGTACTTTGTGGGTCACTTACTTTAAGTGGCTCGAGGGTGAGGTGGTCTGAAATCTCCTAACGGAGAGACCTTAAAGTATGCCATACGATTAAACTTTCAAGCCACTAACAACGTGGCGAGAATCTGAAGGTTTACTAGCGGCATACGAGTCTGAAGCACTTCGTGATTCGACGACTACTTGTGAGGGGAGACTCTCAACTAGTCATGAATCAAGTCGAAAAAGAGTACCAGTGCTCTAATCCGACCATGTCTCGGTACTTATCGGAGGTTCAAAAGCTTGAAAAGCATTTTTTCGGTTTCGATGTACAATTTATCCCTCGAAAGGATAATTTCCTCGCAGACCAGCTTGCTCGGATAGCTTATTCCCGATCACAAGTGCCAAAAAGGGGTCTTCTTGGAGCAACTCCAAAAGCCGTCTCTGGTGGACACACCAGAGACATCTCCTATTGAGACAACATCTCTAGATTACGAGGACACTTGGATGGATCCCATCTACAAGTATCTTTAGACGGGTTCCGTACCCGATGATAATCTCGAAGCAGATCGTTTATCCCAAAAGGCCAAAATGTATACTTTGGTCGAAGGAGTCCTCTATAAACGAGGTACTCAAGGGGTACTCATACGATGTATACCACAGAGAGAAGGACTAAACCTCCTTCACGACATAAACAAGGGCATCTGTGGAACTCATGCTTCCTAAGAACGTTGGTCAAAAAAGCCTTTCGATAGGGATTTTACTAGCCAACAGCCCTCTACGATGCCAAAGAGTTGGTTAAGAAATGTGTACAATGCCAGTTCATAGCAGGCAAATACACCAACCAGCTCAGGCATTACAAACAATCCTTTATCTTGGCCTTTTGCAACACAGGGTCTCAACATCCTAGGACCGTTCCCAAGGGCTCCGGGAGGCTTGAGTTCCTTTTTGTGGCTATTGATCGTTCACAAAATGGATCGAAGCGAAACATGTTGGATAATAACAACTTGTGACTTGGTATTGAGGAAAATTCAATCGATCTAATCGAACAAGCTTTCCCCAAGTGGGAAGGTCCTTACATAGTGGTCGAAGTTATGCGACCGTGTTTAGTCTGACCGGCAATGGAAGGCGGCGAATTCTCTCAAATTCTTGGAATATCGACCAGTTACACAAATTCTACGTGTAAACGACCAACCGTTCAATAAAGCATTAGGTTCTTTCTATCTTTATTGTATTACTTCGAGTAGCGCTTTGACAATTCTTTCAACCATACCCTGGTCAAAGGTCCGCCCTCGACCAGTTACTAAGCCGTGCACACTTCCACGATAATGCACTGGTCGTAAGACATTCGACGACCAGTACCTAGTTCATCTTTACACTGGTCGAAAGGATGTTAATGTCACCTAGTCAAAGCATTTCCTCTCTGCACGTGGTCCCGCCCACTAGAAGGAACTTCCTAGAGTCGACTCGTTCCCCCCTTTTTACCAACACAAAGAGCTTGGGTTCGAAACATGGTTGAAATAATGTCAAGCCAACTCTTAGTACCTTAGTTTATTTCTTCATCCATCTTTTTGAAAAATAAATTAAGCAGAGTACACTTTCCAAATTTGCTCGACTACTTTCGATAAACTCGGTTTGTTTTAAGCGGTGGGAGGAAGTTGCAACACCTAGTCGAAGACTTTCCTCTCTGCGTGGTCACCGCCCACTAGAAGGAACTTCCTAGCATCGTTACATTTCTAACTCTTGCTACCAGAGCGAATATACTGTGTGCATTGAGATAAGTTGGACAAATTTTTTAAGGAACTCCAGACGTTTATCTAACTCAAGTTGACCGTTCTTGATTTGATTAATCTGGTCGGAGATGGTAACATCACCTAGTCGAAACCTTTCCTCTCTGCACGTGGTCCTGCCCACTAGAAGGACCTTCCTAGTGTCGACTCGTTCCTACTCTTACGACCAGTGCAAGATTATCGTGATCGAAAAACTACAAATTAGCTAAACCTCTCTCTTTTTCAGAAAACCCATTAAACACTATTTACTCAGTTTATCTAAATAAACCAAGCAAATAGTCGGGGGCTAGGATAAAGTTATTAACTTGACTTCAATTCTTAGTCTTGCTCTTTTCCTATTCATTATCTTATGAGTTACTAACTACTCGATAAGATGATTTTCAGGAAGAAGGAAGGATTATATATCAACATCAACAAAAAATTTGTCTTTACAGAATGCATGACTACTCGGAGGAGAAGGCGACTTGCATACCCTTAAGTGACTAACTCGTGATCGGCTACATTGTCTCTATTAATCGCTTCCACTTCGCTTCGGGCGGTGAAGTCATCTCGACAAGTCTGCAGATTAAGGGTGGGATCATGAGATTTAAGTTTTCTCGACAAATCTTATTCCTCTTGGATCGCATCCTTTATCGAGTCGAATTGGTTAGCTCTCGGTAGTCACCAACTCTTGCAAAGTTCCGACTTGTTCACCAATGGCACTTTCGATTGGGCAAACAGCGTGTAAATCACGAGGAGTAATCCCTCTCGCATGAAGCCCACTGAGTACATTGTTGAGAGTGAAATATTGTTTTGAAGATTGATCTTCAAAGCCTTCATTTCCTCGATTGCGAAGTCGAAGCCTCATGAAGTCGTTTTACTTGTACTACTTGTTACGAGAAGAATAAGGTCGACCAAATAAAATGACCTCGAGAGGAAAACACAACCAATTGCGGTAAAGATTTGCTTACCAACTAGTTGAGAATCTAATTTCTTGACTTGGCGGTGTCCTTAAGGTAACGTTGCTCCCCGCGTCGGACCTCTTAGTCTTTATGCGAAGAGAATGAGATTGAAAAAAGAAAAGGAGGTCGGCGGTCTTAAGTTCAAGACTTACCGCTTAGTCGTCCCTACAACTTTTGGTTTGCAGAGTTTGCCTCCTAAAGCTTCTTCCGGAGGTCTTCAATCTCCTCCCTTAGCTTTTTATTCTCGGCTCTCTCAAAGTCGAGAGAATCAGCTAAGGACTTCTCGTCACTCTTGAGACTGAAAAGGGATAGGGTAGACATCAGCATAATTCCTGGTCATAATTTCTTCTGTGACCAGCTCCTTGTCGTAAGTCTTTCTACGACAATATCCTAGTCGTAAGTTCTTCTATGACAATATCCTGGTCGTAAGTTCCTTGTCGTAAGTATTTCTACGACGAACCACGATAAATAAGTCCTCCTCGACCCGATTACCTAGTCGTAAGATCTTCTATGACAAACCCCCGCAAGTACAGTGTATGTGGTCAAAACATGAAAGGCTACAAAAAGCAGTTACTTACAACCTCTCTGCCTGCTCACAGAGTAGCGCTTTGTCTTGTCGTGGTGGACAAGTTGCTGTTATATTCAAAGAATAGTGACAATTTGTTCCAAATAAGTGTTACGCACAAAGAAAGACAATAAGAAGCGCGAAAAAGTGTAGATGTAAATACCAAATTTCAGGTACTTACATTCATAGCTGTCCGAGCGAACGAAGATACCACCCTCGTAGAGTCCCTCAGTTCGTCAATCTCGTCAACTCGGTTCCACCAAACCCTTTCGAGACGCTCGTCATCGAAGGCACCCCCTCTGTTAGGAATGTCCTTAGGGTGAGGGACACGATCACGAGATCTGAACGCACGGGAGCCCACAATAGTGGCAGGAGCGAAGAACCCGAAGGTACGGTCGACGAGCTCAAACTCTTCTTCTCCTTCGGAGGTGGTGACACCAGTAGCTTGGCCTTAGGAGCTGGGAGGATCAACCGCAGCAACCTCCTTCCCAGCACGGTGAATTGATGTTTCACCCCCATGGCCGGATGTGTCCACCGCTACCAACTTCACCCCTGCATCTACAACCACCCCCAGTGATCATAGCCGCCTCTGACCCTATGACCACTCCAGTAGTCGTGGCCGAGTCAGCAACAACGACACCCTCCACCGTTTGGATGGTGGTTGACTCTTCGACCACCGCCACTACTGTAGTGGATTCCTTGGCAGAAACGTCCTTAATGATAAAAGGAGCCAAGCTAAGATGTTAAAAAGGGAAAACATGATCAAGTGGTAAAAAGCAAAAGGTAAATGTTGTTCTTACACTTTTGTCTCTTTTACGTATCTTCGAGTGTTGGATTTGGTCTTAAGTTTAGAAACAACCCTCCCTAAGGAACGTTTCTTCGACTTTTTCTCAACCACGTCTGGTCGAGACTCAAGTTGAGGAACAGTCACAACCACGTCTGATCGTGGAGTTTGATCGAGCACCGTTGATCCTTGAGCCTCTTGGCTCTTCGGTTGGCCGAGTCCTGTCTCGACCACCTCAACAGCGGCACTGTCCTCGACCACGGGCACTGCTGGCGTAGTAGACTCCTTCACAAAAGACATGAAACTCTTCCAGTTCTCCTTTTCTAATCGCTTGATAAAGCCACGAGAGGTAGAAATTGCGAAGGTTTTACTGTCATAATAGAAGGGTACCTTGGTCTTGGGGGCCTTGGGTTTGAATACTTGATTATTCTGCGCGATTGCTTCCTCTCTGACAATTATTTCATGACAAGATTAGCCAAAGGTGCAGACGGAGTAGCAGAGCTCGAGCTTACACCGCCCTCATCAACAGCTTGCGCGAGCCTCCTCCCCTGGTCTGAGGAGCATTTGCTTGCCCAACAGCAGGGCTTGAGCTCGAGCCTCCCTTGTCGGCGGCCTTAACAAGCCGTCGTCTCTTAGCTGGGGGAGAAACAAACTGCTCTACGGCTGCACCAACAACCATCAGTTTGACTTCTTCGTCGTCCTGACGGTCCTCCTTGCCTACTTTCTGCAGAAATCAGAAAAAGAGATATTATAAAGCCGTTGTAAGTTCTTCTACAACTATCACCATGTTGTAAGCCTTTCTATGACAACCCCCTGGTCGTAAGTTTTTCTACGACCAGAACCTGATCGTAAGCCTTCCTATGATCAGTACCCAGTCATAAGTTCTTCTATGACTATAAAGTTCTAAAGACGAAATCGACTCTTGATTACCTTTAGGCGCTCCACCTTGTCCTCTGGAGACAAGTTAGCTAGAATTGGAGGCGCCACAACATGGGCTGGGATCTTCTCACAGATGAGCTTGACCCGAGCATCAATCTCCTCTAGTGAGAGGTCTGCAGGGGTAAGAGAACCTTCAGTAAGCCTAATTTAAAACTAACAGAAAGAAGGCTAAAGCTCAAGGTTTACTTACCCTCCGCGTAGTCCCTCATAGGGTCCGTCGGGCCCGAGTACCTCCACATCTAATGAGCCCTCTTCTTTAGAGAGCTGATGTGGCGCGTGATGAAATCCTTCACCAAGTGCCATCCGGTAAGCCCCTCTTCCTTCAAGTCTACAATAGCTTGAATGAAAGGGGCGATCCGGCCAAGATCCTTGGGAATCAAATCCCAAGCGGGAACCTTCTCGGCAGGCTTCCCGGCGAAAGAGAGGATGTCCTCATTGGTGATCTCCCAATAAAACCACCTCTTCTTCCACCTCGGCTACGACGACTGGGTAAACATCTGAATGTACTCCCTCGACTTCTCGTCGTGGAGCTTCAGACTACAACTACCGGCGATTCCGCTTAATCAGTCATTAGTAGTAATCTTGAAAAACTCCAGATTTGCTTTAATCCTAGGTTCAACCTCCTGCAATTACACGAGCACCCCAACATTGTGATAGAATTGGGGACAAGGTTCACCAACTCCACTTGGAAATATTCGAGTACCAATGTGAGAAAAGGATGAGCTGTGTCGAAGACCACACTCACAGAATGCTTGGAAGACAGGGATTTGCCCAATCTCCTCCGACGGCCAATGCTGCCCGACAGCCTCAATCCACCGCACAAATTCCATCTTCGGAATCTTCTCAGAGTCGACCAAAGCTCTGATTGTTGTCGCATCCATCTCTGATTCGGCCCACTGGGAAGCGGCTCCGGCCATTTCTCATAAAAGTCAAAGATTTGGATGTGGAAAGATTGAAGAAGAAAGCTTGATTTGGTCAGCGGCAGAGAACTCGGGAGTTCGAACGGCAAGAACAATTTGGGGGAAGGTAAAGGACCTTATCCTCACCCACGGTGAAGATTTATAACCGCACACCTGAAGTCCAAAAGACGCTGCTACTAGCGGTTGCTAGCGCCTCGAACCGCTGCTCCAACAGACAAGGGTAAGGGAATCGATTGGGACTCTTAAATTTGTCTGCTCGAGGAAGTCAGGTCTGTTTTTACACCTCAAGCGAAATTAACTCCTTGACCAAGTCTTTTTCTAGTCAAACGCAACTTGTTGGAAAGATCACCTTCGACCACAATCTGCGACCACTCGGTGACCATTAGATCTCCCACGACCACCTTGTAAGTCGCAAGATTATTTCACAACTTTCTTGACCAAGTAAATTTCTGGTCAAATGAAACACCAGTCGAAGAGTTCTTCCTTCGACCATTTCCCTACAACCACTTACTGGTCGTAAGACCATCTACTGCTCCTTTTCCAAGTAAGTTATTTTCGCTTAAGCTGGGGGGGCTAGATGATGAGGATATAACAATCCTTATTTTATTATATATCTATAATTCAGATTATAGATAATAATGACGTCATATAACTCTTGTGTATACCCCTTAATATTCATAAGGGAGAAGCTGGAAGTCATAAGTTCTCCTACGACCACCCTGTAGTCATGGGTGAACTACCCCATAGTCGTAAGCCCTTCTACGACTATCCCGTGATTGTAAGCTCTACTACGATTGATCTGTGGTTGTAGGCTCTCCTACGACCACCACCTAGTCGTAAGCTCTTCTGCGACCAGTCCTCAGTCGACAAGACTCATAGACATGTGGGCCTAGTCGATCAGGGAATCTCACGTACCGTATCCAAGGATATGAGCAATCAATTACGCTATTATTCCCTGAAATAACAGCACGACTTAACTCCCTGTTATGGTGATAATTGCCTGGCAACGTGGAAACGTTACAACTCCCGTAATAACCTCCGGTAACGGCTCCACGATCTGGTGTGTTGATGTGACTTTTATACTGAAGATCCAACGGCGCACCTCGGGGACAGTATAAAAGGCAAGGATCATCACGAAGAGGGGAGAGGTGAAAGAAGATTAGAAGGACAATACTCTAGTCTCTGATTCCATCTTGTAATCCAGTATACTCAATACATACACACAGGAGTAGGGCTGTTATTCTCCCAGGAGAAGGCCCGAACCTGTATAAAAATCTCTATGTCTCCATCTCTGTGTGATTTTGAGCCTAGAGGAACCCCCGAATCAAATAATATTTACGTAAGTTCGGTTCTAAAACACCGACAAAAATATTGTTCACATTTCTAGCAGTTTTAACAAGCTTTTCAGAAAACTAGTCATTTAGGGAATCTTTTCAATATACCCCTAGGGATTTTCTAAACATTTTGGTGTCCCTCACTTTCATCAACTGAACCTCTCCTAGCTACATGTGAGTTTATGGACAATTGGTTGAAGCAACTGATTAAAAACAATATACAATAATGAGTGTCTTACCGTATCTTTATATTCACAGTTCATTCTGATCGTAACTGCTAGCTCGATTAATGAGGAACTGTTCTATCATGTGGTTGTTCAGGTATATGCTTCTGTGGATATCATGGGGATATGCTCATGATCCTATGATGATGTTACAATTGGCAATGGCATTATTGGTTTGTCGAAACACGTGTTTTCGTCGAAGTTTGGAATGCTGTCAGGTCAGGTGTGGTCAGACCGGCCTTGGGCGCGCAATCGAGACCGGGCGATGGTCGACCAAACTAGAACGGCGGTCGGATCCGTCAATGATTAGGCCAGCCATTGAATGGCGGTCGGCCGATTTTCTTCTTGTTCATAGGCCAAAAGTGGTGATGAGTGTTGGGTTAGGTCAAGTTCATGGGTTTCATGGCATATGTGTTGCATGATGCATGTTTTGACTAACATGGGTCAAGTTGTGAAGAACTTGTTCCCGGAATCGATTTCTTTGTCTATTGTTGTGCAGGTTGTTTGGAGGTCAATGATGGTCAACGGCGAGGATGATCGGGACTAAGCTTGGAGAGTTGAGGTCCAGAACGATCGGGGATGCCGGGTGAAGTCAATGGATTCAAGCATGGCGCAAGAGGGACAAAGGTGATCGAATGGGCACTTCGGTGCGACGGGTTGGATCAAGCGGCGCGAGGATCGGTGTAAGTGCCATGGTGGTTTTGGTGGGAGCCGAATGGGAGAGACTTGCTGATATGATCGGAGCCGCTGGATCAACCTACACGTGGCGAAGCATGGAAGTGCTTCACGAAGATGGGACTCGGTCTTTGCAAAAAGATCGAGAAGGGGTATTTTGGTAATTTTACCAAATACCACCTTGGTGACCTTTTGCTAACCCGCGGCGCAAGACGGTGCGTGGAGAAGCAGATTAGGTCAAAAGGAGATGAAGACGGTGCTTTAAAATACGTGCGTGTGTGACCTGTTTGTGTGTGGGCCTTAACGGGAACCCATTAGGGTTTAATCTTCTAGAAGGTCTAGGCCTCCACTATAAATAGAGGAGGGAGGTGGCTGCACCTCTCTTCAACCCTTTCATTGTACTGAAAGCCCTAGTTTTGCTTTTGTGCTTAGGGAGAAGATAGTTGGAGGTTAGGGTTCTAGAGAGTTGGATTTGATTTCATGCTCATGTATTGAGTCTTCGTCCTCCATTGATGGAGTGGCTGTAAACTAATACCATATCAAATCAATCCAAGGAAAGTTTCTCAAAGATGTGTCTCTTTGCTTTCCTTCTCTCTATTTGGTGATTTTGAGTCTTTCTTTGATCCATGAGTTTTTGCTTGGTTTCTTGCCTTGATCTAACTTGCTGTGACATGTGGAAACCCATCTAGGATCATCTTGATCATCAATCACCCCCGAGCAAGTCTCTAGATCATTTTTCGTTTTTGACTTGTTTTGGAGCCACCTTCGTTCAAACTGAAAAAGATAGGAACTTTGGAATAGATCTTTGTGATCCTTGATTGGAATAGGTTCCTAATATCTTTCAGAAGGTGTGTCTCAAGTTTCGTGGAGTTTGGATGCATACATCAAAAGTTAGACCGATTTGAGTTTTAGTCTTGGTTGTTTCCTTCGTTACTGCGTCGGTGCGATCGAGACCGCCCTTCAACGCCGGTCGGTAGGGCTGCGGTCAGACCACGGTTTACACGCCGGTCAGACCGCCCGTCGGTCCGACCACGCAATCAACGCCGACCTGACCGCCCCTCTAGGGTTTGAGCTCCGTGCTGGTCTTTTGCTTTGGGGGTTTGGGTTTGGATTCAATACAAGTCTTCCGCTGTACTTGTAGATTGATCTTCATAGCTTCCATGCTACTGAAGTGAAATTGGTGTTAAATCCTTTCAAAGTGAAAAAGTGAGCGTGCTCCTATTCACCCCACTACTACAAAAATACTAATACTAGACGCCTGATCACAGATGGTTCATCGAAACCGCTCGTATTAACCTAATCTCGAGCGGTTTTGTTTACCCACCGCTCGTGTTATTACTGCGTGCTAAAAACCGTCTGTGAAGAGGTCATATCACAGACGGTTCATATTTAAAACCGTCTATGATATTACCCAATATCACAGACGGTTTTTTGTCAGAACCGTCCGTGATACTTCACAGACGGTTTTAAACACGAACCGTCTGTGATATGACCTCTTCACAGACAGTTTTAAACATGAACCGTCTATGGTATGACCTCTTCACAAACGGTGTTTGTTGAAAACCGTCCGTGATAATTAACTCATCACAGACGGTGCAGTGTACATATATAGCTCCCCAACAAAGTCTTCTTGATCTCCATCTCTAGCGCTACGGTAACCGCGGGAGATCTCCAAGCCCGGTGAGTCCATCGCCACTCCGTGCCCGGTTTGAGTATCGCCTCACCTCACTGAGCCCGCTCGTGTGGTCCATTTCAGCTATTGTTGCCGAGGAGCTTGCCGCCGTCGCCTCTGTTCACCGATCGACGACCAGCCGCCTTGAACCTTCCCCGACTTCATTGACACCTTCCTTGTGATTGAGGTGAACTATTAGAATGCGATGTCACCCTAAGCCCAATTTGAGCTTCAATTCCTACTGTTTTTAATCATTTAGTTAATAAACTAATGAGTCTATGACATGTGGGACCGTAGCTGTGGAATGCAGTACTACCATTTTTCACTTATCAAAGCTGTCAGAAACAAGTTTTCTCTGAAAAAACCAATCGCGGTACTACCGTCGTTAAAACAACGGTATTACTGGAAAAACAGTACTACCGCCTTTAACCCGCGGTAAGAGAGTTTGTCAAAACGTTTCAAGAGCTTCGGAGATGCACGGACGCTCCAAGTGACTTGGCCAATCGGACCTCGCTTCAAAACCGTCGGATTTAGGAGCACTGTAGAAAGTCCGAATGTTCCCTTTGATTTCATCCGTCAGATTTCAATCCAAAGGCTCACAATCCTTTAAGAGTTCGGATGGTCCGAACGTTCCTCTCAATATGAGCCGTCACATCAAGATCTAACGGTTCGAGCAAAACATGCATTCGAACCCAATGACTTGTGGTACTACCGTGCTTCACAACCGGTCATACCGTAGTCCGGTAGTACCGCAAATACAAAGCCGATACTACCGCTTCCCGAGAAAATCCAAAATCCAAAATCCAAACACAAGCCTTCAGGAAATTTCATACCGTCAACAAACACGCGGTTGTACCATCCTGCGGTAGTACCGCGGCCACAACGCCGGTACTACCACAAAACCTGACAAAAACTGTTTTTCGACAGAATTCAAACATATCAGCACCTAAGATCACAAGCATGTTCCAAAGACAATGTATTCACCATTAAACGCCAAGACTAAGTCTTTCTTATTGTCAATGTGTTCATCATCAAATATCATGACCAAAAATCTCTTGGTCTAACACACATTGTGAGGGAGATAAAGATGTGCGGGCCCGTGTTCCTACGTAGCATGTATCCGTTTGAGAGGTTCATGGCAATTCTCAATTCCTATGAACGGAATCGATCTCGGCCGGAGGGCAGCATCGTCGAAGGTTATGCAACCAAAGAGGTCATTGAGTTCTGCGTTGATTACATGGCTTAGGTCGAACCGATAGGTGTGCCTCGATCTCGCCATGAGAGGAGGCTCGAGGGTATCGGGACCATCGAAAGGAAAGCAATCACTCCAGATATGGATGTGTATGCTCAAGCCCATTTCATGGTCTTGCAACACATGATTGAAGTGTTCCCGTATATCGACCAGCACAAGGACGTACTTCGGCAATAGAATCCAGGGCGTCCGGATGTTTGGATCATGAGACAACACAACAGATGGTTCAACCAATGGTTGAAGGAGCGACTCACTAGGAGCTCGTCAAGTGATATGCTGACATGGTTGTCAAAAGGGCCAACATTTACAGTTGTAACATGGCGAGGATACGACATAAATGGGTACACATTCTATCATAAGCTCGGGATATAAAGAGCACTAACGAGCAATGGTGTCATAGATGCATTCGATGCCGATGGGTGAGGAGCTCCTACTATGGGCAAATAGAGGAGATATAGGAGCTCGACTCGTGCTTTTCAAGATCCCCTATTTGGTGCCGTTGGGTCCATCTCCCACGGTGAAGGTCAACAAATGCGGCGTCACTACTGATGGACCTCGAATGTATCGGATACAAAGGCGAACCATTCGTCTTGGCTAACCAAGTTGTTCAAGTCTTCTATGTAACCGACCCGGCAAATAAGAAGCGCCATGTAGTTCTTCATGGAAAAAGGAGGATTGTCGGAGTTGAGAATGTAGTGGGCGAGGAAGAATACAATCAATTTGACGAGTTGCCTCCTTTGGAAATGGCATAAGGGTCGAGGAAGAAGAACGTGATGAAACTAGCTACATCTGCGTCGATCATCATGAAGGGCTAATTTTTAAAGATTAATTGAACAATGTGTGTATATATGCGTTACGATGAATGGTTAATTTTAGTTAATTGATTTGTCTTTGTGAAATGGATGTGATTGTTTCGAAATGAATGTGAATTGGATGTATATACATGTACTTATTGTGTTTTACGCTTTCGTTTGAGAGGGCATGGCTAGCATTTCCTAAGGCTAGCCAATAAATGAACTAGATTAACCAATACAAAATAATATCACAGAGCGGTTTGTAGATCAAAACGTCTGTGATTCAATATCACAGACGGTTCCTTGGTAAAAACCGTCTGTGATACAACATATCACAGACGGTTGTTGGTCAGAACCGTCTGTGATACATCACATATCACAGACAGTTATTAGTCAGAACCGTCTGTGAAACATCACATATCATAGATGGTTTTACTTTAGAACCGTCTGTGTGTCCATCCCTATTTATATTCAAACTCTAGGGTTTGCCCGCACCCACTGAAACGATTAAGTTTCTCAACTCCTCGCTCCCTCCTCCCCCGTGCCCGACGCGACTCCTCCCCCGAGCACGTCGACGCCACCTCCTCCTCGAGCCCGGCACGACTCCTCCCCCCGAGCCCGTCGACACCGTCCTCGACGCCGCCTCCTCCTACAGCTCGGCGCGCCTCCTCCCCCGAGCCCGCCGCGCCTCCTCCCCCGAGCCCGCCGCCTCCTCCCTCCCCGAGGCTGCATGCCTCCCTTCGGCCGCCACCTGCTACTCGTCTTGCTCCTGCTCGTCCTTCTCCTCGGCCTTAAAGGTAACCAATGCCGAAGTTGCCGACCCACGCCCTTTCCTCACTCTTTCTATCAATAATTTGTCATCTTTGTTTTAGGAATTTGTATTTGTTCTAGTCGATTATTCATATGGTATTTGTTTTGATCGATCTTGCTCTGGAATATATTGCAATGTGGTGTGGTGGGCTTGAGATGAATGCTCTGTGATGTCATAATAGTCTTGTACTGAAATTGTTTTGATAATCGGGTTTGAACTTGAGCTCTAATTGGAATGCTTACTCTACATCTGATAGCAATATCAAAATATTAAATCTTAGCTTTATACTGATTTCATTTGTTCACATGATGTTTGTGTTGAGCATATTATTCCTTTTAAATGACATGGAGGATTTACATGTCTATGTCAATTATCCCAATTATTATTAATTGGTGTGTATACCCATACACATAGAGATCGAATCTTTTGATATGTTTATGCGTGTCAGAACTTCTATTTCTTGTGAAGATGTCTTCCGCTCATTCTTCGTCATCGCCGCCTCATGTGTCTGATGATGCACCATCCTCTGGAATATCCAACCACGGTAGAAGAAGAGGAATATCGAAAAGGCCCGTGGGCCGATATACCATCACGGAGGTCGATCAGTCTGGGACCCCTATCAATCCTCGCCGAGCAGCGTCCGCATTCCGGAAAACGGTCAGAATAGTTGCACGGCAACGGGTCAATGTCACCTACGATTCGTGGAAGGAGTTGCCGAAAGAACTGAAAGCTGCGCTGCTGACAGATATTCTCAAATCATTCGAGATCCCGAAACAACACCTGGACTCCGTGTGACGACACGCGTTGTGTAACGTCCCAAAATTTGGCTTTTCAAAAATCTTTTAAGTAGTTTAGTTCACTGGAAAATTTCACCAATTTTATTTGATTTAATAAAGCTTAACTGGGAATTTCCTAAATAAAAAATATTTAATTTGACTAATCTAAACATCAATTAACTAAAAAAAACCGGTGTTATTTTGTTTTCTTGTGTTCCAAGGAATTTTCTGGTATTTTCTAAGATTTTTCTGGATTTGATTGCTATTTTATTTGGCCTCCTTGATTTTTGGGATTTTCTTTAATTCCAAAAATCTGTCTTTTCTCTCTCCTGCCCACGTGCTACAGTATTGCGCAAATACTGTTCATGTATCTCAACCAAACTCCTTCCCAGCTGATCGGTTGCAGCCGAGAGTCTCGTTTCCGTATCCGTATCCAAACCAAATATTCTAAATTCCATATCTTCCTCTACGGTGTGTATAAAAGCGAACTGTTTGCGCCTACACGTCCGTCTTGATCTTCTCTTTTAATCCCCTAAATTGGTTTCCTTCAAACCAATCTATTTTCGTTGCCATCTGCAGAATACCGAGCTCTACCCAAAAGGCTTCTCCAGCGAGTTGCGTTTTCATCCGACGTCCGCCGGCCGAACCGTCTGCGACGTTGGCTTCGCGTCATCGTCCTCTACGTCATGGTTCCATCTACTTCACTCAAAGATCGCCGGAACGTCTGTGGATACTATGTTTGCCACAACATGGAACTACTCATCGGTTCCGTGATCACCAATGATCCTTAGGTTTGTCAATCTTGCAACAATTATTTCATATATACTTACCAATTTATATAAGCACGAATTTAATCTTCCTATCGACAGGTTGCGACCATCGCTGAAACTGCGTTGGAACAGAGCGAGCTCATAAAAGTTCGATCACACCTTGTGTCATTCCTAAACAGTCAGGTCATAAATCCAGATGGGAGTTTCCACAGTGTAGATTGAACTTGATTGGGATAGATTGAACTTAATGGTACATGTGTGTAAATTAATGTACATTAATGGTTAATTTTAGTTAATTGATTTGTGAATTGGATGTGCTTGTTTCTGAAATAAATGCAAATTTGATGTGCTTCTGAAATGAATCTGAATTGGATGTGCTGTTTGGAGGGCATGGCTAGCATTTCTGAGACTAGCCAATAAGCGAAAATAGATTTAGCAATGCAAAAGAATATCACGAGATGGTTTGTAGATGAAACCGTCTGTGATAGTCGACAATCATAGACGGTTTGTAGATGAAACCGTGCGTGATAGTCGAAAATCACAGAGCGGTTTGTAGATGAAATAAATGCGTGATAGTCCACTATCACGAGCGGTTTCATCTACAAACCGTCTGTGATTTTCGACTATCATAGACGGTTTCATCTACAAACCGTCTGTGAACTATTACAGACGGTTTCATCTACAAACCATCTGTGATTTTCGACTATCACAGACGGTTTCATCTACAAACCATCTGTGATTGTCAACTATCACAGACGGCTTTGAGTTAATAACCGTCTGTGATATTATGTATTACAGACAGTTCAAAAACCGTCTGTGATGACCTATGTCATTACTGACCCATAAACTCAGACGGCTCACGAAACCATCTGAGATGACGTTTTTGAACTATCTGTGAAGGCCTTTTCTATAGTAGTGCCCCCTCCTCTAGTCGTCTTTCCGGTCCAACAGCTTCCTATACATTCTCCTTACAGTTCTAGAGAAATTAGATTTGTAGGATGTCTTGTTACTTGCCTACTCCCCTTGAACTGTAGAGGGTGCAATACTCGTTTTTGAAGCAATTAGTGTTGGAATTTTGGTCTTGGCCCATACAATATTTCAATTAAATCCTAGGAAAATCCCAAAGACCCACTCATGCATGGTGGAAGGTGGAAAGTTTAGTACTATATTGCTAGTCTAGGTGAGAGGAGACCAACATATAAGGTGGAGTTGGTCTTACCTAGTTGAAGCAAACAAAAGGAGAATACGCGCGCGCGCTCGCTCGCCTCACCACGCCACGCCACGCCATCACCCACCCACACGCGATGTGCGCATGAATAGTCCGACGATTTCGTGTCCGGCTAGCTGTGGAGCTGTAGCTTCTTTTTGCACCTCATAACCATGCACACTGATTAGAAACTGAAAACTCAATACACTGTTTCAATTGGCTTTTTTGGCACGCCTTAATCGCGGTTAAAACAGTGTAATGTCATTTATGACGGCAATTTCTAATCAACATTATAGCGGCAATTTCTTCTGCTGACTCTGGCCCTATAAAAAGGAGACCTCTCCTCTCAGATCAGATACAACCAGAATAGAGAGAGGCTCTCAGAATAGACAAACTCAGTTTTGTGTTGTTGCCCGGTTCCTTGTTGCTGTGCTACCTGGCTACTCCATTCCTTCGTCGGCGTGCACCGACGTGGGGAGAGCAGTGTCTTCGAAGCCGTCGTCCCACGCGATCTTGCACGGGTTGGGGCGAATTAGGTTTTTGGAAAGCGTTTGCACGACTGCTCACTACTTCCTTCTCTACGTGTCATCTTCTTCGGATCAGACTCTACCGTGACCTTTGTTGGAGCGATCCTCTGTAAGTTGCGGTGATAACATTTCATATGGCTAGGCTTTGTTTCATATATATTTGTTATATGATGATGTTGATGCCTACTACTATTAGTAGCATATTTGTTTTAGGCTTTTTCTTGTTAATGCACATACATGAGATAGATGTATTTGAGTTGATGATCATGTTACTATTCATAGTCCCAAATATGCCTAGTACATATGCTGTTGTCGATTCAATTATTGTTTTAGGAATTATAACAATCACAAAAGTGCGCATATCTCTAACAATCCAAAAACATGATAGGCACTTTATAATGGTTGATTTTGTCGAGGCAATGAAACCGGAGAAATTCATTGGTGTGAAATTTCAAGAGATGGCAGACAAGGGTCAAATTGTGGCTCTCGGCTATAAATGTATTTTGGGTCATGATACCAGGTCCTATAGGACCTTGTACTGCTGCACAACAAATAGGGTACGACACGGCTATGACAATACTTGTTGGGTGCATTCTAAGTGTGTTGTTCAACCAGCTATATGATGTGTATATGCACATGAAGAACGCTATGGATCTGTGGTATGCACTCGAACATAAGTTCACTACTTAAGATGCTGGACATGAACTATATGTCGTGTAGCAATATTATGATTACAAAATGGTTGATAACCATTCTGTAGTTGAGCAGGCTCATGAACTACAATTCGTTATGAGGGAACTCGCCCACCTTCGTTGTCAATTGCCTGACAAATTTGTGGCTGGAGGAATTATTGCCAAATTACCTCCAACCGGGAGGAATTTTTCCACAGCTCTGAAACAAAAGAGGCAAAACATTTCCGTTGAGGATCTGGTTGCTAGTCTTGATGTTAAAGAGAAGGCTCAGGCAAAGGATGTGGCCTCCTTAAGTAGGGGAGGGGGAGCCGCACATAGCTAAGAAATAACAGGATGGTGCTATTCATAGACTATTCATGGAGGTGGCACTATTCACATGAACAGTATGGGCTCCCTTAGGTGGCCGGCCAGCGTATGGGCCAATTCCAGTACGATTACAAGGCCCAAATAGGTGACGCAGCACCTTATTTTGATGATTGTGGTGTGTCCATAATGAATTTGAAGTTAATTCTAGATCCATTAGAAAGGTCTCGGAATAAGCTTTCCAACAAGACCAAGAACACCTGAATCGGACTCCGTTTGCAAAAGTTATGGCCTTATTACTATGGGCCAGTTGGGCTGTCCCAGTGCCAGATTGTTTTCGTGATTCCGATGTGCACAAAAGGAATTTGGAGGTGGGGCTAGATCCATTGGAAATACGATGAGATAAGCTTTTAATTAAGTTCTCGTGGACCTCCAGCGGACTCCGTATGTGAAAGTTATGCTCATTTGAAGTCGAGACTGTCTCCGGAGGCCGAATTGGATTCCAAAAGATGTCCAACTTAATCTCTTGCTAGGCTTGTACAAAAAGTGACATGATGCTGCACAAATATACATTTTCATCATTAGGTAGCATCATATAGTTCATATACCTAAAAACGAGCTCACCTGATAATTTAAGTGAAGTGTACGAGTTCTTGTAATTAGAACATTAAGCATAGCAAATATGGTTGTATTCTTAGGGGTCATGTCCTCATCATCCTCCCCTTCTTGAAAACAAAGCCATCCTCGGCTTTTGATAAGCTGAAAATAGGGTAACAAAGAAGCCAAGGTGTATACATGGTATATTTATATGTCATCCGTTTTAACGGTTCTTCGTTGTTGCACAATTAATGTTATAAAACTGTAGCGATCATAAAAGCTCATTGTATTATCACCCCAAGAATAATCATATAAGTTAGTGAGCAAAACAAAATTTCTCACACAGCAATTATTGCAATTAGTTTTGCAAATGTAAGTGAAGCATTTGTGCAATTCAAATCTCTAAAGTTGTAAACTTGCAGTGGTAGCACATATGAGAAAATCTACAACTTTTGGAATCAAATAAAGTTCATCCATATAATCAGATTACAATCGAGCAATAGCAAATTCATCTAACAAGGGTGAAAAGATGTGTAAGTTCTTCCATACTTCAACATCATCATGCAGATTGTCAATACTAAATGGTGCAATAAGAGATGAACACATAGGCATTAGATGATCACTAAGTTTTAATTTTGTCTCATAATGAACAAGATTCGGTACACAGTAATTGTTGTTCAAAACAGCAAGCTTCAATTCTTCCATATGATCACAAGTTATGCATATTCGATAAACAAGAAAATGATTGTCTACACCATAATCTCCAATCAAATTAAATTTATATCCAGGGGTGTAGGCACTAGACAAGGATTTCGAACATGCGATTTCAGAAACTTTCTCCATAGCATGTGACAATTTCATAGGTGAATCCAACATAATGTAACATAAAGAATCAGCAGGAGAAATTCTAGTCAAAACTTCTTTATGTTTAACCAATTCCACATGATCATTAGATGTGATTAACTCATCACATGAAACACTCAAAATAGCAGGCAATTCAATTATTTTATCACATGGTGCACTCAAGTCAATGCAGTCTGAATTCTCTACTTGAAACATGTGCATATCAGAATTGTTTTCCACTAATTTTTGCTCTAAAATAGCATGAACAGTGAAAAATTGTAATTCGTCACAAACATACTCACCTTGAGTGATGATAGCACCATGATCTTTACCTTTTTAGCTCTCCTCAGATGATGTAGGTGCATCCATCTCCTCATCTTCCTTCTCAACCAATGGAGCCAGTGTCTCAATCAGCTCATTCTCGTCTTCGATATGGTTCTCAACTTCTTACAAGTTGTTAGTCACAGAAATAGACACAAACATAGGTTTGTTCTCATGTTTCCTATCATCAAGCATTCTCAATTTCTCCTCAATCTGACTTTCAACCTTACAGGCAAGTATAAACAAATGAGGGAGAGAACCATATTCTTTGTGAACAAGAAGATCCTGAATTAGTTGATTAAGCCCACTTAAGAATCTAATCTCTGTAGCTTCAGCATGTTCCTCTAAGCCGCAATGCAACAAACGAGTTTTCAATTCATAATAGTATTCCCTTACAGTTCTATGACCTTGTTTGAAACATTGTAATATAGCTAACAAATAATCAACATGATATTTAGGAACAAATTCATCTCTCAAAAGTTTCTTTAAAGCATGCCATGATTGAGGTACTCTTCCGTGTCTACGTAAGTACTTCCACCAAAGTATAGCATCCTCAACAAAAACACTAGTGGCAGCTCTAATCGTTTGCCTATCAGACCATTCATAATATTCAAATTCTTTGTCTAAAGCTATCTCCCAGTCAACATAGGCATCGAGGATCAAATTTACCGCAAAAGGATGGCACGTGAGTTTAGTTTTACGTAAGTACTATCACGATCATATACCTCCGTGGTGGATGATCTTGTCTCAAGCGTGCATTTTCCTCACGGACTTTCTTGCGCTCCCGTTCAATGGCTCGAAGAAGACGTGGATCTAGCTGAAAATCATCCCGTGAACCTACCATAGTTAGTAGAAAATAAGGAAACAAAACACAAGTATATGTTCCTATCAACTACTAGGATGTGGAGTTTATCAAGTCACACACGCTCAAGCTCTTACCAAGCTCTTGCAAGTTCTTACCAATGCAAACAGATGGTGCAACCGGTGGCTGGTTCGTGATAAACTTGACTCAAGTGATGAGTAGAGCGATTGCAAGGGTCGGTTCGACGTGATCTGCTCAGTTAGTAGAAAGTGGAGCTTGGACAGACTTAATATTAGGTAGCAAAGGGAACAATCAGTTAATTTCAGAAATTGCACATAATTGAATTATAGTTTGTATCTAGCACTTAGCCTATGTTGCTGATCAACCAAGGATGGATGAAGGCTAAAACAAGTGTATAACAATGTATAGGAGTGGTAGACACAGGATAATTCAATAGAATGCAATTTGGAGTGAATAGCACAATTCTTAACCCAACACTGAAAACTATGGTTTTCTATCCACTGGACAGTACATCGGTATTTAGCCCGTAAGTTTTTGTCAGATGCCTCTTTTTCAATGATTCTTTTTTCTCTATTTCCTAACGGCTTTTTCCACACTTTTTATTTTGGGACCACTTTCTGAATACCGACTGAAAAAAAATTGCACAAAAATCACAAGTGCAAACAGTTTCAGATTCAAACAGAAAACTAGGTCAACTTTCAACGCATATAAAATTTTAATGCCTTTCTGGATTGAGGTGAAATTTAACATGAAGATGGATAACAAAATTATTGATCTAATGGCGGTGATTTCACTCAAAAATGATGAAGGAATCAAAAGTTATGGCGATTTTCGTGGCAGTGGCAGAAAAGGGGGTCTTCTGGCCGAAATTGGAAATTTGGGTTTAGGGTGTTCTAGATGGATTTGGACGTGGAGAATTTCTTTTGGAGCTTATTTTTGGGTTTAGGACATGATAGATGGGCTAGGATTTCAATGATTTTTTTTCTTCGGGACTTCTATAGGAACAAAGATATGACCAGCAACTAGACAAAGCTAAAACGGACTCAAATTCAATTTAACAAACCAAAACTAATAGATTGAAAGGCACAACGGGGTTTGAACAGCAGAGATTAAGTATTTTTTGTAGGGAAATTTTTCTGGACTATAGGTATTAAAAAATGAAACAAGTAATTAAACTATGGATACAAAAATTCCTACTGGTCAACCTTAGCTCTGATACCACCTGATGAGACAGTGGTTGTCCCGATCTTCCGATAGGATGATAACTTCGATTTGGAGAAAAACGACTTTGACGATGCAGGCTTCTGACCGGTCACGACCAGAACACCAAGCAATGGCTAAACCACACTCTGAGTCGTTATCAACCATGCCAAGAACGCGGTTGACCTGACCACGAAGGTCTATTCCTACATGCAATCGAAGAACACGCAAGAACAAGATAATAAGCAATCTGAAATTGCAAATAGGATTGAAATAATTGATAAAGTTGGGATTTTGAAGTGGTATTATGGTTGGTCTAGTTGACACAAGCCAATACATGGAGTTGCAACGAAGCTAACTTTTAACTACAAAAATCCAAGAAAAACTAGAGGGGTGCGGCCTCCTTAAATAGGGGAGGGGGAGCCGCACATAGCTAATAGATAACAAGATGATACTATTTATGGACTGTTCATGGAGGTGGCACTGTTTACGTGAACAGTATGGGCTCCCTTGGGTGGCCGGCCAGCGTATGGGCCAATTCCAATACGATTACAAGGCCCAAATAGGTGACACAGCACCTTATTTTGATGATTGCGGTGTGTCCATAATGAATTTGAAGGTAATTATATATCCATTAGAAAGGTCTTAGAATAAGTTTTCCAACAAGACCAAGAACACCTGAATCGGACTCCGTTTGCAAAAGTTATGGCCTTTTTACTAGGGCATGTTGGGCTGTCCCAGTGCCAGATTGTTTTCATGATTCCAATGTGCACAAAAGGAATTTGGAGGTGGGGCTAGATCCATTAGAAAGATGACAAGATAAGCTTTCAATCAAGTACTCGTGGACCTCCAACGAACTCCGTATGTGAAAGTTATGCTCGTTTGAAGTCGAGGCTGTCTCCGGAGGCCGAATTGGGTTCCAGGAGATGTCCAACTTGATCTCTTGCTTGACTTGTACAAAAAGTGACATGATGCTGCACAAATATATATTTTCATCATTAGGTAGCATCATATAGTTCATATAATAAAAATGCACTCCTAAAAACGAGCTCACCTGGTAATTTAAGTAAAGTGTACGAGCTCTTGTAATTGGAACAGTAAGCATAGCAAATATGGTTGTATCCTTAGGGGTCATATTCTCATCAGCTATGAATGCGGAGGCTTGTTCCGTTTTTCCCTTTCAGATTTTTGTGATAAGGTTGTGAACCATATTTATGACTCTATAATGGTGGTGAGGTTAATATATGTCACTCACGTTTATGTCATATAAATTTTGGTTGTATGTCTCGACTTTCCAATTTAAATTTAAATCCAAAGTTTTCCATAGTCAAAGGTTCCAAATGCCAAATTTGTGTGCAAGCAAAGCAACCTCGAAAGCCTCATAAGACTGTGGAGGAAAGAAATTCGACAAAATTGGAACCCATACATTCAGACTTGTGTGAGATGAATGGTATATTGACAAAGGGAGAAAAAAATATATTTCATGACTTTAATTGATGATGTCACTAGATACTGCTATGTGTATTTGTTGAAAACAAAGGATGAGGCATTAAACTACTTTAAAACTTATAAAGTTGAGGTTGAGAATAAATTAGACAGAAAGATTAAAAGAATTAGGTCCGATTGTGGTGGATAGTATTTGTCTAATGAGTTCAATCAGTTTTGTGCAGAACATGGTATTATCCATGAAAGGACACCTCCCAATTCACCCCGATCCAATGGGGTTGCCGAAAGAAAGAACCGCACTTTGACTGACTTGGTGAATGCCATGTTAGATATTACGGGTATGTCTAAGGCATGGTAGGGGAGGCTATGTTGACTGCGTGTCATGTCCTAAATAGAGTCCCTACTAAAAATAGTGAGGTAACTCTGTATGAAGGTTGGAAATGGAGAAAACCATCACTCTCGTAGTTACACACTTGGGGAGTGCTTGGCGAAAGTCAATGTTCCAATAGCTAAAATGTGCAAACTTGGACCTAAAACAGTAGATTATGTCTGTCTAGGATATACTCATGATAGTACAGGCTACAGGTTTCTAGTAGTTCAATACAGGATATCAGACATGCCAATCAATACGATAATGGAATCCCGAGATGTTATTTTCTTTGAAAATATATTTCCTATGAAGAATTCACATAGCTCTTATAGTCAAGCAAATGGTTTAACTCCTGAACCTACCACTCCAATTGAGTATATTGAACACACACATGAACATGTTCACGAGGAGGATGACAATGCTGTAGCTCCTCGAAGGAGCAAGAGACAAAAGATTGCAACATTTTTTGGTGATGACTTCATTGTGTACCTTGTGGATGATGTTCCCAAATCTATTTCAGAGGCATATGCATCTCCTGATGCAGAGTACTGGAAGGATGCGGTTCGTAGTGAAATAGATTCCATTATCGCTAACGGAACTTGGAAAGTCGCCGATCGTCCATTTGGTTGTAAGCCAGTTGGATGCAAATGGGTGTTCAAGAAGAAGCTTAGGCTTGATAGTACAATCGAAAAGTATAAGGCTCGGCTTGTGGCAAAAGGTTATACTCAAAAAGAAGGTGAGGATTTCTTTGATACATACTCACCTGTTGCCATATTAACCATTATTCGAGTACTATTATCTTTGGCTGCCTCACATGGTCTTATTGTCCATCAAATGGACGTCAAGATAGCTTTCCTCAATAGAGAGTTAGATGAGAAAATCTACATGGATCAACCCAATAGATTTGTAGTACCTGGACAAGAGGGCAAGGTCTGTAAGTTATTGAAATATTTATACGGCCTCAAACAGGCACCTAAGCAATGGCATGAGAAGTTCGATAGAACTTTGACATCTGCTGAGTTTGCGGTAAATGAAGCTGATAAATGTGTATACTACCGCTATGGTGGGGGTAAAGGAGTAATATTATGTTTGTATGTTGATGACATACTTATCTTTGGGACAAAGATTGATGTGATTAATGAGGTTAAATTATTTCTATCCCAAAGTTTTGACATGAAAGATCTAAGAGAGGCTGATGTTATTTTAAACATCAAGTTGATCAAGGATGAGAATAGGATTATCCTGTTGCAATCCCATTATGTGAAAAAAGGTCTTGAGCCGTTTTGGCTATATGGAAAGCAAGCTCTCTCCAACACCCTATGATCCTAGTCTAATACTTCAAAAGAATCAAAGACTAGGAAAGAATTAATTGAGGTACTCCCAGAATATTGGTTCACTCATGTACTTGGCTAGTGCTACTCATCCTAACATCTCTTTTGCTGTAAGAAAATTGATCCAGTTTACCGCTAATCCAGGAGATGATCATTAGTGTGCACTTGAGCGGGTTATGCGCTATTTGGAAGGTACAATGAGTTACGGAATTCACTATACTAGATATCCCGGTGTACTTGAGGGATATAGTGATTCCAATTGGATTTCTAATGCTGATGAGATAAAGGCTACGAGTGGATATGTATTCACTCTAGGCGGTGCTGCTGTCTCATGGAGGTCTTGTAAACAGACCATTCTGACAAGGCCAACTATAGAGGCAGAACTCACTACATTAGACGCAGCCACTGTTGAGGCAGAATGGCTGCGAGAACTCTTGATGGATTTACCAGTGGTTGAAAAACCAATTCTAGCTATCCTTATGTACTGTGATAACCAACAGTTATCATAAAGGTGACAAGCGCAAAGGATAAATCCTCAAGACATGTGAACAGGTGGTTAAATCCTGTCAGAAAATTGAGAAACTCCGGAGTGTTAACTGTGGATTATATCCAAACAGCTAAAAATCTAGCAAATCCCTTTACAAAGGGACTATCACGGAATGTGATTGAAATAGCATCGAAGGATATGGGAATGAGACCCACGTGAGTTACACACAATGGTAACCCAAACCTATGTGATCGGAGATCCCGTGAAATAGGCCTTGGGAAAAACAAACTGTTTAGGTAATAGTAGAGTACATTCTTACTTTATATCTCGCACCATTGGAGATGCGGTACTCTAATTACTATAAGGCAGGATAACTTTGTCTTAATGTGTTTTGAGGCTTAACAACAAAATACCGTCCTACAGGGTATTCGTGCAAGAACACACCTATATGAGCCCAACTATTGATCGCAGTCCACGAGATGTGGGTGATCTCTAAGAAGCTCATGAAGAGACATAGGAGTATGACCTATATGCTCCACCCGAGGAGTAGCCAATCGGTGGCCAAGTATCAGCAAAGGCCTTAAGTGAAACTTATCCGCACAAAACTATCAATTCAAGGCTTAGTCTATTGTGTAGTTATGGGCAAGTTTAGCTTGAGGTTCTAGGTGGATGTTCAACCTTAACCGGTCTCCACCGAAAAACTGGTATATTAACAACACTTTGGAATAATGGGCAAATCCGTGGTGCTTTTGGGATCTGGTGGGGGATTGTTGGAATTTTGAGCTTGGCCCATACAATATTTCAATTAAATCCTAGGAAAATCCCAAAGGTCCACTCATGCATGGTGGAAGGTGGGAAGTTTAGTACCATATTTCTAGTCTAGGTGGGAGGAGACCAACATATAAGGTGGAGTTGGTCTTACCTAGTTGAAGCAAGCAAAAGAAGAACACGCGTGCACTCGCGCTCGCTCACCTCGCCTTGCCACGCCACGCCATCGCCCACCCGCGGGCGATGTGCGCGTGAATGGTCCGGCGATTTCGTGTTCGGCTGGCTGTGGAGCTGCAGCTTCTTTTTGCACCTCATAACCATGCACACTGATCAGAAACTAAAAACTGAATAACTTTTATGGCACACCTTAACCATGGTTAAAATAGTGTAATGTCATTTATGATAGCAGTTTCTAATAAGCATTATAGCAGCAATTTCTAATCAGCATTATAGCGGCAGTTTCTTCTGCTGACACTGGCTTTATAAAAAGGAGGCCTCTCCTCTCAGATCAGATACAACCAGAATAGAGAGAGGCTCTCAGAATAGACAGACTCAGTTTTGTGTTGTTGCCCGGTTCCTTGTTGCTGTGCTACCCGGCCATTCCATCCCTTCCTCGGTGTCCACCGACGTGGAGAGAGCGGTGTCTCCGAAGCCGTCGTCCCTCGCGATCCTGCACGAGTTAGGGCGAATCAAGTTTTTGGGAAGCATTCATGTGACTGCTCACTGCTTCCATCTCTGTGCGTCATCTTCTTCGGATCAGACTCTACCGTGACCTTCGTCGAAGCGATCCTCTGTAAGTCGTGGTGATAACATTTCATATGGCTAGGCTTTGTTTCCTAGATATTTGTTACATGATGATGTTGATGCCTACTACTGTTAGTAGCATATTTGTTTTAGGCTTTGCCTTGTTAATTCATATATATGAGATAGATATATTTTGAGTTGATGATCATGTTACTATTTATAGTCCCAAATATGCCTAGTATATATGCTATTGTCAATTTAATTATTGTTTTAGGAATTATAACAATCACAAAAGTGCACATATCTCTAATAATTAGCACATGCTTTTCCCTTCACTTTCTCACTTTGCAGAGCAGAAATAACTGAAATTATAGGGAGCATTGCCTGATATTTTAGCTTAATTATCGATAATTTAGCTCAATTCGCTAATTTGGAGATATAGCAACTCATACATGTGTTGCAAAAGGGGGTGTTCATGGTGTATTGAAAGGGTGTTCATGGCGAAGTGATTCTCTCTCTCTCTCTCTCTCTCTCCAAATTTGCAGCATCTTCAGACACCGCCTGTAGATATCGAAAAGGTACATGCGGCTCTCTTTACACATATTGTTCTTCATATTTGTCCCCCATACAATTCAGTTCACCAAAACCACTATCTAGGATGAACAGCCCGAGCCCAAGCTAGCAGACATACCTTCCACTAAACACTCATCACCTGAATCTATAGAAATTCCTACTGGCTCCGGTTTCCACAAAAGGTCATACAAACATAATGTTAATATGCTACAACATTACTAATCTCGCTGTTTCTAATCATTTCATGACAAACAAAAAATGCAGGCCAGCAGCCATGAGGAAACTCAATGTGGATGATACAACTCACGACGCCTTTCAGAAGTTCTTTCTCAAGCATCTGAATATTCGATTCTTACCATAAACAAATTGGCTCGATAGCCCAACTGATCGCATCTATTTTCCGTACTGTACGGACAAATCATACAACAAGCAAATGCATGACATGGCTCTATGTTCACTACCTTTTGCTACCTTAACATCATAGTGCTTACTACAACAACACCAGTGTTTTGGTCATGTAGATAACCTGCCTTTACATACGAGGCATCTTATACTACTTTTGTACGCTCCATGATGCTTACCACATTACTACCACTCCACTTGCTACTAGGCCTGGTAATGGGCCAGGGTTTATCGGGCCAAAAGGGTTGGGCTGGTAAATAGGCTGACCTCGGGTTATACCAAACAGGTGGAAATAAAAAAAAAGGGTAAGGATAGGATTGAGCTGGCTTTAAATAGGATTGGGCTAGGACTCAAATGTGTTAGTAATTTTGGGACGTGTAAGGGCCCAACCCTCCCTTGTAGCCCATGGACGGAATAGGGTTGATTGGTAGTCCTCCTAATTCACCTCCTCGGTCGAGCATCTCCCAATTCCCCTCTCTCCTCGACGAACGTCGCCTGCACAGCTACGCCGCCTCAAGTGGACAGCGGTGAGCGGTGCTGCCGGAGGCCACAACAAGCATGGCCGCGAACACGTCAAGTACATCTGCTGCTCCAACTGCGCCAAGTGCTGCCCCAAGGTAAGGCGGAGCACGGAGGGGGTGGCGACGGCAAGGAGGCAGAGCACAGAGGGGGCGGCGACAGCAAGGAGGTGGCCACCAAGCGGCGCTATGTTCCGATGAGCCTTCTTAGCGTCAAAGATTGGCTCAATGAGTTGTTTCCTTCGTTTGTTGCGCTTAGGTGGTTCGATTTGGTGCAGAGACTCAACGATTTAGGTGTTCTTGGTTTCTTTGGGGTTTCGATTTTGGATACGAAGATGGGACTGGACAGGATAATGTGAGTTCATCGCTTGCATTCAAGGTCAACTTTGAGGATAACCGTGGAGATCTACGATGAGATCGGAGGGATTAATGTTGGTTAATATTTTTTTAGATGCTTAATGTTGGTTACTACTAGAGCTTTTGTCCTGATGTGAAACCGAATGAGGGACAGTAAAATGAATCATGGAGGTATTTTGCCTCTTAGCTTACCTACAAACTCATCTTTAGCCTCTGTATGAACTTATTTGTTGATTCTTGCATAGGGTATGTCTTTCACTTGATCATAGGAGTAGTGAAACCATTCAGAGTATTGGGATACTCTGTGTGCTCTCTTATTCCAGGCTTTGATCACATCAACAAGTAGTAGTAACAAAGTCCTTCCAGTTGGTGTCAAACCTAGATGGCCTGAAACAAACTAAGGATTATAGTACTCCCCCCCCCAAGCGCTTACTGGGGCATCATTTAAACTATAACAGTCATGTTCTTTCTTTCGTACATCTCAGTTTTACTGCCGTAGAAAATTCTTGATATTTGAGTTGGCACTTGTTGTGATGGTAGGAATGTCTAACTACAAATATCCTCATGCATTGTTTTTTGAATCCTTACCCAATGTACTGTAAAGATCCCAAGTTCATTTCCAATGTTGTTCTTGCATTTTGATTATGCCAACACTGATTTTTGTGAAAGCTAAGTGAACTCCAAGAGTTTAATTGATCTGCAACTCGGGTGCAGATTACATTGGATGACATAATAGGCCTTTCATTGTGATACTTGTTCATGTGCCAATTTTATTCCTGAAATTTTTTCAAGTCTGAAAAGCTATAGATTTGTAGTTCTAGCTTGTGCAGATTCATAATATTATAGTGTAAAATAGTTGTGTGCATGGTGAAGCTCACTTGAACACTTTATTGGTTGAGGTGATACATGGGCAGTGGTTTGTTGCATGAGGATGCCATCGCTCTTTGTGCTAGTTAGCACTTCCAAAGCTGAAGGATCAGATGGAGATGCAGATACACCAATTGATATTCTCGTTGCATTGTTCTAGCTATCTCCAGTTCTGTGTGATTCCACTTGCATTGTACCAGCTTGTTGTCTAATACCTTTTTAAATATTTAGATTATATACATTAAAGTCATATGTGTAGTAGTACTAGTAGTAGTGTACATTCGTCTTGAAAAGTACTTTCATAATATTATAATTTTATTGGGTTTTATAAATATATCACAAGGCCTAACACCAACTTGTTGTTTCTGGTAACTTTTCAGGAAAAAGTTTGGTTAATACAAAAGGGTTTAAAGGCTCATTTGTGAGCTCCATGTCTTGAATTGGGGGAGCAGGAAAAGCAAATGAGGAGCTACCATATATACTATCTGCAGCATCAAGTCTAGTATCATCTTGTATTTAGATTTCCATTCTTCATTCACTCAAGTCTAGTATCATCACAACAACAATGTGATAGTTCTTGTTCATTTCGTTTCTTTGCATATAAAATCTAAATTTCTTTGAATTGTTGTTAGGAATTGATTGGGCTGAGACCAAGAAGCAACTAAAGATGGGAATCAGATCAGTACAAGAAGCAATAGTTCTTGTTCATTTCGTTTCTTTTTGCTACCTAGATAGTTTTGATCATATTAAGTGCCACTACAGATTCAGAATAGCCAATATAGAGCGGTCAATTTCTCTATTATCTTTTCTCTATGCAGAACTTTTGTGTTGTCTTTTTTATGCCTCTTAGTTGTTATTGCAACTGCCTTGTTTGGCATCGAAGGAAGAATGTGCTTGTTAATGTGTTGAATGATCTTTTAGGAAGAATACAGCGAAGTCTTTAACTTGTACCAAATCAAGGTAACGGAATTGGGTGCAGTAATGTGTATTAAGCTTACTAGTTTGATCATCTTACTAGGTTTCTGAACTGCTCATTTGTTTCTTCACTGATTTCTTGGGTCCATTCACGCTTGCTCTGAAGAAAAACTGGTTCTTGGCAACTGTATTGTCCTACAATAGGTTCTAGCACTAACCTTCCTTTTTTATGAAGAGGGTTGGGGCATTTTTGTTCACTGATTTCTGAACTGGTTCTTCACTGATCTTTTTTATGAACTGGTTCTCAAGAAAAACTAGTTCTTGAGCTGATCTTTTTTATGAACTGGTTCTCAACAAAAATTGGTTCTTCATTGAGGAAGTCATATTGGCCCATGGAATTTTTGTTCACATGACACCTCCCTACTGATCTTTTTTATGAATTGGTTCGCTGGACGAGGTAGATAGATTGGCAGATCATTCAGTTTTAGTTTCAGACGTAGATAGACTAGCAGTCTAGCAGATGACTATCGCACCGAGGAAGCCCTGTGGGTTCCTGCTTCAGATTAAATGGGCCAGCCCGAGGATTCAGAATGGGCTAGGAAAAGGATTAGGACCTTATTGCTTGATGGGTTGGGCTGGATTAGGTAGAAAAGTTGAGTGGTGGGTTGGATGAGGGTTGGGGCCACCTCCAAATACATGGGCTGGGTGGGGTTCGAGTTGGGTCTCAGCCCATTACCACCCCTACTTGCTACTGTGCTTACCGAGCCGAATGATCCAAGAACATATATTCGGACAAATTTTTGGCAGATACAACACTTTTGCGACATGTATTTGCATAAATGACCACAGCGAACACGTATTTGCAAATATGTCACCGTTGCCGCACGGCCATGGCTCCCACGCCACCACAAGGCCCCCGCTGCCCTGACCACCGGCTCATTTGTTGTCGCCTGACGGCCATGAGGCAACACCCCCAGCACGCCACGTCGCCCTCCTCCGCCCCTCCCCCGTGCCCCCCGCCCTCCCTCCCGCCACCACCCTCCCACCACGCACCGGACTGTTCTCCGAAGAATTAAAAAATCACGCGGTGACATCTTTCCCACCGTCCCTCCTCCCTCCTCCGCACATCTGTCGCCTCATCCAGAAATTCCGGCGCCAACGCTTACAGAATTCCCGGCGACAACGCCGCAACTCCTCCTTCGCTCGGCTATAAATACCGAACTCTGGCACTCGCTCTTCACTCATCTCATTTGCATTTCGATTCTCGTTCTTGCACTCGTCGCTGAGAACTCAGAGAATGTAACATAATTAATTTTCTTAGGAGGTTAACTATTTTCTTGCTTCTCCTCGCTCATCACTCGGCCTTTTTGATTACTTTCCCCCGAAGGGCAGGTAATTTGTCGGATTTTTTGCCGTTATTACCGTAGTCGTAATTAATCAGTCTTAGTCAGCTAGTCGTAATTAGCTAGTTTAGGGGTAATTAATTAGTCGTAATTAGTTAGTTTACTAGTAATTAATTAGTTTAGTGGTACTTAATTAGTCGTAATTAGTTTAGTAGTCATCATTATAACAAATTAAATAAGAGGAAATAAAATCTTGGTAATTTTTAGTAGTAATTAATCAATCGTAATTAGTTAGTTTAGGGGTAATTAATTAGTCATAATTAGTTAGTTCACTAGTAATGAATTAGTTTAGTGGTAATTAATTAGTCATAATTAGTTTAGCGATCATCATTACGGTATATTAAATAAGTGGAAATGAAGTCTTGGTAATTTTTTAATGGTAATTAATCAATCATAATTAGTTAGTTTAAGGGTAATTAATTAGTCGTAATTAGTTAGTTCACTAGTAATGAATTAGTTTAGTGGTAATTAATTAGTCGTGATTAGTTTAGTAGTCATCATTACGACATATTAAATAAGTGGAAATGAAGTACTGGTAATTTTTTTAGTGGTAATTAATCAGTCGTAATTAGTTAGTTTATGGGTAATTAATTAGTTATAATTAGTAAGTTTAGTGGTAATTATTCGTGTTTAATTACACATGTGTAATCCATCACTCGCATGTAATCTATCGTATTTAATTACACATATGGGTTGGACCTGTTAGTGTTTTAGGTAATAGCGGATGGGGTTGTTGTAGCTTTAGGTATTTTCGAACATGCAAGACCTGCTAGTGTTTTACGGCGATGGTCTCGTACAGGCTGGACTCGATGTGTTGGACCTGACGAGATACCAGTACAAGGTGGTCTGGGCGGAGGGGCTCCACGCGATGAATATTAACGAGGGGCGAAGCTGCATTCGGAGGGAGTTCGTCACGGAGCCAACGATGAAGAAAGTTGTGATCAAGGCGATCACCTGCACGAATTATATGTGGAAGCTCATCAAGGTGAATAGAAGCATAGCATGGAGGCAGTACATGGAGATTGCCTCCCAGCCCGAGACGGCCATTCACGGGAAGCCTATGGTGTACGTGAATTTCGTACATAGGGCACCGGGAAACCCTGATGATGCTAGGGCCTCTACAAGCGGGCAAGCGCAGCCCGAGCCTAAAGATGGCAGCACGGAATGTGCTGCCTCGGAGAGAAGTCACGCGCCTAATTTTGTGTCAAATGAGGGGGCGACAACGTGGTGGTCGGCCCGTATCGACTACCATGAGTATCTACCGAACAAGCCTCTCGGGTTGGAGTCCGACGAGGACGCCGACTCAAACTCGGATGGTAGCGACAAGGACGCATACCAAGCCAGTGGTCTTTACGTGGCATCGAGACCTGATGATATTGTGGTGCGTTCACCCGTACTGCCGCAAGAAGAAGGCTCCCAGTGGGGATTTGAAGACGACACCCTCTTAATTGGACAGCACTTCCTGGACAAGGTGGTCATGCAACAAGCTATAGCATGGTATGCCTTGTCCATCAACCATGTGTATCGAGTGCACCGGTCTAACCCAGGAAAGTACGTAGTTAAGTGCGTAGTGGAAGGCTGCCCTAGTAAGGTCAGCGCTCACCAAGCAAAGATCTTTGGCTCCGTCTTCACGGTCAAGGAGCTAATCGACCACACTTGCAAGCTCCGCAAGCCCCTGCGGTAGCATCGGAACGTGACTTCCGCATATGTTGCAAACCTCATCACGCACCTAGTTGAGGCGGACATGTCTATCTCCCCCAAGATGATGATGTCAAAAGTCATCAATCAGGTTGGCTATCCAATCAGCTACAGCAAGGTCCAACAAGCCAAGCAGAAGATCATCGAGACCATGTACGGGGCATACGAAGAGGCGTACAACCTTGTGCCAAGATTGCTTCACTAGATTGCCGAATCAAACCTCGGCATGTATATAAACAAGCATGACCGTGAAGATGTTGGGAAAGGGCCCAACCGCTTCATACTGGACTGGGTGTTCTGGGCTTTCGCTCAGGCCATCGGGGGCTTCAAGTTCTGCCGTCCCGTGGTAATGATGGATGGCACTTTCGGTACATGAAGTTGAGAGTTTCACTCGTACGGCTTGGAAATGAACTACAAGGATCTTTGGTCAGATATAGTGCAATTGGGTCCCAACATGGACTTGAAGAGAATAGGGAAGGGACGACGGCAGACGCGGCTCTTCCAGAATGACATGGATGCCAGCCAACGTACCAGTATTAGCCGCACAATCAATTGCAGGATATGCAAGACCCCTGGACACTCAATGAAGGATTGTCTGAACAGACCGAGCTCGTCTGGTCGTCATTCAATGTCATAATTTAATGTATTATCCACCTTGTTTTGTAATGTACAGTAAAACTTCTACGATACCCAGATATGTCGGACTCATCGGCAAACTTCTACGTGAGTATGCTACAGAAGCACAAGTGGCTTGCGCAGAAGGCCAAACATCTACAATACCCAAATTATTCAATGAAAGATGCTCTGGTACCACCATGGTTTCCGGTCCCACAGTGTGTATGTGGCGAGCCGGCAGAGATCATTCAGTCCACACACCCAGACACCTCCGCCCGGGTGTACTACACGTGCGGGCACCACCTCGTAAGCGTTTCTTTCGCACGCATTGATTTTCCTCTCCCTACGTTGAATTCCATAAATTTTTAACTTCATCCCCACGTGTTGGCAACCTGAGATGCGCCGCCACTTCTTCCAATGGATCGATGGCCCGGAGATGTACGACAGGGCGTTCATCCAGCAGACGTACATGCTGAACTACTCGATGCGGGCCGAGACCTTCATGCAGCGGAAACCTTACATACTGGACCCTGTTAAGGAGGCACCGAAGGAACCCAGGACTCGCCCGGGCATAATCCATATCGACAACATGAGTTATGAAGAATTTATATCCTTGTTACGTTTTTCACTATACAGTGCACTTACATCATGGAATCGCAGGACATGGACGACTTCGACATACCAGCCCGACATGAAGAGTCCCGCGATAAGGGGAAGGGAAAGGCACATGTGGCTGAGCCTGGCCGCCATAGCGTATCCGGTCGCCCGGGTGTAATCCATATCAACGACGTGAGTTGTGAAGAATTTACATCATTGTTACGTTTTTCACTGTACTGTGCACTTACGCCATGGAATCGCAGGACATGGATGACTTCGACATACCATCCCAATGTGGAAATTCCCACAACAAGGGAAAGGGGAAGGCTCCTTCGACTGAGACCGACCAACGTCATTGCGTATACGACCGACCGGGCGCACTCTGTATCGAAGACATGAGTTATATACAATTTACATCCTTATTATATTTCTTACTGTACGATCCACTTACATCATGGAATCACAGGACATGGACGACTTCAATACTCGCCGCCACCATGGGCAGCCCCGAGACAAGGTGCACTCACTAAGGCACGCGGAGACTAGTTGCACACATCGTTCAATAACAGCCCTGGGACAAGGGGCACTCGCTATTAGACTTTATATCATATAGCCTATCCAACTCCAACATGGATTGCATCAGTATTCCTGTAGAGAAAGCAATGTGTCTAGAAAATGTAGAATGTCGGAAGACAACGAAGGTGCTACTAGTTTGAAGAGACTGCACACACCAATCGACATGCATCGAAGGTACTACTATGTGATGAGGTGAGCTCACCAAGAAAAGAGGTTGCCGCAGAAACTAGTTGCAGACACCTATTTTTTATGCTATAGGATGCTCTTTGTTAATTTATTAGTTTTCTATGGATGATATTCTTTAATACTGTATTGTACCACAAGCTAGATAACATTACATATGAACCAACTAAGGGAAATGTGTGGCGTGCAGATCATATAACGATGTACCGTAGCTTTTGAAACACACACGAGTCGGAGGTTACGGTACATCGTTATATGATCTGCATGCCACATATTTCCCTTAGTTGATTCATGCACAAGATTATCTAGACTGTGGTACAATACAGTATTAAAGAATATCATCAACAATAGCCTGCTAAATTAACAAAGAGTGTCCTATTTGATCAGGTTACATGTGATAATACCCCATCCTCCTTCATCCCGGTTCATACACAAGCTTATCTAGACTTTAGTATATCCTGTGTTATGCGATTATGTTTGGGTATATTTATATTCATATTTTATTTTGCTATATTTGCACGCGTATTTTGAATGTTATGTGTGCACTCCTGCGCCATATTATATATCGACATCTCGGATAGAGTTGCAATGCAGCTTTTTTCAATGCATTCCAAGTCACATGAAATCATGAAACCCTAATTTCCGAAACCTAAAATTCAAATTTTCGCGACCTAAATCCTAAATTTTTTAGATAATTCCAGAACACATATTAAATTGTCTAAACAGTACACAATCAAGTCCACTACGTGAGGAGCCTTCAAAATAAAATTCATAATTTTTGGAGCTCAATTTCTACATTTACAAATTCATACAAACAGTACATTTATATGAAATTGCGATAAAAATTCTGAACAAATAAAATTATAAAAAATTTACACCGTATAGTACACTGTGTCGGGAGCCTCCACATAAAATTTCATAATTTTTTGAATTTATTTGCTATGTTTTAAAATTTCTACAAACAACCCCAAAGCTGTAATTTCCCAAACCTTAATTCCTCTAAACCCTAGAGGCGGGCGGGCGGAGGGGGGCGACGTGGCGGCACGTGGACCATTGCTACACGGTCGCCATGCGGCAACGGCTGAGCTAGCGGCTGGGGCGGGCGGGGAGGGCCACATGGCAGCGTAGGAGCCGTTGCCGCACGGTGTCTATGCGGCAACGGTGACATATTCGTTATGGTCATTTCTGCAAATACGGGTCGCAAAAGTGTCGTATCTGCCAAAAATTCTATTCCTACTTGTATGTTTACTATGCAAAACTGCTACGTATTATCCTACTGATGTATGTTTTAGCTTAATGGATAGTTCATCCATTAGCACTAGCAGTTAGTTTCACATGACAAACTAACTTCATGCACCTTTTGTTAATTACTAATAGAAACTGCTTCCCTACAAAACGCTTGATACCAATAGTAATTGCAATTAGCTAACATACTAGCAGCAGCACATATTGCCAGTACAAAAACAAACTGTGCAACTTGTCAATTCTGCCCAAACAAGCAAGCTGGTCCACCTTTAATCCTCAAACATGATAATTTTAATCCAATTCAACCAACACGGTGATTGACACTCTTTACGTTAGATGCATCTCAAATGGCTGCAGCTGTGTGTATACGTTATACTTGTGCTACTTTGTGTTTCTCACCATGTATGACAGTATACAGAGATTAATTTCAGATCTCATTTTGTTCTTCACCAGCCAGCATATATGTCAATATGCACAATTATTTTGAAGTGTCAGATTCTGTTATGTGAGATATAGCTACTTACTTAATGATATGCATATCATACTGTGCAGAGATAGAGTTGTCGAATTTTCGGCCGAAATAGCACCTTTTCGCCTCATATTAACAAGAATAGACGCCGCGGATTTTTTTTGCTCTTTTGCAAAAAATAGCCCCCTGTCGCACAGCCACCGTGCGGCAGGCCCTCTTCGCCCGCCACGTACCCCATTGCCGTATGGCCACCGTGCGACAACGATGCCGCACGACCACCGTGCGGCAACAATACCGCACGGTGGTCGTGCGGCAACCACTATAGCAAGTCGCTCAATGGTAGAGCGACTTGTGCTAGTCACTCAACCGTTGAGCGACACATTCACTAGCATTAGTCTATATGTCGCTCAATCGTTGAGCGACACATTCACTAGCACTAGTCTAAGTCGCTCAACCGTTGAGCGACTTGCTACAGTGGTTGCCGCACGGGGGTCATGCGGTAGGTGGCTATATTTGCAAAAAAAAAAAAAGGAGCAGTCATTCCTGTAAATACACGGTGAAAAGGTGCCAATACGGCCAAAAATTCTAAAATTGCCATGCACAATAGTCAGTATGGATTTGTGGAATACATTAATAGAGAATCTATCGTGCTACACAGAAATTGTACTTTGAACACAAAATTGGTTGAGCAGAGGCTGAATAGCATGATGAACCCTAGACCTGTTCTATTCGAGAGCCTTTTTTGTTTTTAATCCTTTTTTAAAAATTATTTTAAAGATAGCATCTTCATAACTTTATTTCCACTTCTGAACTTTTTGGCACCAAACTGTGTTGTCACGTCACCGACCACGGCGTGACCAAACTATACTATCACGCCACTACTGAGCCAACAAGCATCGGTTTTTGGGCTAAGTCCTGTCACGCCAAGAATTGTGGCATGATAGCAATCATTTGCCACATCAAGGTCCGTTGCATGACAACGTGCTTTTACCACACCACGTGTTGTGATGTGGCCAAAGGGATCAGAATTGGAAATATAGTTAGGGAGAGGTTTTCTTTAAAATATTTTTTGATGAACCACAGAGGTTCTGATCTGGCCCGATCTTTCGATGAGAAGGTAAATTCGGTAGAAGTCACTCAACTCTCATGATCCTGGCTACAAACTCGCAAGGCCCGAAACCATGCAATCGCAGAACTACTCGACAAGTTGTCATCAACTGTGCACGAATATCCGGATGACCTGATCACGAAGATCAATTCCTGCATACACCGAAGAAACAAGCAAGAACAAGGTAAAACGCAATCTGATGTATTGCAAATATGAATTAAAATTGTATTGATAAGTGGGGTTCCAAAGAAAATATCGATGTTGATCTCGCCGAACAAGAAGACAAAGTATAAAGTAGCGAAGCTAAACTTCAATAAACAAAACCCGAATTTTGCCAAAGGGCGGCGGCTCCTATATGACGAGGGTGGCCAGGAGGTGGAAACCCTAGGGTGGGGTACTGTTCACGTGGATTTGGTACTGTTTACGTGAACAATACGGGCTCCCTAGGGTGGCCGGCCAGCATATGGGCCAAGTCAGCGCATTCATTACATAAGTCAGCCCATTCATTACATAGCCCATGGGCCAACAAGAGGTGACAATAACGAGCATACTTATCTATCATATTGCTAAGGTCTACCTAACAATAACGAGCATACTTGCATAGGTACTACATTGCAATCAACATAATCATGATATAATCCAATAGAAAAATGTATGTGCATAAGTTTAGTCACCTTCAACTTACCAAAAGAATTCAACCATTGAATATAGTAAGGATGAGGGTGTTGAGTTGTGGTCAAGCCAAACTTCTCGGCCATATTGGTTCTAGTAAGGTTATTGCAATTACCACCATCAATGATGACTTTACATGAATGTTCCTTGATGATGAACTTTGATTGAAACAAGGTGTGGCGTTGATTTGGTTCAGCAAGCTCCATTTGAGCACTTAGCACATACTGGACAACTAGGCTTTGGTACTTGTCAGATGTCTCATGGCCTAATTGTTCTTTCTCAATTTCATCACCTGTATTGTCAGCTGCAACCAAAACATGTTCTTCCTCAATATCGCTAGTTGAAGTGTACTCACCATTGTCTTTGATAAGTAAAGCTCACTGACTTGGATAAATGCCCATCAAATGCCCAATTCCTTTGCAACGGTGACATTGTTCATCTCTCGATCACCATGTAGAAGCAACAGAAGAAGCACTTTGTGTGGGGACTTGTACCTTTGCTGATTTGCTTACATCAAGGACATGGGTAGGAGTGGAAGAAGCAGCAGGGGTGCACGGCTTGAGGAGGGTGCATTTTGGCCAGAAGTGGAGGAAGGTGCCATGTGTTGTTGCTGACTTTGCTGACCTGCAAGAGATCCTCCAAAATTGTCCCTAGAGCGAGATTTTCGACCCTGCTCTTCTCTTACAGCTTTGCAAGAAAGATGAAATAAACGGATGATAGCATTATATTCTTTATAATCAAATATGTCCTGAATTTCATGATTTAAACATTCCAAAAATCTAGCCATCTTAGCATCTTCAGTTTCATCTAAACCACAACGAAACAAACCAATTTACAATTCTTACTATAATCCTCTATAGAACCACTACCTTGTCTTAAGCGTTGCAATTTGTTAAGCAAATCACAAGAATAATATGAAGGTACAAATCTATGTCTCATTGCTTTCTTCAAAGCATTCCATATTGTAGGTATGTTCTGATGAGTACGGCCATATTCACTCCACCAAATAGAGGCAAAATCAATAAACTCACTACTAGTAGCCCTAACTTTCTTATCTTCAGGGAATTTATGACAAGCAATTTTTGTTCTACGATAAGCTCATATGTGAGATAAGCATCAGGATCATATTTTTCAGCAAAAGAAGGCATAGTGAATTTAATTTTACTAAATGCATCATTATGGTCACGTACCTCGCGTTGATTTCTTCCCATACCTTGACGGTTCTAACGAAGCCAACGATGGTTACAATCATTGTGAACATTGAATCCATCGGTTTCTGTATCAGCTGTGTAGTTGTTCACGTTTTCTTCTTCCACCTCATCTACCCAAGAGCGAGCAACAGGTGGTGTGCGGTGAGCAGGAGGGTCCTCCACCCTTGGCTCATCATGGGTCGTGGTTCCAGCAAGTAGGCGCCATTCGATGAGCACAACGCATGTGCAGAGCGCCGTGAAGTTGTCGTTGATCTTATCCCAGGCGTCGCGAACGCTCTCACCGAGTGAGTGCTCAAAGCGCCGCATGATCTCTCTTGTGTGAGGTGTGAGAGGAACTTCACCCTCACGCGCAAGAGGGTAGTCGTTGTCATTTTCTCCATGTGTAGATCCACGTGAACCTGCCATTGTTAGTAGAAAACAAAGAACAAAGCACAGTGTATATGTCCCTATTAACTACTAAGTGCTAGTCAGGTCGAATCAAGTCGCTCTCTCACAACGCCTTATCAATACAGTAAGGAGGTGGTACAACCGGTGGCTGGTACGTGATACTCTCACTTGTGAATAGCCCAACGATTGCGAGGAACGGTACTTGCTGAGTTAGTAGGAAGTGGAGCTCGGAAGGCTTTAATATGGTAGCAAGGATTAGCAATAATCCAATCAGTTAATACAAGTTGAAAAATTGTTCAAAGTATTAGTCAAAGTTGTTGATCCTGGCCTAATCAAAGCCTATAAAGCACAGAGGATGAAAAGTGTATGAACGAACACGCAAAGATCAATGTGACTTGATGTAAGCAAAGAAAAACCTCACACCCAATGCTAAGAGATATGCTAGCCAACTACTCAAACTTATTTCTAAGAGCACAAGATTGTTTACACGATGTAGAGCACAAAAACTGAATAACGTGCAATATAAACAACCCTCTACTTTAAGCAGTAAACAACAACTAGTCTCAAGAGATGAAAAAATAAAGTTTTATATGGCTTATATATGCTCTTTTGAAAGGTTTTGATGAGATCTACAACTTCAGTTGAGGCGAACCCCAAATTTTGAAGGGAAGACCGAAAGAAACGCCAAAAACGAAAACCAAAAACTTGCGACTCGAATCAGGGCTGAAGATGGACGATTTGGGGGCACCTAGATGATGACTATCACAAGTCGATTGCTTTTATTAGATGCGCCTCATCGTTAGCTTTCCAACGAATCTGAGAACGTCGAATTCGGTCACCGTATGCAAAAGTTATGCCCGTTTTACTGAAGGTGTCTTGGAATTGGAATCCACTCGGACTCGAATTTGTCTCGGTTTCAATCTTCAAACTGCTATATCTTTTGATCCCGTGGGCGAAACTTGCTAAAAAAATTTTGTGGAAGCTTGTGGATGTATGAAGAAGGGCTCCACCAATGTTTACTGGTTTTCGCAAAAGTTTGACGTGCTTTCCAAATTTCGGAAAGGTTGACTCTCCCTCTTTTGTTTCTTCTATTTTTTTCTCCTCTCTTTTTTTCTCTCTTTTTTTTCTGATTTCTCTTGAAACCGAAACCACTCTTCCCTTTTCCTTATTCTGGAAAAACCGAAACAAATTTTCTAGGGCTTCCCTTTCAAACTTCCTCTCTGAAACCAAAAGATGTGTTCTGAAACCCTAAAAGTAGCGGCAGCGAGCTGTTGATGGCCGCGGCAGCAAGGGCAAACGGATGCAAAGAATGCAATGTCTTGGTGGTCATGACAAGAGTGGCGGCACTGTGGTGGTCATGACAAGGAGTGGCAAGCCGGTGGGTCATGACAAGGAGTGAAGGTTGCCGCAGCAAGGGAGGGGGTGTTGCGACAAGGGATGAGGAAGACCTTGTGGCAAGGAGGATTCGAAGGTGATGATGTGACTGTTGGAAATATGCCCTAGAGGCAATCATAGAGATGATTACATTTCATTATGTTCATGACATTGGATAATGTGTTATCTTGTTCCTAGAATAATATTGTTAATATTTATTATCAAGTATGTGACTTGGTTGTGAAACTCTATATTTCTGCAATAATTATTCTTATACGATCCCTGGTCGTAAACATATGAGGACACATATGAATAGACTAGCATATGTATTGGTTGATGACTATGTTTCACGAGTCATAGATATGGAGATATCAAACCAATAATATGGACACATGTTAGAGAACATGATGTTGGATAAGACCCACATTGAGGCACTATTGAGATTGTTATGAATCTATGTGTCATTAGTTGGTCTCAAGCAATGATGATGTATAATCCTTAGACCTGAGATCAACATGGTTTCCTACATGTGTAAGAGCACGCTTAGGGGTTGCCAAACGCTACACCGTGAATCGGGTAGTTATAAAGGTAGCTTTGGGTATGCTCAAACATGGAGAGGAATGTGACCGGTCGATATGGGATTTGCCCCTCCTAACATAACAGGAAAGATGTCTCTGGGCCCCTCGTTGTGATCGGATAAAGAAGGTGCATGGCCATGCCACTAGTAGTCGAAGTGTTCGACCACATAAGGTTATCTGATACTCGATCGAGAAAGTATTGAACAGTCCATGGATGACACAACATCTCACCTGGAGTTCAACCAGATATCGTGAGGCAAAGGGAGAATACATGAGTAGGTCACTTAGTTCGACTCGACTACCGATCGTCGTATGGAGATACAAGCAAGTCGTGATCGGTCGAACGTAATCACAGAGTGGTCGAAACCAAGTCGTAAGGAGTTACGAGTTGGTCGTGATCAAATCTGAATCGTCGTATAGAGATAGGACCTGGTCGTAAGTGATGAGGACCTGGTCGTATATCATATTGCATTAAGGTTCGTCCGATATAATTTGTGTGTTTTCGGGAATCGATATGTTCTGCTAGGAGCCACTACGACTCGTGATCGGAAACGGTTTCCGAATCACAACCGAACTACACATGAACCTACAGGGTCACACACTTAACGGGTTGGAACAAACCAGTACGAATACGATTCGTAAACGTGTCCGGATAGGATCCGTCACGAGCACTATATAAGGAGGTGCATGAGGCTATTGGGAGAGGCGCGTGAAACACCACCGAAACCCTAGCCGCCATCTTCCTTAGAGCTCCACCGTGCGATTTGGTGCTGGCACACCAGCGTTCGGTTGTTCCTTCCCTGGACGTGTGGATACCGTAGAGGCGTTACTACGATTGTTGCGCTTGAGGACGATCCGCGATCTTCACAAGGGACCGCAGACGTTGCTGGAGGAGACGATCGACTCGTGAGGACATTGGACGATCGACTACGACCACTACATCGACGCGCTCTTCGTTGGACCTGGCTGCTCCAACCCTTCTTCCGCTGTTCTGCGCGTCTGGTGGTAACGATCTATGATCATCTACTTGCATGGCTTCCTGGTTTGCGTGGTAGAAATTTTTTTTGTAGCTATCGTAGCCTACCCGTGACCCAACAGTGACCTGCGGCATGAAAAGATCAAGTAACACACGTATGCAACTAGACGATGACAAACTAGACTCCAACTAAACTAGATATCAATAACTGACACGACGATACAACCAATGATTCAATGAACAAAAACCGAAAAGAAAAATTGCAATGGCTCAAATGGGGGTTCGGACAGGGATGATAATGGCACAACAAAAAAATTTGTGGAACATTTTCTGGACTCTAGGTATAATAAACGAATCTACTACTAGAAAACTGGAAACTCTCACCGATCAACTATAGCTCTGATACCACTTGATGAACCACGGAGGTTCTGATCTGGCCCGATCTTTCGATGAGAAGGTAAATTCGGTAGAAGTGCTCAACTCTCACGATCCTGGCTACGAACTCGCAAGGCTCGAAATCACGCAATCCCTGAATTGCTCGATAAGTCGTTTCAACCATGCACAAATACCCGAATGACCTGATCATGAAGATCAATTCTTGCATACACCGAAGAAGCACACAAGAACAAGGTAAAACGCAATCTGATATATTGCAAATATGAATTAAAATTGTATTGATAAGTGGAGTTTCGAAGACAATGTTGCTGTTGATCTCGCCGAACAATAGGATAAAGTATAAAGTAGCAAAGCTAAACTTCAATAAACAAAACTCGAATTTTGCTAAAGGGCGGCAGCTCCTATATGAGGAGGGCGGCCAGTAGGTGGAAACCCTAGGGTATGGTACTGTTCACGTGGAGCTAGTACTGTTCATGTGAACAGTACAGGCTCCCTAGGGTGGCTGGCCAGCATATAGGCCAAGTCAGCCCATTCATTACATAGCCCATGGGCCAACAAGAGGTGACGCAGCACTAGAGCATATAGATGTAGTAAGATGGCATGTAGATATAGTACAATGGCATATAGACGCAGCTCGGCTCGTAAGAGTAGAAGTAGCTTGGTCCAATTGGAGAATATGGCGTTGCAGTAGCAGAAAGTTCTATTGGAGAAGATGTGGTTGAAGTAGAGGATGCAGTGCAGCAGGTCGTAGCAGTGGTTACATCCTTAGGGTTGATGTCCGTATCATTTAAAAAAAGATTAAAAAATAAAAAGAACTCTCTATTCGATGATCCAACGACACCAAAGCTGAACTTAGGTCTTTCTTTTATTCATACCATACCAATCTCTTCAACAAAATTGCCTCTAATCCATTTAACAAGAAGAAGAAAAACAACGAACACCAATAATGATGTGTCATACACTGCATAACAAACTACACTACACCATACCAAACACCCTACAAATAATTGTCAAATATCATAAATTCAACGGACGAACGCGGCGTAGCATGCTTTACTGTTTAGTTGGATTGATAGTGGCACCAATGTGAACTAAATGGCCCATTAGACATTCTAAAAGTAGACCAAAAAATGTAACTCACATTTACAGGCCCATTTGATCTAGTCTAGAAACATCAGTAGCATAAGCAAACCCAGCTCCTCTCTCTATCAAAAAAGCAAACCCAGCTCCTCTCTCTCTAAAAAACAAACAAACCTGGCCTACCTTTAAAAAAAAGGCAAGTTGGGGCTTTATGAGTTTTTGGCTAAATTAGCGCGGTTGATGACCACAATAGCAAATCTAGCCTCCTCCGGACAATAAATACAAAAATGGTACCGAGTCCGTGCGCTAGGGGCCTCGGTACTGTGCGTTAGGGGCACAAGGCCCTCGTCCGCGCGCCCGGGGCCCGGAGCTGCCTCCTCCGCATGCATGTGGCCGCGTTCGCGTGCCCACACCCAAGTCCATGCTTATTTGGGGCATGGCGCCACAAGGCCCATGCGCCCGGGCCTAATCTTCTTGTGTTGCCCGCACCTCCACGCCAAGACGCGTTGGTGTGTCCATGCGCCGCCCGAGTCCGTCCCTCAACATGGTGCTCCCAAGTCCGTGCCCCCAACGTGCGGACTCGGCAACATGTCGACCAACGACGACTCTGTGCCCCCAGTGCACGAACTCGGTGACATTTTTACATTTGATTTGGAGGGGCTAGATTTGCTATTGCGGTTATCAGCAACGCTAATTTAGCCAAAAACTCGGTTTTTATGGGCCTATTTGGTTCATGACCAAACCAAAATTTTGGTATTACCTCAAAATTTTGGCCAGTGTTTGGTTCCATTCCAATATTTGGTATTGCCCTCAAGAATTTCGGCACACCCAGGCTTTTCTTCCCCTTCAACCGAGCAGATTCGAGCGACCAAAACCAGTGCCCGGATTTTGGTTTGGCTAGGAGCGCTTCCAATGACAGGTGGTGCATTGTGGTTAGCTGGGCCTAGTGCATTTATTGCTTGATAAATTTGATTAGCAAGTTTCAAATGACCGCATTTTCTAAACCAAGTATCCGATTAGCGATCCGATTGGACCGTTGTGTTCCTTGTCATTTAATCAAGACCACTATTGGCATAGTTTGGTGCAAAAAAAAAGAATATATGTCATGCGGGCCCCACATCACTCATATTTTTGGCAAATATTGGCATGGTTACAATCCAAACACATCAATTTCGGTATTGCCCGTGAATTGGTATGGCTACGATCCAAACAATATTTTTTTGCTTAGGTTTTGGCATTGTTTGAGTTTTAGCATTACCAAAATTTTAGTATAGTCACCTAGAGTCGTAAACCAAATAGACCCTATATTGGTTTTACCTAAGCCGATCTAGCTTCTAGGCTATATATAGGTTACTGAACGGTTAGGATTTTGTGGACATATGTAAAGTGAATAATAAATGATGGGGTTTAGGCCGTCAGATCTAAACTTCTAGGCCTAATCAGTTAAACTGGGTGAATGCTAATTAGACCGTTCGATGCCCTTCCCCGATCCCATCACACGCCCGTCCGGCTGAATCCAGCAACGAGCTACCCCCACCCGCTTTGACTCCTAGCCCCCGGCGCCCGGCGCGAGCACCCACCCCGATCCCCCAAATCCCCCGGCCGCCCGGCGCGATGGCGGCCAGCCTGTGGCGCGCGGTGATGGGCACGGGCGGCTCCTCCTCCTCGGCAGGCGGCGGCGACGCAGCGGCGGGTGGGGTGGAGTTCTGGCACGGGGCGGAGCGCACGGGGTGGCTGAACAAGCAGGGCGAGTACATCAAGACGTGGCGGCGGCGGTGGTTCGTGCTCAAGCAGGGGCGGTTGTCCTGGTTCAAGGACCCCGCTGTGACGCGCGCGTCGGTGCCGCGCGGCGTCATCCCCGTGGCCTCCTGCCTCACCGTCAAGGGCGCCGAGGACGTGCTCAACCGCCAGTTCGCCTTCGAGCTCTCCACCCCGACCGAGACCATGTACTTCATCGCCGACTCCGAGAAGGAGAAGGAGGAGTGGATCAACTCCATAGGCCGATCCATCGTCCAGCACTCCCGCTCCGTCACCGACGCCGAGGTCGTCGACTACGACAGCCGCCCCCAGCCCCCGCCGCAGCCCAAGACGAGCGAAGCGAATGATGAGCTTTCAGCGTAAGATTGCGGTGACCTCTGTGACTCTCTCGATATGCTGCCTCTGTTGTATCTACTTAAGTGATTGTGAATTTGTGGTTTTTGTTTCTCTTGATTATATTTATATTATTGACTGCTATTTGGGAACAAGTTTGGTGTTTTGTTGTATAGCCTGTTCTTTGACACCATGGATTGGTTGCAGCAGCATAATTTACCAGTTGGTTGGTGTTCACTAGGTTCGGCTCTATGAAGTTATTGTTTTGGATTTCCGAAGTCGCAACAAATTTTAATCATCCAATTCTCTATTTTTTTCTGTTGGGTTTGCTTTGCTTATGAATGAAATGCATTTGTGTTGAATCCCAGAGGATCGCCACCAATTTGTTTGGTGCTTACTACGGCATAAGCTTTGTACCAAGAGACAGAGAAACAGGGTCTTTTCCCAATAAAATAGCCCCTTTTGGCAAAGCAAATGAACCACAAAATTACGTTTTATATGAAGGATGTACTTTCTTGGAGTTTTTATGAAGTTTGTGTCCTAAGAGTTCCTATTCAAAATTATGAAAACAATTATAATGGAAGTAGCACTAATTCTGAAGTTTGAAGTGTGTGCAGCGGTATGTTTATTAGCGATCAAATCAAACAATCATATCCTTAATGTTGACAAGTGAAGACTGAAGTAAGTACCGCCTAAATGTCCACATGTGCTGTGTGTAGGTGTGTACTAATGGCCATTCTCCATGATTAGTTATTACAGTAAAGAGAACGGATTCTCCATCCCTAGTCAATCATGCTCAAATGCCAACCAGTACTACTGATGTCCTTGATAAGATGTAACCAGTAAGCATTTTTTTAGTATTATAATGGAACAGACCCTCGTATAACTTTCAGTTGTCAATTTCAGTCTGGTGGTCTCCTTGTCGTAACTGTTCTAAGGTTCAATCTGTTTGTCTTTACAAATTGGAATTCCAGTATTGCTTCATTACACCTTGTTATATAGTTCATTTCAGAGCTGTAGCTCATGCTGATCTCTTTAATATTTGTCTTGTCATAATTCTACCTGAAATCTCAAGTCTTTCAGACAGGTCCTACAACTTGTGTTAGGTATGCCACTTTCTTTTTTAGTCATCTAGCCCAATTCAACTACTTTTTGTAGATATTCAGGAACTTTCTGTGGTTTTTGCAACAAAGTAAGCTGTTTTTTTCTCACGTTTCCCAGCCCCGACCTTTCTGTATATATGTTCATACCATGGTGGTTGTGGAAGGCGAGAAGAATTATTACTCTTTTGTTGATCCTAACGGGCGTCGGCAAGACTGTTGTCTTGCTGAAAAATGGCCATTGATATAGCCTGTTTGCTCTGATGTGCAAAGTAAAAAGTACTATGGTATGTGTGGTTCTTTGGAAGTCTGGTATCTTGAACATACTGAGCTTCTAGTTTTAAAGAGAGTTTAAACTGATTGAATCCACACCTGAAATTCAATAAAAAAAAAAGGTCAATCTGAACTGGAGCTTTATTTATTGATGATGAACAATGTCCGACGTAAATGGTTCTGTAAACCCTGAACATGAAGCTTCATTAAACAACATGCACCATAACACTTGTAATTTAAAACTGTAGTCATGTGCATTGGTTAGTTTTACCTATGCATGCTGAATATTGGAATGTTTTTTTTAGAAGTGGGAGCAGGAGAACTCCCCCCATTCTATTAAGAGAGTAAAGGGAAAACAACAGTACAGACAACAGTACAACTCGGTGATCACCTCGGAAGGCGGCACCAAACACACGGCATATGGCTCGCTCCATCACCGGCTTGAAGTTGCAAGAACCTAGATTTTTGGCGCCATCTCGACCTCTCCACAGCGGCCAGACCAAGCACCCGGCCCTTTAGCAAAGATTGAGTTTTCACTCATTAGCAGTGAGATGGTGTGCGTCTTGGGCTGCATCCAATCTGAAGATGAGTTCATTGGCCAACAAAATCTGCAAGCGGTAGCTGTTGATAATGTGTAGGTTCCATTTTTGCAAAGCCCGTGCTGTTTTTTAAACTCAAAATTAAACGTCCTGAAGATCTCCATTGGCAGGACAGGCTCGTTTCAGCTCTGTTGCGTCACTTCATGGAATCCCTGAACCTTTACCCAGGACTCAAATCTGAATTTCCTCAGCCGCTGCAAGTTGGCTTGGAAGTCTAGTAGCATTTGACAGTGATCAAATATGGATGAACTGAGCGCCTGCAGAATACTATCTGGGTACAGCCCCTCCCAATCATCCGTGTAGAAGCAACGATCCAGCTTGCCGACAGTTCCAAGTGTACCTCCATCCAATGAGATTTCTCCGTCAGTCCCACTTCCTCAACACTCGGTGAAATCGATCCCAAAACGATGTCCGACGCTTCGGCTAGAGTGTGAGGAATGAAGCTGGGATTTGTCTGTTCACTTGGGTCGGTTTTGGATACAGATGGGCTGTGCTTGTGCACGAATCCAGTTCTGTTTTCATACACTCACTTCCATGTGCATTCTCAAATAACACAAAAAATTTGAAACAAAATTAGAGTTTTTGGTTTGAGTTTGAGTTTTTGCCAAATTCAGAAAGTTTCAGCCAGGACCCGCTTTCCCTATTCGGCTTTCCATTTTCCCTAGCCTGAAGACGTCCCTGTGCACGTGCGCCTTCTCCCCTGTTCCTGCTCGCGTCACATCGCACTCCCGTTCGCCACGCTGCACACCACCTCACTTCGCCGTCGCTAGGGCCCGCAGCTGCGCTCGCGCCAAAACCGCTCCAGTACCTCGCAACCTCTCTCACCACCTTGCCTCCAGGCATTTACGCCGCCGTGCCAGCGTCGCACAGCCTCGGCCGCCTATCAGCGTTGCACCCATGTTGCTGCCACCAGATGCTCGACACGCCGCCCCTGCCTTTGTTGCCCGCGCCAACTCCTGCGACGCCACCAAGCCCCCACCTCACCCTCCCGCAGCGTCGGATGCGCTCCGCTATCCATGCCGCCGCCACACGCCATGCCGCCCCTGCTCGTCTACTGTTGCCACCGCCTCCATCGTGCATAAAAGCCGCTCTCGCGACTCTCTCCTCCCCTTTAGCTTGGCTGCAACCTCCCTAACACCCTCCTTCGTCCCCAACCCCGACCACCACCGCCAATCGCTGCCACGCCTGAGAGCTCCCAGTGAGCTCCCATCTTGATCCGTCGCCCCGTCCATGCCCCCACCTCCTCAACCCCGTCATAGGCACCGCCTCAACACCACGAAGCCAAACCCGACCATCACGTTCACCATCCCCGCCGCCATCGTGCCCCACCGCAGCGCTACCCTCGGTCAATGGTGCTCGGCCACCTCCAGCCTCCCCTAGCCCCACCAAGACCACCGCCGAGCTCCCCTGAGATCACTAATGCTCAAGCGCCGACGAATTTGGTCAGTGCACGCCTATAGCACCGTCGCCCCGTTCCTCTGCCTCAGTCGTGCGCCACCACCGCCGCTAGCCCCTCACTGAGCCACCTTTGCATGCGCAAAAGCCCCAAAATGGGTTGCGCGAGCCACGTTGGTGCTCGCTACACCACCCGACGCCACCGTCCGCCATGATCGCCATCGCCATCGGCTCGGGTGCCATGGGAGCTAGCTCTCGGTTCCTGAGCGGTGGTCGTCGCTCTTCTGGTGGGCTAGTAAGGCTCGCCTAGTCGACCTTTCGATCAGGCGAGCAAGCTGGACTAGCCCAAAGACTGCTCAAAGCTCAACCCGTGTGACTTGTTACTATTCACCCGAAGGCCAACACCATGCAGCCCATAACCCTCGGCCCAAATCCATTACTGTTCAGCAAACCCGACCCATTAGGAATAGTGTTGACCCCACACTAATCACCAGACCCGTTACTATTCTACCCGAACCCAATAGCGAATAGTGTCAACCCAGTTACTGTGCAACCCCACCCGAAACTGTTCATTTCAGACCCGTTAAGACATAACATATCCATTTCGAGCCCCTGAAATCCATTTTCAACTCCATTTGACCTAACCAAACACCAAATAAACCCCCAACTACCCACACCACCTTTCTTTACAATCTTTTCTTAATTTATTTAATTCATTTTGTTTCCTGTTCGCTCCTTGTTGAGCCCGAACTTATTTATTTCGACTTTCTTTTGCATTAGGCCCCGACTTCGAAGATCAAGCTCCGGAAGACATCAATCAAGACGTAGGAGAAGTAGACCCAATTGAAGACTTTGAACAAGGAGGCAAGTTACATTCTTTGATCATATTCAACCCACATCGTAATTATTATTATTGCTTTCATTACCATGTTTATGCTATTTATTTCTTTAATGTTAATTCCTGCCACATAAACGTCCACTGTTCTCTTGTAGGCCATATTCACCTTGACAAATTTAAGGGATATAAAATATTATTTAATGTTCGGCATTATCACACAATGTTTCCACAAATACTAATAAGCATGATTGGTTGCTCGCCAATAGATTTGGATTAGGAGTCGAGGGTTAAGACCAAAAAGGTGGACAACCACGAGTTGGTTGAGGGTCCATCTCCTCACCCAATAGACTCAAAAAAGTGAGTTGAAATTGAGACCCTGAAGGTGGACAGCCACAAGTTGGTTGAGAGTCCATCTCCTCGCTTGAGACAGGTAAGAACTATAACATTGTGCCAAGTAACAGACACATAAATCACTCAACCACATGTTTGGTATAACTAACCTAGCTTAGTACACTGCTCGTCTCGATTGAATATCTACAGGTGGCACCTGCTCTTGTGGTAGAGAGTAGTCGCGGGTTTTTGGTGAGACAGGAGTAGGTCTGAAGGATCACTCGCTGGTCTACACAACGGTAGGTTCACTTAGCATCGGACCGCGAACTCCACTATTGGTCGATGGTTTCCCGATGGTTGTTTGACCAAGAACCTAATGGGGAGAGACTAGAAAGGAATGAACAATGAAAAGGCTTTGTTATCTCGAATCAGTCGCGCGCGAATATGTTGTGTGTTAATATCTTGACATTGTGAGTCTGAGGTATCTTATTGGTAAAGTTGGACAATTGTACAGAGTATAATTAATGGTATTTGAATACATCGTGCTTTTGGTTAATGGAGCCATGTTCATAGGTGATTCCAGTAAATGAGGCTTAAGTAGAGATTTTGAGATGTTAAGATAGTAGTTACGGATGTTGAGAAAACCCCTCGTATGATTTAGTATGGTTTTACTATTTTAAAGACAAAATATTTTAACTCAAATGATGTATCCATGTACACCTAATATGATAAGCCTTCATCAATCAATTGAAACACTGGCAAGTAGTGAAATAGCTTCCCATGTAACTTGCTTAGTACTGTTGTACTCATACTTGTTAACCATCAACAAAAGAAACCTGGGAAGATACTGGTGATCATTATGAGGAAGGATTTGAGGAATCACTGGATGGTGAAGATTACTGGTATTAGATCTCGACCATGCTGAAGCGTGCCTGTGGTTTAGAAGTTCCTTTGTCCTGTAACATATTAACTTTGGGCTTAGATACCGATGATATTGTCAAAACTGGATGTTAAACCTTAATCCCTTATAATAAAAGTTTGATTTTATTGTGTTATCGTAAGTACACTCGTTGTATTGTTTTTTTGCTTTACAACTACAAATTCTGAACGGTTACGAAGAATTTTACTGTACAATAAATGGAGTCGTCACACGTTCTCACGTTGCACGAAAACCACACGAGCACTTGGAAAGTGGGAATAGAGGTAGGCAATGTCCAATTCGGTAGTTTGGGCTCTGGGCCGAAACAAAGGCCGGCCTGCCATTGCAAAACCCAGTAGAGTAGAGGCCGACTCGCTGAGTCAAGCCGATGGCTGGCGCCGCGGGATCCGTGAGTTGACGTAACTGCAGGAGCGGAACTCTCCCGAACACCGAAACGCCCTCCTGCCGACACGCGAGATCCAACGGCTCACACGCTGCACCGCACCTGCCCCCTCCCTCGCCGCCGTCTGCTGCCAACTCGCCATCCTCCCCTCCCTACCAAAAAACCCACGAAACCCCCGTGCGGCCGTGCCCCACAGCCGAATGCTACCCACAGGAACCCGACCAAGCAGATACCGCCACCCACTGGCACACCTCGCCTCGTGAAGCAGCTCCATCTGTTGCTGCGTAGGGTTTAGGGGCGAGACGAAATCCCCGTCCATGGAACCCGCCGCGGCGGCGGCGGCGGCGGCTGCCGCGCGCGGCGGATCCCTCGTGCGAGTCCGGGCGGTCGCGCTCGCTTACAACAGCGCGCGGGGCTGAGGCGCGTCGTGGGCGCCGGCCTCGCCGCGCCCGGCCGGCGGAGGGTGCTCGTCGCCTCGCTCCAGGAGCCCCTCGAGCCGCTCTCGCCCCCGCAGGAGGGCGACGTAGCGCTAGCGCCCGAGGTAATTAAGTTGCATCAAATCGAAATTGGGTGCGCGCGCATGTGGTGTGTTTATTTTGGTGCACTTGTGATGGAGAGACTGATGTTTTGGGTACGATTGTTACCGCAGGCTGATGAGGAGGTCCATGGGGAAGTGGTGACTTCTGACAAAATCTCGTCTCCCCCTGATGGTGAGTGTTGGCTTTACATGTTCATTGAATTTGGAAAATTTAATGAATTCTCTGTCAGAAAATTTATCTTTGCATCTGTTGTCTCCAGTTCTTGGGAAGACAGTGCGTATCAGGTTTGTGTTAAAAAAGCAGTGCACGTTCGGCCAGAGCTTCCACCTTGTAGGCGACGACCCGGCGCTTGGCCTCTGGGATCCGTCAAATGCGGTTGCTTTGGATTGGTCGGAAGGCCACGAGTGGACTGTAGAGAAAGTAAGCCTTGGGTTATGCACATTGTTTGATGTTTTGCTCTCTTCTTGAGCGATTTCGTCACCTCTTTTTCTGTTTTGGCCAGGATTTGCCAGCCAGCAGGTTGATTGAGTTCAAGTTCTTGCTGCAAGATTCCTCGGGAAAGTTCCATTGGCAGAATGGGCCTAATAGAAGCCTACAGACAGGTGACACCGCAAACACTTTAGTCGTCTATGAAGATTGGGGTGATGCGAAGAATCAGAAAATAGTAGAGGATGGAGATGTGTCCGTCAGGATGGAGGATGTGATTGTTCCGGATGACAGTGAAAGCAGAAAGAGTGTTGTTTCAGCGGATGAGCTCCAAGTGGATGATGATAATCAAGAAGTCAAAAAAGATGAATCAAGTGTAGGTGTTGATGACGAGAAGTCAACTGTTGCCATGAATGCTTCTATTCAAGGGGAATCGGTGAAGGCACATGAAGCTAACCAACCAGAGGTAATGGTTTCCTAATGAGATACATCACCCTCTTCATGTGGCAATCTAAACTCTGTTTACTACTGAAATTCCTAAGGCGTTCCACATATCTATCAACTGCTCTACTGCAAATAAGTAGTTCAGTATAACTTATATGCTTACTGTTTGAAATAACACCTACTGGCCTATTTTTTATCTCGTTAGTCACACTATTTTCTGGTACAGATAGCTTGATTAGCTCTGAGAGGGAGTGATGATGCAACTTGCAAATGGCTGAGTTGAATTATAGATGACAGTTATTAAAAATTATGCACTATTTTAGACACTTTTAGTTTACTGGAGCACCATAGGTTTTCTGGTCCAATTATGAAAGAACGTATTTAGTATGAACTACCAACGGGAAATGAATTTTCAAGCATTAGATCACTCATTTCACTAGAAGGTGGAAGGGCATGGGTGTAAAGTGGAACAATTCAGGGATTTTCTGATAAATGTTGCTGGCTTTTAGTTGTAGTGTATAGTGTGAGCTGCATAGATCTCATCCGATGACCATTCTTAATAGTTCATATTATCCTATTTTAAGGCCAGTTGTCATTTGAATGATGGTGGCTTTTAGTTTTAGTGTATAGTGTGAGCTGCATAGATCTCATCCTCTGAAGCGCCGATACGGCTCCCAGGCCGCGTACCGGTATCCCGATACGTATTGGGTACAGGTACAGCCCCGATACGTATCGGGAAGTATTGGAAATCTTTTAGGTTTTAAAAAAAGGAAAATATAGCTCCGATACAGCGATATGGAGATGCCTTAGCCTAAGGCCCATCGCAGGAGATGCCCTAACCTTGCCCAGTTGCCCCTGCGCTGCGCCTCCCTCCCGTCAGTCCCGACTACCGTGCGCCTCCAGTCCAGAACCGTGCACCTCCACTTCTCCAGTCCGCACCTCCTGGCGACGAGCGGTCAGCGGCCTTCGGCTCTCCCTCCTCCGCGCCCCCCTCCTCCCTCCTCGGTGCTCCCTCCTCCGTGTCCACTCCTCCATGGTCCCTCCTCTGCATCCAGCGGCCAGCGCCTCCAGCTTCCCTCCTCTCCAGCGGCCGACAGTGTGTTTCCCTTCTCTTCTCAGTTCTCTCATAGCTAGTTGAAGAAGTTTGGGTCTTGGTGAGTGGGGGAAAGAAGGTGAGTGGGTGAGTGGGGGAAAGAAGGCGCAAGTGGTACCGCCCGGTGAGTGGTCAGTGGATTGGTGAATTAGTACTATTGCTGCATAGCAATAGAACCTGTGTTCATTGGGGGTTTACAGCTTGTAGTGGATTTCTAGCTGCATAGCAATAGAACCTGTGTTCATTGGGGGTTTACAGCTTGTAGTGGATTTCTAGCTGCATAGCAATAGAACCTGTGTTCATTGGGGGTTTACAGCTTGTAGTGGATTTCTATGTACTACTGTATTAAGCAAATACGAATCTGTGAAGCGCTACTAAAACTGATAGAGCAGTACACTAAGTCACTAACAGTCTTGCGCATTCCTAGGTGTAGTTGATTGAAAATAGCTACTTGGCACCTTTAATTAAGCACTAAGTCACTAACAGACTTGCATTATGTTATGTACATATGCACAATTCAAGCTTCCAGTCTAATATCGGGTATCGTATTTTATATTTTTACTATTTTTAATACACACACACACACACACACACATCCGTATCGCATTGGGTTTTTTTGGAGAAATGGGGTATCGCCGTACCGGTATTGCGTATCGGTGCATCATAGATCTCATCCGATGATCATTCTTAATAGTTCATATTATCCTATTTTAAGGCCAGTTGTCATTTGAATGATGCATTCCATCTATTATCATACTCATACAATGCTTTTTTTTCTTGAATCAGTTAGTGATGGATGAATTGAAAATTCAATATGAGCTTCATGAAAAATTAGAAGACACGGCACCGCAGAATGGCAGTGTCGGAACGTACGCTGATGACGATCATGCTGAAAGAACCGATGATGATAGTATCTTGTCCGAGGATGGTGTTCCGGTAGAGAATGGGTGGAAGGCCCTGCAGCAGCTGCTCATGAACCTGGGCTTCAAAATGGATGCAGCATGATTAGCAGCTATATATACATGACAGTCTGGATGGTTTGCTGTTCCCTTCAAGGATGTAATAGAAAAGACTAGCAGCTGCTGGTATTGTTGCCACATTCTGTTGTGTGTACATAGTTTCTTTTTGCCAAGAAATGCTGTTTCTTTAGAGATTGGAACCAGTTGCCAATAAGCTATCATCAGTTTGTTGTCAGTCAGTGGAAGCAACCCCGTTTCAACTCAATGAAGATGGCATCTTTTGTAACTGTAAGGTTTGTCTGCCAATCGTATATATTTGTCGTGAGAATAATGTTTTTGAGAAAATTGCACAAGAACCGTGTGACAATTTTTCTCCACTGCTCTGTTCAAATGCAATGTAATCTAGAGCTTTTCCCCCAACCAGATCCGGGGACCCAACCAACTCGCCCAACCGCGTTGCCGAGCCCTCTAAACCCAAACCCATCCATCCTCCGGCGCGGCGACGAAACACCCAGCCGCGCGATGGCCGACGGCACCAGCAGTGCCGGCGCCGGCGCCGGCGGACGCGGGGGCGGCGGCGAGTCGGTGGTGATCGACTACGGCCGGCGCCGCACAACCTGCGGCTACTGCCGACCCACCGGCCCACGAGCATCTCCCACGGTACCATCAAGGAAATCCCTTCCGATGAGAAAAATGATTTTTCTCTACTTCGATCTGGATTGGGGCTTGTTGCGTGTGGAATCGCTCGTCGGTTCTGATGTGTCGAATCGACGCGTCATCCTAGATCACCCCGAAATTTTAAGAATTTTAGGCTTAGATATTGTTGCTAAGGGCAGTACCAAATTACGATGGTTTTTTAGTTGGGGTTGTGTAGAGTCGTCGATCTTTCAGCTTATACTCGTAAGGAAAATGGCTTTTGTTTGCCAACTGCAGGGTGTGCAGATAGTATATGATTGCTGATCGTTACTTTTCTTACCTACATAAGTACATAACACTGTACTTTGCTAGTCTATGAGTGCTTCGAACGCCTCGTTTTTGTACTGCTGCTTGCGGTGCTTGCAACAACCATCCAATTCTCTCTCTGAAATGAAATGGAAAACAGGCCATTAACATGCTGCCCGTTAACTCTTAATGCAGGATGAATATAGAATATATCTTATATATTGTTCATGGTACTATCAACAGTAACCAACTTTCACCTTTACATTAGATAGCTAATCCTTTTTTCCTTTGTTGTTACCTTTTTGTTCTTCTTGTTTGATCAAACATTTGTGTACTTGTCTAGACGAACCTTTATCACATCATTTATTGTGCTACCTTCTTATCCTATCAATCTTGCAGGTCTGTGGGCTAGCAGTCTGAAAGCTGATGACTATCAAGGTATGAAGATAATGTTTAATTCAAAATTTTGCCTTTTTATCATGGTTATTAAGGTGGTAAAGCGAGGCGAGGCGATCCACCCCTCTCACACCTTTGAAGCGGTAAGACGTAAGGTGAGGCGCCTCACGCATTCTAAGGCGACAGTGCAGAGCGGCCGCAGAAGATCTGACAATGACAAGATCGATTCTCTGGCCGCAGAGGATCCTGGTTGCCCATTGCCCACCGCCGGTGACCGATCACGCCCTTTGTGCTGCTCCGGCTCACCAGACGCCTGACCTCTCCTCTCTCTTCGGCTCGTCTGCGGCGGCCTCTCTCTCCTCCCGTGGCGACAACCCTCCTTCTCCCTCCTAGCTCGGGCTCCCTCCCCACAACCCCTCCCGGCGGCAATCCGGCTTCCCCCTCCCTCCCGCCTCCTCGCTTCCCCTCCCTCTCCACTGCGGCTCGGCGACGGAGGAGGGAGACGGATGGATCAAGAGCGGCGCCAAGATGGGCCTTGCCATGCCAAGCAACCTAGGGTTCAGGGTGAGTCTTTGGCTCTTCGGTCTTCGCCCTCTCCTCTTTCCCCTTCCCTCTCGCGGGCTCGTGTCAGGTCCAGCAGTCCAAGGCGTCGCCTCAGGCCTTCCTTACGCCTTTCTCCGCCTGAGCGACGCCTTAGAGACACCCTGCACTTGAGGCAGACACCATACGCATGCGCGGCAAGGCAGCGCGATGCCTTGGACCCCGGCAGCGCCTTACCGCCTAGGCGACGTCTTATGGATGCCTTAATAACCATGTTTTTATGCAACCTGGAACCATTTTTTTTATCGTATTTCCAACAGAATTAGATGACACAGGGATGTGGATTTTGGAGGCCAGATGTTTGGTATCTTTGTGCACATAGTTTGGGGTTATAATATGAAAATATCCTATATAATTCCCATATTTAAACAAAGCAACTAGGGCACGCTATACCGCCGGGAGCCCTTCCCAACGGTATAGCATCCAACCATCTAGTTTCATGCAATCTCATGGAGTATCATCATGTTTTATGCAGTTTCACTCAGATTCATGCTAATGTTTGAAGTGTTTCATGGAGTTTCATCATGTTTCATCAAGTCTCATAGAGTATCATCGTGTTTCATAAAGTCTCATAAAGTTTCATTATGTTTTATCAAGTTTCATATAGTTTGATCCCAAAGTACCATTGTTTCATCCCAAGTCTCATGAAGTTTCATCGTGTTTCATCCCAAGTCTCATGGAGTATCATCATGTTTCATGAAGTCTCATGGAGTGTCATCGTGTTTCATCCAATTTCACTCAGATTCATGCTAATGTTTGAAGTGTTTCATGAAGTTCCATTCCAAGTCTCAAGGAGTTTCACCAAGTCTAATAGAGCATCATCGTGTTTCATCAAGTTACGTATTGTTTCATCCCAAAGTACCATCGTTTCATCCCAAAGTACCATTGTTTCATCCCAAGTCTCATAGAGTTTCATCGTGTTTCATCAAGTCTCATGGAGTATCATCCTGTTTTAACCCAAGTCTCATGGAGTTTCATCGTGTTTCATCAAGTCTCATGGAGTTTCATCAAGTCTCATGCAGTATCGTCGTGTTTCATCCAGTTTCACTCGGATTCATGCTAAGTGTTTCGTGAAGTTCCATCCAAGTCTCATGGAGTATCATCAAGTCTCATGCAGTATCATCGTGTTTCATCAAGTCTCATGGAGTTTCATCATGTTTTATCAAGTTTCATATAGTTTGATCCCAAAGTGCCATTATTTTATCCCAAGTCTCATAGAGTTTCATCGTGTTTCATCCCAAGTCTCATGGAGTGTCACCGTGTTTCATCAATTTTCACTTAGATTCATGCTAATTTTTGAAGTGTTTCATCCCAAGTCTCATCGAGTTTCATTGTGTTTCATCAAGTTTTATAAAGTTTCATCCCAAAGTACCATTGTTTCATCCCAAGTCTCATGGAGTTTCATCGTGTTTCATCAAGTCTCATGCAGTATTATCGTGTTTCATCAAGTCTCACGGAGTTTGCTCTGGTTTTAATAGTTGGAGGTCCCAAATCAAACGGTTTTACATTTTACAGTTGAAAAGTGGACTCAGACGATAGTTGAGAGTTGAAAAGTGGACTTTTTCCTCTCTTTTTTTGCAAAGTTCAGTATTTACTATTTACACGAAATTTCAAAGAAAAATCTGAGCTACAAATTTTGAAAATTTCAAGATTTTAATTTGTTGTTGCAATGCATTGGGTTGCAAGAGGGTCTGATCGAGGAGGTGGTGCGAGGAAGCCAGCGGTGGTGGAAGGCAGTAACAAGACGTTAATGCGGTCCTTCACCAACATGTCCCACGACTTCGGCTACTACTGGCTGCGCATCGTCGTCTACATCTTGATGGCCGTCTGCCTGGGCACCATCTACTACGACGTCGGCACAAGCTACACCGCCATCGGTAGCGCGCCTCGTCTTGGCGGCCGTCTCGGCCATGACCTTCATGTCCATTGGCGGCTTCCCCTCCTTCATTGAGGAGATGAAGGTCTTCACCCTCGAGCGTCAGAACGGCCACTACGGCGTCGCCGTCTACATCATCTCCAACTTCCTCTCCTCCATGCCCTTCCTGCTCACTGTGTCCTGGGTCAGCTCCTCCATCACGTACTGGATGGTCAAGTTTCAGCCAGGCTTCAACTACTTCGCCTTCTTCACCCTCAATCTCTACGGCGGCGTCTCCGTCGTCGAGAGCCTCATGATGATCATCTCTGCGCTCGTGCCGAACTTCCTGATGGGCCTCATCCTCGGCGCCGGAGTGGAAGGGAACATGTGTGAGGAATCGAGAAGGAGTAAGCAAATGAATAAAGTTGGAGGCATCGAACGGATCCAACGGTGAGGTGCTATCCTGTTGTTCTAAAGAAAAACGTATAACGTTTTGTAGTCTTTCTCTATTTAAAAGCTGTTTTACAAGACTTATAAATGACCAAACAATACATGTGTAATTATTAAAATTGTTCAGATGACTGATTAGCTATAAGCATGGGGAAATATAAATGGTCATATCTTTACTGTATCATTCTGTCCTAGCATCGCAGGACATGACAGAAATGGTGAAAGGTAGTGACGTAGTTTAGTGGCGGCCAAAAAGCTTGGAAAGCTTAAAATAATGGTGAGATACCTGTCTCTATTGTTGTTTCTTCTCCTAATGCAGTGTTCTAAGACAGCCTCCTTGTTGAGGAGCTATGCGTCTGGACAGGGGAAGGGACTATTTGTGATGTCCGAATGGATATCCGGCCAAAGTTAGTTGCTTTTCTTGGATATTTTCAAGGAAGTTCATGATAACCTGATAGTAGAACTATGTTAGATTTATTTTGGGTGATTTATAAAATTATGAGTTGGGAGTGTGATGGGCAGTGCATAGACCTGAGTATGGATCCAAGGATATAAGCTCTGCAGATATTTGATTTCGTTTGCTTCTAGTATGCATGTGCACGATGATGTGTTTTTATTTCGTCAGGATAACTAGGATTTGAACATTTGGCAACACTAAGTTCTGCGTGTTTTGTTTTTGTCCATCTATCAATGGCTGTCCATAATCGTGACAGAGGGTGTGTTTCAGAAGCCACCAGATAGTAGGTTCAAGAGCCATTTGATGCATAAGCAATTAAGCATGTTCTCTACATGTATGTGCGTGGGAGGAGGCAGGATGAACACATGTTCTGTGATGAGCTGCTGTTTTGTGCTTGTTGCACTGTACAGGATCCAAAGATGCAACAACCTGCATCACAACATTCACCCAGTAGAAGGCAAATGGATTTAGTAAACTGTAATGATACATAACATAATACTAATTCATTTTCGACTATCAATTCACCTACTGGAAAAGACAAATGCATCCTAACCATGATATTAAAAACAACAGCTTTTAACATTAAACCAGATGTATCCTTATTGCCGTATTGCAGCAATTTGCAACAGGGAAAAAATGTATACCACGAAACGAGTGTATTCAGAATAAGGATGCATTTGCTGAAGTATGAATTTGACTAGAGGATTTATAGAAAGGAGAGTGAAAGTGAGAACTGGAATAAGCTGACTTATTGGTGAAATAGTACAACTTTATTAGGTCAGACTTCTTCTGTACCATCCGAGCGGGTCTTGATCTTGTACACCCACTCACACGTGATAGGAGTAACATACACAGTCAAGGGCAAAAGATCTCAAGTGCTAGTATGCTCCAAAACAGCAATCTCCTCAGACAGCGTGAGTTGTCACTCAGGGTGAGCAGCAGCCTCACGGTAGGTCGTAGGCTCATAAAGAGCAGCGGCTGCAAAGCCGTAGCGCTCAGGAGGCCTAGCAGTGCGACGATCATGAAGATCATATCTGGAAGAAGAAGGTGGAGTAGGACCCAGTAAGGACGGGGAAGAACTGGGAACAGGGTCCAGCAAAGACGGAAGCTCAACTGGAGAAGAAGTAGGCCAAGGATGGCGAGAGTAGTGTAGGGAAAAGGGTGGGAACCTCAACAAAAGAGCTGGAAGGAAAAACCAGAGGAGAGGAAACAAGTGGAGCCGGAGGGGAGGGGAGCGAAGAAGGTGGAGGCAGAAGCGAAATAGAAGTGGAAAACTGAGTGTCAGGAAAAGTCAGAAAAGAGATCGACTTAACAAGAAAATCTGAGCTGACAGTAGAGGGACGAGGGTAGTAAGGCCCGGACTCATTAAAGGTGATGTCCTGAGAGATCCTCATCCGACGAGCAACAGGATTGTAGCAGCGATAACCCTTATGCTCAAGAGTGTAGCCAAGAAAAACGCACTCAACTGACTGAGCAGCCAGCTTGGTGCACTCACAAGGTGGAAGAAGGATGAAACAGACACAATCGAAACAATGAAGGTGACTGTACTCGGGAGCCCGACCGTAGAGATGCTCAACAGGAGTAGAACCCTGAAAAGAAGTGGAAGGCTACATGTTGATGAGGAAAACAGCAGTGGATACAACCTCAACCTAGAACTGAGGTGGAACAGAAGAGGCAAGTATGAGAGCACGAGCTGTCTTAAGCAAATAACGATGCTTACGTTCAGAGACATCGTTTTGAGCGTGACCACCAGGACAAGAGTACTAGGGAAGAGTACCCTACTCAGCGAGAAAGCGACGCAAAGAAGCAGATAGGTACTCGTCAGCAAAATAAACACGAAAAGCACGAATGGTCAATCAAATTGAGTGCGAGCCATGGTGGCAAACTTCTGGTAAATAGAGAGACCCTGACTACGAGAGGACATAAAGTAGATCCAAGTATGACAAGAATAATCATCAATAAATATCACATAGTATCGTTGTCTCCCTTTCAAAACGAAGGGAGCTGGAACCCAAACGTCGGAGTGAACAAGATCAAAAGGACAGGCTGAGGCAGAATCACTAGAGGGATAGGGGAGCTGCAGTTGCTTGCCAAGCTTGCAACCCATACAAGGTAAAGAGGTATCACCAGAAACAGAACCAAGACGACCACGGCGTACTAAAAACGACAATCGCGATCCACAGAGATGACCCAAACGATGGTGCCACTGAGCAAAGGAAGCAGTAGAGGACGCAGCAAAAATAGAGGTAGGTGTAGTGACTGACTGGCATGTGGAGACAGCAGAAGAAAGGTGTAGCCAGTCGATCTCCCAAAGAGGTTGCGAATCAAGTGAGGTGGCGGAGGCGAGGACTGCTGAGAAGCAAGAGCCAGACGAGCAGAGCACAACGTAGGGGCGGTAGCGGCAGACCGAGGCAGGGGTGGTTGTAACACCCCGACCCGCCACCTGAGCCCAGAATGCTACCACTGCACATTATTCATTACAAACGTTGCGCAGCTAATTTAACAACTAGACATAATACATCAAAAGTGGAATATTTAGGAAGGATGGTTTGCATGAGTAACTACATGTGACGTGAATGTACTATTCTCCCTTCCCGAAGCATGTCGTCTGCGACGTTCACCTAGAAACCAACGAAAAGCAAGGGTGAGTCCGAAGACTCAGTAAGCACATAATAGTAATGATAAACACTGCCATACCAACATAAACATAACAATATCATTATTCCCATCATTAACTTTCCATTAGTGCAATGCATCATTGTTCTACATGCTCATTTGCTCATTGCATTGCCTATATATGCGAATGCACCATCATGCTCATATGTATTTCATCAGCTGATATCGGTATCGCGGAGTGTTCACCCGTCGCTGACACACTCCTCCCCCATCTTCGTTAGGATTGAGTCCTTACATTGCAGGACTTTATCTAGTCCCTACGGATGTAAGACTTCATCTAGAGCACACCAGATTAGTCATGTATCTTTCTCACCGACCTCATCGGAATAGTTACATGACTTTCTCACCGACATGGCTCATGCATTCTTGCCATGATGCAAATGCACATGTCCATTGTCATTAACATGATTCATCATTGTCATCATTAACAAGGTAGTCTCATTGCTCACCTTGTCTCATCATTATTGCCATCAACATATAAATATTATCATGTAAGCATCATCATATAAACATTATCATATCACGCAAACATCATATATTTCATAGCACTTACAGGCTATCGCTCTATCATGCACTTGCCTGTTACCAAGTAGAGCGGAGTAACATGGAGATGGCGCCATTCCCGAACCTCCACCTGAACAAGCATTCAACCAAACTCAATACATTATAGCAATACATGCACATAACCGGATGGCATTATTCCTACACGCAAAACGACACGAACAAACCCCTCTCTCCGGGCACTAATCTGTAAGCCCGGTGCCCAAAATATTAATTAGTTAGAGTTCGCATCGTGTAAGCTTGTGAATAAAAAAATTAGGTTATCTATGTTTATGTTTCCTACCCAACTATTCAAATTGCAGGCTTTCATGCAAAATGTAATGCAAGGTGTTTTGAGTGTTTCTTTGGTTTGCTCATGTGGATATCATGGGGATATGCTCATGATCTTAGGATGATGTTACAATTGGCAATGGCATTGAAGGTTTGTCGAATTGTGCGTTTTCGGCAAAGTTAAAAGTCTTTGTCGAGCATAGGTGCGGTCGGACCGACGCGTCTTTGAGCGGTCGAGCCGGCTTTGGTGCGGTCTGACCGGCCAATGAATGGCGGTCTAACCGGATTTGTACTGTTCATCGGCCAAAAGGTGGCGACCATTGAAGGGATAGCTCAAGTTCATAGGCTTTAGTGCATATGTGTTGTATAATGCATATTTTCACTAACGTGAGTCAAGTTCTGAATAACTTGTTCCCGGAATCGATTTCTTTGTCTATTGTTGTGCAAGACGCTTGAAGGTCAACGACGGTCAACGGCGAGGATGAGCGGGACTAAGCTTGGAGAGCTGAGGTTCAGAACGATCGAGGATGCCAGGTGAGCTCAATGGATTCAAGCATGGCGCAAATTAGACAAAGGTGACCGAACAGGCGATTCGGTCGACGAGTTGGATCAGCGGCGGGGTCGGTGCAAGTGCCTTGGTGGTTTTTATGCGGGGCGAACGGGAGAGACTTGCCGACATGATGAGAGCCGTTGATCAATCTACACGTGGCGAAGCAGACATTTGCTTCACCAAGATTGGACTCGTCTTCGGAGAAGGATCGAGAAGGGGTATTTTGGTAATTTCAGCAAATACCGCCTTGGTAACCTTTTGGCTAAACCACGACGCGAGACGACGCATGGAGAAGTGGTTTAGGTCAAGATGAGTTGAAGACGACGTTTTAAAATGCGTGCGTGTGTAACTCGTTTGTGTGTGGGCTTAACGGGAGCCCATTAGGGTTTACTCTTCTAGAAGCTAGGCCTCCACTATAAATAGGGGTGGCTGTTGTCCAACACCCTTAAGGACATCATATGGAAAAGGATTAAGTACATTGTTCGTTCCTCAACTATACCCGATGATTAATTTTCGTCCCTCAACCGAAATACCAGATATAACGACCCTCCAAGTATCAATACCGGATAAAAGAAGTCCCTTCGTGCGTTCCAGAGTGGTTTTGACCAGTGTTTCGTGCCACGTGGAAAAAAAATCATTTTCCCCTGCCAGCCAAGCGTCCACGCTGGCAAACACACGCAGACACACAAATCTGCCTCAACACATGCGTGGGACCGGGACGCGAAGAAGAAGTCGAGCCCGCTGACGGTGGTCGTGGACGGTGAACTCCACGACATGGGCCTTCTCCAGCGTGACGCTATGGAGGACCTCGCGGCGGAGGCGAAGGCGGAGCTTGAGGCGCTTTGTGGCTTGACCTGAGCTGGTCGGCGGCGGCCGGGAGGTGACGAGCGGCGGTCAGCCATGGAGGCGAAATGGCGTCGGCGGCGTAGGGTGAAGTTGGGGAGGAATTAGTGGAAGCTTGAGCAGCCATGTGGTGTGGGGAGCTTACCAAAGTGGTCACCGAGAACGGGGAGACGCCGAGGTGAACCAGCGACGGCGACCATGGGTGGCGCGGGGAGGTGACCGTGGAGGGGTCCCTAGAGAAGAAGAGAGAGCAGGTGAGAGGTTGGGGAAGGTAGGGGGATGTCTAGTGATGCTCACGAAGGGAGGAATCGAGCTCGGGCTCATTGGAGAGGAAGTGGCGGTGGTGGAGGCGGATTCAGGTGAGCCGAGGAAGAAGCCGAGTCTGCTGCTTCCGTGGTGCAACCTTCAAATTGGTCTAGGGGTTCGACTCTTAGTGGTGCGGTAGCGGTGTGGCCGTGATCGTGGTGGTCAAGAGCTTGAGGCGGCTCGGCTAGGCCGAAATGGCATTGGAGCCTTGCTTAATTGGAGCTCGAGGAGGAGGAGATAATGGAGAAGAGAGGTGTAGAAGTGAAGAAGGGAGTTAGAGGCACCGGTGCTCACCTTATATAGGCAAGGCGGGGGCGCCTGGCGCCACAAGCTCATCGCCAAGGTGGCCGTGGCCGTGAGGTGCCACCACAAATCATTCTTGAGACTAGCAGACTGTCTTGGAACTTGCACCAACCGCCGTCACCATTGAACCCCACCTCCTCCCTGGTCTTTGCTCTTCTATAGTTCTATCCTTGTCGCCACCCGCCACGCTCCAACGCGCACAGGAAGTCCGGAAAGAACTTGGCGGCAGATCAAGAAATGGATAGAGATTATATGCAAAAGCTTAGCGAAGAAACGGAGATCGGGGAAAGAATGTGCAAGCACGAATCTGGGTATCAAGAGATAAGATTCATCAACCAAGCGAAGATGGAAGGTCATGTCGCGGTGATGGTGGCCGAAGAAGCCCTTGTAGCCGCCGAGGAGGTCGAGGCGCCGATCTTTGGTCTTTGGGAGGAGGCGAGATGACGCCGACCTCATGGAGGCGCCCGGCGGAGGTTGCCGCGGCCGGGTCCGGCGAGGAAGCAGTGCGGATGAAGTGCTTATGACCTGAGGCGGTCGGCGGCGGGTGGCGTGTGGATGTCTTTGCGAGGAGGGAGGAGCATTGGCCCGACCCCACGGCGTGCGGTGGTGCGCCTCCACCATGGGTTGCAGTTGCGTGTACTCTGCCATCGTGAGTCCCAGCCCAGATCACCTCCGCCGCATCTTGTCGCTCCATCGCCGCAGCCTCTGACTACAATTGGATCGGATTCGACCTTGTTGTTGTTCAGCAGTCCACCGCCTCGGTGGAGTTCGATGACGTCATGGCTGGCAGAGGAGGCGTACACGCGATTCTTGGGCGTGTCGGCGATCTCGGCGGGAGAGACCAGCTTGGCGGAGCCCTCGGTGACCTGGCCGGGAGGAGGAAGAAGGAGAGGCGGGCACGCAAGGAGGCGGGGCGGCGAAGACAAAGGAGGTGGAGAAGGAGGCGTTGGGGAACGCAGCGAGAGAGGGAAGGGGCGAGGAGGAGGGCGGGAGGAGAGAAGGCGGCAAGAGAGGAGGCCCCACCGAGGAGGGTGAGGTTATGAGAGAGAAGGACGGAAAGAGAAGGCCACCGTGTATTCAAAATGCCAGCGTGGAGGTCAACACCGGTCAAAACCGCTCTGGAACGCACGGAGGGACTTCGTTTGTCTGGTATGTAAACTTCGAGGGTCGTTATATCTAGTTTTTTAGTTGAGGGACGAGAATTAATCATCGTGTATAGTTGAGGGACGAAACTTGTACTTAATCCTATGGAAAAACCCTAGTCTGTTTTAGGGTTTAGAAAGAAAGGGGAGAGGTTAGGTCTCTAGAGAGATGAGTTGATTGTGTGCTCATGGATTGAGCTCTTGTCCTCCTGGATGGAGTGGCTGTAAACCTTCTCAATCTCAAATCAATCCATGCATGACTTCTCAAAGATGAGTCTCCTTGTGTTCCTTCTCTCTATTTTGGTGATTTTGAATCTTTCTTTGATCCACGGGTTTTTTATTGGTTTCTTGCCGTGATCTAGCTTGCTGTGACATGTGGGAACTCATCTAGGATCATCTTGATCATCAATCACCCACGAGCAAGTCTTTAGACCATGTTTCAATTTTGACTCGGTTTTGGAGCACCCTTCGTTCAAATTGAAAAAGATAGGAACTTTGGCATGGATCTTCATGATCCTTGATTGGAATAGGTTCCTAATATCTTAGAGAAGGTGTGTCTCAAGTTTCGTGAAGTTTGGCCATGTAGATCAAAAGTTAGATCGATTTGAGTTTCGGTTTTTAATTTTGTTCTATTCATCGTCTGTTGGGCCGATCACGCCTAAGCCGTCGGTCAGACCGCGCCTGAGGGTTTTGAGCTCCAGTTTTGGTTTTTTGCTTGGGGTTTTGATTTGAGTTCAATACAAGTCTTCTGTTGTACCTGTATATTGATCTTCATAGCTTCCATAGCTAATGGAGTGATATTGGTGTTGAATCCAATCAAAGTGAAAAAGTGAGCGTGCTCCTATTCACCCCCCCTCTAGTCGCCTATTCGGTCCTACAATTGGTATCAGAGCCCGGTTAGCTCTTCTCATAGATCTTAACCGGTCTTAGGAGCCATGACGTCTGACAAGTATTCCACCAAACCACCTGTATTTGATGGAGTCGATTTTGCTTACTGGAAGGCTTGCATGCATGCCTACATCGAGGCTTAAAGGCACGCAATTTGGCTTAAGGTCAAAAATCCTTATGTTGTGCCAGCCAATGACGATGTGATCACTCCAGATGTGGAGGCAAATAGCAAGGCTCGAAACTTCTTGATTCAAGGGCTTAGTCGATCTGAGTTTGAGCGTGTCGCTCATTTGAGGTCTACTCATGAGATCTGGAAGACCCTCTGTGATTACCACGAGGGCTCTACTGCGATCAAGGAAGTGAGACAGAACCAATTCAAGAAAGAATACTCAAAGATCGAAAAAATGCCCTGTGAATCTTTGGATGAGTTGTGAGGAAGATTCTCAAAAATCCTTCATGACTTACGTGATGTGGATCTTGTGTTCACTAAATCCAAAAATACACGTCAGCTCTTGGGTGCTCTTGACGTGAAAGTCTGGGGGATGAAAATCACTTCCATCAATGACAACACTGTCATGAGTGAGCTTACCATGGATAAGCTCTACTCGAGGTTGAAGACGCATGAGATTGACTTCATCTTGTGTCTCCCCAAGACAGAGTCGATGGCTTTAGTGGTTGACCCATCTAAGGGTAGTTCTTCTGATACTTTGAATTTTGGCTCATCTGGGTTTTCATTATCTGCTTTACACTCTTTGAGCGATGAGCAGCTAGAGAAGCTATCTGAGGATGACTTAGCCCTCCTATCCACAAAATTCACGAGAGCCTACAACAAAGTGAGGAGTAGAAGGAGAGGTGGCCCTGTTACCTGCTTTGAGTGTGGTGAGCCAAACCACATTCGGACTAAATGCCCCAAGTGAAGGAAAGGAGGAGAAGGACTTAGGAGGCGTCCTCAAGCTCGGATACTGAAAGCCAAGAAGCCCAACTACAGAAGTTCATCAACCGGGTCCTTGCCGCTCTTGAGAATGTTAATATGAGCGATGTGGACTCGGGACGGAGGACGGCGGCGATGATTCCCATGGCAAAAGAAGGCCGAGACTTCACCTATGTGCTTCATGGCCAAGAACGACCCACGACATCGACTCCTCCAACGACGATGAGCTTTTCAGCGATCCCGATGAGGTATGCCCCTCATCAGATGAGATGAAACGTGCTTTAGTTGTTGCTGAATGAAATCTGAAAAGGCAAGTTAACATGATTAAGAAACAGGATATCATGATTGACAACTTGAACCTAGAAGTGGTTAGGCTCAAATCCATTAATCCTGCTGATGATTGTGATTCTTGCTCTAGCTTGCATGATGAAATGACCAAACTGAAATCTGCTCATTCCTCTATTGCAAATCAACTTAAAGATGCTTTAGATGAACTAGAATCTCTCAAATCTAGTCCTGCTTGCATGGATGTTATTGCTCTAGATGTGACTACTGTAGATGTTATTCCTTCACCTTGCTCAAATTGTACTTCGTTTGAATTGAAGTTAGATAGTGCTATAAAAGAATTGCTGAAATTTGATGCTAGTCACACTTGCTCTCATTGTGAGGATAATAAAATTAAAATAAAAGAAATGACTGAAATTGTTCTTCATTCTAATACTGCTTTATGTGAAAATTGCTATAAACTCACAGTTGAAAATGATGCTTTGAATAAGACTCTAGAGGAGAAATCTAAAATTGAACAATCCATGTCCATGACTGCTTCCAAGAAAGTTGTTGATTCTGCTTCTTGTGCTTTTTGTACTGAAATTGAAATAAATTTAGATGAGATACAAGAGGCGTTTAGAGTCAAATTCAAAGAGCAAGTGAGTAGGATTAAAAATGCTCCTTGTGTGTCTTGTGAGGCCTTAAAGATTGAGATAGCTCTTGTTAAAGAAAAGCTTGCTAGGACAATCAAGTCGAATAGGTGTGTCATCTGTAAGGACCTAGCCAAAGAAAATGATTACCTCAAAAATACTCTTGAGAGATTTTCTAGTGGGAAGAAGAACCTTAACATGATCCTTGATCAATCTAAACTGAGTGTGAAATAGTGGTCTAGGATTTAACTCTTTAGAGAATTATAAGAATCACCCACCTAAGGTTGTGAGAGCTGTTAAGAGTGGCTTGTTTGAGGTAAAACCCCCTGAGCCATCTAAGATAGTTTTTAGATCTGTAGGTTTTGCTCAAACCCCTTCTAGTAAGACAGATGCTTCTAAGTCAGCAGATTAGACCTCTCAAAAGGTCAAGTATCATTGCATCTTCTGCAAGAAGGATGGTCACATAGTTGAGTTCTGCTTCCATAGAGCTAAGAGTGAGAGGAAGGAGAGAGTGCGTGCTTTGAGGTCTATTAAAGGAGTTCCTTCACCTTCTACTGTCACTAGAGCCAGGCAGCCTGTCTTTCCTGCTAGACATAGGCCTAGGTTCGTAGATGACTTTTTTGACTTTTTTGGTAGCTCTAAGCAGCATTTGGGGTTAGGATATCGTGAGGAGAGACCACGGGTAGCATCTAGACAGGGGAAGTACCGATCTTTTGGTAGGTCGATTCGGAGAGGTTTAGGTGTTGCTTGTGTGCATTCTTATGATTATCCCTCTAACCATTTTATTGCTGCTTCTTCTGCTATTCCTAAGCATCGTGTGGCTCAGTACTGGATTCCCAAGTCTTTTATCACGAACCCCAGTACTGAGGCACAGATGTTCCCTACTTATGCCCTGTAGGTTCATCGTGCGAGGAAGGAGGACATATAGCTTGTTGACTATGGGTGTTCTCGACACATGACTGGAGATTCTGGATGATTCTCCTCCCTCGCACGTGCATCTAGCAATGAGTTGATCACGTTTGGGGATGCTTCTACCGGGACTGTGACAGCCAAGGGCACAGTGCGCGTCAACAACAACTTCATGTTTAAGGACATCGCTTTGGTAAGTAAGCTAAGGTATAATTTGCTATCTGTTTCTCAGCTTTTTGATGAGGGTCTGGAAGTGAGGTTCAAGAGTAGTGAGTGTAGAGTTCTTGACTCCTCGGGTGAGCGTGTCTTTGGGATCTCTAGGTTTGAGAAGATCTTTAGTGCTGATTTCAGTATCTCTTCTTCTTCCAGCCCTAGGTGTCTTGTGGCTTCAGACTCTCATGATCTAGTGTTGTGGCACCATAGGCTTGGACATATAGGCTTCGACCATTTGACCAGAATCAGTAGCAAAGATTTGATTAGAGGTTTGCCTAAGATTAAGAATGTTAGAGACCTTGTGTGCACTCCCTGTAGACAGGGTAAGATGGTTTCTGCTTCTCATCCACCTCTTACTTTAGTGATGACTAATGGACTTGGTCAGCTCTTGCACTTAGATACGATTGGCCCCTCTAGAGTTCAGTCTACAGGAGGGAACTGGTATGTGCTTGTGATTGTGGATGACTTTTCCAGGTATTCATGGGTATATTTTCTGGTTTCTAAGGATGATGCTTTTGACTGTTTTAGAAAGTTGGCCCTTAGACTAGCTTTTGACCTTCCTAGAGCTTTGAGGACCATTAGAAGTGACAATGGCACAGAATTTAAGAACTCTTCCTTTGCCATTTTCTGCACTGAGAGAGGACTTAAGCACCAGTTCTCTTCACCTAGAGTTCCCCAGCAGAATGGGGTTGTTGAGAGGAAGAACAGGACCCTTGTAGAGATGGCTAGGACCCTGCTAGATGAGCATAGTACACTTAGGAGATTTTGGGCTGAGGCAATCTCTACTACTTGTTATGTGTCCAATAGGGTGTTCTTGAGATCTGTCATAGGAAAGACTTCTTTTGAGCTTAGATTTGGTCATAGGCCTAAAGTCTCTCATTTCAAGATTTTTGGTTGTAAGTGTTTTATTCTTAAACATGGCAACTTGGATAAATTTGAATCAAGATGTTATGATGGCATTTTTCTTGGATATCCTGCTCATTCTCATAGCCATCGTGTATTTAATTTGGATACTAATAAAATTGTTGAGACTTGTGAAGTCACTTTTGATGAGGCTAGTCCTGATACTAGACCCGATGCTGCAGGTACACAGGTTCCTGATATTCGAGAAAGCATCTTCGTCGACGATGACTCTGACATAGAGGATGAAGGTCAACTTCATCCTCCAGTCATCTCTTAGATGGTTGGAGAGCCTGCTTCTACTTCTCCAGCTTCAGCTGAGCAGCCCCCTCCTATTTTCACCGGCGATTCGAGTGACTCTGCTCCTACCTCCACAGCCCATGAGGTAGAGGCCACATTTGCACCAGAACCTCCTCTTCATATTCAGCGACAACACCCAACTGAGCAGATAATTGGGGATCTTCATAAGCGAGTTACTCGCTATAGGTTTATCTCTCCAGATTCTCATGCACATTCTGCTTTTGTTGCGTCTTTTGAACCCCGAGATGTCACCTATGCTTTATCTGATTCCTCTTGGGTCAATGCCATGCATGAAGAGCTTGAAAATTTTGAAAAAAACCAAGTCTGGACATTAGTTGAACCTCCACCTAATCACAATGTAATTGGAACAAAATGGATTTTCAAAAATAAGCAAAGTGAGGATGGGTTGGTAGTTCGCAACAAGACTAGCCTTGTAGCTCAATGTTTTTCCCAAGTAAAAGGCTTAGACTTTAAAGAGACCTTTGCTCCTGTAGCTAGATTAGAAGTCATTCGCATTTTGCTAGCTTTTGCGACATCTAAGGGCTTTAAGCTTTTTTAAATGGATGTCAAGAGTGCTTTCCTTAATGGTTTCATAGAAGAAGAAGTCTATGTTAAGCAACCCCCTGGCTTTGAAAATCCTAAATTTCCAAACCATGTGTTTAAGCTTTCCAAAGCCTTGTATGGATTGAAGCAAGCCACTAGAACTTGGTATGATAGGCTTAAGAGTTTCCTACTTAAAAATAATTTCAAAATAGGAATGGTAGATAAAACCTTGTTCACTCTCAGACATGGCATTGACTTTTTATTGGTTCAGATTTATGTGGATGATATCATATTCGGTGGTTCTTCTCATGCTTTGGTATCCAGATTTTCAGATTCTATGAGCAGGGAATTCGAGATGAGCATAATAGGTAAACTGACTTTCTTCTTTGGTCTTCAAGTCAAGCAACTCAAAGAAGGTACCTTCATTCATCAAAGCAAGTGCACAAAGGACCATCTTCGGCGCTTCGACATGAGAAGCAGCAAGCCAATGTCTATTCCCATTGCCACTTCTACCGTGCTGGATCCTGATGAGGATGGAGAGCCCGTGGACCAGAAGGAGTACCGCAGCATGATTGACTCTCTCCTCTACCTCACGGCGTCGAGGCCAGACATACAGTTTGCTGTGTGTCTGTGCGCTTGATTTCAGGCTTCCCCTCGTGCCTCACATCGTCAAGCAGTGCGTCGTATCTTCAGGTATCTCCAGGACACTCTTGATTTTGGACTCTGATATTCTTCTGATTCTGCTCTCTCCATTCGAGTGTTTTCTGATGCTGATTTTACGGGGTGTAGAGTCGATAGGAAGAGTACATCTGGCACTTGTCATTTCTTAGGCACATCTTTTATCTCTTGGTCTTCTAGGAAGTAGTCCTCTGTTACACAGTCCACCGCCGATGTTGAGGCTGCAGCCAGTAGTTGCTCTCGGGTTCTCTGGATCTTGTCTACTCTGCGGGATTATGGGTTGTTTTTGAATAATATCCCTCTTTTCTGTGACAACACTAGTGCTATAAACATTGCCAAAAACCCAGCACAACACTCTAGGACCAAGCATATTGACATTCGATATCATTTCCTTAGAGACCATGTAGAGAAGGGTGATGTTGTGCTTCACTTTGTAGAGTCTGAGCAGCAGGTTGCAGATATTTTCACTAAGGCTCTTGATTCTTCTCGTTTTGCTTCTTTACGGGGAGAGTTGGGGGTTTTTTAGTCCTCTTGGCTTGTTTTGAGGGGGAGTTAGCTCTTTTGCATTCATTGTATCATATTGCATTTTAAATCAGCAACTTGTATTGTAATATAAAATCACGGAGTCTTGATTATTATCCTTGTGTGACATGATTTCATTCTTTATACCTTGCCATGTCTTGTGCTAATTTGCTAGGTTTATCATGACTTTCCATGTGTAGCTTAGCTTTTGCCACGCTAGCTCTATTAGTTATGAGAAACTTGAATCAAAACATGATTTGCTAGATCTTGTGATTAGTTTTGGCATAGTGATCCTCTCATGATTCATGCCATGTCAAATAGGCTAAATTAAGTCTTGAATCTAATTTGAGTTTTAGATTGAGCTATGCTATTTCCTAAGTCAAGCAAATGAAAAATGATCTTTTTTGTGCGAAAAAACTGATCTTCAAAGGTCAATTTGAACATTTGTTCTTTTATATGGACCTCAAGTGAGATTTTGAAATTTTCTGGAAATTAAAGCTTTCTTGTTTTCTTTTGCCTTATCTCACTTGCCTATGCTATTCTGAAGCCAGCTTGGTCATTTTCATTGCTTTCTCTTGCATTTGGACCAAGTTGTGCCTTTGCGCAAAAACGAGAGTTTCTTTACTTTTCAAACCTCCAATTTGCATTTTTTAGGAGATTGCCAATGTGTTCATCAAGAGGGAGATTGTGGATATCATGGGATATGCTCATGATCTTAGGATGATATTACAATTGGCAATGGCATTAAAGGTTTGTCGAATTGTGCGTTTTGGGCAAAGTTAAAAGTGTTGTCAGAACAAGTGCGGTCAGACCGGCGTGCTGAGAGTGGTCAGACCAGCCTGGTGCGGTCTGACCGGCCAATGAATGGCGGTTTGACCGGATTTGTACTGTTCATCAGCCAAAAGGTGGCAACCATTGAAGGGATAGGTCAAGTTCATAGGCTTTAGTGCATATGTGTTGCATAATGCATGTTTTCACTAACGTGGGTCAAGTTGTAAAGAACTTGTTCCCGGAATCGATTTCTTTGTCTATTGTTGTGCAGGACGCTTGAAGGTTAACGACGGTCAACGGTGAGGATGATCAGGACTAAGCTTGGAGAGCTGAGGTCCAAAACGATCGAGGATGCCAGGTGAGCTCAATGGATTCAAGCATAGCGCAAATTGGACAAAGGTGACCGAACGGGCAGTTCGGTGCGACAGGTTGGATCAAGCGGCGCGGGGTCGGTACAAGTGCCTTGGTGGTTTTGGCGGGAGCCCCGACAGGAGAGACTTGCCGACATGATGAGAGCCGTTGATCAACCTACACGTGACGAAGCAGACATTTGCTTCACCAAGATTGGACTCGTCTTCGGAGAAGGATCGAGAAGGGGTATTTTGGTAATTTCACCAAATACCGCCTTGGTAACCTTTTGGCTAAACCACGGCGCGAGACAACGCATGAAGAAGTGGTTTAGGTCAAGATGAGTTGAAGACGACGCTTTAAAATGTGTGCGTGTGTAACCCGTTTGTGTGTGAGCTTAACGGGAGCCCATTAGAGTTTACTCTTCTAGAAGCTAGGCCTCCACTATAAATAGGGGTGGCTGCTGTCCAGCACCCTTAAGGACTTCATTTGGAAAAACCCTAGTGTGTTTTAGGGTTTAGAAAGAAAGGGGAGAGGTTAGGTCTCTAGAGAGATGAGTTGATTGTGTGCTCATGGATTGAGCTCTTGTTCTCCTGGATGGAGTGCTGTAAACCCTCTCAATCTCAAATCAATCCATGCATAACTTCTCAAAGATGAGTCTCCTTGTGTTCCTTCTCTCTATTTTGGTGATTTTGAATCTTTCTTTGATCCACGGGTTTTTTATTGGTTTCTTGCCGTGATCTAGTTTGCTGTGACATGTGGGAACTTATCTAGGATCATCTTGATCATCAATCACCCATGAACAAGTCTTTAGACCATGTTTCGATTTTGACTCGGTTTTGGAGCACCCTTCGTTCAAACTGAAAAAGATAGGAACTTTGGCATGGATCTTCACGATCCTTGATTGGAATAGGTTCCTAATATCTTAGAGAAGGTGTGTCTCAAGTTTCGTGGAGTTTGGCCGTGTAGATCAAAAGTTAAATCGATTTGAGTTTCGGTTTTCGGACTGTCTGTTCTGTTCATCGTGCAGCCGGTCAGACCGCACTTTATACGCCGGTCAGACCGCACCCCGGTCAGACCGCGCCTAAGCCGTCAGTCAGACCGCACCTCGGTCAGACCGCGCCATATACGTTGGTCAGACCGCGCCCGAGGGTTTTGAGCTCCAGTTTTGGTTTTTTGCTTGGGGTTTTGATTTGGGTTCAATACAAGTCTTCTACTGTACATGTATATTGATCTTCATAGCTTTCATAGCTAATGGAGTGATATTGGTGTTCACCCCCCCGCGCCCCCCTGTCGCCTATTCGGTCCTACAGCTCATCAAAGCAAAACTTTCTAGCACTTCAATTCTATGCTAAAATGTTGGGAGGAACAATTATTTGGGCTTTGTTTGTCTTGTCCTGTTAATTTATTCACAGTTCTCTAATATTTAACTCTTAACCTTGCAGGTGGGTCCGCTATGATGTAGCCAAACCTTTACTAGATAAGAGTTTGGATTCTGTTCTATCTGATTTCGCCAGAATGCAAGATGAAGTGCCCCAACCACAGATTTGTGGTCCTGATGAATCTTCAGCAAAAATTGACTATTGTGAGTCTCCCATTGATGAGGATGATGAAGATTTGGACTATGATGAATTGGACATGATGGTTGATCAAGAGATGGTTCATTCAGAATTCAAAGCTGACGCAACTGAGGAGTGTTCCAACATAAATGATATTGAAAATGTCATCATGGACCTAAATACTTCTCGAGTAAAATATTAGGTATGTACAAAAATTTGAGCTCCAACCTAAAAGATGGATCAAAGTTCTAGCCTGTTGATGCACTGAAATGGGGTCGTATAATCAGGCAGGCATTATACTCATTAGGAAATTGCCAGCTTTTGCTGTTATTAAAATCATCCATCCTTCTGCAAGTCTTTTGTATGGAACATGTATCAAAAGCTCTCTTTTCTGTTTACCTAATTTAACAACCATTTATGTTGCATAAAGATTAAAATAGCATAATTGACGTGTAGGAAATTTTATTTCTTTGCTCTGGTTGTGATATCTATACGATTTGTGAAGTTGTTCTTTGGAGGAGGTATTAATTTGTGGCTTTTTAGTCTGTCTTTTAGTTTTTTGAAGTCCTACATTGGTCCTGTTGTCCCTTTCAGGAACTTCAGCGAGACTTTGGGCCAATTGAGAGGAAACACCTCGATGAGCTAGAAAGAAAATTGAGCAGATATGTCAAAGTTGTAGGAAAGGGGCTATCTGATGGTATGGGTTATTCCCTTACTTGACCGGCGATTGTGTCCAAGGGAGCAATGCAACTGTTTAAAGGTGAACATGAAAATCAAACTCTCGTATTTTTGCATGTTCATGCTCATTGATTTGCTGTAGAAACCCGAAGAGCTCAGAATGGAGGCTTGCATGACACATTGTCCAGCCGATTCTGTGTTGTTGTCATTAAAATCTTTCTTGTAAATACCATGGGTTCCTGTTTCAAGAGTAAAGTGCGCCAAACCACCCAGTAATTTGATTTCTACATATGATTCTAGGCTATCAGAATAGCACATGTTGAAATCTTAGAATTAAAGGTGCTTAATGAAAAGAAAAATGTGATTTATACAATATCCAAATGTAATATGTGGGGACACCCTGATTTTCCGGTGTCATGTATTCTACAATTATCTTGGATTTCAGTGGTGGACAGAATGATACGTTGCACGTATAGGGCTGTCAGTTCAAAAGAAGTGCATTACAGAACCAATGAAACTTCCACATGCAAGCTTTGCTTCTTCGCTACCACCACCGTCGTCTCCTCCACCCCCAAGACACCCGCCGCGCCGCACTCCCTCGCGCCCTCTCCGCCGCAGCGAGGCCCCTTCGCCTCGCTGTCTCCTCCTCCAGATCCGCCCGGACCAGCGCCTTCGTCGTTCGCGCCGGTGGAGTGGTAAGCCTCGTCTCGTCGCGCGCCGGCTTCTCTTGGACTGATTGGATTCGCCTCCTGCTAACAGGCTGTATGACCTTCTCGGGAAGGTGCGCCCTCCTCGTTTGTCACGATCACTGAAAAATTAAGCGAGACTGAGTATTGTCGTACTCAGCGAGCTACAAATGCAGTAAAGGTGTATGATTATAGATATTATAGGTACTACTAGTATGTGCCGGAGCTAGAATTTTGATGGTAAGGTGCATACATTAAGTAATGTCTGGTACTATTAATTAAAACTAAGTATCACCTAACGCGACTAGGAATTTGCCTGTTAGAAGTCAAAAGCGTCAAGTTAAAAAACCACGTCAAGTAAAAAAACGGATGTCATAGTCTACGAGTTTTTGGCTTATATGATATTGTTTGGACTCAAAATAGCAAATCTAGCCTCCTCCAGATATTAAAGTAAAAAATAACACCGCGGACTCATCGGCACGTGACACGTGTCATATCGGCAGCCTTGAGGCCGGACCCATCTCGTCCAAGACGCTAAGAGGCGGACCCCTGTCCGCACTCCTCTGATCTGGCGCATTTCCGCTTTCCCACAGCCTGTGATCAGCAAAAAAAAAAACTTAGCTACAGTGCATGTCCGTGCGCCTGCCACGTGGAATCGGCGGCAAAAAAATACAGTGCATGTCCGGGCACCCAAAACATAGAATCGACCAAAAAAACCCCACTGCTACAGAAACTGAGGGTCACTCTATGCCATACGTAATTTGCTTCATCATATATATTCAAAAAATTTATTCAGTTCATTTTTGTTTCTCCTAGAGTTGTCTTTGATAAAAAAAATATATATAAAGGATGTTTTACTCTACGCTTAAACCTTCATGTTCCATACATGTTTATACATGCTTTATTAGGGCTCTGGAATGGATGAGCTTGGACCTTGGCATACAATGGCATAGGGGCTCGAATTGGTTATGTACATTATTAACCGTGTGTGTCATCTTGCTTTGGAATGGTTTCATGACATTGGATCATATGATCCATCATCTACTCCACCTCAATAAGGCATCCAGAATGAAGATTAAAAGTAAGATCTTGTGGTAATAGGTAGTAAGTCGTAATTCATTTGCAGTGGGCACTCAACTAGAACTAGTGGAGTAATATTACTAAGATACTGTACTAAAAAGACTAATCCATTTGAGATTTGATTGCCCCTTTTGAGCTCATAAAAGAGAAATGGGTTTTAGTGTCAAGTGCCAACCCATAGCGTTTCGGTACCAACCCATGGCACATCATTCACCAAGGACAGCCTATACACATCTAATAGGGAGGAGATCAAGAGACTTAAGAGAGGATTGCAGATTTCGGGCTGGAGGTATTCGGCAAGACGGGCCTTCAGTTGTGGCTAACACTTAGGCCTGATGATTTAGCTATTGGGTTGAGCTAACTATCGAAGATATCCCTGGTGCCTTTTTGAAATTTTGGGGGGTGCCATTGTATACCCGGCACCCCTACTGGTTCCGCCCCTATGTAGGGAATTCAAGTGGATCTTGAGTTACTAATATATTAGTTCTTAGTAGAACAATAAAAGTAAGTTTATATAGCTATAAAACAGTTTTGAAAAAATCGAATTAACTTGGTGTTGTCATCAGAGATTACCAACCACCACACGTGCCGGATTATCATACCAGAAAAGACTATTTGTGACCTATAAACGGACGCGCATCGCTACAGCAATATCACGTGATACAGTGCCATGCTATTGATTCGTAGCCATTGGATTAAAAAAAAAAGGGCAAGATCGTTTGTGACACTGGCACTGTAGCCAAACACCGGAGTGGTACTGTAGCAGTTGGTCTAGTCCGTTCTTTCTAAATCGGACAGATCAGATCGTCGCAATGTTATGGCACTGTTGCTCTCTACAATTTCCTTTGCAATGTCAAAGGAACCGAATCCCCTATAAACATAGCTCCATTAAATAGGAGCATGACGCACTTTAATGACTGTAAGGTTTATCCAACTTTACCTATAAGATACCTACAACTTGACCGAGTTGGGACAACAAGACGGCAATATTGCTAGTATAATTCAACTCTTGCACGTTAAGCTAATGACTAGTAACCAAAATCAACACATGATGGATCCGCGCATATGGGCATCCTGCTTGTTGACCTCGCCCTTACCGTTGTGAAGACCGAACCGTACCTACATACACATATGTCTGTCTGGCGATTTTTAAAAATATAATATTATTTAAAAATATAATTACAAAATTAAATAGCCAGATTTTTTTTACAAAAATAGGTGTCTATCGCCATTTGGAACGGCGATAGAATCCTGTCGTCATTCCAATTGGCGACAGAGACCCTGTTTACTGCCTGTCGCCAGTCCACCTTCATGTTGCTATTTCAACTGACGATTGGCAGTGAACGGTATTCTTGTTGCCAATTGAAATGGTGACAGGAAACTACGAGTTGCTGTCGCCAGTCGACAGGATCTAGCTGTTTAAACCCTAAAAATCGATGGAAATATCATTTTAATTCCAGAAAAAAAATAGGAGAGGGAGAAGAGAGAGGGGACGAGGGGGAGAAGAGACGTAGCGAAGCCCTGCCAGTTCGTAGCGGAGGAGAGAGAGAGATGGAGCATCAGATGTGATCGGCCATTTTGTAGGTACATGTTTTTGCAACTTCGTACATTATTTCAAAACCTTGTCGGTTAGCAAATAAAAAATAGCGACATAGAATTCAATATATTAGATATTTTTTGCTGTTTTATGTAGTATATCATTTGAGCTGTGTATAGTTTAGTTCATCGTATAGATATTATTTATGTTGCAATATTCGAATGATTTAGAATACATCTGCAAAAATAGGAAGACACCTATTAAAAATCTGTAAAAATTGTAGAGTAGCTAAGTAGGTAGGTAGAGGTTAATCAAAATAATCTCAGCTTAATTTTAGTTTCCATTTGTGCGTGGTATTTATTTTATTAGTGCCAAATTTTCTTTTTAAACTAGAAAAATAGCATGACACATCTTAAACTGTAAAAAAAATTCTGGAGTTGCTACATAGGTTACGTAGAGATGAATTAAAATATTGTGATCTTTTTTTTTCCCATTTGCACAGGGTAAATATTTAAAAATAAATGCTGGAGAAACTTTTTAAACAAGGAAAGTAGCAAGATACATATTAAAAATCTGAAAAAATTGCAAAAATTGCATAGTAGCTTAGTACGAGTTGTAGAGCTTAATTGAAAAAATCCCAACATAATTTGATTTCTGTTTGTGCGCGGTCCTTCGAGTGTTTCCAATTCAGACGACCACAGCTGGACCTAGGAGCGTACACAGTCAACATGTACGTCGAGGACGACGACGTGAATCGGCCGACCATGGGTACGGTGTAGTGCCGTCGACAGGTAAGTTTCCTGAACATTTATTCTTTTTCGTAATGTAATTCAATTTTGTGTGCTAAATTTTCGTTGTTCTATTCCATAAGTCACCTACACACCGATGACTACGCACGCGTCCTATCTGGACAACGTCGCGATGTTCAATTAACTGGTGGATGACCACGTCATCTGGACACCGCACACTCCCGAAAGGGTGTACACGCGCGTGCCCCGAGGCATGTCGAGCCTGTGCACGTGAGACCACGAGTACTAGTACACGCAGAGGTGCTTAGTGCACGACGTCTTCGTGGAGGAGTACCAGGTGCAGTGGGTCATGCACCAATTCGGTCGGCAACCGGAGGTCCTAGTCCCCTAGGGGCAGTGAGTACAGCCGAACGTCCATAGATAAGTTCATGTTTTACTTTTGTCGTACCATTTGCATTACGTACCTACGAAACAATCGTGTTGCCTTCCATAGGTACACTAGGAAGGGAGTACCTACTACGACTTCCTGGGCGGACACGATGTTCCCTTGGGTTCAAGGTTGGATCAGCGCCTTTGCTGATGTTGTATAGGAGGATGCTCCCTTACGACCCCGGGACGCACACAGAGTATATTGAGTGGTACTCCAGTTGGTGGAGGGTTCGTTGCGTTAGGACCGTGGACGACCCACCATGACACAAGGCTGCTACGTCCGACATGTACCCTACCCAGCCGGACTTAGCATTCCATCGTGTGGTATATATTGAATGGTCCATACTTCTTATTTGCTTCACAAGATTTAGGTTTCTAACTTGTTAATTATGTGTACAGGTCGATCTGCACCGGGAGGTGCACGAGTTGGCGGCCTTTGTGCATCAGTTGACACTCGGTGAGCGCTTCAACATGACGACGCAAAACATCAGAGCGGTTATGGAGTAGTTCCTCGAGAAGACGAGACGAGACATCCAGATCGCGTCTTGTCGTACGCCGAGGGACCTGGTGGACCCACCTGTGCGTGGACGGGTGGTGAGCCACGGTGCGTCACGCCCCAGGACTCCTCACCCGAATGTGGCGAGCAAGTCCTCGTGGTACCGTGCTGGGAGTACCCCGGCATAGTTTATAGGTCAGCATAAAACACTCAGGTTCGGTTCTTTATTTCGAACTACACTAGTTACTAATGGCAATTTTCTCTGACAGGTCCTAAGTTCCACCCGTACACTGGGAAGGTGTACGCGGAGCCATCCTCTGGCCTTGTGCGATGAGATATGACTATCTTGTTTGCATGCATAATGTTACTATTTCCTAGTTTTCGCCATGTTTACATGCACAATGTAAAGTTTCACAGGTCGTACACCGCTTTGGGACGAGCCAGTGGTGTCGCACGAGGAGTCACGCTCGAGGACTTGACTTGACCGGCATGGCGGCCGTCTCGTGGGGTGTTCGCGGTACGATGCGCCCTTGATCGAGCCAAGCGACGTAGGACCCCCTTGCGACACACCCCTTTAGGCTACTCACGTCGGTCGGGTACCTCGGCCGCCTGAGCCTTTGACATACTCGCACCTACGCCCGCAGCCGCCCTGGACGAGGCCAGGGCGACACGCGAGGTACACCCCAAGAGGGGCCGCGAGTAGATATTTGTTCTTGTAAATATCAATCATGCCATGTAAATATTAATTCCTGTACAACTATTATTATGCTAGTCTCGTGTTTCGATATTTATTTTTTGTGTGCACACTGTGACCATATGAGGGAGTTAGCATCGTGACACCCCACACCACCCTGTTTCTAGCCTTTACACCACCACGCCACTTTTTCAGACCGAAAAGACCGCGCACTGTCACTCCACACGCTGCCAATTTTGCAAATCGATATGACAACACGTTGTGACGCTGTGATGCTAACTTTTTAGAATGACAAGACCACACTTGCCATGCCACCTTTTTAGACTGAAAAGACCGTGCCCTGTCACGCCGCACGCTACCGCTTTTGCATATCGATATGACAACACACTACGATGCTAAGTTTTCAAAACGACAAGATCATACTCCGCCACGACACCTTTTCAGACCAAAAAGACCGCACCCTGTCACGCCACATGTTGCTACTTTTGCAGACCGAGATAACAACACACTGCGACACCACCTTTTCAGACTGAAAAGACCACACTAGGCCACCCCCCTTTTGAGGCCGAAAAATCTCTTTATAAAAAAGAGGGAGAAGTGAAGTGGAGGAGAAGAGAGCTGCATGATAACACTACACCACCACACCCACCACTACACCAAAGCTTGGTTCACACAACTGAGAGGAAGGAGATGGAGGACTCGGCGAGCTTCTACGCGAGGATACTGCGAAAGCGCAAGTGGCTTGCCGAGAGGGCTAAAACCTACCCGGATAATTCTATGAAGGATGCGCCGGTACCACCTGAGTTCCCACGCTTGCAATGTGTGTGCGAAGAACTGGTAAAGATCATCCAGTCCACACACCCGACGATGGCCGCCAGGGCGTACTACACGTGCAGCCACCACCTCGTAAGCGTATCTTGCACACACATAGATTTTTCACATCTTAAATTCCATTACACAAATCCCTAACTACACCCACACATAATGGCAGCCAGAGATGCAATGCAACTTCTTCCAATGGATCGACGGCCCGGACATGTACGATAGGGCGTTCGTCCAGCAGAAGTACATGCTGAACTATGCGATACGAGCCGAGACCTTCAAACACTAGAAACCTTACGTACCCGACCCTGACCCTACTGAAAAGACACCGGAGGAGCCCGAGCGCGCATCACACAAAGGAAAGGCTCCTGCTAAATAGACCAGAGGCCATCCTAGCGCTCCCCGTCGCCTAGGTAAGTCCGGATCGAAGAGGTAAGTTATGCTCAGTTTGCATCATGATTATTAATTTGGCCATTCGTTGTGCTATGCTAATATCATTCAATCGTCTAACTTTGTCTCACGAGAACAAAGTGACTTGAGATCGCTCTACACGCCAGGCGCACCAAAGACAAGGGGAAGGGACCGATGGGCCGCCACGACTGATCAATTTCGTTTCAATCAACCTTTTCCTAATTCCAAAAAGGCGCACATGTATCGTAGATGTATTTCGATTTGTTTTTTTTTTGTGCATGTTGGTGTTTCTAATGTACGTAACCAAACCATGCATGTCATGTATTTCGTAATTAAATTATGAACTCTTTCAAACTTACATCTCTTTCTCCCAAATATTTGGACTGTTAAATATTACATAATCTTTTTCCAAAGGTATCGGTTCCACGAATAATGCAATCGGAACAACATCGCGCATGGCAACCCTAAACCCAAATTTTTTTCCATTTCGCTCCGAAGGGGGTTGTTTGTGTCATTGCGCCGCCAAACTTGCATTTTCTACTTCATGTTACATTGTCTTCTCCGATTTTGCATTCCGAACTACGCAGACACTTCAATGTATTACCAATTTTTTAAAAAAAAAATACTAAAATTTAAAAAATTCTCTAACATAAATAAATAAATAACGACAGAGTCCTCCTGTTGCTGGTTCAATTGGCGACAAAACTTCTGTCATCAGTTCAATTAGCGATAGGAACCTCTTTCACTGTTCTAATTGGTGATAGGATCATGTAATTATCTTTTTAAGTAATATTATTTTTTTCAGAAAATTCTCTGTCTGGCTGTCTCACGCAATAACTCACAAAGCTGGCTACTAGGAACTCTGAACACAGTGACCCAATCATGACATTCAGCAGTACAATGGTTTAGCCCTCTCCTGTATAGGGTTGACTTATTTGAGCAATATGCTAATCAAGTTCGACAAGTTGATCCCACGGTTGAGCGTTAACTATGTTACTTGGCACACAAGGTTCTACTTATACGCTTCAGGTGATGCCACCAATCAGTGTGGTAAAAAACAGAATACGGTTGTTGGACGGATATGATATCGTCAAACGATTAATCGGAATACGGATAATTGATTGGAATTATGCAGACAATTTGACATTCTCTCATATTTGATGATAAAACTAGTTTCAGAGATATTTGAACACAATATATTATCAATACTATCAAAGAAACTTGTGCCACCCTCCGATTGTACATGATAACTACATTACTAACTCAAAAGATAACAAGATTGATCAGTAGACTATTATAGTTCTGCACCAAAGTACGACTTGCAATGAGTTTAAGTAATAGATTAAAAGCATATATTATCACGTAGATTAGACTAACTTAACACACTAATGAGACGACGGCCAAAAGAACTAAGTTTTAAATTTAAGTACACAAAAGGATGAACAACCACGAGAGGATTAGTTACTCTGAATCATTGTCAACAGTATGGTTTTGTGATGGTTGTATATGAAGCAATTACTCTGGATCAAGTGTTTTGTGCTTGAGTACATTAGGATTATAATTGGGCTACTATTGGGCTAGTTGTAACGGATTGAATTCTAACTTCACTAAAGGGATAAATTTGGTCAATTAAATGGATCGTGCGGGCGATTATGCGGAAACGGATGACTAATCGGACAACACGACTGATTTGGCGTTCACAAACATTAAATGCGCTCTGATTCATGTATGTGTGACGTTTTATCTGGCGACTTCACGTAAACAAGCGATTAATCGATCGTTCCGACCGTTTTTTACAACACTGCCACCGATCACAAGCCCACGTGCGCACCATCATGAACATAACATGACCTTTAAGCCAGAATAGATGTGTGCACAAGCACCTTCCATAAACCAAGCCCTCGCCCTTAGCTTAATCTTTTCCAAAAAAAAACATATCGATAGTTTCACCAAAAGGCGATACTATAGTGTAAAAAACCGGACCGGCAAGCAAACCGCTCACATGATCGATTCACGGTTCACTAGTCCAACCATTGATTTTTTCGGTCGGACCGCGGTTCAATGATAATAATAATTTAATATTTGCCGGCATAATCAATTGAAAAAGCAATAGGGTAGTGTCATCTACCAGATAATGTAACATAATAAGATGCATATGCCCACTTAGACCAACAACGAATGTAGTCTAGGTGGTTCACTCCATCGTGGGGAAGCAAGAGGTCGCCGTTTGAATCCTACTAGCACAATTATTTAAAAAATAATAATTTTCACCGGTTTTTTTTTTTTTGCAAACGATCAAAGAGCAAACCGGGACCAGGCTGTTGTCCCGGTTTTTTTCCAGTCGGCCGGTCCGTTTTTTACTATGGCCGATACACCACTTTCATTTTGTAAGTGACATGTCCTACCGTCTAATATTTGTTTTTGTTGAAGTGGAATTGGCATAATAATCAAAGAGGGTTTTTATCAAAAGTATTATATGGGTCATAACAGTCATCCAGTTTATTGCAAAAATAGTTTATACGAAATTATCCATGCATTCCTATTAACTACGAAAATAATAAACATATATTTAAATGGCTTCAACATAATCAAAGGAACGGACTTGCCTCTTGCTCAATGTAGTTGATCTATCTACCCAACTTTTATTCTAAAGGTCTTCATCTTGTACGACGTTGTCATCGAGTCAGGGTCGTCGTACGAATCTTCGAGCTCTCTGTCTTGAAAACCTTCGTCCTGGTCGTCCGAGGAGCGAATCGAGCCATGTTCTAGCTTAAAGGCAATAAAATCCAAATAAAACCTCAAAACCTCCTATCTCTACCGAGGAAAAAGCGAGTTGACAACAATCTAAAAATAAAACTCCCTGGAAGGTTTAAAAAGAAGTGGGGAAGATGCACAGCATCGGGAACAGAATAAGAGTTCGTGTGGGATAGATGTGAGACGGATACTAAGAAAAAGCTGGAAATGGTAAATTTTATGTGTTGGATTTCGAGACCGAATCGGTATCCAGATTAGATACTGGAGTACCATCTTTCTTCATTAACTATGGTACCACATCATCATTTTGCCTACATGGCAGACTTAAGATACCAGTCAAGATGGAGCATTGGGAGCAGCCTAAGGTTCGTGCGGAATGAACTCCGATTCGTAGGTGTTTAGGCCGAACGAACTCAGGTTCGCGTGGTAATTAATCGCACGAAATTGGGTTCGCACGGTGGATCTACCGGACAAACTAGGACGGGGCGAATTCAAGATGACACCGAAGGATGTTACATTCGTTTGGACTTAGTTGAAAAGATCTTATGCGCATGACAATGAACTTAATTGAGTTTGAAGAATAGTGATGATGCGCATGACAATGAACCTAATTGGGTTTGAAGAATAGTGATGGGTTGTGATGAATAGTGCTAAACCGGGTTCGGATGGATCAACAATGATGAAGAATTGTGAACAATGATGTGGGTCCACACAGACGAGGTACCATGCGGGATGTACATTGAAAAAAAAAATACTTTTATGGAGTGGTTTTTGAAGTAAAACGGTACCAGAGCCATATAAACTCAAGTAAAACGGGAAATTTTCATGGAGTGGTTTTTGAAGTTTCCAGTTTTAAAAAATCGCAAAAAATCGGGCAGTTACGATATACCAGTACAATTTTACTATCGTTTTGATCTACGTACCTTGTGGGATTTACATTGAAAAATACTTTTAAACGAGGGATCTGGTTTCGACGAAAGCTAACAGAACTAGATACTTTGTAAGACTGAACAATGAACAAGCAGTAGAAGTCACAACTTATGGGATTTTTTTATATTAATTAACCCTTTTTTTAAAATTTATTTTAAAGTTAACATCCGACGAACTTTATTTTCAATTCTAACATCTTTGGTCACGCCACCACCCGTGGCGTGACAAAACAACACTGTCACGCCAGTCCGTATCTGGGCAAGCTCTTGTCACGCCACTGATCGTGGCGTGACAGTGTTGTTTGGTCATACCACGACCAGTGGCATGACAAAAAGTGCTATTTAACGGACTTATCCTATAACGTGATAATGTTGTTTTGTCACATCACAGATGGTGGCGTGACCAAACGGGTCAGAATTGGAAATAAAGTTCGCCGGAGTTAACTTTAAAATAAAATTTTAAAAATAAATAATTAATAAAAAAGTTTCAACTTATGAATTTTTTTAAATTTGGTCCCATGATGCCACCGTAAATGCAAAAATAGCCCCTCTAGCATTGTATTTGCGAATTTGGCCCCCTCCCGAGCACGGAAGCACCGTGCATCGACATGTGCCTCCTTCTGCGGTCGGCGAGCGCGGAAAGTGAGAGGTGAGTGGGACCAAGGCCACCGGCGCGGGAGGTGAATTGGGCGGCCACTTGCCGCGTGGCGGAGCGCGGTAAGGGGGCAGGCGTCCTTCTGCAGTGGCCGAGCGCGGAAAGAGGCCGGATCTCACCACCTTCCGCGGCCCTCGAGCGCAGAAAGAGCCCTGGGCCCACCACTTTCTGTTGTCGCCGTTGTTCCCGCGCCGGGAGAATTGCCGCGCTGGCCACCGAGCTTCCGCGGTCCATGAGCGCGGTAATGGATATGCGTCGTGCTCCAGACATTTCGCACTCGGAAGAGGGCTATATTTGTAAATACAATACCGAATGCTATTTTTAATATTTACGGTGATATTACGGGGCCAAATGAGAAAAAAATTCCCAACTTATTCCAAACTTGCACGCACTGTGCCGCAACTCTCACAAGCACAAATTTTCAGGTATTTCAGTCGGGGACGGGGGGTTTCGCGATGTTTCCTTCCACTCAAAATATTGCATCGACGGCGGGCCCGTGCCGTCCCCATGTGGGCATGCAGTGGTGCAGGTAAAAGAGTAAGCCACCGCCGCTTTGCGCCTGTGGACGAATAGGCCAGGACACGCGGCGCCCCCGTGGCCCGCGGTAGGACGTGTTCGGCTGCCGATGCCGCTTCTCCGGCAGTACTCGCATGCCGAACAGGGCCTGGTCATGGGTCGTGGCTAGTTTGGCTGCCCAATGAATTCCTGATCACTGCGCAAACAGGCTCCTAAAGCGTGCAATTTCTCTGTTAGATGCATGATTCTTCGCTAAGAAAAAAATTAGGCTGCGTGATTGAGATCAGACGGTCGCTTCCATGGAGACCGGGTGCCTCAGTGCATGGCTCCAGATCAGACGGTAGGTAGGGAGCAGCGCTGTGCAGTACACACGTAGGTAGGGGGCAACACTAGTCACCAGTATGGCGGCCATTTTATCGTATGAATGTCTCTGTTTTACTAGGAGTATTCCTAATGTGAAACGTGCATGATTTCTTGTTGCTACTCTGAAAACGATTGGTCTCTCTCTCTCTCTCTTCCATTATTGTTACACCCTTGCTCGGCCAGTCACTGACACCACTGCACCGTCCATCTTTCCGAAATAACTGCGGTGGGCAAAGATGCTCGCTTTTCTCAGCGAGTTTTCACCGCTCACCGGCGCTCAGCTCAGCACCCAAGACACGCCCATGGCCTGACCTGTCAACCTTACCACGCTTCCAGGCCCACATGTCTTGCCCGTATTGACACGCCAAAACTGCCCTAGCAGCAGCACAGCACGGCGGTGGGAGTGACTGCCCACGGCGGGTGTGGCCATCAATAGAAATGGATGAAAAGATGATGCCGTTCTATGCGGAGTAGGTGACGAGAAAGAGAAACGAATCGAGGGATAAAACAAATTGCAAAGAGATGAAAAGATAACGCAGGGCACTAACCTCCAGAAGCGGTGGACTGACTCGGGATGGTGAAACGAGTGTCGTCCCGGCGTGACCCGCTTTGGGAGCGGCGACGACGCCCTGCCGACGGAGGGGTTGGCGAGACTGCGTAACTGACGTGCGGAACCGATGTCAAGTTGGTCCCGCGCGTCGGGGAATGGTGGGACAGGCCGCTTTCGGACCGTGGGGCGCGCGGGTAACGGCGGCTAACGAAGGACCCGGAAGGCCGTTATTGTGGCGCGCGCGGGGCGGCAACTGCCAACAGACTGGGCCCCACGGTCCTTGGGGATCCACTTGCGGCTTTCGATCGTGTGTTTCCCTGTGTTGCCATGGTGGTTGGAGGGGGAAATGCAAATGCTGGATTGTTTCTTTGGTTTGTTGATGATTTCATTAGCTTAACTCGCAGGAGCGAGGAGTAAATTGTTCCTTTCTTTTTTGAAAACTCTCTTTGAATTCACGTGACGATGAAGGGTAATGGTGGCTGGCGTCTTTAGCCATTCCCATCCTCAAGTATTAGCATCTCTCTCATCCAATCCACATTTCCTTCTCAACCGAGTAATCGACCTCTCCCCTCCAACCACATCCAGCAGCTCGCCAGCAGAGCGACGCACCTCCTCCCTCCATCACCCCCTCCCCCTCCCTCTCTCTCATCCATGCACTCTCTGCCTAGTTATCGATCTCGACAGGCAAGGGAGTCGATCTCAATCTTGTCTGATGAGGGGATAGTGTTGCAGCGCGTGGTGGTGCACACCATCGAGCCGCGACGAGTGAGGTGCCTCCAGGCCGTACTCAGGCGAGATCCAGTCCAGGTGCACGCTGTCGAGCCATGCGGGGGTGCCGTTGTGCCCTGCTCAGTGCCATCTGTGAGGATCCTCCTTCGATGGGTTATTGCATGCACTTTGCAATTTTGTTGTAGCCTTGTTCTTCATTGTTGCCATATTAGTCAATTTGTTGTGCCAGTTCTTAGTGCAACTTGACTGTGCTACCCTCGTCCCCATCGTCAAGCTCGCCGGCGCCAAGCTCCTCACTGCCGCCATCAAGCACTCGAGCGGGAGCCAAATGCAATGGTTGCTAGTGAAGCCACATCCACTGGTGTGCTCGCCTCTGCGGGAGCTGCAGCTCGTGCTTACTCGTCGTCTCCGGCAACGGCGATCCCCCGCTGACGACAAACTCAGTAGTGGCCCCGTCGGGATCGAGGGGCGACGAGGATGTGGTGTTGTGGCCGCTAGATCCTACCAGTGAGGAGGTGGTGGTGTGGGCTGGCCGCCTCCTCCTCCTACCCTGAACCCATCTAAAATATTGGCACTAGTAAGTTGAGTTGTTTGAGTGGTTATTTTCGAATGTTGCAGCATTGTCTCCAAAATGTTGGGGCTGATTTAGTGAGTTTTCATTTTTTTTGCAACATTGTTTCAATTTTGTTGCAACAAATTCTTGTATTTGTTGCCACATTTGTTCTCATTTGTTGCACAATTTTTTAGTTTGTGTTAGCGTTTGCTACATCGGAGTGGAAATTTTGTTGCAACCATGGAACTGATTATTGTGGTTCATGATTTTTTTGTTGTGCCAAATTGATTTTTTTGTGATCCATCTAAATGAGATCTGACGGCTAAGAAGATTTGATGGCTGAGGGAGTGTATGATAAAAAAACGTTCATATCTTACGTCCATCTTATGTCCGGACGCTAGCCTGCCGATGATGAATTGTTTCTAGCAACGTGCTTTGCCAGGAAAAAGAGGAAGCGGAAGGAACATACTCTACTTATAACCATGGGGCACTCCATACATTCTCTTCTATCTACTCACCTACCTCTTTTTTTAAAGACACACCTACCTCGTAGATAGCTAGCAGAGCGCGTACCTATCCTTCTTCGAGTTTTACTGATCCTATTGCTGGCCTTCAGCGAAGTGAATTACTATCTTGCGTGTCGTCCGAAAAGGGCAAGTGTTGCATGGAGGATGGTGGCATGGCGACGGACTTCGGCGATCTCTTCCGCTTTGGGTTTTGCCTAAGCTTGACATTTGATTTGCCGTGCGGTTAGCAAGACCAATTGTGGGACGGACAGATAATGATGACGTTGTTCGTTTTGGGATCACCTCTATTTGTAACGCTGACAAGAGTAGAGTTATGTTTTGGAGTTGTGTGGACGACGATGGGTTGGGAAGAGGTATCTACACGGCGGTGGTGACAGTTGTAAATTAAGCGGTTTTATCAAATATTTAGAAATAATTTTAGCAATACTTATGATCATAAAAACTTATTTTCAGCATCATATAATTGATAGAAGCAACATGTAAGAATTGAATATAACATGTAGCTTCCTCATGATAATTAAACATGATAATATTGATAAAGATCTAACTAGCTGATTAGAAGGATCCTGATATTTGGCCAAATCTTTCGTGGTACAACTCGAAGATCAATAGCTTGTCTCGATGGAACTAGAAGAACAACAAAGATTCTTGCTTTAGTGAACAGTACCCGCGTGTGAATAGTACCATGCATGAATAGTAATCCAAAATAAACTCCAGTAGATAGATATGGAACTTGCAAACCAATCGAGTATGATCGAATTGCAAGAAGTAGTAGATGCTTTCGGCTCAATCCAAGAAAGAAGGGATCTTCTCTTGCATCGAAACACCAGATTGATCTTCTCTCTTAATTTCTCTCGGCCAGCTCTCTCTCTCAATCTCCCTTCTCCCAAACTCAAGGACACAAGAACACAACCATTGATGCCAAGTGGCTTTTCTAATTTTTATTCATCTAAATCATAACTTATCCCTTTACATGGTGCGACAATGGGGTTTAAATAGCCTCCCACATAAGTACAATAGTTTGGATGAACAGTACCACAAGTAAAAAAGTACAAGTGAACAGTGCCCGAAATTAACTCACCCTCTTAAACACACACAACTCAAACTCTCCTATTTTTGGAATTAAAAATCAGCAAAAAGGAATTTCGGAATTAAAACAAAACGCACGCCACTAGGACTATTTAATTTCAAAATTAAAACTAAATGCAAACCACCAGGACTCTTAGAGATAATTTATACAAACTCCTCCTCGGATGGCTGCTTGAATGAGAGCTCAAAACGGAATCCAAAATAGTCCCATATGGAAACCGAATCTCTCTTTTCTTTGCTCCTTACACCAGCCTTCTTGTACAGCAAACCATCCAAGCTTCTCATGCCGTGCATCTGGCTTCCACCTTGGCTCATGCACATCACCACAATGTGTGTGTCGATATCTAGGCTTGGCTACCTGGACACTCCACCGGACACCTCCTATTCCTATAGCCCTCCATGACATAGGTTTGTACCACCTTCGAGCTCCACCTGCTCGTCTGTACCATGTGGTTGGTCCCACCACATTTTTCTTCTTCCAACCGCTCGCACAATCACCTCACTCCTGCTAGATTTTGCAACCATCTTTGCAGTTCTGCACAAAGTTGCAAATGAGATTTGAGTACCTACTGTTGACGGCACAGTTTCTTTCTCCTTACCAGGATTTTTATCAAACCTCTCATTGGCTGCTCTTCCCTTATGATTACCCATTAATTAGTATCCTTCATTGCTCCAGATACTTTTCATAAATATCTGCCCTTTGCAAGTAACTCACATGATTCCACCTAGAAGTGATACCTCACAACCTTTCTCGTCAAACATATATGGAAGCAACAACCTGAATCTAATATCCATCCATGAGAAGTACTTGATTGATTGAGAACTAGTACATCCAAATCATCTTTCGCTACCGCCACTGAGTATGCTCCCATCATTTGCTTCAAACTTGGATAATCCTTTATTATATGATTTTCCTTGTCACATAGATAGCATACACGTGTGTCCTTACTCTTGTCCTTCTTCTTCCTGTGAATTTTTCTTTTGCCTGCAACACCTATGACAACCAATGCTTGATAAACTAAGGATATAAAGAATCCAATGACTTTTTCAAGGGCTCCGCCTCCAAAAGATATGCCTCTACCTCATTGAAGTTGAGAGTATTTTTTCCAACGAGAATATTCATCACCAATTGCTCCTATGATGGTGGTAGAGATGAAGTCGATATGATGACCTTGTCATTCTCCTTAATTTTCTCATCCACGCTAGTCAGCTGTGTGACATTGAGATGATCAATGAACCGCGTGTCTTCCTCTATGTGCAACATGAACATTTGCCGTTTCAGTACCCATCGGTTTGTCAACGACTTTGCCATATACAATTGTTCTAGGTCACCCCATAATTTCTTCGGCGAATTCTCCTTAATCACGAAGTATTTTACCTCATCGGAGGGACATAGACAGATTGTACTAACAATCTTCTTCTCCATCACCTTCCAGTCTTCACCGGACGTCTTTTCCGGTATGTCCCCTTCAAGAGCATCGTTTAACCCTTGCTGGACAATGACATCCTTCACCACACATTACCACACGTTGAAATTTACTCAGTCGCCATATTTCTCCACTTGATTTGACATCGATCTTGATTTTGTGTCACATAATGTTTCGCCGACCTTCTCTCAAATCAAATCAATCTAGCAATGGCTCTGATACCACTTGTTATACTCTGATACAGATACCCCTCTTTATGCGCAACAACCCCAGATCAGATCAGAGTTTGTGAGAAAACAACATGAGCGCACGGTATAAGAATGAAGTAGATGCATCTCGTGGAGAGAACCAAATATCAGTGACGAAATAATCACGACGAGAGAGAAAGATTTGGCATAGAGATCATTCGCAAAACATCTCCCTCGTCGAACATATGTGGAAGTAATAACTTGCATCTAATATCCATTCATGAGAAGTACCTGATTGATTGACGAGTAGTACATCTGAATTATTTTTCGCTACCATCACGAGTATACTCCCCTCATTTGCTTCAAACTTGGACATTCCTTTATCATATGACCTTCCTCGTCACATAGATAGCATACACGTGTGTCCTTGATCTTGTCCTTCTCCTTCTTGTGACCTTTTCTTTTGCCTGAAATACATATGGCAACCAATGCTTGATTACCCAAGGATGAAGATCCAATGGCTTCTTAAAGGACTCCACCTCCAAAGGATATGCCTCTACCTCATTGAAGTTGAGAGTGTTTTTCCCGACGAAAATATTCATCGCTAATTGCTCCTATGATGGTGACAGAGATGGCGTCAATATGATGACCTTGTCATTCTCCTCAATTTTCTCATCCATACTAGTCAGCTATGTGATAAGCTACATTGAGATGGTCAAAGAACTGTGTGTCTTCCTCTATGCGCAACTTGAACAGTTCTGTTTCAACACCCATCGATTTGTGAGCGATTTTGCCATATACAATTTTTCTAAGTCACTCTATAATTTCTTCGGCGAGTTCTCCTTAATCATGGAGTGTTTTACCTAATCGGAGAGACATAGACGGATTATACTGATAGCCTTCTACTTCATCATCTTCAAGTCTTCATCGGACGTCTTTTCCGGTATGTGCCCTTCAAGAGCATCGTTTAACCCTTGCTGAACAATGACATCCTTCACCCCATATTGCCACACGTTGAAATTTCTCCATCGTCATATTTCTCCACTTGATTCGACATCGATCTTGATTTCGTTTCGCCGACCTTCTCGCAAATCAAATTAATCTAGCATTAGTTCTGATACCACTTTGTTATACTCTGATACCCCTTCTTGATAAGCAGCCCCAGATCTAATCAGAGTTTGTGAGAAACGACATGAGCGCGCATGGTATAAGAGCGAAGTAGATTAATCTCATAGAGAGAGCCAAATAATAATGATAAAATAATCACGACGAGAGAAAGATTTGGCGAAGTTGACCGTAAATTCCTTACGCACAACCTCAAAAGAGTATAAGGGATTGTTGCCCTCTCACAACCTCAAAAGAGTATAAGGGATTGTTGCTCTCTCATAACCCTCTTGAATCTTTTAGGACACTCGGATATTTACCCTATATAGGAATCTAGTACTAAAGAATAACCTAGCATCTAATACTCTCGTACGTCTTTTGCTTTAGATGAGTTAGTTTTGTGGCTTGTGTTCTCTATGAGGACCATGACCACCCCTCGTAGCTTTATATAGTACTCTAGTTTTCCAAAAAAAAGTATGAATTATAATCCTATTAGGATTTATTTAGAGCCTATTTGGCATGGCTGTGGCTTTCCTGAAAAGTGGCTTCCGGCTAGGCTGCAGGGCTGAATGGTTGGGCTGAAGAGATTTGGTGTTTGGCTATCTGGTTTTTAGGTAGGCTGGCTGCAGCTTTCGATGTGAAAAATGTCAGAAATGCCCCTGCGGCAAGTAATGGCTTGTTTGATGCCATTTAACGGCAATTAACGACATTTAACAACTAACGATAATTAACAACAACTAACACAATTGACTACAATTAGCAACGACTACCGCAATTAATGCAATTGATCGCATTTGACGACAATTAACGCAATTTGACGACAATAAATAGCAAAGGGTTCCACACTATCCTTGTTTGAATCCAAATCTGAACTATGTCCAATCACAAAGACTGCTACATGTAGTGGTAGATGGGCATCGCATTTGAAAAATAGAACGAAATATGAACAATGTCACTATTTTCAAATTCTTGTTACATTGAATTATACAACAGGAAAATCACAACCAAATTTACAGTTGAACTTCTACAGTCTCAAACTTTTAGCACATGCTCAGATTGTACATGTCTAGCACATCTATGAAAAACACATGCTCAAATGCTACATGTCTAGCACAAGACTGCTCTTTCTCTAGTTGCAGATCATGACGAACTACAGGAAGCAAGTTCACTCGGACAAACACCAAATTTTAAACAATCTATGAATATTTTTACAAGTTCACTCAGGCAAACACCGAATTCTGAATTTGAACGTTTCACAATCTCTGAATATCTTTGCATGTCTTGTCGTCACCACTATTTCAAGTGCACAGAAAATGTCTTTGCCTGGATCAAGAAAAGTACTGGATCAAGAAATAAGCAATATAATTCCATCAATCACTGACATGCTACATTATCTACAATTGAAATGGAGTCCATCAAATAACTAATTCAATAATCAATCATCAGAATTCTATGTAAGTGTGTAACTTTTCTTCGCAAGTTGTACTACATCTCAAGGAATATCAATTCATAATTGGCAAGTACTACATACATAATTCACAGTAAAATATCATTACACCAAGTATATGAATGCATCTTTACCTTTTACCCCTGCTTAGGTCTGAATGTCTGATCATAGATAGATAGACTTAGCACCAGACCACAGAAGGCACACAATTTTAAATGGACATGGTCATCTTAAGAGTAAAGTGAAAAAAAATATTTAGTTTCGAAATCTAAGTGTATTAGATTGTGTTGCTAGCACTACTTACCATGGGATATAGGATCAAATGGTTTGCCGACAGTAACTTCAGTTTCTGAATCCTCCTGTGACATAAAAAGATTTTAGCGCAAGAATTTAAGTGTTTCAAAAGGCAAGTTGTACAAGGCCATAAATTCTAATGATACATGATCAAATTCATTAACTTTTAAAGAAGCATTGGAGATGAAATAACATACTGCCACACCAATGCCATCTCATAGTGGTTAGCATTACATCGTTTGTGTGGAAAGCCATTTCCACAATAAGCAATAGCACACAGGCATGCAGCAGGCACAGATAAAATGCATTCATAATACTGGAGTTACATAACCTCACCATAGCTCAATGATGTGTATAAATTATAAAAGAATATGTTTCCACACTAATGAAACTCTGGCATTTTCAGCATAAGCCATACACAAAAAGATCCTTCCAACCTTCACACTACACATGATCAAGCTAAAGAAAACTTAAATTTAGCATAAGCCATACACAAAAAGATGAATTTCTAACATTGTCTTTTAGTCTCCAAACCATTAAAAGGTATGTGTTGCTCTCAGAACTCATGAGTCAGTTTGACCCAACAAGTTCATTGTTTTAGTGATGAAGTACGTGGTAGAAATAATTAAGGCAGACAACCAAATCCGATCGAAATATCATTAGGCTGACTGTTGTCCATAACGCCTTACTATGACAATACTTTCATTGCTAACATTATAGATCAAAAAAATTCCATTGGCATGCTGGTGTTGATCGACACAACAATCCCTCATACGATGTGTGCAACAGATTTCATGGAAATGGAGAACTATTTTTTTAAAAAAATGGACAATGGACAACTCGGAGGAGGGAGTCGGTAATAGGTCAGGGGAGGATGGCGGCAGTCAGCTGCAGGAGGGAGGGAGGTGAGGGTCGCAGATGGCGAGGATGTAGGTGCTCGGGGTCGGAGGAGGCAGACAAGGCATGCCATCGTTGGTCTGAATTGGAGGATGAGGGCCCGATCGGGAGGCCGGGGTGGGTGCAGAGCGCGTCCTAGGGTTGGGGAAAATCAAGCGAAATTTGAGAGAATGGAGAAATCGGCGACAATGATGGTGTCGAGGAAGAGGCGGCTCGGGACCAGTGGTAGCAACAATGTCGAGAGGCTTGGCTCAGACATAGGCCCGTGATGACGGCTCGAGGAGGAGAGAAGAAGGGGAGTGGGGTGGCGGCGGCTTGAAGGAGGACGAAGGGGAGGAGGAGGAGGGGAGGGGACCGGGGCGACGCCGCTCAGGGGAGGAGGAGAAGGACGAGGCGCCGTTTGGGGAAGGAGGAGAAGGACGAGGCGTTACTCGGGTGAGAAGAAGGAGGTGAAGAGGAGCGGGACGGTGCCCCTCGAGGAAGGAGGAGGATGGGGGCGGGCCGGGGCGGCGATGAGGGAGAGAGGAGCACGGGAGAGAGGAGTGGGAGGCAGGAGGTGACGCTAGGGTTTGGGGAGGGGGGGATTTGAGTTTTTATTCGATGACAAAAGCGGGTAATAACTCCTGACCTTGAAGGGCAAAGTTGGAAAGGGGTGGTGGGAAGCTGCTCCGCGATGACTTCTTGCTTTGGCTTTTTCACGTATAACACGGTTTTTAGCTTTCAAGAAAGCTAGCGAAAAAAATCCTCTGTTTGGAATGGCTTTTTTGGACTGTCCCAAACACGTCCATAATAGTTCTTACAGCACGTTTCTTCGAATTCAAAATGATTAGGATACGAGTCACCCGTACTCGATGGAGTCATCCGTACTTGTTATTATAGCACGTTTCAAGTGATTAGGATACGAGTCACCCGTACTCTACGGAGAGTCACCCGTACTCGATGGAGGGTGTTTGATAGGACTTCTTTGCGCGCCTTCTTAGCGCCCTTGAGGAGTCCGCTCGACAACATGAGAGATGAGAGTACGCCCCAGGGCTTACGCAAGGCTGGGCTCTGCGCCCAGTTAGGTAAAGGTATCACCCCTCTTCTTTCCCCTCCTCTCCTCCCATTTCTCTACAGACGCAGTGAAATCACAGATCAATCCAAAGGCTGGCTGTTCATGGATTAATCTTCCTTACCCTGCCTTGTGTTCGTCAGTATCTAGCCTTGATTTTTTCTGTGTTGCGAACCAAGGTGGCTCCGAGAAGTACAGCAATCTGTTAGTTCTTGGCCTGCTTCTTCCCCCAATCCCTTCTTCGTTTGTTCTGGAGTTCTTTGTCTTTTTATTCTGGTCTGCTTTTGTTTAGGAAAAGGCGCCTCCGTGTTAATCTCCTTTTTAAAAAATATATTTGAGCAGAACCTAGAGGGTGTACTTCTAGTTTGCCAGTCTCAGTTAATTAAAAAAAACTTCCTTTTTTTTCAATGATTAGCGATCTAAGCAATGCAGTTCTATTATCTCATTCACGCGGGTAATGGACGGAAAAAAATATGAAAATACCAACAAGTACTGAAGGTTGCTGTTTTTTTTAAGTTCAAGCATGCTTTTATGTTCATCATGGCGGCTTATGTTTCCCCTCAGCAGCGAGAGCAGGCGATGGTCGAGGTTTTAACCAAAAGAGGTTCTTTTCCCCATTTCTTGATGGCCTGCAATTCTGCATTTTACTGGCAACAAGCATCTGAAGGGGAACTTATCTACCTGCCTTTTTTTGTGTGCGGTTTTGAGCCCCTCAGCCTTTTCCCTGGGCAACCAATTGCAATCCTTTGCCGATCCCTCCTTTTCCCGTGTTTCGCTGTCCAAATGGCATGTTTCTTTTTAGAATCTTGTACATTTGGAGTATCAATTGCAATGGAATTGACCGAACTTTGTATTATCTTTTTTTTTTCATTTCTTTTTCAGGGGTTCGGGGAGGGTCTTCATCCCCCCCCCCCTTTTTTTTTTCTTGGTGTTATTTATTCTTTTTGTCTTATTTGATCTTCTTCTTTGTGCAGGTTGTGGAAGAAGCAAGGATGGACCCCTCAGAGCTCAACCTGCAGGCAAATCCTGCTTTGAACCAGGATAATTGGACCCCCGACATGTCGGTGGGGAGGGGCACTCCAAACATCCCTGGCAACAGGCCCCAATTCCTGGGCGTTAGGGCGCCCAACGTAGGCTGGCAAAATCTTGCTGGTACAGCCATAGCAGGTGGGAGCAGCCCGATCACCAGGTCAGCCGTGTTCTCAGGATGCTCCACGTCGACGCTGAATGCAATGTGTGAGAGTTCCACTCCACGAGCCGCTGTGTCGTGTTCCATGAGCCGCGCTGCTGAACAACATGCTGGCCCCTCTATCCGGCCATCCTGTAACCTGCCTGCAGGATGCACACAGGTGCCGATAAGTATCTTGGTGTTCCATAGGCGGCTGACGGGAAGGGAGTCGAGACCCCAGCTGCCACTAACTCAGACTTTTATGCCAGCTCCTGCCCTGCCCGGTGTTTCAGAGGGTGAGCATTTCTTGCTGCTTTTCCTTTCGAGGTGTTATGTTAGTTTCGTCAAAGCTTACATTATGAATAGACTGACTGCCTTTTCTGTTTTTCCTCTACAGATTCTGAAAATGGAGCTTCTACTCAGCTTGCTCAAAGTGATTTCTTGTCACTTGGAAGAGAGTCAAACATTGTTGCAAGTGATATGCTAATGAATCCTTTGGCACTAGCCACTTCAGATAAATTCAATACGGAACATTCACCTATACATTTTCAGGCAAATGGTTTAGATGCTGAAGTATCCAAAACTGGGATTCAAGGAGAAGATAGCCAACAATCAGCAGCAACAAAAGTTATCTGTGACAGCCACAGTAAGTTAGAATCGGCTATCCCTGCAAACACTGAGGAAACACAAGGTCGACACCCTGAAGAATCGATTGGACTGCTTGCAGAAGGCTCAACTGATGGCAACATGCATATGTACCAGCAGACACAAAAAAGGCCCAAGACACAAATGAATCAGAGTGATCACACAGGTTTGTCAACACCAGCTGTATTCAAGGAAAGAACACTAATTCAGATAGAGATGCAGATCTCAGGTGCTGAAAAAATTGAAACATTCAACAATGAGGAGGAGACCCCAGCACGAAAAGCGAAGCCTCGGAGGAAAAAGCATAGACCAAAGGTAATCCGTGAGGAGAAGCCAGCCAAGAAGCAAAAGCCTGCAGTTACGACGCCAGAAGTAAAGACTCCAAGTCAGAAAGCCAAGAGAAGTTATGTCCCGAAGAAAAGAAATCTCAGCTCTCTGGAGAAGTGCTCAGGACCTGTTAGCAACCAATCAATCTCTGGAGGATCAGAAAATGCTGCTAGAAGCAGATCTGCATCAGTTCGAAGAAGATTGCAATTCGAACTCGAGGAACAAGGAGTGCAGGGAGACCAATCATCAATGGGCAACTCATGGCACCACAACCAGGAGAAACTCGTTCATGCTAAAAGTTCTTTGTGCTCAGTGGCTAAATCAACTGTGCAGATTGGAAATGGACTGCAAGTAGACATGGAAAATTCACCGGGAGGATTAGCTTTTGGCATGAGTCGCGAACTGAACAAACTGTTAGATGAGTACATACATTTGCCAGAGGTCACACCAAATCCTACACAAGAAGTTTCACCTGCAACTTCTGGAAGTTTTAGCAGGGAATTAGCAAGAAAACAAGATAATGTAGGAATCACTCATGATCCTGATGCCACAAGAATGTCTGGGTTGTGTATTGAAGAAAGGAGGGGGGTAACCGTAATGGAAGGGAATAACAAGGACCTGGAGATGAACTACTCTAACATAGATGATTTTGAGATGTATTGCTCAGCTATGTCCTTATCTGAAATAGAATCCACAAAAAGTCAGACGAGTAAGGTGTCGAAAGTGGAGAAAAAGAATCATACACAACATAACTACAGTGAGTCTCCCCTAACCGGCACACGAGACTCCATTATCTTGAGGACTGCTGCTGAGATGCTAGCATTTTGCCAAGATGGTGGGATAAAAAAGAAGCGATCCATCCGGGTCCGCAGGAATTCCTTTGTTCCTATTATGGACATTGAGAGCAATACTTCACAAGCATCATCAAGATTGCCACAGTCATGCATGGAGGCCCTGTATGAAAGTTCCTGCATTAAATTTATGACCAAGAAACGTTCACAAAAGGCACAACTTCATTCTTCCAGTTCCATTCAACCAAATATGGATCAGAAAAACAGTTTTTTATCTGGAAGCCTTTTTTGTGGTGGATCTAATGGATCAAAAGAGTCAGAGGGGACTTTCCGACAAACTTTACCTCAGGCTCCAGATTATAAAAGAATCAACCTTGATATTTATTGCGAAGTACCGGAAAGAAGTTCAGCAAATACATCAACTGTACCATATATGGATTACCTTCAAGGAGTTGCATCAAAGCTGAAATTTCTTGATTTGAACACCGAGCATGTGCATAGAACTGAGATGCATTCGTCTCTGACCACATCCTCTATTGTTTCTTCCGGAGGAACAGGTGGTCTGTCAAATGCTCTTGTCCCATATGGTGGTGGGGTGGTCTTTCCATACGAGAGGCCATTGCATTTAGTCAAGAAACAACACCCTCGAGCTAAGGTTAACTTGGATTTTGAGACAACAAGAGTTTGGAACCTTTTGATGGGGAAAGCAGCTGACCCTGTAGATGGGACCGATGTTGGGAAAGAGAGGTGGTGGCAACAAGAAAGAGAAGTTTTTCAAGGCCGTGCTAATTCATTTATAGCACGCATGCGACTAGTTCAAGGTACTTTTAGTGCAGGTGTTAATTCTTTTTGAATGTCCATAATATGCTGAATTCAGATTTCCTTGAATATTCTTTATACCCTTTTCTATTATTGACACCCTTATCTCAAGAGCTTGCCAGCCAAAGAGAATTGGAGGGTAAAACCCTTGAAACGTTGTCAGGTTACCCATTATTTGACAACCTAGTTTCGAAAAGGTTCTACAGGCGGTCAGGCGCTAATAATTTTAGAGCTTGAAAGAGAAGAAATTACCTAGCATCTGTTATGCTGAAGTAACTCCATTGCTCAACGTGGAGGAAGTCGCGATGTTAAAGAGATCATCTTTAGCAAGTGATTAGCCGCTCAAAACTTTAGTTCTCTATTCTACCAACTTGATAGGTAGCATTCTCGATCTTGCCGATATGGCTCGGTGTCACAGTGCAAGATATCGACACGTTATCGGGTATGGGTACTGCCCGATACACGATCGGATAGTATCAGTATTCTTTGCGTTAAAAAAAAGAAAATACATCTCCGATACGCCAATACGGCCCGAAAAGAAGCCTAGCCCAAAACAAAAACCTACTGTTCCTGGCCCAAGGCCCATCGCAGGAGATGCCCTAACCTGCTCCTTGTCTCCTTGCCCGGCTGCGCCTCTCTCCCGTCTCCCGTGCGCAATCCAGACTCCCGGCGACCAGCGGTCTTTGGCACCCCCTCCTCCGCACCACCTCCTCCGCGCCACCCCCTCTGCAGCCAGCGTCCGGCGGCGTCAATCCTCTCCAGCGGCCGACGGTGCTCCCTCCTCTCCGGCAGCCGATGGTGCTCCCTCCTCTCCAACGGCCGGCGCCTCCAGCCAGGTGCGCCCTCCTCTCTCAGATCTGGTGAGCGAGGGAAAGAAGGTGAAGTAGCGAGGTGGCTGGTGGGGGAAAGAAGGTGCTTAGGATGTTGATGTAGGCCGGTCGGTGGGGGAAATAAGGTGTCTCATATTGTATATTGGCAGTTGCTGTTGATGTACGGGGATCCAAGTGATTCTGCAGTTGCTGTTGATGTACGGGGATGCTAGATTTGAAGCCACATTTTGCCTTTCTCAAGTTAGATGTGCCACAGCCCACAGCTCGTTAGGAACTTAGGATGTTGTTTTGTTTGAGGCCAAAGCTGTGTTGTGCCTACAAAATCTTAGGTAACTGGCCAACTAATGTCTGTATCGTATTTTTTATTTTTACTATTTTATACACACACACACACATCCGTATCGCCGTATCGTTTTTTTTTTTGGAGAAATAGGGTATCACCGTATCTGTACCGCCGTACCGGTATTGCGTATCGGTGCATCATAGGTAGCATTCAAAGTTTGCAGTTTGAGAAGCTAACCTCTTGTTTCCACACTTGGCCTCTGGCTTTCATCTAAAAAAGGGGTACAATGTGGGGAACTTTCATATCACATTAATACCTGTGGAAGAATATGATATCAACCTTGTAGACTCGTCGTACCGTGTTCTGGGTATAACCATTACAGTATACTGGAAAGAGAAGTGTGTGGATACAAATTGTTACTATTTTAAAATATTGAATTTCCATGAATCCATGGTTGAAATTTGTACCTATTTTTTTTTTCAATCACTTGTTTATCAGGAGACAGGCACTTTTCTCCGTGGAAAGGATCAGTAGTTGACTCCGTAGTAGGAGTTTTCCTCACTCAGAATGTATCTGATCATCTTTCAAGGTATGATATTCAAAATCAGAGTGATTCTAATAGTACTCTTAATTCTTTAAAATAAAGTAATGAATTGATCTTATGTACAAACTCTCTTTATGACTACTATTTTGACGAAATACAGCTCTGCCTATATGGCCCTTGCTGCAAGTTTTCCTCCAGGGCCAGTCAATAGCAGTTGTAAGGATGATATTACCACTCAAGGCAATGAAGAAATCATTAGCATGAATGCAGTAGGAAACAAAAGCATGTTTGACTTTTTTGGTGATGGTGCAAGACCAGATCTACGAGTGAATTTTGAGGAGCTGTCAATTACCTATGACAAGATCAATGTGGAATCAAAGGACGACACTAGTGCTTATGAGTTGACCAAAGGTGAAAATCATTCTCTTTATTCCAAAGCATCAAATGGAAGTTTTTTCAACCACCAATGGACAGAAATAGACCATAAGGCACAACAATTTCCAGATTTCTCCTCAGTAGAATTAACAGCATCTACAAAAAGTCCACAAGAGATACTGTTCCAGAAGGAGATGTCGTCTTCTCAAAGTGTTATAACTTCGGAAACTATTCTTCAATCAAGATTATCTTTGAGTCCTGGGATAGATTATGCACCTAGAAGTTTTGTTGGTGGCGTTGGTGTTGCAGCTTCTCAGCAGCTGGGAAGCAATTTTGATGATGGAAATTCATTAGCAGGAAATGATGCCACAACCAATGAAATTGAATGCCAAAGAATCAAAACAGCAGCAATAAATGATGGTGGTGCAGGTGAACATGGGATGCCTTCTAGTCCCATGATGTATCCATTTATCTCGACAATTGATCGTCGACAACTAGATGTGAGAAATGAACCATATGTGGTTTCTACATCTCCCAACAGTTCTTCAGGTTCTGTATCACCACACTTGAAAAATGGCACAATTGAGAAGAAAATTTCTCTTTTCATACCATTTGATACTAATGCAGCAGAGAGGAATGGTAATAAGGCTGTTGACACTCCAAAAACAGGCACAGAGCTTCCAGGTCAGCAAGCATATCTTTCTTCTGTCACCTTAATTGACATGCAATGTTTGTCTGTTAATTGCTTGACAAAAAATTGATGTCCATGCAGCTAAGTTACACTACGACAAAAGTACTAGTTTTGAAGCATCAGTCTTGCAGGAGCATGAATCACTCTCTGCCACTGGTGGAATGATAGCAGAAACAGCAAGCAAAGCAGATGAATCTACTTTAAAATCTGGTTTTCCTTCATATAATGGAGTGTCAGATACAGCAGCACAAGCATCAAGACCAAAAAAAACAAGAACTACAAGTAAAAAGAATGCAGAGAATTTTGACTGGGACAAATTGCGAAGGCAGGCTTGTAATAACAACCACATGAAAGAAAGAATTTTTGAAAGAAGAGACTCCGTTGATTGGGAAGCAGTAAGGCGTGCAGATGTACAAAGAATTTCTCACGCCATTCGGGAGCGAGGAATGAATAATGTTTTGGCAGAGCGAATCCAGGTACTAATTGAACAGTTAATACAATACTAGGTTTATATGCACTGCTTGATGTTTTGATGAAATATAAACATTTGTTTTCCTCAGAAAGTTTCAGAAATTTTTCATTAACCATAGAGAGATTTTCTTCTGTAGCACTGAGAAATTTCGTGGTCACTTTTAATAGTTTTTGCTTGCATCAATTGATGTTTTCGCAGAATTTCCTGAATCGTTTGGTCAGAGATCATGGGAGTATTGATCTTGAGTGGTTAAGAGATATTCCTCCAGACTCAGCAAAGTAAGATACTCTGTATTTACACATCTCATTACCTTGCTGGTGACATTTTCTAGTGCTCAAAATGGCAAGTCAACTATCACAAAAGTGTTTGAACCGATTAAATGGAGCAAGAGGTGCAACAGGTTGAAGTTGGCAATTAATATCTAAAACTGAACACTATGTGCTAATGTAGAAGTTCTGTGGAAGTGGCAGTTGTATTGCACAAAAAGTTGTAATGTGTGATGCAATTGACTATAGTGGTGAAGGACTTGTTTAGGACACACATTTCTACGAAACCCCATGCTGTTGACAAATTAGAAGTGTTTCTATTAAAAACGAGTTCGATTTATTTTCAGGGATTACCTGCTCAGTATACGTGGACTGGGACTCAAAAGTGTTGAGTGTGTTCGTCTTCTGACATTGCATCATCTTGCCTTCCCAGTAAGCTACTGTTGGGGTAGTTTTAATTCACCTGCAGTCAAATTTAATATTTTCACAACAATGCTTTGGCCACTCAGGTTGACACCAATGTTGGCCGCATATGTGTAAGATTGGGATGGGTGCCCATTCAACCCCTTCCTGAATCTCTACAGTTGCATCTCCTCGAGCTGTAAGTGTGCTGCATTGTCTACAACATTTATTTCATTATGTATTTTCAGCTAAAATTTGGTTCAATCGATTTATTTTTCCTTGTTAAAGATATCCTGTCTTGGAGACTATACAAAAGTACCTTTGGCCTCGTCTGTGTAAACTTGATCAACAAACACTGTGAGTTATAAGCTATAACAATATCTTCTTAAATTTGTGCACGTTTTTATTGTGTTTTGTAAATTATAGGTTCTCTCTTCCATGCAAATGCAATCTTTTTAGATCATGTATAAATAAGGACTATTAAAAACAATTGTCAGAATTATCATAATTTTCACAGGTACGAGCTACATTACCAGATGATTACTTTTGGAAAGGTACTTTATTAGCATCTACCGATGAGTTTGTTCTCTTCTGGAACCAGTAAAGATTTGTTACCATACCCAATGCAGGTGTTTTGTACCAAAAGCAAGCCAAATTGCAATGCATGCCCAATGAGGAGTGAATGCAAGCATTTTGCAAGTGCCTTTGCAAGGTATTGTCACATTTGCTGTACTCCTTCAGAAATAGTGGCTTATATTTGATGAGCAGAAAACAAGAGTCTTATGGAACAATAAGGAGACTTAAAAACCATTTGCACCAATTGCCCTGCATAATTGATATATGTATAGTGTGCAAAAAGAAACCAAGTGATGGATAGCCTTACTTTCGTTGGTTGCGAGACACGCATTAGCTCCACTAAAAAGGATATAACCTGCTGACTAAGGGTGGACACAGTGGTTCTGAAGAGGAAAAAGGGGGAAATAAGCAAGGAGAATATCACTAGTGCTATACCTCAGTGTTAGAATGAGACTTGTATTCATTCCAATGGGCTAAAGGGCCGATATATAACATGTACAGGGTTCAATATGCAAAGAACACCCTAGACTATATACATATCTAACACCCCCCTCAAACTCATGGTGGATCAGCAACACTGAGTTTGGAGAGGTAGAAGCTTTGTTGAACTCTAGTCTGTGTCTTGGTGAAGAAATCTACTAACTGAAGCTCCGAAGGCATATACTGAAGATCAATAACTTGGTCTTGCACCTGCGATCGTATGTAGGAAGCATCTACTCTAATGTGCTTGGTGAGCTCATGCTTCATGGGATCTTGAGCAATGCTGATCGTACCAGTACTATCTGATAAGAGAGGAGTCGGAGCAGAAGCGAAAACACTAAAATCCTCAAGTAGCCATCGAAGCCAGGTGGTCTCAACTGTCAACGGCGCCATGGCTCTCAACTCAGCCTTAGCACTCGAACGAGAAACGACAGTCTGAGAAACGACAGTCTGCTTTTTGGTCTTCCAGGCAATCAAGGAGAAACCAAGAAAAACACAATAGGTAGAAAGAGACCGGCGATCAGAATAATCGCTAGCCCAGGTCGCATCAGAATACGTCTGAAGCTGCAAAGAACTGGAGCGAGGAAAGAAAATGCGACGAGTGATGGTCCCGCAAAGCTATCGCAGAACACGAAGGTGAGTGGAGCTGAGTCGGAGCAGAGACGAACTGACTCAGAATGTGAACTGGGTGAGAGATGTTAGGGCGAGTGATCCCAAGGTAGATAAGACTCCCAACAAGATGGCGGTAACGATTGGGATCCTCAAGAGGCTCACCATTAGTAGGCCGAAGGTGAACACCAAGCTCCATTGGAGTATCCACCACATGCTAGCCAGTGAGACAAGCAAAAGTAAGGATATCTTGAATGTACTTCTCTTGGGAGAGATAGTAGCCCTCGGGCGTAGAAGTGATCTTAATCCCAAGGAAGTAACGAAGAGGACCCAAATCGGACATCAAGAACTGCTAACTCAGACACTCCTTCACAAAGGCAGTGTACTGAAGGTCATCTCCAGTAATGATCATATCATCCACATGGAGAAGGAGGAACGTTCAACCCCGAGGAGAGGTGTACAAAGAGGGCAGGATCGTGATCACTAGCAGAGAAGCCGGCAGCAGTGACAACAGAGGAGAAGCGGTCAAACCAAGCATGAGGGGCTTGTTTGAGCCCATAGAGAGGGCGACGAAGACGATAAACCATGCCATCAGGGACATAATACCCAGGGGGTGGCTACATGTAGACCTCACGCAGCTCGCCGTTGAGAAAGGTATTCTTAACGTCCAACTGAGAGATGGGCCGCTGTCGAACAGAGGCTACAACAAGGAGAGTGCGAACAATGGCTATGTGAGCAACAGGAGCGAAAGTCTCATCGTAGTTACAACCATGCTCCTGCTGAAAACCACACGCCACAAGATGAGCCTTGTAGCGCTCAAGGGAACTATCCGAGCGAGTCTTGATCTTGTACATCCACTTGCACGTGATGGGAGTGGCGCAGGTAAGGGCACAAGATCTCAAGTGCCAGTACGCTCCAAAGCAGCAATCTCCTCAGACATCGCGAACTGCCACTCAGGGTGAGCAGCAGCCTCACAGTAGGTTGTAGGCTTAGAAAGAGCAACGGCTGCAAAGCCGTAGCGCTCAAGAGGCCTGACAGTGTGACGATCACGAAGATCGTATTTGGGAGGAGAAGGCGGAGCTAGACCCAACAAGTACGGAGAAGAACTGGGAACAGGGCCCAGCAAAGACGGAAACTCAACAGGGGAAGGAGTAAGCCGAGGACGACGAGAGTAGTGCAGAGGAAAAGGTGGAATCTCAACAAAAGAGCGGGAAGGAAACTCCGGTGGAGGGGGAACAGATGGAGCCGGAGGAGAGGGAGGCGAAGAAGATGGAGGATGAAGCGAAACAGTGGTGGAAAGCTGAGTCAGGAAAAATCAGAAAGGAGATCGATTCAGCAAGAGAATCTGAGCTGACAGTGGGGAACGAGGATAGTAAGATCGGGACTCGTTAAAGGTGACATCCCAAGAAATCCTCATCCTATGAGCAACAGAGTCATAGCAACGATAAACCTTATGCTCAAGACTGTAGCTAAGAAAAACACACTCAACTGACTGAGCAGTCAGCTTAGTGCACTCACGAGGTGGACGAAGGACGAAACAGACAGCCGAAACTGTGAAGGTGACTGTACTCTGGAGCTCGACCATAGAGACGCTCGACAGGAGTAGAGCCCTGAAGCTGCATGTTGATGAGAAAAACAACAGTGGAAACGGTATCAGCTCAGAAGTGAGGTGGAACAGAAGAGGCAAGCATGAGAGCACGAGCGGTCTTAAGCAAGTGACGATGCTTACACTCAGAGACACTGTTCTGAGCGTGAGCACCAGGACAAGAGTACTGGGGAAGAATACCCTACTCAGCTAGAAAGCAACGCAGAGCAGCAGATAGATACCAGCAGAGTCGGCACGAAACACACGAATGACCGAGTCAAACTGAGTGCGAACCATGGTGGCAAAACTCTGATAAATAGAGAACCTGCCTGCGAGAGGACATGAAGTAGATCCAAGTATGATGAGAATAATCATCAATAAAAATCACATAGTATCGATGACCCCCTTTCGAAACGAAGGGAGCCGGACCCCAAACATCGGAGTGAACAATATCAAAAGGACGAGTAGAAATAGAGTCACTAGAGGGATAGGGGAGCTGCAGTTGCTTACCAAACTTGCAACCCATACAATGTAAGGTGTCCCTAGAAACAGACCTAAGAATACCACGACCTACTAGTGACGATAGACGTGATCCGCAGAGATGACCCAGATGATGGTGCTACTGAGCGAAGGAGGTAGTGGAGGACGCAACAAGACCAGATGTAGTGGTAGTGGCTGACTAACTGGTGGAGATAGCGAAAGGAAGATGAAGTCAGTCGAGTTCTCAAAGACGCTGCGAATCACGGCGCCGAGGGCCAGTACCAAACAGAGTCCCCGTGCGGCGATCCTGAACACAACAAGAGTCAAGACTCAAGAACAACACGACAGTCGTGATCAGTGATTTGACCAGCCGACATAAGCTGCATAGTAAGCCAAGGAACAGGAGAGACCGCAAGAACATGAAAAGAAGTGGAAAGGGTGCCTCGACCTTCAACAGGAAGAAATGCACCATGTGCAGTCTGAACAGTGGAGGGAAAAACTGTGGGACGCATAGAAGTGAGGTAGACAGAATCTGGTGTCATGTGAAAGAAAGCACCAGAGTCTAAGATCCATGAAGGCAAGATACCTGACAAGGGAGGAGGCGGAGTCGAGGAAGACTGCTGAGAAGCAAGAGCTAGACGAGCAGAACCGGATGAGTCTGAGGATGAGCCGACACCAAGGCACTGGAGCAGAGAGAGGAACTATTGTGTGGTGTCACCGGAGGAGCCCTGACGAGATGCGCTAGCTCCTGAGTGGGAGGAACCCCTAGAGCCCTTCGGGGGATGTCCACCCCGGCGACCCTGGTCTCTCCGCCGGTAGCAGATCTCGACACTGTGGCCATCACACCGGCGAGAGGTGCGGTGGAGACCCAGAGAGGCAAAGAACCACGAGTGCCTTGGGAGCTGAGCCGAGGATCACTTGTCGGTCTTTGGAGCGCAGTCAAGCAGATAAGACAACTTGCATCTGAAAGCCACGCCACGGTGACGAAGTCTCTCGCCACAAGACACCGTGAGGGCCTCCACCAAACTCGGGCGCGGGTGGTGAGTTAGAGTCGAGCACGCACTGATCTCGAACTCGTGATCGAGACACGCCAGAAGTCGTAGAGACAGATGGGTCTCTGGTGGCCTGGTCAAGCACAACAGGACAGTGCCGCAGACATCCGGCCCCAGAGAGTCAAGCTGACGCCGCACCTCAGATATTTGTTAGTAGAAGTCATCCACGGTGGCATTGAGCTGCTAAAGAGAATGTGCCTGGTGCACAACTGAGAGGTACATAGCATCACTCGTCGGCTGGTAGTGAGCTCGGAGGTGCTCCCACATAAGTTGTGTCGTCGGCAGCTCCGCCACATCCATGGAGATAGCAACGGGCATGCTGCCCACCAGGATGCGGTAGCATGAGCCTCGGCATCCTGCCATTGCTCGTAGGCATGCAACTCAGACTGATAAAGCTCTAGGGCCTCCTCTAGTGCAGCATTAGCGGCCTCCTGAGCCGCCTGATCCGCACTCACCGGAAAGAGCCGGCGAATCGACGCCAGTAGGCGAGGCGCGTGATGACCCCAGGCGTTATTGCTTAGGTGAATCATCAGGTGCACAACCCACCCTCAGAAATTCGTCCCGCCGAAACGGACCGAAGGGAGTGGTATGGCAAAGGAACCGCCGGTGGAAGCCATCTGTAGCAGAGTGGTGGTGCGGATGTCGAGGTCCGGGGCTGGAGAGGCTGGATCGGGAGCTGGAACGATTAGAGTGGGAGCCAAGGCGGCCAGAGCTAGTGAGGCGACGTGCTTGTTATGAGTATTGTGTGTATATTCAAGAGGGCCCAATGGGCAATATATATAGGGATGTACAAGAGGGCTTTCTATATACAGATAAGGAAATACAAAAGAATTCTATTTTAACACCCCCTTCAAACTCATGGTGGATCACACACTAAGTTTGGAGAGAAAATGCAAATGTTGTGCCCTGGTCTGTGGCTTCGTGAAGAAGTTAGCAACCTGTAACTCTGATGGCACAAACTGTAAAGCAAGTATTCCCTCCTGCACCTGTGAGCGAGTGTATAAAGCGTCCACACCATTGTGCTTGGTGAGCTCATGCTTCACTGGGTTTGGTGGCGGCGGCAGAATTCAGGCGAACTCGCGAATTAGCTCGACGTAGCAAGCCCGTGCTGCAACGGCTCAACGTTGAGATCTGCGGTGGCTTGACGTCCGAGGCGCAGGCAGCACTAACGAGCGGCGCTCTCGGTCAGCGAAGCAGCGGCGTCCGGCGGCGGAGAGCGGCTCAGCGGCATTGTCTCGCCTCGGGCTCCCGACGGTGGAAGTGTTTCAAGCCAGAGCATGGCAGCAGTGTAGCTCTTGGCGCGTCGGTGGAAGCGAGGCAGCGGCGCTTCAGTCGACGGCGGCAAAGGTGGGCGGCAATCGGCGACGAAACGAACGACGGCAATGAACGGCAGCAGCGGCGGTTGGGGTGGCAGCAGAAGGGTATGAGCTAGGTTCGGTACCATGTTATGAATATTGTGTGTATATTCAAGAGGGCCTAATGGGCAATATATAGGAATGTACACGGGGGGTTTCCATATACAGATAAGGAAATAAAATAAAAAGAGTTCTATTCTAACAGTGCTGACAACGTTGGTGCAGAGCAGCAACAGGCCGCAGTATAACTCAAACGCGGGGTAGTAGTAGGCGACGTTGGTGCAGAGCAGCAGCAGGTCGCGGCGGCCCGGGCGCAGGCGGCGCTCGGCGGTGCACGGCAAAGGAGGCTCAGCCTCACAGAGCTTAGGGTCGAAGCTCCCAGAGCAGAGGAAGCGCGAGGCGGAGGAGCTCAGGCAGACGAGCTCGATCGGCGCAAATCGGAGACAGGAACGGAGAGAGCCGGCATGGGCGACGTGGACCCAGTGGAGGGCGGTGTGAATCCGGCAGCGGGGTGGCGGAGCGGGCAGTTGGAGCGCAAGCGGCGCATGAAGTCCAGGCGACGCACAGAAACAGAGGAGGCGCGCACACGGAGCAAAAACTTGGTTTCGACGACGGGCGGCCCAGATCTGGCGGTGGGGCAGGGTCCGGCGGCGGCACTTGGAATCCGGTGGCGGCGTTCGATCTGGCGGCAGGAGTCTTTTCGGTAGTGGAGCAAAAAGACAGAGGGAGACTTGTATTCATTCCAATGAGCCAAACGGCCAATGTATAACAAGTACAGGGTTGTCACTATGCAAAGGACACCCTAGACTATACATATCTAACACTGAAAACCAGCTTGATATTGCTTCACTTGGAGCTGTGAACCGGATGGTTCTATTAGTTCCGATACACAGACACATTTTTTTTTCTTTGGTGCAACTGAAACATGTGGCATTTCGCTGGGTCTTATCTGGGAGCTTTAATTTTGTGTATTTCTTCATTTATCAATTTCTATCTTTTTCTTCTGTATTCCTTTTTCTTTTTCTCATTGCTTTTTTAATGAAGTGCAAGGCTTGCACTTCCTGCTCCTCAGGAGAAAACCTTGGTGAAGTCTAGCTATCAATTTGATTTCCAGAATGGCAGCATGCCCATTCCGAATTCAACTCCTCTGCTTCGGCTTGAGGGGAGTGTCCATGCGAGTGATCTTCTTGCTAACAACTCAGAGCCAATAATTGAGGAGCCAGCAAGTCCAAGAGAGGAAGAATGTCCAGAAACTTTGGAAAATGATATTGAAGATTTTGATGAAGATACTTGTGAAATCCCAACAATAAAGCTTAACATGGAAGCTTTTGCTCAGAACTTGGAAAATTGCATTAAAGAAAGCAATAAGGACCTCCAATCTGATGATATTGCAAAAGCATTGGTTGCTATTAGCACTGAAGCAGCTTCAATTCCTGTACCTAAACTAAAGAATGTGCATAGGCTTCGGACAGAACACTATGTGTAAGCGGCAAACTAATTTTGTTTTGGCTTAAACATGCATCACTTCACACTTACAGTATAGCTATTGTTTTTCCCCATGTAAATAATGTTATTCATCCAGTTCATCCAGAAAATGTTTAGTTCTTTAATTGCTATTGCTGAAGTTAGATTCTGCTTGCAGTTACGAACTTCCAGATTCACATCCTCTCGTGCAACAGGTGAGATACTGCCATCTTTCTTTTAAGCATTTCAAAACATCGTTCCTGATTCAGAAAATGATTAACAGCTAGGGCTTGACCAACGGGAACCTGACGATCCAAGTCCTTACCTATTGACCATATGGATGCCAGGCAAGCTTATTTTCTTTGAAAATGCATGACTGCACATCTAAGTTAGTTTTCACTGAACATTGTGTCTATTGTGCAGATGAAATAAAGGAAATGAGCAAGCCACCAAAATCGTGTTGTGACTCTCAAATGGAAGGTGGCGTATGCAATAACGAGATGTGTCACTATTGTATGCCTGAGCGAGAAAACCAATCTAGATATGTCAGAGGCACGATTCTGGTAAAGCAATCAACATTACCTGGCAACCATGAATACTGATTAGAGTAGAAATGTTGGTTTAGGTGAATCAAGTGCCTAGTTTCATAGACCTACAATTTGGTTCAGGGTAACACTAGCAAAGCCACCCTAGAGGGCTGGAGCTAAATCCCTGAATTAAGAATTAGCAAAGAAAAATAAAATTAACAAAGCTGTTGATTAACCTCTAAACTTTAGAAAGAATTCTGAATTCAAGGAAAAGTTAAAGTTAGTTTTTATATAATGCTTGTAAACTGTCGATCAAATGCATATCTGTTCTTTTATGTAACTTGTATTTATTGCATGAAAAAAAATCTATAATCTTCGTTCTAAAGAAGAGCAGCATATATTCTGGGTTTTTGGGCTAATCCAGGCATACAAAAATTACTGTTAATACTGATAGTTTCAAGTAATATAAATAATTCATTGTTGGTCTGCGAAATTGCATGCACTTCTCCACTGATGATAAGTTACTGGAACATGAACAGGTTCCTTGTCGAACAGCTATGAGGGGCAGTTTCCCGCTTAATGGCACTTATTTTCAAGTTAACGAGGTATGTCATGTTTGTCATAAACTGATAATGTGAACATCTTTCTTTTTTCCGCAAGAATAGGGTATAGAAGAGTTGCTAGTCGTGGGCGTCCTCTCTCTACAGAGTTGGCATTCAGGCCTCTGTGAATTTGTTCATGCAGGTATTTGCTGACCACAAATCTAGCCACAATCCCATACATGTTGCAAGGGCACAGTTATGGAACTTGCATAGGCGTATGGTCTACTTTGGGACTTCAGTGCCTACCATATTCAAAGGTTCTCACCAACATGCACTAACAATTTGAAGAAATCTTATCTGTAATAGTACCAACAACAGTTATTTTCATTCTGTAGGTCTAACAACTGAAGAAATACAGCACTGCTTCTGGAGAGGTATGAAAAATACATTTTCATTTGCTGTGTCAATGCGTGCTATTCTGAGGAAAGATCTTGTTGCCTCTTCTCATCACAGATCAAACAATATTCAGAATGCAGATCCCATGAAACAACCAGTATTTTATACCATGAAATAACTGATGACAGTTTACGTAATTGTTTCTGGTAATGCAACATTTGCCTGATTGTTTGGAGGTGTCCACTCAGTATTCATGAAAACTTTTAGTGATGGTTATATCATTGACCTGGAACAAGTTTGTAGATTTAGGAATAATTATGTGTATCCCGTAGGATCTCACACCCCATTATTTATAGAGGCACAAAAGTGCAATTAAGCCCTTGCATGATTATTTCTAATACACTAACACTCCCCTTCCCAGTTTAAAAAAACTAACACTCCCCTTCAAGATGGGCCAAAAATATCAAGGGAAAATTCCTTCTATACTGCTGACAAACACTCCAATCCACGATTTGCTATCGATAAACTCGTTATTCCCTATATGCCACGACAAGCGAAAGTGATCTCTTCCATGCCACTGCCGTCAGTCAAACGTCTGTTAAGTTCAAGTCAACGGTCTGTATTTCGTGGTATTGCCCAAAATACCCTACCTCTCCCCAGCATGGAATGACGTAGCATGCTCTAGGTCGATGAAGATGGAGCGCCAGGCGGCGCCTTGGTCCAGTCGCCGAGTGGCCCGTGGGTGTAGCCGTCCGCGAGCCGCTTGATGCACCAAAGGTCCTCGATGCTCACCTTGTCCTTGTCGGAGACCCACTGTAGCTCCGTCACCGCCATCCGCCTTCTCTCCCCGCCGCCACTGCTCATCGTGCCGCCGCTCTTTTTCGCCCAACCTCAAAATTCGTCGTATTCATCTAATCTCTTCCAAAATTGATGCTTCCTCCACCTCCTCCACTTCCTTGCCAACACGTTACTCCCCTTCTTACCCATGGTCAGGAACTCTCCGCCGGCTAGCCATGCCATGACCGTCCCATACTGAGCTGCCCCGCTTGCTGATCCGTAGTCTTGGTGCATCTTAGTTTGTGCCAACCGCGTCACGATCTCCACACCTTCGCCCTGAAGCTCTCAGAATCCTTTCCCGAGCCGCCCCGTCGTCATAGGTCACCGCCGGCGAGCGCCACCACGGAGCCATGGGGCCCGCCGATGCTAGCTCTCCTCAGGGCCTCTCGAGCCAAGCTGTTGCCACTGACTGGCTCCCCGCGGCCGTCGTCCTTGTGTCGCCCGTTCTGGTTATTCTCGTCATCTTTGTCTACCCAAAATGGGTTCTTAGTCCTCGAGAACACGTCTTGCTCCCTCGGCCACCGTTGTAGCGCCGTTTCCTCTCTCTTTCTCCTCTGTTCCAACCCGGAGGCCGCCGATGGTATCTAGTGTGGTCTCCAGCGCGAACTATCCCCCAGCGCACCCTTGAGGCCTTGTGCATCCATCCCCACTATCGCCGCCCTCTCTCGAGCCACCTTTCACTGCCGACCTCTCATTGACGAGCAGAGGAAGAGGAAGGAAAAGAAGAGGGTGAGGAGGAAGAAGAGGGCAAAATGGTCTTTGCACATGTATAACTGACGGGTGAGACAACGATGGCACAAAGGGGATCACTTTCGCTTGTCGATGGCATACAAGGAATAACGAGTTTGTCGATGGCAAATTGTGGATTGGAGTGTTTGTCAATGGTATATAAGGAATTTTCTCAAATATCAATCATGCCCATCTTGTTACATATTTTAGCACCCTCGTTATGACCTAACCCTTTAATGAAACAGTCAGCCAAATGTTCCCTGGACTTAACATACTTCGGCTTCAACATCCTACCATCCAGCTTCTCCTTGATGAAGAACCTATCGATTTCAACATGCTTGGTACGGTCATGTTGTATTGGATTGTTAGCAATGTTGATCGCAGATTTATTATCACAATGCAGCACCAAGGGGCCACTCAACACCCGAAGCTCAGACAATAGACCCTTCATCCAGATCAGCTCACTGAAGCTCAAGACCATTGCTCTGTACTCTGCCTCTGTAGTAGATTGAGCCACAACTTCCTACTTCTTACTCCTCCATGACACAAGGTTATCTCCCACAAAGGTGTAATATCCAAAGGTAGACCTCGTATCATCCACACTGCTAGCCCAATCAGCATCACAATATCCTTCCACATAGAAGTGTTGATTCTTCTTGAACCAAAGACATTTCCTAGGGCTACTCTTCAAATATCATAGAATCTGATAGACAACTTCCATGTGTCCAGTTCTGGGATCATGCATATATCGACTTACCATTCTCACTGCATATGAAATATCAGATTTTGTGTGACACAAATAGATGAGACGCCTAACCAGTCTTTGATAAGACTCCTTGTCAACTGGATCACCTGACTCAACACAGAGTTTGTGATTCCTATCAGTAGGCGAAGCGATAGGACGACACCCGAGCATACCTGTTTCTACCATCAGATCAAGGGCATACTTCCTCTGAGAGAACTATCCCTTTTGAAGACCGAACAATCTCAATTCCAAGGAAGTATCGAAGAGATCCAAGATCCTTTACCTCAAATGCTTCCCCCAATCTCTCCTTTAGGCACTTGATTTCTTCACTATCATCTCCAATTATCACAATATCATCAACATAGACTGCCGGTATGGTGATATGTGACCCTCTATGCTTGTAAAACACCATATGATCCCCATTGCGCTGAGAAAAGCCCATACCACATATTGCACGCTTGAATATGTCAAGCCATGTCCGTGGAGACTGCTTCAAGCCATATAAAGACTTCTTGAGCTTACACACCTTCCCAGCAGTCTACTTGTTCTCGAATCTCCATGGAGACTTGTCTCCATATACACCTCTTGTAAATCTCCATGTAGAAAGGCGTTCTTCACATCCAACTGATGTAGAGACCACCCAAAATTAACAGCACAGGAAATTAACGTCCTTATTGTGTCCATCTTCGTCACTTCTCATAGTCTATCCCACATGTCTGACTATAACCTTTTGCAACCAGCCTCACCTTGTAAGTGTCCACCTTGCCTTTAGGAATTTGTTTCACCGTAACGACCCACTTGCATCCCACTACCCTTTTTCCTGCTAGAAGTGGAACAAGATCCAACGTCTTGTTCTTTTGAAGTGCACCAAGCTCCTCTTTCATGGCATGCTTCCACTTAGGATCCTACTTAGCAACTCGTCGATCCTTTGGAACAGGCATCGTCTAAAGAGATGCAATGAATGCTTTGTGTGCAGGTGAGACATGGGAATATGGGATGAAATTTACAATGTAATGCTCAAAGTGGTACCAAACTGGAGGCTTTTCAGCATTAACTCCAGTTTCCCTATACTGTGCAAGAGGCAACTCTAAATGAGAGGGATAAGAGGGAACATTACCACTTGCTCTAGGGGGAGACAAGGAACCTCATGAAGAGAGATCCGAGGAGGGATTTGGGACTGCATCAACTGGAAAGGTCGATTGTTCAGTTTGTGGCTGTTGTTGTTGCTCCTCTATCTGTGCTCGCTACTCGGCCAACGGCTCAAGTGCCAACTGCTTCTCCCCTTGCCCCCCAAAGCGCCTCCACTAGTAAACCTTTAGTTATTTTGGGGCTAGCACACCTCGCACATTGCATTAGGCTCGGGCACGAAATTGTCAGCGCAACGATTTCCCCTTGACTACCACTGTCCTTATTCTCCCCCTCTCGACTACCACCCACAGTGATAGGAGAGATCTCCTCCAAGAACTGACCAAGATGACCATCACTTGTGCAGTACAGCTCAAACTCCTGAAAAGTCACATCCATACTCATAAACAATCTTCTCTCAACTGGGTTCCAACATCTATAGCCCTTCTGACTTGATGAATACTCAACAAAGATATACTTTACCGCCTGAGGATCCAACTTGCCAATCATTGACCAGTGATCTCGTACAAAGCACACAACCAAACACATTGGGAGGCACCTTGAACTCCTATCGACCCAATAGAAGTTCAGCCGGAGACTTCATCCTAAGTATTTGAGATGGCATGCAATTGATGAGATATGTTGTTGTCGCTGCTTCGCTCCACAATCTTTTTGGCGTATTCATCTGAAACATGAGTGAACGTGCTACCTCCAATAAATGTCGGTTCTTCCTCGTAGCCACTCCATTTTAGGTGGGGTTCCCAGACAGGTAGTTTGGTGAAGTTTCCCTTCCTCCGATAGATACACTGCAAACTTCTTGTTAACATATTCAATTCCATTATCAGTTCGAACAATTCGAACCTTTGCATCAAAGTGAGTAGCAACCACCTATGGAAGTCCTGAAAACACCGAAAGACCTCATTCTTGTGCTTCAACATATAAATCCAAGTCATACAAGTATAGCAATCAATGAATGTGACAAACCATGTAAAACCACTCACAGAAGTAACTGAGCATGGACCCCAAACATTATAATGTATTAATGACAGGTTCATAACTCCAAAGACTAATACTACTATATGTAGACTGTGTATGCTTTCCAAACTCGCAAGCGTCACACACAAGTTTACTCTTATCTACTTTATTGAATAACTCGGGGTACATCTGACTCAAACTCTCAAACAATGGATGTCCTAAAAGACAATGATGCAACAAGACCCTCCTTCAACTCCTGCAGCCACAGCCAATGCCGCACCAACCTGATCAATGTACCAAAGTCCATTATGCCTGATTCCAATCCCAATCCTCTTCTCGGTTCTCTCCTCCTGGAAGAAAGAAGAATCCAAATCAAATAAGACTGCATTTGAATTGATCAATAATAGAACTAACAAAAAGAAGATTGACTGGAAAGAATGGAACATGCAAAACGGAGGATAAAGCAATAGATGGTATGCACTCTACAGATCCTACACCCTGAATAAGTTGGGAGGTCCCATCAGTTGTTTGGACAGTTTCAGAATGAGTGTATGGAGTGTAAGATGCAAATGCACTAAGGGAATCCGTGACGTGCTTAGATGCCACCGAATCTATGATCCAATCAATATGAGTGCTTGTATGTGGATGCTAGTGCCTGTGCTTGAGTAACTTCGCCCTCGTGGGTGTTTCTGGCAAAGTTACAAAAGGAGGTGGTAGTTGCTGTCGTGGAATCATGAGTCTCCAATGCCTTGCTCTACTTCGACTTCTCCCACTGCATAGCCTGCTCGCTTGTTAGAGTAATAGACGTGCTCTCCTCTGCCATGACCACATTGGCCCTGGGGCTACCCCTGCCCCTGCCTCGACCTCCACGATCTCCCGGCCTCCACGGTAACCATGACCGCCACGATCTCCACCTTGACCTCCACCATATCGTGGGAAAGGTCAAGCACGACTCAGGTGTCATTTTACACCATAATTGTAGCACTCCCCATCGTCAGGTATGGCATATGCAGACCTGACTGAGTTGTTGCTCCCATCACTCGTAATCGAATCTGCCCCTGCACCATAGCCGAAATAGCCTCTTCCATAGTAGGCAAGTTTTCCAAGTGAAACATGGATGCCCTCTTACTCTCAAACTCTGGGTTTAACCCATTTGGAAAGTGTGTGACCCGTCTGTGTTGCATCCACACCCTGCCAACCTCAACATCATCAGCACATGTCAAATGTAGTGGATCGTAGTGATCCTGGTTTGTCCATAGCTGCTGCAACTCACTAGCATACTTTTGGACGGTCTTCTCCTATTTCAGAGCCTCCACCTTGCCCTGAACCTCTACCATCATCATTACATTACCTGCCCCGGAGTACATGTTGCTCAACGTCTTCCATATCTCCGCTGCACCCTGCATTGCCTCCACCATCTGAGCAATGGATGGAGACATCGAAGTCAACAGCCACACCACAACCACAGAGTTGGTGGTGTTTTACACCCTCCAATCCACGCTCGCCTTGTCTATAGGCTCAACACAAGTCTCCTGTATGTAGTGCTCTACCTCTTTGTCCTCAGAGTTAGCTGAGCCCTTTTAGACCAACTCAAATAATTCCTGCTCCTTCCAACTTGACGTCATTCGGCATCAGCTCCAGCTTCAATTTAGATGACCCTGCATCAGCCCTCGAACCAATCATACCCGTCGCTAAGAGGTCATTTAATATGCCCCTCATGTCACCTTGCATGACCAACATAGAAGTAGCCTGAACAATTGCCTTCCTCTTATCTTTTGCCACTTTCATTGCGGCTTCATCTTCCTCCTTCCTGGTAGCCTCCATCTCCTCAGGAGTCATCATCTTACAGGAAATCTGGAGCAATGCCAATCAACAAGCTATGATGCGCATATCTCCCACAATCATGGCAATCGTTCACACATCAGAGTTCTGCACTGCCTCTAGCACTCCATCCACAATTGCATGCATGTGTTAGCACCAGTACACAGCGGCAGCACCACTATTCCCCCTTTTTCTATTTCTTCTTCCTGCGTCTAACCTTCTCTCAGATCCACGAGCACAACACTCGCAAATCAGCAGCGCCACAAGCAGCAGTGCAGCATTACCCTCTCCTTTAGATCTGCACACAGATCGGCTTCTCTTCCCCCTCTTCTCTACTCTCCTCGAGACGCGACTCCGAGCATGACAGCGCCTATGTGGCTGCGTCAGCCAGCGGCGTCGGGCAACCTGAGGTGGCAGCGGCGGCCCGCACGGTGCAACCCAAGCGGCAGCGGCCCGCGCGGCCTGAGCAGTGGCTGCCTGCTACCCCCAAGGCGCAGTGAAGACCCTTGGCGACGGCGGCGAAAGGTGGTGGTGGTGGCAGGTGGAGGGTGGCGGCGGATTTGGGTGCGATAGTGAAATTAGGTTAGCTCTGATACCATGTAGATTTAGGAATAATTGTGTGTATTCCGTAGGATCTCACACCCCATTATTTATGGAGACACAAAAGGGCAATTAGGCCCTTACATGATTATTTCTAATACACCAACAAAGTCCATGCTTTAAGATAACCTGAGAATAGTGATGGCACCTCGGAATGTAAAAATAGTTAGGACTGAAGAACTACTAGATCATCAATACGAATGGAGCAGTGAACTAATGAAAAATGGATTCTCTTATTCAGAAATTAATCTTCCAAATGCACAAAAGTCATGGAGCAAAGCAATTTCTTGGCTCCAACCTAGCAATGATGTTCAATACTGTTGCGCAACGTCATTGGAGCGCTAAGGGTTGTCGCCGGTTCCAACAAATACGATGTGAACCAGACACAATCTGTTGCTTATAATGTCATCCCCTAGACTTGTGCTGATGACTGAGGACTGGAGACACCTATTCTTCAGTTCACATGCCCTTTCAGCCAGAGCAGCTGGAGTTTGATAGCAGTTCAGTGTAACCATACAGATAATTTCTTTGGTATGCTTCATGGGGCCAAAGACTGCTACTATAATAAAACCCTTCTTTTCTGAGTTAATAACATTAGGATGTTAGTTATTTGGATACAAATGAATGGTTGCATTTTTGAACGAGTGTGCTTCGGCTGCTTCCAAACCGGTTTAGGTGGAAAAGGATGTTTATTACACATGGTTTAGACTTTAGATCTTCTTAAAGGGTTCTTATTTCCCAGTGGCTAGGCCGATTTCTCTTTTCTCCTTTACTGCTTTCTTTGTACGTACAGTTGTTTTCTTTATATATTTAATTAAGGTTGTCCACTACTGCCCTCCCACAAAGTATTTTTATTGAAAAAAATTCTACACCTTCGCTGTTCCTGTAATTTATTTTGGAGTTTCCTTGACAAAGACTAAATACAATGCAGGGTTTGTCTGTGTGCGAGGATTTGACATGGAAAGTAGGGCTCCAAGGCCTCTATGCTCCCATCTGCACCTTGCAGCAAGCAAATTACCCGGATCCCGTAAAACAGCAGCAACTGACCAAAGACTCTGATTCAGCGAAGACATATCAATTTCATAAATATTATGTCGATAATGATAGCATTAGCTCTCGATCTGCGCATGGGTCATATTAGTTCCTGCCGGACGACAGCCATTCTTCTAGGAAATAAACCATGGAGTAGGAAACTGTTAATTACAAGATGTGGGAGCTAATTGAGCATGAGAAACACCAAATATTTCGTATGCACCAAGTCATGTGAATTATCATCTAGCTGTTTATTTGAGTGTAGAATGCCATTGTATTTTTTTTTTCTGTGAGACTCTTTATCTTATTTACCTTTCATTTGGTTTATCCATTGTACTTGTATTATTTTGCAAAGAGATCTTGTTTATGCATCGGTGTTTTCTTGTATATATATCATTGGTTTTTCGTACATGGCTTAGCTTGCCAAAAGACCTTGACAGTACCGGTATATTCTTTTTGTGTATAAATAGTTGGTTTTTCAGAACTGGTGGTTTCTCTGCATCTGGGGAGGTATAGACAGTGTCATATCAACAGAGTTTGCTGCAAGCAGAGCTTGTAGGAGTGACAAATCAGTGGCATAGTATTTCTTGTCTTTACGCTTGTTTACTACTTGATTCTATGCCCTGAATATATGAATGGCACTGGTTCTTTTCGCCTTCCATCTTTGTCATGTCGAAATTAATTGTAGTCGAATAATCAACGACGTTTCATGCACTTTTTCCTGAATAGCGAAAGTGAATCCAAGAACTAAGTTTTTTTTGTGCAAAACTAAATTTCACTTTGAACTATGTAATCTTACCATAGTTTTATTTTGCACCACCTTTAGCAAATCTTTTCACTTTACACCACCTCTTCTTACCATTATTGTATTGTTGTACTTTGCACCGGGGTAAGGATTTTGTCGTCTTCTTTAGTACTCGTCGACGGTGAATGGTGGCGCGGAAGGTGGTGACAAAGCATAGGATACAGAGAGGGGATGTAGATGGAGAAGGAAATGGATCAAAAGAGGAGTAGAATTGTCGGAGCATCGTCGGCGACAGCCATAGCAACGACGGCAACAACAAAACAGCCCGATCTCTATTTTTCAGGTGTGCCTCGCTGCTGGTAAGCTTCCTGCATGCCTCACGTATTTTCCTCTCGTTGATAGGACGTACTCCTAGTGCAAAGTGAAACAAAAAGTAAGAAAGTGTGGTGCAAAGTGAAAAGATTTGTTAAGAGTAGTGCAAAGTGAAATCATAGTAAGATTACACGAGCCAAAATGAAATATACTCTTTTTGCAACTTGGGGGAAAAGATCCGACCTGAATCCTGATGTCACCAGTCTTTTGTCATGTTCAGTCCGAATGTCCGATGCTTGATCATGATACCCTCCCTCTCATGGTTAGTAATTTATTTCATTTAATCCACCCATTCTTATTAAGAGGTTTCCATTTATCCAAAAAGAAGAACATTATATACGGTATAGCTACCAAACTTGCCAATTTTGCAGTAGGCGAAAGCCATGATTGACAACGATCACGCAATGTTATGATGATGACCTGCAATGTTGGTGGCGCTAGACATGTCTATCATTATAATGAGTTCCTGCACAAGCAAATTAAGATTGCTCGGGAAGCAAGCGAGCAATACTTGCCATCATGAAACAGCTCTCTTGCCGTATAAACTATATGATAAACAAAACAAAAGCCAGAAAAAAGCAATACCTGCCATGATGGATGCGTATTGTCCAGCAGCATCTTAGTTTCTTTGCGAGTCACTGTGAAAAGCTCCATTTATAGGATAATTGTGTCATGTCTTGGCAAATTGGCACAAGAGAGAAGAATATTTCAAACGTCAACACTGCTTATAAGCAAAAAAAACTTGTTCTTGGATTGCAATACTACATGACATACATCATTATCAAACCGTAGACAAAATTGATGCGACAAATAGCATCTAACTCAATACTATCCTGGGATCCTAAGCATGCATAACCACAACACTCCATTTATTATTATGTGTAATCACCACCATACTGGAAGAGCATGCCTGCTTCTCCAGAAAGCATCCCCCTTCTTAAATCATTGCCAGACCATGGAATTTCAGGGATGAAAGAAGCGTCCCCTATTGTGAAGTCTGACACCGGGATGCTACACCCACCAGCAGTAGGCATTGACAATAACATAGAACTACGAGGATCGTAATATGGATTCTTCAGTGATGGAGTTGACATGATATAATTAGCAGGGTTGCTTGAAAAGATCGTATGCCGACTTGTTGCTGTCAAACTGAACCTTGAACCGTAGCCATCAGTCGAACACACCTCGTTTTGGGGGAACGAGTCTGTTGGCAACCGAAACAAACCAGCAGGGCCAACTGGGACTTTCGCATCATCCCGTGGTAAATAGATCCCGCTAAGGTAGTTTCCTGATGCTGGTAGTGCCAATATTTCATGGCTGAGCCGTCGTGACCTGCAGAGTGAAAGTTCTGTGTCATTGATTGGCAAATCATCTGTTGCGTAGCAATCCTCAGGTGCTGGAAGTGCCAACATGTCCTGGCTGGGTGGACTTGGCCTGCTCAGCTTTTCTCTGAGGGACATCTTGGCACGTTGAAGGGCCTCTAGAACACCTCCCACATCATCAGTTGACGGTTGATACAGCTGTGTGTCCATCTGATTATCAGTATGGTTATGAAAGCATGACGAGCTCCATTCAGATACTTTGCTTTTAGGGGTATCACTTAATGGACTCTCAACTGATGGTGTATTTATGTAGTGCTCGGAAGAGCGAGCATTTGCATGGTAGCTTGAACCACTGTCTGAATTTTCGTCTCCTTGACCTTTATTATGTCCTGCATTGGGATCATAGCTTCCTTGTGGTGAAGGGGCTGATCTTCCAAAATTATTCCTGCTTCCTTCGATAATTTCAGTATAACTTTTATTTACCAACACATCCTTCCTAACTTGCAATTCACTATCGATTGAAGCAACTGTTGCAGTAGCCTGCCCAAAATCATGATCAGACTCAACAACTTTGCACTGCTCAATAGCACTTTCATCTGGTGTATTTGGGGGCAATCCAGAGACAGAACCATTCAACAAACATTCAGCAGGACCGTTGATGCCAAAGGTTTGTTTATCGCTTGACCTCATTGCCTCTTTACAAACTATTCCTCTGTCCAAAACCTGAGAAGCTTTGTCCCTCTGCTCACAAGCATTTTCAATCTGACTTGACTTAATGTCTAAGTGAACATCATCCTGGAAGTTGGAAAGCAGTGCATGTAAAACAAGGAAATCTTTAGCTCCTGTTAGTTTTTATCCAGTTAATTGCAAAGTTCGATATAAGAAGGAAGTGAAAGAAAAGCTTGGTTTACATTGACAGCAAGTATTTCATGTTAGAAGTAAATTAATCATTCCATACCAGATCAGCAGACAGGTTTCACAGAAGGCAAACACAGTAAAATGCAGTGCACTATTTCAATAAACAAATCAATATGATAAACAAGTCCATATAAAATGCTTAAACTCCACCAAAATCCATCTTAAGTTCCTAAACAGATCCTATATTTCTATGAAATTGCATCAAAATGCAACGTTAATCTTTGAACATGGCACAATGTGCATACTTGTGAGAGTACTGGCACAACAACTATTCAATCAACAATATTTCGAATCTCAAAAGGACAGCACATACCACAGTTGAATCGCGGCTCTCGCTGAATTTCTTCTCCCACTCCCTCTGAGCATTTTCTTCTGCCTCATACTGCCCAATCAGCTCAGCCTGCTTCTCCAGCACCCTCTCCATCTCCCCATCCTTCTCATACTCATCACAAGAACCCTGCCCATCCTGGCTCACCTCACCATCCAAACCATGCTGCTCATCCGTGCAAACAGTACAGTCTGATCTCTCCTGCCCCTCCTCCGGACTCTCCGCGACATTGTACTTGCCCTCCTCGCCTTCAGTCTGCAATCTGTCAAAACAGTACAAGTACATCATGTCAGATAGCCAATGCACATCTACAGATCAACACTTATCACAGAATTTCAGCAATGTTCAATGCTTGGACCTCATCAGCTCCTTCCTCTTGATCTTCCGGCATGACTGCCCTGGCTGGTACTTGGGCGACGAATCCGCGGTCAACAGGTAAAAGTAGCTCCTCCTATGGCTGTGGCTATGCCTCTGCCTGAGCTGCCTGCCTTTCTGCTGCGGCTGCCGCCTCTCCGAGTCGGGGCTCGCGGCGCGGCCCTTCCACGACAGCCCACCGACCTGAGGCGCCGCCGCCGGGCCTCCCAGCTCCGACCCCGACAGCGCATCCTCCGCCTCCCCGCGGGCCTTGCCGCCGCCGCTCTCGGCGGCCTCAGTGCCGCCAGTGTCGTCATCGTCGTCGGAACCAGAATCTGCGGCGTCGGAAAATCGGTCGAAGCCCTGGGACTCGAGGATGGCGAGCACCTCCGCGGCGGCCCGCTCCGCTTTGCGCCGCTGGGTCGTCACCGTCCGGAGCTGCTCCTCCAGCTCCGCAACCTGCAGCAACAGGCTCCGCCGTGAGTCAAACAGCAATGTGAAGCTAGAAAACAACAAACATGCGCGCGGAAGAGAAGAGCGGTGGGAGCGGGGGGCTAGCGCACTGCGCACGGCCGCACGCACCCGCTTGGCGAGCTGGTCGGCGCGCTCCTTGGCGGCGCGGGAGACAGAGCGCTCGGAGAGGAGGCGCGCGCGGAGGAAGTCAATGGTCATGGCAGTGGTCGCCTCCGCCGCCATCTCGAACCCACCCGCGGAATCTGGCGGGGTTTCCTCTCCGCTCTCACTCTCAGCGCGGCGTCCCCTCCTCTGGACACTGTAATAGCATCAGCTGCTGCCGTCTCCACTCTCCGCGCGGTCCGGTCCAGTCGACGGCTCCAAAGCGATGCGATGCGATTCTGTGCCCCGGACGCTTTTGTTTCGCTATCCGTGCGACCGACCGTGCCGCTACCCTGCCGCGACGGGTTCTTGCCTTTGGGCGGCGCGTGGGACAGGGGCGGCGGGCACCGGGCGCGTCGTGGTGTGTGGGCGCCCCTCACACACGGTCACGTGACGACGGTGCTTTGTTTGTCCCCGCGCCCGCTTTACGCCATTCGCACGTCCCTCTGTGACGCCCCGGCACGGCACGGCGCGCTGTGCCCACCGGTCGCGTGGCGCGCGATCACCGTAACTGACAGGTACGCCATAAAGCTGGTGGTAAAAGCACCACCGGGTGTGTGTCGGGTAGGTGCTTCGGCTGCCCCGGCCGGTGTGTTCGTTCGTTACCACAATTTGGTGCTTCACCCATAGCACCTTCAACTTCCCGTCCGGTGTGTTCGTTACCACAAGTTTGGTGCTTCGCCCATAGCACCGTTCCAGACATGGCCGGAATGTTGGTGCCGATGTTCGCGTGCCTTAGAAGTCCGGCAATTTACGTCATACTATCGTACATCTACATGGGATGGGACACGCAGAAGCGTGGTCGCTTGGAATCGTTCGGGTTACCGCACGACTGAGTTCAGTTACTGCATCTACTGGCCTACTACAACCTATTTCTACTTCTCACATGGAGTAGTACTAGTTGTTTTTGCACAAAGTGAACTGAACTTTGATAGTGCCATGCCTTGCACAAGTGGTACTGAACCAGCTAGTATTATCGGATCTGGTTGGTTCTTTAACCAGATAGTTCTACCAAAATTTTGGTAATACTAAAACCCAGACGATGTCAAAAACCAAACAAAAAATTTGTGTTTGGATAGTAGCCATTCTAATTCACAGGCAATACCAAAATGGATGTGTTTGGATTACAATCATATCAAAATTTGCCAAAATTGTGAGTATGATGCGTGGGTCCTGTATGATATTTATTTTATTTTTGCCCCAAAATATGCCAACATGGGTCTTGTTTTGTAGATAAAATGACAAAGAACACAACGGTTTAATCATATCACAAATCGGATACTCGGTTTAGTAAATATGGTCATTTTAATGCATTAAATCAAACTTGACATACATTTAATGACACTAATAAAGACGTACCAGAATCTGACACATGGTTTGGATCTTTGTTTCCTGCCAAACCAATATTTGGTGGCCGAATTTGAAATTTTTACTGTTTAGTAAGAATTAATTTCAAAAATAGTCCTAACTCATCATAATTAGCAAGAATGGCCTCGACTGATTCTCCTACCACGCCTATCGGGCGGGGGACCTACCTCGCCACCGGCAAGGCGAGCACTGCTCCCCCAATGGCAGCAAGTAGGCGCTGCAAAAGGGGCGCCAAGAAAGGGGTGGGACGTCTGTTTTTCGAAGAAAAAAGCGAAAAAATTGAAAATTTTGAAATATAAATATTATTTCATTATATTTTGAAAAAAAGAAACAAAAAAATTGAAAATTGAAAATTTTAAATATTATTTCGTTATATTTGATTGAAAAAGAATATCGGCACTGAGATATATAAAAAAAAACTTTCATTAAGAAATAAGGGCAAGGAGTAGGGTTTTTTTTATCCGAAATCAGGGTTTCGTCATAGTTTGAGCGCATATATAAAAAGGTATCAGGACTATTGGAGTGTCTCCACGATGAAGTCGTCTGAGCGTATACGCCGATATAGGACGGTCGATGAGGTACTTTATGAAGCTTATACAGAATGTGATTGGAGGGGTTGAGAACGGTCGTCGTGATGATGAAGATGTTCGAAAACATGGAGTCTCTCCTCGATAAAGTCGGTGCGAATGGTTCTTTATGGGATTTCATTAGAAGAGACATACTTGCAATATAGGCTTAGCGGAGACACGGAACAAAAATTACATTAGAGTATGCGGACAGAAGCACGTTACACGTAGTGACATGGCATGATGGTCCGGCTAATTGCTTTAGTCATCCTCGCTACTACTACGATACACTGCGACACAAGCATCCGGACCATATAAGTACACATGCCTTTAAGGGATAGTAAAATACATGGGGGTAGGACGGGGGACTACTACGTAATGACCTGACCTCATGCGTGGATCGGGGCCATTTTCCTTCCTTGCTAGCTCGGCGTTGAACTCCTCATTGGCCTTCCCTTCCCTTGTCGCGGAGTGTCCACGCTAATGGTATGTCGAAGTCGTCCATGTCCCGCGATTTCATGATGTAAGTTCATCGATAGGAAATCGGAAGAATAATGTAAATTCTTCATAACTCACGCTGTCGACACGGATTCGCCGGACGACCGGATACATCAGGGCGGCGGGCTCGGCCAAGATGAGCCTTTCCTTGCCCTCAGAGCACTACTGCTGCGTTTGAAGCCGACCATCGCTCTTGCGGCCCTTTTTATCCGCCTGAAGGTGGAACAAAATAAATAAATTATGGTACCGACATAACACATGACTAAAGGATCTACAATATTATTAAGCAATGCAATGTACTTACAAGTGACTACGCCTCGCAAGCGGTCGTCCTAGAGCAGGGGGGATCTCCTGGTGCAGCTCGAACTGCCTCATCACCCGTTGTGGGTTGTACGGCTCAACCATGTGGGAGAACACCAGATGATAAGTTGTCCTCCAGTACGCCGCATCCTGGTGGCATAGCAAGCTCAAGCCGTCGGGGGCCGTGCCCTGCACGTGGGCATCCGTCCAAGGAGCCCATACTATGTCGTTCTCGTCGTGGTCTCGAATTCATTGTGGAACTGGGGTATATGCGCGCGCCTCTCCCTAGACCACCCCAAGATCGCCATTAGCCCATCGGGATCCCATGGTCGGGCCTTCCACGGATCCTCTCGTCCGCCTCACCATAGAAATGTTGTGTGTGCGGGTAAGGATCATGCAGCGAAGAACGGCGGCCCAACCGCTGGTGTTCCCACGACCACAACAGAATAATGTGTGGCAACCCGAGAGCACGGTTCATTCCTCGCGGCGACGCTGCAAGCGTCGCAGAAGGTCATGCAGATGTCACAAGACAAGATGGTGAACCCCAATCAGATCACAAGACGCCCTCATCACCGGCCCACGATAGACTCGCAAGGTGAATATAACTGGGTACACCATGTCCCTGCGTGCTAGGGAACATGATCCACCCAATATAAACAACAAATATGCAATAAGGTGGCATCGAACCACCTCCTCCGTTCGTCAATTGGGCAATGCATGAATCGTCCGCAGCCAAACCGTGTGGAACGCCCTTTGACCTCTCGGGGATAGGTGGCTCAAACGATGATGGAGACGCGCCTTCCAGTCCGGTGACCTCGGAGGGGGAACAACTGCACGGCCTCGCAACGGAAGGCCGGTAATGAAGCTGACATCTTGCAGTGTCACCGTCATCTCCCCCCACCGGAAGTGGAACGTGTGGGTCTCCGGCCGCCAACGATCAACCAAGGCGGAAAGAAGAGAGGCATCAATTAGGAAGTTCTGCCCCATGTTCAGCATGCGGGCGAACGCAATCAGCCCGGATTGACGAAGCCTCGAAACATACCGCTCGTCCAGCGGCCAGGTCTCCCTCGGTCCCCGTGTCACCAGAGTTGGTGGCCCATCGCCATCAATCCAAGCGTGACAGCGATGCTTGCCGTCCCATGCCGCTTCAAGTAGGGGTGGTAGAGTACGTGCCATTGCTGCAAATAGACAAAAACTAACAGTTAGCAAAATCTAAGTACGTACTTAACGGTAAAAAATGCAATAAGCAAAAAATTAAACACGTACTTACCTAAATTAATCAGAACGCTGCGCTTATGAGCTCGTCGGTCGGCCGCACGCGTTCGTTTATATACGCAGCTTCTGAAGACAACGAAAGACAGCGACGCGATGTAAAGAAAAGCAAATAGGAAAACGATACGGCCAAAGATTCTTTTCGGTTAAGCAAGCAATGAAGCGAGGAAGGAAATCGACGCCGCAAGCAAGACTGCGCTACCGGTCGGGCGGGTGTTGCCGCGCCCATCCCGGCAAAGTGCTCGCACCGGGTCGGCAGTCACGCCCGTAGAGGCGCGAGAGAGACTGCTTGGGCCATTCTTGCTAATTATGGCGAGTTAGGGCTATTTTTGAAATTAATCTTTGCTACAGGGCTAAAATAGTAAAAACTTCGCCGAATTTGGCGCCGATTCTTTGCCAGCCAATTGGCTAGAAAATTGAGGGCATCTTACCTTTATTAAAGCTCCTAGGATTGCTGGCCAACCAGGGCGTCCACGTCGTCCGAAAAAAAAACGGCCGTCAAATCGCAACACGATTGCCTCCGGGCCGTCCGATTCCGCGTGGTGCGCATGGTGGAAAGGGACGGCGCTCGCGCATCCCACGTCATAGGTTCGCGATTCTTCCCATCGCCTCGATTCCTTTCCTGCCATCTCTTTGTACGCGCCACCCCCTTCGCTCTCCTGTTACACCGTGGCGCGCCGCCTCTCCTCCTTCCACCCTTCGCCACCTCCTCCACACCCTCCTCCTCCTTCCTTCGCCACACATCGCTGCCGCCTCCTCCTCCCATTCGCCCCGACGACCCTCCTCCTCCTCCTCCCTTTTTGCTCACATTGCCCCTCCTCCCCCCATTGTTCTCCTCCCTCATGCCTCGCCTCCTCCCCTCCGCCCTCCCGTCTCCTCCACCGACCCCACTGCTCCCTCCTCCTCTTCGCCAGCGCCGTCTCTCCCTCGTCGCTCGCCTCCTCCCCTTCGTCCTCGCTGCCCCTCTCCGTCGTCCCCTTCTCCCCTTTGCCCAGGATGCGACCTCCGACGCCCATGTTGGAGTTCCTCCCCTTCGCCCGTGTCGGCAGCGCCACCCTCTCCTCCTCTTCCACCCTTCGCCGCCCCCGGCGCCCATGTTGGAATCAAACCCGCCGCCGCCCTTTGTCAGATCAGGACCGACGCTCGCTTCCTTCCCTCTCCGCCTCCCCTTCACCTGCTCCCCTTCACCCGTGTCGCCCGCGCCACCCTCTCCTCCCCTTCCACCCTTCGCCGCCCCCGACGCCCATGTTGGAGTCAAACCTGTCGTTGTCCTTTGTCAAATCGGGACCGCAGCTCGCTTCCTTCCCTCTTCGCGTCCCGTTTCTTTCGTCTCCCTTCTCCGTCGCCTCTCTCCACTGCTCCCTTCCTCTTCCTCCTCCATCGCCCCTCAACCTCCCTCCCCAGCCGCCGCCTCGCCCCTCCCTCCGTCCTTCCTGGTCGTTTCAAATTTTGACGGCACTTCCACGTCGTCCTCACCTCCCCAACGTTGTTCATGCGAGCAAGCCCGGCGAGCACCAGCTCTTCGGCTCAGAGCTTATTTGTTAGCTTTTTTCGCTGCTTAGTCTTGCTTTCGTTTTTGTTTTGCCTGTGTTATTCCCCCTTCTTGGATTTTTTTTGTTGCTGATCTATCTTGGCTCCTTCTTGTGTAGAGAGAACCAGTTGAAGGAGATGCCGCTGAGACAATTCATGAGGATCAGCACCAAGGCTGACGGGTGCGACCATTCCATCTTCAGATTTGGTTCGGTTGCTTGTTTAATGGTGTGTGTAACGCATGGGTATAGGATCAGTACAATAAATATGGATTGGCCATCAGTAGAACGTTTAGTGCTATTTGTATGTTTTTTAAGTTAAGTGTTCCCTAACATCTATAGAAATCTAATATGGGAGAGGTTGCATGTTTGTTTTTTAGTACATGGCAGGTTAATTGTTGAAATTTAAATTTTGCAGCTAATGGGAAGTCCTGTATTGCAAATCATTGTACCAAGCAACATTCTGCAAGTGGGCAGTTGCAGGTCCGTTTTTTGTTATACAACAAGCTAATTATTGAATGAACATCGATTCTTCAAGTTAATCTTGAAATTAGCGAGCGGTCTTGCATTGCAGATCATTGTCTCGTGAGCATCTTAAGAGTGCACTGCAATCATGTAATGTAGGAACCATTATTTCCGTGTTTGGGAAACTGTTACTTCCTTTGTTTGTTTTGATACGTTTATTCCTATTTATTGTTAGTGCAAATGTTTAAGTTTTGTTATAAAAAGGAAATAAAAGGTTTACGTGGCATCACAGAGTATAGTGTGATCTCATAATCCACAACTTCCATTTTTCATGCTAAAAAAGATCCTATGGAGTTCGATTTTCTGACTTAATTCTTTGCTGATTTTCGTCGATTATAGTCATATATTACATGCTCTCGACTCGATGAACCACATGTTGCAGGTCCAACATGGTCTGAAACCACTCTGGATAAACCTTATCTTGATCCCACTATTGGAAACGAGGCACTTGAAGGTTTACTTAACACTCCACTTCCTTCCCATCCAAACCTAATCTAGGGCCAATTGAAGAATGGCCTCCAATATCGTATTTTACCAAACAAAGTACCAGCAAACAGGTAAGGAAAAGAACGTTTGATGTGTTGTGATTGCATAGCGCTTTTCTTTTATAATTTGTATGCATCGCCAAGTGTCTATCTACATAGCCAATCCGTTACTACGTAACAGCAGAACATATGAATTCCTCTGTTTTTTGCTAATCTAAAGTTGTGAGGTTGTAGAGGTATGTCCAGACTTTTCTTTTTTGGCTAATCTAAAGTCATGAGCTCTGCCTTTGTGATAGCTTGCTTGAATTAGTTCACCTATTTTCAAAATGCAGGTGATAGGAACTTGCTCTTTATCTTATCAAAAGAAAGATGAATTATTTACATAACAGAACTTCGACACACTAAAAATTGTAGAGGTATGTTCATACAATTTTTAGCATTTGTTGTATTGTTATTTTCATACATATCTGCGTTTCATACTATAATAGTTCCCAAAAATGCTCGCTTATCTACCCTCTCTGCGGTTGTTTTGTCCCCCGCTAATTTTTTTACCTTACAGCAATAAGCAAAGGGAGTGGTTGAAGGCACTCTAGTTTTAGATGGTCAATGACTCCTCTACGAGGATCAGCCAGAGTAGTTAGTCCATTGTTTTTCCCTCTTTGGTTACTGCAAGTTCAAAAAGGCTACCTTACATTAATGGATCAGGCAAATTTCATGCCGCCATGAGTATAGTAGTTTACTGCTGATCCCCTAGATAGAAACCTAAAATTGCTGCCCTATCAATCTGTAGGTGTGACTGCTTTTGCAGTAATTAGATGTTCATAATGCCTCTCTGTTTGGTATGGTTGACCATTCTAAAAGGTTTTGAAAAATATTAATCTCCATGTAGCATATTGGATCATTGAGCTGTTCTTGTATGTTCTTACTCAACATGGAACTAGCAATGGTCCTTTGAGGTGATTCATCTTGCTTTGGATATATGACTTTATCACAATATAGTACGTATTTCATGTTTAGATGGATTTATTGTACTCATTTTTACTATGGTTCTTTCTACAGGTTCATATGTTTATAATTCCTTAATTCTGTAATTAACTTAAGTTTATGGGGATTTTCAGTACAGTGGTAATTCCTATTTATTCGGTTGAGTTGGCTACTTAGTTTTATTTCTTTCTTCAATAATAGTATTCACCGTTGCTCGATATCTTTTTTGTCTGTAAAGAAACTTAAAAGAATTTTTCCGTCATTTATTTTGCTGAACATCTTGCTGTGCAGAGTTTGATTTCATTATGGGCATCCTGATATCTTCGATTGACTTTTCCACCTCACAAGGGGTGGCGTACACAAAGCATCTAAGATTATCAATCTTAGCTGGGATATATTTGCTGGTATACTAATAACTTTTTGCTATTGTTGCTTGTTTTTGGGAAATTTGGAAATAGTATGTTAATATCTGTCTCTTTATGATAGGATTCGGTTCAACATTGCGTGAAGGAAATGTTATACATCACTTTTCCACCTCACAAGGGTTGGTGTAGGCAAAGCATCTAAGATTATCAATCTTAACGAGGATATATTTTCTGGTATGCTAATAACTTTTTGCTATTGTTGCTTGTTTCTGGGAAATTTGGAAATAGTATGTTAATATCTTTCTCTTTATGACAGGATTCGGTTCAACATTGCATGAAGAAAATGTTACGTATCATGAATACATGCAAGTTGGCAGGAGAAGACATGCCAGTCTCAGTCAAATTTCACTATTTGAACCGAAAACAGCAAATGGTAATGCAAAATTCTAGCACTTCAGAGGGCTTCGAGATCACACTTTGCGCGATGTCTTCTTTGAGAATGACATTAATGTCGACTTTCATACCTTGTTGATGATTTTTTTCCATATTATAAAAGATATCAAAAGTCTCATGATGATTTGTAAAGCTCATGTATCTTCGGTCATAATAGCACACATATTTCTGAGGTCACATCTACTCATTTTGGATTGGTATAATTTTTTTTGGCTGTTTTGAACATGCACTAGAGTCTCAACTTTGTTCTATTCTCACTAAAATGACCTGTGTTACTGCATTTTTCCCCCAGGACATGGTCAGTTTAATTATGTATTAGCATGTCAATAATGATTGTACTAATTTTCTCACATTACGCTATTTATGTAGTGGGATCTTTTGAGAAACTGATGCACTTTCATCCCATAATACAAGCTGCATGAAATACTCTACCTTACTGTCTTGATGGCTTAATATTGCTATGTGTTGAAGTACATCTCTAGTTATATACAGCTCTACCCTTTTGATGTACCATCAGTGCAGAAATGGTGAGTTATTTTTATGTCATAAATATTCCATGCTCAGAAGGTTCCACATTCTTTGAGCATTTTCAATCTCTAATTAATCCAACTAGCGTCATTTTTTGCTAACATATTGGAGTTATCACGTTTAAATTTTGTTATACATCATCTATTGTGCTTTTTATCATAGAACATGGCAGAGCCTAATGGATTAGTTAGTTTGTGCCTGTGCCTTCCATCCACATATTAAATGTTTTATGGATGCATCTAGGTTATGCTTTTATGTCCCTACACGTTCACTACCTTTTGTGAGCAATAACGTTTTTGTGGTTGTTGTCTCATTTGTTCTTTCATGGTTTACGCATTTATTGGGATCTGTGATCAAATTTGGCATAATACGTTGCCATCTTTACTTAGACAACAGTTTTTATACTAACGAATTTTACTTTCAACGCTTTCGTTGTAATCAGTATTAAACAAATCTCTACAGCACCCAAAAAAACATTTACGCTTTACAAATATTTAGCATAGCACAGGCCAGCTTCGAAACTGTGAAAAGTAGTATTGCATGTTACATCCATTGTATATCTGCATTGCATGCACCCAAAAAAAATGCTAGATCTTTATTTTCGATGCACTACCATTATCGAGCGGTTTATTGTTTAGACAGACAACGATCCATTTGATTATTTTAGCAACCTCACATTTGGGTTTTCTTTGTAGTCGCCAAAGGGTCTTGTGTAACGATACGCTTCTATTCAAAGCAAGACACCATCATGAACACTCGGCTAGCTAAGAAACAAAAGGAACTCAAACAAACCTCTGAAACAACAGTAAGTTTATTGTTCAAACAACACAGTGATCCAATTGATTCTTCAGCAGCCTCACATTTTGGTTTTCGTTGTAGCTGGCTGTGATCTTCTGTAGCGATACAGAGTTCCATTCAAAGCAAGACACCACTGTGGAACAATCTACTGGTCAAAAACAAAAGGAGCACAGGCAGCCCTCTGAAACACGCATTTTCCACTGTTCTGAATCTTTTAGTCTATCTGTACAGATGCTTTGTTTAGCTTGTGCTTAGAGGTAGTACTATTGACAAATGGTGCTTGGTATTGTAGTCCTCCAGAGACCAACTTAAAGGTAGTTTGTAGCCTTATTGCAATGGTAGGAGCAGCGCCTTTCTCTTGGCTGCCATTTTTGTACATGTCATTAAAAAAAACCACATTCGAGATATACCTTTTCAGCAGTCTGTCTGTATAACATGCACCGTTCCAATACAGTACTTATTCCTTTAATCCGCTCTAAAGATTTGAAGCACTACTTTCCTTTAGTCCACTAATTATTTGCATCACTGATTCTAGTTTTTTAGCTTCTGATATAGCTATACCTTGCCTTTCGATTCCTTTATCATAGATTGCCATGTACGAAAACTGCCATTATGGAGAGCCTTATTTTCCAATGCCTTATGTTTACTATATTGGCATATCATACTTCCAGGATAATTCAGTCTGCGTCCTTGTTTAACTCCTTTTGAAATTCATTTTGTTAATCCAACGAGAAGAAGATATGTCCGAATGCCTGAGTCAGATAAGAGTCATACTATGCTGACTTAATTTGTAGTGATAGCAGTAATACATTTGATTCATTATGTTCGTTTGATCTCGGCAAATAAATATTGCGTGCACTGCACACATCTCAAGACGGAGATGGTCAGACCGATCCTACTGAGCCAAGAGCTCCTCTGAAAAGAACCTCATCCACTCGGTTGTAGCCGCCACTGTGAGTCATGCGATTGGATTGGGCCAGATTTCAATCATCGATCGAATCTGAAGCAAGAAAAAAAACGTAAGGGATGAAGGAGAAAGAACAGGCTAGAATCTTGGTGCTTCCATATTTTTTAGATATGATACCAAGCATTTACTTACTTTGTATGTTCAATTTGTTCCTTTTCTATGTATGCTAGTCTTAAAATTTTATGTGTGTGCCATGTCTTACGGGCCTATAGTTCAATTGCATTTTTATAGTTTATAATTATGTTTTTGTACATCTAATAGAGAGTTTTCTACTGGTTGTATGCTAATTGCCATTTGCTTTTTTCCTGTTGCAATCTGCATGGAGGGTTAAAACTGTCGAAGTGTCAAAGGATCAGGTTTTTTCCCGTTTGTACTGATCCACCATTTTTTTAACATATCATACTTATACAGTGCTATGTGTGATGTTTAATATTTTGTTGTTGTAAACTTATTTCTCTGCTTTTTCAGGGATTTATTACTTTATAGTGTAGCGATGCTATATAGGAGGTTCAGTCTTTCTGAGTTTTGTATCCATCTTTCGTCTTCGAAATTGGCTTCGATTACTATGAATTTTGTGATAGGTATGGTTACCTTGTGTTTCGGACTCTCTTTTTTTGTGGCTTTGCACGGATATGCAAAAAATGGATGTGCCACGTCTTCGCAGATCTCAGTAGATGGAATGTGCATAGCTCTAGATCTGCACCATTCTATGCATATTAAGCCGTAGGATATTGAATTGCAGCTACTTATGCTTACGAGATCTGAGGTGTAATATATATACAGTTAACACTATCTACGATTTCTGCTAATAGATATTATTAAACTTTGTCTTCCTGCGGTTATGTCTGATTCAAGAAAATTTCTAAACAAGAAAGTGTGCTTATTCTGACATTTTTACATGCATACATTTATACATCCTAGCTAACAGTAGCTAGCTTGCGTGCAAGCGTATGTGCAGGAGCTGGAGAAGGAGGTTCGTCGCTTGGTGGATGAGAACCTCAAGCTCGAGGCAGTGCAAACAAGTAGGTAGTATTAGTAATTTGTAGATTCATTATTTCCATACATGTACACTACTGAATAAGCTAATTAGCTACTCCAATATATATATACTTAATCCTAGCTCCTATATTACATGTACTGCCGATTTGGTAGCCACTACGCTGACTTAACTCATAGTAAGTCATTTTTTTACATGTGTTGTTCAGCCGAATGGGGCGCAACCTCTGACTTGTTCATTTTTTTTTCCGTCACGCTCGTTTTTTCGCCTAATTTCGTTGCTTGCTGGTTTTTGTTATCGTTTATGATTTAACTTCTCTTGCTCCTACTGATTTTTATGTTATGAAGCAGATTGTGTTGGTCAGGCGATTGGGGCGCCAGCTCGCCTAATTTCGTTGCTTGCTGGTTTTCATTACCGTTTCTGATTTAACTTCTCCTGTTCCTACTGATTTTTATGTTATTTCGCAGATTGTGTTGGTCAGGCGATTGTGGTGCCAGCTCTGAATCAATGTTTTCTCCGCCATGATCATGGAAGCATTTGTACACTACAAATTTAAATATGTTTATCTTAAACTCATTTACCATGTTTTGACAGTGTCACTTGAGAAAATTTGCATTGTGGAACTCCAATTAACCCAGCATCTCCATCACTTGTCCCTGGAGGGTCATGTAGTGGCTCTGCTGTGGCAGTTTCTGCACAACTTGTCAACTTTGCTCTTGGTATTTTCCAAAGGACTTCTATGGACTTCAACAGCTTCGTCCACTTATAATTTCTCACTTGTACATGTAAATGGAACATTTTCCATAATATGCTTTTGTTGCTTCATGAAGAGCATGCTCTCTTCCATCTTCATGTGTGATAATGGTTTTTGTATCTGCAGTAATGCTTAAATATATTAACGAAACAATTAATATATTGATAAACCAATACAAGACTTCTGTTGCAATCCCCCTTGACATGTTGTATGTTTTGCATTAGAATTGATTGCAAATACTTTTGGGGCTATCTCAAATACAAGAGATCGAGAGAGATGGCCCTCTGATTCAATCCCCCTCTTTACAGAATATCATAATACATTAGAAGACCAGCCTACACCTAGAACTAAGAGGCCTTTGCCAACTATCAAGTAGCAACGTACTTTGTTTTTTTTTGTTGGAAATTCATAGATTATTTCTTATTTCACTGACTTTCTGGACCTTGTTAGGTTGGTTTGCACGAGATCCTTGTGTACTGCATCGTGTTGGAGTACCTGCTGCTGCAGTGGACTTAGGCAAACAAGGCGCTTAATTTTTTTGTCGATGATTGCTTTCGATTCTTTGGAGGTCCCCAACCGAAAACAAAGCATGTCATAGAAAATGATGTCCCGACATTACGGGATGTAAGCCATACTAATGTCTCTTTTTCTTGAATTGATCGGGATTATATATATATATTTATTTTATGCGCAACCAGATGTGCCACACCTTTGCAGATCGACCACCTAAGTACATCAATATTGGCGAAGATATTAGTTCAAATGTACCTAGCATTGAAGGAGTTTAGTGAACATGCTACGAAGTTGCAAGAAGGAATATCGACCTCAGCTCTCTCCACGCTTATCTTTGCTATTACAGAGGTTTGTTTTGAATAATTATTTGCTCGGTGTAGAAACAATTAAACGATAGCTTGTTTTGCTCGGGAAATGGTAAAAAAATACACCGAGTAAAGGACCTTGAAGGTTGAAAATATCAAGTGTTAGAAATTTAGGTTACTGAGAATGATGTCTTCATCTCGTTAATGTCAAGAATGATGATTTTTGAGGAATTAATCAAAACTTGCTGACTCACCGATCATATTAATATCCTCTTTTGTGGCCTAATTGATGTGTAATGACCAATGAGCCAACTTTGAATTTTTCAACATACCGAATTGACTAGGTATGTATGGTAGAATTGCTTGTTTGCCATGTGGTCTGCTATTAATTGAGTCAACCTCAGTGGCAAGTTGGGGCATCATGTACCTTTCTTTGTGTTCATTTTGTTATGGCATCAAGTAGAGCATTATAATAAAAAAACTATAAGAAGATGATGCATCGCTAGAATAATCTGTCCTTTTTGAAAGACCATCTTACCTTTGCTTGATATATTTCAAAAAAAACAAAAAAAACTACATAATTAACAGTTGTTCATCAAAGCCAAGGGATTCCCTACTAATTCTAAATAATAAAGGTAGCAATGTGTTAATCGCCCAGTGTTTTCTTTTCCTTCCAAATACACTTAGTTCTGTTACTTGTTGTGCTTATAAACTGATTTCAGTCTTTAGCGTAATTTCTGAACTAACTTGACTACTGAAAGACTACCTGATTCGTTTCATCTTTCTTAGATACTTACACATTGCCTGTACCAGTTTCTTTGTAGTATGGCTCTTAATTTTATTTCGGTTGTTTTGCTTTGCTGAGTTGTCCTTCAGCTTAATTTAGTTCTACCTTGCTCTTTATACAGCTTATGAAGAGCCTTCGTGCTCTACCCAGGTTTCAGAAAGTTTTCTGGGTTTTTGGTCCACTATCGCGATTGGTTATAGTGCCCTTAGAGGCATCAACTACATAATGCGCTCCGAAGGCCCTTACCTAATTGGTAATACCTCTGGATTTTCACATGCCTTTCCTTTTTTTTTTCCAAAGCTATTCCATTAGGGCGATTCTGATTCACTTTTTTGTTATTCCCATGAGCATGCCGCAGAATCTACAAACAATCCCAACGCATCGTTCTCTATTTGCCGTGCATCTTAATCTAGCTTGTGTGTGTGTGTATAGGTTACTCTTCTAAACATATGTTCATACCACTGGAACTACTACTCACTGGCCACGTCAAAGTCCTAAGAGTCCATATTGTCTCCTGTATTTCGACTAAATGTATATATCTCCCTGAAATCTGCCATCCTAACATTATTTTTATTTTACCATGCCAACTGTGTCCGAACATATATTGTGTATGAACGTACATGTATAGTCAATGTTTACCATCTACATGTCTATATTTGCTTAGCTACAAGATAATCGCTTCTGCTTCTCGCCAATGCTTCCTTCGAACGATACAAAGGTACAAGAATAAATTTCTACTTAGCCGTTGTTTCCACTAATCGATCGTTCTGCTTACCTTCACGCTGTGAATCTTTCCCACGAGTTGACCCAATTGTTTATATATTCTTCGCATAATCGTTTCATTGACCTAACTCGCCTCAACCTAGAGATCATTCAGACATTCTTGGCGCGGCGCAGCGTAGCGCGCTTACGTACCTAGTTACCAAGTTTTTTAGAACAATACCAAATTTTGGCATCAAACCAAATACTAGCCAAAATACAAGGGTATTACCAATATTTGGTAAGGTTTGCTTTGGTATTGAACCAAACAGGCCCATTGTTCGCTAAAAGTAGATCTGTTAGGGTGTGTTTGGCTGGTGGAATGGGATAGGATGGTATTGTACTCCCTCCATACATCTATACTTAACGCCACTGTGCACTACTTTGTGAACATCAACGTCATGCTTTTAAAAACAGAGGTAGTACTTGTTAAGAAACTGGGTCGAGGCCTCGCAGGTTTGGTCCACGATGGGCTCCTCATCCGTGTGGCCCACGATGGGCTCCTCATCCGTGATTGCCTATATAAAGGGAGATCTCAATCATTGTACTATAGTTTTACAGAAGAACAATAAAGAGAAACCAGAAGTCCACTCATATCTCTGTGTTCAATCTACTATTCTGTTATTGTGTTCTTGCATTGTTCTTACGATTCTGAGTTTGTCTACGAGGTAATCGCTCGGACTAGACTCGCCAGCGACGGTTACTCAACATGTTATTAGCACGATCGACTCCGGCCTACCTCTAGACGTACTCTACTCGGATCGAAAGGTAACCGTCATAGTAAGACACTCGTAGATTGAATCATATTTTCTAGATCGCTTTTAATTATGCGAATTTGGCTTTCTAGATTAATTTCCACAGTGCAAATTCTCTCTAATCTACCGCGAGCTGACTTGAAGTCGTCGGCCAAGCCGATCGGTTGGATTGCATGAAAGAGATGATGTTGATTGCACCGTAGATCATTGCATGAATAGTAATAGCATGAAAAGTAATTACATTAACAGTACGAAAAAATATTTTGTGCATGGCAATCGACCTGAAGCCACACCGCGTCGCGCCAGTTGGAGCTGTGCCGTGCAAGGCCACGCCGTCCATGGCCTCGAGCTGCGCCCGCGCTGGCCCCTCACGGCCATGGCGCCGCCACTTCGAGTTGTGCCCACGCTGCCCAAAGACGGTCGAGCCACGCCGCGACGGCCCGACGACATCGTTTCCATCGCACGCCGCCGCGAACTCCTCGCGTCCGTCACCGCATTGGCGCACCAGCCTACCGCCGCTACCGCCCTCTGCGCCTCGCGTCGTCTCTGCACAAGGTGCGGCCAGACAGCACGCTTGAATGCCGCCACGCCGCCATTTAACGCTGCCGATCGGCAGCGCAAAGCCACATGCAATGCATCTGCGATCGATCCGCGACAACCACGACGCCGCCTCCGAGATGCACTTCACACGGCCAAGACACGTTGATCACATGGCTTGCGACCACCGGCTTGCCCCACCGCCGACCGCCAGACCTCCTTACACCCAGCGCGCGCGCGCACTAACGGTGCCGCGATGCGCCACTGCCCCACTCTCGCTTATTTGCGCCTTATGCCTCAGAGTCGGCCCGCCACCACCGCGTCGCCTCAAGCGGGCTCACGTGTAGCCACCGCCTTGAAACAAAGGGCGGGAAACCCTATGGGGTCCCTTGCTAAGCGTGGTGGGCCCAAGAATGTCGGCTGGCAATTATGGGCCTAGGAAAAGGCCCAATGGGCCATGAGAATTGGCTTGGCCGGAAAAGAAAAAAAAAGAGAAAAAGATTTTCGAACAAAGAAAAAAAACCAAATTTTTTTTTGCAAAAGGGCCCTCGGGATTCTGAAAATTACGGTGATACTTACGTAGATAAGGAAATTTTGCAATAAGGCCCTCGGAGTCTCTGAAAATTGCGCAAAAAATTTCTCAAAATTGAAATTTAGCGGTTTAGCCCCTGAAAATTGTAGAATTCGCTGAAAATTCATATTACAGCAGAAAAGGGTCTCGGGAATTCAAATTTTGAATCGGTTTTTGCATTTAAATTATGTTTAACTTTGTTATTATTACTTCTATGCAATTTATGCATTGTATTTACTATTTTTTGATTATCTGTGATTGTTTATATTGCTTTTAATCACTGAAAATAGCAGTAAATCATGAAAAATGCATAGAAAAATACGGAAACATTATGAGAATCTTTTCAACTATTTTATGCAAATTACCAGCAGTAATCTTATGAACTCTTTGCATGAATATGTAGATGACTATTATTACGAACTAAGAGTTCGAAGAGCTGGCCGAGCATGGCTAGAATTACTTGACTTGGGCATCATATGTCGAGATCGTACTTGAAGCCAAGAAGCTCCGTGCTGCTATCGAACTTGGCACCTCGAAGGATGTCACTTGAACTGCTGAGAAAAATGATCTGGTGCTTCATTTCCTCATACATCATCTCTGCCTAACGCTCAAGAATGAGTATATGGCGAAGAAGAACACACTAACTTTATGGATCGCACTGAAGAAGCGGTTCGAGAAGCTGAAGTACACCATTCTTTCTCGTGTAGAGCAGGAATAGAACCGAGTACGTTTTGCTGACTACAAGACCGTGGGGGGAGTACAACTCTGCTTTTGCACAGAATTTGTACCAGTCTTCAGCTCTGTGGTAAGGCAATCACGTATGAGGAGAAGATTGAGCAAAACCCTCTCTACTTTTCACCTGAACATGGTGCAATCCGCACGCACCTATCGTCAAGATGGCTACAAGGAGTATGTTGAACTGATTGACATCATGCAAGTTGTGGAAGCTCAAAATGATGTTCTAAGGAAGAACTACATCTCACAGCCCAACAGCAGCCCCCATCACCCCTTCTTTGGACATCGCAGCGGCCGCAGTCGTAGTTGCCAAAGAAGAGAAGATGGACATAGAGCAGATTCAGGCAGAAGTTTCTTCATACTTCGTTGATTCGATCTAGTGCACGCATTGCACTTAGATTTTATAGTCATTTGCAGTTTATGATTGTGATAGAACATTGAACTATTGAATAATGGTTGTAAGCTCTAGGAGAGCAAATCATTAAATTCTTATGATGAGTCCTGCAAGACCATTTTTCGTATTAATAATAGCAAGTTATGTTCTGTTTTGGAGTATTTTATTTATGCGTAGATTGCTTCCTACCACATATTAATAAATACTTTATATATCAGAACACCTATGGCGCCCCATGGAGGAAGTGTGTTTAGCGGATAGTGGCACAGCGAATACCATATTGAGAGAGAGAGAAATTTTCCAGTCGATCAGTAAGAATGCTGATAGTCTTACGACAATCGCAGGCAGCGACACTTGTATAATAGGCTCAGGAAGAGCCACAATTATACTTCTGATGGGCACAACATTGGTCATTGAAGAAGCCTTGTTGTACCCAGAATCGACTATAACTCTCGTAAGCTTTAAAGATATTCGCACTAACGGTCTCCACGTAGAGACTGAAGAATAGTATGGTAAAGAATACCTACTCATTACAAAGCGTGAAGAAAATAGAAAAAAAAGTATTAGAACGACTTCCTTCATATGAATCTAGGCTATACTACACTAACATTAAGACACTTGCAGCCTATACTATCCTGAAAACTACTTTTAGAAGCTCTGAACTTTTCTGTCTCTAGCATGATAGATTAGACCACCTCGGTCTTAGGATGATGAGAAATATAATTAACAATTTTCAGGGATATAATATCAATGTAAATAATATTCCGAATCAAGAAGATTTTATGTGCCACGCATGTGCCACCGGGAAATTAATTACTAGACTTTTTGCCCTGAAAGTGAAGGATGAAATCCCTACATTCCTGGATCGAATCCAGAGAGATATTTGCGGTCCTATACAGCTCCTGTCGGGGCCATTTAGGTACTTTATGGTGCTCATCGATGCTTCCTCGAAATGGTTGCATGTGTGCTTGTTGTCTACGAGAAACCATGCTTTTGCAAAGCTGATCTCACAGATAATTAAAATTAAGAATAATTTCTCTTATCGTCATGTGAAGTCCATCTGAATGGACAACACTGGAGAATTTACTTCAAAGGCTTTTGATGATTATTGCATGGCAATGGGAATTACCGTTGAGCATCCTGTACCACATATTCACACCCAGAATGGACTAACAGAGGCATTAATTAAAAGAATTAAATTTATTGTCCAATAACTTTTGCAGAATTGTAAGTTACCAACTACATGTTGGGGACACGCAGTCCTGCACGCAGCAACTCTCATCAATTTTAGACCGTCGGTATATAACATCCATTCTCCTATGCAACTAGCGTAAGGATCAGCACCGAAAATTTCTCATCTTCACAGGTTTGGTTGCAAGGTTTATGTACCTATACCACCACCGCAACAAACTTCAATGGGTCCTTTGAAAGTCTAAGATATACGTTGGTTATGAGACAACATTCATAATCAGGTATCTAGACCCGATGACTGGAGATTTGCATACAGCTCGCTTCGTTGATAGCATATTTGATAATGATAGTTTCCCGTCATTAGGGGGAGGAAATCAACCCATTAATGAAAAATATCGGTAAATAACGTGGTAAGCCACGGGAATCCATGCACATGACCCACGCACTGGTGAAGCAAATAGAGAAGTCCAGAAGATAATTGATTTGTAAGCATTAGTGAATCAACTGCCTGACCACTTTAGTGATCTGAAGAGCGTGACCAAGTCGCATGTGCCTGCACGTAATGCACCGGAGAAGGTTGAAATATCAAAGAAAATTGAATGTATTCCTAATCCTGTCCAAAGGCCTCAAAATAAAAGGACGAGAACTCTGGCCCTTTGAATCCCAAGTAACCGGGGACGTCTGCTGAAAAAGGATAAGAAGGACTTGATATAGCCGATCACTGAAGTTCCCCAGAACTAGAAGGGGAGCCAATTGAGACCTGGCTTCAGTATGGGACCTTCAGTAAAAGGCATATTGGATTTGAACATTCACACGGAGGGAGACATCAACATGGATGTGTGCGCACACATCGGAGTTGAACAACTAAAGGGACTTGCCCCCGCAATTGAAAACAGCGGTAAGCGAGTAGAAGCATTAGAAGAATCGCCCTATGAAGAAATAGCTATAAATTATGTGACTACGGGAGAATCTATAAATAGAACAACAACCAATGTCGACATTTATTTTGCAAAGAAAATTGCCACAATCATCGATCTTAATCTAGTCTGCATCGCTCGCTGAATGTAAGAAAAGATCAGATTGGGAAGATTGGACGAAGGCAATAGAAACAGAATCATTATCTCTGAATAAAAGAGAGGTGTTTGGGCCTGTAAGCCACACGTCTCCCTATGTGCACCTTGTAGGGCATAAGTGAGTATTTGTTCGAAAGAGAAAAGAAAATAATGAAGTTGTAAGATATAAAGCAAGGCTCGTTGCATAATGTTTCACTCAATGACCAGGAGTCGATTATGAAGAAACATATTCCCCGGTCATGGGCAGAACTACTTTTAGATATTTAATCTCAATGGCAGTAAACCTGAATTTAGAAATGAAATTGATGGATGTGGTAACTGCATACCTTTATGGAAACTTGGATTCAGATATTTATATGAAGGTACCTGAAGGTATCACTGTCCCGAACCAAGATAGAGCAAATATAAATCTATACAGTGCGCAACTCAAAAAGTCGTTGTTTGGACTGAAGCAATCAGGCAGAATGTAGTATAATCGTTTAAGCGACTTTTTATGCAAGAAATGTTACACGGACAATGATGATTGTCCCTGTGTATTTATACGACGATCCCATGATGGATTTTGTATAATCTGAGCATATGTAGATGATCTGAATATCATCGGGACCCAGGAAGATATTAAGAAAGCAAGATCTTATCTGGAGTTGGAGTTCGAAATAAAAGATTTGGGTAAAACCAAATATTGCCTAGGCTTGCAGCTTGAGTATACCCCTGAAGGGATTTTAGTACATCAGTCAACCTACACTCAGAAAGTGTTAGAAATGTTTAGTTTTGAAAAGACATACCCTTCGAAAGTGCTAATGGTCAGAAGATCCTTACAGCATGACAAAGACTCGTATAGACCTAAAGAAGAGGGGGGAGGAAGTCCTAGGACCGAAATTCCCATACTTGAGCGCAGTAAGAGCACTCACGTATTTAGCAAACTGTACTATACCAGACATTGCAACCTACTAGCAATGTATAGTGCAGAACCTGCCAAAAGGCATTGGTAGGGAATAAAGGACATCTTCTGATACCTCTAAGGAAGCAAAGATCTCAGTTTGTTCTACAGAAAGAACTAGGACCTAACTATGACTGGCTATGCAGATGTCGGGTACCTGTCAGACCCACATACGGCTAAGTCACAAACATGCTATGTATTCTTATGTGATGGAACTACAATTTTATGGAAATCGTTTAAGCAAAATCTTGTGTTAACTTCGACGAACCACTCGGAAATCATAGAACTGTACGAGGCCTCACGAGAATGTTCTTGGCTTCGGTGGATGATTCACCGCATCCAGCAGTCGTGTTGTCATGACCTTGACCAACGGGAGGTCCCGAACAGTCCCAAGAGCACCCCGAAGGGAGGTCCCGAGACGGTCTAGACCTCAAGGAGCTCGAAAGGCCTGACCCGGGAGCACCCCAAAGGAGGTCTTCTGAGACGACCGAACCTCATGGAGGTCGTGGCCAGTCCCAGGAACACCCCGAAGGGAGGTCCCGAAACCTCTGTGCACAACCGAGCTAATCCTAAGGACCAACAGCTAGCTCACACAGTGAACAAAAGTGGTAGCATCCATCAACGCAACTTTATTAAAATATCAACAGAGTTGTTTACAAGGGTGGCTTAACATCCAACAAGCAAAACACAGCGGAACAAGAGCGGAGTGGTCCACACGATTCACCACAGACAATCGTGTGGAGGTCGTAGCCTAATCGTCTTGGAGGTCTTCTGGCTCATCGAAGACGTCCTCTTTTGCTCAAACATGTCAAGCAAGAGTGATCACAACAACCGTGCTCGCAAGTCATACCCGTCAAGTAACAGATTGAATACATGCATACAAAGATGTCCCAAGGGAGGTCTTATAGGGTTGTCTTTGCATAAAACCAAGTTTCTTTCCAAATACATGCACTAAGTTCCAAAGCAGTTATACAATAACTAAAATTCATTTTCTAAATTAATTTTATAGTTGGATAACATCCATCAACAAGTGGTGAAGGATACCCTTTTATCACAAGGCTCCCTGCCCAAACCCATTTGGATAGACATCCAAAACCATTTCAAAGAGGTCTTTTGAAAACAAAACCAACATCTAACTTGGAGCAGCTTTGCCAGCATATCCTTGACCGCGGACACAGCTATTCGAATAGTTTTACACTCTGTAGAGGTGTACAGCTTTACCCACAAGACACGACTTCTCTAGTTTGTTTGGCATCCGTCGATACCACCACTCACTACCGTAGGTAAGTGGTCTAGAGCACGTGACAAGGCCTTTACAATGCGCCATTCCACCGCAGTCCCCCCTCGCTAAGGTTTCGCCCCCTGCGGATAGAAACCCACAGAGTTCTTGGCCCCCTCTTGCGCCAGGTGGGAATGAATAAAAGTAGGTCATCAAGACACTCACACAATCGGATGGAACGACCACGGTAGAATATTGCAAATTAGTCAGCCAGGTCCTCCCCATTTCTGGACATGTGGTTGCACGGTGAGGCATGGCAAAATACACTCAAAGACCGGTCCTTAATTGACCTGGGCGACTTCCACAGAACCCTGGGCATCAACCATAGAAATGGATCGATCCCGTGCATGAACATGCACCCATCCAACACAGCCAGTTCGCCCAAGTCCAAACCACTTTTCCTTTTTCTTTACTTTTTAAAAACATTTGCAAACTACCACGACAACCCAATGTTATGGATTAAAACATTTAGACAACATTGGTCTTTTGGCAGTAAAACTTTCCAAATCAAGATTTTTGGTCTAAGCTTAACTAAGCACAGATTTTTGAAACATGCTAGTTCGTACTAATGTACCAACTAGCGCTTTACTATGGCGACAAGGGGAGGTCGAAACAATAATCAAGTTTGGATATACAAAGGAATCAGGAATAACTATCAAGTTAAAACAGGGATTTAAATTACTTGAATTCAAATAAGCATGCAATAATAATTTGAAGCAGAAATTAAATAATTTGAGATACTCGGTTCAATATGATCAAGGGTGTAACTTGCCTTGCTCGAAAGCTTGAGGGTCTTCTTCTTCGAAGTACTCGGGCTCCCCGGAGTCTTCGAACTCTACACGTGAAAACGAAGCGAATCAAATAAAGACCAAATAGAAACCAAATAAATTCCAAACAAAACGAACTAAGACCAACAGCAAGGAACAAACTCTCAGGAGAAGGTCCAACTAGCTGGGAGGAGGTCCTGAGGAAACGACAAAAGGATACAGGAGGTCCTGGGAAAATGACAAAAGGATACAGGAGATCCTGAGGAAGATACGACTACTCAAAGTGGTCGCACGAAGAATACAAGGGATACGACTATGCAGCGTAGTCGTAAGAAGGAATACGACTACGTAACGTACTCATATGAACAAGGGAAAGAACAGGGTACGGAGAGACTTACCAAGGCCGAGAAAGAGAGAGAGGGGGAGAAAGAGGCCAGAGAAGGTTGGAGGAGGACGGCGACGATCGAAGACGGTGCAGCGCTCTAGAGAACCCTTGGCGACGAGGTGGTTGAAGATGGCGCAATCTTCAGCGGACTCCTTGGTGATGAAGCTTGAAGCACGGGAGGATTGGCGAGAGCAAGAGAATTGGCAAAAGGTGATGATAAAGGGCTGCTCAGGCTTATATAGCTAGGAGAGAGTCACTGGAGGACTCAGAGGTGCACACGATCAAGTGCACGTGTGACAGGACAAACCATGCCGAGCAGGTGAAGGAGATGATGGGAGCAGGTGCTGCAGAAGTGATAGCATTAAATGCGACGCAACGGTATTTAATGCGCAAGGACAAATATGTCAGCAATGACACGACGAGAGGAAGGAGAAGGTGAGCAAGACTGACAGATGGGGCCGATTAATACTCACAAGGATGGTCAAACTAATGGGCAGGTCGTGACCCAAAGGGTGCACGTGACCAAAGGGGGTGCACGTGACCAAGGGGAGGTCGTGACCCAAAGGGGTGGTCGCGGCAGAACGACAAAAGGGGAGGTCGCGGCCTCAGGGGGAGGTTGCGGAAAACGACAAAATGGGAGGTCGCGGCCTCAGGGGGAAGTCGCGGCAAAACGACAAAAGGGGAGGTCGTGACTCACGAGGGTGGTCTTTGCAAAAAGACCAGGAGGGTGGTTGTGGCCAACGAAAAGTCACAACAAAAAGGAGGAGGTCGTGACCCAAAGGAAGGTCGCGACCAACTCCAGGACCACCCAGAGGTCTCCACCGAGAGGGGGGGGTCCAAACGAAGGGAGGTCTAAGGGTGAAAGAGCTGGGCTGAGAGAAGCACGAAGCGAACAGGGAAGGGAAAAACAACAGAGAACTCCAACGAACTCGAAAGAAACCGAGCTAATTTAGTTGAAATTTGATTTAGTCATTTAAAGCTCTTTTTGAAAACTCAAGTTAAGCTTTGAACTCTCATCAAAACCAAATGGTTCTTTTTATTTTGAAAGACTTCAAGAAGGCTTAGAAAAACCGGGATGTTACACGTGTGGATTGAATACCGCGCAAACCCCCACTATTATCTATGAAGGTAATGCAGCTTGTGTTACACAAGTGCAGATGTATTATGTAAAGAGTCAACTCACAAAGCATATCAACCCCAAGTTCTTATGTGCTCATGAATTGCAAAAGATGGACAAAATTAAGTACTGCATATTAAGTCATGTGAAAATCTTGCAAATTTATTCACTAAGTCACTTCCAGCGTCTAGCTTTGAAAGATGTATGTGGAATTGGAATGATGAGACTTAGAGAAGTGCAGAATTTGGAGAAGAACCTTTACGAACTCTTTATTAAAGCTTGATCACGAAGATCAAGTACCCAAATAATAAATCCTGGAGATTAAATGAAATTGGGTGGATTGTACTGTTTTTCCCTTGATGAGTTTTTCTAAAGTCTCTCGGCTAAGGTTTTTAATGAGGCAATTTGTACAGCACAGCAGAACATGTTTCATGTACTCTGGGTTTTTACGGAGTTTTGATGAAACATAAACATGATGGATGAGTGCTCAAGGGGGTGTTAAGAAACCGGGCCCAGACCTTGCAGGTCTGATCTATGATGGACTCCTCATCCGTGATTGCCTATATAAAGGGAAACCCTAATCACTGTATTACAGTTTTACAGAAGAACAATAAAGAGAAGTCAAAAGTCTCTTTATATCTTTGTGTTCAATCTACTATTCTATTCTTGTGTTCTTGTATTGTTCTTACGATTCTGAGTTTGTCTACGAGGTAATCGCTCGGACTCGACTCGTCTGTGATTTCACTGTTTTCAGTGAATGAGGTGGTTCAGCATCTAGAAAGAATATTCTACAAATTTATATCTCATCATGCTTCTATCTAAGGAACCAAATACATTGATGACTTTTTTCTTGAAGCAAATGTTGTACAAACATCCAAACACACGCGTCTTTAGTGGATCGAGAATATTTATGACTTTGAATTCCAAAGACTTCCGTTAGTTCGATTAGTCAAGGTCATCTCATGCACAAAAGCTAGAGGTCATAACATCGTGTTGAACATTTCTTCCTTCTGGAAGCTGTTCGGACCACGATATCTATGTGTGCTTGCGTTGAAATTGCCTCTAGCAGCTCCCCATGACCGAACAACAATAACTTTGATCCGATGGCTCGCTGTGAAGTTTGAATGTCCGCACTGAGATGGAAATTTGCACCCGATAAATGCCACCTATCAACAAACACCGATGACCAACATGTGAAACATAACTGATACAGTAGTAAAAACTGCTCATACATGAGTAATAGCGATTAGCGACGTACAATAATCCATTGTGGAAAATCTGGCTAATATTTATTTCAGGCAGTTGTGAACTTCCATTGTGGGAAAACCGAGCCATACGCCCATGAGTTTACAATACATTGCACGAATCACCTGATTATATTATGCTTGTTTTACCAGAGAAAATATAATGAAACTTCTCGAGCGATTAGTCTCAGATTATTTTTAACCACGTGATGGCAACTTCAATCACCGCTCGCACATCCCCTGCATCCACAATGGACACATTCTATCACCTTTTCTTCCCTGAGGTGCTTGGGGACCCTGCAGACACAAGTGGTTGCAAAGTTGTGGTCTCGTGTTTGTATGCATCGGAGGCAGCAAAGGCGCTCATAACCTGGCTGCAAAGGACTCAAGAAAAAGATAGGTAGGAGTGAGCAATTAGAATGTTGATTAACACAATTCAAATGTTATGGTAAAGTAACCCTAGCCTAGCGATTTGGTAGATTTCTGGTGGCTACAAGAAGAAAAATAGAAATTGAACATAACCGAAATTAGCGAATCATTAAAGAGTGAACTTTACACTAACAAAAATTCCACATGGAAAAGTAAATATTCAGGCAATTTCTACAAATGCATATTTTAGGAGCAGGGGAACCTTTCATTTTGAGTTTGAGTGCATTCATAAATTAACAAGTAATCCTAGCAAAAAAAAGGAATGCTCACATTGCATTCTATAATGACGCTTCTTTCAGAGAAAGAGAAAGGCTAATCCTTTTCTACCAACATTGGTTTTATATGGCCATAGTGTGTAAAAAAGGTGAATCTGGAATGGAATTGCTCTTGATATGTTCACTTGATCATGGTGGTGAGGATGGCCTAACTAAGTTCAGATGCTTATAATATACGAGAACTGGAACATAATTGCACACAAAAAGTTCCAAGACACACCAAACCAAAGTGGAGAAAAGCATGCCACCACAGTTGGTAGAAACCATCAAAACAAAGCATGCATACAAATGATCGAGCTAAATTAACAAGTAATCCTAGCAAAAAAAAAAGGAATGCTCACATTGCATTCTATAATGACACTTTTTTCAGAGAAAGAGAAAGGCTAATCCTTTTCTACCAACATTGGTTTTATATGGCCATAGTGTGTAAAAAAGGTGAATCTGGAATGGAATTGCTCTTGATATGTTCACTTGATCATGGTGGTGAGGATGGCCTGACTAAGTTCAGATGCTTATAATATACGAGAACTGGAACATAATTGCACACAAAAAGTTCCAAGACACACCAAACCAAAGTGGAGAAAAGCATGCCACCACAGTTGGTAGAAACCATCAAAACAAAGCATGCATACAAATGATCGAGCTTACCAACCTTTTTCCACTTAGCGATCAGATTTTTGTCTGCATAACCTTGTTCCAAGCAAAATTCATATAACTCTTTTGATATCTCCTTCCTTCGATAGTAAAGATCATATATGTAGCGGCTCTTTTGATGAGAAATACGGAAGATTGGCCAGAGAGCTTCACACTTCCTCTTCCCATCATGTGGATCATTCTCAGCTGCATAAGAAAACCACATTACTACCATCCTATGGTTGGAAATATCAACATCTGAAAAAAAAATCAAAAGTGATTACAGATTACACATATGTGCACACCTTCTCTCATTTTGGCTTCCAAATCACGGAGAGTTGGTTCAATAAGCTCCCATCCTTCAGGATATTTGACACGGCTTGTCTTTATCTTAGGCATGTTGTCTCAAGTAAATATGCTTATTAGAACACAAACCTGTGAGAAACATAGAACATAGGTCAGATCCAAAATGCTTATTACTTATTAGGTAAATTAGGTTGTTTTCCATTTTTGTCTTGTTAACACAAGAACCAGTGGAGAAATGCTGTGCTAGAAAAAATCTCCGAAAGATGATCAACACATAACTGAATATACACACTCTACATATGACACTGCTACTGTGCTAAAAAAATTAGTATATTTTTATCACGCATATCATATTATCATCTAAAAGCACATCATTTACATCCAAAACATCACACAGGTCATCTCCCAGCCCAACTGCTAGAAAGCACAAGCAGACTACAATAGACAGCCTAGTAGGGCAATACTCAATTAATTCTGCACGCAGCATATACAATGCAAGATGCTTATACATAAGTGTTTAAAGAGACAATATAGTCATGTTATCAAGCACCCATGTAAAAGTCATTCCCTCCGATGCAAGCATCACTTTTGTAGGTGCTTAAATGTTGTATTATCTATTAATTAGATATAGTTATATACACAAGCATATTAATTAGATATAGTTATATACACAAGCACATGTTAAGAACCGGTGCCTAATTAAGCATCAATGGTACAAAATAAGCACGTTATCGGTCAAAAACTCAGCTTTTTTTCCCAAGCACCTGCATTGTACATGCTCTAATTGCCAATCACCACTCATCCAGCATCACAGATTTGGATTGCTGGCCTACTCAACTAGAGATCGTCTTTAGGGACATGAGCGACCAAACCCTAGGTAGATTCGCCAAAAAGTACTTCCTAAATAGCAGCCGCTTCCTCAAGTACAGGAAAGTAGGGCAATAACGAACTAATAGCTTAGAGACAAATTGAACAAACCTCTAGAATTGAATAGATTGAGAGAGACCTAAGGTTTGAGTTGCGCAAAAGAATCACTGGATTGGGAGACCAAAGAAGGGCGAACCTTGTCGAGTCGCGGGCGTCGGCAGGAGATGGTCGGGTCAGGTTGGCGGCGGCTGGTCACCGGAGCTCCGGTTCCGTTCGCCGCTTCTGGGAGAAGGATGAGCGAGCGAGCGAGCGAGAGATGGGTAAATCTGGGTGGGCCGCGAGTCCGCGACCCAATACAGGCAGCACGAAGGCGTCTTTCAGCTATGAGCTTTCCGAAGAAGGAGACGGGTTCAGTTCGTTCGTAGCATAACAAGTCATAATAGAGTGGGAGCTGTAATTCAATCACCACTCACGAGGCATCCGTTCCATAACAACTGTGCAATTGCTCTGTGTAAATGAACATGACAATACGATGACGAAAGCTTTAAGTTTTTTTTAAGAACAAGTGTTGCAGCAAAATTGTTTCTGATTGTAATGCTACTATGCTAGGCAGAGAAATTTCCCTACTTGGATGGAGAGGGCTTATCCAGTGCACATAGGCTTAACTATGCACATATGCACATAGGCAATAAGGGCCGTCCGATCCGAAACAGACGGCCGAGATCGATGCCCCTGCCAGCGACCTCTCCAAACTGTCCCCACTTTGCGATTCGCCCTCCCGTCTTTGTCATTCTCCATTCGCCCACTTTTTGTGCGCCTCCTCCTCCATGGCGACTTCATGCGTTCGCCATGCCTAGGGCTCGCCGTTCGCCACCGCCCTCTGCTGGCCACCGCACAGAATAGGAAGCCTTTTTCCTACTCCCATGTAGTTACTCCTATTCAGTATCTCACAACGTGAGAGTATCTTCTTGAACCGAGAGTATGTATGTGTAGTATACGAGTATATAAGACCACCTAGGTGGTATTCACACCTTTCAGGTGGTATGTATAATTTTTAGACATACTCCTTTTTATGTCTTGAATATGAAGGTATTTACAAAATATGCTAAAAACTATAGACTCTCTTGCAATTTTTTCGTGTGGTTCACATTGGAGTATCTTATAATTAGTATATGAGTATACCCAAAGTGATAAAGGAGTATGTCAAGTTCTTTTAGGTGGTATATCGAAGTGGAGTAACTACATAGGGAGTAGAAAGTATTATATATATATATATATATATATATATATATATATATATATATATATATATATATATATATATATATATATATATATATATATATATATATATATATATATATATATATATATATATATATATAAAATTAGTAGACTATTCTTGATGCAATAGGATGTTATGTGAAGGATGACTAGTTATCGCAGAAACTAACGACCTTATCTAAATTACTACAAGATATAGGAGCTGAGGGTGTAGCACTGTCAACTGCTAGACACAATGAAAAACAAAGGTCATCACTGAAATGCGAACTATTTCTTCTCTAGAATCAGAATTCTCCATAATGGGTGTTTGAATGTGAAAAATATCAATCTTGTACATCAGACAGGCAAGCCCCAAGTGTTTCTGCTTGACTACCATCAGCTGTACATTTGAGTACCAGGACTGGCTCATACATTATTTTTGACTACCATCATATGTCTCCAAGTACAAAGACTAGAGTGATCTGACCTGACAGACATACAAATGCTCTTGTGCAGCAGGCTCAAATCAAAAGGAAAAAAAAGACAATTTCTACAACCTTCCATGCTTCAAATTATCATACATAATGTACACAGAATGAGACACAAAATGCACTAGGCCAAGGCAAACACTCAATTTTTATTCACATTCTTAATTTTGCCAGTTAACACATCACCATCATGTAAATCAAAATTACAACAAATTACATGATAGAACCAATTTTCATGGTTTTCTGGAGGGGACCCATGAAGATATTTTTTATAGAGCAACAAACCCACAAATTCATCAAGCAGTCTCACACCACCAAATTTATAGTGACACACAAAATCCACAATAGGAAAGTCCATATTGCATGATCATGAAAGGCATGGTCATATGCTGCGATTCCCATCTTTGAACACATCAAGACCGACTTCACTAGCATCGTGACTGCAGTTCCACTCGAATCTTGCCGCCGAGCCGTCGAGCTCCTCTTGAATCTACTCGTTTGAGCTCGCGTACATCATCTTGCTCCTTATCTTTGCACTATCTGGGACCTTTCAATTCGGTATGACACATCTCATTAATAAGCGACCTTCTTGTGAAGTAATCATGGAATATACAAAAAAACACAGAGCAATACCACAAGATATAGAATATCCTGCTCTTTGGTACATCCTCTCAATAGTGAAGTCGAAGTCATAGATCGCAAATCGGCAAAGGTGGAAGGCTCGCATAAAATCCTCATAGGGGTAGCCAATCCTCTGAAGATGGCCGCAGAGAGTCGCATGGAGGAGAGTCACCGAGGTGGCGTAGATGGAGGAGGAGTCGCAGAGGAGGTTCAATGGAAGCCGTTGTCGGAGGGCTCGCCGTGCTTAGATGGAGGGCCAGTAGTCGGTCTGTGACCCGTCTGAGATGGAGGAGGAGTCGCAGAGGCGAGGCGGCCACGGGCGGGCGTGGCGGCGGCTCTCCTAACCCTAGCTCTGTCTGGAGGCGATGGGGAGGAGGCGGATTGGAGGAGGCGGCCTGAGGCGCCACGTGAGGCGTGGCGGCGCAGAGGGTGGTGGGCGAACCCTAGGCATGGGGGAACGCGCGAGTCACCGCTGGAGGAGGTGCGCACTGGGGGGCGAATGGAGAAGAAGGACCGCCGGGGCGAATCGCAAAGTGGGGCGGGGAGAGAGGTCTTGTGAGGCGTCGATCTCGGCCGTCCATTTCGGATCGGACGGCCCTCATTGCCTATGTGCATATGTGCATGGTTAAGCCCATGTGCACTGGATACGCGCATCATTGCTGAATGTGCATTTTGGTCCCAAAGCGCATGACTACTGCGCTTGAACCTCAAAGTCGATTAACAGAAAATAAAGAGTGTGAAGATTTTGTATCACAAGGTATCTGTAATTTAGGTTATTCGATCTGCCGAGGAATCTGTCTTGAGTTTTAGCGAAAACCACTAACGAATATGTTGGATGATTCTTTTTTAAGATTACAACTGAGGACGAACGCTCGCACCCACCCACCCACCACACGATTTTTTTTAAATAATATATTTTTAAAGATAATTACAAAAATATATGGTCTCTCCAAAAAATTACAAAAATGTGTCCCTGTCGCCAGTTCAACTAGCGACAGAAACCTATCGCCAATTGAACTGGCGACAGGGACCCTCTCCCCTCATGTCGCTGGTCCAGCCACCTGTCGCTAGTTGAACTGGCGATAGGTTCCTGTCGCCACTGGTACCTCAAACCCTAATCAAGTTTGCCGCCTTCTGGTTTTCATACGTTTTGAACGGTACAAAATCTGTTAGACTCGCAATAACATTTTGTGATCGTTGTATGATGTTCTAGTGTGGTGAATTTCTGAAGAATTTTACGAGAAAGATTGAGGTATGAATGATTCGTAAGTAGGAAGGTAATTGATATTGCGATGCGCCCGGGAATTCATACACTTGCTCATGTACATGTACTGCATATTATGTAAGGAAACAAATGTGAACTTGCCATTACTATCAAAACTACCATAAATCACACTGATATTACATAACATTCAGCAAAACATCATAACACTTAATTAAAATGATAATTCAGAACATTGGTAATACATATTACTAATGTCCGTGCAATAACATAATTTAGAACATTGGCAATAACATTGGTCGTAGCCTCAACGTCCCCCATGTGGACTGTCTCGAGTTGGGTGACCGGATGAGGTCCCAGCTACGACGTTCGGAGTGCCGATGTTTCCTTCGTCCTGAGGATTTCTCGTGGGACAATTCTTGAAGGTGTGCCCAGACTCCCTACAAATGAAGCACTTCTTCGTACGACGTCTGGTTTCTGCTTCGTCCATGTCGTTCTTGATGCACCGTACCTGTCGCCGGCCAACCTTTCCCTTGAGCCTATCAATGTCCGCGGTCCAGATTAGTTGCTCTCAGGTCGGATGGCTAGTGAAATGGCCAACCACAGCATAACCATACATCTCCACGGTCCAGGTTTGCATCACCGTCTTCTTGGTGAAATAGACAAAGAGGTACTGACCGGGATGCTGTGCCACCGTCGAACATGCGGCTATGACATAGGAGCAAGGCTTATGCAGAAGAAGGGGCTTGTTGCAAGTGCATGTGCAAATACCGTGGCGTAGCGTGCACTCATGGATAACCCTCTCGCGGTTCGTCCCGTGGCGTCCTTTATCCCTGCACATTATCTCGAAGCGAAGCTCCCTTGTGCCCATCTTGAATGCCCAATGCATCTCACCCTTCTTGCTCTTCTCCTCCATGTACTTGGTGATCATGGCGGAGTAGAGTATTCTGTCATTTGCCATGGCGAGCGACGCGTTGTTGCTTCTGTCAACAAAGTATTTCGTCGTACCGCGGAGAATTGCCTCCATAATACCCACCAAAGGGAGGCACCTTGCACCGCGCATGACCTGGTTGTACACCTCGGCTAGATTAGTTGTCATGACACCATATCGAGCACCACTCATGTCATGGAGCAGCGACCACTTCTCCTTAGGCTCGTGCTCAATCCAGTCCGAGAAGCATCTCACCTGTGCCCCCATCCTTCTCGTCAATCCGGGAGCATCTGTAGGTATCTCTGATAATGCTTCAGGGGCCTGGTCAGCGCTTGAGGTGACCCTTCTTGCTGCCTCCCTTCTGTGTGTCTTGGTCCGCTCATGCAGAATCTTCTAGAGTGTTTGAACTTCCGCTGCGATTCGGTTGCACGTTGGCTGAACAGTTCATCAAGTCTTTGTTCTGAACCGCTTGTAAGTTTGCACCCAAGTGCCTCATGCACCACCTCTGCCGCAAATCCGGCCATGGAAGTGGTACGTTCTCTCCTTGTTGCAATTGCGTTATTGCCTTGCAGACGAGCAGTTCGCATGCCGATCATGTATGAGGTATACATTGGGACGGCCTTGCACAATGTAAAATCCTCACGTTCTTCGGGAACCACAACCAGCTGTCCGTGTTCTCGCTTTCAACGAAAGCGAATGCCACGGGAAGAACTTGATTGTTCCCTTCCACCGCTATTGCAGTCAGTATCTGGCCCTTGTACCTCCCAGTAAAGAATGTGCTATCTATGCACAAGATTGGACGGTAGTGCCGGAATGCATTGATGTATAGACCAAACGCGAAGAATGCTCGCTGCAATACTCTCTTATTGGCCCACTTCGGGTGTGTGGCGTCTTGAATGTCGATATGGGTGCCAGGATTTCTGTCTTGTATGACTCGAAGTTGCCTAGGGAGGTTGTGGTAGGAATCCTCGAACGTGCCCTACCTTGATTCCAATGCCTTCTGTTTTGCCCTCCAAGCCTTGGCATAGCTGATTGTGTATTAGAACCTTGCCTCAATCACCCGAATGATGGATCGTGGCTCAAAATCTAGATTATCCACGATCTCACTGTACATAAGGTTGGCGATAAAGCGATGACGAGTTCGGTGGGATTGCCTTGACTTCGAAGCAGCGCATGCGTGAGGGACCACTATAGAGCACTTCCAGTAGGTGTCCCACTTTGGCTGAAATGCGTGCACTCGCCAAAAGCATCCCTCTATGCCGCACTTCACGTCGTAGAATCTTAGAGTAGACTTGACGACTTTGAATGTGCATCGCACCGACAAGGCCCAGAATTTGACTGTGTCCTGCACAGCCTTCTTGCATTTGTACATAGCTCCTAGCCTGACCTCACTCTGGTCGTACTCCCACAGCACACGGGAGCCTTCGTTGACGACGAGGTTGTTGAATCGGTATGTGTTCCAGTCGGATGGAACCGCCTGCTCGTCCACGTCATCCTCGTCGTCAAAACCGTCATCTTCAAACAATGCCATGTAGTCTCGGTCTTCGAGATCCATCCTTTGCACTACGGCTTCCATCTCCTTACCCTCGTCAGCAAGACCACTAGCTTGCCTAACCGTAGGAGCTACTTAGTAGGGTCTTCATCGACAAGATCAAGAACTCCGGAGCTTGGCCATTGTGTGCGCCCGCATTGTGGCTCGATCCCGACTTCCTCTTGGCGTCAAGACCCTTCTTGTTCAAATTACGGGTGGAGGAGTGGGTTTGGCATATGCTTGGACCGAAGGACCCATTTCCACCTCGCCTCCTCGCGATGCGCACATATGATCGCCATGAATTTGGTCCCTTAAGTCGCACTAACTCCCAATATATGAGTTGTCCTCTTCGTGGGAAAGACAACTCAATCTCAGATCATACACATCGCGGTCCACTTGGAATGTGTGGTATAACCACCTCATCACAGCGCCCCATGTACGCTGCTCTGGTCTTGCTAGGGGCACGGTCGCCGATTGGAAATAACGTAAATCAATCCTCTCGGGACCCTCCAGAATAGTCCTATGACCATAGTAAATTTTGAAATTGACGACGTCAGACATATTTGACACACTGCACCGTAAAGAACATTTCCACGATTAACCGCATATCTAAAACTATACTACTCACCGAAAAGTATTATGTAAAACTATACTGCATTGCGTAACTGTACATCTAAAATTATGTAATCCATTCGATTAAAAAAATTACCTGAGAGGAAGGCAATCGGACGGGCAGTGCTTCACTAGCTTCTCTCCTCCCCTCTACTCTTCTCCCCTTCTCTTTTTTCTAAATAAGAATGAGTCATGCGCTGAATTTTGGGGGGTTTTATAGGATTAGTCTTCCTGTTAGCGACAGGTGGCTGGACCGGCGACAGGAGGGGGGAGAGGGTCCCTGTCGCCAGTTCAACTGGTGATAGATTTCTGTCACCAGTTGAACTGGCGACAGGGACACATTTTTATAGTTTTTTGGGGAGACTACATATTTTTGTAATTATCTTTTAAGAAATATTATTTAAAAAAAAAATCCCCATCACACCACACACGCATGAGTGTGTACGTCCTAATGAATCGCACGCTAGGTCTCGAGCGAGCGTGTACGTCAAAAATGACAAAAATTCTTGATCATATCAACATTTTCAGTCAAAGTTAAAGACTATGTTAAAATAATCCACATTTTAGAGGCTACCTCTGTAAGGGTTATGAAACTATATCCAATATTTAAAGAAAATTTAATATCCTTGATTACGGCCCAACTGGTTGACGACTAATTGGAACCATTAGACGACCAACTATGGATATAAACTGACCAGACCAGCTGTGGTTTAAACAGTTCCTGACCAGCGAACTGGTTAGAAGACATGACGATTTCCTCACTTGTCTAATGGAAATCAGTTATTGATGTATCTGACAACTTCGAATAATTGACTAAAGAACACAACGGTTCAAGACTCCACTGAAGAACGTGCGTGAATATTAAAGACACTTTAACAGCAGTAATTGTCACTCTTTTAATAATTATAAAGGGTATTCCATGTACTTTAAAGACTTAATTAAATATATTCAATTTTTTTTAATATTCTTGATGACGATAATCATGTAACACCCATTGTATGCTTATACAAACAGTATATCCATGGCAATAGAATAGAAGATTTTCGTTCTTGATAGGTTCTCATATTATTTCCCATTAGAAACTTGTGTTCCCATGATCGACACTAACGAATCACACGCGAAGTCTCATGCGAAGGTCGCTAGTACACGCGTGTGAGTGAGGCGCGCCAAATTCTGTCAGAGATTGAACCGGGCCGCTTGCTAGCACAAGTGCGTACACGGATCCGAAGTTCATTATTCGACCTAATGCCGGAGCAGCATAACCACAACAAAACTCAGCCATAAAAAAACCGAATAACTGGATTCTGGAGATACCAAGCATCAACAGATACATGTTGAAACTCAATTTGTGCAGATTAACATTAACATCTCAAGATTCGCGAGGCACTCGCATACTCACATATCAAGATACTAGCAATATACAATGTCTCAAGCAAAATAGAACAAACATTGGGACTCTACACGGCCCATATTTTGCAGATACTGTCATAGCAGACAATAAGAAACACTAAGTTGAATAGGTGGGCAGCCGTCCTTAGTCGAACAAACTGAAACCCATATCCTGCAGCAAGTTCAACAAAAATATCAATCAGCAAGGTAATAGTAACTTACACACTGAAAAAAGCAAATGCATGAAATAACTTGTATGGGAATGGGAGTGAACAATAATACAGAAATTATAAAACTGTCGAGTGTTAATGCAAGTCTTCGAAGAATCGTAGATATGCAACCCTCCTCGTATGCTGTTATACTAGGTAATCAGTGAACGATAGTGTGGTAGAAAATGGCAATTGCTGTCCAAACTCAAAAGACAGTGCTTGCAATGACACAGAAGAACCATGGAACAAAGCATTGTGGATTGGTGAATGAAATGAATATCTACAATTCGCACACATGATAATCATGCTAGAGGAACTTATGGGAGAAGTAAATGAATGAGTGGAACCATTGCTAGGTGGAAAATACTTACGTCATCAGATTCTTCCTTCTCTTCAACTTTCTCCTCCTTCTTTGCCTCTTCAGCAGGTGCTGCACCACCGCCACCACCAGCAGCTGGAGCTGCCACGGCGATTGCACCGCCACCTGAAGGCACAGAGGCAAACTTCTCCCTTCCAGCTGCAATCACTTCTGTTATGTCCTTATCTTTAAGTTCAGCGAGCAGGAACTCCAGCCTGTCTTCATCAGCTTCAGCCCCAACTGTAAAGAAAATCAAAGCAGTTGCTGAGGCAAATTACACACAGAATCATACAACTACATTTCCTCACATAAATTCCCCCAACAATAAGCATTTTTCTCTTGCTGTCTTTGACATTATAAACTATCACCACATCACCCAAAAAAAGTTGTGACCATACTTAGAATTAGCATAAGTGCTTGAAATCTTGTAAAATTTAGAAAATGAAATGGGCCCTTTATGTTATGCCCAGCAAAACATTGGAGCGCAGCGGATAAGCCAAACCATAAGATATACTTGAAACTAGGCCTAGTCAGAAGAATCTCAGAAATACCTGATTCCAGGATGTTTTTAACGTCATCAGCAGTTGGTGAAGTGTTTCCACCCAGAACAGCAAGCAGGTAGGCAGCGATCACCTTCATCGTGAAAACTAGAGAAACGCCTAAAACAAACATTTTAAAAGATAAATCATAGCATCAGCTCAGTATATGCTAAACACGGAGGAAAAATGTATGTATAAACTGCAACATACTAAAGATCTACCGTCGCCCTTGGAACTACGCTGGAATAAATCGAAATTAAGGGCTACTGAGCTTAGAAATGGGAAAATCGGGCTTGTTATAGAATGCCTACGGACGCCAACATGCTAAAGATCTACCGTGGAAACGATTAAGCAACCTATAGGGTACGAACCTACCATAAAGAATCAAGAATACTAACTTTATTGGCATCCTAGAAACAATTCCCCTACCAAAGAGATGTAAATACTTGCAGAACTACAAAGATTTTCAACTTGTTAGAACTGTTGCACTAGGCCCCTTGTCTAATCAAGATAAGACTACAAATTGACAAGGAGCTAGAGGTAGAAGGGTGGGATCGGAGCAAGCGTACCTCGAAGCTGAACAGGAGAAGCGGATGATGCGAGGCCCGCGGCGGCGAAGGGGGATCGTGCGTGCCTAGGGTTTTAGACGGAATGAACCGAAACATTTCGCTTATATATATAGCCAATCGGAGCGGCCAGGATGGAAGTCCTCCTAAGGAAGCCAAATCCAGATCGTTCGATTCCGATCAAACGTTACAGGACCAGTGGAGAACGTCCTCCGAAGTCGGAACGGAGGCCCACAGGCCACAAACTCACAGCCTACAGGCTAGAAGCACAGAGCCCACAGGCAACAACAGCCCACTAGGCATCAATTTCTTCTACCTTATGTGTGAATGATGCGCACAGTACACAGAGGCACATCTGTTCTTCTTATGTCTGCTTGATAATACTTCTTGGAGTATAATCACAGCGACACCACATTAGTTTCACGTAGTAACGTAGCAGTAGAAATTTTGTTGGGGGTACGTAGTATCTATCTATCTATCTATTATATTATTAAAGCGATAGGAAACAACGCCACTACGTTCGCTCTCAAAGGCTAAAAATTCCTACGTTAATCGGTGAAAAAAAAAATCTACACCGTTGATTATAGTGGATCCAGATTATACCGGTACAGATCTCTCCCTTAGCTTTACAATTCTACCGAGAGTTCTACCGAGTAATAATAGATCACCACAGAAATCACCGGCCTTCTACCGAGTAATAATAGATCACGTATACGTATACGTCTACTAACACACGGAAATCGCTAGCCTTCTACCGAGTAATAATAGATCACGTATACGTCTAACACATAGAAATCACCAGCCTTCTAACACACGGAGCCCACCAGCCCCGGTACAGACAAATTTGACTAGAGTTCTCACGTATATGTCCAGGTTGCTTGATACTAATACATGGAAATCACCAGGATTCCAGCCAGTACATGTTTTTTATGATTCCGTTACCAATAAGTACTCTGTGACCACATAGATCCAAAAGAGGTCTCCATATGACAATAAATACAGGTACCATAACACCCTCAACACACGACACGACACCTTCCCCAGATTATTCTGCTCTTCTTCAAGTCGCTGAAAACTTGCTGCTATCGTCTTCTGGCCTATTCTTCAAGTCGCCGACGCCTGGTACGCTTCGTTGCAACCTCTTCATCATGTCTTTTACTACTCCGTTGGATTCTTTTCGTGTGTTCAACTCATCACTGTTCAAGCAATGGTCTCAAAGACTCAAACGTGTGCAACAACTATTCTACTGGCACAAAGATTGCTAGATTTCATGAACAGTTATCTTCATTGCATCACTAATATAGATTAACTACAAAACATAAATGTGTATGCTCTCTGATATTAAATACTTGGTAGCTTCTGAGCAACAAATTGTACCTGGTACGCTTCATTGCAACCTCTTCAACATGCCTTTTACTACTTCGTTGGATTCGTTTCCTGTATTCAACTCATCACTGTTCAGGCAATGGTCTCAAAGACTCAAACATGTGTGCAAGAACTGTTCTACTGGCACAAAGATTGCTAGATTCCATGAACTGTCATCTTCATTGCATCACTAATATAGATTAACTACAAAACCTAAATGTGTATGCTCTCTGATATTAAATACTTGGTAGCTTCCGAGCAACAAATTGTAATGACATAATAAAAGCCATAGCAAGGGAGTAGGAAGCAAGACAAGGCCGTCAAGATGAACAAGCATAATCAGCACACCTTAACTACAAGAAAGCTATTAATGTTAACTCTTAAGTAAAAAATATACCAACCTATTGATTGTATCTAAAAGGCCTTATATCTTAACTACCTGCCGGCTGGAGAGGTCAACTCTAGATCACTTGCCAAAGAATCTATTCCACGTTCTCTGAGAATCTGTATTTATAAAGAATGCTATCAACTTTTGGTTCAGCTAGAAACAAAAGGAATTTAAGCCAGTAGCACTATGACATACAAGAAGTTAAGTGAGTTGTCGACAAAAGTAATGAGAATGTGGGATTCAATCAATTTTGCAACTGATGAACTTATGAGCCTTGATATGATCTTCATTAATGAAGTGGTTTGTCTTCGCATGTTTAATTGTATTGTTTACTTTTTTTTATCAACTTCTAAGTAATGTTGTGTATTACAGGGCGAATCAATTCATGCTACTATCTGGAATAATCTAATAGACAATTATAGACAAAAAATCAATGAAAACTCTATCTATGTATTTAGCAACTTCAAAGTTCAAGAATCAATCAAATACTGTCCCATGGACAATGAGCTTAAAATTACTGTCATGAATAGTACGAAGGTGAAGGAAGTAAAAGGGTTATCAAATAATTTTCAGGATTACTATTTTGAGTTTGCTACGAAACAGACACTACTAGAACGGCTAAATAAATAACAACAATTATCAGGTAAGCCAATATTTGCATTTTCTTTCCATTTTTTAAAGTTGTTACTATCAAATAATCCACGTTTAAATTTTGTAGATGTCATTGGATTACTCACCAAAATTAAGCCTCTTGGATCAAGGATGACACAGAAGAACGCTGTCAACCCGCGACCTTCAGATATTCGCGAGATTGAACCTTTACTATCAAAGTAATAACATGCATGTGCCTAAATTTATTTGAACATTAAACACTATCTTTGTACATTCAGATTAATACTTGGCTTTCCTGTATTGGAATATTTTGGGGGTGATAAAATCAGAATAACATTATGGGAACAGTTAGCTCATTATTTAAGTGAAGATGTAATTGACAATCAAACAGTTGTTGTTGTCACATCAACAATAGTGCAAGAATTCAACAGTATCCCCAAATATACAAAACTAGCAAATAATTTGTTGATTAAATAGGTTTGCCTCTAAAGTCAACCAGCGCCACAAGATTATATATAGATTCAGATGTACCTAAAACATGAAAACTTATTGACATGTATGCCACATGTTCTCTACTTATTTCGTGAATAACAAATTATAAATCCTTTATTAATATCAAACAATTTATAGGTACTCAGTCGAAGAAAATGTACCAAAAATGATAGAGATAGATAAAAGTGCACAAGGGACATTGGAGGTACAAATGTTTTACAATAGGAGAACATTAAAGGATATAACTAAAATAAGGCACGACAACTCAGCAAATCAGGTAATGCATCAGACTTCTTCTCATATATAATCGTCCAAGACCTACAAGTTAATTTGACATATTTATGTCATTTGATGTATATTATTTGAAACGCTAAGATCCTTTTATTTGGAAATACGCAGGATTTCGTGTTTACATCAAAAGCTAGGATCGATGGTATACAAGAAAATGTTAAATGGTGGTATATGTCATGCAAAGTTTGCAATAAAATAGTTACGAAGAAGGCAGACAAGTATCATTGCAAAAACTGCAATAAATATCCAGAAAGTACAACACCTCTGTAAGCACACCCTACTGATTTGAACAATGTTGTTTCTTTCCTTTTTAGCCTGCACTAACACCATTGCTATACTGCTATGTTAGGTATCGAATACGACTCCAAATAAGTGATCATACAACTACTACAACCTGCACTTTATTTGATGATGAAGCAAAAGGAATGCTCAATATTTTAGCCTCAAGCTTGCTTGATTCATTGGATGGGAAATCTGAAGAAGTTCCCAAGATTATACAGAAACTATGTGGAAAAACACTTATTTTTCGATTCAAGCTCAAAAATGAAAATTTCACTATAGGCAAACCAAACTATGCAGTAAGAAAAACATTTGTGCCTGATGATAATCTAGAGATGCAATACTTGCATGGTAAAGCTGAGGAGGTAAATGCACATTTCCTACATAATAAATTCAAATAGTGATGCTTTCCTTATTTTTATTTATGAGTTAAAAACGTGCTTGAATATATAGCCATATATCTTTCCTTATTTTTCAAATATATGAAATTTTAACATGCTAATTTAACTTTGCAGAAAAAAAATAGCAATGGTTCACCTGCTAAAGAGGAATCCAGCTTAATGAATGGTTCACCTACTAAAGAGGAATCCAGCTCAATGGTGCAAGTGAAAGAAGAACCGAAAGATATCAACGGAAGTATGTTGAATCAAGAAGCAAATGAAGACAAAATATCTTTGTCAACCGAACTTAACTGTGACAATCAAAGGAGACGGAGTTTTATTGTATTAGAAGACAACTCAGAAGTGGAGTGTGTTGAAACAAGTATACTAGAAAGGTCAGATGCAAAAGTTTACAAAAAGAGGAAAAGAGCTGATGCAAAACTCAAAAGATATGGCTTGAAGATGAAGACTCAGATGTTGACTTCGCCAAAAGAAAATCTACAGTTATATACAGCCATAAGAACAACAAAAAGATTGGCCAAAAAAATTGATGGCACAAAGACAAAAAGTGTTGATGCAAAACGCCATAAGACATATCATTAGTTGGAAGATCAAGTATGCCAAACAAGACCTAAGAGAACAAGGAAAATAAACCGAAAGTATGCAGATAATCTAGAGATGCAATACTTGCATGGTAAAGCTGAGGAGGTAAATGCACATTTCCCACATAATAAAATCAAATAGTGATGCTTTCCTTATTTTTCAAATATGTGAATTACTAAATTATTTATGAGTTAAAAACGTGCTTGAATATATAACCATATATATTTCCTTTTTTTTCAAATATGTGAAATTTTAACGTGCTAATTTAACTTTGCATGAAAACAACAACAATGGTTCACCTACTACAGAGGAATCTAGCTCAATGGTGCAAGTGAAAGAAGAACCAAAAGATATCAATGGAAGTATGTTGAATCAATAAGAAAATAAAGACAAAATATCTTTGTCAACCGAACTTAACCGTGACAATCAAAGGAAACGAAGATTTATTGTATTAGAAGACGACTCAGAAGTGGAGTGCATTGAAACAAGTATACTAGAAAAGTCAGATGCAAAAGTTTGCAAAAAGAGGAAAAGTGTTGATGCAAAACTCAAAAAGACAACGCTTGAAGATGAAGACTTAAATGTTGACTTTGCCAAAAGAAAATCTATAGTTATTACAGCCATAAGAACATAAAAAAGATTGGCTAAAAAATTGATGGAACAAAGACAAAAAGTGTTGATGCAAAACGCCATAAGACATATCATCAGTTGGAAGATCAAGTATGCCAAACAAGACCTAAGAAAACAATGAAAATGAACCGAAAGTATGCAGATTAGTTTTTATCCAGTGAAAGAATCAAATAGTAGTTGACATCATTGAGACAAGGAGAATATTTAGGGCATAATAAAGGTTTAAGTATGGTATATTGAGTATATAATATATTATATATAAAGCACTATCTAGAAATACATCAGTTGATTATGGTATATTTGCAATCTATAGTATATCATGCAACATCCAAATCCAATCCAATTTCATGACAATTATGTACATGCTTTCATTTATGGCCAATATTAACACACTAGCTTACATTATGTTCTGAATGAGTGAAATACTAAAAGCATATAAAAATATTATTCAAATGAAATTACCTTCCGTAAAAATTTGATGAAACATTTTTTTGTGTCCTTGGATTTTGATTTGTCAACAGTAATTCATACGCCTCCATCTGATGACCAAAAAATTTCAAAAAAAAAACTTTGTCGCCAGAATTGTTGAAACCGATGTTCAGAGATAGATCGCTGCAATTAGAGCAGATCGTCAGCGGTAACCGATGTTTGTACGCCACTGGAAGCTCCAACGACGAGAAAAGCATTGGTGGAGGAAAATGCTACCACACCGTCACCATCATCAGTTAATTTCACAGAGACCAGCACACAATATATACATGTAACAAACACCAGAAGCTAGCCAATTAACCTAACACACAAATTTTTGTGCAAGGATGACACAAGAAATTTGCCACACCGACACATGAAAGGCTAATGGTTGCATCATCACATCATCATACCTTGAATTGACCCACACCAACACAACGACGATGAGGTTGAACTCGAGGAGGCCGGATCCACCGTCGGTGACTAAGGGGGAAGGCCGAAACCAACAGTAGATGAGTCGAGGACGATCGGGTCCGGAAGCGCTGGGGTCGGGGATGGCCGAAAATTGCCAATACTGACAGATGAGTCTGTTGGGATTGCTGGTGAGCAGCCTCGAGTTGGGCACGCATATCTTGGCAATATCGCGAGCACTTAGCCCGCATTCCCACAGCAGCTCGATGTTGGGCTTGACCACCCTCTCGGGGTCCGAGGTAAGGAGGTAGAAGTTGCGCTTGACGACGATAAGGAACTTCTCCGACGATCCCAGGAAGGGCATCCAGTACCCGAGCTTCTCTTGGATGTTGAAGGAGCGGAAGACGCAGGGGGCCAGGCAGATGAAGCTCTAGATCTGTGTGGCAGAGAGGCCGTGGCTGAGGAAGCTAGAGATGCGAACCTTGAGGGTGTTGTCGATGCTGTAGTTGAGGATCCGCGGGTCGTGGGTCACGACATGGGCGACGTCGGCCTTGGAGAGGCGACGAGGACTCCTTATCGGGCGAGGAGGACATCGGCACTGGCGATGGATCCGGACTCGACCCGCCGGATCCCGTCGCCCACCGTAGCGCCGCCAGACATATCGGTGTGGATCGAGCTCCCGACATCGGATCCGGAGGAGGCGTGTGTGGACGAGCTCCTACTGGATCCAGAGGAGGAGGCGAGCCGGATCGGGCAAGGACATCGACACAACAATGGATCCAGGCTCGATCCGCCGGATCTGTGGAGCAGAGGCAACGGCCAGGAGCACGGGAGCCTAGGTCGCGTCGCAAGGCCCCGATCGGGAGGAGATCTGGCCAAGGATCTTTGGGGCAACCCTAGGCGAGGCTAGTGGCGAAATCTTCCTTCACTGGATGCTAATCGGAGGTGCCTGTGGGTGAGTGGATGAGGAGCACAACGGGAATCGACAGAGAGATTAACTACTGTGAGTCTATGCTGCGAGATGACGGAGAAGGTTGGTACGAGTAGCTAGATGGGATAGAAGTAACGGTAGAACGTATCTTGACGGGTAGACCCACACCAGTACGGTTAGGCTGGCTCCACTCGGGCTAGACCAAACGTACAGGGTACAGATTGTGTCGGGCTCTTGCCTATCATGATTTCCAATATTTTCTCTTCTCTATACCCAAACCGATTGAAATACAGGTAGTATTAGTGTACAACTAGAAAACATCAGTTTATTTCAAAGCACCGTATAGTATTGCTAAGATCAACTGAAAAATCGATCCTACGCCTGAGGAAATCAACAAGGCATTATCACAGTATATCTTTAGCCTCTTCTTTTATCCACGTATTTTACATACTAATTTATCTTTGCTTCTCTAATTACCAGCTAACATACTTCTCTAATAAACATCTAACAGATTTCCAGCAAACGTCCTTTTCCCTCCATATCAATATTTTACATACTAATTTATTTGTTATTCTCTAATTATCAGCTAACATACTTCTCTAATTAACATCTAATAGATTCTCAGCGTGTTTGATCCGCGCCCACCATGGTGACATGGACAGATAAGAGCAACACCATTAGTGATGAAATATGAAATTCTCATCATATCTTTACAAATTCACGTTTCCAATTTAGCAGGCAATCAAAATAACAAGAAGGATAGTTATTTTGAAGCATTAGTAATCCAGGTTATATTCACAGCACAGGATATGCGTATACCGAAAGTACTATTTCAAAAGGCCATGTTGATTGACACTCACCAATGTTAGTAGCTAGGTAGTAGCAAAAACTAATTAGGCCAGCGTTGCCCACTTTGTCTCTAACGACGTCAGTGGCAGGAAGCTTGCCACAAAGTTTTCAACATTCCTACGCCTCAATGCACGCGTATGGCAAGGTGAATGGGACAATGTTTTTGACAAATAGAATTGGCCGAAACAATTCTCTCATCTGAATTCCATTGGAACTGAAACAGGAAACCAAATTTGTTTAATCCTTTAAGCATCACTCAACTTTTCAGTTGTAGCCACCCATCAAATTTACACACAAGGCACACAAAGGTATCACATCAACTACAACACACAAAATGAATAGGGGCAAAAATGCCTTGGTAAAACCTTTAATCTAACAGAAGCAAAAATACCTAGCTAAAAACTTCAATTTCTTCAGTTGTAGGCGAAAGAACTGAGCAGGCTCCAGTTGTTGAACTTGACATCCATATTGGTCGATCTCCAGATTGCTTCTAAGTTGTAGCTCCATGTACCAGTTTCTTCATTATTAATCATTCAATAGCTTCTAAATTCTGATTACATGAAAAAACATGAATAGCTTCATTCTGCATTGCAACACATTTGTGATCCATATAAAAGAATCCTCTTTAAATGCAATAATCTGCCAAGTGAAACCACATATTGCTTTTGTCATATCATCAATGTTAAGTATGCTATACATCATATTACAGGTGACCCTTACAATAGCTTGCATCAACTGACATTATCTTTTTATTATAAGAAAATAAACTTTTTAAATTACTAACAAGCTCTCATGTCCAGAATTATAGATACAGCGCAGGCCAACAAGACGACAACGATTGATCAAATGACAAACCCGTTAAAAGAAATAGCAAGACTAGCTAGAAAAAGGAGGAAAGACCAACTTCAACTCGATAGAGGCATAAAGCGAGCGAGGACAGTAGAGGAGATAAGCAAGACAAGTGCAAGATTAGCAAGACAGAAGAGAAAGGAAAAACTTCAACAACTTAGGGACATAAATCATGCAAGAAAACATAGAAGTGAAAATAACCTAGAAATCAACATCTAAGCCTCCAGTAGCAGCACAACTTCCACAAGTATGGAACTTCGGAAAGCCAACATATAGATGTCAACACTGCAATGCACTACTATGGTACGAAGAAAGATTAAATTCTAATAAAGCAACCAAAAGACCTTTTCGAATATGCTGCAAACAAGGAAAAGTCGATCTGCCACCACTAAAAGAGCCTCCACCTTACCTAACAAGTCTGTTAAGAAGAGACAGCAAAGATTCAGCAAACTTCCTACATAACATCCTGTCTTACAACTCAATGTTCTCATTCACATCGATGGGTTGAATTGTGGACAAAAAAAAAACAATGTGAAAGGACCATATGTTTTCCGATTGCATGGCCAAAACTACCACCACATTGGAACTCTTTTACCTGAAGAAGGCAACAAACCACGCTTCGCACAACTGTACATCTATGACACATAAAATGAAGTCGCCAACCGGATAAGTGCGTCAGGATGTAACGAGAAGAAATCATCCATGGATCCTAACATCGTTACCGGCCTACAAAAAAAATGCTTGATGAGAACAACATCCTGGCAAAATCATTTAGAATGGCAAGGGATAGGTTCAAAGAAGAAGACTACCACGATTTCACTCTACGACTAATAAGCGAAAGGGGCAGAAAAGGTACACACAGCATGCCATCAGCATCTGAAGTTGCGGCATTGGTGGTGAAAGATCCAACTGAAGAGAGCGTAGGACGCGACATTGTTGTTGAGTACAAGGATATGGTGCCTAAAAGGATATCAGAAATCCATTTGAAATTTATGTCCATGCAATACTCGTTGTTGTTCACATACGGGGAAGATGGTTTTGCACTTGAAATATCGTACAAAGAAAAAGAAGGGGTCACATACGGCAGAGAGTATATAACTATGCTGGAACACTATGCTTACTACCCCCAACAACGCCCAGATCAATCAATGGCTATGTTAAAGTCTAGACATCTATCACTGCAATTCTGGGTCGATGTATGGACATGCATCGAGCAGAACAGACTAAACTGGATCTGGAACAATCAAGGAAAACTAAGAACAGATCTTTACAGCGGACTGCAGGACGCGATCGAACGAGGGGACACTAGAACAGAGCAAGTTGGAAAAAGGATAGTTCTACCTTCAAGTTTTACAAGAAGTAGAAGAAACAAGGCACAAAACTTCCAGGACGCAATGGCAATATGTCGTTGGGCCAGATACCCAGACATAAAACATTCACATGCAACCCAAAGTGGCCTGAGATCCAATACATGCTAGATGAAGTAGGAGGTGGCCAAAAACTAGCCGATCGACCTGATATTGTAAACCGAGTCGACATGATAAAACTTAAGCATCTATTGAGAGACATAAAAGAGAAAAGAAACTTCGGAGAAACTACATCAAGTAAGTGCCACTGTCAATCATTACTTTCATGCATGCTAGTTTTATGTTAATAATAACAAAATTCAATTAACAATTATGAAAACAAATGCAGTCATCTACACAATAGAGTTCCAGCAAAGGGGACTCCCGCATGCCCACATACTAATATTTCTTAAGGCTGAAGACAAATACCCAGAGCCATCACAAATCGATAAAATAATATGTGCTGAGATCCCAGACAAGGATGAGGACCCAAAGGGGTATGCAGCTGTTGCAAACTTCATGATGCACGATCCGTGCGGAGAGGCAAATCCAAAATCGCCATGTATGATGGATCATAGGTGCACCAAACACTTTTCGAAAAGATTCAATGATGATACAACAATCGATGAAGATGGTTTTCCAATATACAGGAGGCAAGACGATGGAAGGCAAATAAAAAAGTAGGAGCCATGCTTGACAACAGATTTTTCATGCTGTACAACAAAGATTTGTTGATCAAGTTCCAAGCTCACATAAACGTGGAGTGGTGCAACAGATCTAGGTCGATTAAATACCTATTCAAGTACATGCACAAAGACGATGACCATGTGACAGCCTTAAGCAAGGCAACAGACGCATCAAACGACATTGATGAGATCAAGAAATACCTAGAGATGAGATACATATCAACAACAGAAGCATGCTGGCGGATATTCCAATTTGATCTACACCATAGAGATCCACCAGTTGAGAGGCTAAATTTCCCCCTAGAGAACGAGCAGCAGGTTATTTTCCCAAACTCGATCGAACTAGAGAAGATAGTAACAAGGGGAGGACTGAAAAAAACACTAAGTTTATTGAGTGGATGGAGGCAAACAACCAACACGAAGAAGCAAGAGAATTAACATACGCTGAGTTCCCTTCAAAATGGGTATGGAAAAGCGAAAAAAGGCATGGGAAAAGAGGAAACGAAGGTACACAATTGGAAGAATCTACTACACACATCTCGCAAGTGGCGAGAGATACTATCTCAGGATGCTACTCAACACCATGAAAGGATGCAAAACATTTGAGGATATTAGGATAGTGGATGGAGTCATTCACCCAACATACAAATCTGCATGTGAGGCATTGGGATTTCTTGATGACGACAGCGAGTGGACCGAATGCATCAACGAGGTGTCCAATTGGGCATCTAGAACACAACTGCGTCAACTATTCACCATAATAATGACCCATTGTGAAGTAACCAACATGAGGAATCTGTGGGAATCTACCTAGGAGGCTCTCTCCGAGAACATGCATCACAAAAAAGTGTAGGATCGAATACCACAATCAGGGGGGGGTGAATGATTGTAGTGATTTCTTTTTTGCATTACCGAGGATGGCCTGCTTTGGATTGAACCAACGACTGAAGACACCGTACTCGTGCGTCTTGCCTCCTAGTTGCCGTGCTCTGATTTGCTCTGCCTGCCGATGCTGCTGGCGACGATTGGGTGAACGACACGGCACATGATCGACAAAAGTGAAGTTGATAGAGGAGCGCTATCTCGCCACGCACTGCTTGGAACGAGAACGAGTCGAAGACGATGCCCAGAAAGACACACCACCAGTGATGACTTATTTATCATGGAATAGATCTGATCTTTTATTTCTGAATCATGTTCTGTGGTTACAAAGTGCCCTAACAGCACCCCTCAAACCCTAGCACGAAAATTCCAAAAGCTTTATCCCAAAAGTCATCTAAAAAATCTTCTCTTAACTCTTAACCTCTCCATCCTTTTATATGCTAGAGCCCTAAACCGTATCCTCATCAACACGGACACAGAATCCTATCGGCTTCTAAAAATCAAGGGACCCGAAACCCTTCCGAACACGGGTTTTTCCAAAGTCTCTAAACCTTCCAGTTATGAACACCTTCCATAACTCCTCACACGTCGAAGCCTCCAGGACCGCACCTCCTATAGCTTCTCCATGCATCATGCATCCACTTTTGATCTCCACGAGCACCAGTGTAAGCCCGACCACCTCGTGACATCCTCGACCGCCCGAACCTTGGATTTTCCCATTCTAGTCCTGATCCTCCTCCTCATCGACCATGACCGTCTCCACGCCCAACCTGCATATGCAAAGACCAAAGAACGTTCCCCCAGCACAAGTTCTCCAACTTGACCAATATCAGTCCACACACGCATATCACACCCTCATCCATCAATAAACACGAACCAGATCATCCACGATCTTAATTTCCATGCTTTCAAAAAAACAACTCGAGACCACTTTGAAAAACCGGTTTAACCGCTGTGCACAAGCTGGTTAGATCGCTGGCCGATCAGACACGAGTACTCGAAGTACTCGAAGATAACACGAATTGAAGCACTCGAAGCGTACGACTACCTACCGTGAAGCTTACGACAACCGATCGTAAAGCCTACGACTACCAATCACTGACCAGGCACTGTAGCTTTCGACCATCGACCTGGTACTGTAGCTTCCGACCATCGACCAAGTATTGTAGCTTCCGACCATCGACCAGGTACTGTAGCTTTCGACCACCGACCAATATATTCCAATGGCCGAAACTTTCACAAACGCAAATTTCAATGCAACACAAATATCAATTATTCATCATCACAATATTCACGACCTATCCACATGGTCTAACAAAAAGAATTCTCCTAAATGTTCCAACACTTCAGCTGACTTCTTTGCATGCCTTGATCGAAATAGAGAAACTATTGAGACAAGTTGGAAAATCACTAAGGGATTATCCAGACATAGAACTACCGAATGCTGCAGAGCTAGAAGAACTTGGGAACAGACTGATAAACGAAGAGGTGAACTACGACAAGGACCAACTAAAGAATGAACATCCCACCATACTAAACAATCTTAATACCTATCAGAAAAAAGCTTTCGATCCAGTATTGGAATCGGATGACAAAGGACTAGGAAAGCAAATATTTGTGGAAGGCTACGGTGGCACTGGGAAAACATACCTATGGAAAGCGATCACGACGAAGCTACGATCGGAGGGGAATATAGTACTTGCAGTGGCATCCTGTGGCATTGCAATGCTTCTGCTCCAAGGTGGGAGAACGACGCACTCAAGGTTCCGCATTCCACTAAAAATCACCGAGGAATCAACATGTGAAATCAAACAAGGAACCCATTTGGCCGAACTACTAAAGAAGACATCACTGATACTGTGGGACGAAGCTCCAATGGCAAACAAACATTGCTTCAAAGCACTTGACAAAAGCCTAAGAGATATACTAAGGTTCACGAATGATAATAGTGCCATAAGGCCGTTTGGCAGCATGACGGTTGTGCTAGGAGGCGACTTCAGACAAATCCTTCCAATGGTGCAAAAGGTAAGGAGAGAGCACATAGTGAATGCCTCAATCAAACGCTCTTACCTATGGAAACACTACGAAACATTCAAGCTCACACAAAACATGCGATTGAGAAGTATGTCCGACGATCCACTAGACAAGCAGAAGGTAGCTGAATTCGCTAAGTGGATACTACAAATTGGTGATGGAATTACAGCATCAGATGAAGGGGACAAGTGGATAAAAATCCCAAAAAACCTCCTGCTAGAAAAGCGAGATGACCCAACAGAAGCTATCGTCAAAAGCACATACCCCAACTTGCTAGACAATTACCGTGAGCGAAAGTTCCTAGAAGAAAGAGCAATATTGTGCCCGAGAAATGAAACGGTCGAGGAGATAAATGAGTACATAATGGGAAAAATACAAGGCAAAGAGGTGACTTACCTAAGCTATGACACTGTGTGCAAAGCAACAATGAACAACAACGACATGGAGCACATGTATCCAACGTAATTTCTGAATAGCTTGAAGTTCCCCGGAATACCAAACCGCCATCTAAAGCTCAAAGTCGGCATGTTGGTGATGCTCCTTCGCAACATCAATCAGGCAGTAGGTTTATGCAACGGTATGAGAATGATAATCACTCAGCTTGGAAAAAAGTACATCGAGGCACAAATCATCACAGGTACACACGTCGGCGACAAGGTATACATACCTCGAATCATCATGTCACCGAGCGACTCCAAGCGGCCATTCGTGCTGAAAAGAAGACAATATCCTGTGTCAGTCTGCTTCGCGATGACCATAAATAAAAGCCAAGGACAGTCGCTGAACAAGGTTAGCCTATATTTTCCTAAGCAGGTCTTCTGCCATGGGCTACTGTATGTGGCGTTATCTAGAGTAACAAACATGGACAGATTGAAGGTGCTGATCGATGACTTAGACTGTCCAGGTGAAGATATGGCCAAGAATATTGTGTGCAAGGAAATTTTCTAATTTTTTCAGTTCAAGTTGTATACAGGTAGGTAGACAGAGTGTGTTCAAGGTGACCGCTCTCTGAAATTTCATCTCAAGCATAGCTATTACATGTTAAAACAACGATCTTTGTGCAGATAATATTGAAATACTTTTTTGCTCATATGAAAAGATTTATGGTTTCTATATTTGACGATGCTCAACATTTGGCTAGCATAACAAATTTAACTAGAAAGAGTTTTAATTTCACGATTCACGGGCATCAAATTTAAGAAATATTGACCTTTAATTTGACGCTGATCCAAGAAAAAAAAGATTTAACCAATAAAGCTAATAGTGTAATCTGCAACCATTTGGCAGAGTAGTTGCAAATTTGGAGAAGAAGAGCTGGGTCGCCACTAGAGCTTCATAGGACACAAAAACAAATACCGATAACATTGAATCGATACTATTCGATAGATAAGTATCTGCAAGAAACGCAATTCTAAAATTGAACAAAGAGGGAACCAACGTATTACCAAGATAGCCTTATGACATCACCTATTCACCTTCACGGCTTCACTGCTTCACACCATCAAAATCTACACTAACCCACCATAATTTATGAATTTAATTACTATCAAGTAGACAAGTACGGCACGACATCAGCTCACTTGTATGAGGAGTTGAGGACAAATACGGGCCTACGGCCATACAAATGGCCATCAGATTCTAGACACCCTAGGAGGAAGAGCACTGAGCACCAATCATCAATTTTCACATGAAGGGAAATCTAAACCTCAAAACTAGAGGAATGATGAATCTACCGGAGGAAATGGGAGCTAGGTTTGCTCACCGATGGAGTCCGAGTCGCCGGCAGGCCCAGCTCACTGCGACACCGCCAGGCCACCGACACCGAGTCGCCGACGGCCTCCGGCCTCCCCTTTTGGGCTCCGGCTGCCTACATGGCTGTGCAGCTCCCTAGCCCGCGCCTGGCTGGCCGCCCACCGAGCCGCCTCCTGCCTCCGGCCTCCCCCTCCGGGCTCCAGTTGCCCTGCCCTGCCTGCGCGGCTGCATAGCTCCCCCGCCCACGCACGGCTGGCCGCCCACCGAGTCATCTCCCGCATCCGGCCTCCCCCTCCAGGCTCCGACTGCCCTGCCCTGCCTGCACGGCTGCGCAGCTCCCCCGCCCGCACCTAGCTGGCCGCACACCGATACCACTAAAGACTTGCGCGCCATCCCACTATCCTGGCTGCGAGCTTCAATCATAGACCCACTACTCTGGCCATGGATGCAGATTTGGACTAAAGTATTAGGTGTAGAGACATTGAAGTACTAGGTGGAGAGAGAAATAGCAATGAGCAAGCAACCACAGATAACTGGATAAGCCGATAAGGTTATAAGCACCTCAAAGCGTATTTGCCAATTGCGTTTCCAATAGAACAAAAGCATGTGATGCAATTTATAGTTAAAACTCACACTTAAATCATGGCTTCCTCTAGGAAATATGTAAAAGAAAAATCTAACACATAATTTAAAATAAAATAACGTGTAATCCAAAATAAAATAAAATACTCATAACAAATTTAACTACAAATAGTTTTAATTTCATGGTTCACGGACATCAAATTTAAGAAATACTGACCTTTAATTTGATGCTGATCCAAAAAATAATATATGTCATTTATATATGTTAAATTATATGCTTCTATTGATCATCTGGCTTAAAAAAAGTAAGCTTTGATTAGGTGGACTAGTCACGCAAATGCGCTAGTTGATATGAAAGAAAACAATGAAACAAGCAGCATTGCACGAAGCTACAAAAACCATAGTACGCTAGTAGCAATCGAGTAATCTCGACGCTGTAGAAATCCTCCTCTTTACCCGCCGGCCATCCTCGGATAGCCGGGCATCTCCGGCGCGGCGTCCACGGCTGCCAGCTAGGAAGTAGGCAGACCCAAGCGAGGGATTGGGCACATACAGGTAGCTAGGCCCAGCAAGTGGTGGACTCAGCTTGGGCCTCGAAACATTTACAGGTTGTGAGTAATGAGCCTATGTATGCCTGACAGCCTGATTCACACTTGCTACATATCTTCACGTCCCATTCGGGATTCGCTACATCCCACCCCTTCTTTGACAGAACAAATCCGACTCAATCATAATTCACCTGTTATGTAAAGAAGCTTTTGCTTTAAGGAGTAATGGCTCACGGTTTGATAGTTTGACAACCTTAACAAGACGGAACAAAAGCACATGCCTGAGAGCGAAAGCATAACCACGATCGCATGATGGGGCAAATGTTCTCTCCAGGGTGCAGTACAGAACGCACGCTGCCTAAATCTTAGTTAAACCCGACGTGCAAGCCGAAAGAGAGAGAGAGAGAGGGGTTGCCACTCAACCCACCATCATTTCGAGGTAATCATGTGCCGCCGTAGTGCCCAACCCAACCTCCCGTCGTCGCATAATACTCCTACTAGTCGCCAGATTTCCCCCGTCCCCACTCGTCCGTTCCTTGGGCTCGGCCTCCGCTCGGCTCGGTTGATCGGTTCCCCCGTCCACGTGATCTGATCCCGGGCCTAACGGAGGAAGGAACGAACAGCCAAAGTGAGAGTGGTCACGCTCGCACCGCGTCGCGTCGTTTCCTACCTCCGCGCGCGGCTCGGGCCGGGGGCGCTGCGATTGACCGCTTTTCGCCGCGCGCGCGCGTCCCCCGTCGGAGTCTAGGCGGCCATTAGCGCACATGGGCTACGGTTGTGCGGGTGTCTCCATGCAGTGCACGCCGATTCCTACCTCCGCGCGCGGCTCGGGCCGGGGGCGCTGCGATTGACCGCTTTTCGCCGCGCGCCTGCGTCCCCCGTCAGAGTCTAGGCGGCCATTAGCGCACATGGGCTACTGTTGTGCGGGTGTCTCCATGCAGTGCACGCCGACGCTCGCGACGGACGGGGGCAACCCACCGCGCGCGGTAGGTGGCGGACGGGTGGATTTGGGCCATCTGGCGCGCGCTGGTACGTGTCCACCGGATGCGGGGCTGGACGGCTGGTCACTCCTCCCCACCGACCTGCTGGTCCTGATTTGTGGTGTAGGTGCGAGTGATGGGACTCGCCTGTGCGCGCGGTTCATTTGGCGGTGCCATCGTGTCGGGGAAAGCTGCGAAAGCTGCGCTGGTTCGAGTTTTTTTGTCCAAAATGACACCATCTATTAGCAAAACTGGTCGGTGTAATACTATTTTTGGTACTACGGATGTATCGATATGCGATGTATGTCCTACACCGTTCTCCCTGTGTACAGAGGTCACCTTTGTCGTTCCCTGGTGTTCCAGACGGCTCTCCGCCCGCCACGTCTCCCCCTGCCGTGTGTCTCGCGCTCGATCGCCACCTCGTCCGTGGCTCCTTGGCTCGGACAGTCCTCGTCCGTGGCACCCTAGTTCAGACGGCACTGCTTGCGCCATATTGCACCTCGTTTGTGCCCCCCGGCCCGGAACTCCTACGCCTTTGCATGGTGGCCCGGACGCCACCTCTGTCGTTGTCTGGTGGCCCAGACGGTGCACGCCACGCCACATCGCCACCTCGTTCGTGCCCCTGGCCTGGAACTCCTACACCACTGCCTGGTGGCCCAGACGCCACCTCGTTCGTGCTGCCTGCCCGGACCTCCTGCGCCGCACCACGTGGCCGCATTTCCGCACGTCTCACGCCTGGTCCGTGCCCCCGTAGCCCTGCGCCCGCCTCGTCTTTTTCCTCCTCTTCCTGCTTTCGCCCATCCCTTTCTCCCTTCTGGTTGCTTTTGGGGTGAGATTCTCTCTCTCATCCCATCCATCATTTCTTGGCTCCCTCCGCCTGCATGCAAACCTAGTGAATCGATTCCTGCGGTCGGCGTAAATTACGTTCGCGCGGTTATAAAAACTGACGTCGCTCTCGTTCTCGCTCTCATCCTCGTTCTTGCACTCCCTCTCTCTCTCACCATCGCTTCAAAATTGCGTTAGTGAGGCGGAGAGATTTGAGTGAGCAAGGCACTTTTGATTCTGCTATCGATTAGAGATTGCCTAGAGTAATGAATAAGAGGAGGTAATTATTTTTGTATGCATTGGTCGTAATTAATTAAGTCGTAGTTTGTTATTCGTAATTAACTTAATAATTACTATTTCTCATAATTAATTAATTCCTAGTTAATTATTCGTAATTCGTTAGCCGCAATTAGTTACTCGTATTTAATTTAGTCGTTGTTATTTAGTCATAATTAATTATGCGTGAATAAATTAGTCAGTACTATTTAGTCGTAATTAATGAATTCTTAGTTAAATAGCCGTAACTATTTAGGCGCAATTAGTTAACAGTAGTTAATTTAGTCGTAGTAATTTAATCATAATTAAGTTAGTCGGTATTGTTTTGTCCTAATTAATTAAGTCTTAGTTAAATATTCATAATTAATTTAGTGCCTATTTAATTAGCCATCATTAATTAGGCGCGAGTAGTTAGTTGTAATTGTTTTAGTCGTACTTAATTATTCGTAATTAAGTGAGTCATTACTATTTTTCATAATTAACTAATTCTTAGTGAAATATTCGTAATGAATTAACAAATTAATTACTCGGAAATAATATAGTCGTTGTTAATTAGTCGTGATTAATTAGACGTAAATAAATTAGTCGTCACTATTTAGTTGTAATTAATTAATTCTTAGTTTAATTGTCGTAATTAATTAGGGGCAATTAGTAAATTGTAATTAATTAGTCGTAGCTATGTAGTCGTTTTTTAAGTTATTCGCTAATAACACGTGTCTTTTATCTCTTGTAAGTCATGCCTCTACCAGAGCTACTGGAACCATTATACGACGAGCATCACCGGTGCAAGTTGTGGATCACCGGGGACGCTGATGGCCCTCCACCACTCGTGCTTCGGTCTGAGAAGCATTACTGGCAGCTCGACACTCGCTACATCCCAATCCTTCAGTCCGAGAAGCATTACTGGCAGCGCGAAAGCAACTGGGAGAAGCATGTCATTCTCGTCCACTGCCACTGCGGTGATAATGGTGTCCTTATACCTTCTTGTGAGGAAAGTGTCATCCATCGTGAGCACATGACGACAAAACTTAAAGCCCTTTATGCTCTGGGCGAAAGCCCAGAACACCCGGTCCAGTATGAAGTAGTTGGGGCGTCCATCAGCATCTTCACTTTCAACCTTGTTTATGTACGTGCTGGGGTTTGCTTCGGCAATCTGGTGAAGCATTCTTGGTATAAGGTTGTACGCCTCTTCGTATGTCCCGTACATGGACTCGATAACCTTGTGCTTTGCTCGTCGGATCTTGCTATAGCTTACTGGATAACCAACAGTTAGCGACTTACGCCGGCTGACATCTTGGGGAGATAGACACATCATCCGCAACTAGGCGATTGATGAGGCTTGCCACATATGCGGAAGTCACATTCCGATGTTGCTGTAGCGGCTCGCCAAGCTCGCAAGTGCAGTCGGTCACCACCTAGACCGTGAAGACCGAACCGAAGGGCTTTGCTCGGTAAGCGCTGACCTTGCCAGGACAGCCTTCCACTAGTCACTTTAGTGCGTAATATCCTGGGTTAGATCGGTGTACCCGGTACACACGGCTGATGGACAAGGCGTACCGTGCTATAGCTTGCTGCACGGCCGCCTTGCTCTGGAAGTGCTGCCTAACTAACAGGGTGTCAGTATCAAACCCCCATTAGGACCCTTCTTCTTGTGGCAGTACGAGCGATCGTACTACGATATCATCAAGTTTGGATGCCATGTATGGCACCTCCGAAGACATAATTCCGCCGGTAGGACCAACACCCTAGGTTTAACACCCTGGCTATGCAAAAGCCAAAATGTTAGCTCCAACACAAATGACAATACTATTTATGTCCAACACTTTTACAACTACTAGCATTTAAACATCAACACACAAGAGAAATACTATCATAATTGATCTAAATTTTGGCAACATAACAAAACTCTAAATGTCCGATCATAATAATCCATTTAGGAGAAATACTATCAAGAATAAATATAATGAATATAAATCATTAACTAGATCAACCAAAACATAACGACGAACCATGACAATCATCAGAACACCATTTATTACAATCCAAAACTCTCAATTGAAAGATAATAGTAGGTTTATTAACTAATATATGAAATGAGTGAGTGTATCCATGTGACTACTCCCTCTCAAAGCATGCCATCTTCAAAGTTTACCTAAAACAAACAAACTAGCAAGAGTGAGTCCACGACTCAGCAAATACAATTGAATAACACGAAAAGTAATGGATCAAAAACATATCATCCACAATATATGAATACATGAGTAGAAAAACAAGAATCTTATGCAAGTATGAAAATGCATGCTCTTCTCTTTTGCTTATACTGGTATAGCCAGTGAACACCCGTCAGTGTTCACTCAGGCTCGCATTATCCAAAATGCGGGGATCCAATGCCCATATGAAGAATATTTCAAACAGGGATTCAATTTGCCCATATTAGAATGATGAGTCTTATTTGCCCATATTGGAATGATGGGACTTCATTACCCACTCCCGTGGGTGAAACATGAACGAATAGATACATTGTAATAATAAACATACTCTCAAAGAAGCATGGAATAACCACCATGAAAGGAAACAATTAATACTGGAATTATTCATAATTCATAGCATTTAGCCATTGCATAAGCAACAATCACTTTGAACAAATAAATAGTCAAGAAAATTCCAATTGTACTTGCCTTTCGCGTTGCGACGCGTTAGGAGGCAAGGAAGATGCCACTAATCTCGAAGCCTCTCCTCCTGCACAATTAAGTTACTTAAAATAAGAACAACATGGTAACATGACGCTACTCGCAACGCTCTACAACGCCTTCCCAAAACCCAAGATTTAACTATTTGATCTACTCAAATCAGACGACAAACTATCAGGAAACTACAATGGACAGTAGCCTTATAAATTATATAACTTTTGCTCTGTAAATCATAAAAATAGATTCTCAGATTCTCTGGAAAGATAAAAAAAATATCTACAATAACCTAGTTGGCGAGATCCTCTAATTCTGCCAACATCTGAGCCTAATAGTCAGTTGAAAATCTAAAGTTATAATCTGACATACAGAATAAACAGCAGTACAAGAAAATTCATATCTTTCAAATGGCTGAATAAAAATTCATGATCTTTAACAATCTGGAAATATTAAGAAATTTTCTACGAAAGTCGTGTTGGGAGACCTCCCTAAATCAGCCATTAACACATCCTTATTTAACAAACAAAACGACTGCTATAATTCGTCAGGAATTCTAGACAGCAGTAAGGAGACTAACATATCTCGCAAACCACAACTCCAAATTAGGTGATCTCAGAACCTATAGAAATCTGAAGACAATCCCCACAAATATCTAGGAGACCCTAACCTCCAATTCGGTCTTTAAATACACAAAAACTGACGAGCAAACCGGGTATAGATTAGTGATCCTAATCACAGCAGTTCAACGATTCTCTAATCGATGGCAATTATGAAACTAAGTTGATCCAAACAGCGGGGAGACGATTGTTACCCATGAAGACACTAATGAAACTCGCTGGAGATCCCCTACGAAGAGCTCTTTCTTCCCCGCCCCCTTCCTTTCACCTTGGTGGGCACACCCACGGTTTCTCCCTTCTTTCTTAGCCTTGGACAGCAGCGATGAGACAACACCAATGGAGAGGGGAGGCGCTAGAGGTTGCTGGACAAGAGGGGAGGTGGTAGCCTTGAGGGGATTTGGGGGTGGCGGCACAAGGGAGAGGAGGAGGGAGGCGCATAGGAGGGGAGAGGGGGTGGTCGACTAGGGTTTAGGAGGTGGGGAGGCGCCCCCTTTTGGTCGGCCAAACTTGGGCCTCCTGGGCCAAGATCCGAGGCCCAGGTTGGCATACAATAGCGGAAAAACCCCTTTTAATGCTCTTATTATCTCTTTTGCATGCTTTCTTTCTTATAAAATAATCGGAGTATTACATTCTACCCTCCTTAACCGGATTCGACCCCGAATCTATTTGCCGATCTACCCAAAAGAAACCTGCGACTGGAATTTAACAATGATAAACATGTACCTGTTGCGACCAAATCTGGATACTGTTCGCGCATGCGAGACTCCAGCTCCCATGTAGCTTCTCTCTCAGATTGATGAGTCCAATGCGCCTTGACATACTTCAAAGTCTTATTTCTCAAAACTCGCTCTAACTCTTCCAGAATTTGCACTGGCCGAGATTCAAAGGTAAGATCTTGCTCAATTATCAAGGGCTCTAGCGGAATCACCTGCTCCGGATCTCTCAGATACTTTCTCAGCATGGAGACATGGAATACATCGTGCGCGCCGTGCATGGACTCTGGAAGGTCCAAACGATAAGCGAGTTTCCCAACTCGCACTGTAATAAGGAAAGGTCCAACATAACTCGGGCTAAGCTTTCCTTTGGTACCAAAATGCACAATGCCTTTAGTGGGCAACACTCTTAGAAGTACTTGGTCCCCCACTTCAAACTCCAATCCTCGCCTTCTGACATCAGCGTAACTTTTCTGTCAGCTTTGGGCGGCTAACAGATTTTGCCTAATCTCTGCCACCCTATCAACAGTCTGCTGAACCCAATCGGGACCCAAAATTGCCCGTTCAGCAACTGCGACCCAACACAATGGAGACCTACACTTTCGCCCATACAAGACCTTGAATGGCGCAGCTCGAATACTTGCATGATAGCTATTATTGTAGGCGAACTCTGCTAGTGCCAAGTGATCCTCCCAACTTCCTTTCCAGGATATGACACAGGACCTAAGTATATCCTCAAGTGTCTGAATCGTATGCTCAGACTGGCCATCCGTTTGAGGATGAAATGCAGTGCTAATACAAAGCTGCGTGCCCAAGGCACTCTACAAGCTCTCCCAAAACTTGGAGACAAACTTGGCGTCACGGTCAGAAACAATGGCCTTAGGCACACCTTGTAGCCACACTATTTCTCATACATAGATAGGAGCCAAATCGCTCGCCGTATTCGTTGTACGAATATGAATGAAATGTGTGGACTTACTAAAACGGTCCACGATTACCCAAATAGCATCCTTCCCTCGCTGAGTGCGGGGTAGACCCATCACAAAATCCATGGAGATATCATCCCATGGCCATACTAGAACCTCCAAAGGCTGCAACAACCCTACTGGACGCTTATGTTCTGCCTTGACTTGCTGGCAAACACCATAGGATGACACATACTAAGCAATATCCACTCTCATCCTTTTTCACCAGTAACTCTTTTTTAAATCTTGATACATCTTGGTCTAACCAGGATGCACGGTATACGGAGTCCGATGAGCTTCCTTTAGAATATCATCCTTGACTTGAGACTTCTGTGGCACACAAAGGCGGCCTTTGAACCGTAATGCACCAAGCTCATCTGTACTAAAATTTCCTTCTTTGCCCTCGTCCAACCGCTTCCTTGCCCGCTGAAGCATCTGATCTTCCTGTTGTGCCTCCCGTACACGCTTTGGAATAGCGGACTCAAGAAACAAGCGTGTCTCAGCCTGAACAGTGCCAGCAAAACAGAAAGAGATATCTATATGCTCAAAATCAACAATCAGACAGCTGAGAGTAGGAGGGGTCATCTTGCGGCTGAGAGCATCTGCCACTACATTTGCCTTACCCGGGTGGTACTGGATCGTGTGGTCATAAACCTTGATCGATTCCAACCACCTTCTCTGCCTCAAGTTCAAGTTTTTTTGGATGAAAATATATTTAAGGCTCTTGTGATCTGTGAAAATATCACAAGATTCGCCATACAGATAATGGTGCCAAATCTTCAAAGCAAGAACTTGGGGTCTCTGCTAGAGCAGGGTTAGAATTATTCAAAATATCCTGAACACGTTGCAGGTTTTGTACCGTTATCGAAGGTCTCGGAGGATTCATGCTGGTAGTAGGTGTTTGAAGATCTGAACCTTCCCCCGACCTTCTGGTTTGTTTCGTCCGATCAGCTATTCTTGGTGGGGCAGAGCCATGCGAGTTAACTGATGGACATCTTCAGTTCTGTTACCTTCGGTATTTGGTGCTTGATGGCCCGTATCATTTTTACTAGTACGTGGTGGCGTGGCAGAGTGTGTAGGACCATGCAAGGCATTTTGATTTGTATCTCCGATTGCATTGACCTCGTGCCTCCAGCAGCGATCTTTCGACGAGTTTTCATCGTAACTAATGGAGAGCCTTCCAATGCTTTTGCTAGGAGTTTCCACGATGGAGAGCGGTCGAAGATGAGAGCCTCCTGAGGACTTCGTGGTGGGCTCAGCCTGATTCGGCGGATTGCCGATCGTATGCTGAGTCTTATCATCCCTACTTGGCTCACGACCAGTGGGGGTTTCATCAACACCGTTACCAGATGTTGTTTGGCTCCTGGAATCGCCAGAAGCCGTAGGTGAGTACCTTTCAGCCATGATTTCATCAAGAGTATAGTGATTCTCGAGTTGCGGTGCTGAATTTTCGTCACCTTTTTCGCGGGTCGAAAGGACCGGGCTTGGAGATGTCTTTGGACATTCCGAATTGGTCGGAATGGCTGGTTCTTCTGAAAGCGCCACTTGTCGTAGTGGTGTATCCTCATCTATCCGATCGATTTCACTAATGTCGGCGACGTGTGAACCGGCGGAGGAAGATGATGATGACATTTCGTTTTCTTGCATGGCGCGGATGCATCCATCCATGTCGAGGTTGGAGTAGTCTGCCAAGTCGAACTAATTCTCCTTGTCCCAAACTCCTGCCATAGCCGCATGTGCGATTATGAGGAATGGGTGAGGATTTGATGAACAAAGAATTTTTTTAGGAAACTTGTGTCTTCTTCCCCATGGAGGGCGCCAGCTGTCGACAATCGAGTCGCTGATCTTATGAAAATATAGAGAAAAATGACACAGATCTCCTAGGAGAGAATGGGGTTGCTCTTTATAGATATGAACTGGATGTTTACATGGGGTGTCTACGACCCAGTTGGGGACTAATCCTAATTACACTGAGTATGATCTTTGCTATGCTAATCAATCAGACTTAAAACATAAGTCTAAGGCTGATTGCTTTGCTCTAATTAGATGCAGGACGACCTGATCTCTGATGTTTGTCCATGCTCCATCCTTATATAGTTTTCGAAGGGGTGGCAATTTCTCCTGGAGAAGGTGTCCTTTGCGCGTTCTGTTGAGTCGGAACAAGGCGGCGATTGATAAAGTATCAAGCGCTCTCTACGGTTAAGTATTAGAAGACACACAAACACACGGTGATTGTTGTCAGCGTCTTAGGATTATGTAACGTCGCGTGGTATGGAATATATAGTATGTGTTCCATTCATCACACGGTAAAGAATATACTTGGAATTAGATCCAGATAGCAGTTCATATCTTTTCCGAGCAACTACCTGGTCGGAGACTAGGCACATGATCTTGTTCGACCAGGGTACCCATTATGTAACCTCTGGAATTATCACGACTAGTGAGGTCGTTAGCCTTAGGGGTTACGACCATGAAGACGTATGGTCTTTTATTATGTATTAAAGTAATACATAGAGGTTTTAATCCTCATCAGCTAGCCCCCGAACTTTAAATGAATAGGTCGTGTGAACACTTTATTCCGACGAAGTCGTATTGGGTTGACCCTCATTTAATGCCGTGACATACGAAGTGGTCTGTATTCACTTTAAAGTTGAGAACTTGCCTTGGAAACCAAAGAGCTTTTCTGTCCATTGGACAAAAAGGTTTTATCCGTTAGACTTTAAGCAACTCCCGATTCAGTTAAAGATCAGAAACTATAAAATCCCCATTGTTGGGCCTTAGAACTTTTACGCTTCTAGATCTTTCTTCATTCCCCTTCAGTTCCTTGCTGTAACGTCCGACCCGGGTTCACCCGGGGAGGTCCCTTAAGACCACCCAGAGGTCCTCCAAGACCTCTCAGAAGGTCCTTCAAGACCACTCGGATGTCCCCAACGTGGACTCGAGACAACTGCGAGATAACCCTAAGTGCCACGACCCGACCCAGGGGTGGTCGAGAGACTGAACCCGAGGAAGTCGTGGAACCAGAGGGGACCCAAAGACCTCCCCACGACTAGGCCCGAGGGTGGTCGTGGAGGGCTGGGATCACCCCAAAGACCTCCCACGACTAGACCCGAGGGTGGTCGTGGGGAGCGGGGATCACCTCATGGTCCTCGGTGTGAACCAAGCTAGTCCCAAGGATCAACGGCTAGCTCTTCACAGCATACAACAGTGGTAACTTACATCAAATGCAAGCTTTCTTAACAACAGAGTTGATTACAAGGGGGAGGCTTACAAGCCAGCAACCAAGACACAGCGGAAGATAAATAAGTAGACCACCCAATACACCACAGGCAATTGGATGGAGGGCGCATCCTAATCGGCCAGGACCTCTAGGTCCACTACGAAGACCTCCTCAAGCTTTCTTTTCCTGCTCAAAACAGTTATCAAGCAAGAGTGAGCACAACAACCGTGCTCACAAGTTACACCCGTCAAATAACAGAATGACATGCATAAATGGATATCTCAAAGGATGGCATAATATGATTGATTTGCATAATGCCAAGTTTATTTCAAATACAAGTACTAAGTTCCAAGGCAGATAACAATAATTAAAATTCATTTTATAAATTTTAGTTTTCAGTTGGATAACATTCATCAACAAGTGGTGAAGGATACCCTCCTATCACAAGGCTCCCCCGCCCAAAACCCGTTTGGATAGAAATCCAAAACTAGTTTAACAAAACAATTTTAAAGCCAAAACCAACATCTAACTTGGAGCAGCTTTGCCAACATGTCCTTAATCGCGGACACGGCTATTCGAATAGTTTTCACTTTGCAGAGGTGTACAACTTTACCCACATGACATGATTACTCTAGTTTGTTTGGCGACCGGCAATGCCACCACTCACTTCAGAAGGTAAGTGGTCTAGAGCTCATGACAAGGCATTTACAATGCATCATTCCACCGCAGCCCACCCTCGCTAAGGTTTCGCCCCACCCTGCGGATAGCGACTCCACAGAGATCAAGGGCCCCCTCTTGCGCCAGGTGGAAAAACATAGTGATGAAAGACAACCATAAAAGACCTCCCACGTACCAACAGGATCAACCGCGATGGAACTCTGCAAATTAATTAGCCAGGTCCACCCCACCCTAGACATGTGGTTGCACAGTGTGGCATGGCAAAATACACTCGAAGATCGGTCCTTAACTGACCTGGGCGACTTCCACTGAACCCTGGGCCTCGTCCATAGAAATGGATCGATCCCGTGCATGAACATGCACCCATCCAAACAACCAATTCACCCAAGTCTAAATCCATTTTCCTTTTTCTTTTCTTTTCAAAAATATTTGCAAATTACCATAACAACCCAGTGTCATGGATTAAAACATTTTAGACAACATTGGTTAGTTGGCAGTAAAACTTCCCAAAACAAGATTTTGGTCTAAGCATGACTAAGCATACATTTTTCAAGAGGTCCTGGTTCACACTATTGCATCAACCAGGTTTTATGTAGGGTGACAACAGATTGGAGTCAATGTCAACATGGGCCATACAAAGGACTCGGCATAGCTATGAATTTAAAACAGGTATTGAAATACTTAGCATAAATAAGCATGCAATAATCTTTGAAACAGAACTTAAATAATTTGAGATACTGGGTGCAATATGATCAAGAGTGTAACTTGCCTGGTCCGAAAGCTTGAGGAACTAATTGGGAGAACTCGGCTCCTCGAAGAGTCGCAATCTACACGAGACAAAGCAAAATAAAATCAAATAACAACCAATAAGATCCAAATGAACTCCAAACAAACTCAAATAGCAAAGAACAGAACAAGATGAACTAAGAAAGGGCTCTCAGGAGGAGGTCCAAGAGATTGAAGGGAGGTCCAACGAGTTGGAGGAGTCTTCAGGAGAGGGTGGTCTTTGCAAAAGACCAAAAAGGGGTAAAGACCAAGAGGGTAGTCTTTACAAAAGGGAGGTCCTGAGAAGGTCCCGAGAGAGCAAAAGGGAGGTCTCTGAGGAGGAGGTCCAAAGGAGGACCCAAGAGGGTCATCTTTGCAAAGAGACCTGCAAAGACCGGGAGGGTGGTCTTGGCTAAGAGAGGTCTTGAGGAGCTCAAGGGGACGCCCTGGGGAGGATGTCCCGCGGAGGTTAAGGAGGTCTTTCAGGAGTTCTTGAGAAGGTCGTCTTTGCAGAAAGACCAAGAAGGTCATCTTTGCAAAAAGAGACCCTCAGGAGCTCCAAAGGAGGAGATTCAACAAAGGCCATAACTATCTTTGCGTGGTCGTAAGAGATATACGACTTAAAACATGGTCGCATATGAACCAAGGAAGGAACACAGCACGGAGGTACTCACCAAGGCCGAAAGGAGGATAGAAGAGGAGAGGGAAGAGGCCGAGGGCTCGACGACGATGGTTGAAGGTGACGCTGGCGCTCTAGCGAACACCTTCGGCGGTGAAGTGGTGGCGCAAACTTCGGTGAACTCCTTGTCGACGAGGAGGCGACGGCACCGCCTCAATGGACTCCTTGGCGCAGCTTCAAGCACAGAGCAAGAAGGAAAAGAGCTGGAGAGCTAAGTGGCCAAAGGTGAGGGAAGGAGGGCTGCTCAGGCTATTTATAGCCAGAGAAGGAGGAGAAAGAAGGTCACTGAGAAACTCAGAGACCCACGGGTCAAAAGCAGGTGAAGGACAAGACACAACACGTTTTGGTGTGTGCAGACAGCTGACCGGAGAAACGGCGGGACAAGTAGGGAGGGAGCAAAATGGTGAGGTAGCATTTAATGTGATACAACAACATTTAATGTGTGAGGACCCCGGCGAGGGCATCACAGGAGATTTCAGCGAGAGGAGTGCCGCGATTAAGGGGAAAAAGGAGGTGGCCGAGGCTGACCAGTGGGGCCGGTCAACATTCGGGATAGGTGGTCAAACCTGAGGGGAGGTCGTAGCTAAACGACAAAGGAGGGGAGGTCCTGACCACAAGGGGTGGTCATGACCAGGAGGGTGGTCTTCACAAAAAGACCACAAGGGTAGTCTTTACAAAAAAAAAGACCAAGGAGTGCTCTTTACAAAAAGACCAGAGGTCGGGAGGACAAAGAGGTCCCAAACCAGGAGATCCGGAGGACAAAGAGGTCCTGGGGAAATCCCGCAAAGGTGGTCCTTGCCAAAAGACCAAGAGATGTCCTAATAGTCAAGATCAACTCAAGGGAGGTCTTGACGGTCAGATCAACTTAAAGAGAGGTCGGGACCCTCAGATCCAAACGAAGGGAGGTCTGGACCATCAGATCCAAACGAAGGGAGGTCTAGACCATCAGATCCAAACGAAGGGAGGTCTGGACTATCAGATCCAAACGAAGGGAGGTCTGGGCGAAGGATTTCAAAGGAAGAGGGATCCAACGGAGGAGATCCACAGAAGATGGTCCAAAGGAGGTTTTGACGAGCAGGATGAACTCAAAGGAGATCCCGACGGTCAAGAGGAGATCAAGAAGGTCTCAACGGTCAAGATGAACCCAAAGGAGATCTTGACGGTTAAGAGGAGATTAAGAAGGTCTCAATGGTCAAGATGAACTCAAAGGAGATCTTGATGGTTAAAAGGAGCTTAAGGAGGTCTCAACGGTCAAGATGAAACCAAAGGAGATCTCGACAGTCAAGACCAACACAGGGGAGGTCTCAACGATCAAGATGGAACCAAAGGGGGTCTCGACGGTCAAGACCAACACAGGGGAGGTCTCGACGGTCAAGATGGAACCAAAGGAGATCTCAACAGTCAAGACCAACACAGGGGGAGGTCTCAATGGTCAAGATGGAACCAAAGGAGATCTTGACAGTCAAGACCAACACAAGGAAGGTCTCAACGGTCAAGATGGAACCAAAGGAGATCTCGACCGTCAAGACCAACATAGGGAAGGTCTCAACGGTCAAGATGAAACCAAAAGAGATCTCGACGGTCAAGACCAACTCAGAGGACGTCTCAACGGTTAAGATGGAACCAAAGGAGATCTCGACGGTAAAGACCAACACAAAGGACATCTCAATGGTCAAGATGGAACCAAAGGAGATCTCGACGGTCAAGACCAACACAGGAAGGTCTCAACGGTCAAGATGGAACCAAAGTAGATCTCAACGGTCAAGACCAACATAGGGAAGGTCTCAGCGGTCAAGATGGAACCAAAGGGGGTCTCAACGGTCAAGACCAACACAGGGGAGGTCTCAACGATCAAGATGGAACCAAAGGAGATCTCGACGGTCAAGACCAACACAGGGGGAGGTCTCAACAGTCAAGATGAAGCCAAAGGAGATCTCGACGGTCAAGACCAACATAGGGGGAGGTCTCAACGGTCAAGATAGAGCCAAAGGAGATCTCGACGGTCAAGACCAACATAGAGGCAGGTCTCAATGGTCAAGATCTAACAAGGGGAGATCCAAAGGGATACAGGGAGGTCCAAAGGGATATAGGGAAGTCCAAATGAACACAGGGAGGATCAAGCAGAGAAGGAGGTCTAGACCTCAAGGAGGTCTAAGCAGAGAAGGAGGTTTGGACCGAAAAGAGGTCTGAACCACAGAGAGATTCAAACCAACAAAGGGGAGGTCTGAACCACAAAGAGATTCAAACCAACAAAGAGATCTGAACTAAAGGAAATCCAAACAAAAGAAACAAGGGGAGGTCTTAGACAAGGAGGGAGGTCTGAATCACAAAGAGATTCAAACCAACAAAGAGGAGGTTTAGACACAAGGGAAGTCTAGATACAAGAGAGGTCTAGACACACAGGAGGGTTCTAGACACCAGGAGATCTGGGCATTAAGGAATGCCCAAACAAGAGGGAGGTCTGGCCACAAAGACACGAGGAGAGGTCCAAACTCAAGGAGGTCTGGATAGAAAGAGCAGGGCTAAGAGGAGAGCAGAACTAGCAGAGAAAGGGGGAGACAGCTCCAGGGCTCGAACAACTCCAAATAAACCAAGCTTTAGGATTAGTTGAAGTTCGGTTTAGTCATTTTAAATGCCCAAATTCTAAAAATCTCAAGTTAAGCTTTGAACTTTCATCAAAACCAAATGGTTCTTTTTATTTTGAAAATTTTCAAAAAGGCTCAGAAAACCAGGGTGTTACACTTGCCAAGAAAACCTTTTCGACCTCTACTTTCTTTTCCGCCCAAAGCACCCTCCGACCACTTATTCATTCCTTTGAGAGCTTTAATCATGTCGGATCAAATCGCAAAGCGGGTACCCTCAGATCTGAGCGAGAAGAAGCTTGAGGCGCTAGAGAAAATCGAAATGCTCCTGGACAAGAATCTGATTGAATGGAGGTCAGTGGCTGGAAAGCACTATCCAAGCCGTGAAGATGGGGAAATCCCAATTTTCCTCGCCTACATCGAGTGTAGGCTGAGGGTGATGGTGCACAAATTCCCCCCTTGCGTGCTAGAGTACTACGGGGTGGAGTTGGTGAATTTGGCTCCGAACTCCATCGCCAACATTAGCATCTTCGCCTGTCTATGTGAGGCATACCTGGGAGTACGACCAAACTTGAAGCTCTTCAGGTATTTCTATTGGATGGCGATGTCAGGAAGATCCATGGTGGCTCCTAGAGAATGCACGCTGTGCCTTCACGACGGGAAAGCCGACGAGTACATCCAAATGTACTCGAAGTCCTCCTGGTCGTCATGGAAAAAGAACTGGTTTTACACGACGGTTACAAGTGATGATGGCCTCTACTTCGTAGGAGTTAGGGCAAACGAGAATCTTAAGTGGAGGGGGACCGTGGAGAAGACAGGGAGGGTCAGAAGGTGTGTGGATGCCACTCGAGATCTAAGGATCAAGGGCTTGACTTCTTGGCATGTGGTGAAAGATTTCACCAAGCAGCTAATCGATCCTCTGAAACTCCAACACAACCCCCTCTCTCGTTCCTTTGGTTGTGATGAAGCAATCACGGACTCACGAGATGGTAAGTCTTCGAAGAAGCTCCGACAAATTTAATTTATAAATAGATTATCATAAAACCTTAAAATCTCTTCTGTCTTTTTCTAAAGCCCTTTCTCTTGAGGAAATCAGAGAGCGGATCAAAATGATCTGCGCTGGGGAGCCTGGTGAGAAGGCTGCATTTCCCGGCATCTTGGCGATGGTCTCTGCTAAAGAGAGACTAGCGAGACTTAAGGTAGATAATCAATTGTCCTTTATCATATATATATATATATATATATATATATATATATATATATCCTCCCAGTTTATTGATCTTGCTCTTAATTTTGGAGGTGGTCCGATTGAAAATCATACAATCCGGTGAGGATCGTAATCTCTAGTGGTTCTCGACCGATTCTGCCTAGGCGGTGGAAGAAGATGATTCTTCCAAGTAAAAGAGCATTTGAAAGAATATATATATATATATATATATATATATATATATATATATATATATATATATATATATATATATATATACACACACTAGATAGAAGATTTCATCACCTAATCAAACTTGTTTTTGACTTAGGTGGGGGAAATGGTCCGCAGAGAAAGGCCGCGAAAGTCGTAGACCCCAGAGTGGTCGTTCACGACCTAACAGTTGTTGCTGAAACAACTGATCTGGAGGTCGACGAAACCACACCCTCCGACCCGATGGTCAGGGATGCTATCCTCGACCAGTTGGTCAAGAATATCGCTTCCGACCTCATGTTGAAAGATGTGAGGGGTTTAACCAACCCTGCCGGCTCAGAACCGGTGAAATTGGTTGAGAAGAAAAGGAAAGCCAGTGGTACGAAATTTATTCCACCGCATTTCAAGGTCAAAACTAAAAAATCGACCAAGTACATATAAATGAAATAGTCATATGAGTACATACCTTTAAAACTCTTTGACAATTTAAAGTTTTGAGTTTCCTTTCTTCTTTACAGACGAGATGTTACGGTGTTAGGTCGTTTCAGACCAAAATGTTCTTGAGAACAGATAATGCAGGAAGTTCCTGTCCAAAGCACTTCTCAGGAAAAAACTTTTGAAGACATAGTGGTCGAGAAAGCCCCCAAGCAAGTGTCGGTGCCAGCGGTCGTTCAGGATCCAATGGGTATTCTAACTCCATCTGCGGAGGTAGATGCCCTTGAAGACCCTCGACAGGTTCCGACCCCTATTGATAATCCCTCTCGAGCTAACAAGTTCCCTTTTTGCCCCCGATTTGTCAAGGATAAGGAGCTTGATGAGGTTTGGGGAAAATATTGGACCATCAAGCCAAGATAGGTCCTGATACAATTTTTGCCGATTATAATGACGTGGCAATTCGGGTAAGTATTCACAACCAGTTCCATAGTTTTTCCACTAAAGAGTTTATAAGAAACTTAATGAAGAATGCTATTTGCGTAGCACATGGTCGAGAATTTTGCTTTGTGGTCGAGGATGACCCAAATGAATAAAGCCTGGAGCAAAAGCACTCTGAATTGGAAAGTAAGAATTTTTCTTCTTTAATACTTTGTTCTTTTATTTAATTATTCTCCCTTATCATATTTGATAGATTTGGAGAAAATAAAAGAAGATGTTGCGGCTGATAAAGCCAGAATAACCCAGCTTGAGGAAGAATGCCACGCTAAGGACCAGTCGATCGCAGACGTGATGACCAGGTACAAGGGAGTCGTTGAGACTCTTGAAAAGAAGATTGAAGGTAATTGGTCGTAAACTTGACTAGCATATCATCTCTTCTAATCATACTTATTCACTATTTGTTTTACTTGTGCAGAGCAAACTCAAGCACTAAATAAAACAAAGAAGGCTCTAGAATTTGAACAAGACAAGGAGACAGCTCTTGTGCAAAACCTTGATGAAAGAGTCCATGCACTTAAAAAAATGATCTTTGATATGGGATCAGGATCGTGTCTGCCTACCTTAAGAGATCCAATAGAGAAAATGAACTATTTAGGCCAACTTCTGGAAGATCTCAATGGCTTGCTCAAAACTACTAGAGAAAACTATGTCCAGACAATAAAAGAAGCTGTGGCCAGCGGAGTTAGTTTTGCTTTGGTAAAACTAAAGGCTTCCGACCCCTCTACCAATCTCCAAGCTGTTGAAGATGATTTCAACTGCCTGCCTGATGAGGCGACTAGGTTTCTTGAGGAAGTAAAGCCTCTCAGAGACAAGGTTGCAGAGAAAATGAAGGTCGGATCTCCGTCAAGCAGCAACTAGTCTGGAAATATCTAGGAGTAAGACATTGTAATAAGAATTAAAAAATATATAAAACTTACCTTTTGGACATCAACAAGTCTTTTGTTTATCCTTTTGACTTTTGAAGTACTCATATATTCTCTAGCCCCCGACTAATTTATAGTAGAAGAACTTTACTATATAAGCAGTAAGCCAAGAAAAAGAACTTCAAAGTCTCAACCATTATTTTGAAGGCATATACCGATTATATTATAAAACTGATCGTAGTAATACTAGGTAATCAATTTGGTCGAAACCAGTGTATGATTTTGACTAGTTATAGATCTGTTTTGTAATAATCGGAATATCAAACAAAAATAGTATATGGTAGGAAGAAAAAGACTTGTTTTGATGAAAAAATAAATTATGCAAAAATGTATGTAATGGATGACAAGTAAATTTATTTATATGTAGTATCTAAAACTGGTCGGAAGAACTGCTAAGAACTGAATACATGATTAGTGGCAAAACATCTGCCAGCAATATCCAAGAGATTGAGGGTCAGATTATCTACCGGAAATAATTATTTTCTAGTACAATTTATCTGCCGACAATGTTCCAACGTTAGCTACAATATATCTGCCCTATAAAAAGTCAACAAAGTCATGTTATCTGCTGGCGATACTCACCATCCTTTGGGTGTGCAGCTGAAAAATGTAATTGCCTGAGGCATGAAACCCTATCCCCAAATTCCCCTCCCGACGCCTCCCTTCCTCTCTGCTCTCTCCCACCTCCCAACGCCTCCTCACCCCGACCAACCACCTCCCAATGCCGCCCTCGTACCCAGCCGCTGAGTTTTACTTGTGCCGGCGCTTGGCCTGCCTCCCATGGCACCGCCTCCACTACCACCTGCACCGCCTTCAGCCTGGTCCCCGGCCCTCAAGCACGCCCCTCCCCTTGGTCTCGCCTCCTCAGCCCGCACCGTCCTTTGTCGTCTATGCCCAGCTCAAGCCCCCACTTCTCCGGCCCGAGCCTGCGCAAGACTGGTCCAGGCCATTGCCTCTACGGCTCGGCTTCCCGGCCAGGCCGGCCACAGCTCGGCCCTCTTGGCCCACCACCACAGCCCCTATCCGCACTCTGCTCTCCTCCTTTCTTTTCTGCTACAACCGACTTTGCTTTCTATTAAACATGATTTCATTTTGATGCTTTTATGATTTTGATTTGTGATAATAGATGCTCATGCATGAGTGCTCATGCGGGGTACGCGGCGAGGACATTCACCAGGCACGGCATGGCTAATGGCCGCCTTTGCATCGTCTCCAAAGAGGTAGTGCTAATCGGTTTCAGTGCATTCACTTTGTTATGTTAATTACAGAAATGGATTAAGCTTTTTTGCCCATTATATCATTGCATTGTTCAACTTCATTTGCTTGTCTTGATTTTTCAATCTATTGAGTGTGTGTTTATTGTAACTAGGGAGCTCTTATTTTTCAATACATTCTTTTCTTTTATATAATTGTTTAATTCATGGAGCATGCTATCATATATATCATGGATGTAATCCTCTTCTTCTTTAGATATAAGATTAGTATCAATAGCCATTTTGAGATCCAACAAAAAGAAACTCATTATCTGATAAGTAGCAAGCAATCAGAGGTAATTATATTCCTGTAATGTTTACTCTAGAGCACTTGATTCTATCAAAATTCTCTCATAATGCAATGTTTACTCGAGTTTAACGAGTTGCTTAAAATCCTAATCAATGGTTTTCACATTTATATGATATATCATGGGTCATACGGCGCGGAAAGACTACTTTTCTCAATGTTGTGTTAGGTAAAACATCGGGATATAAGAAGGATGGGCTAGTCCTTATAAATGGAAAATACGGATTGATGCGGATCATACAAGAAGATCATTGGTTTTGTGCCACAAGATGATATCATCCATGGGAACTGACGATCGAGGAAAATCGTGGTTTAGTGCATGTTGCAGGTATTAGATACATCTCAAAGCATGATTACTGTTGTGCATGGTTATTATTCTTCATGACTACTCTATGCAAATAATGAAAACAATGTCCATTTGTTTAGATACAATACAGTATGATTACTGAATATGGTTATTATGCTTTGTATGAGGAGCTTGATGCAAAGGACATGGAGCAGACTAGAGACGTTTACAGAGTGTCTGAAATGGATTCCACACAAGAAATTCACTTTTGCCAAGTTATGGCTCATAGCAGCCCAGTTTGAGATAAGGCAGAAGAATCTAAAGGCTACACGACAGATTCTTGGAAATCCAATTGGGATGGCTCCAAAGGGCAAGATATTTAAGAAGTACATTGAAATCGAGCTGTATCTGGGCAATTTTGACTGTTGTAGGACTCTCTATGAGAAGTATATTGAATGGTCGCCACAAAACCGTTATGCTGGAGGAAGTATCTGCGAAATTAGAAAAGAACCTTAGCGAGACGGATCGTGCTCTATCAATATATGAGCTTGCTATTGCTCACCAACCCTTCATCGCCAGAGGTTCTATGGAAGGTATGTTGTTCTTGATGTTATCCTCTTAGCTTATCCACATTTTATGGTTTGTGGAGTGAAACTGATGGATATGTTCTTCTTATTCCAGAAATAAATGTAAATGATGCTTCAATGAACAATCTATTAGCCTTATTTGAGTTCCTATAATCTACAGGTTTCATTTATAGTGAACTAGCAAATTGGGCACAGTTCGCCTTTAAGAGACACCATTCATTTGATAGAAATCTATTGATATAGCTATCTAAGATTTGCTTAATTTGGTGGTGGTTCTACCTTTCTTTATGGCCGTTTGTTTGTGAGGTTTTTGTTTGGCCTACGAAGCTTTTTTTACTGCGCTCTTCATTGTCATTTTGGGTGTATTTACATTAGCTACATGCTCTTCTCATAAAAGCAGACTACAAGTATTGTAGTATATGGAATTTGGGTTGATCATTGCCCAACATCACTTAAGTCCATGTTCATTTCGATCAACACATTTTTTTGGGAGGATTCTATTTCTTTCGGGCTTATGTGCACGAGAAACCAATTTGATGTAGCTTAGTGTTCATGCAAGTGATATTGTAAATTTTTTGTTGGGAGGAAAACTAATAGCTCAACTCTGCGGCGCTCATCAGTTTTTTTTTCGAAGCTAGAGGATGCAATCCATGATTCTTGGCCGACTTATCGATCTACTCATATCTCTAACAAAGTCATTTTTAGTGTACATACGATCTGCGCATATCTTCAACAAGGGCATTGCTAAGTTTGATTAGGAGCGTATGGGTTCGAGGTAAATTCGTGCGAAGTTGTGGAAATTTAACGAGGGCTAAATGCCTTTTGAACTAATTATGTGGTCTAGGAACCAGATTTAGTGCTTTGTAATATTGACTACTGCAGACAATATTTGCGAGAATGAAGGTGTATTCTTTGTTAGTGCAAGTGACAACACATTCCCGCTCCTATTGAGAAGTGAATTATCGGTTCGTGCTTTATTTTACATCATTTGCCATTTTAATATCGATTCTTACGTAATGAAACTCATTTTCTTTTCATTTGCACCTTACAGGTGTTGGACAGTGGGCTCCTACATAAGCAAGCCTCCATTATTATAAATTACTACTTTTATTCTAATGCTTGCATGCCAGAAGAATCGATTAGTCTTATGGAAAGAGAGGAAAGTATATGTGTGACAGCTCTACATCAAATTCTGATCTCTGCTCCATGGGTACCATCATGTTTCCTTGGTCATCCTTTATGATTTGATTTATAGAACAGTTTGAAACTGGTTGTTTGAGCATGGCATTTAGCTTCTTTACCTATAACATTCTGCCCCGATAAGTGAGTTTGCAATTTCTTGCGTTTGTATATGCAGAAAACTTACTGCATGAAGGGGAATGCTTGATGCAAAAAATGCTTTGCTTTCTACTCTAGATGGGCGTTCTCTGTTGTGAATTTTATTTTTCAACTCTTATATCACCCCCTTTTGTAATTCGAGGCTTTTAAGTGTCTGAACTCTCTCATGCCTTGTGCTTATTTGGCTGGTGGAGTGGCAGCTCAACAATGTCTATTTCTAACATTGCAATTGTCAATCATCTAAATAATATATGCGATTTGTGTAATTTAGAAATAATTATGTGTATCTCGTTTGCTTAACTTATTCATCCTCTGTGGCTTCTCTTGCTCCTACATAAAAAAGTGTTTGTTAAAAAAGTTATATAGACGATGCCACTGCTAGCAATATGTTTTGAGATTTGCAAACTTGGAACCTAGAAGTGTTTGCTTAATATGTTTTGGTGTGTAAGTGTAAGATATGATGTATGGTTGTGCAGGAATGCCTAACTTTTAGTTGCTCAAATGCATGCTTGTTCGATTATGCATCCTACAATTTTCTGTTATGCTACATCTTCAATGATGTATAAGTTGATAGATCAAATAGCATTTTTTTAGGGCTATATGAATTCATGTATTCTCTGTGATTATTTTTTAAGAATGATTAGGCTCATCTATGTCACTAGTTGTTTTCTTTCTTTCATTCTTCTTGATATGTGATGTCCTCTCATGTATTGAGTGACAGGTGTTTATTCAAGGATAAATAATAATTCCCACGCTTCTCATCTATGATATCAACATGTTGTACGTAGTCTCTTTGATGACCCGATCTGCTTTTTTTTTTGGTATGCGTTCTGCATATAATGGTTGGCTGAAATTTATGCTCTTATGTGCCGCCTTTAGGTCAATACCTTCGTAGTAAGAAATGGGACACAAGGGTTGCAGCAGCCCACACGATTGGTGCCATATCAGAGAATGTCAAACACACATCATTGCAAGACTTGTTTGCATCTGTGGAAGTAGAAAAACATGCTTCTGGGTTGTCTGATGGAACTAGTGATGTTGGGTCAGGATTGCAACTTGCTGATACTACTCCAACGTCTGAGCTTGCTTTTGGAAGGTTTTGCTGGAATGTATTTCTTGACTTCCCAATAGACACATGTATATTTTCTTCTCTTAGTTATTAGTCTTATTTCTTTCTGCCTTCATCTACTCGTTGCTGTTCTATTACTTTTTTTAGGAGGTTGTTCTATTACTTTTAAAGTATACTATATTCATGTCACAGGAAATATTCTACTCAGCTCATGTCCACATTTCTTTTCTATTTCAGTGTAATGAATTTGTTAGCCAAACGAGAGTAGAACATAACCTTGAAATGAGGAAATATAGCCTTCACAATCTTGAGATATGAGTAACTACATGAAGTTATTTGTATTATGCTCTGATTACTCGTATATTTCTTTGAGAAAAGTGTGCGGTCGCGCGTGAGAATCATTTAGGGAATGATCACGACTAGGATCCATACAGCTGATGACTTACAAGTCACTGCCAAAGAGTAACATAGATCCTTGTAAAGGATATCGGAGAGTAGATTGTCTTTTCCGACCAGTGTAAATAACAACGGTAGACGACTAGAGTATAAGTACAGATATATAAACAATATCACTCGTCAAAATAAATAAAGGAATGACTAATCTTTATTTAACTGAAAGGAATTGAAAGAATGTATGAAATAATTTAAACAAGGAAAAAGTCTGGTTTACTCCCTCGAACTATCAGAAAAGTCTGCTTTACCCCATGAACTACAAAACCGGTTATTTAACCGCCTGAATTTGCGAAATCCAGTCAAATAACACCCCGTAGCGGTTTGGAGCGATGGTTTTACTGACGTGGCCGGATTTATCCATGTCAGCGTCTATTTGTCACCCCTTTATAGCCCGTGCGCTCACCACGGAGAACTCCACACTCCAGCTCATCCTCAGCACAGGCGGCTCCAACTGGCCGGCAGTGGTGTCGACCTCGTTGGGGAAGTTGAGGATGCCTTGAGCCACGGAGGAGGAAGGTGGCGCGGTCGTAGACGCGGGCGGCCTCGACGGCGGTGTCGTATGTGCCCTCATCACCTTCCGTGCCCGCGCCGACCTCGCGGCCGACGCCTTATTGCTCCTCGCACGCATGCTACGCGCCGCCGTCTCTCCTGCTGCGTTCACCTTGCGCAAACCCTTTCTTCGTCTTCCGTTAGCCCTCGCTGCGCTACACAACCGCACTGCACATCCTCAAGAACGGGCTGCTCCACGGTGACTGTGATGCAGAACAACATTCTTTGGGGTTCTTCGCGCAAAACAGACGGTTCGATGATGTGCTCAACGTGTTCTAGAAATGCACGCACGGGCGTCGTCACTGAACTGCCTCGTCTCTTGGTTTGTGCAATATGGCGTGTCCACGATGCCATGTTACGGTTCGAGAACTTCGTAAGAAGCGGTGATGGCTTCTCCGTGGCTCTCTTGTTGTAGTATTACTGCGTTTGGATCACCGGAGCAAGCTCAAGGGCTTGTGAAGAAAATTGCAATGGATTCCTTCTCGTGATTTGCAAATTCATTCTTGAATTCATCTTGTACTTTATGTGCTATGTGTGTGTGGCGAAAAATTTGTTTGATGAGTTGATGTTGAGATGTGGTTTCTTGGAATACAATGATAATTTGCTTTTGCTAGGAGCAACTCACCAGAAGAGCTTTTGAGCTTTTCTTGAGCATGCAGTGGCGCGCCAGGCCCGAGGCCACGCCATTGGGAGGAGGCCGGCATGAATCGGTAGCGAGACCAAAGGCGGCGGTGGCGGTGCTAGGAGTTAAATTGGCCGAGGAGGGAGGAGAAGGCCAGCGTGTCTTGCGTCTGCCGATCTGAGGCTGTTTTGTGCTCTGCTGGCCAAGGAGAACCACCCGCGCCATGGTACGTCGACCTGATGGCACGATCACGCAGTCCTTGGCGAAAGCGAGGCGCTTGAGCAAAAGCAGAGCACATCTTGGCGCATGATTGAGCAACTCTTGGACGGAGGTGGGCCGACGGTGGTGGTGGCAGCAGCCAAAGGAGTGGCAAGCAAGTGTACACAGTGGCGCCATGTTGGTCTGTGGCGGAGCACACGACGGGCGCGCTAGTGAGCGAGAGCCACATATGGACAAAAAGAAATGAGGAGAAGAAAAAGAACAAAAGAAAAGAAAAAGGGGAGAGGTGGACTGAAGAGAGATGATGAAGTGGATGTACATGTGGCCATATATGTGCCACATCAGCAAAACCGCCACTTGAAACCGGCCTGGGGGGGGCTAAATGACTGGATTTGGCATGTTTTGGGGGTTAAATAACCGGTTTTGTAGTTCAGGGGGGAAATCAGACTTTTCTGATAGTTGGAGGGAGTAAACTGGACTTTTTCCTTTAAACAAAGAACTTACACAATTGATCAATGTTCCAAGAATTAGACAAAACTTGCCCATCAGACATGGCTAGTCATACAGAACCTGGTCGGGTGACTTCGACCACAGTGTAAGAACCTTTCCACTTAGGAGAAAGTTTGTTGTGATTTGCTTGGTTTTGAATTTTTCTCGAGAACGGATCACCTCTGACGATCTTTGCGAGGTTGCACCTTACGACTATGGTAACTTCGCATGGCTTGTTGGTAGACCGCTGATCATATCAAAGCTTGGTTTCATCGTTTTTCAAGGAAATTGATGTCATCAAGTTGTCGTTCGTTCTGATCGTTTCGTTGAAACAATCAGTTCGAGCAGAGCCAAGTTTTAGTTCTGGAGGAAGCATGGCTTCAGCACCATAAACTAAAAAGAAAGATGTTTCATCGGTCGCACGACTGGTTGTGGTTCGAATGGCCCATAATACAGAAGAGAGTTCTTGAGCCCAAGCTCCTGACCGCTTGATTAACTGGTCGAATACTCGGCATTTGATCCCTTGCATAATGATACCATTGGCTCACTCAATTGCTTTGTTGGTCTGCGAATGAGCAACAGAAGCAAAATGTACCTTGATGCCAAGTTCTTCGCAGAATTCTTGGAATTAACCGCTTGAGAACTGGGCACCGTTGTCTGTGATTATACGACTAGGTACACCAAATCGTGTGATCACTTTTTTTGTGAGAAACCTCTTAGCGGCCGCAGTTGTTGTTTTAACAATAGGCTCGGCTTCGATCCATTTTGTAAATGTGTTGATCATGATGAAAAGGAATTCGAAGCCCTCGGGTGCTCTTGGGAAATGTCCCAGAATGTCCAGTACCTAGGTTGCAAAAGGCCAAGAAAGATGAATTGTTTGCAAAGCTTATGCCGGCTGATGTACTTGTTGGCTATGAAACTGACATTGTACGCACTTCGTCACGAGCTCTTTTGCATCATGAAGGGTAGTTGGCCAATAGTATCCTCGTCTAAAGGCTTTACCGACCAGTGTTCTGTAGGAATGATGTGCTCCATAGACTCCTTTATGAATGTCGGTTAGCAATTTAATGTCTTCCGCTTGAGATATGCATCTCATCAACACTTCGTGAGATCCTCGTTTATACAAGGTACTTTCGATCGGAGTGTATGATTTAGCTTTTCATGCTATATGATCAGCCTCTACATCATCTTCCGGAATTATGCATGTTGAAGATAATTGTATATCGATGTCATCCAATTTCTACCTTGATCGTGACAGCACCAACCGTCAACGACCTGTGGAGCATCCATGTTCTCATGATCGGTTTGTACGACCTGTAAGGAAGAATGTATGTTCTCAGAAAGCTCTACCATCGAGGGCGAATCGAGTTGCTCGAGAAAAACTCCAAACGGGACGGTTGACCTCGTGGAGGCCATCCGTGCCAACTAGTCTGCCAGAAAGTTTTCCTTTCTAGGAATATGTTGGATCTGGAAACTAAAGAAGTGCTTTTCGAGTTTTTGTACTTCCGCCAAATAAGATGACATCTTGGTACTCGAGCATTGATACTCTTTCCCTACTTGATTTGCTACTAATTGAGAATCACCTTTCACTAATGTCGAGAATCCGGCGAATGAGTTTGCTTGGAGTCTGCCGATAAACCTTCATATTCGCCACATTGTTTGTAGCAGAAAAATTTAACTGGATGGCGTGCTTGATGTGTTCGCCATGAGGATATCAAGACAACTCAGCCCAGAGCCTTTGAGCATCAAGGAACTGTCAAAGTACATTATCTAGTCGTCGTGGTGTTCAAACTCGGGCCCTTAGGTGGGTTCAGGGTTTGTCCATTCGGCAATGGATTCTGCTATTGCTTGGGACTTGATTGCTGTTCGTGAGATGAAATGGAGGTTAAACGCCCCTAGCTCAACCGCCTATTTTGCTATTCGTCCTAATGATTCCTTGTTTCCAAGGACTTGACCGAGGTGATATCCGGTTGGTACGACCACTTTATGGGCCTGAAAGTAATGTCTTAGTTTCCTTTAAGCCATAAGGAGGCCATAGAGCAACTTTTGTACCTGTGGGTATCTTTCCTTTGGTCCATGTAAGACTTTGCTTACGTAATACACTGGTCGTTGGACGTTGTCACGCTCTACGACCAGTACACCGCTAACTGTCTGTGATGTTGCAGCCACGTAAATTAGCAATGTTTCTCCCGATCTTGGAGAAACTAAGACCGGGGGACTCGTAAGGTACTTCTTAAGGTTTTTGAAGGCATCGTTTTGCTCTTTAGTCCACTCGAAACTTCCATGTTTCCGGAGAAGTTTAAAGAAAGGCAATCCTTTTTCCCTAACTGCGTCTTTGTGAAACGACTTAACGCCGCCATCTGACGATTAGTTTCTGGACTTCTTTCTTCATGGTCGGAGGACGCATCTGGTCGATGGCTGATATTTTTATTAGGTTTGCTTCGATACCTCTAGCCGAAACTAGGAAACCGAGAAGTTTTCCAGCGGAAACTCCAAACACACACTTTTTTGGATTCAACTTGAGGTTATGCCTTCTCAAGTTGTTGAAAGTCTCTTGTAGGTCGGGGATATGATCGCCAGCGTTGATGCTCTTTACGACCAGATCACCAACATAGGCTTATAAATTTCAACCTATCTGAGGACTAAAGGTTTTATGCATCAACCTTTGAAAAGACGCACCAGCATTTTTGAGACCAAATGACATCTTAACATAATAGTAAGTGCCGTATGGGGTGATGAGGAAAGTTTTCTCTTCATCCTCTTTACTCATATTAATCTGGTGGTACCCTGAATATGCATATAAAAAACTTAATAACTCACACCCGGAAGTTGAGTCTACAAGTTGGTCAATGCATGGAAGGGGAAAATCATCCTTCGAACAAACTTTATTAAGATCGGTAAAGTCGATACACATTCGCCATTTCCTATTATTTTTCCTAACTATTACAGGATTGGCGAGCCACTGAGGGTGGTCGACTTCACGAATAAATCTAGCCTTGAGGAGCTTGTCAATCTTCGACTGGATTGCCTTATTCCGATCAGGTGCAAAACGCCGCAGTTTCTACTTGATCGGTTTCTTGTCAGGCTGGAGAGTTAGCTCAGGCTCAATCACCTCCGGGGACTCGGGCATGTCGGGCGCTTGCGGATTTAATCGTCTGATTTGCTCAGAGGAAGGAGACGAACGACTATTTGGGGTCGAGTCTTGCCCCGACCAGTATCTTTCGGGTAGACGAGTCAGTGTTTCCTGACCCAGGTGGCAGCTTGGTGCTGTCCGGAGAAGCGCCCTTGTCGAGTAGTACCTCCTTTGTCTGGTCGGAAGGCTTTGGTGTCATCTTTGGCCTTGAGTGCTTGACTTGCACGGTAGATGGATTAGCCTTTTCGGTCGGAAGTTCATCGACTAGTTCTAAGGATTTCCGATCACATGCGTTAGCCATTTTCTGATCTCCTCGAACCGTGATGACTCCCTTTGGCCCTGGCATTTTCAAACTCTGATAACCGTAGTACGTGGCTATCAAGAATTTTGCTAAAGCCGAACGACCAAGGATTCCATTGTATGCGGATTTGAAATCCACTACATCAAACGGAATCTTTTCTGTTTGGAAGTTGTCGGGTCTTCCAAACGTAACCGGTAGGGAAAGCTGTCCTATGGTTTGGTAGTAGAATCAGGAACTATACCATGGAAGGCATATTTTACATATTTCACCTTTGGCCTGGGAACTTACATTTCTTCTAAAGCTCCCACAAATAAAATATTTAAAGAACTACCTCCATCTATTAGGACTCGATTAACCTTACAGTTATTAATAGTAGGTTCAACGACAATAGGGAACCTACCTGGTCAAGTCGAAGGGATGGGGTAGTCTTCTTTACCGAAGGAGATTACAGTGTCCGACCACCTTGATGGCTTGATGATGGTCGGAGGCTCGACAAGGTTGACTTCCCGCTCTATGGCCTTGAGATGACACCTTGATTCGTATGAAGAAGGCCCACCAAAGATCATGTTGATCGTATGGTGAGGCTCCTGGTACTCCACTTCTTTGTCGCTATCTTTGTCCTTCTTGGAAATCGTTTCACCGAATTCTTGTATTACAGGGAGTGGACCTTTACCTACATAGTAATCTTCCAGCTTCTTTTGCCAGACTCGACAGGTGCGCAAGTCATGCCCTGCCTGCTGGTGAAGTGGACACAACTTCTTGTTTTTCTTGTATCTTCCGGTCAGAGCTTTTGTTTTGCCTCGACCAATATAGTCTTTCTTACCCTTTGTAAACTTTTCAGGAATCGCAAGGACTTCCTTATCGTCGGGTCTGTGGTTTTTCTTTTTCTTGAGAGCCTTCTTATTTTTCTTCTCTGGTTTATCCAAGATGGTTGGGGGATTTTATCCTTCCGATCGATGGCCTCACACCATTCAACCGCTTCACTAGCAGCTTCGTATTTATCGGCCATGTCGAAAAGTTTGACGGTTGTCTTTGGAGGGTGCATGGTTATGTCCTCCGTAAACCATCAATTCCTTAGACCTGCTTTGCAAGCTTGGATGACAGAAGATTCTGCGACCTCTGGTATTGAATTATGAACCTGGCTAAATCTTTTGATGTACTGATAGAGAGTCTCATTGGATCCTTGCCGGATTCGGTGAAGATCATACTCCTTCCCAAGGCGGTTGTATGTATCTTGGAAATTCGCAATCAGAAGGTCGCAAAGTTGCTCCCAAGTGTAGATCGATCCGATCGGTAGGTTAAGCAACCATGACCGGGCAGACCCTTCGAGTACTATGGGTAGATAATTTGCCATTACATTCTCATCACCACTAGCAACTCTGATGGTCGGAACCTGTTTGGACATCGTACAGCTTGGAGCCTTGCAGAAAAGGCTCGACAACCTGTAATCGATTCATGGCGTCTTCTTTGGAAAGGTGCCGATTATGTCGGTCGAGACCGGTTTACGAGGTTGGATTCTTTGGATCTCCGATTTCGATTCGATTAAATAGCGTTAATGTGGCGCCTCCGACCTTTGCTTGGTTTAGTTGATGACGAAGATCATTAGGGCCAAGCGATCGCTCCTCTCGACGAGGTGATGGAGTGGCTGCTTGAAATAGCCTTCTCCCCTCGTGACTCCTTGGTCGGAATCGTCGAGGAGGCCTTGGTATCGTTTGTTCCCCAATATGACCATGCTGCCCTCTACTGACGGAGGAACATTGGGATGAAGTCATGGTTTGACTTCCTAAATTCCTTTGTTCCCGGTATGCTTCCGTTTGTTGCATGGTCTGCTGAAGAATCCCTGCTAGAGCAAGGTTAGAATTATTCAATATATCCTGAACATGTTGCAGGTTTTGTACTGTTACCAAAGGTGTCAGAGGATTAGGTGTTCGAAGATCTGAGCCTTCCCCCGACCTTCTGGTTTGTTCCATTCGATCAGCTATTCTTGGTGGGGCAGAGCCAGGTGAGTTAACTGATGGACGTCTATTAGTTCTATTACCTCCGGCATTTGGTGCTTGAGGGCCTGTATCATTTCTACCAGCACGTGCTGGTGCGGAAGAGTGTGTAGGACCGTGCAAGGCATTTTGATTTGTATCTCCGATCGCATTGACCTCGTGCCTCCAGCAGCGATCTTCCGACGAGCTTTCCAATGCTTCTGCTAGGAGTTTCCACGATGGAGAGCGGTCGGAGATGAGCAAATCCTGAGGTCTTCGTGGTGGGCTCAACCTGATCCGGCGGATTGCCGATCGTATGCTGAGTCTTATCATCCCTACTTAGCTCACGACCAGTGGGGGTTTCATCGACACCGTTACCAGATGTCGGTTGGCTCTTGGAATTGCCAGAAGCCATAGGTGAGTACCTTTCAGCCATGATTTCATCGAGAGTATAGTGATTCTCGAGTTGTGGTGCTGAACTTTTGTCACCTTTTTTGCCGGTCAAAAGGACCGGGCTTGGAGAGGTCTTTGGACATTCCGAACTGGTTGGAATGGCTGGTTCTTCTGAAAGTGCCACTTGTCATAGTAGTGTATTCTCATCTATCCGGTCGATTTCGGTAATGTTGGCGACATGAGAACTGGTGGAGGAAGAGGATGATGACATTCTGTTTTCTTGCATGGCGCGGATACATCTCTCCATGTCGAGGTTGGAGTAGTTCGCCAAGTCGAACCAGTTCTCCTCGTCCCAAACTCCTGTCATAGCCGCATGTGCGATTATGAGGAATGGGCGAGGATTTGATGAACAAAGAATTTCTTGAGGAAACTTGCATCTTCTTCCCCATGGACGGCGCCAGCTGTCGACGATCGAGCCACCGATCTTACGAAAATATAGAGGAAAATGACACAGATCTCCTAGGAGAGAACGGGGCTGCTCTTTATAGATATGAACTGGATGTTTACTGGGGGTGTCTACGACCCAGTTGGGGACTAATCCTAATTACACTGAGTATGATCTTTGCTATGCTATTCAATCAGACTTAAAGCATGAGTCTAAGGCTGATTGCTTTGCTCTAATCAGATGCAGGACGATCCGATCTCTGATGTTTGTCCTCACCCCATCCTTATATAGTTTTCGAAGGGTGACAGTTGCTCTTAGAGAAGGTATCCTTTGCGAAGCATTGCGACTGGTCGGAGCGAGACGACAGTTGATAAAGTATCAACTGCTCTGCGGTTAAGTGACTGTGAGACACACAACCGCACGGTGATTGTTGTCAGTGTCTTAGGATTATATAATGTCGCATGGTATGGAATATACAGCATGTGTTCCATTCATCACACGGTAAAGAATATACTTGGAATTAGATCCAGATAGCAGTTCATATCTTTTCCGAGCAGCTACTTGGTCAGAGACTAGGCACATGATTTTGTCCGACCAGGGTACCCATTATGTAACCTCTGGAATCCTCACGACCAGTAGGTCGTTAGCCTTAGGGGTTACGACTATGAATACGTATGATCTTTTATTATGTATTAAAGTAATACATAGAGGTTTTAATCCTCGTCACAGAGCCAATCAAAGCCTGTCTCTGCGAAGTAAGATGTCTCTCCAACTCCATTCCCTTGGCCTGCTTGATCACAGAGTTGAAGTCACGCAGACCAGTCGCCCCCAGAACATGGCGATACTCCTGGTTGAGACCCCTACGGAACCTCTTGGCCTTCTCTCTGTCATCACCAGCCACTGCTGGTACAAAGCATACCAGATTGTTGAACCCAGAATTGGCCTAAATCAAGCTCAAGGAAGAGAACAACTTTTCTAAAGAAACTCATGCTCAACACATAACTATGGTACTGGGGGTAACTACTTCCCTATTCCCATACCACAAACGGTGGTGTAGCCTAGCAAAGCCCAGGGTCACAACCACGACCTCAACCTCTCAACATCCACTATCAACACACATAACCAATATAATCAATTATGAGTATACAAGATCATCTCATAACAATCATAGAATAAATTCATAGGTATAGAAGATCATACCATATCATAGATGAACAATGCAACATAACGGAAACAGAAATGCATTGCTTGACCCATCCCATCCTACTGTGCACCAGTGTGTCAGGTTTTAGGTTAATTAACCAATAACAAATTTTAGCAAATCAAGTTACCTAAGCTATTAACCAATTTACCACGGACCTAAAGCCCGCTCTGATACCAATTGTAACACCTTGGCTATGCGAAAGCCAAAATGTTACCTAAACCTCCAACACAAATAACAATACTATTTATGTCCAACACTTTTACAACTACTAGCATTTAAACTTCAACACACAAGAGAAATACTATCATAATTGATCTAAATTTCAGCAACATAACAAAATTCTAAATGTCCGATCATAATAATTCATTAAGGAGAAATACTATCAAGAATAAATCTAATGAATATAAATCATTAACTAGATCAACCAAAACATAACGATGAACCATGACAATCATCAGAACACCATTTATTACAATCCAAAACTCTCAATTGAAAGATAATAGTAGGTTTATTAACTAATATATGAAATGAGTGAGTGTATCCATATGACTACTCCCTCCCAAAGCATGCCGTCTTCAGAGTTTACCTAAAACAAACAAACTAGCAAGGGTGAGTCCACGACTCAGCAAATACAATTGAATAACACAGAAAGTAATGGATCAAAAACATATCATCCACAATATACGAATACATAAGTCGAAAAACAAGAATCTTATGAAAGTATGAAAATGCATGCTCTTCTCTTCTGCATATACCAGTATAGCCAGTGAACACCCGTCAGTGTTCACTCAAGCCAGCATTATCCAAAATGCGGGGATCCAATGCCCATATGAAGAATATTTCAAATGTGGATCCAATTTGCCCATATTAGAATGATGGATCTTATTTGTCCATATTGGAATGATGGGACTTCATTACCCATTCCCGTGGGTCAAACATGAACGAATGAATACATTGTAATGATAAACATACTCTCAAAGAAGCATGGAATAACCACCATGAAATGAAACAATTAATACTGGAATTATTCACAATTCATAGCATTTAGCCATTGCATAAGCAACAATCACTTTGAACAAATAAACAGTCAAGAAAATTCCAATTATACTTGCCTTTCGCGTTGCGACGCGTTAGGAGGCAAGGAAGATGCCACTAATCTCGAAGCCTCTCCTCCTGCACAATTAAGTTACTCAAAATAAGAACGACATGGTAACATGACGCTACTCGCAACGCTCTACAACGCCTTCCCAAAACCCAAGATTTAAATATTTGATCTACTCAAATCAGACGACAAACTATCAGGAAACTACAATGGATAGTAGCCTTATAAATTACATAACTTTTTCTCTGTAAATCATAAAAATAGATTATCAGATTCTTTAGAAATATAAAAAAATTATCTACAATAACCTAGTTGGCGAGATCCTCTAATTCTGCCAACATCTGAGTCTAATAGTCAGTTGAAAAATCTAAAGTTATAATCTGACATACAGAATAAACAACAGTACAAGAAAATTCATATCTTTTAAATGGCTACATAAAAATTCATGATCTTTAACAATCTGGAAATATTAAGAAATTTTCTACGAAAGTCGTGTTGGGAGACCTCCCTGAATCAGCTATTAACACATCCTTATTTAACAAACAAAACGACTACTATAATTTGTTAGGAATTCTAGACAGCAGTAAAGAAACTAACGTATCTCCCAAACCACAACTCCGAATTAGGTGATCTCAGAACCTATAGAAAGCTGAAGATAATACCCACAAATATCTAGCAGACCCTAACCGTCTTTAATTACACGAAAACGAACGAGCAAACCGGGTATAGATTAGTGATCCTAATCACAACAGTTCAACAATTCTCTAATCGATGGCAATTATGAATCTAACTTGATCCAAATAGTGGGGAGACGGTCGTTACCTATGAAGACACTAATGAAACTCGCTGGAGATCCCCTACGAAGAGCTCCTTCTTCCCCGCCCGCTTCCTTTCACCTTGGCGGGCACACCCACGGCTTCTCCCTTCTTCCTTAGCCTTTGACAACAGCGAGGAGACTTCACCAATGGAGATGGGAGGTGCTGGAGGTTGCTGGACGAGAGGGGAGGTGGCGGCCTTGAGGGGATTTGGGGGTGGCGGCACAAGGGAGAGGAGGAGGGAGGCGCATAGGAGGGGAGAGGGGGTGGCCAGCTAGGGTTTAGGAGGTGGGGAGGCGCCCCCCCTTTTGGCCGGCCAAACTTGGGCCTCCTGGGCCAAGGCCCGAGGCCCAGGTTGGCATACATTCACGAAAAACCCCTTTTGATGCTCTTATTCTCTCTTTTGCATGCTTTCTTCCTTAGAAAATGTAGAAAATAATCAGAGTATTACACTGGTGTGCGTCCTCCTCGCTACCATCCAAGCCTGAATCAGCGTCCTCATCGGACTCCAACTCGAGAGGTTGGTCCGGTAGATACTCCACCACAGTCCCGCCCCCTTATTTTGCACAAAATTATGTGCAAGCCTTCTCTCGTTGGCTTCCTCCAATACAACATATTTCGTGCTATCGTCTACAAGCTCCGCTTGCGGTTGCCCGCTTCCTGAGGCACCAGCATCATCAAGGTTTCCAAGCGGCCTGCGTACAAAATTCACGTACACCACCGGCTTCCCGTATATCGCCACCTTGGGTTGGGAAGCAATTTGCATGTATTAGCCCTATGCTACGCTTTCGTTCACCTTGACTAGCTCCCATACGCTTTGCCCTCCCTTACTCATATAGGTGATTGCCTCGATGACAAGTTTATTCGTCATTGGCTCTGTGTCGAACTCCCTCCGGATGCAGCTCCTAAGCTCGTGAATATTCATCGCATCGAGCCCCCCGCCCGGACCACCTTGTACTGGCATCTCGACAAGTCCAACCCACCCGGGTCCGGCTCGTACGAGAACGTCGCCATAAAACACTACCAAGTCTTGCATGTTTGAAATTTCCTAAAGCCACAACAACCTGATTTACAGTATGCAATATAACAAACATGGCATGTAATTAGCACTAATTAATTAACTGTATACGACTATCTACATGGGATTATTTCTTGAATTACCACTAATTAAATAGGACTAAACTAAAAAGTACTAACTAATTACGAGTAATTTATTTGCCACTAATTACCCATGACACGAGATAATTATAACATATTACATACAAGTAAGCAATTAAATGCGAGTAATTGAATACGAATAATGAATTATTTAGCAATAATTTGATTACTTATCAATAAATTACTTACAAGTAATTCATTTCATCTGAGTAATTCACATTGAATTAATTATGATTAAGTAGTTACCACTAATTAACTACGCATCATTAATTATTCGTAATTATTTACGTTTATTTAATTACCACTTGATGAGGATATAATAATCCTCATTTAATTATTTGTTTGTAATTCATGTTATGGATAATAATGACGTCATATGGTTCTTGAGTATACCCCTTAATATTTATAAGGGAGAAGCTGGAGGTCGTAAGTTCTTCTACGACCACCCTATAGTTGTAAGTTCTTCTACAACTATCCCATAGTCGTAAGCCTTTCTACGACTATGCCATGATCGTAAGCTCTCCTACGATCAGTCTGTGGTCGTAAGCTCTTCTACAACCACCACCTGGTAGTAAGCTCTTCTACGACCAGTCTCTAGTCGATGGGGCTTACAGACATGTGGGCCTAATCGACTAGGGAATCTTCCGCACCATATATAAAGATATGGGTAGTAAACTACACTGTTATTCTCTAGAATAATGGCACGATTTAACTCCCTATCATGGTGATAACTGCCTCGTGACGTGAGAACGTTACCACTCTTACAATAATCTCCAGTAACGGCTCCATTATCTGAAGCATTAAGGCGCCCTTTATACTGGAGGAACAGCAGCACGCTCCAAGTACTGTATAAAAAGGCAGAATCATTAGAAGGAGAGGAGAGAGGAATCAGAAGCACAAGACGTCTGATTTGAGTCTTTCTCTTGATCTTGTAATCCAGCATACTCAATACATACACATAGGAGTAGGGTTGTTATTCTCCCTAGGAGAAGGCCCGAACTTGTTTAAAAATCCCCGTGTCACCTCTCTCTACGTGATTTGAGCCTTGGAGACCTCCCGAATCAAATAATCTTTATGTAAGTTCGGTTCTAAAACACCAACACCACTAATTAACTACGAGCCATCAATTACCAAAAAATTAATTATGGTCACGTAAATTCGACCACTTAATTTGCACTAATGTAATTGGCACTAATAAATTACCCAAAATTTAATTATGATATATTAATTACGACTAATTAATTAATTAATACTTCATTTCCACTAATTAATTATGACTAATTAACTACGAGTATTTAATGACAAATGCTTAATTACCACTTATAAACTACGGGTAAATTACCACTAACTAACTACGACTAATAAATTACCGCTAATTAGCTACGATTGAAATAATTACAACTACAGCATAGGAAACAATTTTACATTGCCTTGATGTTGATCTCACGGTGCTTATACGGTCGTAACCACTGCTCTAAATACTATTTACTTTATAGTGTAATCCAAACAAAGTTTTAGTTCAATTCTCTTTGTTCTCAGCGATGAGCGCGAGAACGAGAATGAATTAAAAAATGAGAGCGAGAGCGAGCGCGACATCGGTTTTTATAGGTGTACGAAGGCGTTTCGCTCAGACGGGGCAACGTGATTAGCCATGCATGTAGACGGAGGCAACGACGTGATGGATGGGATGGGGGAAAAGATGACGGGAGAGAGGATGCTTTCGGTGGAACGCGTCCACATGCATATGCCCTAGTCGTAGGACGGTGCATTGTCGCAGGTGAAAATGTGTTGAAATCTCGTGCCGAAAGAAACCAGAAGGGAGGGGGAGGAAAAAGACAAGATGTGCGTAGGGCTGGGGGCACGGACCGGGCGCGAGACGCCCGAAAATGTAGCCACGTGGCGTGGCATAGGAGGTCCGGGTCACCATGCAACGGCGTAGGAGTTCCGAGCCAGGGGGCATGGACGAGGTGTGGTGTGGCGCAAGCAGCGCCGTTCGGGCTAGGGTGCCACGTATGACGGTTGTCCGAACCAAGGAGCCACAGGCAAGGTGGCGACCCGGCGTGGGACACGCGGTAGGGGGCGACGTGGTGGGCGGAGAGCCGTCCGAGACACCAGGGAACGGCAGAGGTGAGTACCATGCGCGGGAGGAACGGTGTAGGACACACATCGCACACCAGCACAACCGTAGTGCCAAAAATGACATTACACTACGCGAACGACAATTTTTGCTAAAAGAAGTGCCAATAGTGCCATAAAGGGCAAAAAGACCGCTCGTTCGCCTCTCACGTGGCACAGCTTTTTTTTTTATGGATTTACAAATTTCGTTGAATGGTGTGGATCAAAGCAAGAATTGAGCGCGGGAGAACATCAAATGTTCACGGCTTCGCTGGGAACACAAAAACTGTTCCAAATTACTGAGGCAAATCAATTATTTTCTGGAGATATATTCTAAGCAAGCGTTACATAACTTTTAGAAGACATTTAGCACGCATTTTTTTGGGGCAAGTGAAGCATCTTTTGAACAAAAACAGGTGAACACCATCCATATGAATTCTGAACATGATTTGAAAGGTCCAAGCAAGGATCGAGAGATAAGATCTTATAGGATTTATTACGAGACCTCAACATTTTTAAATTCATATTAAACCCTTTCAATCTCATGACACATAGAAGAATAAATCAATCATGTCATTGTACGACCAAATATCATGATTTGAAAGGGGTCCAAACAAACATCTAAGGCATGTTTGGTTCATAGACTAAGGGTGCCACAGTTTGCCAATTTTTTTTTTATGTCCAACTTGCTAAAGTTGTGATCAAGAAAATTAGAGCCACAACTTAGCTTGCCTAAGAGAATCTCATCACAACTTATTATGTCTATGACGTGTGAGATCTAGTTGAAATTTTTTTGGCATGCCAAACTTGTGGTTAAGAACCAAACACTAGCCTAAGGTTGTCAAACTTGCCTAAGAGACTTGTAAATTGTGGCAACCTTTGTCTTCCAACCAAACAGGCCCTAAAGGTGAGAAGTTCTCGTATAATTTATTTGCAGAGCAAACCGCAGCGGTAGTCTTGACGAGGATCTAATAATCCTCAATTAATTAAATTATTTCTCTGTAATATTTACTATAGAAGATGATGTCTCTTATACAACCTTCAAGGGTACCCCTCAATATCAACAATGAGAAAAATTATAAACACCTAGTGGTCGTAAGCTATTTTACAACCACCCTATATGGTTGTAAGTCATCCTACAATCACCTCATAGTCGTAAGTTCTTATACGACTACCTATTTATCGTAAGTCCTACTACGATCATCTCCTAGTCGTAAGTTCTTCTATGACCACCTATTGATCGTAAATCCTACTACGATCACATCATGGTCACAAACTTTACTGCGACTAGATCATTTACGACCACCCTATAGTCGATAAGAACCACAAACATATAGGCCCAATCAACTAGGGACATTTGTCAGCTGTGTTTAATACACACAGTAGTTAATATGTGTCGTTATTCACTAAGATAACTGCACGTATTAAACCTTTGTCTCTGACATAAGTGCAAGGTGACATGGGGGGATATGCCTATGACAATAACCATCATGGAACGTGCGCATTGCATCAAACGTTAAGGTGCCTCTTGACATGGACAAATTGCCACCCCCTTTACGCGCTATATAAGGAGAAAAGTTAGTGGACAAAGGAGGAAGAGATTCGGAAAGAACAATGAGAGACAGAAGTCATCAAACCATAGTTTTAGTGACTTCCTCCCTGTTGTAAACACAATCAATACAGCAACACAGGTGTCGGCGATCGAGTCGCCGATCTTACGAAATAAATAGAGGAAAATAGCAAAGAATTATTGGGAGAGAATAAGATTGCTCTTTTATTGCAATGAACTAGATCCTTTACAAGGGGTGCCTCCGACTAGGCGGTGGACTAGTCCTAATTACACTGAGCACTATGCTATTGCTTTAGCAGCCTTTAGTTGCAGTTGTAGATCGGGTCTAGATCTTGTGGACTTGCTTCGATGTCCTGTCCTTCGATTATCTTCTCCTTTAAATAACTAACGAAAGGGTGACAGTTACTCCTAAAAGTAGCGCCTGTTGGAAGCGACACGTCTGGTCGGAGGATCAGTTACTGTTTAGTGAGACAGTAACTGATTGCCAATTATGTCAGTGGGAGACATAGCTGTGTTACGGTTATGGTTAGTGACTCAGGACTGTGAAGCCTCGGGTGGTTTGGAATAAATATGACATGTGCTTCATTCTTCACACGGTAAAGAATATACCTGGAATCGAATCCAAGTGCCAGTTCAAAGTTCCTATGAGCAGTCGTCTTGTCGGGTAATAGGTACATGATCTCTCCGACCAGGGTACCCATAATGTAACCTCTGGAATCCTTACGACCACGGGGTCATTAGTCTTAGGGGTTACGACCACGAAGGACGTACAATCTTTAATTAAATATCAAAGTAATATTTAGATATTTTAATCCTCGTCAACAGGAGTAAGGTTATTATTCTCTTAGGAGAAGGCCTAAACCTGTATTAACTTCACGTGTCCTTTTCTGTGTGGTTTTGCTTAGAAGAGCACTAACATTTATTTATAAGATCGATACTAAATCGAAAGTCTGTATTTTCTAACCGCATATTTTATACCGTTTTCTCTCTTTTATCTTTGGAATTCAACATTTCAAATCTAGAGCCTGCCTCAATCATGACATGGTGGCAAGTAGGAAAACTAACGCATCTATAAAAAAATATCTCTTCATTTTTATTACCACCCAACACTGGTCAATGACACTAGTATTTTAACACTGGTGCATGAGTGCGAGCAACTCCGGCCCACTAGCCGCTAGCTAGTTAAAGTGATTTTTACAGGCAATAGCATAACACATGCTTAAATTTTCTAGGCCAGTGCAGAACACTGACACTTTCTGTATCACGCAATTTCCAGAGCATGCCTGCACTAGTTATATTCCAAAGCAGTTGCTATGCTCACTATCGATATCTCATTTCAGTTATCCATTTTACCAACTGATAAGTGGTCCGGGGCACATAGGGCTGAAGTGTCAGCCAGGCATTTTGTAGTAGTGCGAATCTTGCATAGAGCATGCACTGTGTGTTCAACTATTAATGACCTTTTGATCTTTTATATTTGCTTATGTGAGATGGCATCTCGCACTCTCGCGTACCTGTAGCTTTTTCCGTTATAGCAGCAGCGCACACAGTGTTGCCAGTCATTAGTCATGGTTGTTAAATAAACAAAAAAATCTCGTGCTCAAGGAAATAAAAGAAAACTCTCGCAGATCTATGAAAGATTCTCTCTTTCTGAAAGCTAATTAGAGAGAGATTTTTTTATACTGGGCTCATCATTCAGATGAACCGTGCGTGTCGACCAACCGGCTACTCGACGGTGATTGCTGCTCTGCTTTGCAAGAAGCGTCAAATGGATATCCTCCACATTGTTCGGTCGAGCGTACGTTCTATTGCTTTCTCTGAGCTTGATTAGTTTCTTCAGCCTTCAAGACAGCTACATGAAAAATTCTGAAACAAAAATTGTATCCGCATGCCGCTGGTATGAAATGCACCATCGTTTGGAAATTTCGCGCAACCAATTAACGCTCGCATGCAGAGGAGGGCCATCTTTTGCTAGGCTCTCATCAAAACTCCATTTGTTTTACACAGAGCAGGAATACACACCCTACACGAAGGGAGAACAAGTTAGGTAAGATGAGCGCGATAAAAGAAGGTGGAAGGACAGAGGTTACAATCACACGAGACGTGCTAGCAACGCAACACATGCGCAATTCCGAACGGATGTACCACTCGCATAATGGTTTTTTGGATCAAATATCTCTAAAAGAGTAATTTTTGAGCATCGGTTCATAGGGCAGTCGAGCTTGTAACCAACCGTTGCCTCGCAACTTGACAGATGTACATGAATGTGGTACATAGGTCTGGTAACGGGTTAGGTTGAAATAGACGAAACGGGTTGGATTTCAGTTTGGATTGTCTTTGGGTGGGTGGAAATGGGTTGAGTGAGCAAACGGGTTGGTTTGGTTTGGATTTGCACTGAGAACGGATTGGTTTGGTTTGATGTGGATTCAAGTAATTCGGGTTTCGAACGGGTTGAACCCATAGGTTCATATGGGTGGGTTGGTGTGGGTGAGGCTAGGTCAAACAATCAAAGTGGGCCTGCAATTCGAGTTGGAGAGGGGTGAGGGGCTAGGGTTCCAGCTGAATCGTCGCCGCCGCCGTCGACCCCTCCTCCCTTGATCTCTACCGCATGTTGGATTTTTATGTGGCTTTCAACATTTATTGGGGTTATTATCTGTTTTAAATCAATGTGGAATTATTCATATTATTGGTGTATATGATAGAGAATAATCTAATACAGAATTTAACTCGAGGAATTAATACTCAAGGTGATGAGGACGGTTGTACTGGAATATTGTAGACATATTTATTGAGATCGAGTCTACTGGAATTTAATACGCATGCGTACGATTAATCCGGATACAGCACAGGGCGGAATAACTGAGTTTTTTTGCAGGATCGGTTCTGCAGGCTGTTGACCCATATGATCAGATTGGAATCGATCTCGTAAACAATATGACCATGGCGCATGACGTATACATGTGTGTTAGGGACTAATATATTTTAGACTCATAAAACTGGTCTGTTTGATCATAATTGGTGATATGGTTCAAGAGTCTCACGGTGTACCGAAAATAGGTGGGTCACTTTGTAACACCTGAAAGTGAAATCTATAAATAGGTCCCTGTCCTCTAGCCTCATAATACAATTGTGAATGGCATCACGAAAAAGACAAAGAATAAAAGGTAGACCAAAAACCTCCACAAAATCAATCTAAGGTTCGGTGAAAATCGGGTATCAGAGCCTTGTTCACGGCGGACGTCCGCATCCGAGTCATTTTTCGTGTTCTAGACGTGTCGTTTCGTCTGTGGAGGTCTTCGTGGATCTCTTCTTTCCGCGTGTCCCTAGAATCACCGCAAACAGTGACGTCGCGTCTTGACGTCCTCGATCCGCTCGTCCGTGGATTGTTTCATCCGTGGATCTCGTCATGCGCTCTCCGTCGGCTTCGACTGCGCACGTCCTAGATTCGTGCATGCTTCAGACTTTCCTGCTGGGCGTTGTTGGCCACCCGCAATGACATGGTTTTTCGTGATTTTTCATTAGCTAATCCTGGTATCATTGTGTTTAAAATGTTGTCTCTGAATCAGCGATGGATGGGGTTGGAGCGATGAGAAGTACTTTTGCTGGAAGACATATTCAAGAAGAGGAAGTTGCTCTGCCTTCACGACGAAGATCTAGCTATTTTCAGTATGGTAGGATCAATGACCGATTCTTCAGCTGCTGAGTATGAGGGTGAACGGAATGTACGGAAGATAATGCGTAATCTGAAGAAAAAAAATGATGAGTGAACAGAATGCACGGAAGATAATACGTAATCTGGAACATGATTTTGGTAAGGTCATGATTGTTCTAAACTCTTTGCCAAATTTATGAAAATAGTTTAAGATATCTTTCTGTCATTCTGAAAGGATGCTCAATATGTGCACTCTGAGGCATCATTTGCTTATGGAAAAAGATGGAAAACTCTCTCGGGGGAAAAATACTCACAATTCTGAGTTACACCCTGGAGAGTAAAAATGTACTAATAAAAGGAATTGGCAAAAGAGGATGGCTAATGGTGATTTGAGAGAAAAGCTTAACAAGAAACACGATCGAGATGATCGTGGAAATTATAACTCAGTTCAGAGGAATAATAAGTATAAGAATTTCAAGTGTCACAACTGTGGTCAGTATGAAAATTTCAGAGCTGATTGCAAGAAAAAAGAAGAAGCAGAGTGAGCAAAAGAATTAACCAGTTGAGCGTAAAGGCAATTCATCGTCTAACGGTATGTCTAATATTTTTTGTATGCACTAAATCTTTATTTACTACTACTTTTCCAAATAGTTGGGTTGTTGATTCTGGTGCTACATCTCATATTACTAAAGATAATAGAGGTTTTATTTCTATGCAAACAATTCCAAGGAGAAATAGATATTTCTATTTGACACTGATGCCGGAGCTGATGTACTTGAAATTGGAAATTATGTCCTGAAACTCCCCAACGGAGGAAAATTATTATTACATGGCACTTTATATTCACATAGCATGAGAAGAAATTTAATCTCTGTTGCTCAGTTAAAATCTATTGGTTATAATATACTATTTGGAAACGGAAGAGTTAAATTATTGCTCAATGGGAAATTAGTGCATACTAGAACTCGTCATGAATGTCTTTATTTTCTTGATAAGCTATCAAATGATGACAATGTTGATTGCTTGGTTGATGAAAATAACTCCATAGTGAGGAATATTAATGATAGAAACACATGCTCAGAATCATATTTATGGCATTTATAACTTGGTCACATATATAAAAATAGAATTGAGAGACTTATTAATTCTAGAATTCTGCACTTTAAGTGGGAGGATTTTGGTATTTGTGAGGTATGTATAATGAGTAATATGACCCGTGCGCCTTTTCCAAAGGCGGAAAGATCAAATGATCCTCTTGCCATTATTCATTCTGATATTTGTGGTGAGATGTCTACTCCCACTAGAGGACAAAAGATTTATTTTATCATATTTATTGATGATTATTCAAGATTTGGTTATGTGTATCTTCTTAAACATAAGTCCGAAGGATTTGATGTATTCAAGTCATTTAAAATTGAAGTGAAAAATCAATTGAATGTAAAGATCAAAGTTTTAAGAACTGGTCGTGGAGGAGAATACACTTCAAGAATACTAAATGATTTTTTGTAAAGAGTATGTAATTATTCATGATTATACCATACCTTACACTCCACAACAAAATGGTGTGGCTGAGCGGGGGAATAGAACACTTATAGATATGGTTAGATTTATTATGATTTATTCAGATCTTCCTCTATCTTTTCGGGGTAAAGCTTTACATACTGCTGTTTATTTATTAAATCATTCATCATCTAAGGCTGTAACAGTCTCTCCTTATGAGTTGTGGACTCGAAGAAAACCCTCACTTCGCCACTTAACTGTTTGGGGTTGTGATGCACAAAGTAGAGTGCTAAATCAAAACCGTACAAAATTGCATCCTAAAAGCACGCCAGGAATTTTTATTGGTTATCCTTTGGAATCAAAAGGATACATATTTTATGATCTGGAAAAGGGTAAACTAGTGGAAAGCAAGGATGCAATATTTTTAGATCAAAACACACCTCGTCGTGCTAAGTGGGCGAGGGTGGAATTATTGGCAACTCCACCGAAAATACAGATGGATACATCTGGTATTGATTCTCACACTGAAGGAGGTTCATCTCCGGAAGAAAATACAAACCAAACTCCCAACACTAACATGCTTAGGAGAAGTGGGAGGAATTTTAGTGCACCCCAATATCTAGATGATTATTACTTGTTCTTGGGGAAAGTTCACTTTAAAATTTTAGATTTAGAGGAAGAACCAAAAACTTATAAAGAAGCAATAAACTGCTCATATTTAAAACTATGGGTGGAAATAATGCGGGAAGAATTAAACTCAATGAAAAGGAATAAAATTAGGGAACTTGTTGATATACCAAACAAACATAAACCCATAGGTTGTAAATGGATTTTTAAAAGAAAATTGAATGCAGAAGGTTTAGTGGAAAATTATAAAGCTATGTTTGTTGGTAAAGGTATTACACAAAGGGAAGGTATTGATTTTGTGGAAACTTTTTCTCCTGTTGCAAAGTTTACTTCATCTGTATTATTAGTGCTTTGACGGTTTATTATGATCTTGAAATCCACCAAATGGATATTAAAACTACTTTTCTTAATGGTCTTTTGGAGGAGGAAATATATATGAAACAACCAGAAGGTTTTGGAGAAAAAGGAAATGAAAATAAGGTTTGCAAATTGAATATATCAATTTATGGTCTTACACAACCTTCATGTCAATGGTATATATATATATTTTTGATAATGCTATCACGTCATATGGGTTTTCAATGACGGAAGGTGATCATTGCATATATACAAAAGGTATGGGTAATTTTTTTGTCTTACTGTCTTTATATGTTGATGATATTCTCATTGCTTCTAATGATAAAAATACATTGATTGAAGTGAAAGCTTGGTTGTCTTCTAAATTTGATATAAAAGATATGGGAGAAGCTTCTTATGTTTTGGGAGTTGAAATACATAGAGATCGGAATAAAATGATTCTTGAGTTGTCCTAGAAGGCATACATTCGAAGTGTTTTAAAACGATTTTATATGGAAAACAACAAATATGTTAATGTACCTATTGTGAAGGGAACTAAACTCTGTGAGGAATTATGTCCAAAAACTCATAAGGAAAAAGCTAGAATGAATGGTATTCCTTATTCTTCAGCTTTGGGATGTCTTATGTATGCTATGTTATTCACACTTCTTGACCTTAGTCATTCCATGGGAATTCTCAGTGATATCAAAAGAATCCTGGGAAAGAGCACTCGAAACAAATCAAATATGTACTGTGTTATGTCAAAAGAACTATGTATTATTCATTATATTTTGATGGTCATAATCTTCAGCTACCGGGTTATACTGATGCTGATTAGCAAGGGGATCCGGATGACTGAAAATCAACTTCTGATTATCTATTTATTTTGGCAGGATGTGCTATTTCTTGGTGCAGCAGAAAACATGATTCAGTTGATTTCAGGAAGGTGTATGGCTGAGGGAATTTCTTGCATCACTTATGGTTGTGAAAAGTGCATCACAACCTATCACTATTTTCTATGATAATCAAGCAGCAATCAAGGTCTCGAAGGATCCTAAATTTTATAGTAAAAGTAGACACATTGAAGGAAGATCTACTGACTAAGCCAGTTAGTCATGAATTATTTTCTAAGCATGTTAAAGACATGGGACTTTAGTTTATTGGTTGAAAAGTTTTCAGCCAAGTGAGAGATGTTGGATTTCTATGTGGCTTTCAACATTTATTGGGGTTATTATCTGTTTTAACTCAATGTGAAATTATTTATATCATTAGTGTATGTGATAGGGAATAATCTGATACAGAATTTAACTCGAGGAATTAATACTCGAGGTGCTGAGGATGGTTGTGCTGGAATATGGTAGACATATTTATTGAGATCGAGTCTACTGGAATTTAATATGCATGTATATGATTAATCTGGATACAACACAGGGCGGAATAGCTAGGTTTGTTTTGCAGGATCGGTTCTGCAGGCTGTTGACCCACATGATCAGATTGGAATTGATCTTGTAAACAATCTGATCATGACACATGACTCACACACGTGCTAGGGACTAATATATTTTAAACTCATAAAACTGGTCTGTCTGATCGTGGTTGGTGACATGGTTCAGGAGTCTTACGGTGTACCAAAAACAGGTGGGTCACTTTGTAACTCCTGGAAGTGGAGTCTATAATAGGTTCCTACCCTCTAGTCTCATAATGCAATTGTGAACGGCACCACGGAAAAGATAGAGGAATAGAGGGTAGACCGAAAAGCCTCCACAAAATAAATATAGGGTTTGGTGAAAACCCAACATCGCTGCCGACCACCGCATCACCCTGTCCCTGGATCTCCTCCTCGGCATCTGCACATCCCGTCCCCCTCCTCCTTTAACTCTCCACGCGGTTGCCCTGGATCTGTATGTCAGCTATCCCTCCTCCTCACTCCCCTCCCTTCCCTACCAACAAGACCAAGGTAAGTAGTAACTGCCTTGCCCCTCCTTTCCCACTTTAGGGCTTGTTTGGATACATTGTGATTTGACTCAATCCCTTCTGATTGACTCGGAATTTGAACTAAAATCCCTTTCAATCCGAAGGGATTGGTTCTAATCCCTCCCTATCCAAACAAGCCCTTAATGTTGTCCCTGGCCTTAAGGGTGGTTCAAAGTTCTGATCTTCCGTGGTCTTGGCCAAGATCCGAGATTGTTTCTTGCAATGTTTGCTCATTCTAGTTCAGATCGAATCAATTTTGAAAGTATGCATTAATACATTCTGGTCGTCGTGCAAACAGGACAGTGTTCTTGTAGGGGTCAAACTGTTTTGTTGTGCTGCAGTTTTCGTGATTAATTAAGCAGTCTGACCTCAATTTAGTGCTCGACCTATCTAACATCTCATTTTATCAAAATATAGTTTTAAACTATACATTATGTCCAAAGAGACTAAAATTGAAAACCATTCCAACAGAGCATTTGTAATTGATAGCATCACGATGGTGGTTTTTGCCTTTTTTGATGAGTAACTGTAAATTGGTTAGAATCAAAATAAAAAAGATTGACTCTTTTTTGTTAGTACATGTGTATGTATATGGATATACAATTTGATTCAGAAATTACATGAGGCACCGATCAATTTTGAATGGTCACAAATGTAGATATGCAATGGTCGTTGAAAAAATTCTACGGCCTTGTTCATGATGTTTAACCTTTGCGTGCATCAGTGTCATGCAAGTTTAGTTGTTGCCAATTCTATTGAACCTTGGAGTACATTGGCCATGTTCATATGACAGACATTTCTGGTTATACAAATTTAGTTGACAAGTACAAGTTTTCTGTTTTCTTGAATTATGTTTTGGAAGAATTTTTATTTGTTAAACAGAAGGTAGATTTCAATAAATATAGGTGATAAACCAAGAAGCTCGGAATTTAGCCATGTTGATTCCAATGCCTCTTAGTTCCCACTAAGGGTGCATTTGATACGTATTATCTCATATTCCTCTGTAATATAATATTCCCATCAATCTGGTTACTGGTAAACACATTATCAGTAATATAAGATTCCAATGTTTGCTTGATTCAAAGGAAACTACATATTAGTCTTTATCATAGTTCAAATATTTCATAACTCGAACCACCAAATCCACAAAGTTAAATTACGAGTTTGAAATTTCAAACCATAAAGGTTAAAATCTATAAATTTTGAATTTTACAATTTAAAATTCCAACATTCCAAATTTCATTTTTTTATGATTTAAAAGTTCAAATTTTGGATTTTGAAATTCTAAAACTAAAAATGAAACTTTCAAATTTCAAAATTATAAAATTTAAATTCATGGAATTTGAATATCTGAAATCGAGTTCAAAATTAAAAAATATAGATTTTCAAATCCAACCTTGAATTTTTTAATTTTCAAATTTAAATTGTTTGAATTTAATATTCCAAAATTTAGGATTCAAAATTTGATATTTTGGTTTTGAAATTCATATTTTGAAGAAAAATGATTTTAAATTCCATAATTGAGATATTCAAATATTGAAATAAAACATAATTTGGATTTTGAATTATGAAAGTACAAACTTTGACTATGATGAGAAACACAACAATAAAGATTCATTTCCCTTGATAATCTAGGATAGATACCCTTTTCTACGGGAACAGATTCCTGTAATTGATGGTAATCTTAGATTCCTCGTTCAGATTATTGGATGCTAAACAAAGCAATCTCATAGTATTACCGAAGGATTCTTAGTAATCATCGCATGATTCCGCCAACCAAACACACCCTAAAGTTTTAAGGGTCAATTAGGTTAGTAACATCGTAAAAAGTTGAAATTAGAGCAATAACATCGCAATGGGTCTTGACTACTAAATAACATCCAAAAGGCTAAAAAAAAATCTAGAAAACAACACTCCAAGGGAATATTCCATCACAAATTTCCCAAAAAGGAAACAAATTGCCCCTTCTTCCTCAACTCCAGTGAGCCACACCGGGCCTCCTTCGTTGTGCCACTGCCTCAGGTGCCACGTAGTGGGGCATCCCCATGAGCCCCTTAGCATGGCCCCCATCTACACCGACCCGCACGGCTAACCCAAAGTCCATGAGCCACACGCGTGTTGCGTCGCCCTCCCCGATGTCAAGGACGTTGTCCAGCTTGACGTCGTGATGGGCCACCCCACAGTGGTGGCAGAGTGCGAGTGCCTCGTCGAGCTGCGCAACGACGGCGGTGGTGACAGGTTCTGGCACGAGGGCGCTGCGGCGGAGGCGGACCCAGTCGAGCATGTTTAGGCTGGCACATAGGTCCATTACCATGTGGGTCCACGACTCGTCCTCGTACGCCGCATGCACCTACACCACGCCCGGGTTGCCCGCATTGGCGAGCCGGACCAGCTTGGGCTCGAGCTCCCAGTCGAGGTTGTCGGTGAGCTGCAACCGGTCGACAGACTTGATAGCGAAGGCCTCTCCGGTGGAGCATGATGTGCAGCGGTGGACAACGCTGAAGCGGCCGTGACCTCGTCACCTCCCGCCTCCTCACCTCCCACGTCCAAGCCCTCCTCCTCCGACACCGCCCATGCCCAGCATCGCCGCGCAAGTGCTCACTGACAAAACTGAGCTACCTCGAATGCAGTACATGGGCAATATCGTCAATTCACCCTTAGAGCATTATTTTTCACAATTTCACACGTTCGTGTCATTTGGCAGTCAAGTGTGAATGGGATGTTATTTCTGTAAGATCGAGCGAATGGAGTGCTACTGACCTAATTTTCCCTTGACAAACCCAATATCCATCTATAAACACAATTGCAATTATATCATCACAACGATCTAGAAATGGCTGGTTTGAAACCCTTTTGAACACTGACATTAATCAGGTGAGGAGAACATTACTTCCGAGAATGAGTGCATTGTTGCTGTTGCTTCAAGTGGATGCTTAATTAGGTGAGAAGAGGGTGCAATCTAGATCAAGATTTTGAAGAGAGAAAAATCCACATCTAGTTCAAGAAAAAAAAGAGAAATCCCATTAGTAAAAGGAAATGCCTAGGTGAATTTGCAAGGAGAAGCTTACCGGTTCTTGCTTCTTGGTTGTGTGCTTTAATTAGCCAAGATATAAATTTTCTGTGAAATAACCATATTACTTTATTTGTTGTTGTTCGCAAACTTGGAGTAAGGCGGTGAATACTTGGGAGGGAAGTGTGGACATTGTGTTCCCTTCTCTTACTAGGTGATGATACTTATCCTATTTTTTATTAGTATCTGGTCTACTCTGGTCTAGTGAACATTGAAGTGCTATAAGTCTTTTTCCTTTCTTGTTGTTTTTGCCACCATACTGTAGATTAATTTGTATGTTAAAACACCATAAATTTATTACTCACTCTTCTTACCTTGTCCACACATCATGTCAACAATAAGGATAGCTGTCTAAATTGCATCAATTTTTTTTACTACTGTGTAAATTGCTTCATGGTTTTATGACGAGACTAATTTTTACAAGAGTAAAATACACTATAGGTCCCTAATTTTTACAAGAGTAAAATACACTGTAGGTCCCTAAACTTATCAAGTTATGTCATTTAGGTGCCCAAACCTTGGAATTGTAGATTCATGCCACTAAACTTGTTAAGTGGTTCACCAAAGGTCCACATGGCAATTAGCTGTGGCTAATCTTTGATGTGTTACGTTGACCGGTGCCAGCATGGCGTGGGGATCACATATAGGTCACTTGACCAGCCGAGTGGGTGGTAAAACTTTCATTTAACACCATGTAATTACAATCCCTTTGCATTCCTCACCTTGTGTTTGCACGACGAGCTCTTGGGGCGATTGTGGAGTTGGCGGCGATCGATCCTAGGCTGTCGGTGATGTTCGCTGGGGAAGGAGGGTGGTAGGCGAGTCGATTTGAGCCCATGCGACGCGAGTGGAGTGGCATGCGGCGTGTTCAGGCGGGACGATCATGGCGCCAAGGTTGCAGACGGAAAGAGAACCGTGACACCACCACGTTGATCTCCCAATCCGGCGAGCAACGTCGATATTTGTTCATGTCATATCGTGTTCTACCCCTTGATGAACTTATACCCCCAAATTAATTTGGTTTTTGTTCATGCGCAAAACAGATCGGCCGTTGTTGTTGTTTGCGTTCAATCATCTTCTTCATCACCGTTCATCATCTCTAGTGAGCTTCGGTCTAGTTGCTTCATGAACAAGCATGCCCTTGTCATTGCCTTCATTTTTACGCACTTGGTCGGATCCCCCGCTCACCCAAATGCTGGCGATACCTTCACTCGATCGCTATCGTCGCCTCCCGACATCATTAGCACATCTCCAGTACTTCTCTCCACGAACCATCACCACCAATGAGCTCACCTTGTCGTAAAGTGTACCTTTTTTCCATTCCTAAAGCCTCAACACCTCTTCTTCGCCATTTGCCTTCTGAGCCCGACACCATGATCACCTCCCTCTCGTTCTCTCTTAGTCACGACAACATGCTTGTGGTAGAAAAGACAGATGGTGAGAAGAGAACGTGAGGATGATAGAGAGAGAAGGTGGGACACTGGCAGCGGTGACCTACGGTGTCGCAGCTAGCTAGTGACGGACTCCAGCAAAGTCTTCAAGGCGGGGCGGTAGAAGAATAAAAGCACAAATGCAAAAGCACAAGACATCACGGTGTTTATTGCAAATCAGTGGCATGTTGGCTTTGATCAAGGGGGCACATGAACGGCCAGGGCTAGGGTGATGAGCTTTGGACATCTGGTGAATCACTTAACAAGTTTAGTGGCATGAATCTGCAGTTCCAATGTTTGGGGACCTAAGTGACCTAACTTGATAAATTTAGGGACCCATAGTGCACTTTACTCTTGTTACAATCTCCAGGTGTGTAATGTCCCATTTTTCAAATGGTGAATAGTGTTTACATTCGATTCTTGGATTTTCAAACCCTATTTCAAATTACCGAATTTTCTCAAAATCTTCTAGCTTCTAGCTGTAACATCCCAATTTTTTGGGCTTTTCTGAGATTTTCAAAATAAAAAGAACCATTTGGTTTTGTTGAAATTCTAAAGCTTAACTTGATATTTTGGAATTAAAAGTGTTCTAAATGACTAAATCGAACTTCAACTAATCCAAGAGTTTGGTTTGTTTTGGGTCTGTTCGAGTTCTCTGGTGTTGAATTTCCCTTTCTCTATTCGCTCCGTGTTTCCCTCGGCCCAGCTCCTTTTCCTTTAGACTTCCCTTTCGTTTGGACCTCCCCTTCGGTTCAGACCTTCCCTTTTGGTTTAGACCCCCCTCTCAGTTTAAACCTCCCTTTTGGTTTAGACCTCCATCTCAGTTTATACCTCCCTTTTGGTTTAGACTTCCCTCTCGGTTTAGACCTCCCCCTCAGTCCAGACCTCCCTCTCGTTTGGACCTCCCTCTCGTTTGGACCTCCCCCTCAGTCCAGACCTCCCTCTCGTTTGGACCTCCCTCTCAGCCCAAGACCTTCCGGGTGGTCCTGGAGCCGGTCGCGACCACCCCTTGGGTCACGATCACCACTTGGGTCACAACCTCCTCCTTGGTCTCGACCTCCCCTTTGGTTGGACCACCATTCCGAGTTTTGATTGGCCCCACCTGTCAGCTCTGTTCACCTTCTTCTTCCTCCAGATTAGGCCATCTTGACATAAAGGTCCTGAGCATTAAATCTTTGTTGTGTCGCATTAAATGCTGTCTTTTCTGTAGTACCCGTTTCCCCCTCTTGTCTCCTCCCAGACCTACTCCCATCTCCTCCTTCACCTACCCTTGATCACGTGTGCTTTAGAGTCTTTCAGCTGCTCTTCCCATCCTCCCCGGCTATAAAAGCCTGAGCAGCCCCCCTCTCATCACCTTTTCCTCATCCAATTCTCTTGCTCTCACCCAGCTTCTCAGTGCTTGGAGTTTCGCCAAGAAGTTCACTGGCTCACGCCATCGCCTTTCTAAATGCGCCAAGGAGCCGCCGGGCTGTCTTGCTTCGACCACCTCGCCAAGAGTTCATCGGGCGCTGCGCAGTTCATTGTCCTCCATCCAGGTCTTCTCCGGCCTCTCTCTATCTCTCTCTCTCTCTCTCTCTCTCTCTGTTCGGGTGAGTTTCTCCGAGTCCTGTCCTCCTTTTTGCTCTCTCACAACCACGTTGCGTAGTTGTGTCTCTTTTACAACCACGTGAGTAGTCGTATCCTTCATAGAACCTCAGGATCTCCTTCTCAGGACCTCCTCCTCAGGATCTCCTCCCTTTACCTTCTCCTCCTCAGGACCTCCACCTCTCAGTTGGACCTCATCCCGAGAGCCTGTCTCTAGTTCTTCTGTTCCTGTGCTTTTCTTTTGGTTCTGGTTTGGTAGTTTTTGGTTTTTATTTGAATTTGTTGTATTTATTTGGCTCTTTTTGCACGTATAGATTCCGGCTTCTTTGAAGAGTTCTTGGACCCGGCGACCTCGACTGAAGCATTTCAACTCTTCAACGAAGGCAAGTCGTAGACCTTTGATCATGTCGTTTCCAGTTTGCAAAATTATATTGTTTTATACCAACATGCATAGCTATTTATATAAAAATGGTTTGGGAATTAGCTAAACACCTACTCGCCAGTATGACTCCTTGAATACTTGTGTTCGACATGTTTACATGTACCTTTGGACACCATAGGTGGGTAATCTTAGTTGGACATTCTTATTGTGATAACCAACAAGGGTGCGTATATTGCTTAGACCTGCTTAGTTATGCATTGTCTCTCGATCACTTGTTTCAATGACGATTAAATTTGTCTAAGAGATTATGGAATTGTGGCATGTGTTGCCCTGGTATATGTTGCCGCTAATAAAACTTGTTGTGTCATGGCTAGGGTGGTCATTGGCCGGGTTGAACCCAAAATGTTTTCGCTCGGGCGAGTGATCGTGCAGTAAAGGGGGTGCAGGAAGCACACTGGGATGAGGAGGTCTCGCCTGAGCAACCACTAAGGACTTAACCTTGTAAGCCATTGATCCAGGCCATACCGTGCAACCGCAAGTCCATTATGGGGTGGACCTGGCCAACTAATTGGCAATGCTTTGATTCGATTCTATTTTGGTGGAAGTGTGTAAGACATGGGATGGACACGCACACTTGGTGCAAGAGGGGGCCAGGAAGGTGAAACCTTAGCGAGTGGAACCGAGTCAAAGCAGAACCTTGTAAAGGCCTTGTCATGTGCTCTAGCCTGCTTACCCAAGGTAGTGAGCAGGGGCATGGACGGGTGCCAAAGAAACTAGAGAGATCATGTCTTGTGGGTAAAGCTGTATAACCTCTACAGAGTGTAAATCTATTCGAATAGCCATGTCCCCGGTTATGGACATGCTTGACGATTTCACGCATGGGGTATACTTTCTCAAAACTTGTTGGTCTTGGTTGGTTCCGAGTGGTCTAGCAAAGACTGTGGTGGTCACAAAGGTCCTGAAGTGAACAGGGTGTTCACGTGTTGTTTTCAAAGAAACTTGATTACTTATGTATTAATTTTTCAACTTGTGCTTTGCAATCTACTTACTGTATTTCCATCCAATATTGCTTTTTGCAAAGTAACCATAAAACTATCCTTGTTGAGCCTGGCATGAATACTATTTGCATGCATTTTCCTACGGCTTGCTGAGTACATTCAAAGTACTCATGGCTTTGTGCCCTCTGGTTAATCAGCAGCTGAAGACCACCTAGGGAGCTCCGAGCTTTGGGAAGAGGAGGTCTTTGAAGACCTCTCGTGCTAGGAGACGTCCCTCACTCGATTGCCTGTGGGCATGTCGAATAGCCTCCACGTGTTCTTTTGCATTTCTGCTGCGAGCTCTTTTGTTGTAAGCCCTACGTGGCAACCTTGTAAGAACTTGACCATAAGGTCTTTTGCTATTAATATTGTTAATTTGTCTACTTCTTCTATAGTTTGTGGTATGGTTGTGATGACATCGTTGTTGAAACTGTGCGGACCAGCTACTGATCTTGGGACTGGTCCAGGGTGCACAGAGGGTCCTGGGGTTGCTACTCGGGGTCCCGACACTAGCTAAACTCGGGTTTGTGTTTCAAAACTTTTGGATTCAAATTCAATTTGAATTCATCTTTTTCCATTTTGGGCCTCTTCTCATTTTTTTGCTCTCCTTTTCCTTGGGCTCAGCCCCCTTTGCTCCCTTCGGCCCCGGCCCACCTCCCTTCCATTTTGGTCGGCCCATTCGTTCCCTTTCGGCCCAGGCCAGCCCACCTCCCCTCCTGCTTCTTCCCCACTCGAGCCACTCTCCCCCTTTCTTCTCTCCCTCGTGCGCACTTCCAGCTACCGATGCCGCGTGACGCCACCTCCTGGCAGCACCCATGAGCGCCCACGCCTGCCCCCTGTTGTGTCATCTCGGCCACCTGCTCCAGTCGCTAAAGTCACTACGCCCCTTCCCGTGCGCTGTGCACGAGCGCCAGCGCCGCGTGATGCCAGTGCCACGCCCGATGCCCTGACGCCGCACCCTCTCCCTTGACTCCGGCTCCCCTTCGTCGCCTTGTCCCATCGCTCTGCCGTCCCCACCAACTCCGCCCCACGCAAGTCGTCGCCATCGTCATCCCCCTCGCTGTGCACGCGTTCGCCCATGCCTTGGCCGCCTCGGGACCAAGTGCCCATCCCTGCGCCCTCCAACGGCTATCACCCTCCTCCCAGGCTATAAGAAGTTCCCCTGGCCACCTCCTCTTGCCTCCCCTCCCCACCATTCTTCTTCACTAAGCAAGCCGAAACTGAAGCCGCGCTCCCGTCCTTTGGCCACACCGCCTCACTGCCGTTCGGCCGCCCCCGTCACGTGGTGCCACCGGAGCCGAGGATTCCATCCCCCAACTTCCCTCTCCTTCCCCGCCGCCGAGGACCTCCACCACCAGTGCCCATTCTCCTTCACCCGCCGCCCCGTTGGACAAGATCCGACCTCCTCGCCCGGCTTCGCCTCCTCGTGGTGCACATGGCACCAGGCGCAGACTACCCTCATCGCCAGGCCGGCTTGCCCACGCCCATGCTGTGTGCCCGCCGCGCCTTCTTGCTTTGCCACGCCACCCACCCTCTCGGCGCCCGCCTCCACGGGATCCCGACACAGAAACCAATCCGCCTAATCACCGGCCTCCCCGCACCGCTGCTCGCCAGCGCCGCCTCCGCTCTTGGCCGCCCGAGTGCCTCCCCTGGCCTCCTCTACCTGGCCCGAGTGGACCGGCCCCGTGGCCCGTTTGACCCTCCCCTCCTTTGACTACCAGCGGGCCTAGGTCCACGCGCCCGTGCCTGCCCGCAAGTGGACTCGGTCCACGTGGTTTCCCCGTGAGCCGCACCACTGCATCGTGGGTCCCACCTGCCAGCAAGGCGCTCTCTCTCTCCTTTCTTTTATTTTCTTGAGTTTTATTCAATGGAGAAACTTCAAAAAATCATTTCTCCCTCGTCATAACTCCAAAAATTATGAAATTTATTTCTAAAAATTTGTAAATTCAAGATCTTGCTAATGGCATAGGTTTTATTTAATTTGGAGTTCATTTGTTATTCTTTTTATATTTATTTGCTCTCTTTGTTTGTTTGTGCCTTTTTTCGGTACGTTCATCCAAATAGGAATTAAAGGCGTGGGAGATCTCCACTTCAATCAAGCACAAGACCCTCAAGACTCTCTCGCCTTTGACTAAGGCGAGTCAATGCTTTGATCATATTGATCCTACATTTTACGTAAATTATATTAATTTAAATTACCAAAATTGTATGCTTTAATTCTTTAAGCAAATGTATAATAAATCTTAAGGTAGTTAAATACCCATTTGATGATTAATTAATTAATATGTCATCCCTTGATAATTGAATCCCTTATTCCATGTCACCCTAGTAACTATATGGTAAATACTAGTTATAGGTTGTACTTAAGCGACATGCTTGTCTTGCTTAAGTACCGGGGTCTGGGTAAGGGTTAACGGGTCTACAAGAACGTAACCCTTATCAGGCAAAACCTTAGTGGGTGTAACTAATACTGAGGGAGGCATTGTAAAGGCCTTGTAGTGATTTTCCCTTGATTCACATGTCTAAGGAAGCATGTGTACATATCAAGACGATTATCTCTTGTGGGTGAAGTGTACAGTCTCTGCAGAGTAATAAACTGTTCGAATAGCCGCGCCTATGGTCAAAGACGGACATGGGAACCTTACTAGAGTTAGTTCTATTTCAAAAACCTTTGTGGGTGGTATGAAAATGTGGTGGACTCACCTAGCCCTGAGATTAGATTTTCCTGAGCCTTCGAGCTCAGTGGTGTTAATAAATGGAGGCAGCTCCAATCAAATAAGCATAAAGGTGGAGTTAACCTCTGCTGTTATGAATATTGCACAATTACTCTCTTTAATAAAATGCAATTTGATCAAAATGCTAAGTGATAGAAATTTGTAATTATGACATTGGAAAACATTGCTTTAGCAAATAAAAGAACCCGAGCCATCCTTGTTAAGCCTTGCATGTATTGTTATTGCATCTTGTGTGTTGGCTCGTGAGCACAGAAGTTGTGCTCATTCTCGCTCTTTCCCCCAAAATCCTCAGAAGCAGGAGATCCTGAAGACTACTACTACTACGAGGATCCAGAAGTTGGAGGCCCAGGAGATGACCAAGAGTAGATTAGTTCTTTTAGTCTAGATCTAGCCTCAGTCCGGCTAACTCTGTCGGTGCTTGCGTGCATCCTATATTATCTGAGTTTTCGGGTAATATCGGACACACACGGGTTTATCCAGTCGCTTGCCTGTGGAGAGATGTGCTCTCACCCTTTTGCTTCCGTTATTGCTTCCGCTACTTTTGTAATGTAATCAATTGGCCTGTTTGGCCCTTATTGTAAAACCTGACCCAATGCGGTCTATGTAAACTCTGATGTGTTAAATTAATGAATGGTATAGTTTTATGTCATGTATGAATTGATTTAGTGATGTCTCTATGAGTGCTATCTACTGATCCAGGGAATAGCACAGTAATTGCACAGAGGATCGAGATTAGAAAATCCAGGTCCGACAAGGTGTCATGGTGTTTGCAAACAGTGTCAAAAGTTTTGGTTTGTTGTGGCTCCAAGTTCCATTATGCTTGGTTCCTAGAGCTTTCTTACTATCATCCATGTTTGAAGGGTACTGCTTTTTGTGTCTTCATACTAAGATTGTCAAGCAGAAGTTGCATCAGGATTTCGTAGGAAGAACTTTATGTAGAAGGTTTCCAGCAATGCAATTGTTACTTATTCAAAACTCTCAGATGTTATGTACTATGAAGATGCAATTTGATGTATATATAAAAATGGTATGGTACTCCTGGGAGTATGTACTCTCACTTCTTATATACCACATAAATTGTATGATGATACCTCTTTATCTATTTGAACATACTCCAATAATGATTATAAGATACCCCAAAGTGAGTTCCACGAAAAATTTCATTAAAGTCCACTTTTATAGCAAAATTTATGTAGATACTTCTTTTATATATGAAAAAGGGTATATATAAAAAAAGAAAGGACTCAAATGAAAAAAATCAATCAAGTCGCATTGGAGTATCTTATAATTGGTATTTAAGTATCTTGAAAGTGATAAAGAAGTATAATGTGTGCGTTTAAGTGGTATATTAGAAGTGGAGTACATACTCCCATGAGTACTAAATCCAAGCGTATATATATATATATATATATATATATATATATATATATATTTTGTGACCACTATTTTTCTTAATTATCTGTTTTTTATTTTCTCTAATTTTTAATATTTTAATTTTGAAATTTATGGATTTTTCTCTAATCTGTTTGAATTTTTAAGTTCTTTTTGTAATGGAATTTTTGGTCAGTTTCATAATTATTGAATTTATTTTGGATTATATTTCATTTAGTACTCAAAGAAAAAAAAGAACTTTGTTGGAGACTTGAACACTAATCAAGCTTCGAAGTGCACATGATCCACTATGGGTATGTTTAGTTGCCTGCATGTCCTCAGTCTGGCCCGTATGTGCTATCCAAGTTGAACCTAACCAGGCTGAGTGGAGGCAATAATGAGTTGTTTGGTTGCCTGTTTCTGTTGGGTCAGGCTGTGCTGAGATGTTGTTTGGTTGCCTGTATCTGACGCGGGAGAAGGTGAACAGTCTCATGAGCGCTAGTCAGCCTGCATACGCTTAGCCTGGATGAGGAGGGAAGCTCGAATCGAGCGTTTCCTTCGGGCCTGGCCTGAGAGGGAATCTTGCATCCACCCAGTCAGGCTCACCCATCCAGCCAGGCAACTAAACACCAAAAAATCTGCATCTACTCATGCGAGCCAACTCATGCAGTCAACCAAATACACCCTATGTGATCCTCTTGTCTTTGGCGCGCTACTGTGCTTTGGAGATGAACTTCATGACGTGAATGGTTGAACTAGGTGGGTTGGACACGGCCTGGAAAGGTGGGTTGAGTCATATTAGGGAAATGTGTTGTATTGGTTTGGGTTGAAGTGTCGTATGACTTGGGTTGGTTTAGGCCTCGATGGATGATTAATAGATTAGGTTGGTTTGGGACAGTGCATCCTGGGATTTTTTTTTTAAATAATCTATTTTTTATTCGGAAATACAGAAATAATACCGCTTAATTTTTTTTTACAGAAATAATCTCTAGTCGCCGCGGTTGGGCGACTTCTTGATCATCGCCCAAGAAGGCGACATTGAAGGTTTCGAGGCATAGTCGCCATACTGCATGGCGACTTAAGGTCGTCGCCATACCGTATGGCGACATGGTGGCAACTCAGCCGAAGTCGCCATACGGTATGGCGACTTGGGCGGTTATAAAATCATGCACATGAAACCGTCGCCATTCGGTAAATAAAATCGGCAGAGAAAAGAGGAGAGGAGAGGAGAGAGAGGAGAAAGAGAGGAAAAAGAGGAGGAGAAGGAAAGAGGAGGAAGAAAAGGAGAAGAGGAGGGAAGAAGAGGAGCGTGGGTCGGTAAGTTTTGATATTACTTTGTATAAGTTTTTTCTAAACCATGGTAGGTTAGCAATCAACTTTATGTGTAATGACATATTGTTAGCAAATATCTAGAGATGGCATAATTAGTTAGTAACCATGGTGCGTTAGCAAATGTTGAGAGATAACATGAAGGAAAAATGAGTTAGTAAAAATAAATTTAGTTGTACTATTCTGCGTCTTTGTGCTAATTGCGTATATGTTACTTTTCTAAATGCTAGTTTATAGAATGATAAACATGTAGATAACGCGTGCATTCGCAAATGCTAGTTTATAGAATGTTAAATACGATACATGGTTGAAACACGTAGGATTATCAAACATGTCAAATTTTAGTTGTCTTGTTATGCGTCTTTGCGCTAATTGCGTCTGGGCTAGATGAATGATAACATGTTACTTTTAGAAATGCTAGTTTATAAAATGATAAACATGTCGATAACTCATGCATTCACAAATACTAGTTTATAGAATGGTAAATACGCGATACATGGTTCCAAACCGTGGGATTATCAAACATGTGAAATTTTGTTTTTTTCTCCAAAGCTTTCACGCATTATAAATACGCATAGTAACGATGATGTAATAAATATCTACTTAATCCATAGCGATCGGTATAGGCGTTAACGTAATATAGCCTTCGTAGGAAAAATTGTGTCATTGTGTTGGGGCAAAGTGTTTAGGTGGCACTACTGAACATATCAAATATGATTTATTTCCCATTGGAATATAATTTAAATCGTAAGTAATATGAATGCTTTTAATTTCTTAATTTGTAGGTATGGCTCAAGACCACGGTGGTTCGGATTGGCATTTGATTACGCTAGACCGGTTCGTCGACGTCTTGACCGCTGTGAGCCGTCGTGTGCCGTGATCCGGTTGGCGGGCGGGGCGCTGGTGAGTTGGGGTGGTTCAGACGCGGACACCCCGACGGGCTTGAGACTAGACCCACGCTGGGTAGAGAGGTTTGTCCGTAAACTTTGTAACTTTTTTGTGTCGTATCGCACTTTGTACTTACGTCTTCGTGCTTTGTAGGCTGAGCCGTTCGGTCTTCTACCGCCGCCGCGGATGGTTGAGGCCACCGAAGAGGACGGCGGTCCGTCGCCGACGACGATGGGGAGGTTCAGCGGTCCGGGCGGTCACGACGCTTCCCGTTCGACCGTCGCTCTGGCGACCGCCTGGTGGACCGTTGGCGGCGAGACGCACACCTTCCACCTCCTTTCGGGAGATGGCCCGACTTCTGGAGGATGTCGCGATCTTTGCTTTCGCTTGCCTATCGCGGGCGGCCGCATTCAGCCGGACGCGGGTGTGGATGGCGCGACGCCTGTTGGCGAGTTTGGGCGTTCTTGGGCGGAGGCCGCACCTCCGTGCCGACTTCTCGGGCGGCAATGGCATGGTGCGCCCTGCGGTGGCTTTTCGCGATTCCGGGTAAGTATAGTACCTATTTTCGTCGGGGTTAGCGATTCATTAAGGCCTAGCCATATGGCGGGCTTACTAATTATTCGTTTCTGCGTAGGTCGAGCGGATGGTCCCACAGCCCACCGTCGACCAGGTTTCGCGACACCTGGAGGCGTATCTGTTGTGGTCGTTGGTTTGGTCTTGTTTACCGCAGCCCACGGTGACTCCGTTGACGCCCGCCTCGTGGGGTACGCGAGGGCCATCGCGGACGGCGAGGAGCTGGAGATCAGTTGGGGATCAGCCGTACTTGCCGCGACGTCTCGCGGCTTTGTGGCGATCGTCTTTGTCGGACGAAGCCGCATCTATCCTCCTGTCGCCCCTCTCTGCTGCAGTGTGGTCGTTCGAGCGCTTCTCTCGGACGGCCCATGCTGATAGACTCAGGACCGTACGGCGCGGACATGTACCATGGTGACGCGGTGGACCGGCCGACCGTAGGGTCCCTTTGGTGCCGTAGACGGGTACATATTTCCCTATATATTTTCTTTAGTCGTATTACAGGTAATCCTTTTTAACCACTGTTTTGGCTCGCAGGCACAGTATGCACACGTGCAGGTCACACGTGCGTACGAGCACTTTGTGGAGCAGCTGGACCGTCTCACCGCCGGCGGCGTCTTGTTGGAGCCGTACTCCGTCAGAGACGGAGGCCGTGCTCATGGCCGTCTTCACTTTCTTTGCGCGCGGCGAGGCGTCTTGGCGGGCCTTGAAGCTTCGTCTTCGGCGTGTTCGTGGAGGACTACGCATGCAGCAGGGTGATCGCGCCGATTCGGCCTCCGCCAGTTGTTCCAGATTCCGTCGGGGCGAGGTGCTGAGTCGACCCATGCGTAAGTTACATGCAACACTGTTCACATATGTTTTGACATTTCCGTAACGTTTGCTTCCAATTGCAATGCTACGTTTGCAGCATAGTAGGAGGGGTGGCACTAGGACGCAGTGGCCGGGCAAGATGGAGCCGTGGGTGGCACAGTGGGCGAACGCCCATGAGGATCGTGTGCGATGATGGCCGTCTGACCCAGTAGCGTCGATGAGTACCTTATTGGTATGCCCGCAGAACACGCACGGTGGTGCATGTCGTCGACCCTCCCGCTTCGCGTGCAAGCCGACCGACGCCTACCCTCGCACTTAGCGCGGAATGTGCACCTCGTGGTACGTAAATCGTGTTTGAAAATGTCTTCGTCTTTATTACAGAATTATAGGTTTGGCGCTTTGACATACTCCTTGCGAGCGAACATCAACGTCGGGGTTGCGGCGGACGGACGGTCGATCTGGGCGAGATCGGCATTGATCGCGGAGGTCACGCGCGACGAGCTAGTGCGGTTTGTTCGTCCGGGCCTCTGGTCGCGGCGAGCGTCGTGGCCTCGGCGTCATGCAAAGACGGCAGAGGAGGTGGCCTCGTCGATGCAGAGAGGTGGGCTCGTCGGTCCGGAGGTGGCCTCGTCGGTGCATAGGTCGAGGACGCCGTGTCCTCTGACCCACTCAGCGAGCTCGGGAGGGCACGTCCGTGGCCGCTTCGCGAAACCTTGGCGTCTGTTGCTCCTCGCCGCTCGCCTCTGTTGCGCTGCGCTGGGCGGTGGAGGTCCGGGTGAACGCGTGGGTACACACCCCACCGCCACGATATATTCTCACCCCGACCCTCCGGACGATGCGGTGGGTATAGCATCCGCGATATGCCGTCGGTCAGTCGCGTTTGCTCTGTTCAAGTTGGCGATCGTCGATTTTTGGTAGAGACTAACATTATTTGCCATGCGGTACTTTTGTAGAGCCGGCGGTGTCTTCTCCCCGCGACGAGGCGTGCGAGGGCGTGGATCTTTACTTGGCGGAAGCACCGGGGCCAGCGGACCGGTGGCGGTGAGCTGCACTGTCGGCGTTCTTTACGTTGGCGGCTTAGCGGGCCTCCGGTGATCACAGGTGGAGTCGACCCCACAGGACCACGGATCGCCAGGGCTCCTAAGCGCCTTTCCTGTCTGGGCCGGACTAGGCACCCGCCGGAAGCCCAGCGGGGGCGTCTTCTTTGGCGCGGACGGGTGTGGGGCGTGGCGGCGATGGAGCGGTGTCTTTGCGGGTGGCGCGGCGGTGGCGATGGGGGTTTCGTCATTTGTGTTTACGTATTGTCTTTCGTAGGAACTATTCGTCATTTGTGTTTACGTATTGTCTTTTGTAGGAACTATTACATGGTTGTCTATGCATTCCATCTACCATCTATTACTTATTAATATATTAGTTTCGAATCGTTCGTGAAACGGTTGAGCGACTATGAACCGTTGGGCCTGTACTTATTGCCAAGTCATCCAACGGTTCAACGACTAGTCCACGTGTCGCTCAACCATTGGGCCAGCACTTCCTGCCCAATACAACATGTCAACTCAATAAAAGGCAACCGCAATAACGCGTCCACCATTTCGTTACATGCTTTAGGAGATTGAACATAAGGCAACCCACATAGAGTGTTCTCGGTGGCGTCCTTATTACGTAAGGTTTCGATGCGGTGTACTTACATCCATCATACAATCGCGGACATGGGCGACTTGACATACCGGCCCGACATATGCGATCCGCGACAAAGGCAAGTGAAAGGCTCATCTTGGTGAACCCGGCCACCACAACGTATCCGATCGCCCGGCGTAATCCGTATCCACGACGTTAGTTATGAAGAAGTTAAATCCTTCTTCGATTCTCATTATCGGTGCACTTACATCATCGAATCGCAGGATATGGGCGACTTCGACATACCGGCCCGACGTGGGCGATCCGCGACAAGGGAAGGGAAGGCGGCGAGAGTTCAACGCCGAGCTAGCAAGAAAGGGAAAATGGCCCGGTCCACGCGATGAGTCGGTCATTACGTAGTAGTACCCGTCATACCCTCTTGTTTTTATTATCCCTAAAGGCATGTATACTTATATGGTCCGGATGTACATCATGGTGTCCGTAGTAGTAGCGAGGATGACTAAAGCAATTACGAACCATCATGCCATGTCACTCGTGTAATGTGCTTACGTCGCGGACTTTAATGTACTTCTCGTTCGTGTCTCCGCTAAGCCATGAAAGCAAGCCTATATTATTTACGTATTTCGAATATCACTTACCTATCTACTTACCATTCATTACTATCTGAATCGTCCTCACAAAATTCTCTGAAATTTGGCCTTTACAACAATATCTGACGATCACAAAATGTTATTATGAGTCGACATATTTCGTACCCTTCATATTCTCTGAAAATAAAAGCAGACCAACCAACGTTGTCACCACACTTTTATCTTTACAAAAATAACATCATATAATACGATTTGCTAAATACAATACCTACAAAATGTAATATCTATTTTAACACAATTGTTCCAATTGGGTTTACATAATTGTGAGTTTAGGAGCTTAAATCGCCTTGGTTGGGCGACTTTAACTAAGTCGCCTTGGTTGGGCGACTTGCACTAATGTCGTACATCCGTTTGGCGACTATACCCATGAGGCTCTAGTCGCCCAATGGGACGGCGACTAGAGATTATTTCTGTAAAAAAAAATTAAGCGGTATTATTTCTGTATTTCCGAATAAAAAATAGATTATTTACAAAAAAAATTCGTGCATCCTGCTGTTGTGGTTTGGGTTAGAAATGAGTTGGGTTTAGACCATTAGCAGACTTATGGGTACCAAACACATGATGAATAATGTTTTTTTTTTTCTCTTCGTTGCTTTCCCTACTAAAGAAAACGTGCTCCCCACCTCACCTATATGAAAACGAAATTGTGGGGGATAAACGAATTCATAAACAATTGCAGCACATGGCCGTCTCATGGCAGCTATTATTTGCCAAGAGTTCGGAAGAATGCTCTCGTACAAGGCACTTGAAAGGTAGGGTCCAAGTTCCAACAGTGGCAGTCCCACGAGGCCCCGAGCACATGTGCATTGTTCCCCTCCGAGTGGTCGTGTTCCGACCCCCAACAATTAATCTCGCCGGAAGTTAGAATAAACCCGTTTTTATACTCAAAACATGCATCTCTGCTTAAAAAGCATGTTCATCAGTTATCCCATGCTATATGGTTAGATTTCAACGGAATCTAGAGCAGACTTTCATTACAATTTTCGTGGAAAAGATTACCATCTGTTTGATGATTACTAGTGTTCCTACGAAAGCAGGTGCGACTAGCATCCTATTCTCCTGTATGTTGACGGAACGTTCTATATCGCAAGATCGTATTCTCCTTGTATTGAAAAGATCGAGTTAGCATCTTATACGAACCTCTGTTTATATGCTGACACGCATGGAAAGCCCTGCTTAATGAGCACGCTCTTCAGTCGTCAAATGCTCTATACCAGTCACTAGTCAGATTTTGATGGTATCGAACAAGTTACATTTTTTCTAATTCAATGGCCGACCACCTTGCAATAATTGATGTCGTCCATATAAATAAGGTCACGCGGAAGAACATTTAGGTGTGCATTCTGTAACTTTGAATCTGCATCTTTCTTTTCAAGAATGGCATCGGAGGTACGAATTATGCTTTGAAGTTGGAAAGAATGACAGCATACATTCACACACACATGCTGACATGCACAGGCTTTAGTGACCATGCTACTCCCTTTATCCAAGCAGAAAAGAAAGGTCGTTTAGCCTAATCCGCTCAATTATGATCTATCGGAGGAAATCTCCAGTGGAGGGTAAGAACCAGCGCAATCACCAAACTGAGTTCTGGTCTCGATCGAGTAACTCATAGATTACCGCAACTTTGCATGTGCATGATCTAATGTTCGGTTTCAAAGCAAAAAAGAAAACGAATAGATCGCGCGTGGTGGCGCGACATTTGATTAAGTTAACTTTGGCGGGCAGTGCCCGCTCACACGCGCTCGCCGGCGCACTCTGACCGGCACGCCCCCGGCGAACGTGGCGGTGAGCCCGGGCGCGAACTTGGGCCGGTGCGAGCTCCGGCCCACCGCCTCGATGTCGAAGCTCTGGACGACGGCAGCGATGACGGCCTTCATCTCCATGAGGGCGAGCTCCTTGCCGATGCAGACGCGCACGCCGCCTTGGAAGACCGGGTAGCGGTACGGGCTCGCCGGCAGGAACCGCCCGTTGCGGAGCCACCGCTCCGGCCGGAACTCGGCGCAGTCGGGGCCCCAGACGGACTCCATCCGGCCCATGGCGTACGCGTGGTAGGTCACCCGGGTGCCCTTTGCGACGAACGTGCCGTCCGGGAGCTTGTCCTCGCCGGCGGCGAACTTGGAATCGAACTGCACCGGCGGGAACAGCCGCATGCACTCGTACAGCGCCGCGTGAACGTAGTGCATGTCCTTGAGCTTGTCGGAGGTGGCGGCCGTGGGGTGGTCGTCTCTGCCTCCGGCGACGCGAAAGACTTCGTCCCGGATTGTGGCAACGACCTGGGGGTGGTCAGAGAGGAGCAAGAAGAAGGCGGTGAGAGCCGAGGCGACAGTGTCGCGTCCTGCTAGCATGAAGCTCACGACGATGTCGCGGAGGTACTTGTCGTCGTTGATGGAACCCATGAAGCGCGACAAGAGGTCGTCGCCCGAGGTGGCGGCGCCGAGCTTGCGGCGCTGCCAGATGACCTCGGCGGCAAGAGTGTCGACGAGGCGGATCGCGTCGCGGAGCTCCCGCTCCTCCCCGACGTTCAGTAACCGCTTCAGCTTCCAGAACACATGCATGGGCGCCGTCGCGCGCCGTGCAGAGAGCATCGACGCCGTGTCGAACGCGTCCGCGAACGCCGACATCGGCAGCGACAACTCGAGGCAGCCGGGGTCGAGGCCGAACGAGATCCTGCATATGCAGTCGAAAGCAAAGCGTCGGAACACGTCCTGCAGGTCGAGCAGCTTCTCACTGACGTCGCTTGAAGCAGAGTCGAGCAGAGGAATGAGGCGGCACCGCAGCTCGGTGGCCACGACGTTGGCCGCGAAGACGCGAAGCGGAGGGAAGGCGAGCTCAGCTGCGGCGAGCTTGCGCTGGAAGAGCCAGGCGTCGCCGTCGACGTTGAATATGCCGCGGCCGAGGAAGTCGGCGAGGATGGAGGAGAAAGGGGCACCCTTGGGGTAGTTGTCGAAGCGGCGGCGCAGCATGTGGTCGACGGTTTCCGGGTCGGCGGTGAGCACGTTGCCGAGCACGTGCACGTGCACAGTCCGCCCCGGCGAGCGGCGCAGCAGGTGTGCGTACCAGTCGCAGAGATTGTCGAACTCGCCCGCCCACGACCCCGTAACGTACGCCTCGCACACCGCGCACGCGCACCACCACGGCGGTCGCAGCCGCAGCGAGGCCAGGAGGACGGCGAGGACCACCGTGCACGCGGCCGAGGCGAAGAAGACGGCGGCCACCTGCGGCTGCAGGGAGCTCGCCAGGGCGTGAGCAGCGACGTGTAACGTGGTTGCATCCGCGCCCATGACGAAGAATTGTGTGGGTTTTTCTCTCGTTCTTTTTCGCGCGCGTGCGCCTGAGGTGCGCTTTACGTGTACGTCCCAGTGTGTGCGTGTGCGGTTGCGTTGTGGCATTCTCAGCGCACACCGTTTTATACAGGATATCAAACGTTTAACTGTTAAAAATTTGTACGAAGTGGTGTGCAGTGCAACAGCCGACGGTACGTGACAGGATTTTTACCCCTATTTTATGGTTGGTTTTGACCTCTTGCTTGCTTTAACCTTTATGCACATTCTCTCTCTATTTTCCTTTCTTCTGCCCCTTTAGTTGTTCTAGTTCTCCTTTTGCTTAGTGGCTTTCTTTTCAAACGAATTTGTTGCCTTGAGCCCTTGACCTGGGGGCGTTGAAGTAGATTGGGGCTTGGGCTACGCCGGCACGGGCTCAATGAATTTAGGGTATGCTTGATGTATTCCCTACTTTCTATGATTAGGTAAAGACGAATTAGCTCATCCATCCGGTTTATAGCCCAAGATAGGTCGGTCTGTTTACAGTTCTTTTAAGTTGCAAGAGTTTAACAGAGATGTACATTTCAGAAGTGAACATTGACTTTTTTTTTTTTGGTTTGAAAATTTTGGTGGACCGTAACAGCAAAAAAACATTTGTTACATGAACCTAGTTCCCCCCATATGCATGGCCACAGAGCCATGGCTGAGAGTTTGCTTGACTAGCCACGCAAAAGGATTCCTATGCTAAAAGGTCCTAGTGTGATAGTTGCCGGACGAAAGAGTGATGGTTGCTAGACTAAATATTAATGATCACGGTTTAAATTTCCTCTACTCCCCCTTTAAAATAGCTAATTGAGTATATGTATGTGTTGATCGGTTGTGTAATAACAACTAGAATGTTTAGTGCTAATTAAGTGGCTTTCAGCTCCTAATGAACTGTCAATTTGTCATAGTTGCTATTATTTCATCCATTACAGGGAGGTCGACCGCGCCGCCGTCACGTCCAATGCACACGCGCGAGCGCTGCAACCGCGTCCGGCGAAGCTGAAACTGCGTGCGAGCGCCACCGTCGGCGAAGCTAGCTCACGTCCGTATCCGCCGAACGCTGCCCACCGCCGCATGCACGCTCCGCCACATGCCCCCCTTCTTTTTCTTATATTAAGGAGAAGGGCCTCATCCATCGCCGGAGGCGGCGGCCGTGACCCCGGAGATGGAGAAGAAGGCTTAGGGGAGGTGCAAGAGGAGAAGGCCGTGGCTTTGGGGGCGAAGGAAGATAAGGAGGTGGCGGCGGAGCACGAGCGGACCTCATCGGCGACGCACAGGTGGTAGCGCAAGCACGAAGCAGGGTGGCGGCGCGGGGGCCATGAGCAAGGAGCACGATTGGGGCTGGATCTGGATGGAGGTGGGAGGAGTAGTATTGCAGAGGGGAAGAAGGACATCCATTGGTTTTGAACCAATGGCCAAAAGATGTGACTGATTTTGAGAAAAGAAACAATCGACTGTGATCAGATCCATTACAAATTTATAATACAGCTTTCTTTGAGTTTGCTAGATATGTGCAGAGTAAGGGTCATAGATTTCATAGAAGCCCCATTATTTATCTTTCAATTCCCAATCTTATTACTAATTTACTTGATTATCCTTTTTCTGCTTAATTAGTTTCAACACCAAAAGCAATGATAAGCCGCATCCTAGTCATGCTGCCGCTGTATATCCGTCTAAAGTCCCAATCTTATTACTAATTTACTTGATTATCCTTTTTCTGTTTAATTAGTTTCAACACCAAAAGCAATGATAAGCCGCATCCTAGTCATGCTGCCGCTGTATATCTGTCTAAAGTCCTGCATAGACGAGGTGTGACGAGAATTCGAGAAGGTTTCCGAGTTGTTATACTTGCTTCCATCGCAATTATTATTTCCGAGCTGTCTTCAGAATGTAGACATGTACTACATATGAAAGTCACTGTCAGTGTAAGCATGTGAGACAGATTCCTAACCTTTTATCTTTCAAACAGTTACGCACAAAGAGCATGATAGATTTCCCACCAATCATGTTTTCCTATGATTAATCAGTCCGACATCCATAGACACAAACAACTACCACTAATTAATCGCGTGAGTTTGAGAACGAGCTAGTAATCGTTTAAGGCCCATTTGGAGCACAATAATCCCATCAGAATTTCGTTGGAAACACCTGCATCAAGTAAGACTGTAAGAGTCTATGTTGTAAGACTAGTTAACCTCCTACGTAACACATCCAAAGCTATACTATTTTTAAGAAATCACGATGGATTTCCTAACCACACAATCTAGTAATACGTGGGCAAATAATCCTATAGATACCAAACATTCCTGCAAGGGTTAGGGTTCGTTTGAAAAGTCTATTCCTGATCGAGTTTCACGTGAATGAATCAGAAATTTGAACTAAAATTCTGATCCATTAATTAACATGAATGAATATGAATTTGATCTCAACCAAACAAGACCTAAAGAGAGGAACGTGAACCTCCAAAACTAACTAACGTAGTCAACAAACAATTTAGATCACAAGATGGACACTCGTATAGCTTATAAAATACCACGCGCGACATTCTTACCCTCCTCGACTGGAAGCTTCCTGTTGCATAATTCCTGTCCGTGATAACGTGATACTCGTGCTGAAAGGACGATCGAATCAAAGCCGACCGCGGTACTGTCAGTAAAGTTCCAGTCAGCAAGTACCATAGCACCACCTGCATGAAAAAGCCCGAGGCCCAATCAGCTCACCCATCAGGCCATCAGCGAGGGCAGAGAAGGGGCGAGACCACCGTGGCTCCTCTAGCCCCGGCCTGACCCCTGGCACCGCCGGGGCCGGTCGACATGCCGGGGGGACCCGTGCCGCTCCCTCCCCAGCCGAGGCCCGTGCAGCGCAGGCATCGCACGTTCCGCGCACGACGCAGCTGCCCTCGCGGCTAGCTCGGCGCCAACCCAAACCCCCCGTGCCGGGCTCACGGGTCAACTTGGGGAGGGGGGGGCTTCGACCGGAGGTATGATTCGGTGCGCTGTGCTGTGCAGGCATCGGATTTGGCTAGGCTAGCTACAACTCTACGGGGTGGCAGTTGGACGGTGTCGCAGTACTGTGCGTCTGTGCGGATAAGGATGTTTGATCCGCGGCACGTGCGGGAAAACGAGGGGGCCTGCTTACGTGTCGAGCGAGCAACGGAGCATGCTCGCCATTCTACATTTTAACTCCCGTGATGTTTTCTTCACTACTAGCGCAAAGCAAAAGGGAAAATTGCAGAAGAAGCCGTTTGGCTGCCTGCGATATAGCAAAAAGCTATTACTGTGTTCTAAAGGAACATGCTACAAAATAAGAACTAGTCTTAAAATAGTCTTCAAATATACAATTGTCACTGTACATGCTAGGCATCACAACCAGTTTTGAATACATAAATTTTACAATAATTTTATAAAAAATAGTATAATTCCTATAAAAATCTTACGAAATTTCCGCGACGTTCCAAACGTTTTCCATTGACCAGTTTCTACTTTCTATCATGGGACATGCCAGGTTATTTTTTTTTCAAAACCATGAGTTTGGATGATATTTTTGTAATTTTCTTTCCGTTGAGTTATTATATTATGAGAACTGAGCTGGGGCTCAATGGTGCGCGCTACCAGGTGAGCAGGCCACCCACCCGCATTCGAGCTTGGGGGCTCGACGTGTGCGTGTCTCATTGGAGTTTTTGAGGACTGAGTAGGGGCTCAGTTGGCACAGAGGAGCTCCGGGCTCCCAGCCCGTTGTGGTCCAACGCTGGCTCCTGTGTATGCTACGCGAGATAGGATACTTCTTCTTCTTTAATGTGGACCTAATGAGAAAATCCTGTCAAAAAAAGTTATTATATTCTTTTCTTTCGGTGATGAGCACAAACTTATCCCAACCCCACCTGCAGGGGCCTACAGACACTGATTGTGCGTGTGATATGGATTAGGATCTAGATCACTCCTTATTTCCATTTTTCTCGCCATTTGCCCCTAGACTTTGTACTACAGTACTACTGATAACTGATAAGTATGGGGAGATGAATGTCCTCCTCTTTATTTCCACCCCCCTCTCAAATCTTTTCCTAGACAAAGAGATTCCGAAGTCTTTTCGTTGAGAGAGAGACATGCCGCCTGCGGCATTGCTGAAGCAGCAACCACGCACCCTGACCACTCAATATGAGCGAAATATCTGCTGCTAAGTTCCAGGGTCTTTCCCTGTATTGATTGGCTCTGGTTACATGGAGGATTTATGTTTCCCTGAGTAGAACCTTAATCCCTAGTTAGCATATTACTAATTTTTTTGAAAAAAAAAACATGAGCTCTGCCCTTTAATTTCAACAAAAAGATAATACAACAGCCGGGAAAACACAAAAAGAAGAATCACAGGCACCAACACCTATCCCTCACCTAGCAACACCAACACACATAAAAAAACACCAGAGCATAGTACCAAATGAAGCCATCCTATTATTGTACCTTCACTGAGGGCCTTTCAGTCTTTCAAGGGCAAAAGCTATAAACTCAAAGTAAAAAAAATATCTGTAATGCATATATATGTAAGTTGTTCCTAAATTCCTATATGATTGATAACTAGGGGATCGGAAGTTGACTGGTGCATTTGTTTTATGATATGGTACAGCATCTTTGGATAAAAAACTACAAGCTTGATTTTGTTTGTTTTTTTTTTAAATCTTGAGTTAAATAAGTAGAGGTTTTACAGTTATCTTCTTGTTCTGGGGAGAACCTTTTTAAGGTAGACCTATGAGCTTTGTTTAAAACTACTAGCAAGTAGTCATAACCATTGAAGACTGAACTATCTCATCCCATGGTCTTAATTGTATAAATAATAACAACTTATCATATACAATCAAAATGTTCATTTTGTTAATGGAGAAAACCTAGTTCCGTGTTGCCGTGTCCCTTCCGATCTCTGTTTGCAGGACTACGACAACCAAATTCCCTGTCGAACAGGTGCTACACTTAAATTAGGAGCACGATCGAACACCAGCCCGCGACATCTAGTTGTCAATACTGTACCAGAGCTCACACGGTTTAGTTTTTAGAAATGTACGTTCCAGTACGTACCGTTTTAGATTTAATATAATAATACGAATATATATATTTATAAGTATATATTTGTTTAATTGTATGCACACCAAATATCACCTGTAGTATTATTCCAAATACATAGTAGTAATATCACATATAATATATAGTTCAATAGACAATATTATCAATTCCACCGGTATAGCCGGTATTATCCAGTATCAAGCCGGTATGAAAGGTATTTAGGCTGACACGGTATGTACGACTACTTTGTACCGGTTTTGATGATAGTATGGTACGTAGGCCAGTACCTATATGATATTGATAACTAATCAGCACCCTGTGAGCATGACACAAGCTACACGGGATGGAGTTGGCAAAAAAAGGAGCAGTTAAAACGAAAGGAAAGACCATGACGGATGATAAATCACTTCTCTCTCTCCCAGGAGAAAAAAAAGGATGAACACTCTCAGTAGCCAGGAAAAAAAAGAAAAAGAAAGTCAAATGCTCCCTTCATGATGGAGAGCAATCAAGTGGATGCAGTTCTACCACTCAATCGCGACAAGCCATCGTTTTGCTATCAGACATTGCTATCTTGACACGACCGTATTCGTTGACGGATTGGATTTGCACACATGATGTGCTTGCTCCTCCATCCCTGTCTGCTGGCTGGAACCCAAGATACATTTTGTTCCTGACCACTACGGCTAACGACCGATCGGTTCGTTATTGCCACAAAAACCACCAGTTGGAGATGAGCTCATAGCCTCCTAGGCATACTAGATACCACTGAATGCAAATAGAGGCATGGGCAACAGCTACTACTAGGTAAGCTGAACATTATGTTAAACCAACAGTCAAAATCTACAATTTTGGACTAAAATTGCTGTCTAGACAGATACTGAAGATCAGCAGAGGCTTTTTTTAGGGGAAGATCAGCAGCGGCTTCTACATCGCACCGGCTGATATTTGACGTGGATCGTGTTGAACTTCTTTTTTATTAATTAATCCTTTTTTAAATTTATTTTTATTGTTAACCCCCGTAAACTTCATTTCTAATTCTGACATTTTTGATCACGTCACGGATAGTGGTATGACAAAACAACATTGTCACGCCAAAAGATAAATCCGCTAAATAGCGCTTTTTGTTATGCTACTGGTGATGGCGTGACAAATCAACACCGTCACGCCATTAGTGGTGTCGTGACAAGAGCTTGATAAGATACGGGCTAACGTGACAGCGTTGTTTTGTCACGTCATGAGTGGTGGCGTGACTAAAAGGATCAGAATTAGAAATAAAGTTTACGGGGTTAACAATAAAAATAAATTTAAAAAAGTTAATTAATTAAAAATTTTCGACCGTGTTGCACGCTGCTGGAAATTAAAGGCAGTACTATTTAGCTGTTTGGTTTAAGATTCCTGTCAGTTAAGACAAACTTAAATGGAGAAGGTAATGTCATGTTGCCAATCTCCCCCACATGGTGGGGGTCCTGAAGTTGTCATAAGATGGCCCGGTTAAAGTAAACTACGCATTCATCCTTCTTTAGCTGTATGCAATCGACGTCAAACAAATTAAAAATGACTGTAAAGAAGCTCTAGCTATATGAGACTTCGACTATGATAGTTTTGGTTGCTATGCTATGTGATTTGATCTCATAATGTTACACTCGAGACGTCATTGCATATATAAGCAACCGAATATTCTTTTAAAAGCACTAGCTGAATGACCGTGGTTTGCTAAGTATCACAATAATCATATTACCCACTGCATCGAGCCCGTGACGCCCCGACCGAGCTCCACCCTGGAACACGCTGCCCTGTGTCTACAATGTGTCCTTGTTCCGCCACATCTGGCCGAGCTCCGCTATAGCTCACATTGCGGCTCCGCCGCTATGCTTATACTGTGCCGCACACTCGCAGTTCTGCCGGCAAGCCTGGCCTGCTTCGTCGTCCTCGTGTTTCGCTATTCGCAACCAAATGAGGCCTCACTGCAACCTCGAATGAAGACATTAAAAGCAAAACATCTAAGATGCCACCAAAACAAACCATCAATACATGAACACGCAACATCGATCCAATGGTAAACTACAAAATACTTAATTTTCATATATTTAGTTAGTTTTATATCATGACTAATCGACGAACACGGTACTCCAAGCTTTTTCACTGCTACAAAAGAGGCAACACTGGACGCTTCATCACACACGGTTCCCTAAAAACTGTCAGTGTTATAATTATCATAGATGGTTTTACAATCCCGACCGTCTATATCACTAGCGATGGGTAGAACCGTCTGTGATACACAATTATTACAGATGGCTTTTTTTTTTAATAAGAACAGTCTGTGATAATTTTCAGACGTTTCTTAACAAGAACCATCTGTGATTATTACAGACTTTACAAACGGTTTTTAATAAGAACCATTTGTGATAATTTAATTTTGTATCATAGACAGTTTGTAGTTGGAAGTGTCTACGATATGTTCAATGCCGCTTCGGATCTCGCGCGATGCGTCTCTTCATCTCGCCGCGTGATGCTTCCATATCTAGCAGTATTTAAGCGAGTTCTTGTTGTATTGATATATATACAATGCTATAGCTAGTACCGTCACGCGTTATGGTGAGCACACGGAGCATGATGGCGAGGAGGTCGACGATCGCCATTGCACTTCATCACAATGTCGTCGTCCACATCGTCGGCCTTGTGGCCGCGAGCTCTCTCAACCCATGGCTGACCTCTGCAGCCTAAGAGCCATGTACGTATTTATATACCTATAAAAATACATACTACTGTTTGTGACGGTAACCAAGCCATGCATGCATATACATGTTATTAATCTGACTATATTTAGCCTTTTAATTTTTTTCTTATGGGGTTGCAAGGCTATGTACAAAGCGTCCAAGGAGTGCACCGTGGGGATGCGTGTAGCGCTGGAGCAGGAGGAGACGATGAAGTGGTTGGACAACGTCGTTAACCACCTGGCCGGCGCCGGCAACCCGGAGGCCTGCTTCATCGTTGGCTTGATGCTCATCTTCGTGCACTAGGACATGCAGCGCGGTCTCATGTGCCTCGATCGGGCGACCATCGTCGGTCACAAGGCCGCGGCCTACGTGCTCGGCCTTCTCCTCTACACACCCAGCGAGGCGCGCGGCATTGGGAAGCACTACATCAGCCAGGTCGAGGGCGAGCCAGCCGACGGCGGGTGCGAGATGGCCAAGAGGATCAACCAGGAGGGCAGGCGGTGCTGGAGGCTCGCTGGAGACGCGGTCCGAGAGGCGACCTAGAAGAAGATGGCAGGGCCGTAGGGCTAGGTGTTGGCGTTGCCGGAGGACCGCCATCGGTGCACGAGCACTGGGTGCGGCGTGACGGAAGGGTGGGGCGACTACGTTGTCTTCTGCAGCGACAGCTGTAGGATTAGGCATGGGTACACCAAGTTCTTTACACAGATGTTGAACTACTTGTCGTAAAATTAGCGGCTTTAGCATAGTTTTAGCAAATATTCAGATATAATTCTTTACTAATATGTGAATGTGTCATATGTTCTGAATTTGCATTTATGTATATGAGAATTTATATTTTCACAGGCGGTTATTTATTGCAACCGTCTATGATGTGTATTTATCACAGACGGTTCTACTTTAGAACCGTCGGTGATGTCCATCCCTATTTATATTCGGACTCTACAGTTTGCCCGTGCCCCCACTCAAATGATTAAGTTTCTCCTCTCTCGAGCTCGTCTCCTCCTCGAGCACGGTGCGTCTTCTCCCCAGAGCCTGCATCCTCCTCCCCGAGCACGAGCTGCTGCCTCCCCGAACCCGACGCCCCTCCTCCCCGTGCACGAGCCGCTGCCTCCTCGAACCCAGTGCCCCTCCTCCCCCGAGCCCTGCGTGCCTCCTCCCCGAGCCTGCCTCCTCCCCTCCCAAGCCCGTCGCCGCCGTCCTCGACGCCACCTCCTCCTCGAGCCCCACGCGCCTCCTGCCCGAGCGTCTCCCAAGCACCACCAAGGTAAGCCGGCCACCCCTTGGCTATCCTTTTTTTTTTTCATATCACCTTGCTTATATGTTGTGCTATTGGATATATTCAATCTGTGTGATTTGTATGTGCCTAACGCTAGAGATATTGCAAAGTGATTTTTTGTGGGCTCGATGAATTGCTCTACGATGAATTGATGTCATAAGTGCAATTGGATGTGATATTGTGTACAGATTGTGCCTTGAGCTGTTAGATTACCTGCTGTTATCTATTGTTTCGAGCATGCAATTTATACATTCTGATATACTTGCTGTCCTTTGAGCTTTTTCAGTCAACTAATAATTGTTGTCCTGTGGAAGTTTCAGTCTTCCAGTCTATTTTTCTGTGGTTATTTACAATCACTGATCTACATCACAGTTGATAGTATCTTGATAGATTTTGTTCATGTGTACAACAAAGTTAATTTTGGATGATTTGCTTGAACTAGTCTGAATAGATTAGCAAATTTTATTTTGAGCTCAAGACCTAATCTATAAAGTGTCATATTCAATTTGTGATTACATTTGGCACGAGTGTTGTGATGGCCAAGTTTTAATCTTGTGCAACTAGCCTTCTGAGAGCAATAATCAATATTCTAAATCTTAGTTTTATGCTGCTTTTTATTGTGCACATATTGTGTGTGTTGAGCATATTATTTATTTTAAATGACTTGAAGGATTCACATGCTAATATGTCAGTTATGTCATTTAATTGGTGCTAGAAATATGTTTTATTCATAATTAATTTTGCAAGACAAAAGAATATCACAGAAGGCAAAATTTGCTATTCCATTCCAAAATAAGACCAAATGAGTCAAAAACTACTACAACACCTCTTCACCTGCCCCTCGCCATTTTTTTTCACCTTTGTCTGTGTAATCGTATTCATGCCGGTCAAGTTCTCCTCCCTTGCGTCCCAGGGTCTTACCATTCCATTCCTGATCTCTTCTCTATAAAATCTCCAAGCAATGGCTGCTTGTGCCTTTAAAGCCAGCTTCACACACACACACATATTTATATATATAAATAACTCGAGGCCTGAATTTAGCTAGCTAGCTCGCTCCTTGGGCATTCATCCTAAACGTGCAGGTGAATCACGACCTACTTCATCGAACTTGACATACTGGAGTGTGTGATTTGCTTCATGCCAATCCTCCAAGTGCTTATAGAATCCTCCTAAACCACGTCCTCAGAACTAATAGCAGTAGAACTGAACTTAAAGTCTTTAAACCCAACAAGAACACTAAGCAACTTGAGTTTTGGTTTATATGTAAGGATGGTCTCACTATAGAGCTTGACATCAAGAATGGTTGGTTGCTGATACATGATGCCACTTCCCAATCGGAGTACCTGCGCATCCACTCCACTTTTTGAACATAGCGACATCCAATTACCTATCGATGATATCCAGGTAATGTACATGCGCGTCTAATGAGGTGCTCACTGGTGGTCGGAGTGGACGGTGGTGGCCGGCGACGAGGTTTTGGCGGCGGAGAGGTACAAGCGCTTGTCGAAAAATGCTTCGGTGACGCTCTGACGACGAGGAGGGATTCTGGAGGTAGCCTAGGCAACACTGAAGACGATGGCATGGTCGGCGACGATGAGGTGGCAACGCCGACGGCGCAATCGAAGAATGAAGAGCTTCGGGGGAAAACCCTAAAAGCTCAATCCCGGCGGCGTTAAGGCTTCGGAGAAGGAATAGATTGGGGTTTGAGATACAGGCGAAGAGGCGATCCTCGGGGTGCCTTTTATAGGGTAAGGGCGAGGCCAAGACGGCAAGATGGCGGCGTAGTCCTTTTTGGAAACCTGAAGAGATAAGGAAATTCAAAGGATTTTGGAAGAGATACGGGGCAAAAACGGTTGTGAGATATCAACGGATTTGAAAATCGTATCTTCGAGGGATTTTTCGGTTGGACAAGATTTTGTCAGCCAGAGCTTCTAGAAGGATCAATGGCGGACGAGTTTGACTCGGGCGCGGCGAAGACGAAGGCAATGGGGACGACGATGACCTAACAGATGGGCCCCACGTGAAGAGGAGCAAGAGAAGAGGCGATTGGTAGAGACAAGGAAACGGACCGGCCGAACAGAGTTGGGTTTCGGCCCAAAGGGTTTTTCTGAGATTATTAATAGATTTTAATTTTTTAGAAAATACTGAAAATGCAAATGGCAATTGGAAAATAGCAAATGCACTCTGAAAAATTCTAGAAAATATATCCAAGCACATAGAATCCAAATAAAATAATGTTGACAATCGTTGATGTTGAGATTATTCATATTAAATGTTTTTGATCTCTGAAAATTCCAATTAGGCTTTAACTTTAACAGAAAAATTCAAATGGTTATTTGATATTTTTAAAACTTCAAAAACAGACCAAATTTTTGGGATGTTACAAAAACCCTAGCGTCACTAAATTTGTCGTTATCAGCCATGCTCTGACACCATCTTCTGCACCATCGTCATCGCCGACTTGTGGGCTACCTGAGGCACACCTCCACGACGCCAGAGCTTCGCTGGAGCAACCTCGTCGTCAGGGCCCGAACTTCGTCATCGCTTTCCTTCACGTTGCCGGTGACTCCCTTAAGCTCTCGCGTCACAAAAGTGTGTGTCAGGTTCAGTATTGCACGATCTTCCTTTTGCACACACCCACTCGGCTCGCTGTGGCGTGAAGTGTCGGCAAGCTCATCGTTGTAGCACCACCGTGCACTGGCTAACGTGGCATGCCGCGTCAGTGCCACTTAGTCGCCACGCCGGACCCACATCACCTCTTTTTGTCGCGTCATCGCCCATGTGGCACCTTGCGCCAGCACACACACACACACGTGCACTGTTCCGTGAACCGCGTTCACGGTGAATGTTTGACTTTCTCGTGGGTCTGGTCTATGTACCATGGTCTCACCTGTCAGAGAGATAAAAGGAATTTCCTTTAGAAAAATATTTCATCCAGTAAAATAAATTCCAATGCTGATGTTAGGCATGCGTCATAATCATCTTTTCCTTTAGAAAAATAATTCTGTAATTTCAGAAAATCGGTTTTAATCATTTTCTTTAGGGTTTAAACTTCTGAAGGCTCACTCTCCTTCATACGAGCTCCGTTTTTGATGATTCAAATATCTAAATTCATGTAAAATCAAGATCTAGCCAACTATGCCAAAATTATTTAATTTGGAGTTCATTTGAATTTTGTTTGAATTTGGATTATTTTCACGTATAGATTTTGATGACTCCGGAGAGCTTGACCCTTCTGAAGAGTTAGATTATCAGGGCTTTGAGCATGGCAAGTTATACTATTTGATAATATTTGAGCCCATAATTTAAAGTTATTTAAATTCTGTTTCAAAGTATTGCATGTTTATTTATAGTTCAGTATTTTAAATTCCTGCTTTAAATTCCTAGTTACTCTATTTACTTTGTATGGCCAAAACTGATGTTTGGATTGCCATTTCCTTGTCACCTTAGTAAAATAAATTAGAAAACTATGCTTAGTCAATGCTTAGACCAAAATATTGATTTTGAGGAATTTAGCCAAAATACAAAGTTGATTTAAAATTGAGATTATGGTATTGTCTTTACCATATAATGTTTGGAAAATGTTTTGACATGAAAAATAAATAAAACTGGTTTAGACTTGGGCGAATGGGACCGTTGGTGGGTGCAAGTTTATGCACAGGCTCAAATCAGTTAATGTTTGAGACACAGGGATTGTTTTGGAAGTTGACCAATCATGTAAGGACCAATCTGCGAGCTGCGGATTGTTAAGCCAAACTTGTACCACCACAAGTCTAGAGTGGGACAGATTTGGCCAATTAAACTGTATTATTTTATCATGATTATGTCATAGAAAGATGTGGGTGCCGTGAAGACTTATTGTTAATACTCATATGGCGTAAGAGGGGGTCATCGTTTGGTGCGAAGCCTACGATAACGAAACCTTAGCGGACATAATTATGTTGAAATAATGTAGGGTAAAGGTCTCATGATAGTTGCTTAGTCGCATGCATTCGGAAGCGTGTTTTGGCCGATATGTTAAGCAAACTATCTCTTGTGGGTAAAGCTTTACCAACTCTGTAGAGTAATAATCTATTCGAATAGACGTGTCCATGGTCATAGAGATGTTGAGCAAAGTCTTTCGTGGATTAGACTTGGTTTTGATTTCAAAATAATTTCAAACTTAGATGTTTTTAGATATTCGATCCAATGGGGAAAAAATTGGGCAGGAAGCCTGGTGTAAGGGGGTTAGTCCTTCACCATTTGTGTACGGAGGTTTATTCTACACTTGAGATTGGTGAACCAAAATAAAAGTTTAATTTCTCTGTGTTTATACACTAGTCCAGGATTTCTAATGTACACAGTCATACAAAAGTGACATCACAATCATATCACGTATTTATTTATTATTAATAAGAGTTTAGTACAAAATGGGCCTGAGGCCAAAAACAAATATCACAGCGGACGCAAAGTAGTAGTAGGCCACACGATGCGCCATAGGTAATCGTCTGGGGGCGTAGGCCTAAACGTCTAGGTCCTCACCGTCCTGATAGAGGTCTTCTCCTGAATAAAGATTATTCAGCAAGAGTGAGCACAACTTCCATGCTCACAAGTTACACCCAATAAAGAATTATGATGCATGCATAAGTAAACAGGTGAGACTGGCAGGGTTTATTTTGCATAAAGCAACATTTTCAGTTTAAATACTCATATTAATTTCCAAGGCTATTTTTAATCTATAACTAAAATTAGATTTTAAATTGACAGTTTTATAGTGGATAACCTCCATGAATGAATGGTGAAGGATACCCTCCTATCACATGGCTAACCGCCTAATTTTACCATAAGGATCAACCATCCTCAAATCATCTATTGAAATCATTTTTAAAACCAAAAACAAAGTCTAACTTAGAGTGGCTTTGCTCAGGATGTCCATGACCATGGACACGGCTATTCGAATAGTTTCCTACTCTGCAGAGTTTGTACAGCTTTACCCACACGAGATAATTTGATTTTAATGTCGGCCAATACACGCTTCCGAAGGTGTGCGACTAAGCAATTATCATGAGGCCTTTACAATGCTCTACCTGAATGTATTCATGCCCGCTAAGGTTTCACTTCCATTGGATTAACCATCCTCCGGAAGCCCCCTGTTGTGCTAAGTGGGACTACTGTTGAACCAACACCCACACAACAACATGGCACAAATAACACTAAGGTATCACAAATTATTGAGCCAAATCTATCCCATTCCAGACATGTGGTCGTACGGTAAGGCGTAGCAAAATACGCTCAAAGACCGGTCCTTAACTAACTTGGGCAACTTTCAAAACAACCCTTGGGCCTTAATCTTACCTAGATTGAGCCCGTGCATAAATCTGCACTCACCAATCATCCATTTCGTCCAAGTCCAAACCCATTTTTTATTTCATTTTAAGTAAAACCATCTTTATAAACTTTTTATGGTAAAACAATATCATAGACTAAATTTAAACCAAGTTTGAATAATTTCGCTAAATCCTCCCAAAAACACAAGTCTGATATAAGCATTGGCTAAGCATATAATTATTTTCAATTTTATTTTATCTAATGGTGACAAGGAAATGATAATACAATAATCAACATTGGCTATACAAAGGAATTGGAATAACTAAGGATTTAAACAAGGGATTAAAATAGCTGAATAAAGTTATGCATGCAATAATAATTTAAAAACATAAGTAAATAAATTTAAAATATTGGAATCAACATGATGAATGGTATAACTTGCGTTGCTCGAAGTCCTGGTACTCTAAATCCTTAGAAGGATCAAGCTCTCCAGAGTCGTCGAAATCTAAACGCGAAAGTATGACAAATTCAAATAAATTCAAAAAGATAAATCAAATTAACTCCAAATCAAATAATTTTAGTTTAGTTAGCTAGATCTTGATTTTATATAAATTTAAAAATTTGAATCACCTAAATCGGAGTTTGTCTGAAGAAATACGAGCTCCTGGAAGTTTTAAACCTAAAGAAACCCTAATTTTCAGATTTTAGGAATTTCCCAAATTATTTTTCTAAAGGAAAAACGAATTATTGCGCGTGATGATGTCAGCCCTCAGGATTTTATTTTTCCCGACCGAATTATTTTCAAAAGGGAAAAGAAAAGGGCCGCTGACATGTGGGACTGGCGGTCAAAGACCCGGTCCACGAATGGTCAAACGTCCATGGTGAACCTGGTGTATGCTATAGTGCGAAGAGGGGGTGGGGGTGCTGTGTACGAGTTGACGTGGCGCCACGTAGGCAGCCACGTAGGATTAGCGTCTATGTGGTGTTGACGTGGCCAAGCCACGTAGGCTCTTGATCGGCGGAGCTCCAACGACCTCCTCGCTGGCGCTACGCACCACGACGAGGGGCGTGGATGTGCACAAAAGAAACAGGGGATGATGCTAAACGTGATGCTCACCGGGGTTGCGTGAATGCACGGTGGAAAGTCATCGGCGACGAGGTTGGGCGGTGGTATTTTAGGTCTCCGACGAAGATGGCGCTGCGGGGGTTCTCTGGCGAAACGAGTGCGCGCACAAGCTTCGCGGAGGTGCGGCAGTGCTATAGAGGTAGACGATGGGGCCGAAGAGGGCTTGACGGTGGCGAATTCAGTGGTTGAAGCAACCTTGGCCGGTGGGGAAGATCTTCAAATTCTGGGCGCTATGGGGCGGAGGGGCTACGTGGGTGGCGGCGCGGAGGTGTGGAGGTCAGGGCGATCTCGGGGCTCCTTTATATAGGGCGCAGGCGTGGTTGGAGCTTCATAGGGCACAAGAAGGTCCGCGCGGCACGGCGGCGAGATTTCGGTGATTCAAGGCGAAAAGAAGGAAAGCGATGGCCGGAACGGATGCAGAGAAGATCAAGGGATTAAATGCGCACGGAAATTTGGTGATGCGGTGAGGATTTCATCGAACATGGAAGGTTTTTGAATTGCGGTAATGGCGGACGGCGTGGCGAGAAAGGAAGGTGTGGACGAGGAAGAAAGGAAAGGTAGGGGATGACACTGTAGACGGCGGTCCCACATGTTGGTGAAAGAAGCGAATAGGAAAGTAACGGGTGCACTCGAGCTGTTAGATCCCGATCTGATGGTCCATAATGAATCTGATGTTTGAAATCATCCGAACATGCTATCAAGATCTGGCCATTCGATTGAGATCGAATGGTCCACAATGACCGAGACGTTCGAAACGTCCATCAAGATCGGGCCATTCATTTTTGATCCAACGGTTGACAAGGGTTGGAAGCATAAACACACGGGCAAGCGGGCTGATTGGGCCGTGTGCGCATGAGAACAGGAGTGGGTCGAGGAAGATTTGGCCCAAGGACTGTTTGAGGATTTATATTGATTTAGTAATTGATTTAATTCTGAAAATTGAAATAGGCTTTAGAAAATAGCAAATAAAATCCAAAAATTATGAGAAATTCATAGAAATTGTCAAGGGCCTTTTGGACTTAAATAAAATATTTCCAACTTATATTTGGTAATAGTTTTTGCAATTAAATTTGTTTTGGCTTTAAAATAATTAAGGAAAAGCTTTTAAAATTTTAGAAAATCCACAAAAATAATTAAGTTTTAATTTTAACTGAAATTTGAAATTTTAGGTTGTTACAGATTTTAAGTATAGATTAAAATTACCTTGAAACTTAGTAATGGTATTTAAAACTTGAAAATATCACTTTATGCAAAATAACCATGTGAACCTTCATTGACATTATCCTGCATGCATTATATCTATTATTAGGTGTAACTTGTGGATCACAGTTGTTTGTGCTCACCCTTGCTTAATAACTCTTCTTCAGGAGAAGACTTCTATCCAGACGGTGAGGACTTGGAAGACTAGACCGCGCCCCCAGACGATTGCTTATGGCAGACCGTGTGGCCTACCTTTTATTTATGCTTTTCCACTGTATCTTTTATTTGGCCTCAGGCCTGCTTGTAATAAACTCAGTTGATTATTCAATAAATGCGTGATATGAATTTTCTATCTTTTTTGTTTGACTGTGTACACTAGCTGTTCCTGAACTAGTGTATGAAACACAGAGAATTTGGGATCCTTCATTTCTGGGTTGGACAGTTAGACACAAGTAGATTTTTTAGCCATGCCACGATCCATCATTTCATGTGAGTTGCAAATATGAATCTAACTAAGTAATTATGGAACATTGTGATAAAGCTGTGTGCGATGTGTGCTATTACTCGTTGATGACATGTGTTGCACTTAACCAACAGGGTGGGAAAGGATTTAGACCAAGGCAAGTGGTGGCAACTCTGTGATATGGTGGAGCTCCGTGCTTGGGATTTTTCAATTGTGGTTACTTAGTTAGAAATTGGAAGTCTTGCCTTGGCCAATTAAGGACTTAACTTTGTGCGCCATTGAACTGAGCCACAACTGTACGATCACATGCACGTATGGGACGGGCCTAACTTAGTAAGTTATGGAGTCTCGACATTGACTACTCAGGTAGTAGGTTAGGCTCTGTGACACGGTGGAGGTGTGTTTCTATCTCCGTGATGATTCACATTTATGAGCAGTTTGCTGTCTTCAGGTCCAACGATGTGCGATGGGCTAATTTCCTGTGTGTGCATTAGTGCCATCAGTAAAACACATCAGGAGTGTCAATGCTTGAGACGGAGTTTCCGAAAAGTTTTGTTATGATTAGTCCTAGCTACACTGGTTATATCGTGTGGGTGAAGTGTACAACCTCTGCAGAGTGTTAAACATTCTATTCGAATAGCTACGTCCGCGGTCATGGATATACTTGGGGATTTCACACGAGGGTTAGATTTTCATAAAACACTTGGAAAGAGAGCTGTGTGATCTAAATCATATGGCTGTGTGAATAATTCGATTAGACTTTGTGTTCTTTGTGAAAACAACTGTTAAATAAGTATTGTTTATTTGTTTTAAATTGTGTTTTAATCTATTATTCATATTCAATTGCAAATGTTGCATTTCCGCAAAAGAACCATAGAAGCCTTTCCTTTGGAATAAGCCATCATGTATATATTGCATTCTGTGGTATGACTTGCGAGTACGATTGTGTACTCATGCTTGCTATAATCAATCAACAGAAGTTGAGGAGTCTTCGCCCGTTTCTGAGGAGGAGTTCTACGAAGGTGCTAATCGCTAGGACTTGATCCCAGTCAGTTGTCTGTGGTGAATCGATGGGTTTCCGCTGAAATTTAGTTTGTTCCGCTGTTATTTATTTCTTTGCCAGCCCTGCGAGACTTAATAAATGTGAAATTGACCATAAGGTCACAACAATTATTTGTTCTTCAAATTACTTGTTTATTCTATTATTTCATCTTATGTGGATCGATATTCATCTATGTTGACACAGTGTGCACTAGCGTGATCCTGGAGTTGTGCATTATACACAGAGGGTCTAGAATTGCATTTTTGGGTCCCGACAGTGCGCACGTGGCGATGACGCAGATGCCACGCAGGATGACACGCCCGTACACGCGCTGATGTGGCTACCAACGTGGCTGGACACGTCAGCTCAATGGCGACAACGGCTCGGGAACCAAAGGCTCCAACGAACGGCGGCGCTTTACCGGCGGTGAGTGATACCAACAGGTAGAGGTGGCTAATGCAATCCCACTGGTGTACTCACGGGTGGTCGAGGGCGACTGAGGTGGCCGGCGGCGAGCTTTGAGCGGCGGAGAAGATTGTGTGTTGTCAGAATTGGGCTCTAGTGAGGTACTGGTGACGGGGAACGATGCTGGAGGGAGCTCTAGTGATGGCGGACTCAATGGTGCAGTTGACATTGACGAGGCGAACACGGCGGTGGCGCAATTTGATATTGAAGAGCTCCGGTGACAAAACCCTAAAACTCAAATCACGGCGGTGCTAGGGCTCTCTGGTTGAGGGGACTTGGGGTTTCGGGGTGCGGACGAAAAGGTGAACCTCGGGGTCCCTTTTATAGGGCTCGGGCATGCCGGATTGGCAAGATCCCAAATCGTGTTCGAAACGAACACGATGCAATCTCAGAGATAGGAAGGGATACGGGATAAGATTTTGTTAGTTTTGGATGTAGAGAGATAAAAGGATTTGAAAACCGTATCACAACGGGATTCTTTCCATTGGAAAATGCCGTTGATGTATGAAGCTAAAAGAAACGTCAATGGCGGTGGTGCGACTCAGCGCGACCAGGACGAAGGCGAAGGTGGAAGGATGACCTAACGTGTGGGCCCCACACATCAGCGAGGGTTCACGGGCGCGCGTGCGTTGGGCTGGCATAGAGAGAAAGGCCACGCGGGCCGGGCTGTGAGGCGAAGGAGATGGGCCGAACAAAAGGAATTTCAGCCCATTGGAGTTTATGAGATTTAACTTGATTTTCTTTTTTAGAAAATAGCAAAAAGTAGTTTTGACAATTATTGGTGATGACATTAATCATATTAAATTGTTTTGACACTGAAAGTCCATATTAAGCTTTGAATTAAATTTGAATAAATTCTTGGGTGAATTTTCCAGCTACTAAACTATTCAAAAGATTTTTAAAATTTTAGAAAATTGGGATGTTACAAGCGCCATGACTCTATTACGGGCTGTCGAGCATTCTCGGTAGGGCTCCAAGCTGTACACTGGCCGGACAAGTTCTGACCAGCGAACATAGAGAAGTTCAATGAGATTCTCTAGATCTATACTACTGCCATCAAAGCTGTTGATGGTAATGACAACGTGATGGCAAGCGACTTGCCCACGGTCCTTGAAGGATTTGCCCGATCTTGGTTGCTCAACTTACCGATCAGATCAATTTACACTTGGGAACAGCTCTGTGACCAATTAATCGCCAACTTTCAAGGGATGTACAACCACCCCAGAAAGGAGGACGATCTTCATCGGATGAGGTAGGAACCTAATGAAACTCTTCACCAATACATAAAAAAATTAAGCCAGGTCCATAACTCTATTCCAGAGGTCATAGACTCATCCGTTATTCAGGCTTTTAAAGCATGATTAAGAAATTGAAGGTTTACGGAGGATATCGCAATGAATCCTCCATGAACAACCATTGAACTTTTTGACATGGCTGACAGGTATGCGGCCGCTAGTGAGGCGGTCAAATAGAGCAAAGCCATCGATCGAAAAGAGAAGATCCCTCAACCTGGATTGGATTAACCAGAGAAGAAACATAAGAAGGCTCTCAACATTAAGAAGAATTTTAAGCCCGACAATAAGGAGGTCCTTGTAATTCCTGAAAAGTTTACGAAGAGCAAGAAAGATTATGCCAGTCCGAACAAGGCAAAAGCTCCGACCGATGAACACAAAAAGAACAAGAAGTGGTGTCCACTTCACCAGGTGGCAGGGCATGATCTAAGCATGCAAATACATCCATTGATCCAAAGTATATCGTGATCATGCTTGGTGAAGTCCTTGAATTTTCCTTTTGCCATTTTGAACTTGATGTCTGCAATCACGGGGTCCTTTGGTTGGACAACTCGAATATGCTTTTCCAATGTAGACTATACTTCTAGGCTGGCCACGAATCCTTTGGCTACCATCTCTAGCTTCAGCTTCTGAAATTCCTTATGATGTTCTGGGAAATTCTCTTTTACTTCCAAAGCATTGCATTAGCTCTTACGACTTAAAGCATCTGCGACAACATTGGCTTTTCTAGGATGATAGTGGATTCCAAGATTATAATCCTTTATTAATTCCAACCATCTTCTCTGTCTCATGTTCAGATCAGACTGAGTGAAAATGTACTTCAAACTTTTATGATCTGTGTATACCTCATAGCGGTTACCATTGAGTTAATGACGTCAAATCTTTAAAGTATGCACTATGGCAGCTAGTTCCAGATCATGGGCAGGATAATTTTCCTCATGAGGTCTTAATTGCCTTGACGTATAAGCGACATCCATTCCTTCTTGCATCAGGACGCATTCTAATCCTTGACGTGAAGCATCACAGTAGATATCGAAATCTTTCCAGATATCTGGCAGAGTTAACACTAGGCTGAAGTAAACTGCTTCTTCAATTCTTGAAAACTTTTTTCACAAGCTAGGGTCCAAGTGAACTTATTCTCCTTCTTCAACAATTGCGTAAGGGGCTTAGCAATCGTTGAGAATCCTTCGATGAAGCGGTGATAATATCCTTCCATTCCCAAGAAACAACGAAACTTCCGGGTGTGAGTTGTTAAGTTTTTTAGATGCGTATTTTGGGTACCACCAGATTAATATGAGTAAAGATGATGAGGAGAAAACTTCCTTCATCATGCCGTATGGTACTTACTGCTATGTCAAATGCCATTTGGTCTAAAAAATGTTGGTGCTACTTTTCAGAGGTTAATACAAAAAACCTTTAATTCTCTGATAGATCGAAATCTAGAAGCCTACGTTGATGACTTGGTTGTAAAAAACATCAATGCTGGTGATCATATTTCTGACCTATACAAAACTTTCAATAACTTAAGAAGGCATAACCTTAAGCTAAATCTACAAAACGTGTGTTCGGAGTTTCCTTTGGAAAACTTCTTGGGTTCCTAGTTTTGGCTAGAGGAATTGAAGCAAATCCAGCAAAGATATCAGCCATCGACCAGATGCGCTCTCTGACCACAAAGAAAGAAGTCCAAAAACTAACTGGCTGTACGGCAGCTCTAAGTCGTTTCATAGCACGGTTAGGAGAAAAAGGATTACCTTTCTTTAAGTTTCTTCAGAAACACAGAAGTTTCAAATGGACTAAAGATGCAAATGATGCCTTTGAGGAGCTCAAGAAGTATCTCCAAGATCAGGAGAAACATTATTGATATACGTGGCTGCAATGCCACAAGCGGTCAGTGTTGTACTGGTCGTTGAGTGTGACAACATCCAACGACTAGTATATTACGTAAGTGAAGTCTTACATGGGCCAAAGGAACGATACTGTAACATCCCAACTGTATAAACAGGGTTTGTTCAAATATAATTATATGTGTAGAAATTAAAAAATTTTCTCACATCTTGAAAACCCCTAATCTCTCCTGTGATTCTAGTCCAAGAGTTGTGTAATCCAAAAGCACAAAGCTCTTGTTGACCAAAAGTCAAACTCCTTTTCCAATTATCTTAAATCTTGTGCCAAACATTTGGAAAATATTTTCCTTGGTCCTAAAACTGATGTGGGACCCCTCTGAAAAATATCACAAGTTGTAAAACTTGTTTGATAAATTTTGGAGGTAAAACAAATCCTTGAACAACCTTCATGAATTTTCTGAGAAAAATGCATTGCATAATAACCTCTGGAAATTTTATGAAAGGTTAATCTCATTGTCAGCAAGCTCCAGTTAAAATTTCATCAAATTTGGAGTTCATTTGCTATCTCAAATAAATCCTCTTTTGTCTCAGCTTGTTTATTAATCTAAATAAACTGGTTTGACTTGGGCTTGAACCATTGTGCAAAGTCGGTCCAACCCAACCGCCTCCCTTAGCGCGTCAGACCTCCTATCCACCTTGATCAGTCGTGGCCGTTGGATTAACATCCAACCGCCACGACCTCCTCCGCGATCAATACCGCCAGACCTCCCACCTCATCGAGTCTTGGCCACGGATCAAAATCCATGGCCTGACCTCCCATGAGCTCAAACCACCTTGACCTCCATTTTGTACTCACTTGAGGTCGTGGCCGTTGGATTCAATCCTAAGGCCACGACCTCCTCTGCAAACCTTCTCTGCGAGGTCCTCCCACTTTGTTGAGGTCGTGGCTTGGATCGAGATCCAACGACCCGACCTCCCTCAAAATCTAGCGCACCAAACCTCCCCATCGTGAGGTCGTGGCCGTTAGATATAAATCTCACGCCATGACCTCCTCGCCTCTCATCGCCACTAGATCTTGATCGATGGCCATAACCTCTTGTCTTGTTGCAGCAGCCGCTAAGACCTCTCCTTTGGTTGTGCGCCCTTGGATTTAAATCCAAAGGCCATGACCTCCCCCGTTTTTCTCTAAGTCACACGCAGTTATGTCCTCCTCAGTGCGAGCCCTTGGATGTAAATCCAAAGGCTAGGACCTCCTAACCCTTTATCCTTTAAGATCTGCGTTATGGAAATCGGAGGGCTACGACCTCCCTTTTCAAATCGTGTGGCTGGGACCTCCTCCCAGTCCGTTAAGCATAACGGTTCAAAAATCGCATCTGAGGGCCAGGACCTCCCCGAAGGCTTAACCAACGGTCATAAGGACCTCCCCTGTTCTTCTCCTTCCTCGGTCACACATGCGTGCTACTGAGCAGTGATTTAATGCACGCCTGCAACTGTGTACCTTTAACAACTCTTTGCTGACCCGCATTAAATGCAGGTTAGCTTTCCGCCTCTCCAGTCTGCCTAGCCTGTCACCATGTCAACTTTACATCTTGTCCAAGCCCTAGACCGACCCATGGGCCAAGCTCACCATGAGCTTAACCCGTGGTTCACAACCTCCTGTGCCCTAGGTATAAAACCTCCCCCTCTGTTTCTTTGGCTTCCTTTGCACACCATTGTTCCCTTGCTTGCACCCCTGTGCTTGTGAGCTCTAAACCACCGAAGCTCTCCTTGGCCGCCATTCTTTGGAGCTTGAAGCTCCTCGGTGGACAAGGGTCCTGAGTTTCTCCTCCTTTTCTCTGAGCTTCTTTTGTGCCTTTCCTCTCGGGAGCAAGTCCTAACTTGATTAGTTTGGGCATTTTCAGAGGTGGACAAAGTGGAGCTTGGAGCTGGAGCTTTGGCCGTGGAGCACCTTTCCTCCCGACCGGTCCTTCCTTCCTCGACCTCCTCACCTCGGGACCTCCGGTACTCCTCCTGTTAGTCCCTTAGTTCTTTGGCACCCGCATGTATCTTCTTTGCGAGCATTTGTTTGAGCACACGCTGAATGTCGCGGAGCTTCATTTTGCATTTCGGATTTTGGCCGTGCACGCCGTTGTCCTCTTGGCTCGCCGGCATTCAAGGCCGTCGCCGCCGTCGAGAGGAGGTCCATTGCGCGCATGGTTATTGCGGACCCAACGGTACCATTGGGTGTCGCCGGCGAGGTCTCAGACGGCGATGACCACATCTTTGAGCTCGGGTCTTTGTCGGACAAGATCGGCGGCCCGTTGTCGCTTTTAGGACAAAGATCCACCGCGTTTAATCGCCAATCATTTGCTCAACCGCTTAATCATTAGCATGACTTTAATCTCGCCGTCGCTGATTTAAGACCTCCGCGGACCTCTTTGTGTCTCGCATTTATTCCATGTCCGAGCGCGTGCGCTGCTGGGTCCAGGGCGTCCGAACCTCTCCCAGAGATCTTGGCGTCCAAGACCTCCCTTGAGTGATCGTGGCCGTCCAGACCTCCCCTGGAGGTCTGTGACGTTTGGACCTCCACTTAGGATCTCCCCGAGGTCATCTCAGCCGTTCATGACCTCCCCGGGTAGATCTTGACCGTCAAGGTCCTCCCTCGGACGATCTGGACCATCAAAGTCCTCCCTTGGAACATCTGGACCGTCCAGGACCTCCCCTGTGAGGTCCTGACGATGTAGATCTTCCTCGGGGAGATCTTGATAGTTTAGATCTTCCTTTGGAAGATCTCAACCGTTGAGGACCTCCCCCGCGTTGATCTGAGCCGCTTATGTCCTCCCATGTCTTTGTGGGTTTTAGAAATTCCTGTGAAGTCTTAATTATAAGCTGAAATAAGGTATAACTTTAGAATTTCATATCTTTTTCGTTTTAAATCCAAATGAGGTCATTCAAATTTTGTTGGTTCGGCTTGACCTGGGCTCCAATAAAAAAATGGTTATGAGCCCAGATCAGCTCCAACATGGTTTTGCAAATAGGTTTCAAAACTAGCTTTAAATGTACACTCAAATTGATGCTTAACTTGTAAAATACATAACAAATGCTCTGTAGATTATTTTGAGTGAATCCAACTTTGTTGGTTTCCTCCATTAATGAACTCACTATGAAAATTAGTTTTGAGCTTGTTGCTGTTGTCAAAAAGAGTTCTGGTGCATTATAATTTTGTTCAAGTTCTTGTTTTTGAAAAATGGTAGAAGGTGCAATATAGCTCCAAATGAGATGAACTCAATTGTGTTATTCATCTCATGAGGTTCTGGTTTTACAGTAAAAATCTCAGCATCACCACTTTTCTAGAAAATGTTGTCTCATAATTAAATTAGTGAATAGTGCAGTTTGGTATTTTTAGGGCTGAGCAGGTTTGTTTTGCTCATAACTTTTGCATTAAGAATCCAAATCAATTGGTTCTTGTTGCTAAATTCCCTCAAAATCACCCTCTTGCTTCTGTAGAAAATTCAGAGTGTTTGGAGTTCGTTTGCTGTGCTGTCTTTGTCGTTTTCGTCGTTCTTATCGATTGTTTTCGTCTTTCCGATTAGGTGCCGACGAGTGGGTTGAACCCGTGAGTGATCCTCAGCAACAATTTGACCAGCAACAGAAAGGCAAGCAGTTTGATCATTTCCATCATTGTCCCATTACTTTAAAGCTTAATATTTTGGTTCACTTATATGTATGCATGCTACTTTGTGTTAAAATATCGCTAGCAATCCTATAGTTACATAATCTGTAGGAATTGTTTATCCTCTACTACCCATGAGCCTAGGTTATTTGCTGTGGTTTGAGCTCGTTGGATGAGCTCTTATCACTTAGTAGTTTACGTTAACATTGCTTAGCCATGCTTAGTTATCGGTAGTAATGGGCGATCATCGGCTTAGTCGATGGTCTTGATCACTCAAAACTGATTATTACTCCTATATGTCCAGCACTTGTGCTTTGATTAATTGTAAAATCAAAACTGAAAATAAAAGATTGATTTAGACTTGGGCATATTGGATGGATGGTGCGGTTTTTGGATGTGGTGGTATGCTGAGTCAACAAGGACCGAATTCTTGCGCCATTGATCCAAGCAATTATGCGTACCAACCACGCGAGGGCATATGGAACCCTCTTGACTAAGTACTCTAGGAGGTGTTAATTATGAGCTGCTCGGTTGGTGTGTTTTAAATGAAAACGATATATGTATAGTGTGGGAGGAACATTAGCTTCCGGCTAGGTCGCCTAATGTCTCTTTCTCCCCGTGGGTTGTCTTGACTCGTAATTAGCATTATCCTTTGGAAATGTCTCGTAGGACTTAGCCGTGCAAGACACCTTGGAAGTGTGCGTAAAGGAAAGGCGATGCGGTGTGTGGGTGCAGTGGTACACCTGCGCAGGATAAAACTATTGAATAGCCTCGTCCTAGGTTATGGACACGCTTGGCTATTTCCCGTAAGAATTAGACTATAACCTTTAATTAAAACTTGACATGGTTGGCATGAGCGGGAGTTCATGCTATTGTTGTGGTGACTATTGGGTTAGTCACTTCCGTGATTGTTGTTGTCATCTACTTATTCTTATTATCGTTGTCAAGCTTGATATTTGAATGCTAAAAACAGATTTGATAACTTGCCTTCAAATGTATTACCTTATTGCAAATAAATGTTGCTTTATGCTAAATGAGACATACAACCTCCACTTACATAAAGCTTGCATGTAGCATATGTTATAGGCCTGTTATCTTACACGTAAGTCTTATGGAGTACTTTATGTACTCATCGCGATGATTTGTGGCATTCTTGTGGCTTTTGTTGCAGAGGAAGGAGGTGAGTTCCAAGAGCCTCACTTTTGTGCTATGTGTTGCAGCTTCTTGACGACTAGCTTGGCGGTCGGTCGAGATGCCTAGGGGTTAAGGCACACTTGATTGGCTTTGTGTTATAGCCATCTTTTGGCACTTTTGCTTCATTGTTATCTTAGTAGTACTTGTTGGTATTTGGCCCAAGGCCCCTCTTTTGTAATAACCTATCCTTTTTAATTTTAACTCCTGGTTTGTTGCTTATGTACTATGTGTTGTATGGAATTGATACATTCTTTTGTTGGGAGGTATGTATACTGCATTCTGGGAAGTATACATCTCTCGAGACCGGGTTTATTTGGTTGATAATACTAGGGTCAATTGGATGACTAAGTATTATGAGCCTAATAAATCCGGGTGCTCACAGATACCCATAGGTACAAAAGTTGCTATATGGTCTCCTTATGGCTTCAAGAAAACTAAGTCATTACTTTTAGGCCCACAGAGTGGTCGTACCTACTGGATATCCCCTTGGTCAAGTTCTCGAAAATAGGGAATCGTTAGGACGAATAGAAAAATAGGTGGTCGAGCTTGGGGTGTTCGACCTCTATTTTATTTCATGAACAACATTCAAGTCACAGGCATTAGCAGAATTCATTACCGAATGGATGAACCCTGAACCCACCCAAGGGCTCGAGTACGAACACCACAAAGTGTGGACAATGTACTCTGATGTTTCCTTGATGCTCAAAGGCTCGAGGGATAGAGTTGTCCTGGTATCTCCTACTGGAGAACACATAAAATACGCCATTCAATTAAACTTTCCTACTACAAACAATGTGGCAGAATACAAAGGTTTACTAGCAGGACTTTGAGCAGCCAGAGCACTCGGGATTCATAGATTACTAGTGAAAGGCTATTCTCAACTAGTAGTGAATCAAATCGGAAAGGAATATCAATGTTCCAGTTCCAGGATGTCATCTTATTTGGCGGAAGTACGGAAACTCGAAAAACACTTCTTTGTGTTCCAGATCCAACATATTTTGAGAAAGAAAAACTTCCTAGCAGACCAGTTGGCACGGATGGCTTGTACAAGGTCACTTGTCCTGCCTGGAGTTTTTCTCGAGCAACTTGATTCACCCTCGGTGGTCGAGCATTTTGAGTACATAGATGCTTCACTGGAGGTTGTACAGATCGATCCCAGTAGTGATTGGATGACATCAATCTATAATTATCTTCAGCATGGCACACTTCCTAAAGATGATGTAGAGGCCGATCGTACAGCTCGCAAAGCCAAATCATACACTCTGATCGAAAGTACCCCTTGCAAATGTGGATCTCACGAAGTGTTGATGAGATGCATATCTCAGATGGAAGGTATTAAGTTATTATCCGACATATATGGAGGAGTCTTTGGAACACATCATTCCTATAGAACTCTGGTCAGTAAATCCTTCAGACAAGGATACTACAGGCCAACTGTCCTTCATGATGCAAAAGAACTTGTAACGAATTGCGTACAATGCCAATTTTATAGTTGATAAGTACATCAGTCGGCACAAGCTTTGCAAACAATACCTCTATCTTGGCATTTTGCAACCTAGGACTAGACATTCTAGGACCTTTCCCAAAGGCACCCGTGGATTTTGAGTTCCTTTTTGTAATGATTGATACATTTATGAAATGGATCGAAGTTGAGCTAGTTGTTAAAGTAACAACTGAAGCTGCCAAGAAATTCCTCACAAAAAAACATGGTCACACGATTTGACATACCGAGTCGTATAATCACAGATAACAGTACCCAGTTCTCAAGCAGAAATTTTTAGGAATTCTACGAAGATCTAGGTATCAAGATACATTTCACTTCTGTGGTTCACCCACAGAGCAATGGAGAAGTCGAGCGAGCTAATGATATAATAATACAAGGAGTGAAACACCGAGTGTTTGACCAGTTAATAAAACGGGCAGGAGCTTGGGTTCAAGAACTTCCGTCTGTGTTATGGGCCGTTCGAACCATGACCAGTCGTGCGACCGGTGAAACACTATTTTTTTTCCTAGTTTACAGTGCTGAAGCCATGATTCCTCCGGAACTGAAGTTTGGCTCTGCTCAAACTGATTGTTTCAATGAGAACGATCAGGCAAAATGAAGACTCGACAACATCAATTTCCTTGAATAAAGATGAAACCAAGCCCTTATACGATCGCTAGTTTACCAACAAGCTATGAGAAGGTATCACAGTCGTAAGGCGCAACCTCGTAGTGTAGCTGTAGGTGATCTAGTTCTTAGAAAAATTCAGAGCCAGGCAAATCGCAACAAGCTTTCGCCAAAATGGGAAGGTCCATACACTATGGTCAAAGTCACCAGACTTGGTTCGGTACGACTAGCCATGTCGGACGGGCATGTAATGTCTAATTCTTGGAACATTGATCAATTGCGTATGTTCTATGTATTAATGTACTTTACATTATTTCAATTTCAATAAAGATTCATTCATTCTTTACTTTTCGATGAGTACTGTTATTTATATTTCAATTATCGATTCCTAGTAAAAAACTATTGCTGTCTCGATCATCGAAGAAGATCAATTGCACTCTAAAATTCTTCTACAGGACATCTTTTACTTATTGGCTTTGACATAGCTGTTGAACGCCTTAAAGGTCCACATTGTGACCATCACAAAGATGGTTTTCACGAGCGACCATACACATTCTTTTCTCAAAGAAAGAAACAAGTAAAAGGAGCATCACACAGACAACTACATATAGTTACTTGCATGCTTAGAGATCACAAGACTTTCTTTCTTTACTTCAACATTATGTTCTTCTCATGTTCTTGCAACTGGTCAGGACACGAAAAGCCTCCTAGTTGAAATCTCTCCTCTCTGCATGTGGTCTAGCCCACTGTAAGGAGTTTCCTAGCGACGATCCTTTTCTTACGATCTTTGCTACTAGTCGGAACCTGAGAACAAATATGTTTCGTGAAGTGTCATTCATGTCTTTGATTCTTAGCAACCTTCACGACCAGCTTGGAAATTGTGTATAAATAAGACTACTTATCGTTATTTCTGCATACATATTTGTATCATTTCTTATCATCAGTACAAGTCTTATAACATCTTTCGACTAGGCATTGTACTATTTAGTATTTTTTTTATATTATGGAATAGATCAGAAACTAGTCGAAATCATACACTGGTTCCAACCAAATTGATTTCCTAGTATTAATTGGATCATTTTTTATAACATAATCAGCACATGCTTTGTACAATGGTTGCAACTTATACTTTTTTTTCTTGGTCTACTGTTTCTTTTAGTAAGTTTTTCTACTAACACAAGTTGTCGGGGGCTAGGAAATATATGAGTACGTAGCAAAGTTGAAAAGATAAACATAAGCTTTACTGATGACAAAAGGTAAGTTTCTTTTACAATTCTAATATTACATCAATCTACTCTTTGGAGCCACTAGATTGGTCGCTATGGGATGAAGATCCGGCCTCCATTTCCTCTGCAACCTTATTTTCGAAGGACATTACTCCATCGAAGATCTTGGCTATTTCATCCTCTGATCAATTGAAGTCCGCTTCAAGAGTTTGGAAGTTGATAGAGGGTCGGAGGCTTTAAGCTTTGTGAAAGCAAAGCTAACTCCATTAGTAGCGGCATCCTTCATAGTCTATGCATGGTTTCTCCGAGTAGTTGCGAGCAGACTTTAGAGGCACTCGACTTGTCGGCTAAGGCAATTTGCCTTCTCCATTGGATCTCTTGAAAAAGGCAGAAATAGTTGTGATCCCATAGTGGCAAGCATTTTGTTGAGAGCAATAATCTTCTCTTCAAGATTCCGAGTTAGTTCTTTCTCCTTGTCTTGCTCGAACTCAAGAGCTTTCTCTGTTCTTTCTAATTTTTGAGCTTGCTCTGCACGAGTAGATCAAAAGTTAATAAAATATAATTGCAACATGTAATAAACTGGTCGCATTTATGATCAATTACCTTAGCCTTCTTCTCGGAAGCCTCGATGGCTTCTTGGTGCTTGAGAGAGGCTTCATTGAACCTGGTCGACCAGTCTTTAGCCTGGCACCTCTCTTCAAGCCTGGTTATCATGGCTCTCTTAGCCATGACCTCCTCCTCAAGTTTTTCGAATCAATGTCAAATATGCTAGGGGGAAAATTGCGAAATAGTGAGGTACAAAATAGCAAAAAAGGGAAGAATAGGTCACGAAGAAGTTCTTACTTTTCAGTTCGGAGTTTTTTTTTCTCCAGAACAATTAGCCGTTGGGTCAGTTCTCCGACCCAGTGCCTAATTCAACACAATATATATATATATATATATATATATATATATATATATATATATATATATATATATAGCAAACTTCTTAAGTTTTTTTAAAAAACATCATGATGTTGTCATAAGAGCAATCGTAAGGTACTTACCTGGAACGCTTTGTCCACATATTGTGAGTAAAAAGACCCAGAATCTGTCTATGATTGACAATCTGCGATCTTCTTCCAAGCCTCCTTGAGTCCTTTATCATCAAAGACCCGGGGCTGGTTGGGAATGTCATGAGGATGAGGAAACCCCTTAACTAACGGACTCCTCTCCACGAGGTCAATCACTTCGACCATTTCTGTCCCAGGAGCAGGCAAAGCCTGCTAGAACTTGTCTTCTGTCGCCGTCGCCTCCAAAGGTGTAGACGGAACCACCACAGGTTCCTAAGCGGGCATTAGTGTTTTCTCCTACTCAGGGGCTGGCTCGACCACCTTTTTCTCAGGAGTTTCCTCCTGAGGGGCTCTCCGATCGGAGGCGATCGAAACACCAGAGGACCTATGAAAACAGAAGAAAGGAAAGTTCAGGATTTTAGAATGCAAGAAACATTAAAGGTATGAATATACATAACTTTCTTTGTTTTTCATACCTGGTATTCTTGGTGCTGATTGTGAAACGCCCTGGAGCAAAGTCCAGAGCACTTGCCTTTCTCTTTTTCTTTTCAGCCGATTTCACCGGTTTTGAGTCAGTAGGGCTGGTTAGACCCCCACATCCTTCGACCAGGGGTCAGAAGAAATCTCCTGGACCACTGGGTCGTAGAGAAGTTCCCTGACCATCTGGTCAAAGATGGTGGTTTTGTTGACCTCCGGAACAATTGCTCTAAGAGCAACTATTTGGTTGTGGCTGACCACTACAGGGCCTACGACCTTCGTAGCTTTGGTCTGCAGATTCTCCTTCTCTCCCGCCTAATTAAAAATCAAGGTTAGTTTGGCGATGAAATTCTTCATTGAACAATGTTTATTTCTTTCAGATGCTCTTCTTACCTCCGAGGGACCACCATCCTGAGTGGTCGTTAGGGCAGAAGTGGTCGGAGAATCAATTAGTTTGCAGCTCTCGGTGAGCTCGTTGATTTTCAATCCGACCGACTGCACATCAAATGGGTATTATGGCAACCTATCGGAAATTACATGAATGATGGAAAAAAAGGTTGTTATTTTTTAAGTTAAGCCTCTGTATTCTCTCTTCCGTAGAGATAATAGCCAAAATCTGTAGGAAATCAGCCTTGTCATCAGGCTCCCTAGTGCAGATCATTTTGATCTGTTCCCTGATCTCATCAGGAAAAAGGACTATAAAAAATGGGAGGCTTTAAGGTTACAAAGTAGTCAGCCAAAATAAACAAAACCAGCCGGGACTTTTCAGAACTTACCTATTGAAGAGTCCTTGGTCACATTGTCCCAACCAATGTACCTGAGCATGGAATGCGCTCGTAACTTCAGAGGACTAATCTGGCGCATGGAGAAATCCCTCACCGTGTACCAAGAAGTTAGACCCCTGATGTTGAGGAGCTGGATTGCACAATTCCATATGCCCACTCTTCCCTCCTTCGTGGAGGAGCGCCAATTTGGGTTTTCGACTGCCACCTTGCCGACGAAGCAGATCCTATCATCATTGATGACCGTCATGTAGAACTAGCTCTTCTTCCATGAGGACCATGAAGACTTAGGGTACATGCGGATGTACTCCTCAACCTTCCTGTCGTGGAGGTGCAAAGCGCACTCCCCAGCCGACGCCGTCGACTTCCCCAACTTGGTCATCTTGTAGAAGTACCTGAAGACCTCTAAATCTGGCGGGATCCCCAGGTACGCTTCACAAAGATAGACGAAGATGCTGATATTGGCGATCATGTTGGGCGAAAGATTTACCAGTTCAACTTCAGAATACTCAAGAACTTTGGAGAGGAACGGGTGCGCCGACAATCTAAACCCGCACTCGATGTATGCGAGAAAGACAGAGATTTCTCCATCATTTCCGCTCGGGAAATTCTCTCCGACCGCTGATCTCCAAGAGATCAGATTCTTGTCAGGAAGCATCTTGATCTTCTCCAAAGCCTTGAGCTTCTTCTCGCTCAAATCGGAGACCAACCAGTTAGTTATTGAGTCCGACATTGTTGGATTTTGGGTGACAAGATGAAAAGGAGTTGAAGAAAGTTCTTAGCAAAAAGATGAAGGGCAAAGAAAATCTGAGAGCGTAAAGCCCTTAAGTCCGCGCATCCAAGGGATTTTATAGCCGCACTTAATTAATGCAAAAGGGAGTTGCTCGAAAATCCAACGGGCACAAACGCCTTTGGTTTCCTAGACAGTTGCTCAACTTTAAGTGAATACGGACCACCTCGTTAAATTTTCCATTAAGATGAGGCTTTTCCCGATAATCGGAAGGTGTTCAGATTATAAATTCATTAAAAGTTTGGGGGCTAGCTGACGAGGATTAAAATCTCTAATATTACTTTAATATTTAATTAAAGACTACACATCCTTCGTGGTCGTAATCTCTAAGGTTAATGGCCCCTGTGGTCGTAAGAACTCTAGAGGTTACTCTATGGGTACCCTAGTCGGAGAGGTTCTCTATCTATTGCCCGACTAGATGACTGCTCGTAGAAGCTTTGAACTGGCACTTGGATCTGATTCTGAGTGTTTCTCTCCCATGTGATGAATGAATCACGTCTAATTTTTCCCAAACCACACAACATTTACAACCCTGAGTCACTGACAATAACCACTATATGGTCTTGTCTCCCACTAACATCAACTGCTGGTCAGTTGGCGTTTACCAACTGCCACCGTTCCTCCGACTAGACGTGACACTTACAAAAGGTGCCTCTTCCAAGAGTAACTGCCACCACTTCGTCAGTTATTTAAAGGAGAATACAAACGGCAAGAACAACAATTGATTCGAGACAAATCTACAACACAAAACAATTGGAGTAAATCATAGCATTGTACTCAGTGTAATTAAGGCTAGTCTACTGCCTTGTCTAAGGCACCCCCTGTAAAGATTTAGTTCATTGCAATAAAGAGCAATCCCAATCTCATCCAAGAACTCTCAGCCATTTTCCTCTATTTATTTTGTAATATCGGCGATTAGATCGTCGACATCTAGGTCTACATGTCTGTAAGCTTTGTCGACTATAAGGTGGTTGAAGTTGACCTAGTCATAGTAAGGCTTAAGACCATAAAGTGATCGTAGTAGGAGCTATGATCACAAGGTGGTCGTAGAAAAAACATATGACTACTACGTGGTCATAGAAGCACTTACAACCACTAGGTGGTCGTAGAAATACCCATGATCGTATATGGTGGTCGTAGAAGTGATTTACGACTACTTGATAATACTTCTCCCTTATTAATGATAAGGGGCATCCTACAGAATGATACAAAGATATTGCCATCTATAATAATAATTACAGATAAACAATTTAAGTAATTTGAGGATTACTAGATCCTCGTCATCCAAGTCCCCAACTTTAAGTGAAAATAACTTACTTGGAAACGAGGTCGTAGAAAAGTAGTCGAAAGCAAAGTCTTTTCATCAGGTATTTGCATTTGACCAGAAATAGACTTGATCAAGAAGGTAATTTCACTTAAGTTGTAAAGACAAAATCACTTTTCCCGAACGGATAGATTAAAGAATCACAATCGACTCTCACAGACTTTTCTGTTGGAGCGGTTCCTGAAGAGGTGGCAACTGTTGAGTTTCCACAATCTCCAACTCAGACGCGCGGCTATAAAAATCTACCGTGGGTGTGACCCGAGATTTTTTACTTTCCCCACTTGCTGCAACTGTTTTTCGAGTTCTTGTTCTCTCCACCACCAACCAAATCGCAATCTCTTCCCAAAACTTTCCAAATCCAAATCAAGCTCACTCAAAAAAGATGGCTGAAACTGTCTCAAAGTGGGAGAAATCGGAGATGGATGCAGAGAAGATGAAGGCTCTAGTCGCAGCCGAGAAGATCCTAAAGCGAGCATATGTTAAGTGGATCACCGCTGAAGGACAACATTGGCCCACTGGTGAAGAGAACACCATCCTGGTATTTCAATCGTACTATGAATGTGGCTTTTGATTGCCCATTCACCCTTTCTTCACACTCGTAGTCCAACACTTTGGGGTGAAATTGGTGAACCTTATTTCTAATTCCATCACAATGTTGAGTGTGTTCGTCTACCTGTGTGAAGCCTATCTGGGAATTCTCCCAGATTTGGAGCTTGTCCAGTATTACTACGAGATGAGCAAGCACAGTGAAATCATAAGTAGTTGTGGTCTGAAGCTCTACGACGGGAAATCGAGGGAGTATATTCAGATATTCACCCATTCTTCATGGCCAGGATGAAAGAAGAGGTGGTTTTACAGGAAAATATCCAAGGAAGACAGCCTCTTCTTCACGGGGAAGTCTACGGAGAAGAGTGCCTCCTGGGGCTCGACTCTGAGCAACCTCAATCGGATCACCCCTACCTTCAAGCCATCAAAGACTTGAAGGAAGAGGGGCTTATCGGATGGAACGTGGTGAGAGACTTCATCACTCGCCGCATCAGTCCTCTGAAGAATCGAGCACACCCCATGTGGTTGTACTCTGGAACCACTAACCCATCCAGGGATTTTGAAGAAGGTAAAGAAACATTCAACTTAGCTCTTTTTTAGTTAATTTTGAGCTTGATCGTCGATTATTTTATTTACAATTATAGATCTCTCACAAAAAGAGATTGACACCCGAGTTAAACTTATTTGTGAGAAAGCTCTAACACCCACTCTAGAGGTTCCTCGAATCCTAGCGGTCGTGTCTGCAGAGGAAAGGAAAGAACCCCTAAAGGTAATCAAAAATTAATTTCATCTTTAGGGTTCTGTGATCGTAGAATTAGACCAGTGAGTGATGTTCCTTTTCTGAGTTTTGCAGAAAGTAGGTATGGCAGGCTGCCGAGTCAACTAAGAGATCGAATCGAGGGCTGTCGAAGTGGGGTCAGAGGACGACAGATTTCCTCTAGCCAAAAGGCGTGGCCTTGATAAGAAGGCCGCCGACAAGAAAGGCAAAGGCTCTAGCTCCGCTCCCCTCCGACCTGCCCCTTTAGCAAATTCTTTGTAGACGTGGTTGCTATAGAGAAAAGAGGAGTGGTTGAAGTGCTTAAGCACAAAGCCCCTAAGGCCAAGGTACCATTCTACTATGACAACAAGACTTTTTCAGTTTCTACTTCTCATGGCTTTGTTAAGCAATTAGAAAAGGAGAACTAAAAAAACTTTATGTCTTTTGTGAAATACACTTTTGTGACAACAGAGCCTATGGTGGTTGAAACAAGTTTCGACCATCAAGAGGGGCAGGAAGCTTTGGGAGCTTTACCTCTCGATCATGATCTACGACCAGACGTGGTTGTGAAGATTCCAACCACCCAACAAGACTTTCGACCAAACGTGGTCGAAGAAGCCTCGGCCTCTCAATCTCGTGGCACTGAAAGCCTTCTAGGGGTTGAAGGTGTCATGAAAATTGGGGTGTTCGAAGAGAAGAAGAAAAAGAAATCTTCCTTGGGAAAGGTTTCTTCTGGATTCAACATTGTCTTCAGAAAACCAAGGTATGTAAAGCTTAAAAGTGTAAAGATAGTATTTACCTTTTATTAACATAACTTGACATGCTTTCTTTTCCCTTTGCAATTTTAATCCTGCTTCTCTAGCCCCTAGGGATGCTTCTGTCGGGAAGCCCGCAGTTATTTCTCCTACACTCGCAGAGACAACAATTGTTTCTCCTGCAGTCGAAGAAGCAACATCGGAGGTGGTTGAGGAATCGATTCGTGTCTCTGTGGTGGCAATGAAGGAGGTTACTGTCATCGAACTAACTACAACCACTAAAGTGGTCGTAGAGGAGGAGGCGAAGACGGTGGAAGACCATAACGCCTCGACGATCGATTCAATTATTGAGAATTTCAATGGTCAAACAGGGGACTTGGCCCTTCGATCACCAATAGCAGTCGGTCAAGGTGGAGCAGGGAGCTCTGACCACTGTGCTGGGAAGGATGCCGTGGAGGAAGATATTCCTCCAGGCCCTCGAGGAGAAGTCGTATCTACTGTCAACAAGGAGGAAGATGTAGAAGACTCTTTTGACCTCTTCCCAGCTTTCTTTGGACCTCATGTCATGGGATCTTCTTCGCTCACATCCCATGACCGAGTTTCACACCCTAAGGATATTCCTAATGGGAGACATATTTTTTATGATGAGCGTCTTCAAAGAATATAGTGGGACAGAGTCGACGAGCTCCATGAGCTTAAAGATTCCAAGACAATGTATGCCCATTTTGCTTGGGCATCTATTAATGTAAGTACTCAATTCCAAATACTCATATATCTAGATTTTTCTTTTTCTCATCATTTGTACCTTTATCCAAAGAACTCTCGAGCAAATTGTCAATGTTGGTGAATACCGCAGACAACTTATGCTATTAAGACAACAGAAAGTTGAACTCTGCGAGCAGGTAATAAGATGGAAAGTTACTATTATAAATAGTCTTTTTTCCTTCGACTACTTGTTTAGTTTTATGTCTACTTTAACCTTGGCTGATGCACTCGACTACAAAAAAGTCGAGACACGGAAGCTAAGAAAAGAAAAACAAGACCTGCTGAAGAACCTCCAGGAGGCAAATTCTGCAGCTTGCGAGTTACAGAATGAAATAAACAATAAGTTTTGTACTTAAGACTATTTACTATCATGACTTTCTTTTCTTTTTCTAACCCTTTTTTTTAGAAAAAGAGGTTGATATGGGCAAGCTCAAAACTGAAGTCGAATCAAAGACCTTAGTGATCAATGAGCTCACCCTATCAACAAAGAAAAAGACAAGAGCATAGAGGTGTGGGAGGAGCAGTGCACAAAGGATGCTGCCTCCCATGATAACGAGGTCAAGAAGCTTGATTCTCGACTAGTAGGTAAGAAATGCTTTACCTACGACCAGTTTCATTTACAGGTATTTATGAAGCATTTTCAAAGCAAGCAGTCGAAATAAAACGACTCCAAGAAGCTTTGATTCGTAGTCAAGGGGAAATGAAGGCAGCAAAGATCAACCTTCAAGACAACATTTTCCTCCTTAACAATGTGCTCGGAGGATTTGGTGCTAAGGAGGTCACTCCTCTTGAAGACACCTTGATTGCCCAGACGAATACTATTGGACAACAAGTTGAAACTCTAGAGGAATTGATAACAAATCTGAAGACCAATCAAGCCCACTCGATAAGAAAGACGGTTGAAAGTGTAGGAAGTTATGCCTTGGCAAAGCTTAAGGCACATGACCGTGATCTTAGCCTTCAACCAGTTGAAGCCGATTTTGAATACCCTAAAGCAAAGGCATCACGACTAATTGAAAAAGTGCAACCAGTTGGCAAGAAGGTCGCGGAGGAGATGCAAATCGGATCTCCTTCGTTAGAGTAGTTTGTAATAGTGAATATTATTGTAAAGACAATATCTCGTTTATGAATATAAACCTCCATGTTCCTGCAAATTGTCTCATCGAGTAGTTAGTAACTCATAAGACAATAAATAGAAAAGAAAATTGAACTTAAGATTAGTAATTGAAGTCATATGTATAACTTTATCCTAGCCCCCGACTATTTGCTTAGTTTAATTATATAAACTAAGTAAATAGTGAGAAAAGTGTTTACTTAAAAAAGTTGTTCGACCTTTGTAATATCTCGTTTAATCATAAAACAAATAAGTGATTAGTACTGAAATAAAATATAATTAGAAATAAAAATCATAATTTTGGAAGAGGAATGGGCCGCCAACCCATATTCAAGTGGCCGGGGGGGGGGGTGGGGGGGTGGGACCGGCCATAGTGGGCCTAGGCCCATGAGTGGGCTAGCAGCCAATTAGAAGGCAAGGGAGGGGGGACACCAAACCCTAGCCACCCGTGCTACAGTAGACGCTGTGCTACAGTAGATGCCAACCCTACCATTCCTCCTTTCCTAGGCACCATCCTCCCTACTTCCTTGTTGCTATCGCCCAAGGAGAAAGGAAGAGGAAGAGAGAGAGAAGGAAGGGAACAGGAAGTTCTCGCGGGGATTTCAGCGGGTTTCGGCATGTCTTCAAGGGTGTCTTTCAGTTCTTCATTGTTTTTGTTTAATTCTTTTCTATGTAGTGGATTTCGGGTAGCAGATCAGGTTTTTTCTGCTGGTAGTTGTACTATAGTTTTGAAGTCTATAACTGCGAAATTAGATTATCTCCTAAAGAATTGTGGGTAATTTCTGTAGCTTTTCGTAGAATCTTAATTCGTATTATTTGGATGATTAGTTTTGCAATTATGGTCTTTACAATGCAGCTGTCCAGAATCTCTTTCAGATTATAGCAGTCGTAGTATTTGATATATTAAAAATAGATAACGCCCGAATTAGAGATGTTTACCAACATGACTTCTGTAGGTACTTCTTTTAGCTTTTCGGAATGTCAAATAACGCAATTTTTTGGTCAACAAAATAAAAGTTACAGCTATTTCAATCCTACTGTCCAGAAGGTCTGTCAGATTATGACAGTGTTAGTAATCTATTTGTTAAAATTATATAAATGCCAAATTAGAAGATCTGGCCAACTTAACTATTGTAGACAATTTCATAAGCTTTCTAGAGAGACCGAGAATGCATTTTTTTATAAGCAGAATGGGAGTTATGGATTTTAGAATGTTGCTGTCCAGTATCAAGTTACTGCTAGTTCGTCATTTGCTTGAGTAGATTAAATATATGAAATATTGGATTTTGGAGTACGGATAAGAGCATTCACTACTACAGAAATGCTAATATCGACGCCGATCACGCACGGTTCATCGAAACCGCTCAGATAAACACAATCTCGAGCGGTTTTTGTTACCCACCGCTCGTGTTATTCTCCGCGCTTAAAACCGCTCAGAAGATGTCACATCACGACGGTTCATGTTTGGAACCGTCAGGATACTTCACGACGGTTCCAAACATGAACCGCTCGTGATATTACACAATATCACGACGGTTTGTTTTAGAACCGCTCGTGATACTTCACGACGGTTCCAAACATGAACCGTCTGTGATATTGCCCAATATCACGAGGCGGGTTTGTTAAAACCGTCCGTGATAATTAACTCACCACGACGATATATATAGCTCCGCCTCCCGCCAAAAACAGATATAGTCTTCTTGATCTCCATATCTCTAGGCGCCACGATAGGTCCATCGCCGCCTGCGTCTTGCTTGAGTACATCGCCTCACCTCACCGAGCCGGCTGGTCCATTTCGGTTGTATATTGTCGCCGAGGAGCTTGCCGCCGCCGCCTCTTTCACCGACGACGACCCACCAGCGCCTTTGACCTTCTCCGACTTTCATTGACACCTTCCTCGTGATCGAGGTGAGATATCAAGCATAAGCATCCTTTAATTTGAGTAGTTTCAGCGTTCGCCAAATCGCTAGTTTCAGCGCCCATGGGACATCGTCAGTCGGTTCGCCTCAAAGTAGACCTTAGGGCCGAGAGCCACGACTATATAGCAATGCGATGTCACCCTAAGCCCAGCTTTGAGCTTCAAATTAATTAATCCTACTGCTTTTTAATCATTTAGTTAATAACTAACGAGTCTATGACATGTGGGATCGCCATAGATTTTATAAATAAAATCATGAAATAAAAATGAGTCACCGACAAGTAGGGCCCACATGTAAGTTAATAAAATCCAAAAAATGTAAAAATGAAAAAAATCATAATTAAGCCTCGTAAAATACGCTTTGAAAGTCATCACCCTTTTATTTATTTTCGTGGTTTTCAATACGAACCGTGTGATGGACCGAAGTCGATGTACACCGAGAACCGTGTGAGTGAAGAGTACATTAATGGCGTGTCTGCTTACAAGAGCCGCCGAGGAGGATATGTTGAATAAGGGGCGGAATATATGTACCGTCCATGCATTGATCGCGAGAATCAAGATGTTTAACAACCGAGCGCAGATCGAAGCACACTTGATTCAAGGGGTTTCAAAAGGGTTATACATGTTGGACCATCACGGTGAAGAGCATATTATACAGAAGTCAACGATATGCATATTATACAGAAGTCAACGATATGCCGCCAATGTCGATTGTGGTTCCGATTCGGATAGGCCGCACGATGACAATCTAGATCGAGATGCTTCATGATGCGTAAGGAACCGTGATGAGAGGGAGTATGTTCAATTCCGGGTGTGATGGAGGACTCAGAGAAACCTTTGTTCCCGCCGCAAGTCGGAATACACAAGGTTGTCATCCGTGCTTAAACTGCTGAAATTGAAGGCAAGCAACGGTTGGTCCGACAAGAGTTTCACGCGAGTTGTTAGGTCTCTTAGCGGACATACTTCCTGAGGGAAATGAGTTGCCCAAAACCACCTACAAAGCCAAAAGGTTATTTGTCCATTGGGAATGGAAGTAGAAAGAATACATGCATGTCCGAACGATTGTATCCTCTACCGTAACGAGTATACAAACATGCATGTATGTCCGTGTAACGATCCCGATACAAGCGTAAGAAGCAATCGATGACGACGAGGAATCGAGGTGAAGAAAGGACCTCCTGCTAAGGTGGCGTGGTATCTTCTGTAATTCCCGCTTGAAGCGGTTTTGCGAACCCAAAGAATGCAAAAGCTGCAGATTGGCACTCGAGAGGAGCGTAAGAATGACGGAAAGTTAAGACACCTGCTGATTCCGCCCAAAGGAGAAACATCGATAGGAGGTTTGCGACTTCAAAAGGAACCGAGGAATATAAGGTTTGGATTGAGTACAGATGGAATGAATTCTTTCGGTAATATGAGCAATGACATAGCACTTGGCCCGTGACGCTCAGATCTACAACCTTCCTCCTTGGTTGTGTATGAAGCGGAAGTATATTTTGTTGTCGATACTTATCCAAGGGCGAAGCAACACGGGAATGATATTGATGTGTACCTAGCACCATTGATGGAAGATCTAAAAATACTTGTGGATTGAAGGGTGCAATATGGGATGCGTAAACGAGAGAACTTCACTTTACGCTCCTTGTTGTTCTCGCACCATAAATGATTATCCTACCCTTGCTAACTGTCGGGCGTAGTACAAAAGGGCCAAAGCCCAGACTCACCGCTTAGATGATACCCAGAGTGTGTGGTGAATCACTTTCAAGAAACCGTGTACATGCGTCATCGTGAGGTTCCTTCGAGGGCTCACCCATACCGCAGATGAAGAAACAATTGACGGAGAGAAGGAGGACAATTCAGCTCCAAGGCATTTAAGCGGAAAAGAGGTCTATGATATGGTTAAGGATTTAGATGTTGTGCTTGGAAAGGGATGTAAATCGAGGACAAGTAAGAAGAACATGTGGAAGAAGAGATCAATATTTTGGGACTTACCTTATTGGGAGCACCTAGAAGTTCGCCATTTGCATCGGCGCCATGCATGTAGAAAAGAATGTATGTGACACTTGATTGGTCTCTTCATCAACATTCGTGACAAAACAAAAGATGGTGTCAACGCACGGCTTGACTTGGTTGATATGGACATCGACTGAGTTAGCACCAACAAGGACCGATAAAGGACGAACGTACCTTCCCCGCTTGTTACACTCTGTCCAAGGCCGAGAGAACCGAATCGCGCTTGCTTGCATGGCGTGAAAGTTCCGCCCAGCATTCGCCAACATGAAGAAACTTGTTTCGATAAAAGATTTGAAGTTAATTGGCATGAAGTCTCATGATTGTCATGTGTTGATGACACAAATGCTCCTGCTGTAATTAGAAGTATTTTGCCGATCAAGGTCCGAGAGACAATCATGAGGTCGTGTTATTTTTTAACACAATTGCTCGAGAAGGTCATCGATCTCGAAGGACTAGATGCTCTGCAGACGAGGTGGTGACGACACTATGTGATCTTGAGATGTATTTCCCTCCGCCGCGTTTTTCGATATCATGGTCCATCTCATTGTTCATATTGTGAGGAGATAAAGATGTGCGGGCCCGTGTTCCTACGTAGCATGTACCCGCTCGAGAGGTTCATGGGAATTCTCAAGTCATATGTACGAAATCGATCTCGCCAGAGGGCAAGATCGTCGAAGGTTATGCAATCAAGAGGTCATTGAGTTACGCCGATTACATGGCTCAGTCGAACCGATAGGTGTGCCTCGATCTCGCCATGAGGGAGGCTCGAGGGTATCGGGACCATCGGAAGGAAAGCAATCACTCCAAATATGGATGCGTATGCTCAAGCCCATTTCACGGCTTTGCAACACATGACCGAAGTGTCCTCAGATATCGACCAAAGACAAGGACGTGCTTGACAGCAATGTAATCCGCTGCGGCGGATGTTTGGATCACGAGACAACACAATGCACGGTTCAACCAATGGTTGAAGGAGCGACTTGCTAGGAGCTCGTCAAGTGATATCTTGACATGGTTGGCAAAAGGGCCAACATTTACTGCTTGTAACATGGCGAGGATACGACATAAATGGGTACACATTCTATACGCAGCTCGGGATATAAAAAGCACTAACGTAACAGCGGTGTCCGTGATAGATGCATTCAAGACCGATGGGGTGAGGAGCTCCTACTATGGGCAAATAGAGGAGATATGGGAGCTCGACCACGTGCTTTTCAAGATCCCCTATTTCGGTGCCGTTGGGTCCATCTCCCACAGTGAAGGTCGACAAGCACGGCGTCACTACCGTGGACCTCGAACGTGTCGGATACAAAGACGAACCGTTCAGATCTTGCTAACCAAGTTGTTCAAGTCTTCTATGTTACCGACCGGCAAATAAGAAGCGCCACGTAGTTCTTCATGGAAAAAGGAGGATTGTCGGAGTTGAGAATGTAGTGGGCGAGGAAGAATACAATCAATTTGACGAGTTGCCTCCTTTCGAAAGCGGCATAAGGGTCGAGGAAGAAGAACATGACGAAACTAGCTACATACGCGTCGATCATCATGAAGGGCTAATTTTAAAGATTAATTGAACAATGTGTGTATATGTACTATATACATTACGATGATCATGGTTAATTTTAGTTCATTTGAGTTAATTAATTGAGATTTGTACCGTGAAATGGATGTGATTGTTTCTCAAATGAATGTGAATTGGATGTATATACATGTACTTGTTGTCTTTTACGCTTGTTTGAGAGGGCATGGCTAGCATTTCCTAAGGCTAGCCAATAAACGTAACGATCTAGATATTAACCAATACAAAATAATATCACGAGACGGTTTGAACTACGCATCGTCTCACATGTGTATCACGAGCGGTTGTTTATCAAATCGCTCATGTTACATGTATATCACGACGGTTGTTTATTAACACCGCTCGTGATACATCATATATCGCTGACGGTTCTAACTTAGAACCGCTCGCGTTACATCATATATCACGAGCGGTTCTAAATTAGAACCGCTCGATATTATCATCGAGCGGTTCTAAATTAGAACCGCTCGTGATATCACATATCACGAGCGGTTGTTTATTAAAACCGCTCGTGATTCATCAATATCACGACGGTTGTTTATTAAAACCGCTCAGGATACATCACATATCACGACGGTTCTAAGTTAGAACCGCCCGATAGTATCCCTGACGCTTCTAATTTAGAACCGCTCGTGATGTCCATCCCTATTTACATTCGGACTCTAGCTAGGGTTTGCCGCGCCGCCACTCTCAAACGATTAAGTTTCTCAACTCCTCTCGCTCCCTCCTCCCCGAGCCCGTTGCCACCGCCCTCGACGCCCTCCTCGAGCCCCGGCGCTACTCCTCCCGATCCGTCGCGACGCCGCCTCTTCCAGCCGGCGCGCCTCCCGAGCCCGCCGAGCCTCCTCCTACTGACCCAGCCGAGCCCGCCGCCTCCTCCTCCCCGGCCCGGCCGCCTTCCCTTGCGCCGCCGCCTGCTCGTCTCGCTCCTGCTCGTCCTTCTCCTCGACGCCTAAAGGTAACCAATGCCGAAGTTACCGATCGACCCCATGCCCCTTTCCCTAACTATTTCTATCAATAATCTGTCATGGTCCTTCGTGATAATTGTACTTGTTTTAGGAATTTGTATTTGCTCTAGTCGAGTTATTCATATGGTATTTGTTTTGATACTGCTACTGGAATACATTGCAATGTGGTGTGGTGGGCTTGAGATGAATGCTCTGTGATGATAATAGTCTTGTACTGAAATTGTTTTGATAATCGGGTTTGTACTTGAGCTCTAATTGGAATGCTTACTCTACATCTGATAGCAATATCAAAATGTTAAATCTTAGCTTTATGCTGATTTCATTTGTTCACATGATGTTCTATTTCTTGTGAAGATGTCTTCCGCTCATTCTGAGTCAGTGCCGCCTCATGTGTCTGATGATGCACCATCCTCTGGAACAATATCCAACCGCGGTAGAAGAAGAGGAATATCGAAAAGGCCCACGGGCCGATTTACCATCACGGTCGTCGATCACCGGGACCCTATCAATCCTCGCCGAAGCAAATGCCGATTCCGGAGAATGGTCGGAATAGTTGCACGGAACGGGTCAAGATCACCTACGATTAAGTGGAAGGTGGTGCCCGACCATTGAAAACCTCTTGTCGACGGAAATTCTTGCATCGCTCGAGATCCCTAGAACTCCCGGACTCCGTCGACGACACGCGCTGCTACAAGCGTGCAAGCGTGGAAGAACTTCAAGAGCACGCTTGTCAAGAACTACGTGGAGAAGGATCTGCCGCCTTCCACAAGTATCTATTATTGGAAGAGTCTGGGCCGAGTTTGTGGCGAAGAAGACGACAGATGAATTTAAGAGTGAAAGTCTGGCGCACGGCCCTCCAGCAAAAACAAGCACCCCCACGCACTCGGCACTCACTGGTATGCGGGTAAAGCCCGATATGGAGGGATCAGAACAGCGAACAGCGGTTTGAATCTCTCCTGCTATTTCGAGATCAGCGATGTCTTGGCGCCGACGGTGGTTATTTGCGAGGTTAGCTATTCGCCCTCGGGAAGTGTACTTTCCAAACCCGAAGACCGTGAAGTGTCCCAACGCTGTAAGATATCGAACTACCTAGTTTGTAATTACTCCATAACTTCATAGGAAGTGAAATGACATGTCGGGCTATATTGCGATAACGCCGAGTGCACAATCTTCCCAAGGCTCATTCCAGCAGATAGGGAGAAGATATACTCTCTGCGCCCTAGGAAACAATGAGCATCCGGTTATACGAGGCGCCGGTGTTTTTGTCACATGGGAACAATGGTTCCAAGCGACAGAGGATCGCATCGAGTAGGAGGAGAGCCAAAGCCAAGCACGATGCAAAGCTACGAGAGGATCTTCGTGCATCCTCGAGATGAGCTCACCAAAAAATCGAGAGCGAGGTCGGTGAAAAGTCACCAATCCTTTGAGGAAAGGATTCGATGCGCTCGAGCAAAAGCAAAGAAGAGACTTTTGAGGAAAGGATTAGGGATTGCAAATGCCAAGTCGGTTGGAAGCCCCTGCCTACTATACCGCTAGCTAGCCCCCCAAACATCCGAGTAGTAGGCTGCGCGTCCAACCCTAACCCTACCACAATAGGTGATGACAGATTTTCCGTCGATGACATCCGGTAATAATTATTATCTCCGGAATGCTCAATCCATTCATAAGCTGTTGGAGTAGCTAATTTTGTACCGCTATGTGCGTAGGTGGCTACGTGCAAGCTCCAAGTGAGATATGTCTCTGTTGCCCTAGATCTTTGCTTGGGGCGGTGTATCCATCCAAGATGTCGGAGCTTTGGTGCACGGTGCAAATCTAGCTCCGTGTTTCGCAAAAGTGAATGTGGACGGTGTTTGTGCCAATTTCGAGGCCGTCCCGCTGAAAATTCCCCCAAACGATGAGGTCATGACTCTAGGGCAAGCCGTTGGAACATTCATCCAGTGGCCCAAGGAGGACATCTGCTCGAGCTACTCGCTCGGTGTCAACTTCACGGAATGTCTCAGAACGGCATCAAGTCCACGGACTTGATCGCACCGGCTACTGACTTGACATGGCAAGGGCCCGCTGCATCACATGCATCTACACCTCGTGCTCAATCGACTCTTGTGAAGTCGACCTATACAAAGCGAGGCAGCAAGGGCAAGGGCAAATCGAAGACGATCGAGTCTTCTCCTGATATCCCCTTCTTGCCGTTGGCCCGGAAATACAAGCCAGGCGAGCCGTTGCTCGAGAAGTTAGACAGCCCTACCCTAGGACTGGATTGCACGGAATTGCATGCATGGTACATGGAACAGTCCAACAAGCCGGTTGATCAACGATGCTCGGGTGTCACCGTCAAGTTCAAGGAGCATCATTTTAACCACGTGTATCAAGACGCTGTCTTCACGGTGACCTTCGACGACTTGTTCTCTCTTCAACCTCGACGCCTCAATCATACGATCTTTGGACCTTCGTAAGTGTGTACAATCACGGTCAATGTTCGTAATATCGATAAATGTTATATATAACTCCTAGCTTTTGTATAATAGATACATGATCCGTGAAGCGAAAGAAGGAAATCACCGGTAGGTTTCTCGACCCACACGTTGTCTCCGAGCAAAGCATCACGGCGAATGCAACATTAAATCGAGAATTACGTTATAGATTTTTTCATGGCTCACCGCAACAAGGAATTCATACTTTTGCCCTACAACCGTAAGTAAGTAGTGTTGCACTACTTGCTATACTTAATGTTGATTTGTACTTTATAAGCAACACGAACTTAGGTTTAATGACCATGCTTGACATACCCGTAGGTTCCATTGGATTCTAATTGTAATTATACCAAAACGAAATACGTAATATACCTAGATTCCCTCTGAGAGGGCCACCACAACTTCACACTATCAGGAGTTTAATCATCGTAAACACATTTCCTCCATAGAAACTCTATTGTAGTCTTTCCTTCCTTTGCAATGGCTAAGGCTAACTTCTTGGAGTCACGTGGGGTGTTCGACGTGTTACATGCTAGAGGATGGAATATCAAGGAAGGACGCCGCAACATGATCAAACATTCCCTGTACTTGCTAGCTAGTACACATTAATCCTATATAACACTTCGTAGCAATGCCTCTTGAACTAACCAATTCTATTTTTGCGGTTACCACCGGCGAATCGTCCGCAAGCGTCTGTGGATACTATGTTTGCCACAACATGCAACTACTAAATGCCCGCGATCACCAATGATCCTCGGGTTTGTCAATCTTTCAACAATTATTTCATATATACTTACCAATTTATATAAGCCCTAATTTAACCTTCATATCGACAAAGTTGCAAACATCGGCGAAATGCGTTGGAGCAGAGCGAGCTCATAAAAATTCGATCACACCTTGCGGCATTCCCTAAGCAGACGGTCATAAATCCAAATGGGAGTTTCCACGAGGTAGCAGATTGAACTTGATTGAGATAGATTGAACATAATGGTACATGTGTGTAAATTAATGTACATTAATGGTTAATTTTAGTTAATTGATTTGTGAATTGGATGTGTGCTTGTTTCGAAATGAATGCAATTTTGATGTGCTTCGAAATGAATGAGAATTGGATGTGCTTGTTTGAGAGGGCATGGCTAGCATTTCTGAGGCTAGCCAATAAATGTAAATAGATTAAGCAATGCAAAGACTACCATAGACGGTGCAGAGATGAAACCGTCGCGTGATAATCGATCACCACAGCGATGCAGATGAAACCGCTCAGTGATAGTCGACTACCACGAACGATACGTATATGAAACCGCTGCGTGATAGTGAACTATCACGAGCGGTTTCATATACGCACGTCGTGGTAGTCTACTATCACGCACGGTTTTATCTACGACCGTCTGCGGTAGTCTATCACGACGGTTTTATCTACGCATCGCTCGCGGTAGTCGATCATCACGACGGTTTTATCTACGGACCGTGCGTGGTAATCGAATATCACGCACGGTTTTATCTACGCATCGTCGTGGTAATCGATCATCACGAGCGGTTTTATCTCTGAACCGCTCTGTGGTAGTCGACTATCACTGACGGTTGCATCTACGCACCGCCTGTGATAGTATGTATTACGAGCGGTTGAGCTCGAGAACCGCCTGTGATGACCATTAGCATTCTTGACCCATAAACTCGAGGCGGCTCACGGGCAAATCGTGATGGCGCTTGAACCGTCTGTAAAGGCCTTTTCTGTAGTAGTGATTGTAAGTGTTATTCTATTTTGTCAAACCTTGTTTTGAGAAAAATATTTATTGTAGACGGAGTGACCTTGGGTTTGGTTTCGCCTTCACTACATTCCTTTGATCATATTTGAGCCCAATATTTAAAATTATTTAGATTTTGTTTTAAACTATTATTGCATGCTTATTTATACTCTAGTAATTTAAATTCTTGTTTCAAATTACTAGTTAATTCTGTTACCATTGTACAACCAAGGTTGAAATTGAAGTTGTCATTCCCTTGTCACCTTTGTGGAAAATCTGGTTAATACACTAGTATGACTAGAACATGTTGGAAATGCTAGTTCGTCATTTTGCTTGAGTAGATTAAATATATGAAATGTTGGATTTTGGAGTACGGATAAGAGCATTGTGAGTAAGTATTATTCTATTTTGTCAAAGCTTATTTTGAGAAAAAATATTTATTGTAGACGGAGTGACCTTGGGTTTGGTTTCGCCACTACATTCCTTTGATCATATTTGAGCCCAATATTTAAAATTATTTAGATTCTGTTTTAAACTATTATTGCATGCTTATTTATACTCCAGTAATTTAATTTCCTGTTTCAAATTACTAGTTAATTCTGTTACCGTTGTACAACCAAGGTTGAAATTGAAGTGGTCATTCCCTTGTCACCTTAGTGGAAAATCTGGTTAATACACTAGTATGACTAGAACATGTTGGAAAATTTTGCTTAGTCAAAGCTTAGATAAAAAAAATCTTTATTTAGGGAACTTTAGCCAAAAGTTCAACTATGATTTGAAAATGATTCTATGGTATTGTCTTTACCATAGAAATTTATAAAATGATTTGACTTGTTAAACAAAATGAAAATTGGTTTGGACTTGGGCGAAATGGATATTTGGATAGGTGCATGTTCATGCACAGGATCGATTCATTTCTATGATCGAGGCCTAGGGTTTTATTGGAACTCGCCCAAGTCAGTTAAGGACCGGTCTTCGAGCCACATATTGCTAAGCCCCACCATACTATCACATGTTCTGAATGGGCAGGACTTGGCTAAATAATTTGTATCATTTCACCGTGGTTGTGGCATCCGGTTGCATGGGTCTCTTTATGACCTACTTTCATGTATTCCCATATGGTGCAAGAGGGGGCTTGAATCCGACGGGTTTCTATCCAAAGGAAGCAAAACCTTAGCGAGGTGGGACTATGGTGGGATGGTGCATTATAAAGGCATTGTGATAATCTCTTAGTCGCACACCTTCGGAAGTATGTGAAACATACATTACGAGTGATTATCTCTTGTGGGTAAAGTTGTACAACCTCTGCAGAGTGTAAAACTATTAGAATAGCTGTGTCCATGGTCATGGACATGCTAAGCAAAGCCACTCAAAGTTAGACTTTGATTTTGTTTTCAAAAGACTTTATCAAATGGTTTATCCAAATGGGAAATTGGGCAGGTTACCATGTGATAGGAGGGTATCCTTCACCACTCTTGTGTGAATGTTATCTGACTATAAAGCTTGAGAATTTAGAAAATCATTTTTAGTTATAGAATATCTGCTTTGGAACTTAGTACAAGTATTTAAAGAAAATATTGCTTTATGCAAATTCAACCCTATAAGCCTTTCTTTGTTTATCCCTGCATGCATTATAATTTTGTTATTGGGTGTAACTTGCGGGGCACGGTTGTTTGTGCTCACTCTTGCTTAATAAAATATTGTTCAGAGGAGAATGACTTTGCAACTGCTGGAGATCTCGATGACTAGGCCGCTACCCTAGTCGATTTCCTTTGGCAGGTTAGCTGGGCTCTACTACACCTTCTTCGTCTTCTGCTGTGTTTGTTTATTGTGGGCTTGTAAGACTTTCTGGTAATAAACTCTATTATTTGTTAATAATGCTTTGCGATTATGGATGTTACTATATTTGTTTACTGTGTGAGCTAGTCACTGATCATGGGACTAGTTCAGAAATACACAGAGGATTTGGGGTGTCAATCCCGGGTCCTGACATATATGCAGAAGAGAAATGGAGTTATTTGCATGATTTGCATCACGTTCATAACATTTACGTATGTATTTGATATTTCAAGAATGGCCTGTCATCGATTCAATGTTTCATATGTTGTTCATTTGTACTTGTTGAGTCTTGGACTCACTCTTGTCAATTATTGTTTTTAGGTGAACGTTGAGGACGACATGCATCGGGAGGGAGTAGTTCACATGATGGATTTCACTTTATTGCACGTTTCATCAATTAAATAATATTTCTGCTGCTATCCTTCAGTTGGAAACTGTTACTTGTAATAATTGGATTTCTGGTACTTTCATCTGTTATCTTCAGAGTTTATTCATGCTAGTGGATGTTTTTAACTATTTGAACTTATTCATGATGCGGATAATCTTGTTTGAATTGTAATAATTATGGTCTTGGTATTTAGTCCCTTGCTGAATTTTATGTTAGTAATGCTATTAACAATGATTGATTGATGTCTAGCTGTCATTCGTTGTTGATTTGTTAAAGAAAATTTGTAGTATTAGTTAGAGATAGTAATTGTAGGGTACATCTTGGCTTCTGAGAAGCTAGGGTGTTACAACCTTTGTTGTCGATCTCGATTGTCATGTACTGGTTGCAAGAGTTAGGAACAGTCGAAACTAGGAAGTTCCTTCTAGTGGGTAGAACCACGTGCAGATAGAAAAGACTTCAACTAGTTGATGTTCCTTTCTCTGACTAGGCTAATTAAATCGTAGAGATCAACAAACTAGACTCAATTGTCATTTACTGGTAGTAAGAGTTATAGACAGCACAACGCTAGGAAGTTCCTTCTAGTGGGCAAGACCACGTGCAAAAAGAAAATGCTTCGACTAGGTGGTGTACTTCGTCTGACCAGATTAATCGAATCGAGCCTTTTATAGTAGCCGGACAAACTATAATTTTAAAAAGAGCTTGCTGTAAACTATTTCGACCACATTTTGTTAAGGAAAAAGTCCGATTTACTCCCCTGAACTATCAGAAAAGTCTGGTTTACCCCCTGAACTACAAAACCGGTTTTTTAACCCCCTGAATTTGTCAAAACCGGTCAATACACCCCCTGGGCTGGTTTGGAGAGGTGGTTTTGCTGACGTGGCGACATTAGGCCAACTCAGCATATGATGTGGCGCCACCCAGCTCGTTTTCTCCTCCTCTCCCTCTCTTTGACTTGCGGGCCCGTTTCTTCTTCGTCTCTTCATCTCTCTCGGGAGCTTCCGGTAGACTGGCGTCGCCGACCAGACGAAGAGGCCGTCGGGGCGGAGGAGGCGGTTCACCTCGAGCAGCAGCTTGCAGCCCTCAATGTGCCATGGCACGCGGCACCGCGCGTAGTGGATGACGTCGAAGGCTCCGTCGGGGAAGGGGAGCCGCTTGGTGCCCATGATGGCGGAGATGGCCGGGAAGGGGAGCCGCTTGCGCGAGGAAGGTGCCGCCGAGGAACCGCGAGGCGTCAACGGGACGAGAGTGCGGTGGCGTCGGCGAGGGACGAGGTGCGTGGAGGCGTCGACGGGGACGAGTGGGGAGGCCGGATCTAGGACTCGGGTGGCGGGGAGGCGGCGGAGGGGGGAGGCGCGAGGAAGACCAAGGTGGAGTGGGAGGAGGCCGCCGGGAAGGGGAGCCGCTTGGTGCCCATGATGGCGGAGATGGCGGGATGCCGCTCGCCTTGGCGAACCGCGCCTCGTGCTCGTCCTGGGAGCCGACATAATCAGCGTGTCATTGTCGAAAAAATAGCCGCCGGTGGCGACATCTGCAGCCGGCCGAAACACAACGCTGGCAAGCTGCGCCCCACGCGACGTCAGGGCGCCTCATGGATCACGCGAGGAAGGTGCCGCCGAGGAGCCGCGAGGCGTCGGCGGGACGAGGTGAAGAGGCGTCGGCGGGACGAGGTGGGAGGCGGATCTAGGACTCGGGTGGTGGGGAGGCGACGGAGGAGGAAGGAGGCGTGGGAAGACCAAGGTGGAGTGGGGAGGAGGCCGCACTGGTACCCGGAGTTGAGGAAGGTGTCGGCGCCATTTTGTGGTGAGGAGGGAGGCGTGGGAGAAAGAGAGAGATGGAGAAGAAGAAAGTCCACGTCCCAACACACATCTTGATTCGGATGACACATATCTGTTGACTAGGACAAACCGCCACGTAGTGTGCAAACCACCGCTCCAAACCGCTATGGGGGTTATTTGACCGGATTTGACAAATTCAGGGGGTTAAATAACCGGTTTTGTAGTTCAAGGGGTAAACCAGACTTTTCTGATAGTTTAGGGGAGTAAACCGGACTTTTTCCTTTTGTTAAACCTAGTTTCTTTGTTTTGGTATCAAAAGTTAGGAACAAGTCGATGCTAGGAAGTTCCTTCTAGTGGGCAGAACCACGTGCAGAGAGGAAAGACTTCGACTAGGTGATGTTACCACCTTCGAACAGTTTAAAGAAAATCAAGTGTTTAAAAAGTGATCGAAAATCGAAGCGTTGGTCAATGAAAATTTTAAGACAATAAAGATTGAATAAATCATAAACTTGTTACACATAAAATTTGCGTAGCTGGTCGATATTCCATGAGTTGGAAAGGATTCGACCATCCTCCATTGCTAGTGTACCGAGCCTGGTCGCATAACTTCGACCACGGTGTAAGGACCTTCCCACTTGGGGGAAGTTTGTTCCGATTAGACTGGGATTGAATCATTTTCAATACCAAGTCACCTATAGCAAGGCTGCAAGGTTGGACCTTACGATTGTAGTATTTGCGCATGGCTTGTTGGTAAACTGCTGAACGGATTAAGGCTTGATTCCTCTTATCTTCGAGTAGGTTGAAGTCATCTGCTTGAAGTTGTTCCTGACCAGAGTCGTTGTAAGTTTCGACCTTTGTCAACCGAATCTTTAGTTCTGGTGGAAGCATGGCTTCAATCCCAAAAACTAAGTAAAAAGGGATTTCACCTGTAGCCCGACTAGCAGTCATACGAATTGCCCATAACACAGAGAGTAATTCTTTTACCCAAGCCCCTTAGTGCTTTATAAGCTGGTCGAAGACTCGAGTTTTAATTCCCTACAAAATTTGGCCATTCGCTCTTTTGACTGCCCCATTGCTTTGTGGGTGGGTGACAGAGGCATAACACAGCTTGGTACCCAATTCTTCACAAAATTCTTGAAATTTTACGCTCGAAAATTATGTACCATTATCCGTAATTATTCGACTTGGAACGCCAAATCGAGTAATCACACTTTTTATCATAAACCTCTTGGCTGCTTCCACTATTATCCCAGTCACATGTTCGGTTTTAATCCATTTTGTGAACATATCAATAGTCACAAAAAGGAACTCGAAGCCTCCTGGTGCTTTTAGGAATGGTCCTGGGATATAGAGACCCCAGGTTGCAAAAGACCAAGAGAGAGGTATCGTGTGCAATGCCTGAACCGGTTAGTGTATTTGTCTGCTATGAAATTGGCATTGTATACACTTTTTAACCAACTCTTTGGCATCATGGAGGGCCATTAGCCAATTGAAACCTTGCCGAAAGGCTTTTTCGACCAGCGTTCTGTAAGAAGCGTGAGTTCCACAGATGCCTCCGTGTATTTTGTGAAGGAGATTTGATCCTTCTCTTTGCGATATGCATATCATGAGAACCCCTTGAGTACCTCATTTGTAAAGGACTCATTCGACCAAAGTATACATTTTGGTCTTACGGGATAAACGATCAGCCTCAAGATCGTCATTGGGTACTGTACCCTTCTGAAGATACTTGTAGATGGGATCCATACAGATATCCTCATATTCTAGAGAGGCTGTCTCAATAGGAGATGTCTCTGGTGTTTTGACCAGAGACGACTTCTGGAGCTATTCCAAGAAGTCTCCTTTTGGTACTTGTGATCGGGAAAAAGGCATTCGAACTAACTGGTCAGTGAGGAAATTATCCTTCCTAGGGATATATTGTACCTCGAAACTGAAAAAATGATTTTCAAGCTTCCTGACTTCCGATAAGTACCGAGACATGGTTGAATAGAGCACTGGTACTCTTTTTAGACATGATTCACAACTAGTTGAGAGTCTTCTCTCATGACTTGTCGTAGAATCCTGAGCGCTTTCACTGCTCGTATTTCAGCCAACAAACCTTTGTATTCTGCTATGTTGTTAGTGGCAAGAAAGTTTAATTGAATAGCATACTTTAAGGTCTCTCTTGTAGGAGATTTCAGGACCACCTCAACCCCTGAGCCACTTAGCGTAAGCGACCCATCAAAGTATATTGTCCACTGGTCATAGGATTCATACTAGGGATCCTGAACAGGTTTAGGTTTTGTCCATTTCGTGAAAAAGTCTGCCAAGATCTGGGATTTAATGATCGTTCGGGACATGAAATTGAGGTCGAACTCCACAAGTTCCACCGACCATTTTGTCATGCATCCTTCTGCTCCTGTTCTGGAGGACCTCTCCTTAGGAAAACTCATACAACACAATTATGTTGTGCGCTTGAAAATAATACCTCAGTTTCCTCGAAGACATGAGGAGGGCATATAAGAGTTTTGGGACCTAAGGGTATCGCTCCCTAGGTCCGTGTAAAACTTCACCTACATAGTAAACTGGTCGTTGAACGTTTTCACGTTCGGCAATCAATACTGCACTCACTTCTTGTGGCGTGGCAGCTAGATATATTAAGAGCGTTGTCGGTGTTTTAGGACCGAACTTACGTAAAGATTGTTTGATTCGGGGGTTCCTCTAGGCTCAAAATCACACAGAGATGGAGACACAGGAATTTTATACAGGTTCGGGCCTTCTCCTGGGAGAATAACAAACCTACTCCTGTGTGTATGTATTGATTATACTAGATTACAAGATCAAGCTAGAAAACTAGAGTATTGTGCTTCTCAGAATTGGGGCTCTCCCCCTTGCTCTAATGATACTTGCCTTTTATACCGTCCCCAGAATGTAAGCCGTTGGACCTCTAATAAAAGGTCACTTAATCATCCAGATCGTGGCGCCGTTACTGGAGGTTACTGCAAGAGTTAAAACGTTCCCACGTCACCAGGAAATTATCATCATAAAAGGGAGTTAAAATCGTGCCATTATCTTAGAAAATAATGGCGTAGTTTACTACCCGTATTTTGAATACGGTGCGGAAGATTCCTTTATCGACTAGGCCCACATGTCTGTGAGCCTTGTCGACTAGGGCCTAGTCATAGAAGGTCTTACGACCAGGGGATGGTCGTAGGAAAGCTTACGACTACAGACTGATCGTAGTAGAGCTTACGATCATGGGATAGTCGTATAAGGACTTATGACTATGGGGTAGTCGTAGGAAGACCCACGACTACAGGGTGGTCGTAGAAGAACTTATGACCTCCAACTTCTCCTTTATTAATATTTAAGGGGTATACTCAGGAGTTATGCGACGTCATTATTACCTCATAATATGAATTATGGATAAATGATTAAATGAGGATTGCTATATCCTCGTCATCTAGCCCCCCAGCTTAAGCAAAAAAATAGCTTGCTTGAGAAAGGAGCAGTAGATGATCTTACGACCAATAGATGGTCGTGGAAAAGGTGGTCAAAGGACAAACTCTTCGACTAATGTTTCATTTGATTAGAAATTTACTTAGTAAAGAAAGTTGTAGGATAACCTTGCGGCTCACAAGGTGATCGTAGAAGATCTAACGGTCCTCGAGTGGTCGCAGTACTATGGTTGGAAGTAAAAACTTTCCAACCGTTGTTACTTTTGACCAGAAAAGTCTTGGTCAAGAAGGTAATTTCGCTTGAGGTGTAAAAACAGACCTAACTTCCTCAAGCAGACAAATTTTAAGAATCCCAATCGACTCCCTTGCCGTTGTCTGCTGGAGCAGTTGATAGCGTCAATGCATCCGATCGCCGAGTTAGTCACGCGAGGTATGGAAATAAAACCCCCGTCGTCAGAGTAGTTTGTACCGGAGTCCTGTAAAGACAAGCTTTTTGTTGATGTTGATATATAATCCTTCCTTTTTCCTGAAAAATCATCTTGTCGAGTAGTTAGTAACTCATAAGATAATGGATGGGAAAAAAAGAGCAAGACTAAGAATTGAAGTCAAGTTAATAACTTTATCCAAGCCCCCGATTATTTGCTTGGTTTATTTAGATAAACCGAGTAAATAGTACTAAATGGGTTTTCTGAAAAAGAGAGCGGTTTAACTAACTTATAGTTTTTCGATCACGATTATCTCGCACTAGTCGAAAGAGTAGGAATAGGTCGACACTAGGAAGTTCCTTCTAGTGGGCAGGACCACATGCAGAGAGGAAAGGCTTCGACTAGGTGATGTTACCATCTCCGATCAGATTAATCAAATCAAGAATAGTCAACTTGAGTTAGATAAACTTCTGGAGTTCTTTTATAAAATTTGTCCAACTTATTTCAATGCACTCAATATGTTCACTATGGTAGCAAGAGTTAGAAACAGAACGACGCTAGGAAGTTCCTTCTAGTGGGCAAGACCACATGTAGAGAGGAAAGTCTTCGACTAGGTGTTGCAACTTCCTCCGACCAGTTAAAACAAACCGAGTTTATCGAGAGTAGTTGAGCAAATTTGAAAGTGTACTCTACTTAGTTTATTTTCCAAAAAAGATGAATGAAGAAATAAACTAAGGTACTAAGAGTTGGCTTGTTATTATTTCGACCATGTTTTGAACCCAAGCTCTTTGTGTTGGTAAAAAAGGGAGGAACGAGTCAACTCTAGGAAGTTCCTTCTAGTGGGCGGGACCACGTGCAGAGAGGAAAGGCTTCGACTAGGTGGCGTTACCATCCTTTCGACCAGTGTAAAGATGAACTGGGTACTGGTCGTAGGATGTCTTACGACTAGTGTGTTGTCATGAGAAAGCTCACGACTAGGAACTGGTCGAGGGCGGACCTTCGACCAGGTTATGGTTGAAAGAATTATCAAAGCGATACTCAAAGTAAAACAATAAAGATAGAAAGAACCTGATACTTTATTGAATGTTTGGTCGTTTACATGTAGAATTTGTGTAACTGGTCGATATTCCAAGAATTAGAGAGAACCCAGCCGTCTTCCATTGCCAGTCGTACCGAGCCTAGACGCATAACTTCGACCACTGTGTAAGGACCTTCCCACTTAGGAGAAAGTTTGTTCCGATTAGACTGGGATTGAATCTTTGTGAGACCCCGGGGTATTTAGTTTGTAATGCTTAGTTATCATTAACCATAGCATCACAAACAAGATATCCCGTGCCTCGGGAAAATATGTACATCCCAGAAGTGCTGTACATACACCCTTTTACAAAATCATGCATCAATTCCATACAAACATAGAACCAAGCACGAACTAGATTAAACAAAGACATACATAATAGAGATTATTACAAAAGAGGCCGACCGGCCAAACAACAACTAAACAACTGAAGAGACAAATAACAGCGGAAGCAAAAGCCATAAGATGGCAACAACAAAAGAGCCAATTAGTGTGCCTTTAACCCACAAGGCAAACTGACCGGGCCGCCAGCTAGTTGTCAAAGCGAAGATCACTCACAAAAGTTAATCCCTTGGGGATCAACCTCTTCCTCTGCACAATTAAAGTTAAGCAAAGCAAATGAGTACAAAAATGTACTCGCAAGACTGACGTGTAGTATAACAGAACTATAGTTAGCTACATGCAAGCTTTATTTAAGTGGGTGCGGCTTTGGACTCATTTTAGCATAAAGCATGTTTTCATTTGCAATAAGGTAATAGATTGAAAGCGATTTGACAAACAATTTTTAATTGTTGAAATAACAACGATACAATAATAATAACAACAGTAAAGACAACCTGGAAGTGACTAACCCAATAGTCACCACAACAATAGTATGAACATCCATTCATACCAACCCATCAAGTTTTAATTAAATGTTGTAGTCTAGTTCTTGCACGACCTTACCAAGCATGTCCATAACCTAGGACGAGGCTATTCGAATAGTTTTAACCCTGTAGGGGTGTACCAATGTACCCACACGCCAGACCGCCTTTTCGCCAAGCTATTTAGCACACTTCCTTTGGTATGCCGGCACGGCTAAGTCCTACGAGGCATTTCCAATGAATGATGCTAATTAAGAGTCGCGACAACCCGGAAGGTAGGAGACATCGCCCACCAAGCAAAGAATCATGGGTGCTCTTTCCCTTATAAAACAGTTTTACTCACCTGCGACCCCCAATTAACACCTCCCAAAGTACTTAGCCAAGAGGGGTCCCATATCCCCCTCGTGTGGTTAGCACGCAAAAGCGCTTGGCTTAGTGACACAAGTAACTCGGTCCTTGGGGACTTAGGCACCATTCCATTCACACCCAACAATCACACCAACATCCATTGTGCCCAAGTCAATAACAATTTTGTTTTCATTTTTGTTTTATTTGTTTACAAAGTAACAAAGCACAGGATGGACATAATGGAATAATAATTTTTTGTGTGATCAAGGTCATCGACATAAAGTCGACAACCGTCCATTTCTACCGGTAGCTAAGCATTCTAAGCATGACACCGCAAAGACAATAGAAGAGCATAATAAATCACCGGGCTCTAATTCACCAGCGATATTATTAACCTATGGTTTGTGGCAGGGGATAACAATTTTAAGGGCAACCATGCAATAGGAATAGCTACCTCTAAACGATAAATTACTTTGACACAAAAGCATGCATACATACAAGTAAATACAAAGTATTAGACTTTAAAGTAATGGGAATTGGATAAATATGATCAAACTGCTTGCCTTTGCCTGAGATAACTTTCTTGCTGCAGAGGGTCACTCTCGTATTCAATATAATCGTCGGAACCTACCGAAAGAATCGAGAAGAGCAAATAAGAACGAATAACACCGAGAATACTCAAAAATTCGAATTCATCCAAAAATCATGACAAATTCACAGTAGGAAGAGCATGATATTAGATGATTTTAGGTGAAGGAATTATTCCGTTTGGATTTAATATGCGAGAGTTATAGTAGTTTGAAACTCAGATTTCAGAAAAATCAATTTAATTCTCATCTGTTACTGTTCATCCGAATTAAATTATTTAGTGAAATTTTGTAGGATAGTAGTGGATATAAGGATTATAAGAAAGGATAGAGGATAATATTATATGAACAACCCAATTGGATTCATCCCATTAGGGGTTCAAACGAATTACTTACGAATTTTTGTAGTTAATTCATTTCTAGTGTAAAAATAGTTCATTCCAGAAATTAATTCCAATTTCGAAATTCTCTGGGACCATAACAGGATTCAAACCCATACCAAGTTAAAGTACATTAAAAATAGAAGCCAACAAAATTGGTTCCACACAATATGGAGTTGATTGGACTAGTTATGCATTTTTAAAGTTGAAATTATGACAATAGGTCTACTGATGTTTACTAGCCATAATCCAATTCTTGAATCAAGGTTCAATGTTACCCTTATGGATTAGATGCTAAAGGCTAATTACTGATCTTGATGTGGTTTACAATTCTACTTTTATGTTCCTTAGGCTGCTAAAGGCTACCAAGCAATGTCAAGCCTATTCTACTCAACACTTCATCAAAAGACTTTAGTTATCCTCTAATGGTTTCTGAATACACACATTCATATTGACTTAATGAATTAGAAAGCAAAAACCGACTACTGGAAATAGTTAGGGTATTAGCAATTTTTGACAACTCTACTACTTCCAGATTTTCTAATTAAAGTGACTTAATGGACAACCACCAAATTAGTTAGCATAAGAGATATGGTTATGTAGTTTTGATTACTTTTAGCAGATCCGGTTCACTAACTAAAAGACTCACGAAGGAATACTAACTACTGGATTACCAAAGTCAAAAGCCTATCTGCAAAACTGAGAAGCTTCAGGTTACTATTTAAACAACCTACAACAGCAAACAAATTTCTGAGCTAAAGTGTTATTCACTGGCTATAACTGAACTTCCTGAAAATTTCAATCTTTATTTCGATGGTTTATTACAAGGATCGTAATGTCATTCATTAAAATTGGCAGATTAACTGTTGGTTTCATAAGAGGTTCACCGCATAACAACTCTCCAAGTGAACATCTTCTCTAAACACCAGTTTACCCAAGGGACTTCTACAGATTTTGACAACAACTATTTCCACTAATCAGTCACTCACATAAGCTACAACAAAATAATTGACATGCTAATCAACACCAAACATACACAGAGGAGAGCATAAAGTGTATAGAAAGAAAACTGGAGCTAACAAGTGGATGAATGGCAGTGAATCAAAACATCATGGCCGAATGGCTCGAGTCTGCTCAGTGGCGATGGCGAAGGGGACACCGGCAGTGGTCGAGCACAGATGAAATGGACAGGGGGTGGTCGAGGCGAGCTCCACCTGTAGGGAAACAAGAATCCTTCTTTGAGGCATACACACAAACACATAGAGGGCAAGGAGGAAGAAACCGAAGGGGCTTAGCAATGGCTTGTTGCTGGCGGTCGGGAAGTCGGCGGGGCACCCTTGGCGGCTCTGTGCAGGGGAGCCGAGCCGGCCAGCAAGGAGAAGTCGCGGGCGGCTCGGAGCATCGATGGCGTCGGTGGAGCACGGCCAAGGCACAGGGAGTAGAGCCGACACTGAGGGGCGACCAAGGCGTGGAGGCGATGCAAAGACAGTGAGGCTCGGGTGATCGTGGCGGCGAAGCGCCGCCAGCGATCGATGAAGGAGACGGTTGCAAGCACTGGTGGAGGAGGCGCAGGGAAGGCTGGGAGGCGACGGCGCTCGGGCGATCTTGCTCACCGGGAGGTGAAGCCGATCTGAATCCGTCTTGAGCAGCCAGGGCTGGGCCATGATGGGCACGGGCAGGGCGGGCGAGGGCGGTGCGGCGTCATCGGCGGCGGATTAGGGGAGGCGGATCTGGCGCGGCGGTGGCACCCGAGGGAGGATCCGAGGGGGCGGATCCATGGAGCGGGCGGCGCGCCATGGAGGAGAGCCTTGATCGGGCGGGCAGTGGTGGCGGCGCACTGTGGTGGAGGAGGGCCGTCTTGGCCGGAGGTGGCCGCCGCAGGCGGATCCGATGGCGAGGGTGCTGGAGGCGGCCGGGGCAGACTGGGAGGCCGGGCGACGGAGGAGGCCGGAGGTGGGAGGAGGTCTTGGCCGCTGGGAGCACCATGGGGCGGCGGCCGGAGAAGGGGAGAAGCTGGGAGGTGGAAGCGGCAGCTTGGGGGTGGCAGCGGCCGGATCTGGGAGGAGAGGAGCTCGGGGAGGCGGCGCCAGGACTGGAGGAGGCGGCGCAGCAGCGGCGGGCTGGGAGGAGGTGGCCGACGCGGTGGAGAAGAAAGGAGAATGGAGGGGAGGTGAGCTCGGTGGGTGAGGGAGCCAGCCCATGGCTTCCTGGTGCTCAGTGAAGAAGAAAAGGGGAATGGGAGAAAATGAGTTGGGGGCAATGGGATCTGGGAAGAAATGGCCTATGGAAGATTGGCCTGGGGGCAAACGAATGAAACCACAGGCAAGACATGGCGGGCAGGCAGCAGCTGACAGACAGGACGGCGGGCGTCACGACAAGGCACAGCAGCGGGCCCAGAGAGGCGACGGCGTAGCTCTGGAATGGGCATGGGCGTTCCTGGGAAGAAGAAAAGGGGGTGGGTCAGGTCACTTTGGGTTGACCAACTACAATAGATTTGACCGAGAGATAAGAACTAGCAATTCAATTCTAAAATTTAAGAGATTTTTAGGGAAGCTGAAATATAGGGAATGCTATTCTGTAAATTTTTTATGGTTTTACTTAAAGTAAATTTTCCCCCAACATTATTTTAAGTATATGTTCTTGATATTTGACTTTTGATTTTCTTAGATTGGTTGGTTACTCAAAATAGTATTTAAAATCTAAAAATGGTGAAATTTTGAAGGTGAGTTGATAACGGGTTCCAGAACCTAGGAAAATTATTTCCAAGCACTGTTCAAGTTTTGTTTGTATTTTAAATTCCAACTCAAATTCGAGCATGCAAATCAAATGAGAACCGAATATCCTCCACGAATTCCAGCAAAATTTAAATAGGTATAACAGAGCACATAAATCCAAATACATTATTCCCAGCTATGGGTATTACTATATTTTCAACATAAATGACAGTTTGTATTTCTGAGTTTGAGAAAGAGTATTTGCAAATTGAAATTTGAGAAATCTTTTGAAAGTACCTCAAGCACTCAATGAGCAAATGAGGTTATACTATTAATAATTTGAATCCCAAAAAGAATACTCCCATGTTTGAGACCTTTTTAGTTTTACCCTAAGTTCAATTTGAGCGTTTGAATTGGAGAAGAAGTATAGAATTACTAGTTTCAAATCTAGTCTTCAAAATCAAAAGATTTTCTACATAAGGTTTTATACCCTATTCTGAATTAAGTTTTCAAATTCTTGCCCAACTTTTATTTTGTTTTAGAAATTTCATTTCTAGGTTTTGGAAAACCAGGTTGTAACCTATTTGTTTTGCAACAAAAATTTTAAAAAGGTCCAAAATTTCATAATTGCACATGAGATGCTTAACTAATCCAACTTAAGGATTTTGGGCTGTTACAATCTTCCTCAATACCAAGTCACCTACGACAAGGCTGTGAGGTTGGACCTTACGATTGTAGTATTTGCGCAGGGCTTGTTGGTATACTGCTGAACGGATTAAGGCCTGATTCCTTTTCTCTTCGAGCAGGTTAATGTCATCCGCTTGAAGTTGTTCTTGGGCCGAGTCATTGAAACTCTCGACCCTTGTAGACCTGATCTTTAGTTCTGGCGGAAGCATGGCTTCGGCACCAAAGGCTAGGAAAAAGGTGTTTCACTTTGTTGCTCGACTAGCGGTAATCGCCCATAATATCGAGGGTAATTCTTGTACCTAAGCCCCGAGCTTAACTTAATGTCGGTCAAGACTCGAGTTTTAATTTCCTGTATTATTTGGCCATTCGCTCGTTCAACTGCCCCATTGCATTAGGGATGGGCAACAGAGGCATAACAGAGCTTGGTACCCAACTCGTCACAAAATTCCTGAAATTTTGCGCTCGAAAATTATTTACCATTGTCTGTGATTATTCGATTGGGGACTCCAAATCGAGTAATCACGCTTCTCATCATGAACCATTTTGCGGCTTCCGTTGTTATCCCAGTTAGAGGTTCGGCTTCGATCCATTTTGTGAATGTATCAATAACCACAAAAAGGAACTCGAAACCTCCTAGAGCCCTTAGGAACGGTCATGATATCGAGACCCCAGGCCGCAAAAGGCCATGATAGAGGAATTGTTTGTAATGCCTGAGCTGGTTGATGTATTTGCCTGTTATGAAACTGGCATTGTACACATTTCTTAACTATCTCTTTAGCATCATAGAGGGCTGTTGGCCAATAAAATCCTTGTCGAAAGGCTTTACCAACCAACGTTCTGTAGGAAGCATGAGTTCCACAGATGCCCCCGTGTATGTCATGAAGGAGGTTTAGTCCTTCTCTCTGCAGTATGCATCGCATGAGTACCCCTTAAGTACCTCTTTTATAGAGGACTCCTTCGACCAAAGTATACATTTTGGCCTTTCGGGATAAACGATCTGCTTCGAGATCGTCATCGGGCACGGAACCCGTCTAAAGATACTTGTAAATGGGATCCATCCAAGTATCCTCGTATTCTAGAGAGGCTGTCTTAATAGGAGATGTCTCAGGTGTTTCCACTAGAGACGACTTCTGGAGTTGTTTCAAGAAGACTCCTTTTGGTACTGGTGATCGGGAAGAAGCTATTCGAGCAAGCTGGTCTACGAGGAAATTATCCTTTCGAGGGATGAATTGTACCTTGAAACCGAAAAAATGCTTTTCAAGCTTTCAAACTTCCGATAAGTACCGAGACATGGTCGGGTTAAAGCGCTAGTACTCTTTTTCGACCAGATTCACGACTAGTTGAGAGTCTCCTCTCATGAGTAGTCGTCGAACCGTGAGCGCTTTCGCAGCTCGTATGCCGGCTAGTAAACCTTCGTACTCTGCCACGTTGTTAGTGGCCCGAAAGTTTAGTCAGATGGCATACTTTAAGGTCTCTCCATTAGGAGATTCGAGACCACCCAAATTTCCGAGCCATTTAAAGTAAATGACCCATCAAAGTACATCGTCCACTTGTCGTGGGTATCGTACTGGGGATCCTGAACAGGTTTAGGATTTGTCCATTCGGTGACAAAGTCTGCCAAGATCTGCGATTTAATGGCCGTTCGGGACACGAAATGGAGGTCGAACTCCCCAAGTTCTATTGACCATTTAGACATGCGTTCCGCTGCTTCCCTATTCTGGAGGATTACTCCCAAGGGAAACTCAGACGGCACAATTATCTTGTGCGCCTGAAAATAATACCACGGTTTCCTCGAAGACATGAGGAGGGCATAGAGAAGCTTTTGGACCTGAGGGTAACGCTCCTTAGGTCCGTGCAAAACTTCACTTACGTAGTACACTGGTCATTGAACGTGTTCACGTTCTACGACTAGTACTGTGCTCACTGCCTGTGGCATGGCAGCTAGATAAATCAAGAGCGTCTCTTCTGGTTTCGGGGAAACCAGAACAGGAGCACTCGTAAGATATCTCTTAACATCCTCGAAGGCAACGTTTGCCTCTTCCGACCACTCGAAACCCTCGTGCTTCCTTAGAAGTTTGAAGAAAGGTAGTCCTTTTTCTCCCAGTCGTGCTATGAAATGACAGCCGCCATACACCCTGTGAGTTTTTGGACTTCTTTCTTCGTGGTTGGAGAGCGATTTGGACAATGGCTTTTATCTTTTGATTTGCTTCGATCCTCGCATGAGACCAGAATCTAAGTAACTTTCGAAGAGACTCCAAACACACACTTCTCAGATTGAGTTTCAAGCGGTGCTTTACGAGGTTGTCGAACGCCTCCTGCAAGTTTGAAACATGATCAAGCCGTTTGATGCTTTTACGACTAGATCGTCAACACGAGCTTCCAAATTTTGACCTAGCCGAGTTGAAAAAAATCGATTGCATCAAACGCTGAAAAGAAGCTACCGCATTTTTCGACCAAATGGCATTTTGACATAGCAAAATATACCAAATGGAGTAATAAATGCGGTCTTTTCTTCATCTTCTAGACACATATTAACTGATGGTAGCCGAATATGCATCTAGAAAACTTAATGTTTCAAGAACTAGCGAGAGAGTCAACCAATTGATCGATACGAGGTAAAGGGAAATCATCTTTTTGACAAGCTTTATTAAGATCAGTGAAGTCAATGCACATTCGCCACTTGCCGTTAGACTTCCTAACCATTACAGGGTTGACCAACCACTCTGGGTGGTCGACTTCTCTTATAAAGCCTGCTTTAAGTAGCTTGTCCAATTCTGACTTTATAGCGTCTCGTCGATCAGGGGCAAATCTCTGTAATTTTTGTTTTACGGGTACTTGTGTCAGGTCGTAAAGCTAGCCTGTTCTCAATCACTTCCCTGGGGACTCCGGGCATGTCGGATGCTTGCCACGTGAAGACATCTGCGTTTGCTCGGAGGAAAGTGATGAGGGCGTCTTCCTACTTAGGGTCGGAAGTATCCCCGATGCGAACAGTCTTCGAAGGTTCCTCCTAATCCAGGGGAACCTCTTTGACTTGGTCGTTCGGCTTAGGCGCAGCTTTAGGCTTCGAGCACTTGGTCGAAGGCTGCCCTTTTTCTTCCCGAGTTGGTATCTGACCTACCATCTCGAGGGATCGACGGTCACACATGTGCGCCATCTTCTTATCACAATGAATTGTGATTACTCCTTTGGGACCTAGCATCTTAAGACATTGATACCCATAATGAGTTGCCATTAAGAATTTTGCCAAAGCTGGTCGTCCGAGTATAGCGTTATATGCCGTATCAAAATCGACAACGTCAAAGGAGATGTTCTTCGTCCTGAAATTACTTGGTGAACCAAATGTAATAGGAAGGGAAACTTGACCAATAGGTTTGGCCGAAGATCCTGGTATAATACCATGAAATGAATATCTTACTGGCCTTACTTTGGTCCTGGGTACTTGTATCTCGTCTAGGGTGTTTGTCAACAAAATATTTAACGAACTACCACCATCAATCAACACTTGATTCACTCGACAGTTGTTGATGGTGGGTTCGACCACGATCGGGTAACGACACGTCGGATCGAAGGATCGTGCGATCACCCTTCTCAAAAGAGATGGTGACTTCGACCACTTTGGTACTTTATTGACAAGAGGAGTCAATGGAGTTTACCTCACATTCGATCCTTAAGGTATCGCCTTGACTCAGACGCCGATGATCCCCAAAGATGTGCTCGATGGTGTGCTCGAGATCCCGAAGCGACATGTCCTCGTTGTCGTCCATCACAGACGACCTTTGGCGTGCCCTCGTCTTCGAGGGCAGGGAGTGGCCCTTTGCAATTGTAGTAGTCTTCGAGTTTTCGTTGGAAAACTCGGCAATTGCGGAGGTCATGCCCTTCCTTTTTATGGAAAGGGCACCACCTAGGCTTGTCATTCTTCCGTTCGGGGCGCTTACCTTTGCCTCGATCGGGGTATTGTTTGATAGTTCGTGGCTCCTTATCACTTACGGCCAAGACCTCCTTAGAAGCACTGGCTTGAGGCTTTTGGCCCTTTGCCTTGTTCTTGGATTTCTTCATCTTTTTATCCCTCTTTTTGTTACCTTCGCCCGTCTCCTGATGGTGCTGGTCATCTTGATCGATCATTTTGGTCCACTCGACTGCTTCATTAGTAGTAGCGTACCGATCAGCCATCTTGAAGAGTTCGGCTACAGTAGCGGGCGGGTTTAAAGAGATGTCCTCCGTGATCCTTCTACTACGGACTCCCTGCTTGAAGGCTCTGATAACAGATGAGTCAGAAATTTCAGGAATCGAATTGCGAACCTAACTAAAACGCCTGATGAATTAACGTAGTGTTTCGTCGTCATTTTGTCGCATCCGATGTAGGTCATCTTCCTTTCCGGGGCGGTGGTAGGTGCCCTGAAAATTGGCTAGCAATAGATCGCAGAGATGTTGCCACGAGTAGATCGACTCAACTGGTTGGTTTAATAACCATGATCGAGCAGACCCTTCAAGCACAGTTGGAAGGTAAGTCGCCATGACGCGCTCTCCTCCTCCTGCTGCTCGAACAGTAGTCGTGTAGATCTGAAGGAATTCGATGGGATTTTAAGACCCATCAAATTTCTCCATGTTCCCTGGTCGAAACCGCGGCGGCCAGTGAACTGCTTGGAGGTCAGGTGAGAATGCCCGACATCCGGTAATTACGTCGTTGCGCCTCCTTTGCATAAAAGAGGGGTTGACATCGTCAGGTGATTGTACTCAACGATACCCAGCCATTGGTGAATCTGACTTATGGTAAGTCTCGATCCTACAAGGGTAATACTCCTCGTATCTTGTCTGCTGTTGCAGACCTTTGGGTCGGAGTGGTGAATGATCACCTCTCCTAGGAGCTTTATGTTCTTTAGACGTTCGAGGAACTCTTTTCCGGATTGGGGAGCGATGTACCTTGCGGCGATCTCTATGCGGTGAATTATTTGAGCGACTAGAAGCTGATGGAGTCGTACTGCCACGACTTCCAGAATGATGTCGGCGGGGTCGTTCGAGCTTGCTCATCGTATTCCGCAGCCTTTGTGTGATCTCTTCAGCGAAGAGGTCGAGTGGCCGTCCGGGCAAGTTCTCGAGAGGGTTCTCGGCGGTCGCTGACGTCTTTGAAGTTCCTAAGCTTCTTCCGACTGGTATTGAGCACGTCCAAGCAATTTTCTCTGAGTTGCGACTCGTTTCTGTCAGACTGTTTCAGAATTATCCATACCTGACCTTTGATCTTGCTTTAGCGGAGTGTGATGATCTCGATAATTTCCCGCACGTTCATCAGAGTGTTGACTTTATTCGTCGCTAGAGGCGTCCTCATCATCGCCACGAGCGGTTGTAGGGTGTGATCTTCGGGGAGCATCCTCAGCCCTGTTCTCAGGAGAGTTATTGCTACCTGAGGGTAGGACAAAGACCTCTCATTGATGATCTCCAATTGCGCTAGAGGCCTCCTCGCTTGAGGAGTCATCGAATGATACCATCTGGCGACTAGGAGCAAACCCCTCCAGGAAGAGGAATTCCGGGTTATAACCATCTCCGTCGGCAAGTGAATCTTGCGTTGGGATGGTCGGACATGCAGGAAGAGCATGTTCGATCGCATCCTTGGCTGGGCTAGCCAGAGAGAAAGAATCACCAGATGCTGATGAAGATCCAGAATTATGGCTTCCAAGAGTTGTCGCGCCAGGTCGGACTGTCTTAGGTGGACTTGGACATTTGGAGAGGGAGCCCTTGCCTGGCCCTGAGTCTGCCTTGGGACAGTCCTCATTGAGGTCGGATTGACCCTTGCCCTCTGAGGAAGCTGGTTCCCCGTCTGGGCGTATAATTGTGGGGGATATGGATCCCTCCTCAACTCCATCGGTGGCAAAGTCTCTTGGAGAAAGATCTCCAAGGGCGACATCACCATCGGAGGATGCATCACTTGGCTCGTAGTCGAAACCGACATTCATGTCAATGTCTGCATAATCGGCCAAGTCGAACCAGTTCTCCTCATTCCACTCTCCTGCCATGAGAGCATGAGAATTGGAAGGACGGAGGGAAAAACTGATGACTCGAAGATCCCCACAGTCAGCGCCAACTGTCGGTGTTTTAGGACCGAACTTACGTAAAGATTGTTTGATTCGGGGGTTCCTCTAGGCTCAAAATCACACAAAGATGGAGACACGGGAATTTTATACAGGTTCGGGCCATCTCCTGGGAGAATAACAACCCTACTCCTGTGTGTATGTATTGAGTATACTGGATTACAAGATCAAGCCAGAAAACTAGAGTATTGTGCTTCTCAGAATTGGGGCTCTCCTCCTTGCTCTGATGATCCTTGCCTTTTATACCGTCCCCAGAATGTACGCCGTTGGACCTCTAATAAAAGGTCACTTAATCATCCAGATCGTGGCACCGTTACTGGAGGTTACTGCAGGAGTAAAAACGTTCCCACGTCGCCAGGCAATTATCGTCATAAAAGGGAGTTAAAATCGTGCCATTATCTTAGGAAATAATGGCATAGTTTACTGCCCATATTTTGAATACGATCCGGAAGATTCCTTTATCGACTAGGCCCACATGTCTGTGAGCCTTGTCGACTAGGGCCTGGTCGTAGAAGGTCTTACGACCAGGGGATGGTCATAGGAAAGCTTATGACTGCATACTGATCGTAGTAGAGTTTACGATCATGGGATAGTCATATAAGGACTTACGACTCTGTGGTAGTCGTAGGAAGACCCACGACTACAGGGTGGTCGTAGAAGAACTTACGACCTCCAGCTTCTCCCTTATTAATATTTAAGGGGTATACTCAGGAGTTATGTGACGTCATTATTACCTCATAATATGAATTATGCATAAATGATTAAATGAGGATTGTTATATCCTCGTCAAGACCAGAATAGGAGCACTCGTGAGATATCTCTTGACACCCTTGAAGGCATTATTTGCCGCCTCTGACTATTCAAAACCCTTGTGTTTCCTTAGTAGTTTGAAGAAAGAAAGTCCTTTTTCTCCTAGTCGTGCGATGAAACGACTTAAAGTCGTGATGCATCCTGTGAGTTTTTGAACTTCTTTCTTTGTAGTCGGAGGACACATTTGTTCAATGGCCTTTATCTTTTCAGGATTTGCTTCGATTCCTCAAGTAGAGACAATAAATCTAAGCAATTTTTCTAAAGAGACTCCAAACACACACTTCTTAGGATTGAGTTTCAAATGATGTTTTCTGAGGTTGTCGAATATCTCCTGCAAATCGGAAATATGATTAAGTCGCTTGATGCTTTTTATGACTAGATCATCCACATAGGTTTCCAAGTTTCGGCCTAGTTAAACAGAAAAGGACTTTTGCATCAAACATTGAAAATAAGTGCCATTATGTTTTAAACCAAATGACATTTTGACATAGCAAAATATTCCAAATGGTGTAATAAGTGCAGTCTTTTCTTTATCATCTAAACACATACTAATATGATGATAACCAGAATATGCATATAGAAAATTTAATATTTCACAACCAGCAATAAAATCAACTAACTGATCAATACGAGGATGAGGAAAAATCATATTTTGGACAAGCTTTATTGAGATCAGTAAAGTCTACACACATACACCACTTACCATTAGACTTTCTAACCATTATAGGGTTAGCTAACCACTCTGGGTGGTTGACTTCTCCTATAAAGTCTGCCTTAAGTAGCTTGTCCAATTCTAATCTGATAGCATCTCATCAGTCAGGTGTAAATCTTTGTAATTTTTGTTTTTATAGGTTTATTATCAAGCCTTAGAGCAAGCTTGTGCTCAATCACCTCCCTAGGGACTCTGAGCATGTCGAATGCATGCCACGCGAAGATACCTTCATTAGCTCGGAGGAAGGTGACAAGGGTGTCTTCCTATGCAGGGTCAGAAGTAACCCCAATGCGAGCAGTCTTCAAAGGCTCCTCTGGATTCAGTGGAACTTCTTTGACTTGATCATTCAGCTTTGGTGCAGCTTTTAGCTTCGACTGATTGGTGGAAGGCTGACTCTTGCTTGCTTCTCGAGTCGGTATCTGACCAACCATCTCGAGGGATTTTTGGTTGCATGTAAGCGCCATCTTTTTGTCACAGCGGACTATGATTACTCTTTTGGGACCTAGCATCTTAAGACGTCGATAACCATAATGAGCAGTCATTAGGAATCGTGCCAAAGTTGGTCGTCTGAGTATGGCGTTGTATACCGTGTCGAAATCGACCACATCAAAAGAGAGTTTTCTATCCAAATGTTGTTTGGAGAACCAAACGTTACAAAAAAAGAAACTTGACCAATTGGTTTGACTGAAGATCTTGGTACGATCCCATGAAATGAGTATCGTACATGCTTTACTTTGATCCTAGGCACTTGCATCTCATCCAGGGCACATGTAAAAAATGTTTAATGAACTCCCACCATCAACTAACACTCAATTTACTCAACAATTGTTGATGGTAGGCTTGACCACGTTCGGGAATCGACCTGGTTGAGTAGAAGGAATCGGATAATCACCCTTCTTAAAAGAGTTGGAGACCTCCGACCACTTCAGTAATTTATTGACAAGAGGAGGGTCAACGGAGTTTACCTCATGCTCGACAGCCTTGAGCTATCATTTTGACTCGTACACCGAAGATCCTCCATAGATATGATCAATGGTGTGCTTCGAATATTGAAATGGCGTCTCCTCATTGTTGTCCGACTGCTTTCGACCACTTGTTTGCCCTACCTCCTCGAGTGTAGGAAGAGATCCTTTGCCGGTGCAGTACTAGTCCTCGAGTTTTCATTGGAAAAATCAGTAGTTGCGAAGGTCATGTCCTTCCATTTTATGGAAAGGACACCACCTAGGCTTGTCATTCTTCTGTTTAGGGCATTTGCCTTGGCCCCGGTCGAAGTATGGTTTAGAGCTTAGAGACTCCTTATCGCTTACGGCCAAGACCTCCTTGAAGCTATTGACTTGAGGCTTTTGGTCTTTGGTTTTGCTCTTGGATTTCATGGCCTTTTTATCCTTCTTCTTGCTACTTTCACCTGCTTCCTGAGTATATTTATCAGCTCAATCAATGGTTTTGTTCCACTCGACCGCTTCTGCAGCAGTTGCATATCGGTCGGCCATCTCAAAAATCTCAGCTACAGTAGCCGGATGATTTAAAGCGATGTCCTCTGTGATCCTTCTACTACGAACTCCCTGCCTAAGTGCTCTTATAACAGAAGAATCAAAAACCTCAGTTATTGAATTACGAACTTGACTGAAACGTCTAATCAATTGGCGCAAGGTCTCATGGGCATTCTATCTCCCTTAGTGCAAGCCATTCTCCTTTTTGGTGCAGTTGTAGGTACCCTGAAAATTGGCCAGTAGTAGATCATAGAGGTGTTGCCATGAATAGATCAACTCTTGTGGTTGATTTAACAACCACGACCGAGCAGATCCTTCGAGCACAATAGGAAGATAATTCGCCATGACATGCTCTCATCCTTTTGCTGCTCGAACAACAGTTGTTTAGATCTGAAGAAATTCGATGGGATTTTGTGGCCCATCAAACCTCTCCATGTTCACTGGTCGAAACCATGGTAGCCAACGAACTTCTTGAAGGTCCGGCGAGAACGTCCAACATCCGGTAATAACATCATGACGCCTTCTTTGCAGGAAAGAATGGTTAATGTCACCAGATGATCATACACAACGATACCTAGTGGCAGGTGGACCTGACCTACGATAGGTCTCAGTCTTACGAGGATAATACTGTTGATGATATGCCCTAAAGGTGATCATAAAGATGATTGTTTCGCGTCTATGTTTATGAGTTCTTGAATAAATGTTATTATGTTCCTTGAATGAATCATCAGTTATATAGATTAACAAGTATGTGACTTGTTGGTGAAGCTATTTAACTTATATGATGCCATTCTAAATGTATCCCTAGTCGGAACACTAGTGACTCCACGACCAACACATATATTGATTGATGACTATGTTTCACCGATCATGAATATAGGGATATCGAATCAATAATGTGAACACATGTTAGAGAACATGGTGTTGGATAGACCCACCTTGAGACACTATTGATATTGTTATGTTTCTATGTGTCATCAGTTGGTCTCAAGCAATGATGATGTATAATCCTTAGACCTAAGATCAGCATAGTTTCCTATATGCGTAATAGCACTCTTAGGGGTTGCCAAACGCTAGCTACTTATAACTGAGTAGTTATAAAGGTAGCTTTCAGGTATGCTATGAAACATGCGAAAGAATGTGGCTGGTCAGATATGGGATTTGCCCCTCCTAACATAACAGGAGAGATATCTCTAGGCCCCTCGATGTGGTCGAATAAAGAAAGTGCATGGCCATGCCACTAGTGGTCAAAGAGTCGACTACACAAAGTTATCTGACGCTCGATCGAGAAAGTATTGAACAGTCCATGGATGCCATGATTTCTGACCTGGAGTTCAACCAGATATCGTGAGGTAAAGGGAGAATATACGAGAAGGTCGTTTAGTTTGATCAGATACGGACTAGTCGTATGGAGATACGAGCTGGTCGTAAACTGGTCGAACATAATCACTAAGTGGTCGAAACCTGTTCGTAAGGAGTTACGAATTGGTCCAGACTAAATATGAATTAGTCATATAGAGAGACGAGCTGGTCGTTAGTGATAAGGACCTGGTCATAGATCATATTGCATTAAGGTTCGTCCTATATAATTTGTGTATTCGGGAATCGTTATGTCCTGCTAGGAACTACTAACAACTCATGGTCGGAAAGAGTTTCTGAGTAACAAACGAATACGCATGAACCTACAGGGTCACACACTTAACGAGTTGGAGCGAACATGTTCGGATAGGATCCATCATGGGCTCTATATAAGGAGATGCATGAAGCTATTGGGACATACATGGGTTGACGTGAGTTGCTTCACCAAAAACCCTAGCCGTCATCTTCCTGAGAACTTTACCGTGCAAGTTGGTGCTAGCATACCGGCATGCGGTGTTCCTTTCCTGGACGTGTGGATACCGTAGAGGCGCTGCTGCGGTTGCTGTTGCGATCAAGGACGATCCACGAATTCGCAAGGAATGCGATTAGTTGCTGGAGGAGACGATCGCCGATGAGGACATTGGACGATCAACTACATTGGACGATCGACTACATTGGACGATCGACTATAGTGGACGATCGACTACGGCCACCACATCGACGCGCTCTTCGTTGGATTAGGCTACTCCAACTCTTCTTCCAATGCATTGCACGTCTGGTGGTAACGATCTGTGATCTTTTACTTGCTTGCCTTCTTGGTCTATGTGATAGATTTTTGAATTGCTAGCTAGTGTAGCTTACCCGTATGCCATCAAATACTCCTTGTATTCCATCTGCTGTTGAAAATTCCTAGGTAAAAGTGATGAACGATCACCTCCCCTAGGAGCTTGTTGATCACCGAATGTCCTAAGAACTCTTCTTCGACTGGAGTTGTGGTTAGGGGAGCGACCAAACCTGTTGTCGTGCTATTTTCCATGAGGTGAGTTATTCGAATGACTGGTGTTCGACGGAGTCGTCCCGGTACGACTGCCAGAACTATGTCGGCGAGTTTGCTCAAGCCTGACCATTGTGCCCCGAAGCCTTCATGTGGTCTCTTCAACGAAGAGGTCGTAGACTGGCGCTCGTCCAAGCTCTTGAGTTCGATTTTCGATCAGGTCACTTATACGTTGAAGTTCTTGAGCTTCTTCTGATCGATATTGAATGCGCCTTGGTAAAGTTCTCTGTGATGCAATTTTTCTCCTCCGGATGGTCTCAGTATCGTCCACGTTTGAGTTTGCTTGAGTTTGTCTCAGTGGAGAGCGATCATTCCTAGGATTTCTCCAACGCTTATGATGGTGGTGATCCTGTTCATCGCTGGAGGCATCCTCGCCATCACCATGAGAGCCTGAAGTGAGTGGGCGATGGGAAGCATCCCCAGTCCTGCCTCTCGGAGAGAGATTAGGATCTAAGAGGAGGACAAAGACCTCCTGGATATCATTCCCACTTGCACCTGAACCCTCCTGGCTTAAGGAGTAGTCGAACGACAATGCCTTGCGACTTAGAGGAATCCCCTCAAAGAAGGGGAATTTTAGGTTATAACTGTCTCCAATCGAAGGTGAACCCTACGAGGTTACGGTCGAATCCACAGGATAAGAGGGCTCGACCATACACCTCGTGGGGGTAACCGAAGGGTGACGATCACGAGATGTTGGTTGAGTCCTGGAATGAAGGATTCTAGGACTTGCTGTGCTAGATTGGACGACCTTAGACGGACTCGAACATTTGGAGAGGGAACCCTCGGCATGTTCTGTACTTGTCTTGGTGCAGTCCTGATCACAGTCGGATGGACCCTTGCCCTATGAGGAATCTGGTCGATCATCTGGACGTAACATTGTGGGGGAAATAGATCCCTCATCAACTCTGTTTGCAGCATGGTCTCCTGGGTCTGGTGAAGGATCCCTTGAAACGGCATTACCGTTGGACGAAATAATACTCTACTCGTATTCGTAGTAGGCATCCATGTCGAGTTCTGCGTAGTCTGTCAAATCGAACCAGTTCTCCTCGTTCCACTCTCCTACCATGGAGGCATCATGTAACATCCCAATTTTCTAAGCCTTAAAAATCTTTTAAAGAGTTAGTAGGATAAAATTCACCATTTGGGTTTTATTTGATTTTAAATCCAAAGCTTAATATGGACTTTGTACATCAAAACAATTTAATATGATTAAAGTCAACATCAACAATGGTCAAAACTATTTTATCTAGATTCCTTGGGCTTGGATATATTTCCTAGATTTTTCTGGAATTTTTCCAAGTTCATTTGCTATTTTCTATTGCTTATTTGAATTTCTGGTATTTTATTAAAAAGAAAAAGTATTAAAAATCTCAGATTTCTTCGTGGGCCGAAACCCACTCCTGTTCCAGCCAGCCCAATCGTTGTGCAGCCCATCCACCTGCGCACTCACCCCGTCCCCGCCGTTGGATCATCGCGGGACGGTTGGATCAGCACGCCCGCGCGCGTCCGCGTCTCCATCTCTCTGCCAGTGGGACCCGCTGAGTCATCGTCTCCGTTTGGCCATCGTCTCCGCGTGAACGCCGCGTCCAAGTCCGCCATGGCTAGAACTCCGAGCTCGACATGGCAACGGAGCTTTCCATCTAAACTCTTCTAGAAACCGTGCCAAATCTTATCTCTATCTCCCCGCAATAGTTTCTGTTAAAATCTTATCCCAATTCGCTTCTTATCTCCAAGATTCCCCGGTTTTGTTTTCGTGTTCATCTCGGACACGATTTGGGCGTTTCCATACCCGTGCCTCCCCGGACCCTATAAAGGGCGCCCCGGGATCGCCGTCGCCCCCGCACCTCAAACCCTCAAACCACCGCCTCTCTCGAGCCCTAGCGTCGCCGGAATTTGGATTTTAAGGGTTTTGGAACCGCTTGCCCCGACAAGCAATTCCGTCGCCCCCGAAGCCGCCGGAGCCTCGCCACCTGCACCGTCGGCATCGCATGAGCAGGAGGAACCCTGGGGTCACCTTCGTTTCATCGGAGAAGCCCTCTATCACCATCGCCGTCGAGCCCGAAGCCCCACCGCCGCTTCTACCTCGCCGCCGACCGCCACAATCATCCTCAAGCACCCGTAAGCCCACCCCTGAGTTCCCCGCGTCCTCCTCTACCTCCCTGTAGCATCCGCCGTCGGTGAGTCGTCGCCGTTCGCCGGAACCCTCGGTTCCCGTGTGTCACCGTCCCTGCCGCCGCCCACATCAGCCGCCACCTCATCGCCCTAGCCTCCATGGCGCATGCGTGTCAGCCACGTAGGCGCCGCGTCAGCGCCACGTGCGCGGGTGCGCCACACCAGCCCAAGCCAAATCCAGATCGGTTCGGTGAACCGAGTCCACCGTGAACCCAGTCGCTGACGTGTGCGTCCCACATGTCAGATTTTCTTTTAATTCTTTAATTCCGAGCGCTGACGTCATCGTTGCGCAATAATCCGATTTTTCTTTTAAGGAATAATTCAGAAATTCGGAATAATCAGTTTTTAGGGTTTTCTTTAGATTTCCAACTTCCCAAGCCCATATCTTTTGCATCCGAACTCCGATTGAGCCCTTTCAATTTTCTAAATTCATCTAAATTCAAGATCTACCTATCTGAGATTTTTATTTAATTTTTGGAGTTTTTTTTGCCTCTATTTTTATTTATTTTGTTTGTTTGTTTCGTTTGCGAGTAGACGTTGATACCTTGGGAGGTTTTGAAGAGCAAGGAGCATCTCAAGACCAAGATCAATACCAAGACCTTTTCCAAGGCAAGTTATACCTTTGATCATATTGAACCCAGTTTTCAAAAGTTATATTGATTCAAAGTATTGCATCTACTTTAATTATTTATTTCAATGCTTTTGGGATTAGTTAATGTCCAATCTGTTATGTCCTCCTTGTCTAATTGTATGCCATAATCTTTTGTCACCTAGTTTGGTTTATTTAGTTGGTGCTATTGTATTACCAACGTGGGTTGGTTAGATGCGATTAGTTTGCTTAGCCATGCCACGAGTCATCATCTCATGTAGTTGCAAATATAAATTTGACTAAGTGACTATGGAACTATGTGATAGAAACTGTGTGCGCTATGTGCTATTACTCGTTGATGGCATATGTTGCACTTAACCAATAGGGTGGGAAAGGATTTAAACGGAGGCAAGTGGACTGTGTGATACTTTGGTGGAGCTATGTGCGTGGGCTTAATAACCTGTGTGCATAGGGATGTGTAGTTTATTTGGAAGTCTTGCCTTGGTCAATTAAGGACTTAACTTTGTGCGCCATTGAACTGAGCCTCTCGTACAACCACATGCCTGGTATGGGACGGGCCTAACTTAGTAAGTTATGGAGTCTTGACATTGATTACTCAGGTAGTAGGTTAGGCTGTGTGCATGGGTGGAGGTGTGCTTCCAGGTAGTCACATCACGGGGTGGTTCGCCGTGTCCCTATCCAACAGTGTGTGCCGGACTGACTTCCTATGTGGGGTTGTCTGACGGTTTGTAAGCACACTGGGAGTGTTAATGTTAAGATGAAGTTTCTGAACTGTTTTGTTACAGCTAGTGCTAGCTACACTAGTTGTATCGTGTGGGTAAAGTGTACAAACTCTGCAGAGTGTTAATCAATCTATTCGAATAGCCGCGTCCGCGGTCATGGACATGCTCGGTGATTTCACACGAGGGGTAGATTTTCATGAAAACCTTGGGAAGGGAGCTGTGTGACCTAAGTCTTATGGCTATGTGAATAACTTGCTTAGGCTATGTGTCTTTGTGAACTAAAACTATCAAATTATTATTGTCTATTTGTTTTACTTATGCTTTCAATCTATTACTTGTACTTAAATTGCAAATGATGCATTTCTGCAAAAGAACCACAGAAGCCATTCCTTTGGAATAAGCCTGCATCTATAATTGCATCTCTGTGGTATGACTTGCGAGTACGGTGTGTACTCATGCTTGTTGTAAAACATGCAACAAAAGAGGAGGAGTCTTCGCCTGCTTTCGAGGAGGAGTTCATCAAAGGTGCTTGATCGTAGGGTCTTGATCGATCGGGTTGCTGTGGTGAATTGATGGGATTCCGCTGAAGTTTCTTCATTCCGCTGCTATTTTATTTCTTACTAGCCCTGCGTAGCTTAATAATTGTAAACTCGACCATAAGATCAAAACAACTATTTGTTATCAAATTACTCGTTTATGTTATTAATCGCTTGTGTGGATCGATATTCACCTGTGTTGACACTGTGTGCACTAGCGTGATCCTGGACTAGTGCATTATACACAGAGGGTCCAGAATTGCATATTTTGGGTCCCGACACATCAGAGTTGAAAAAAACAAGAGAACTTGTCGAAAAGGAATCACCGAAAACTCCCCACGAATGGCACCAACTGTCGATGATCTAGTATCGATCTTACGAATGAATGTTTAGGGGTTTCCTCAAAATAGAACCACGCAGAGAAAGACACAGGGATTTAGACAGGTTCAGGCCTTCTCTGGGGAGAATAACAACCCTACTCCTGTGTGGATGTATTAACTATGTTGTCTACAATCGAGAAGAAGATCACTCAAACAGAACGCTTAATGTCTTCCTTTCGTCCTCCTCCATCGATCCTCCGATTTCACCCCTTTATAGTATATGAAGGGCTGGCAGTTATACCACCACAAGAGGCGCCTCACCATTTTAAAGAAATATGCAAAGCAATATGCACGTTTTAGTGACGGTTATTATCAAAGATTATCCCTCTCACGTCGTCTTGCAATTATGATGGAGGTAGAGGTCCATTATATGCAGTTAATCCGCAGAATAACAGTGTATATTAACTACCATGTACATTATACACAGCAAAAAAGGTCCCTAGTTGTGCAGGCCTACCTGTTTGTAGGCTTCGTCGACTATAAGGTGGTTGAAGTTGACCTAGTCATAGTAAGGTTTACGACCATGAAGTGATCCTAGTAGGACCTACGATCACAAGGTGGTCGTAGAAAAACTTATGACTACTATGTGGTCATAAAAGCACTTACGACCACTTGGTGGTCGTAGAAGTACCCATGACCGTATAAGGTGGTCATAGAAGTGATTTACGACCACTTGATAATCCTTCTCCCTTATTAATGATAAGGGGCATCCTACAGAATGATATGAAGATATTGTCATCTATAATAATAATTACAGATAAACAATTTAAGTAATTTGAGGATTATTAGTTCCTCGTCACACTCCTTCCCCACAAAAGCTCCTCTCTAAATCTTTCAAGTTTGTGGAGATTTCTTGGATCTTTGACTGGACTTTGGTGTTTGAGATCATTTCTCATCCATCCCTCTAGGTAAATGCCTTTGGAATCATCTCCTCACTCTCTTTTTGGCATCTACCTCTATTTCTAGGGTTTGAGCATAATAAGCATAACAAGGTTGAAATCTTTTGGGCAAATTGGTAGAAACTAGTGTTTGGTGACCTATTATGTATGTTTCATGGATTAACCCATGCCAAACATCAGTTGAAATCAAGATTCGAAAAGAGCCATAAAGTTCCCTCGGATGCGGTACTACCGCTCTACACCGTGCAGTACTACCATAGGCCGGTGGTACCGGTATGTGCACGTGGTACTACCGCATTTGCTGAGGAATTTCAAGTTAGTATGTTGATTAGTTCAAAAGAATTTCATCTTGTTCTAATCTTCCTCATTCTTATAGCAAAAAAGCCTCACAACCCTGCTCTCCCCTCTTCATCAAAAGGAGAAAAACAAATTAAAGATATATCTAAAGAAGAGTTTGAAGAAGAAGCAACTGACAATGACACCAGTGATGAGGAGTATTCACCAAATCCAATCCCTTTCTTTGTTGTGGATGAGAGAAAAATCAGAGGTGAAAGATACACGACTTTGAGGCATACAAATCAGTTTCTTTTTCCCAAAAGTGCATCTGAAGCATTCTTTCATACTAAGTTTCAAGAGGATGTCTTTTATCATGTGTATGGGAAAAAAGACTTTGCAAATCATCAACATTGATGAGATTCAGGGGAAGACTTGGAATATTATCAACCATATTTTGAAAGGCACCAAGTTTGATGTTGTGGACTTTATCATAACAGAAATATCATTATGTGGATATCATGGGGATATGCCTGACATCTTAGGATGATGTTACCATTGGCAATGTCGCTTACGGTTTGTCGAAACACGCATTTTCGGCAAAGTTGAGAATGCTGTCAGGTCAGGTGTGGTTTGACCGGCGTTGAGCGCATTCGGCCGACCGGCCATGTCTCGACCGCCATTTTAGCGTCGGATCGGCCTGCCTCGAGTGGATTTTTAGCTAAGTCGAGGCGGTCGGGCCGCCAAAGTGGCGGTCGACCGCCACTTGTTTCATCGGCCAACTGGTGGCGATGATTGTTGGGTTAGGTCAAGTTCATGGGTTTCATGGCATATGTGTTGCATGATGCATGTTTTGATTAACGTGGGTCAAGTTGTGAAGAACTTGTTCCCGGATTCGATTTCTTTGTCTATTAATGTGCAGGTTGCTTGGAGGTCAATGACGGTCAACGGCGAGGATGATCGGGACTAGGCTTGGAGAGCTGAGGTCCAGAACGATCGGGGATGCGGGGGGAGGTCAATGGAGTCAAGCATGGCGCAAGAGGGACAAAGGTGACCGAACAGGCGATTCGATTACAGGAGTTGGATCAAGCGGCACGGGGGTCGGTGCAAGTGCCATGGTGGTTTCGGTGGGAGCCAGATGGGAGAGACTTGCTAACATGATGAGAGCCGCTAGATCAACCTACACGTGGCGAAGCATGGGAGGTGCTTCACGTAGTTGGGACTCGGTCTTTGCAAAAAGATCGAGAAGGGGTATTTTGGTAATTTCACCAAATACCGCCTTGGTGACCTTTTGCCAACTCACGGCGCAAGATGGCGCAAGGTGAAGAGGATTAGGTCAAGAGATGAAGACGGCGCTTTAAAAGGCGTGCGTATGTGTCCCGTTTGTTTTGGGCCTTAACGGGAGCCCATTAGGGTTCAATCTTCTAGAAGGTCTAAGCCTCCACTATAAATAGAGGAGGGAGGTGGCTGCACCCCCTCAACCCTTTCATTGTGTTTGAAACCCTAGTTTGCTTAGGGAGAGGATTAGTGGATGTTAGTGTTCTAGAGAGTTGGATTTGATTTCTTGCTCATGTATTGAGTCTTTGTCCTCCATTGATGGAGTGGCTGTAAACCAATACCATATCAAATCAATCCAAAGAAAGTTCCCTCAAAGATGAGTCTATTTGCTTTCTTTCTCTCTATTTGGTGATTTGTGGTCTTTCTTTGATCCGTGAGTTTTTGCTTGGTTTCTTGCCTTGATCTAACTTGCTGTGACATGTGGGAACCCATCTAGGATCATCTTGATCATCAATCACCCACGAGCAAGTCTTTAGATCATATTTTCGTTTTGACACGGATTTTGAACCACCTTCGTTCAAACTGAAAAAGATAAGAACTTTGGCTTGGATCTTCATGATCTCCGATTGGAATAGGTTCCTAATATCTTTGAGAAGGTGTGTGTCAAGTTTCGTGGAGTTTGTCCTCATGGATCAAAAGTTAGATCGTTTTGAGGTTTGAGTTTTCGGGCTGTTCTTCTGTTCTAGGCAGAATCGGTTAGACTGTTCGTAAGCCGCCGGTTAGACCGGCCAGCGGTCAGACCGCCCATTCAACGTCGGTTAGACCGATTTCTAGGGTTTGAACCTCGTTTGATCTTTTGCCTTGGGGATTTTGGTTTGGATTCAATACAAGTCTTTCATTGTACTTGTAGATTGATCTTCGTAGCTTCTATAGCTACTGGAGTGAGATTGGTGTTGAATCTGACCTCTGTGAAAAAGTGAGCGTGCTCCTATTCACCCCCTCTAGTCGCCTTTTGGTCCAACAAGTGGTATCGAGCCGGTTAGTTCAATCTTGATCTTAACCGTCCTTTGAACTTGGCGATGGATAAGTACTCGACCAAGCCGCATGTCTTCGATGGGCTCGACTATGCCTATTGGAAGAATCGCATGCGAGTTTTCCTTGAGAGCGAAGGACAAGCTATATGGTAGGTTGTTCGAGCCCCGCTCATTTTGCCCGAAGTTGCTACGCCGGCTTCAACAGCTCTCTTGGCTAACAACAACAAGGCAAAGAACCTTCTATATGCTGGGCTTGGTAGGCAAGAGTACGATAGGATTTGCAACCTTGCGACCGCACATGAGATTTGGCACACCCTTGAAACTTACCATGAGGGATCGTCCCAGATCAAGCAAGTGCGCCAGACGGTCTACAAGCGAGAGTATAACAAATTCGAGATGCGTCCTGGTGAGAGCATCGATGACGTTTTTACTCACTTTAACAAGGTGATCAATCAGATGAGAGCTATTGACATTGAATACTCTCAATCTGAGAATGCCACCTACCTCTTGGCTGCAATCAACACCAAGGAGTGGGAGATCAAGGCTACTGCCATTGAGGAGAACGTCGATCTCTCTACTATCACTTTGGAGCTGCTTTATAGCAAGCTCAAAACTCATGAGATCAAGAGAGGTAGCCTTCCTAAGAAGGATAACATGGCTTTGGTGGCTGATCCTCTCAAAGGATTCTGATGGTCATACGAGTCTTCTTCGGTTTTCCTTGCGTGTTTATCTGCTGTTCAAGGAGAAGAGTTTGAGAGTCTTCCTGAAGCTGATTTAGCTCTTTTTGTCAAGAAAGTCACACGGGCATATAACAATGTTAGAAACAAGAAGAGAGGTGGTCCTGTGACATGCTATGAGTGTGGAGAGCTATATCATATCAAGACAAACCGCCTAAAAGCCGAAAGGTAAGGGCAACCGCAAGGATGAGAAGCCCGCTGGAAGAAGTCTCAAGGAGCAAGCCCAAGTATGATCTTTGCCAAGCTCATGAAGGCTGCTCACCGAGTCCTTGCCGCTTTTGGAGATCAATCCATGAGCGATGTGGACTCTGGGAGCGAGGAGGACAAGGAGGAGAGGAGATCCCCCCAAGACAAGAAAGGGAAGGCCAAGGACTTCACCGGCATGTGCTTCATGGCCGACATCGTCGACATCAATGACAATGATGAGGTATCTCCTTCCTATGATGTTCTTTCTGCTAGATGCGATGACATGTTTGAGCAACTCATGAGTCAGGATAAGGCCTTAGAGTTTACCATGGCTAGGAACAAGGACTTAGAGTCACAAGTAGATAATTTAATATTAGATCTTACAAATGCTAAGACTCTTGAATCTGATGAATGTTCCTCTTGTCATGCTTTACATTCTGAATTTGCTAAACTGCAATCTGCTCATGATATTGCTTTGCATCAACTTGAAAATGCTAGGGTGAGCTAATTGATGTTAAATCTGCTCCTGTGAAAAATGCTTAGAGTCTAGCAAGTTGGATGCTTGAGGAATGTTAAATCTAGCTTTTGCTCTTTACGCATAGAACGTGAACATGAAGTCAAGGACATTTTAGAAGCGAGTTAGAGCTAAATATGCTAAGCTTAAGGACACAATTGAGTCTACACCTTGTGCCTCTTGTGCAGCCAATAAGCTTGAAGTTGCTCATCTTAAGGAGAAACATGCTAGAGCCATTAAGGCCAAGACTTGTGAATCATGTGTTAACTTTGGGAAAGAAAATGCTTACCTTAAGGACACTCTAGAAAAATTTTCTAAAGGTAAGAAACAGTTAAACATGATTCTGGATACGTCTAAAACTCCTTATAAGAAGCAAGGTTTAGGATACAACTCTGTCCAGAACATATCCAAGCCTAATGTCATTCAGGTCTTGGAAAATGGCTTAGTTGAATTCAAAACCCAACCTGCAAAAACTGTTTTTAAATCTGCAGAGTTTGTCCAACCTTCTTTTGAGGCAAAAGGTGCTTCTCCCAGTGGTACCAAATACCATTGCGCCTATTGCAAGAAGAGTGGACATTTGGTAGAGTTCTGTTGGCGTAGGTTGAAAAATGCTAGGAGAAATATTGATATATTTTCATCTCATCAACCTAGAGCTTTTATGACACATGGTCACTTAGAAAATAAGAAACCTGGACTAGCATTTGTTTCACATGCTCATCATATTCCTAGACAAGATGCTTCTCATGTTAAAGTAACCATTGCTCATAATAGAACTTCTAATAAAATCAAGGATAGCACTTCTGCTTTGCATACTACTCGCAGACGTGTGTCTTAGTACTGGGTTCCCAAGTCGCTTTTAACTAACTTGATGTTGAGACACATCGTTCTTTTGTGCCTTGATTTTTCAGATCGCCATGAAGGAGGAAGAATACATGGTTAAATCGACTCGGCTATTCACGCCACATATTTGGAGACTCGGGATGGTTCACTTCCTTCACGCGATCGACAGGTGATGACTTCATCACCTTCGGAGATGATACACAAGGGCGGATCGAAGGAACTGGATCGATCAAAGTCAACGACAAGTTCATTCTCAAGGATGTCGCTCTTGTGGACAAGCTAAGGTACAACTTGCTTTCTATTTCGCAGCTTCTTGATGATGGTTACGAAACTCGTTTTAAGAAAAATGCCTATCGTGTGCTTGATTCTGCCGGTGGGCTTGTTTTTGGGATTTCTAGAGTTGGTAGAATTTTTGGAGATGATTTTTCTGAATCTCTTGCTGGATCTCTCAAATGTTTAATTGCATCTTCTTCTGATATCTGGCTCTGGCACCGACATTTGGGGCACATTGGTTTTGATCATCTGACGTGAGTTAGCGGCCTTGATCTCATGAGAGGTTTGCCTAAACTCAAAGTTTGTCAAGGATCTTTGTATAAAGCCACAGTAGGCATGGCAAGCAAGTTGCCGCCTCACACCCTTCATTGACTATAGTAATGACTGACAGACCAGGACAGTTGCTTCATATGGATACTGTTGATCCTGCTAGGGTTCGGTCAGTCGCTGGCAAATGGTACATTCTTGTCATAGTTGATGATTTTTCGAGATACTCTTGGGTGTTCTTTCTTACTTCGAAGGATGAGGCTTTTGATCATTATCATGATTTTGTTCTTCGTTTGGCTTCTGAACTTTCTGGTGCCTTGAGAGCGATCCGCAGTGACAGTGGCACGGAGTTCAAGAATGCTTCTTTTGCCTCTTTTTGTTCTGAGCGCGGTATTGAGCATCAGTTCTCTTCTCCACACGTCCCTCAGCAAAATGGTGTTGTGGAAAGGAAGAACAGGACCCTAGTCGAGATGGCTTGGACGATGCTAGATGAGTATAGCACTCCAAGGAGGTTTTGGGCCGAAGCTATTGCTACAGCTTGCCATATTTCAAACCGTATCTTTTTGAGACCGTCTTTGGGCAAGACTTCTTATGAGATTCGATTTGGCAGAAAACCCTCTGTTTCGCATTTTCGAGTCTTTGGTTCGAAGTGTTTCATTTTGAAAATAGGAAACCTAGATAAATTTCAATCAAGGACTTGTGATGGTTTATTTCTGGGTTATCCTGCTCATTCGAGGGGTTTTCGGGTTTTTAATGTTGAAACTAACATTGTCCAGGAGACATGCAATGTCACTTTTGATGAGACTAGCCCTCGAGCTAGATCCGATATTTCAGGTGACTTACAGGTGACAGAGAGCATTTTTGTTGAAGAAGATGAGGATGAACTTGATACTGCTCCTCCACCTATTGCTGATGTTCCTGTGCAAGCTAGCTAAGCTCCAGAACTTGCTACGACTGCTTCACCTCCAATTGAGGCTCCTACTGCAACTTATTCATCAGCAGTACTTGCGGAGGTCGAGGAGACGCTATCTCCCCCAGGCGCTCCTTTGCACATTCAAAAGCAACATCCTCCGGATCAGATGATTGGTAATCTCCATGAGCGAGTCACTCGCTCCAAGTATCATGATCTGAGTCTTTTCTCTCACTCTACTTTTGTAGCTTCTTTTGAACCCAAAGATATATCACATGCTTTATCTGATGCTAGTTGGGTCAATGCCATGCATGAGGAGTTAGAGAATTTTGAAAGAAATAAAGTTTGGAATCTTGTGGAACCTCCTAGTGGTCATAATGTTGGTGTTCAAAAATAAACAAAATGAGGATGGTTCTGTGGTTAGAAACAAGGCTAGATTGGTAGCTCAGGGTTTTAGCCAGGTTGAGGGGTTAGATTTTGATGAGACCTTCGCTCCTGTTGCTAGATTAGAAGTCATTCGCATCTTGCTTGCATTTGCTGCATCTAAAGGTTTTAGGTTGCATCAAATGGATGTTAAGAGTGCCTTCTTGAATGGTTTTATAGAGGAGGAAGTGTATGTTAGACAACCCCTTAGCTTTGAGAATCCTAAGCATCCTGATCGTGTTTACAAGCTATCCAAAGCCTTGTATGGTCTTAAGCAAGCCCTTAGAGTTTGGTATGATAGGCTTAAGACTTTCTTGCTTAAGAATGATTTTGAAATGGGAAAAGTAGATAAGACTCTTTTCATTCTTAGGCATGGCAATGACTTTCTGCTTGTTCAGATTTATGTTGATGATATTATCTTTGGTGGTTCCTCTAATGCTCTTGTTTTCAGTTTTTCTGAGACCATGTCCAGGGAACTTGAGATGAGCATGATGGGAGGACTTAATTACTTTCTGAGGCTACAAATCAAGCAGTGCAAGGAAGGGATCTTCATCCATCAAACGAAGTACACCAAGGATTTGCTCAAGCGTTTTGAGATGGGTGACTGCAAGCCGATCGCCACTCCTATGGCGACTTCGACTGTTTTGAATCCAGATGAGGAAGGAGAAGCCGTGGATCAACGTGAGTATCGCAGCATGATCGGCTCTCTTCTGTACTCGACGGCCTCAAGACCGGACATCCACTTCGCGGTCTGCCTCTGTGCGAGGTTTCAGGCGTCACCTAGGGCTTCACATCGCCAAGTCGTTAAGCGCATCTTTAGGTATTTACGCTCTACCCTTCAGTATGGCATTTGGTTTTCCTGCTCGTCTTCTTTGTCCATTCGGGGGTTTTCTAATTCTGATTTTGCGGGCTGTCGGCTAGATAGGAAGAGTACATCTAGCACATGTCATTTTTTAGACACTTCTCTTGTCTCTTGGTCATTTAGGAAGTAGTCTTCTGTTGCACAATCCACTGCTGAAGCTAAATATGTAGCTGCTGCTAATTGCCGTAGTCAGATTTTGTGGATGGTGTCCACTCTTAAGGATTTTGGGTTAAACTTTGCTAGTGTTTCTCTTTTCTGTGATAACACTTCTGCTATTAACATTGCTAAGAATCCAGTGCAACATTCTAGGACCAAGCACATAGACATTCGTTATCACTTCCTTAGAGACCATGTTGAGAAAGGTGATATTGTGCTGCATTTTGTGGAGTCCGAGGCTCAGGTGGCTGATATCCTCACCAAGCCTTTAGACCCAACAAGGTTTGCCACCTTGAGGAGTGAGTTAGGGGTAATTTATCCCTATGGGTTGGTTTGAGGGGGAGTTGGATCTTTTCTGATCTTTTTTTGTTCATTTGATCTTTTCTTGATCTTCTTTTAATCTTGTTGATCTTTTTGATCTTTTTAGGCTTTTTGAGCTTTTCTTACATCTCATTGTATCATATTGCGCTCATATGAAAAATCTAAAATTTGCGGATCATAGTGAGGGGGAGTTTCTTATTTGCATTCTTATGGTCTTATTGCTTCTTCTGAACTTGAATTGCAATTCTTGATCCTCACAATGATCAAAGGTCATATCGAACAATTGTTCTTTCATATGGACCTTAAGTGCGATTTTGCCCTTTTCTGGAAATTGAAGCTTTCTCGCTTTCTTTTGCCATATCTCACTTGCCTATGCTATTATAAAGCCAACTTGGTCATTTCCTGTGCTTTCTCTTGCATTTGGACCAAGTTGTGCCTTTGTGCGAAAACGTCGTGTTTTTACTTTTCAAATCTCTAAATTTGCATTTGTGGAAAATTGCCAATGTGTTCATCAAGGGGGAAATTGTGGATATCATGGGGATATGCCTGAGATCTTAGGATGATGTTACCATTGGCAATGTCACTTACGGTTTGTCGAAACACGCGTTTTCGGCAAAGTTGAGAATCTTTGTCGGTCAGTCTTGGTCGGCCGGCGTTGAAGCGCCGATTTGATCGACCGAAGCCAATGATCCGACCGCCATTTTATGGTCGACCGCCTTGCCTCGAGTGGATTTTGGGCTAAGTCGAGGCGGTCGAGCCGCCAAAGTGGCGATCGACCGGTTTCACTTGTTTCATCGGCCAACTGGTGGCGATGATTGTTGGGTTAGGTCAAGTTCATGGGTTTCATGGCATATGTGTTGCATGATGCATGTTTTGACTAACATCTGTCAAGTTGTGAAGAACTTGTTCCCGTATTCGATTTCTTTGTCTATTGATGTGCAGGTTGCTTGGAGGTCAATGACGGTCAACGGCGAGGATGATCGGGACTAGGCTTGGAGAGCTGAGCTCCAGAACGATCAGGGATACCGGGTGAGGTTAATGGAGTCAAGCATGGCGCAAGAGGGACAAAGGTGACCGAACGGGCAGTTCGGTGCAACGGGTTGGATCAAGCGGCGCGGGGGTCGGTGCAAGTGCCATGGTGGTTTTGGTGGGAGTCGGATGGGAGAGACTTGCCGACATGATGAGAGCCGCTGGATCAACCTACACGTGGCAAAGCATGGGAGGTGCTTCATGCAGTTGGGACTCGGTCTTTGCAAAAAAGATCGAGAAGGGGTATTTTGGTAATTTCAGCAAATACCGCCTTGTTGACCTTTTGCAAACTCACAGCGCAAGATGGAGCAAGGTGAAGAGGATTAGGTCAAGAGATAAAGATGGCGCTTTAAAAGGCGTGCGTATGTATCCCGTTTGTTTTGGGCCTTAACGGGAGCCCATTAGGGTTCAATCTTCTAGAAGGTCTAAGCCTCCACTATAAATAGAGGAGGGAGGTGGCTGCACCCCCTCAACCCTTTCATTGTGTTTGAAACCCTAGTTTGCTTAGGGAGAGGATTAATGGAGGTTAGGGTTCTAGAGAGTTGGATTTGATTTCGTGCTCATGTATTGAGTCTTTGTCCTCCATTGATGGAGTGGTTGTAAACCAATACCATATCAAATCAATCCAAAGAAAGTTCCCTCAAAGATGAGTCTATTTGCTTTATTTCTCTCTATTTGGTGATTTGTGGTCTTTCTTTGATCCACGAGTTTTTGCTTGGTTTCTTGCCTTGATCTAACTTGCTGTGACATGTGGGAACCCATCTAGGATCATCTTGATCATCAATCACCCACGAGCAAGTCTTTAGATCATATTTTCGTTTTGTCTCGGTTTTTGAACCACCTTCATTCAAACTGAAAAAGATAGGAACTTTGGCTTGGATCTTCACGATCTCTGATTGGAATAGGTTCCTAATATCTTTGAGAAGGTGTGTGTCAAGTTTCGTGGAGTTTGTCATCACGGATCAAAAGTTAGATCGTTTTGAGGTTTGAGTTTTGGGTTTTGTTCTTACATTACGGATAGAATCGGTCGGATCGCTTAGAAGCCACGGTCGAGACCAGCCCGGTGGGTCGACCGCCCATTCAACATCGGTCAGACTGATTTGTAGGGTTTGAACCTCGTTTGACTACTCATTTGCTCATGTTTTACATTTTGAGGTAGTTGAGAGTATTGAAGTGCATTTGCATCATTTGTTGATTTCTTTGGCACTTGATAACCTTCAAGCCAGGGCTGTGGTTTATTACTCTTGGTGCTTGCTGGCACCTAGATGGCTTGGAGGAGGATTGTGTGGTGATCTCGTCAAGAAGGTTGCGAAGAGGCCCGACACCGTTTGTAAGATGTTCGATGCTCACCATCTTTCGAGTGGAGGAAGAGCAATCCTAGTGGAATTGAGGTTCATTAGGCTCAACTCATGGAGCCGGTCCAATTTATTTGGGCTTACCTCAACGCGGACTAGTGAAGATCGGCAAGTCTTCGATACCACAGGAAAAACATCGATTATCTTCATTGCGGTTTTCTCTCTTGTCTTTACTATTTTTGCATTTACATTTCTAGCTACTTTGTTATGTAGAATTGCTTAGCTAAAATTGTATTTAGTATTGACATAGCCTTGGGGTGTTTTAGTGAAATCTTATAATTTACCTCTTGATTTGTGCTAGAAATCTTTAATTAGACCATAATTACTAAAATTGTTAATTAGAGCACAAGATTTTTAGAAACCTCCTATTCACCCCCCTCTAGTCAGTCATCCTTGATCCTACATCGGTGCAAGTGTCATGGTGGTTCCGGTGGGAGTTGAATGAGACTTGCCGACATGAAGAGAGCCATTGATGAACCTATGCGTAGCGAAGCATGGGATTGCTTCACGTTAATTGGACTCGGCTTTTGAAGAAGGATCGAGATAGGGTATTTTGGTATATTCGCGAAAATACCGGATTGGTAACCTTGGAGAAACCGCATCGCAAGACGGTGCAAGAAGAGACGGTTTAGGTCAAGAGAAGATCAAGATCACGAAGGGATGGATTCGGGAGACCCAGTTCGTCATCTGCTTTGAGAAACGTGCATGAGCGTAGAACTATTTGTATGTGGGCTTAACGGGTACCCGATAAGGTTTTCTCTCTAGACTTAGCATCCACTATATAAGGGGGTGGCGTAGGATTTGCATCATCCACTCAAACCTTGGAAAAAAAAATCCTAATTTGTGATTTGGGGGAGGTGGAGCAAATGGAGAAGACTAGGGTTTGAGAGAGATGGATAGAGAAATTAGGTTCTCAAGTGTAAGCTTTTGTCCTCCATGGTGGAATGGTTGTAAACATACAATCCCTCTAATAAATCCAATCAAGATTGCCCTAAAGATGAGTTCTATCTTGTTTTTGTTCTCTCTTTGATGATTTTGGGAGTTTTGTGTTCCAAGGGTTTTGGTTAGGTATTTTGCTGTGATCTAGTTTGCTACGACTTGTGGGATCTGATTTAAGGTTATCTTGTCCATCTTCCACCCACAGCAAGCTTTTGGCTCAAGTTTTGGTTTCCCCTAGTTTTTATGCCTTCTTGACCTCATTCAAGAAATCTATGGAACCTTGGCTTTGATCATCTTGACCGTCGATTGGAATACATTTCTGATCTTCTTAATGAGCTATGTCTGAAATCTCAAAGGATTTGGATATAAAATCAAAAGTTTCGGGCTGGTGTTCCTACAACCGGTGGTTAGATAGTCCCTCACTAGCGGTCAGACTGGCCACCGGTTAGACCAGTGTCGGCAGTCAGACCGGCCAGCTCGGTGGCTAGACCGGCCGAGAGGCTTTTCGCTCGGGGGTTTTCGGTTTCAACGTAAGACTTCCACTATTGATCTTGTGCTTCGATCTTCATAGCTTTCATAGTTATTGAAGTGAGAAAGAAGTTGAATACCGTTGGTGGTGAAAAAGATAGGTCCTCCTATTTTCCTCCCCTCTAGTCGCTTATTCGGTCTAACAGCTTGTCAGTTCAGTCTTCCTATGTAGGCACACTGTGATGTGTAATCAAAGCTAGGCTACCATTAGGGGTGTTAATCAGATACAAATTATCTGTTTTATTCGACTATCATATTTGATATGATACGTATATGGTTTAGATTTTTTTTCATCTCATTAACAATTTCTCCCTTATTCATATTCGTATTGGCATTCGCATAAAAATATGAATATGAATATGGTATGAACTTTTGACATCCGAAATGTTATTTTATCCGCACTATTCGTATTCGAATTCGATAAAACAATATACATACTTTATTGTAGTATGGCTAATTCATGTTTTTAGATGAAACGGATAAATTAGAATGATTAAGTGTGCTATGTATGAGAATAAATTATCATAAATATCTTGTTATTACGTAAGTTATGAGGATATCGCGACCAAATTGAGTAGGTGTTCGATTCATTACAATATTCGATTCGTTTTTGTATTCAACAATATTCGAATTCGTATTTATTTAAAAAATACGAATACAAAAACAAATACAAAAAGATCACTATTCAAATCCGTTGGCACCTAGCTACCATCTGCGTGCAGTAGATGCTTTAATCCTGATGCAATGAAGCTTTCATTGTGTTACATCAGTAAGAGACATGCCGCAGCTGCAACCAGTAGATAAAATCAGAAATGTGTCCCAAGCCTGTCCACGAAACATCACAACAAGGCTAGCTTGCAACTAGCTAGGACATGAATCTATTCCAAGAAGCAACGAAACCATGGGCTGCTTCGTGATTGGCGGATCGAGTCGAGGCTCTGAAAATTACAAGCGATGTTTTCCCCTTAACTAGCAGCTAGTGCCACTCGTTGCTATCTGAAAGCAGCACAGTTTACACCACATTCAGATAGTCTTTTCCTTGGTGCACCTCGCTGTGTATGACTATCCAAATCAGATACGGTTCATGAAATCACTGAAACCGGAAAAGCAGTGACTTTGCGCCTAAATCAGAAGACAAATATATATATGGCATCTGACATGAACCGCAACGGCCACACACCGGTGCGCGCGATGGATCCCGTTTGAGGCCCCGGCCGTGGACAAGAACTACTGCAGTTTGACAAAGCAAATGATTTCGCAGACTTCTGAACAGACGGGACACAGCAACGGCCTGTGCGCCTCCAAGAACAGACAGCGCCCGTGCGTGCAGGTATGATACTCCAAGCCCCATGTTAGTTTGAACCGTTCAAGATGAACAGAGAAACAGTGGCCGGAATCGGAGAGAAGAATAAGAAAAAGTTTTAACGACATTGCTTGGATCGTTTCCTCTCCTTGTATAGCGTCGTCTTGCGCGGCAACGATCGCGTGACTGATTTCTCGCTGTTGTGCAGAAGGTGATGCCTCGCTGTTGTCTCAGACGCAATTGGACCATTTGGTGAGAGGTGACGGTACGGTGCGCTGTGGGCGCGGGGCCTGCGATCCATGCAGCTGACCGCGGAACAGTGGGGGGCTCGGCTGCCTCCGGCCGTACTACACCATTGCTGCAACGATCCGACGTCTAACGACGAGGCTGTTGCGTCGTCGTACGGAGAGAGGCTGGACATGTGATGTGATCCGGGTAGACGATGGGAACGAGCTAATTCCGAGCAGAGGTTTTAGCTGAGACATCTATTGTTTCGGGCCGAGCAGATGACATCAAATGTACTGTCACCAATAAACTGGAGTATCTTATACATGCCGTTCTTTTTTGCAAGGATCTTATATATGTCGTTAACCATTTGCAATAAATTAACGTACATACGTAGCAAACTTATATGACTTCTAAACACTAGAGAAAACTTGCAGTGTACTAGAACTCGAAGTTCACTACCACATGATAGAGGACGATACATTACACTTACACGCGAAAGGAGGGTTTGGGCCTCTTGAATAAGAATAAAAAAAAGGCAGTATTTCACCTTCATTTCCTAAATCCGCTCCTCGTAGTTGAAACTATGCCAAATAAGAGATAGATTGGAACGGATTCTAAATGATTTGTTCTGTTTCGTATAGAATTCATGATCCAAAGTAGCTACCAGGGTTATTCGCTTTCCCAACGGTTGGTGCTGGATTTTTTTTTGAATTAATCTATTTTTTATTAGAAACTACAAATATATTCCTGCGATCTTTTTTTTTACATAAATACACGTCTGTCGCCCAACGGTTGGGAGACTAAAGTTCAGTCGCCCAACAGTTGGGCGACTGAAGTGCTGTCGCCCAACCGTTGGGTATTTGTGTTGCAGGCGCCGAACTGTTGGGGTGTGGCACTGCAATTACCTAACAGTTGGACGGCAGGTTCCAGTCGCCCAACCATAAGGCGGCAGGAGGCTCCCAACTTTTTGTATTATTTAATTATTGTTTAATTGTGTTGTAATGAATATTACATTTTGTAGGTTAATTACATTTAGCAAATCTGATTGTATGATGTTATTTATTTTGAAAATAATAGTGTTGTGACGATGTTGGTTGGTCTGTTTGTTATTTTTGTAGAATATCAAGGGTACGAAATTTGTCAAACTCGCAATAACATTTTGTGATCGTTGTATATTGTTGTAGTGCGCTACATTTCTGTAGAATTTTGTGAGGACGATTGAGATAGTAATGAGTTGTAAGTAGAAAGGTAAGTGATACTACGATGCGCCAGGGAGTCTCTCCTCGATGAAGTCGTCTGAACATATACGCGTATATAGGCACGTAGTCGATGTCGTACTTTATAAAGCTTATACAGAATATGATTGAAGGGGCTGAGAATGCTCGTTGTGATTATGAAGATGCCCTAAAATATGGAGGATTCGATGTCACTACGAATGGTTCTTTCTAGGATTCCACTAGAAGAGACATACTTGCAATATAGGCTTGCTTTGATGGCTTAGCGGAGACACAGAACCAGAACTACATTAGAGTCAGCGTAGGCTCACCATGTGGTGACCAATCTTCCTCTCCTATATCTACCGCTGCGGGCTCATCACAAGCAACATCCTCCGAACCCTTCGTAACACAGCCCTCCGGGTCCTCTTCTTCACCAACATGCTGGGCACCCGAGCTGCTCCCACCACCCGGATGATATCCGGCGGCGGGGCTCTACACAACTTCTTTTAGGCATGGTTACACAAGTAGCACACACTCATATCCACGACGCCGACATCCTTCTATAAAGTCCTTCCACACAGCCGTGCGCATCAGTCTTCTCAACTCCCATCTGATATCCGTGGGAGATCGGCTCCAAAGCCCTTGTATGACGACGCTGCACACCTCAGGGTTCAAAGAGAAGCTGCGGGTGAGCCAATGTATGACATCTTCGATTTATGCATTCTCGCCGTCTGGGTGTACTAGAGTGGCTTGCCGAAAACTGCTCAAGTCAACACCGCACGGACCTTCACGAACGGTGCCAACATCGTAATGCACTTTCAATGTAGTGGGTACAGGCATGACTTATTGTATGGCTGTAAATATTTCCAACATTGCAACTAGTCAGATCGCAACGCACGACATGCAAGTACTGCTACATTGTAATTTACATTTGTAAGGTCCTTCGGCTATCGTCGACAACAACACTACAACATGATCAAGACATCATTCATTCCCTGAGGCATAGGCCATAATGAACGTGCAGTACAATATTCAGAATCAACCTCAAAACCGAGTTATTCCATACCAGGCATTATTCGATTCTAACGCTAACTTGCAATCCGAAATGCTACAAGTGACGTTCCAGTCTTCTACAGAGCTATACCAATTACCTAAGTCAATAAGTTCATACTAATTTACCTCTACTAATTAGTTCATACAAATAATTACCTAAGTCGGTCACGCATGCATTGACATAACTACAGTACTCCTCACAAGCAACACTAATACTACCTCACGGACTATTTTTTTTCTCTAACTAAAGTTTTCTATCGCTACTACATACATACAAATTAACAACATTTTGATTTTCTAGTTTTTTTTCTCTAACTAAAATTTCCTACAAGTGCTACTTATACTACTATTTTAACTACATAAACTAAACTAATTACTTACTAAAAAAATACACTACAAAATAAAAAAAACTTACCTCACGGTAGAATCTTTCCTCTTCTTCTTCTTCTTCTTCTCCTCCTCCCTCTCCCTCTCTCTTTTCCTCTCCTCTCCCTCTTTTTCTTCTCCTCCTCACGCTTGCTCTCTGCTTCTCTTTTTCTCTCAGGCGCTCTTGCTCGGGTCAGGGGGGACCGTGCGCGCTGCTTATATAAGCAATCCAGTCGCCCGACTGGAAGCCTCCTATCGCCGTACGGTTGGGCGACTAGAAGCTACCGCCCCACCGTTGGGCGACTACAATAATGCCGCCCACCGATTCGGCTCCTCCAGTATAAATGCCTAACGGTTGGGCGACTAGACCGCAGTCGCCCAACGGTTGGGCGACAGGAGCTAGTCGCCCAACCGTTAGGCGACAGATGTATATTTCTATAAAAAAAAAGATCACAGGAATATATTTGTAATTTATAATAAAAAATATATTATTTCAAAAAAAAATTTGTTGGTGCTGATAGGAAAAAAATATTTTGTCGTTGAAGAAATGTCAACATACATAAACCTCCAAAAGTTCAGACTATAGTAGTAATTTGATCTACAGAATGGACAATGCTGGTTTTAGATAAAACATGACAAGATATAATAATCCTCAATTAACTGTTCATGTTTATCTATAATTGCTATTATAGATACCAATATCTTCATATTATTCATAAGAATACATTTTATTGTTCATAAGTGAAAAGCTTAACTAAGTGGTCGTAAGCCTTTCTACGACCATCCCACAGTCGTAAGCCTTTCTACGATCATTCCATAGTCGTAAGCCTTTCTACGACTACCTTGCGGTCGTAAGGCTTTCTACGACCAGGTCAGCTACGATCGCCCTGTAATCAATAAATCCTATAGACATGTGGGCTCAATCGACTAGAGACTTTTATACGCCATGTTCAATACACAGAGTAGTTAGTATACACAATTATTCTCTGAAATAATTGCACATATTATGCCTCTGTCCTTTACGTAATTGTAAGGTGACGTGGGGTGCAATTTCTCTAACAATAACTACCATCTGTTGACGATCGAATCGCCGATCTTATGAAAATGAAAGAGGAAAATGATGTGAAATATCCTGGGATAGAATGGGGGCCGCTCTTTATTGATATGAACTGGATTTACAAGGCCTGACTAGGAACTACCCTAAATACACTGAATGTGAGGAATGTTTAACTAAGTAATCAGGCTTAGACTCTAAGTCTAAGACTGACTATCTTGCTTCTAATTCCACTGCTTAGGCTTCTGTGTTTGTCTTCTCCTGTTCTCTTATTTTTTGTCTCTTGTCTCGTCCCCTCGTCTTCTGCGCTCCACCCTTAAATAACTCCTGAAGAGGTGTGATTACTCCTAGAAAGCGTCCTGGTGAAAGCGTTACGATAGTCGAACGGTAAGGCGATTAACGATGTGCCAACTTCCTTGCGGTTATCTGTGAGATGCTTAACCGTAGGGTAGTTAATTGTCAGTATCTCAGGATTATATCATCGCACGGTTTGGAACATATAACACGTGTTCCATTCATCATACTGAAGAAATGTCGGTTCATAGCTTTTCCGAAGCGGCTACGGTGAGCCTAGGCACAAAGCCTTGTCCGACCAGGGTACTCATTGTGTAACCTCTGGAATCCTCACGACCAGTGAGGTCGTTAGCCTTAGGGGTTACGACCATGAAGACGTATGGTCTTTTATGTATTAAATTAATACATAGAGGTTTTAATCCTCGTCAGCTAGCCCCCGAAAATAAACATGTCGTATGTATACCTTTTTCTGATGAAGTCGTATCGGGCATACCCCCATTTAATGTCATGATATACGAAGTGGTCTGTGTTCACTTTAAAGTTGAGAACTTGTCTTGGGAACTGAAGAGTTTTTCTGTCCGTTTGAACAAAAAAGAAGTTTTTGCCCGTTGGACTTTTGTGGGAAACTTCTGATCGTAATTAAAAGATTAGAAGCTATAAAATCTCCATCGATAGGCTTTTAGAATTTTTACGCTTCCAGATCCCCTTTTGATCCCCTTCAGCTTCTTGCCAAGAGAAATCCTTTAGACCTCTTTCTTGTTCTTCTGACCACAAAGCCTCCTACGACCATACTCATCCTTAAGGATTTTCATCATGTCGGAGCAAATCACGAAGTGGTTGCCTTCGGAATTGAGCAAGAAAAAACTTGAGGCGTTGGAGAAAATCGGGATGCTTTCAAATAAGAATCTGATCAAATGGAGATCGGCGATCGGAGAACACTTTCCGAGCCGCGAAGATGGGGAAATCCCTGTTTTCCTCGCCTACATCGAATGTGGGCTAAGGTTGCTGGTACACAAATTCCTCCTCCGCGTTCTTGAGTATTATGGGGTGGAACTGGTAAATTTGGCTCTGAATTCCATCGCCAATATCAGTATTTTCACCTATTTGTGTGAGGCATACCTAGGAGTGCCACCGAATTTGAGGCTCTTCAGGTATTTCTACTGAATGGTGATGGGGAGATCCTCGGTGACTCCTGGAGAATGTACATTGCGCCTTCACGATGGGAAGGCCGATGAGTACATCCATATGTACTCGAAATCCTCGTGGTCGTCATGGAAGAAGAACTGGTTATACATGACGGTTACGAGAGACGATGGCCTCTACTTCGCCGGAATTAGAGCAAGTGAAAACCCCAAGTGGAGGAAGACCGTGGAGAAGGCAGGGGTGGTCAGAAGATGGGTGGATGCCATCCACGACCTGCGAGTCAAGGGCTTGACCTCCTGGCATGTGGTGAAGGATTTCACCAAGCGTCAGATTAGTCCTCTGAAGCTTCGGACTCATTCCCTGCTTTGGTCCATTGGTCGTGATGAAGCTATCTCAGGAGGTGGTAAGTCTTTGAGATAAACTCCGACTAGTATTTTTTATTTGATTAATGTACTACCTTAAAACCTGTCCATGTTTTGTTATCTCTCCTTTTCTTTTAAAGGTCTTTCCCCTAAGGAAATTAGAGAACGGATCAGGTTGATCTGTGCAGGGGAGCCTGGAGAGAAGGCTGGATTCCCTGAGATCTTGGCCATAGCTCCTGCTAAAGAGAAACTGGCAAGGCTTAAGGTAGATAATCAAAAATTCCTTTTATCATGTATATATATTCTCCGATCAAATTTTTGATCATGCTCTGTTTTTGTAGTCGGTCGGATTGCAAATTACACAAACTGGTGAGGATCAACATCCCACCGTGGTTCCGACTGACTCGTGCCCGGATGCACTAGAAGAAGATGAATCTCACGAGGTAATAGAACATTTCAGATGGATATATATATATTCAGTTTAGATAAAAGATTTCACCACCTAACCAAATTCGTTTTGTGATTTAGGTGGAGAAGGCTGAAGGCCAGCAGTGCGTGACTGCGGAGGCTGTAGACCCTAGACCGGTCATTCACGACCGGACAGTTGTTTCTGAAACAACTGGTCTGGAGGTTGGTGAAACCACTCCATCCGACGAGATGGTCAAGGACGCAACCCTTGACGAACTGATCGAGGGCATCGCTTCCAACATCTTGTTGGAGGATGCAACGGATTTGACCAACCCTGCCGATTCAGAACTGGCAAAATCGGAAGAAAAGAAAAGGAAGGGTGGCAACACAGAGTTTACTCTTCCGCACTTTAAAGTCAAATCTCGGAAACTAACTAGGTATGTACAAATGAAAGTGGTCGTATAAGCGCATACCTCTAATAATTTCTTCATGATTTGATGTTTTGAACTTCCCTTCTTTGCTTTGCATAGGTCTTCGGGTGTTCCAGTTGTTTCCGACCGGATTCCTCCTGAGGACCAGGCACTCGTGGAGGTCCTCGACCAAAGTGCTTCCCAGGATAGAGCTCCTGAGGAAAAAGTGGTCGAAGAAGCCCCCGAGCAGGTGTCAAGGCCAACGGTTGAGTTAGATCCATTGGTGGTTCTAACTCCTTCTGCGGAGGTAGATGCCCCTAAAGGCCCTTAACAGGTTCCGACCAATGTTGGTAATCCTTCTCAACGTGACAAGTTCCCTTTTCACCCCCGATTTATCGAGGATAAGGAGCTTGACGAGGCATGGGGAAAAATATCGGATCATCAAATCAAAATGCATCCTGATTCAATATTTGGCAGTTATAATGATTTGGCGATCCGGGTAAGTATCTACGCCCAGTTCTATAGTACTTCTCAAAAGTTTACAAGGAACTTAAAGAGGAAAAATACTATTTGTGCAGCATTTGGTCGAGAACTTTGCTGTGGTCGGAGGACTAACCCAGCGAACTAAGGACTTGGAGCAAAAACACTCCGAATTGGAAAGTAAGAACTTCCCACTTAACTTTTTTTTCTTTTTTCAAAACTTTACCATTCTCTAACTATTCTCCCTTATCGTATTCGATAGATTTGGAGAAAATAAAAGAAGAGATCGTGCCTGAGAAAGCCAGGACAGTTCGATCGGTCGATCGCCGAAGCGACGACCAGCAATGAAACACTTAACAAAAGAATTGAAGGTAATATGTCGTAAACTTGACTTATTATCTTCCTTCAATTATGTTTGTGTTTATCAATCGTTTCACTCTTGTAGAGCAAACGCAAACGCTAGACAGAGTAGAGAAGACTCGGAAATTTGAGCAGGATAAGGAGGTGGCTCTTGTGCAAAGTATTGATGAAAAGATTCTATTTTTGAACAAGATGATCTTTGATATAGGATCAAGATCAAGTCTACCTACTTGAAGAGATCCAATAGAGAAAATGAACTACTTGGGTCAACTTCTAGAGGATCTTAAAAATCTGCTCAAGACTACTCGGAAGAACTATGCCCAGACCATGAAAGCAGGCGTTACTAGTAGAGTTAGTTTTGCTTTGGCAAAACTAAACATTTCCGACCCCTCCATTAATCTCCAAGCTGTTGAGGATGACTTCAACTGCCTACCTGACGAGGCGACCAAATTCATGGAAGAACTCAGGCCACTCGGAGACAAAGTTGTAGAGGAGATGGAGGTCGGATCTCCATCAAGCAGTAATTAGTCTGAAAATATTTCTAGAGTAGGCCCCTGCAAATGGAAAAAAAATTGAATATGTATAAAACTTACCTTTTATGTCGTTAACAATGCTTTTGTTTATCCTGTTTGACTTTTAAAATTCTCATATATTTCCTAGCCCCCGACTGCTTTATAGTAGAAGAACTTTACTATACAAGCAGGTAGCCAAGAAAGAGAATGAAAGTCGAAACCATTTTTTTGAAGGTATGTGCTAGTTGTAAGACAAAACTGATCGTTGTAATACTAGGAAATCACTGTAGTCGGAACTAGCGTATGATTTCGACTAGTTATAGATCCTTGCTTGTTATAATCGAAATACCAATCAAAAATTGTATATGGTCGGAAAAAAGACCTTGTTGTATTCGACAAATTATAAGTGAACTTTGCTTATATCTATTATCCCAAAGTCTGGTCGGAAGGAATGCTTAGACCTAAAGTCATATAACATATTTCGTGAAACGTGTTCAAGCTCTTTATCTGACTGGTAGCGAGGATCGTAAGAAAAGAACCGTCGCTAGGAAGCTCCTTCCAATGGGCAGAACCACGTGCGAAAAAGGAGAGACTTCGACTAGGAGGCTTTCCGTGTCCCGACCAGTAGCCAGACAAGAGTAGAGAAGAATCTTGAAATAATGAAATATAATCTTCATAATCTTGAGCATATCATTCAGTATATAAAGTTATTTTGTATGATGCTCTGATTACTCATATATTTCTTTAAGAAAAGAATGTTGTCGCGCGTGAGAATCATTTAGAGAATGCTCACTACTAGGACCAATACAGCGTATGACATAGAAGTCGTTGCCATAGAGTAACAAAGATCCTTGAAAAAGGATGTCAGAGTGAAGATTGTCTTCTCCGACCAGTTTAAATTAACAATAATGAACGACCAAAGTATAGGTATGTATATATAAGCAAGGTTACTCTTCTTAATAAATAAATGAATTTATTGAAATTGAAAGAATTGAAAGAATGTAAAATAATTAAACATAGAACTTACGCAATTGATCAATGTTCCAAGAATCTGACAAAATTTGCCCATCAGACATAGCTAGTCGTACGGAACCTAGTCGGGTAACTTCGACCACTGTGTAAGGACCTTCCCTCTTGGGAGAAAGTTTATTGCGATTTGCTTAGTTTTGAATTTTTCTGAGAACTAGATCACCTACAGCAAGGCTGCGAGGTTGCACCTTACGACTATGGTACTTTCGCATGGCTTGTTGATAGACTGCTGATCGTACAAGGACTTGGTTTCGTCGTTCTTCAAGGAAATTGACGTTGTCGAGTCTTCGTTCATTCTGATCGTTTTCGTTAAAACAATCAGTTCGAGCAGAGCCAATTTTGAGCTCTGGAGGAAGCATGGCTTCAGCACCATAAACCAAAAAGAATGGTGTTTCACGGTTGCCTGTTGGTCATGGTTGGACGACCCATATCTGAGATACCATTAGCTCGCTCAAGCGCTCCGTTGCTCTGCGAGATGAGCAAAGCAAAATGAACTTTGACACCAAGTTCATTGCGAATTCTTGGAATTGATTTGCTAGAAGCTGGGCACCATTATCTGTGATTATACGACTGGGTACACCAAATCGTGTGATTATATTTTTCATGAGGAATCTCTTAGCGGCCTCAGTTGTTGTTTTAACAACTGGCTCGGTCTCGATCCACTTTGTATACGTGTCAATCATGACGAAAAGAAATTCGAAGCCCCCCGGGTGCTCTTGGGAAAGGTCCCAGAATGTCCAGTCCCCAAGTTGCAAAAGGCCAAGAAAGAGGAATTGTTTGTAAGGCTTGTGCTAGCTGATGTACTTGTTGGCTATGAAACTGACATTGTACGCACTTCATCACAAGCTCTTTTGCATTATGAAGGGCAGTTGGCCAGTAATATCCTTGCCTGAAGGCTTTATCGACCAGAGTTCTGTAGGAATGATGTGCTCCACAGACTCCTTCATGGATTTCGGTTAGCAACTTAATGCCATCCGTTTGAGATATGCATCTCATCAACACTCCATGAGATCCTCATTTATACAAGGTACGTTCGATTAGAGTGTATGATTTGACTTTTCGTGCTATACGATCAGCCTCTACATCATCTTCCTAATTATGTCATCTTTGAAGATAATTGTAGATCGATGTCATCTAGTCTCTACCTTGATCGTGACAGCGCCAACCGTCAACGACCTGTGGAGCATTCATGTTCCTTTGATCGGTTTGTACGACCTATAAAGAATCATGTATGTTCTCGGAAGGCTCGACTACCGAGGGTGAATCGAGTTGCTCGAGAAAAACTCCAGGCGGGACGGTCGACCTTGTGGAGGCCATCCGTGCCAACTGGTCTGCCAGAAAGTTTTTCTTTCTAGGAATATGTTGGATCTGGAAATCGTAGAAGTTCTTTTTGAGTTTCCGTACTTCCACCAGATAAGATGACATCTTAGTACTCGAGCATTGATAATCTTTCCCTACTTGATTCGCTACTAGTTGAGAATCGCCTTTCACTAATGTCTGCGAATCCGGCGAGCTTAACGAGCCGCTCGAGTCTGCCGATAAACCTTCATATTCGCCACATTATTTATGGCGGAAGATTTAACTAGATGGCGTACTTGATGTGTTCGCCAGTAGGGGATATCAAGACCACTCCAGCCCCCGATCCTTTTAACATCAAGGAACCGTCAAAGTACATTGTCCACTCCTCGTGGTGTTAGTACTCGGGCCCTTGGGTGGGTTCGAGGTTTGTCCATTCGCAATGAATTCGCTATTGCACGACTTTATTGCTGTTCGTGAAATAAAATAGAGGTCAAACGCCCCTAGCTCAACTGTCCATTTTGCTATTCGTCCTGATGATTCCCTGTTTCCAAGGACTTGACCAAGGGGATATCCGGTCGGTACGACCACTTTGTAAGCCCGAAAGTAATGCCTTAGCTTCCTTGAAGACATAAGGAGACCATAGAGCAACTTTTGTACCTGTGGGTATCTTTCCTTTGGTCCATGTAAGACTTTGCTTACGTAATAAATTGGTCGTTGGATGTTATCCCTTTCTACGACCAGTACACCGCTTACTGTTTGTGGTGTTGCTGTCACGTAAATTAGCAATGTTTCTCCCGATCTCGGAGAGACTAAGACCGGGGTACTCGTAAGGTACTTTTTAAGTTCTTTAAAGGCATCGTTTGCCTCTTTAGTCCACTCGAAACTCCCATGTTTCCGAAGAAGTTTAAAGAAAGGTAATCCTTTTTCCCCTAACCTTGCTATGAAACGACTTAGTCTTTGCCATCTGACCCTGTTAGTTTTGGACTTCCTTCTTTGTGGTCGGAGGGCGCATCTGGTCGATGGCCGCTATTTTAACTGGGTTTGCTTCAATACCTGTAGATGAGACTAGGAAACCGAGCAGTTTTCCAGCAGAAACTCCGAACACACACTTTTCCGGATTCAATTTGAGGTTATGCCTTCTCAAGTTGTTGAAAGTTTCTTGTAAGTCGGGGATGTGATTGCTAGCATTGGTGGTATTTACAACCAGATCGTCAACGTAAGCTTCTAGATTCCGACCTATTTGTGGACTAAAGGTTTTTTGCATCAACCTTTGAAAAGTTGCACCAGCGTTTTTGAGACCAAATGGCATCTTAACATAACAGTAAGTGCCATATGGGGTGATGAAGGAAGTTTTCTCCTCATATTCTTTACACATATTAATCTGGTGGTATCTTGAATACGCATCTAGAAAACTTAGTAACTCACACCCAGAGGTAAAGTCTACGAGTTGGTCAATGCCTGGAAGGGAAAAATCATCCTTCGGACAAGCTTTATTAAGGTCTGTAAAGTCGATACACATTCGTCATTTCCCATTATTTTTTTCTAACCATTACAGGATTGGAAAGCCACTGAGGGTGGTCGACTTCATGAATAAACCCAGCCTTGAGGAGTTTGTCAATCTCCGACTGGATTGCTTCCTTCCGATCGGGTGCAAAACGTCACAGCTTCTGCTTGATCGGTTTTTTATCAGGCTGGAGAGCTAGCCTATGCTCGATCACCTCCCGGGGGACTCCAAGCATATCAGACGCTTGCCAGGCAAACACGTCCTGATTCGCTCGAAGGAAGGAGACAAGCGACTATTCCTATTTGGGGTCGAGTCTTGCCCCACCGAGAATCTTCTGTAAATGAGTCGAGATTTGACCTGTGGCGACTTGATTTGTCGGGAAGCGTCTTTGTCGAGTGGTACTTCCTTTATGCAGTCGGAGGGCTTGGGTGTCATCTTCGGTCTCGAGTGTTTGGGTGCATGGTAGATGGATTAGCCTCTCGGTCGGAAGTTCATCGACCAGTTCAAAGGATTTTCGATCACATCGTAAGCCATTTTCCGATCTCCCGAATAGTGATGACTCCTTTGGCCCGGCATTTTCGGACTCGATAACCGTAATGCGTGGCTATCAAGAACTTTGCTAATGCCACGACCAAGGATTCCGTTGTATGCGGATTCAAAGTTTACCACATCAAACGGAATTTTTTCTGTTCGAAAGTTATCAGGGCTTCCGAACGTAACCGGTAGGGAAACTTGTCCTATCGGTTTAGCGGTGGAATCAGGAACTATACCATGAAAAGTATATTTCACCGGTTTCACCATTGACATGGGGACCTGCATCTCTTCTAAAGCTCCCGCAAATAATATATTCAAAGAACTATCTCCATCTACTAAGACTCGATTTACCCTACAATTATTAATAGTTGGTTCAACAACAATAGGGAACCTACCTGGTCAAGTCGAAGGAATGGAGCAGTCGTCTTTGCTGAAGGAAATTGCCGTGTCCGACCACTTCGATTGCTTGATAATGGTCGGAGATTCGACGAGGTTGACCTCCCGCTCCATGGCCTTCAGATGACGTTTGGAATCGTATGAAGAAGATCCTCCAAAAATCATGTTGACCGTGTGTTCGGGATTCTGGTACTCCATATCTTCGTCGCCATCCTTGTCCTTTTTGGAGCTCGTTTCTCCGGGTTCCTGTATTGCGGGAAATGGTCCTTTACCTGCATAATAATCCTCCAGTTTAGATGGTCTTACGACCACGAGAGGGTCGTGGAGAGATGGTTGAAGGAAAAACTCTTCGACATTTGTACATCACTTTGACCAGGAATATACTTGGTCAAGAAGGTTACTTATGACTATCAAATAGTCGTAGTATGGTGATCGGAAGTAAAACATTTCCGATTGATATTTCATTTGGCCAGAAAGGCTTTGTAACATCCCAAATACCTAAACAGGTGTTTGTTCAAATATAATTAAATGTGTAGAAATTAAAACTTTTTCTCACATCTTGAAAACCCCTAAAACTCTCATGAGATTCTTGTCCAAGAGTTGTGTAATCCAAAAACATAAGCTCTTGTTGACCAAAAGTCAAACTCATTTCCCATTTGTCACAAATCTTGTGCCAAACCCTAGGAAATATTTTTCCTTGGTCCTAGAAATGTTGTGGGACCCCTCTGAAAAATATCATGAGTTATAAAACTTGTTTGATAATTTTTGGAGGTAAAACAATTTCTTGAACAGCCTTCATGAATTTCCTGAGAAAAATGCATTGCATAATAACCTCTGGAAATTTTATGTAAGGTTAATCATGATGTCAGCAAGCTCCTTGTGAGACCCCGACGTTTATTAGGCTCATAATACTTAGTCATCCAATTGACCCTAGTATTATCAACCAAATAAACCCAGTCTCGAGAGATGTATACTCCCCAGAATGCAGTATACATACCTCACAACAAAAGAATGTATCAATTCCATACAACACATAGAACATAAGCAACAAACCAGAAGTTAATATTAATAAGGAAAAGCTATTACAAAAGAGGGGCCCTTAGGCCAAATAGCAACAATTCTACAAAGATAACAGCGGAAGCAAAAGTGCCATAAAGATGGCTATAACACAAAGCCAATCAGTGTGCCTTAACCCCTAGGCATTTGACCGGACCGCCAAGCTAGTCGTCGAAGAAACTGCAACACGTAGCACAAAAGAGAGGCTCTTGGAGCTCTCCTTCTTCCTCTGCAACAAAAGCCACAAAAATGCCACAACCACGGGCAGATGAGTACATAAAGTACTCCGCAAGACTTACGTGTGAGATAACAGAACTATAAATAGCTACATGCAAGCTTTATTTAAGTGGATGAGGCTTTGGACTCATTTTAGCATAAAGCAACATTTATTTGCAATAACATAATAGATTGAAGGCAATTTGGCAAAGCATTTTTAAATGTTGAAGTAACAACGAGATAATAACATAGTAACAACAATAAGATCAACACGAAGTGACTAACCCAATAGTCACCACAACAATAGCATGAACTCCCGTTCATACCAACCATGTCAAGTTTTAATTAAAGGTTGTAGTCTAATTCTTACGGAAATAACCAAGCGTGTCCATAACCTAGGGCGAGGCTATTGAATAGTTTTATCCTGCAGGGTGTACCAATGTACCCACACGTCGGACCGCCTTTCCTTTAAGCACACTACCTTAGGTGTGCTTGCACGGCTAAGTCCTCGAGACATTTCCAATGGACAATGCTAATTAAAGTCGCACAACCCACGGGAGAAAGAGACATCACACAACCTTCCCGGAAGCTAATGCTCCCCTCCCACATCACACACACATTTTATTTTTAAAACACACCAACCGAGCGACCCCAATTAACACCGCCCAAAGTACTTAGTCAAGAGGGTTCCATATGCCCTCGTGTGGTTAGCACGCAAAATTGCTTGGATCAATGGCGCAAGAATTCGGTCCTTGTTGACTCAGGCATACCACCACATCCAAAAACCACACCATCCATCCAATATGCCCAAGTCTAAATCAATCTTTTATTTTCAGTTTTTGATTTTACAAATTAATCAAAGCACAAGTGCTGGACATATAGGAGTAATAATCAGTTTTGAGTGATCAAGACCATCGACTAAGTCGATGATCGCCCATTTCTACCGATAACTAAGCATGTCTAAGCAATTTAAAACGAAACTACTAAGTGATAAGAGCTCATCCAACGAGCTCCCACCACAGCAAATAACCTAGGCTCATGGTAGTAGAGGATGAACAATTCCTCAGATTATGCAACTATAGGCTTGCTAGCGACATTTAACACAAAGTAGCATGCATACATAGAAGTAAAACGATATATTAAGCTTTAAAGTAATGGGACAATGATGGAAATGATCAAACTGCTTGCCTTGCTGTTGGTGGTCACTTTGTTGCGGAGGGTCACTTTCGGGATCACCACAAATGTCGAAACCTAACGGAAAAGCAATCAAGAACCGATAAGAACGACGAAAAACAACCAAGACAGCACAGCAAACGAACTCCAAATCCTCTGAATTTTCTACAGCAGCAAGAGAGTGCTTTTTAGGGGATTTTGCAACAAGAACCAATTGATTTGGATTCTCAATGCAAAAGTTATGAGCAAAACAATTCTGCTCAGCCCTAAAAATACCAAACTGCACTATTCACTAATTTAATTATGAGGCAACATTTTCTAGAACAGAAGTGAAGCTGAAATTTTTACTGTAAAACCAGCACTTCATGAGATGAATAACACAATTGAGTTCACCTCATTAGGAGCTATATTGCACTCTCTACAAATTTTCAAAAACAAGAACTTGAACAAAATTATAATGCACAAGTCCTCATTTTCCTAGAAGCAACAAGCTCAAAACTAATGTTCATAGTAAGACCATTAATGGAGGAAACCAACAAAGTTGGTCTCACTCAAAAATAATCTACAGAGCATTAGTTATGTATTTTACAAGTTAAGCATTAATTTGAGTGTATATTTAAAAGTTGGTTTTAAAATCTAATGGCAAAACTGTGCTCTGGAGCTGAACTCAACTTACAATCATTTTTAGATTAAAGTCAAGTTCAAGACAGAGCTAACACAATTTGAATGACCTCATTTGGAATTAAAAAGAAAGAGATATGAAATTCTAAAGTCTATACCTTATTTCAGGTTTAACTAAGACCTCCTTTGGAATTTCTAAAACTCACAAGGGTATGGGAGGGCGTGAGCCACGAGATCTTAGATCCAACGACCCAAGACCTCCCGGTGAACAACGCACACGTGCTCGGGAGGTCCAGAGGTCCCGGACCTCCTAGCAACGCACATGCGCGAGTGAGGGAGGTCGGGGCCGTGATCACGAAATCCAACGGACCACAACATGGAAAGGAGGTCCTAGCGGACCAGATCTAAAGGGAGGTTCTCAGCGGTTGAGATCTTCCAAAGGAAGGTCAAACTATCAAGATCTCCCCGAGGAAGATCTACATCGTCGAGACCTCACGGGGAGGTCTGGGCGGTCCAGATGTTCCAAGGAGGTCCTTGATGGTCCAGATCGTCGAGGAGGACCTTGACGGTCAAGATCTACCCGGGAGGTCATGAAAGGCCGAGATGGCCGGGGAGGTCTTAAGCGGAGGTCTAACGTTCTGAGACCTCCAGGGAGGTCTGACGGCCACGATAAGCGCAAGGGAGGTCTTGGGCGCTCCAGATCTCCTCGGAGGAGATGCGACGCCCCGAACCAGCGCTTAACTTCGCGCGCAGCTTGGACATGAATAAATGCGGCATGGACCATGAGGAGGTCCGCGAGGGAGGTTTTAAATGCGCACAAGAGACAGGTTTAATGGCATTTATCGCTAACCCCATGATTGCAATGATTGGGCATTTAAAACGGTGAATTTATGTCCTAAAAAGGACAATGACACGCTCGGGACGTCCGACAAAATCCCGAGCGGGAAGAAGTGATCCTCGCCGGCGATGTAGAGCCCGCCGGTGAGGTCAATGATACCGGGTCCGCAATAACCATGCGCACCCAATGGTCCTCCTCTCAACGGCGGCGACGGCCTTGAACGCCGTCGAGCCGGAGAGGTCAAAAGATGACCAGCACGGCCAAACTATGAAAATGCAAAATGGAGCTCCGCGCGACAATCAAGCGTGTGCCAATACTTAAGCTCCGCAACATGCATTCAGCGGTGCCGACATCTAAAGGACTAACGGGGGTGTACCTGGAGGTCCTAAGGTGCTGGGGAGGTCGTGGAGGTGATGACCGGAGTTGGGGAAGGCAGTGAAGCTTCACAGCCCAAAGCTCCAGCCCCAAGCTCGACTTTGTCCACCTCTGAAAAATGCCCAAACAATTCAAGTTAGGGTTAACTTCCAAGAGGTTTTAGGAGCAAGAGTGAGCAAGGTTTGAAAGAGGGAGCCACTTTGGAACTCTGAGCTACCGAGAAGCTCAAGGTCCTCAACAATGGCAGCCAAGATGGGAGGTGAGTTTGGGGGAGGAGGCTCACCACGCACAAGTGCAAGGCCGAGGTTAATTGTGTGCAAAGGAAGCCAAGGGAGGATCCCCAGGGTGACTTATAGACTGAGGTGAAGGTTATGAGCTGAGGCTAAGCTCCATGGTGAGCTTAGCCCACGGGTTGGTCCATGGGGTGGCAAGGACATTGAGGTTGACAAGGTGACAGGGCTGAGCTGACCAATGAGGCGGAAAGCTGACCTGCATTAAATGCGGGTCAGCAAAGAGCTGTTATAATGTACCCCAAGGTCAGACACGCATTAATGCATCGCCAGAGCTTCGCATGCGCGCAGAGGAAGGAGAAGAACAGGGGAGGTCTTGGTGACCGTTGGATAAGACCTGGGAGAGGTCCTAACCATCGGATCCAATTTTTGAACCGTTATGTTTTAAGTGGCTGGGAGGAGGTCCCAGCCACACGATCAAGGATGGGGAGGTCGTGGCCCTCCGATTTCCTTAATGTGTACGCGCACGTGGGAAAAGGGACAGGAGGTCCGAAGCGTTGGATCTCCATCCAACGGTGTGGACCTCCAGTGAGGACTTAACCGCACGCGATCAAAAGGACATGAGGGAAGGTCATGGCCTTTGGATTTAAACCCAAGGGCACTGACCTGATGGGGAGGTCTGATATGATGCGCAACAGGCAAGGGAGGTCAGGACCGTTAGATTTAGATCTAAGGGTTCCGATCAAAAGAGGTGGAGGTCTGAGCTTGCAACGCACAAGGGAGGTCGGGGCCTTTAGATTTAGATCTAAGGGCTACGATCTCACGTCTTGTTGGGAGGTCAGTGCGCATGAGACAAAGGAGGTCGTGGCCGTAGATTTTAATCTAACGGTGCACAACAAAAGATGGGGAGGTTGTGAGTGCTTGATAGCACGGGAGGTCGTGAGTGTTGGATCGATCCAACGGCTCGACCTTGGTTAGAGTGGGAGGTTTGTTTAGTTTAACGGTGAGGAAGGTCGGGGCCATGGATCTTGGATCCAAGGGCTATGACCTCACGTAGGTGGGAGGACCTGACCGAGTATGTTGAGGAGGAGGTCGTGGCTGTTGGATTTGATCCAACGGCTACGACCTCAACAAGGTGGGATGACCTCGCTGCGATGGTTTAACAGCTCGAGGAGGTCTTTGAGGTTTAACACACAGGGGAGGTCATGACCGTGGATCTTTGATCCAACGGTTACGACCTGATGAGGTGGGAAAGCCTTTGCGGTGTTGACCGCGGAGGAGGTCTGGCGCCCACGTTGACGAGGAGGTCCACGCGGTCGAGAGGACTTCAAGGGAGGTCTGGGTGCGTTGGTTGAGGGGAGGTCGTGGCCTTTGGATTGGATCCAACGGCTCGACCTCAACAAATGGGGAAGGAGGTCGATGGGGTTGGGCTGGACCAACTTTGCAAAGTGGCTAGCCCAAGGAACAAAGTAGGCTTTTAAATTTAGTTTTTAACAAATTGAAACTTAGCAGAATTATTTGAGATAGCAAATGAACTCCAAATTTGATGAAATTTTGACTGGAGCTTGCTGACAATGAGATCAACCTTGCATAAAATTTCCAGAGGTTATTATGCAATGCATTTTTCTCAGGAAATTTGTTAAGGTTGTTTAAAGGATTGTTTTACCTCCAAAATTTATCAAACTAGTTTTACAACTGGTGATATTTTTCAGAGGGGTCCCATATCAGTTTTGGGACCAAGGAAAATACTTTCCAATTATTTGGCACAAGATTTAAAATAATTGGAAGAGGAATTCGACTTTTGGTCAACAAGAGCTTTGTGTTTTTGGATTACACAACTCTTGGACAAGAATTACATGAGATTTTAGGGGTTTCCAAGTTGTGAGAAAATTTTTTTAATTTCTACACATATAATTATACTTGATTAACCCTAATTACTCAGTTGGGATGTTACAAAATCTCTCCCCCTTACAGAAATCTCGTCCCGAGATTTGGCTCACTCGGTAAAGAAAGATGGATAGTCTCACACGCAGACGATCCTCTATTTCCCAAGTAGCCTCATCCTCGAAATGGTTTGACCACTTTGAACTTTAAGGAACTTGATGGTCTTATTCCTTGTCCTTCGTTCGGACTCATCGAGCACGCGAACAGGTGCTCGCGATAGGTCAAATCGGGTTGGACATCGAGAGTTTCCAACGGAGCTTCCTCGGTTGGAACACGGAGGCACTTCTTAAGCCGGGACACATGGAAAACATCATGTACCCCTCAAGTGCAGTGGCAACTCCAACTTATAGGCAACAGCTCCTTCTTCTCGATAACGCGGTAGGGACCGACATATCGAGGAGCCAACTTGCCCTTGACGCCGAAACGTTGATGGCCCTTCAAAGGAGAGACTTTGAGATAAACAAAGTCATTAGGCTCAAAACGTAACTCACGTCGACGGCGGTCCGCATAGCTCTTTTGCCGAGATTGAGTACATGCAAACGCCACGAATAAGCTGGACTTGGCGCTCGGCCTCATTGATTGAGTCCGGGCCAAAGAGAGGTCTCTCACCGGTCTCTGACCAGTTTAACGGGGTCCTACACTTTCTCCCGTATAAGGCCTCAAATGGTGCCATGCCGAGACCGGCTGAAAAGTCGTTGTTATAAGAAAACTCGGCGAATGGCAAGCATTTCTCCCAATGCTTCCCATAGGAAAGGACACAAGCACGAAGCATGTCTTCCAAAACTTGGTTGACCCTCTCGGTCTGACCATCAGTTTGGGGGTGAAATGCCGTGCTAAAGGTAAGACGGGTTCCCATAGCCTTTTGCAGGCTATGCCAGAAACGGGAAGTGAAGATGGAGCCACGATCAAAAACGATCGTCTTAGGCACGCCATGTAAGCTCACAATCCTAGAGACATAGAGCTCAGCTAGGCGATCGGTACGAATCTTGGTCTTGACTGGAAGAAAATGAGCCACTTTAGTCAATCGATCGATGACGACCCAAATGGCATCATTTCCCTTCGGGACGGGGTAGACCGGTGATGAAATCCATTCGATCGAATCCCACTTCCACTCCGGAATAAGCGGGTCAAGCGATCTGCTTTGGGCCGATGTTTTCGGCCTTTACACGCGACGACATCGTCGCTTTCGAAAACTAACGCCGCAATCTCCCTCTTCATTCGGGTCCACCAAAATCTCTGGCGGAGATCTTGATACATCTTTGTGGCCGGGATGAATGGATAAAAAGCGAATCATGGGCTTCATGGAGGATTAAATTCCGTAATTCCATGTCCTTTGGAACCACAAGGCGTTGCAACCTTCGACGCCATGCTCATCATCGAGAAGCACTTGGTCGTTCCGTTCTTGACATTTGCCTTAATGTGGCTCACTCCAACATCCGATCGCCGGCGGACTTGATCCGATCCACCAAGGTTGGTTGCACAACCAAGGCAATGAGAGAACCACGCTCGGCTAAACCCAAGTTGAGACGAAACTCTTCCGAAAAGCGGTGAAGCTCCTGGACAACAAGGCATGGCAATGCGCTGCGACTAAAGCGCATCGGCAACGACATTAGCCTTGCCCGGATGGTAGTGTATACCCATGTCATAATCCTTGATCAACTCCAACCATCTCCTTTGCACGAGGTTGGTCGGTCAGGTGAACAGATACTTAAGGCTCTTGTGATCCGAATACACTTCTAACGATTACTGATTAGGTAATGTCGCCAAATCTTAAGTGCATGAATCACGAAGCCAACTCCAAGTCATGAGTAGGGTAGTTAAGTTCATGAGGTCTCAATTGCCTTGATGCATAGGCCACTACCTTGCCTTCTTGCATAAGGACACAACCTAGGCCTCGACGAGAAGCATCGCAAAAGATATCGAAGCTTCGATGGATATCAGTGTAACAGCCTAAAAATTCAAATTCTGAGAAAATTTAAAACTTATTTATTTTGGTGGATTTTCTAAAATTTTCTAAAGCTCTTATTATTAACCTTAAAGCTAAAACAAAGTTAAATACAAAAACTATTAACAAGTTTAAGTTGAAATTATTTTATTTAAGTCCAAAATCATTCTAGGAACTTCTGTGAATTTTTCTAGAATTTTTGGGATTTATTTGCTATTTTCTAAAGCCCTTTTTAATTATCTGAATTAAATCAATTAGAAAATCAAAGAAAAACCCTAAACAGGAATCGGGCGAATCTGGCAGGCCCCAAAACCCCGTGACCTCGCTCCATCACAAGCAGCAATCGCCGCATCGTTGGATTTAAATCCAACGGCCATCTCTCAACGCATGTTTGACCTCCCCGCACTGTGAACCATCAGATCTAAATCCGACGGCCCACAAGCACCCATACCCTTTCAAGTTAGAGCGTACCGCCTCGTTATATCGCCACCGTTGGATTACGATCTAGCGGCTGATACGCTTTGCATCGCAGCCGTTCGTTTAAAATCTAACGCGCCCGCGTCATCTTCTCCCTTTCCTTCTTCCTCCTCGCCGCTTTCCTTCTTGGCGCCTTGACGCCGCCATTGAAGCAATTCAAAGACCTTCCATACACGCATACGAATCCGTCGCATCTCCTCCGATTGCGTGCGTTTTAATTCTTGATTCCTCCGCCCCGACCGACCCTCTCTTTCCTTGCCCTCGCCGCAAATCCTCAATCACCGCCGCCATCGCCAAGACGGTCACCGTGTGCCGCACGAAGCTCCGGCCACACCCGGGCCCTATAAATAGGAGCCACAGGTGCGCTTTCCTCCACACACCACAACGCCGCCACCCACACTCACCTCCTCCCCTTAGCGCCTCAATTTCAAGGATCTTCGACGGCGGCCAAGTTCCGCTTCTTCTCCGATTCCGGCGTTCCGTTGACACCGCGTCCTCGCCTCCACCACCATCAGCATCACCGCGTCGCTGCGAACCTGGTGCGCACAACCGCATCGCCGGAGGATCCCCGGAGCCCCCACTTCGCCGTCAACCGAAGAACGCCGCCGCTCGACCTCGTCGCCGACCACCTTACCGCCAAAGCATTAGTGCAATTCCGGTGAGCATCACGTTCAGTATCTCACCCTCTCTCTTTTGCGCACATCCCCTCACCTCGCTGTGGCGTATAACGCCGGCGGGCTCGTCGCCGCATCGCCGCCGGTGTCGGGCTGGCGTGGCTAGTCCACGTCAGCGCCACTCCAGCGCCACCTCACCCTCAGGTCTGACGTGGAGCCCATGTGGCGGCCACATCAGCCGCGTCAGCACCAACTCCCCAAACCAATCACCACATGGACATGGTCCATGTAAGCCGTGTCTATGACACGTAGGGTCCACATGTCAGGGAATTATTTTAATTCCTTAATCCCGAAATTCTCGTACGACGTCGACCTTGCATTAAAGGATTTTTCTTGAAAAAATAAATCAGAAATTCATTTAAATTTGATTTAGGTTTAAACTTCTAAAATTCATAACTTTTGCATCCAATCTCCAAATTGGGTGTTTTAAATTTCTAAATTCATGTAAAATCATTATCTAGCTAACTAAACCAAAATTATTTAATTTGAAGCTATTTTGAATCTGTATTTAAATTTAGAAATTCTTTTAATATCAAATTTAGACTAAAACTTGTAAAATTCATATCTTTTGAACCACAACTTCAAATTGAGTGATTCAAATTGATAAAATCTTAGAAAATTATTATCTAACTAAATAAAATAAAATTATTTCATTTGGAGTTAGTTTGATCTGTATTTCTTGGATTTATTTGAATTTTATTTGAATTTGCCGTACTTTCGTATATAGAGTTTGACGATTAGGAGAGGTAGATCTTTCGAAGGTTTAGAATCTCAAGACTTCAACGAAGGCAAGTTACATTCTTGACCATCTTGATCCCAGTATTTCAAAGTTAATTAATTCTGTTTTTAAAGCTATTATTGCATGCATATTTTTATCCAAGTATTTTAAATTCCTGTTTTAATTATTAGTTATGTCAATTCCTTTGTATAGCCAATATTGATGTTTGGAGTGCCATGCCCTTGTCACCTTAGTAAAATAATTAAGATAATTATGCTTAGTCATTGCTTAAACCAAAAGATGATTTGGGGAATTTTGCCAAAATACAAAGTTGTTTTGAAAATGAATCTATGGTATTGTTTTTACCATAGATGATTGGAAAATGTCTTGACAAAAGAAAAATAAATGAAATTGGTTTAGACTTGGGTGGATTGGATTGTTGGTGGGTGCAAGTTTATGCACGGGCTCAATACAGCGAATGGTTGAGACCCAGGGTTTGTTTTGGAAGTCGCCCAGTCATATAAGGACCGGTCTGCGGGCCGCGAATGTTAAGCCAAACTCGTACCACCACAAGTCTGGAATGGGACAGACTTGGCCAAATAAGCTATATCATTTCACCATGTTTATGTCTTGGAAAGATGTGGGAGTCGTGAAGACTTATTGATGATACCCACATGGCGCAAGAGGGGGTAGTCGTTTGGTGCGAAGCCTTCGATTATGAAACCTTAGCGGGCATAATTATGTTGAAATAATGTAGGGTAAAGGCCTCGTGATAGCTGCTTAGTCGCACGCCTACGGAAGCGTGTATTGGCCGACATAATAAGCAAACTATCCCTTGTGGGTAAAGCTGTACCAACTCTGCAGAGTATTAATCTATTCGAATAGCCGTGTCCACGGTCATGGACATGCTTAACAAAAGCCACTCGAAGTTAGTCTCTGGTTTTGTTTGAAAAGACTTTGTCACCTGGTTTATGAAAATGGGATTGGGCAGAAGCCTGGTGTAAGGGGGGTAGTCCTTCACCATTTGTGTATGGAGGTTCATCCTACACTTGACATTGAGAAATCAAAATATGATTTTGATCTTATTAAATTCTAAAATGGCCTTGGAAATTACTAAGAGTATTTAAACCTGAAAATCTTTGTCTTATGCAAATAAACCCCGCCATTACCCTTTGCTCATTTTATGCATGCATTCAATCATTACTTTACGGGTGTAACTTGCAAGCACAAGTGGTAGTGCTTACTCTTCTCAATAATCTTTATTCAGAAAAGACCTCTATCAAGGCGGTGAGGACATCGATGCTTAGGCCACGCATCCCAGCGATTATTGCCTCGTGGCGAATCGTTGGGTCTACTAATGCTATTTTATTTCATTTGTGTTTTACCTTATTTGGCCTCGAGCCCGTTTGTATTAAACTTTGAATAATTATTAATAAAGTCGTGATATGTTTTGATTATCACTTCGCATTTAACTGTACACTAGAAATCTGGACTAGTGTATGAACACGAGAATTCGGGATCCTTCGCTCCGGGTTCGACAAAAGTGGTATCGAGCCATATCGATCGTAGGTCGTGGCCTTAGAAAATGCCTTAAGGACTTATTTTCAAAAACTAAAAGTATTTTGGGTCTATCCAAGAGTCTTCTCAACCTTTCTCTTTAAAACAATTACTAACTCATCTCCTTCTCTAAAATTGTAGATGGCGAAAAACCAACCCGGATCTCCCACGAATTTTCGCGGACATTGGGCCGCACTTCTTTGGAAGATGATGCAACACCGGACTACAACGAAAGACCAACCTATCAAGGGTACCAAGATAAAGTGGGAAGCCAATATCATTTGGAGAGTTGAAGTGATCCTCTCGCCAACCATAACCCAAACACGGATTTCCACATCATCGACGCTCCAATAAGACGTGGCACCTTCGCTGAAGGCATTCAAGACGCAGCCAGAGAAGCCACAAGACGCCTTCGCTACACTTACAACAATCGATTCCATGGCTCCGAGTTTCACTACCATCCAATGCACGTTCAGGCCAGTGGACAAAGACCTTTTGCCCAAAGAGAAGAGGACTCTCTGAGCTTCGATCGTGAACTTGTGCAAGGCGATGGACTATGCCTATGGAAACGCTCTAGACGACCTGCGTACCGCTCAAGACATCCTACAAGAGGTGGAAGAAAGGCTGAAGGCCGTGGAAGAAGAGCTAGCTTGCTACAAGGCCGGCGAGGGTAGCTCTAGTGAGCAGGATTATACCCCAATCACCCCTTAGTTGTTTCCCATGTTGTAACAGTAGATCACGAATTATGAGCTATCGTTACCATTGTGATAGCCATAACCAAAGAATAAAATAAAATAATAAAAGAATTATTTTAGAAAATTTTGGCTCTTTGTCTTGTGATTGTTCTTGGGCTAATTAGATTTACCCCCTTTAGAGCCTTCGTTCTATCTCTCTCTTCTAAAATCCTTAGAAACATCTAGCAGATGGTGACCACCCGTACCGGCAGTGGCAGTGCTCAAGGCCGTGGAAACGAGAACGCGGATTATCAGGAAAATCCCGTCCAGCAGCCACCACCTCCACCAACTGAAGAGCCTAGCTGGCGTCAATTAATGGCTCACCAGACGCATATGATGAATTTGCTGGCTCAATCACTCGGCAGCGTTCAGAACGTGCAAGCCGCAACCCACGCTCCACCTCCACCCCCACCTCCGCAAAAGTTGTCAATGTCGGAGTTCATGAGGATGCGTCCTCCGACGTTCTCCAGCAGTACTGAACCTATGGACGCTGACGATTGGCTTCGTGCCATAGGGAAGAAGTTGGATATTACCCAGTGCTCGGATCGCGAGAGGGTACTTTTCGCCGCTCACCAACTCAGTGGTCCCGCTTCAGAGTGGTGGGACAACCTCTGCATCACCCATGCCAACGCTCAAGCTATCACTTGGGAAGAGTTTGTGCGAGCCTTCCGTCATGCTCACATTCCCGCAGGGCTGATGGCATTGAAAAAGAAGGAATTGGCGCGCCGCCAAGGCAACCGCTTCGGTGGCGAGTACCGCATAAGTTCAACCACTTTGCTCGCTATGCCCCGCATGACGTAGCCAGAGATGAAGACAGGCAGGAAAAGTTTATGGAAGGACTGAATGATGAGATATCTGTCCAACTGATTTCTCAGGACTTCACTGACTTCCAACAGTTGGTGGACAAGGCAATTCGCCAGGAAGGCAAACATATAGAGATGGAGAACATAAGCGGAGGATGGCCGCTCAGAGGTTCAACTCTGGAGGGCAACCCAAACCTCGCCTCGCTCAACCGCAGCCCCCGCAGCGTGGAAGATTTCAGTCTACCACACCGAGCTTGACACCAAAGGCAACGCGCCAACACTTCCTAATCCACAACTCGCTCAAAGGAGGCCCAAATCGAAGAACTCTTGGAGATTACTTGCTATCACCGCCAGAGAAGGACACTTCGCCAATAGGTGTCCTAAGAAGTTACTCCCACCGCCCTAAACCCGGAGTCAAGCTACAGGCAGAACCTCCGTCGCCACGAAGACAAATCAGTACACGAAGGGACGTGTGAATCACGTCACGGCAGAGGAAGCTCAAGCAGCACCGGATGTCGTTCTTGGTACGTTTCTTGTTAATTCAGTACCAGCATCAGTCCTATTTGATTCCGGAGCATCGCATTCCTTTGTTTCCGATAAATTTGTGAGAGAATATGGGTTACCTATCTTCTCTTTAGTTAACCCTATGATAGTTCACTCCCCGGGCTCTGAAATGAGAACCAGTTCTCTATGCCCAAACCTTACCCTTGAAATATCCGGAGTACCTTTTCTAGCGGACTTGATAGTCCTGCAATCCCAAGGTCTCGATGTGATTCTTGGAATGGACTGGCTAGCCAAGAATCAGGGACAGATAGACTGTGCCAATAGATCTATCACCCTCACCAATGCACAAGGAGAATCAGTAGAATTCAGACCCAAGTCTTCTACCGGAGGAAGTTCCATCCTGACCAGCTTGAAGGAAATAAAACTTGAAGACATACCAGTTGTGCAAGAATACCCAGATGTTTTTCCCGATGAGTTACGGCAGATGCCACCGGATAGGGCGTAATGTTCTTAATTGACTTAGTCCTGTGGACCGCTCCAATCTCGGCGACCCTATAGAATGCCTACCAATGAACTAGCAGAGTCAAGAAACAAATTGAAGAACTAAGGAGCAAAGGTTATATCCCACCAAGTTCATCACCTTGGGGAGCACCGTACTATTTGTCAAGAAGAAGGACAATAGTATGCGAATGTGTGTGGATTATAGATCGCTCAATGAGGTGACGATCAAGAACAAGTATCCGCTACCAGATTGATGATCTGCTCGATCAATTGAAGGAGCAAGCATCTTCTCGAAGATCGATCTACGATCCGGCTATCATCAACTAAAGATCCGGCGAAGATATCCCAAAGACCGCCTTCACGACCAGATATGGGTTGTATGAATTCTGATCATGTCTTTCGGTTTGACAAACGCCTCGCTTTTCATGAATATGATGAACAAAGTGTTCATGGAATTCTTGGATAAGTTTGTGGTTGTTTTCATCGATGACATTCTCATTTATTCAAAGGATGAAGAAGAACACGAGAAGCACCTAAGGATGATTTTGGAGAAACTCAGAGAACACCGACTTTTACGCCAAATTCAGAAGAGCGAATTCGGCTAAAGCAAGTGGCCTTCCTTGGTCATATCGTACGGCGGGAGGAGTTCTCAGAGACCCACCAAGGTCGGGCCGTTATGGATTGGAAGCAACCAAAGTCATCACGTATAAGGAGTTTCCTTGGACTAGCGGTTATTACCGCAGTTCATTGAAGGATTCTCCAAGACAAAGAAGGCCTATGACACAACTTCAAGAAGGAAAAGAAGTTTGAATGGACGGATGCTGCGAGAAGAGTTTCCGTGAGTCAAGAAGAGTTTAGTTTCGCACTGTGCTAGTATTACCCGATATTCATAAGGACTTTGAAATCTTCGCGACGATCTCGACAAGGCCTTGGATGTGTCCCGATGCAGAAGGCAAAGTCGTGGCTTACGATCCCGCCGCTTGAGGCCACACGAAGGAAATTACCCAACTCATGATCTCGAAGTTAGCGACAATTGTGCATGCTTTGAAGATCTGGCGGCATTACCTCATTGGTAACCGTTGTGAGATTTTCACGGATCATAAGAGTCTGAAATACATCTTTACCCATCTCAACTCAACCTCCGACAGAGAAGATGGTTAGAGTTGATAAAAGATTACGACCTCGAATTCATTATCATCCAGCAAAGCAAATGTTGTTGCAGATGCCTGAGCGAAAGGCGATTGCAACACCATTTTGGTTCGTAATAATCACCGAAATTATATAAAGAATCAAGCACTTGAACTTGGAGATTGTCAAACAAGGCTATGTGAATGCTTTGGAAGTTCAACCCACTCTTCGTCGGTCGATCGTGGAAAAGTAGTTGGAAGACGAAGACATCAAGGAAATCAAGAAGAATATGAGAAAAGGCAAAGCCCGTGATTTTCTCGAGGATGAACAAGGAACAAGGTGGTTTGGAGATCGCATATGTGTGCCCAACCATCGAGAGATAAAACAATGATTCTAAAGGAAGCTCACGAATCGCCATACTCCATCCATCCCTAAGCACGAAGATGTACCAGATCTGAAGGAGAAATATTGGTGGAGTCAAGATGAAGCGAAAATCGCCGAGTTCGCTCGCTTCGTTGTGATGTTTGTCACGAAGTCAAGGCAGAACACCAAAGACCCGTGATGGTCTGTTATAACCATTACCAATTCTGAATGGAAGTGGGAGGAAGTTGGTATGGATTTCATCACCGGACTCCTAGGACCCAAACAGATGTGATTCCATCTGGGTGATAATTGACCGGTTAACTAAAGTAGCTCACTTTATTCCACCAAGACCACTTACGTATGTACCATTAAGCGGAATTGTATATGGCCAAGATTGTCTGCTCTACGGAGTACCCAAGAAGATCGTGTCCGATAGAGGCTCTCGCCCACATCAAAATTCCGCGAGTTTGCACGAAGCTTTGGGAACAAGACTCAACTTCAAGATCGCTTATCACCCATGAGACAGACGGCCAGATCGAACGTGTCAACCAAGTTCGGAAGACATGCTTCGAGCACATGCCTTAGAATATGGAAAAAATTTGGGACAAGAATCGCCCTATGCAAATTCTCGTACAACAATAGCTACCAAGCCGACCTCTGACGATGTCTCCATTTGAAGCTTTGTATGGTAGAAAATGCAGACTCGCTTCTTTGGGATGAAGTAGGAGAGCATCAATTCTTCGGACGAAATTGATAAAAGAAGTCAAAGCAAGGTTAAAGCGATAAGGAACGTTTGAAGGTGGCTCAATCTCGACGTAAAAGTTACGTTGATAACCGTCGAAGGAATTAACCTTTGAAATAGGAGACTTTGTTTATCTCGGGTTACTCCACTTGAGGGTAAAAGGTTCCCACCAAGGAAAACTTGCACCTAGATTTGTGGGACCTTACAAGATTTTGGCCAAGAGAGGTGAAGTTGCATATAAGCTTGAACTTCCAAGCTCCTTGTCGGCGATCCACGACGCCTTCCATGTCTCTCAACTCAAGAAGTGTCTCCGAGTGCCAACAGAAGAAACACCCTTGAGGACATTGACCTTCAGAAGACCTCACGTCGTGAAGCGACCAATCAAGATTCTCGATGTGGCGTAACGAGTCACTAGAAGCAAAGTCATCCGCTCATGCAAGGTTCGATTGGAGCAATCATTCAAGAAGAAGCCACCGGGAGCGAGAAGAAGATTTGAAAGCCGAGTATCCCCACCTTTTTGCTAACCAAGTCTGAATCTCGGGGTCGAGATTCCCTTTAAGGGGGGTAGGTTTGTAACAGCCTAAAAATTCAAATTCTGAGAAAATTTAAAACTTATTTATTTTGGTGGATTTTCTGAAATTTTCTAAAGCTCTTATTATTAACCTTAAAGCTAAAACAAAGTTAAATACAAAAACTATTAACAAGTTTAAGTTGAAATTATTTTATTTAAGTCCAAAATCATTCTAGGAACTTCTGTGAATTTTTCTAGAATTTTTGGGATTTATTTGCTATTTTCTAAAGCCCTTTTTAATTATCTGAATTAAATCAATTAGAAAATCAAAGAAAAACCCTAAACAGTAACTGGGCCGAATCTGGCAGGCCCAAAACCCCACAGCCGCTCCATCAGCTTAGTCACCGAATCGTTGGATTTAAATCCAACGCCATCTCTCAACGCATGTTTGACCTCCTCAAGACCGTGAACCATCGATCTAAATCCGACGCCCACAAGCACCCATACCCTTTCAAGTTAGAGCGTCATCACCGTTATATCGCCACCGTTGATTACGATCTAGCGGTGATACGCTTTGCATCGCAATTGCTCGTTTAAAATCTAACGCGCTGCGTCATCTTCTCCTTTCCTTCTTCCTCTCGCCGCTTTCCTTCAAGCGCGCCGCCGCCATTGAAGCAATTCAAAGACCTTCCATACACGCATCGAATCCGGTCGCATCTCCTCCGATTGCGCGTTTTTAATTTCTTGATTCCTCCGCCCCAACACGACCCTCTCTTTCCTTGCCCTCGCAGCAAATCCTCAATCACCGCCGCCATCGCCAAGACGGTCACCGTGTGCCGACGAAGCTCGGCCACACCCGCCCTATAAATAGGAGCCACAGGTGCGCGCTTCCTCCACACACCACAACGCCGCCACCCACACACACCTCCTCCCCTTAGCGCCTCAATTTCAAGGATCTTCGACGGCGCCAAGTTCCGCTTCTTCTCCGATTCCGGCGTTCCGTTGACACCGCGTCCTCGCCTCCACCACCATCAAGATCACCGCGTCGGCTGCGAACTCGTCTTGCAAGAATCATGGGCCGAGGATCCCGGAGCCCCCACTTCGCCGTCAACCGAAGAACGCCGCCGCTCGACCTCGTCGCCGACCACCTTCCGCCAAGCATTCGTGCAATTCCGGTGAGCATCACGTTCGAGATCTCACCCTCTCTTTTCGCACATCCTCACCTCGTTGTGGCGTATAACGCCGGCGGCCCGTCGCCGATCGCCGCCCGTGTCGGCCTGGCGTGGCTAGTCCACGGCGCCACTCAGCGCCACCTCACCCTCAGTCGGCGTGGAGCCCATGTGGCGCCACATCGTACCGTCGGACCAACTCCCCAAACCAATCACCACATGGACATGGTCCATGTAAGCCGTGTCTATGACACGAGGGTCCACATGTCGTGAATTATTTTAATTCCTTAATCCCGAAATTCTCGTGGCGACGTCACCTTATGCATTAAAGGATTTTTCTTGAAAAAATAAATCAGAAATTCATTTAAATTTCAGATTTAGGTTTAAACTTCTAAAATTCATAACTTTTGCATCCAATCTCCAAATTGGGTGTTTTAAATTTCTAAATTCATGTAAAATCATTATCTAGCTAACTAAACCAAAATTATTTAATTTGAAGCTATTTTGAATCTGTATTTAAATTTAGAAATTCTTTTAATATCAAATTTAGACTAAAACTTGTAAAATTCATATCTTTTGAACCACAACTTCAAATTGAGTGATTCAAATTGATAAAATCTTAGAAAATTATTATCTAACTAAATAAAATAAAATTATTTCATTTGGAGTTAGTTTGATCTGTATTTCTTGGATTTATTTGAATTTTATTTGAATTTGCCGTACTTTCGCGTATAGAGTTTGACGATTCCGGAGAGGTAGATCTTTCAGAAGGTTTAGAATCTCAAGACTTCAACGAAGGCAAGTTACATTCTTGACCATCTTGATCCCAGTATTTCAAAGTTAATTAATTCTGTTTTTAAAGCTATTATTGCATGCATATTTTTATCCAAGTATTTTAAATTCCTGTTTTAATTATTAGTTATGTCAATTCCTTTGTATAGCCAATATTGATGTTTGGAGTGCCATGCCCTTGTCACCTTAGTAAAATAATTAAGATAATTATGCTTAGTCATTGCTTAAACCAAAAGATGATTTGGGGAATTTTGCCAAAATACAAAGTTGTTTTGAAAATGAATCTATGGTATTGTTTTTACCATAGATGATTGGAAAATGTCTTGACAAAAGAAAAATAAATGAAATTGGTTTAGACTTGGGTGGATTGGATTGTTGGTGGGTGCAAGTTTATGCACGGGCTCAATACAGCGAATGGTTGAGACCTAGGGTTTGTTTTGGAAGTCGCCACCATATAAGGACCGGTCTGCATGTCGCGAATGTTAAGCCAAACTCGTACCACCACAAGTCCGAATGGGACAGACTTGGCCAAATAAGCTATATCATTTCACCATGTTTATGTCTTGGAAAGATGTGGGAGTCGTGAAGACTTATTGATGATACCCACATGGCGCAAGAGGGGTAGTCGCTTGGTGCGAAGCCTTCGATTATGAAACCTTAGCGGGCATAATTATGTTGAAATAATGTAGGGTAAAGGCCTCGTGATAGTCGCTTAGTCGCACGCCTACTAAGCGTGTATTGGCCGACATAATAAGCAAACTATCCCTTGTGGGTAAAGCTGTACCAACTCGCAGAGTATTAATCTATTCAATAGCGTGTCCACGGTCATGGACATGCTTAATGTAAGCCACTCGAAGTTAGTCTCGGTTTTGTTTGAAAAGACTTTGTCACCGGTTTATGAAAATGGGATTGGGCGAAGCTCGGTGTAAGGGGTAGTCCTTCACCATTTGTGTATGGAGGTTCATCCTACACTTGACATTGAGAAATCAAAATATGATTTTGATCTTATTAAATTCTAAAATGGCCTTGGAAATTACTAAGAGTATTTAAACCTAAAATGTTTGTCTTATGCAAATAAACCCCGCCATTACCCTTTGCTCATTTTATGCATGCATTCAATCACATTTTTCACGGGTATAACTTGCAAGCACGGTGGTAGTGCTTACTCTTCTCAATAATCTTTATTCAGAAAAGACCTCTATCAAGACGGTGAGGACATCGATGCTTAGGCCACGCATCCCAGCATTTATTGCTCGTGGCGAATCGTTGGGTCTACTATTGCTATTTTATTTCCACTGTTTTACCTTATTTGGCCTCGAGCCCGTTTGTATTAAACTTTGAATAATTATTAATAAAGTCGTGATATGTTTTGATTATCACTTTTAACTGTACACTAGAAATCTGGACTAGTGTATGAACACGAGAATTCGGGATCCTTCGCTCCGGGTTCGACAATCGGAAGAACAAGAACAGAGCGGTGGTCAAACGCTTTTGAGTATTTGGAAACTTTCCTCACACTCGGCGGACCACACGAACTTCTTGTCCTTCTTGAGCAACTCCGTCATCGGCCATGATCTTGGAGAAGTTCTCGATTAAGCGGCGATAATATCCCGCTAAACCGGAAAACTCCGCACATCGGTGACCAAGCGAGTTGACTCCATGAAAGAACATCGCTGACCTTGCTAGGATCAGCAGCTCGCCTCCGCCGAAAGAATATGGCCTAAGAAGGCCACTTCCTTCAACTGAATCGCGACTTGTTGAACTTCGCGTCATACCGGTGCTCACGTAGCTTGCCTAACACAAGCTTCAGATGCTCGGCATGTTCCTCATCGCTCGGGAGTAGATAAGGATATCATCGATGAAGACCACGACAAACTTATCCAAATACTCCATGAATACCGAATTCATGAGGTTCATGAACAAGGCAGAGCATTGGTTGCGAATGACATGACAAAGGTACTCATACAAGCCGTGAAGCGAGTAGAAACGCCGTCTTTGGAATATCCTCAGGCCGAATCCGAACCTGATGATATCCCACTCTCAAATCAATCTTGGAGAAAACTCGAGCTCCAGTTAATTGATCGAAGAGATCGTCAATGCGGGGCAATGGATACTTGTTCTTTACCGTCACTTCATTAAGTGGGCGGTAATCAACGCACATGCGTAAAGTACCATCCTTCTTCTTTACGAAGATTGCTGGACAACCCCAAGGAGATGAGCTAGGGCGAATGAAACCCTTCTCTTGCAGCTCACTTAACTGCTTCTTCAATTCTACCAACTCGTTCGGTGGCATCCGATAAGGCCTCTTTGAGATAGGGGCGGTACCAGGAGCCAACTCAATGACAAACTCGAGGTCTCGAACGGGTGGCATCCCCGAAGATCTGCGGAAAGACATCAACGGTCACAAACTGTTGGGACTTCGCTAATATCTAGAGCGGGCTTCGCCTTCAGCGCCAAGAGATGCGGATCTAGCGACTTCTACAAAAGCTTAACCCGCCGCCAGAGGGACTAGATAGAGATGAGCTTCTGGCGCAATCGATTTGCCCCATGTGCTTTGGGACAACCAATCCATGCCAAGAATCACATCTAGACTCATTGAATGGAGAAGGATAAGGTTTGCTAAGAAACCTACCCTTCGATCTCGATAGGAACATCCCTACACTCAGATTCACTCTCAACTCCGAACCAGAGAACGAATGAGTAGCGGGGCCGACAATGGAGAGAAAAGAAGCTCTCCGACAGCAATGACAAAGACTCGTAAACAAAGGAATGAGATGCTCTGAATCAAACAAAACCGTGGCGGGATGAGAGTTAACGTAAAGTGTACCTAGCACGACGCCGAGTGCCTCCCGAGCCTCCTCTGTGGTGATGGCGTTGACGCGACCACTACCCACGCCTTGAGTAGCGGGACGATCTTACGGTCCCGAGCCGCACCACCTCTGGCCCGTCCTCCATTAGGACGAGGGCTCGCCTCGCCTTCTTAGGGCATTGGTTCGCATAATGCCCTTACGTTGCATGAGAAACATGTGACCCGGCACTGGTTATGGGGCCGCTCTGTGACTTCTCGCAGTGCACGTGGTGAGACACGGCTGCGAAGGACGAGAGGAACGGGCAGTGACCTCGGGCGCCAAGAGTGAGAGTGGTACCCCGAGACCGCCTCAAGCGGGGCGGGGAGGAATCGCCTCGATGACTTATGGGCCTCCCACTTGCGCTATGGAGTCCATAAGCTCGAGCCGCATGCTCACGACGATGGCCTTGTCGACCAAGGTCCGAAAATCGTGAAAGTCGACAATGGATAGCTTGTCCTTCACTCCTCGCACAAGCCACGCGAACTTGGCCTGTTTAGCCATATCGGTGGCCACATCCTCGGGGAGCATAACGAGCTAGATGGTTGAACTCGTAGACATACTCCATGATCGAGCCACGCCCTTGCTTGAGCGCAAGAAACTCCCCTTCTTGATCTCCATCAAGCCGGGCAGGATGTGAGCCCGACGGAAGGCGACTGAAACTCCTCCCAAGAAACGGTATGGTTCAAGGGCTGCATGGCGAGAAAGCTCTCCCACCATGACAAGGCCGCACCCTCCACCGGTGCGATCTGAACAGCGCCTTCTCGTGCTCCAGCGCATCTGCGCGATCTGGCTTACGCCCACAAGACGGCCAATCGTCCGCATCCAAAGGGTCCTCGGACCGGAAAGGTAGGGGCCGAGTACGAAGAAACTCCGCGAGTCCTCCACACGGTGATGGGCATTCCTGCCCGCATCCTCAAGCTCCGGTAAGTGCGGTGGTGTTGCGCGATGACGTCGATAGAACTCTCCGGTCATCCGCGCGTTGCGCCGATCTCAAGAAGAACCTCGGCCATGGTCGGAGGAGGAGGAAGCTCTCGTCCGGACCACCGATCGGCCTTGGCCGCTCTGAAAAGGCGTCCGCCATCTGTTACAATGAAATTTGGTTAGCAACTAGACCCAAAAACAAAGCCTTAAGGAAAGCAAAGCCAACGACTAGGGAATGGAATATCACCCCAACCAAGGCCAAAATCAGCGGTTATTTAAACTTTAAAAAGCTTCTAAAAGACTCTAAAACAGCCAAGAAACACCAAACGCAGGCTCAACTTCTCAACTCAACTAACCCGTATTGAATGAACGAGTAATTGGTCGAGAAGATCAAAAATCAGATTGTAAGATGAGATCTAAAACTATTAGAGAGCAAAGTTAATGCAGCGAAATAAGTGTTAGATACTTAGCTAACTAGTATCACATCTTACCCTTTTATTCCCATAAGTTTTAGTTGATTAACCTCTCATTATCTATCCTAATTAGACACCTTTGAGACTGCTGTCCTAAAATTTGATGCTTGCTGTCCGTGTTTCATCCAAGCTCCTTGTCGAATCACCGACTCCTAACTTCAAAACCTTGTAGTGGGCAGCTCACACTTCAATTTGCCAATCTCATTGGTTCTCCCAAAAGCCCAGTGTTAATCGATAACAACTATTCTGAAGAAGGAAGAGAGGAAAACAACTTTTAAAACTCAAATTAGAGTGAGATGAGAAGAAAAGCTAAGATAGGTAAGGAATAAAATCCGAGAATTTACCTAAGCTTTCAAAACTCATTTGATGCTTTGAAAATAGGTTTTCAAAATATCCTAAGGATCGACCAAGCTTGCGTTACTACGGTCATAACGGCTCGATACCAACTTTTGTGAGACTCGACGCGTTTATTAGGCTCATAATACTTAGTCATCCAATTGACCCTAGTATTATCAACCAAATAAACCAGCCTCGAGAGATGTATACTCCCGAATGCAAGATACATACCTCACAACAAAAGAATGTATCAATTCCATACAACACATAGAACATAAGCAACAAACCGAAGTTAATATTAATAAGGAAAAGCTATTACAAAGAGGGCCCTTAGGCCAAATAGCAACAATTCTACAAAGATAACAAGGAAGCAAAAGTGCCATAAAGATGGCTATAACACAAAGCCAATCGGTGTGCCTTAACCCTAGGCATCTCGACCGGACCGCCAAGCTAGTCGTCAAGAAACGCAACACGTAGCACAAAAGAGAGGCTCTTGGAGCTCTCCTTCTTCCTCTGCAACAAAAGCCACAAAATGCCACAACCACGGCGATGAGTACATAAAGTACTCCGCAAGACTTACGTGTGAGATAACAGAACTATAAATAGCTACATGCAAGCTTTATTTAAGTGGATGAGGCTTTGGACTCATTTTAGCATAAAGCAACATTTATTTGCAATAACATAATAGATTGAAGGCAATTTGGCAAAGCATTTTTAAATGTTGAAGTAACAACGAGATAATAACATAGTAACAACAATAAGATCAACCTGGAAGTGACTAACCCAATAGTCACCACAACAATAGCATGAACTCCCCGTTCATACCAACCATGTCAAGTTTTAATTAAAGGTTGTAGTCTAATTCTTACGGGAAATAACCAAGCGTGTCCATAACCTAGGACGAGGCTATTCAATAGTTTTATCCTGCAGGGTGTACCAATGTACCCACACGCCGATCGCCTTTCCTTTAAGCACACTACCTTAGGTGTGCCGCACGGCTAAGTCCTCGAGACATTTCCAATGGACAATGCTAATTCGAGTCGCACAACCCACGGGAGAAAGAGACATCACACAACCTTCCCGGAAGCTAATGCTCCTCCCACATCACACACACATTTTATTTTTAAAACACACCAACCGAAAGACCCCAATTAACACCGCCTAAAGTACTTAGTCAAGAGGGTTCCATATGCCCCTCGTGTGGTTAGCACGCAAAATTGCTTGGATCAATGGCGCAAGAATTAGGTCCTTGTTGACTCGGGCATACCACCACATCCAAAAACCACACCATCCATCCAATATGCCCAAGTCTAAATCAATCTTTTATTTTCAGTTTTGATTTTACAATTAATCAAAGCACAAGTGCTGGACATATAGGAGTAATAATCAGTTTTGAGTGATCAAGACCATCGACTAAGTCGATGATCGCCCATTCTACCGATAACTAAGCATGTCTAAGCAATTTAAAACGAAACTACTAAGTGATAAGAGCTCATCCAACGAGCTCCCACCACAGCAAATAACCTAGGCTCATGGTAGTAGAGGATGAACAATTCCTACAGATTATGCAACTATAGGCTTGCTAGCGACATTTAACACAAAGTAGCATGCATACATAGAAGTAAAACGATATATTAAGCTTTAAAGTAATGGGACAATGATGGAAATGATCAAACTGCTTGCCTTGCTGTTGGTGGTCACTTTGTTGCGGAGGGTCACTTTCGGATCACCACAAATGTCGAAACCTAACGGAAAAGCAATCAAGAACCGATAAGAACGACGAAAAACAACCAAGACAGCACAGCAAACGAACTCCAAATCCTCTGAATTTTCTACAGCAGCAAGAGAGTGCTTTTTAGGGGATTTTGCAACAAGAACCAATTGATTTGGATTCTCAATGCAAAAGTTATGAGCAAAACAATTCTGCTCAGCCCTAAAAATACCAAACTGCACTATTCACTAATTTAATTATGAGGCAACATTTTCTAGAACAGAAGTGAAGCTGAAATTTTTACTGTAAAACCAGCACTTCATGAGATGAATAACACAATTGAGTTCACCTCATTAGGAGCTATATTGCACTCTCTACAAATTTTCAAAAACAAGAACTTGAACAAAATTATAATGCACAAGTCCTCATTTTCCTAGCAGCAACAAGCTCAAAACTAATGTTCATAGTAAGACCATTAATGGAGGAAACCAACAAAGTTGGTCTCACTCAAAAATAATCTACAGAGCATTAGTTATGTATTTTACAAGTTAAGCATTAATTTGAGTGTATATTTAAAAGTTGGTTTTAAAATCTAATGGCAAAACTGTGCTCTGGAGCTGAACTCAACTTACAATCATTTTTAGATTAAAGTCAAGTTCAAGACAGAGCTAACACAATTTGAATGACCTCATTTGGAATTAAAAAGAAAGAGATATGAAATTCTAAAGTCTATACCTTATTTCAGTTTAACTAAGACCTCACTGGAATTTCTAAAACTCACAAGGGTATGGGAGGACGTGAGCCACAGATCTTAGATCCAACGACCCAAGACCTCCCAGGTGAACAACGCACACGTGCTCAGGAGGTCCAGAGGTCCTGGACCTCCTAGCAACGCACATGCGCGAGGTGAGGGGAGGTCGGGGCCGTAGATGCGAAATCCAACGGACCACAACATGGAAAGGAGGTCCGGAACGGACCAGATCTAAAGGGGGAGGTTCTCAACGGTTGAGATCTTCCAAAGGAAGGTCAAACTATCAAGATCTCCACGAGGAAGATCTACATCGTCGACCTCACGGGGAGGTCCCGGACGGTCCAGATGTTCCAAGGAGGTCCTTGATGGTCCAGATCGTCCCGAGGAGGACCTTGACGGTCAAGATCTACCCGGGAGGTCATGAAAGGCCGAGATGGCTTCGGGAGGTCTTAAGCGGAGGTCTAACGCGTTCTGCACCTCCGGGGAGGTCTGGACGGCCACGATAAGCGCAAGGGAGGTCTTGGGCGCCCAGATCTCCTCGGAGGAGGTCCGGGCGCCCTGCACTCCATAGCTTTAACTTCGCGCACGCAGCTTGGACATGAATAAATGCGCGCGGGACCATGAGGAGGTCCGCGAGGAGGTTTTAAATGCGCACAAGAGACAAAGTTTAATGGCATTTATCGCTAACCCCATGATTGCAATGATTGGGCATTTAAAGCGGTGAATTTATGTCCTAAAAGGACAATGACACGCCGGGACGTCCGACAAAATCCCGCGGGAAGAAGTGATCTCGCCGGCGATGTAGAGCCCGCCGGTGAGGTCCATGATACCGCGGTCCGCAATAACCATGCGCACTAATGGTCCTCCTCTCAACGGCGGCGACGGCCTTGAACGCCGTCGAGCCGAGAGGTCAAAAGATGACCAAAGACGGCCAAACTATGAAAATGCAAAATGGAGCTCAGCGACAATCAGCGTGTGCCAATACTTAAGCTCCGCAACATGCATTCAGCGGGTGCCAAGATCTAAAGGACTAACGGGGGTGTACAGGAGGTCCTAAGGTCTTTGCCGGGAGGTCGTGGAGGTGATGACCGAGTTGGGGAAGGCAAGAAGCTTCACGCCCCAAAGCTCGACCCCAAGCTCGACTTTGTCCACCTCTGAAAAATGCCCAAACAATTCAAGTTAGGGTTAACTTCCAAGAGGTTTTAGGAGCAAGAGTGAGCAAGGTTTGAAAGAGGGAGCCATCGAACTCTGAGCTACCGAGAAGCTCCAAGGTCCTCAACAATGGCGGCCAAGATGGGAGGTGAGTTTGGGGGTGAGGAGCTCACCACGCACAAGTGCAAGGCCGAGGTTAATTGTGTGCAAAGGAAGCCAAGGAGGATCCCTGTGGTGACTTATAGATCGAGGTGAAGGTTATGAGCTGAGGCTAAGCTCCATGGTGAGCTTAGCCCACGGTTGGTCCATGGGGTGGCAAGGACATTGAGGTTGACAAGGTGACAGGCCGAAATGACCAATGAGGCGGAAACCGACCGCATTAAATGCGGTCAACAAAGAGTCATTATAATGTACCCCAAGGTCGACACGCATTAATGCATCGCCAGAGCTTCATGCGCGCCGAGAGGAAGGAGAAGAACAGGGAGGTCTTGGTGATCGTTGGATAAGACACAGGAGAGGTCCTAACCATCGGATCCAATTTTTGAACCGTTATGTTTTAAGTGGTGGGAGGAGGTCCCACCACACGATCAAGGATGGGGAGGTCGTGGCCCTCCGATTTCCTTAATGTGTACGCCAAGCGCGTGGGAAAAGGGACAGAGGTCCGGCGTTGGATCTCCATCCAACGGTGTGGACCTCCAAAGGAGGACTTAACGCACGCGATCAAAAGGACATGAGGGAAGGTCATGGCCTTTGGATTTAAACCCAAGGGCACCGACTGATGGGGAGGTCTCGATATGATGCGCAGCAGCAAGGGAGGTCGGGACCGTTAGATTTAGATCTAAGGGTTCCGATCAAAAGAGGTGGAGGTCTGAGCTTGCAACGCACAAGGGAGGTCAGGCCTTTAGATTTAGATCTAAGGGCTACGATCTCACGTCTTGCCGGGAGGTCTGTGCGCATGAGACAAAGGAGGTCGTGACCGAGATTTTAATCTAACGGTGCACAACAAAAGATGGGGAGGTTGTGAGTGCTTGATAGCACGGGAGGTCGTGAGTCGTTGGATCTCGATCCAACGGCTCGACCTTGGTTAGAATGGGAGGTTTGTTTAGTTTAACGGTGAGGGAAGGTCGGGGCCATGGATCTTGGATCCAAGGGCTATGACCTCACGTGGTGGGAGGACCTGACCGAGTATGTTGAGGAGGAGGTCGCGGTGTTGGATTTGATCCAACGGCCACGACCTCAACAAGGTGGGATGACCTCATTGCGATGGTTTAACACTCGAGGAGGTCTTTGAGGTTTAACACATGGGAGGTCATGACCGTGGATCTTTGATCCAACGGTTACGACTGATGAGGTGGGAAAGCCTTTGCGGTGTTGATCATGAGGAGGTCTGGCGCCCACGTTGACCCGAGGAGGTCCACGCGGTCCGAGGACTTGAAGGGAGGTCTGGGTGCGTTGGTTGAGGGGAGGTCGTGGCCTTTGGATTGGATCCAATGGCTACGACCTCAACAAGGTGGGGAAGGAGGTCGATGGGGTTGACCAACTTTGCAAAGTGGCTAGCCCAAGGAACAAAGGTAGGCTTTTAAATTTAGTTTTTAACAAATTGAAACTTAGCAGAATTATTTGAGATAGCAAATGAACTCCAAATTTGATGAAATTTTGACTGGAGCTTGCTGACAATGAGATCAACCTTGCATAAAATTTCCAGAGGTTATTATGCAATGCATTTTTCTCAGGAAATTTGTTAAGGTTGTTTAAAGGATTGTTTTACCTCCAAAATTTATCAAACTAGTTTTACAACTTGTGATATTTTTCAGAGGGGTCCCATATCAGTTTTGGGACCAAGGAAAATACTTTCCAATTGTTTGGCACAAGATTTAAAATAATTGGAAGAGGAATTCGACTTTTGGTCAACAAGAGCTTTGTGTTTTTGGATTACACAACTCTTGGACAAGAATTACATGAGATTTTAGGGGTTTCTAAGTTGTGAGAAATTTTTTTTAATTTCTACACATATAATTATACTTGATTAACCCTAATTACTCAGTTGGGATGTTACACTCCGGTTAAAATTTCATAAATTTTGGAGTTCATTTGCTATCTCAAACAATTCTGCAAAGTCTCAGCTGTTAAAAACTAAATTTAAAATGGTGCACTGTTCCTTGGGCTGGCCGTTTTGCAAAGCTGGTCCAACCCAACCTCGTTCGCAACCCATCGACCTCCCTTCCCACCTTGATGAGGTCACACGTTGGATTTACATCCAACCGCCACGACCTCCTCATGATCAACACCGCAAGGTCCTCTTCCACCTGTTGAGGTCATTGCCCTTGGATCAAAATCCGGCGGCCATGACCTCCCTTGTTATCAAACCTCAACGTCCACCTTCCACCTTGGTGAGGTCATAGCCCTTGGATTAAGATCCAACCGCCATGACCTCCCCGAAATGTTAAACCACTAAGGCATCCCACCTACATGAGGTCACAGCCCTTGGATCAAAAATCCATGGCCATGACCTCCCCTGTTTTTAAACATCAAAGACCTCCTTTGCACCTTGTTGAGGTCGTGGCTGTTGTATTTAATCCAAAGGCCACGACCTCCTCCTCAAACATTCACAAAGAGGTCCTCCCACCTACATGAGGTCACGACCCTTGGATCAAAGATCCATGGCCATGACCTCCCTCACCGCCAAAACCTTCAGATCTCCACCTTGTTGAGGTCGTGGCCGTTGATTCAGATCCAAAGGCCACGACCTCAGCCTGCAAATCATCGCAAAGACAGACCTCCCCATCTCATGTTGTGCGCCGTTGGATTAAGATCCACGGTCACGACCTCCTCCTCGCCTTGTGCAAGATCGGACCTCCCAACGCACATGAGGTCGAGCCCTTAGATCTAAATCTAAAGGCCATGACCTCTCTTGTGCGTGCTTGTGATCTAAGTCCTCCCTATTCATTATGTGCCCTTGGATTTAAATCCAAAGGCCATGACCTCCACATCTTGAGTCAGTAGAGTGCAAAGCGTTAAGTCCTCCAGAGGTCCGCACTGCTGGATTTAGATCCAACGCCTTGACCTCCTGTTCCCTTTTCCTTTACGCATCCGCGTTAAGGAAATCGGAGGGCCACGACCTCCCCGTCCAAGATCGTGTGGCTGGGACCTCCTCCCAGTCACTTAAAACATAACGGCTCAAAAATCACATCCGATGGTTAGGACCTCCCCGAAGTCTTATCCAACGATCAAAATGATCTCCCCTGTTCTTCTCCTTCCTCGGTCACGCATGCGTGCTCCTGGGCAGGGAGAAAAGGGCGTGCCTGTCACTTGTGTACCTTCAACGACTCTTTGCTGACCCGCATTAAATGCTGGTCAGCCTTCCACCTCTCCAGTCTGCACAGACCTGTCCCCATGTCAGCTCCACGTCTTGTCCAAGCCCTGGACCGAGCCATGGGCTAAGCTCACCATGAGCTTAACCCCAGCTCATGTGCCCTGCTTATCCAAATTATAAAACCCCCATTGGGTTCCTCCCTTAGCTTCTTTGGCACACTTCCAAGCTTTAGCTTGCACCTGTGTCTTTTGAGCTTTCTCCTCTACTGACCTCCCCTTTTGGCCGCCATTGTTGAAGCTTGGAGCCCTCGGTGGCACCATTGTTCCAGTGGCTCCCTCTTCAACTTTTTGCTCATTTTGTGCTCCCCTTGCCCTCTGGTGTTGACCCTAACCTTGTTTAGGTTGACATTTTCAGAGGAGGCCTCACTGGGAGCTGGAGCTGGAGCATTGGCCGTGGAGCAACCCCATCTTCTCCAACTCCGGTCCTCTCCTCCACGACCTCCTCAGCATCCTTTGGACCTCCAGGTAACGTTCCTGATAGTCCTTAGATGCTGGCACCCGTGTGTATGTTGTTGCGGAGCTTTTCTTGGGCACCCGCTTGAATGGCAGCAGCGGAGCTCAAATTTTGCTTCTTGCCTTTTGACCGTGTGGTCAACTTGGGCTCCTCTCCGGCTCACCGGCGTTCAAGGCCGTCGCCGCCGTTGAGAGGAGGTCCATGGTGTGCGCAACACTATTGCGCACCCGTTGGTGTCATTGGTGGTCACCGGCGAGGTCTGCATCGCCAGCATTGCCCCCATCCTTGCGTTGAGGTTCTTGTCGGAACGGGACGTCCAGCGCGTGCCGTTAAGACAAAGATCCTCCCCCTTAAATGCGCCAATCAATGCTTAACCTTGGTAATCATGGGTTTAGCTTTTAATGCCTTTAATCTTGTCCCTTGCGCGCATTTAAGACCTCGCGCGCGGACCTCCTCGTTGTCCCGCACATTAACTCGCCCGCGCGCGTGCGTACGTGAGGTGCGAGGTCGTGGGCCGTCCATCTCGCAGATCAACGGTCACGACCTCCTCTCTGATCGCGCGCATGAGATCCAAAGAATATGAAGCCCGAGATCTTGAGGTCATAGCCGTTGGATCCAAGATCAACGGCCACGACCTCTATCTCGCGCGGACGCGTGCGCGTTTCCGCTAGGAGGACAAGGACCGTGGGATCCAAGATCCACGGCCCATGTCCTCTAGATCTCGCGAGCGCGTGTGCGCATTATCGCCTGGGAGGTCTTGAGCCGTTAGATTCAAAATCTATGGCTCATGTCCTCCCAGTTCGTTCTAGTCCTTAGGACCTCCTGTGAGGTCTTAATTATAAACTGAAAAAGGTATGAACTTTAAAAATTGCCTAACTAAGTCAATTTAAATCCAAATAGGGTGATTCAAATTTTGTTAGCTCTGGTTTGACCTGGGCTCCAATCTAAAAATGGTTATGAGCCCAGTTCAGCTCCAGAACATGGTTTTGCAAATAGGTTTTAAAACTAACTTTAAATGTAGTGTTTAACTTGTAAAATACATAACTAATGCTCTGTAGATTATTTTTGAGTGAATCCAACTTTGTTGGGTTCCTCTATTGATGTACTTGCTGTGAAAATTAGTTTTGAGCAGGTTGCTGTTGTCAAAAAGAATTTCTTGTGCATTATAATTTTGTTCAAGTTCTTGTTTTTGAAAAATTATAGAAAATGCATAATAGCTCCAAATGAGGTGAACTCAATTGTGTTATTCATCTCATGAGGTGCTGGTTTTACTGTAAAAATCTCAGTATCACCACTCTTCTAGAAAATGTTGCCTAATAATTAAATTAGTGAATAGTGGCAGTTTGGTATTTTTAGGGCTGAGCAGATTTGTTTTGCTCATAACTTTTGCATTGAGAATCCAAATCAATTGGTTCTTATTGCTAAATTCCCTAAAAATCATCCTCTTGCTGCTGTAGAAATTTCAGAGTATTTGGAGTTTGTTTGCTGTGCTGTCTTTGTCATTTTCGTCGTTCTTATCGATTCTTTTCGTCTTTTCGATTAGGTGTTGACGAGTGTGTTGATCCCGTGAGCGATCCTCAGCAACAATTTGACCAGCAACAGCAAGGCAAGCAGTTTGATCATATCCCCTCTATCGTCCCATTACTTTAAAGGTTAATATATTGTTTTACTTGTATGTATGCATGCTACTTTGTGTTAAAATATCGCTAGCAAGCCTATAGTTGCATAATCTGTAGGAATTGTTTATCCTCTACTACCATGAGCCTAGGTTATTTGCTGTGGTTTGAGCTCGTTGGATGAGCTCTTATCACTTAGTAGTTTTCGTTTTAAACTGCTTAGACATGCTTAGTTATCGGTAGTAATGGGCGATCATCGACTTAGTCGATGGTCTTGATCACACAAATCTAATTATTACTCCTTTATGTCCAGCACTTGTGCTTTGTTATTTTGTAAAGTCAAAATCTGAAAATAAAAGTTTGATTTGGACTTGGGCATATTGGATGGATGGTGTGGTTTTTGGAATGTGGTAGTATGCCTGAGTCAATAAGGACCGAGTTACTTGCGCCACCGCTCGAGCAATTTTATGTGCTAACCACACGAGGGGGATATGGGACCTCTCTTGACTAAGTACTTTGGGAGGTGTTAATTATGAGCTGGTTGGTGGGTATGTTTAAATAAAATGTGTGTGTGTGGTGTTGGGAAGGAGCATTGGCAGACCGGTTAGGCTGTCTAATGTGTCTTTGTCCCCGTGGGTTGCGGCTCGTAATTAGCATCATCCATTGGAAATGTCTCGTAGGACTTAACCGTGCCGGCATACCAAAGGAAGTGTGCTAAATCATGTGGCGAAAGGGCGGTCTGACGTGTGGGTACATTGGTACACCCCTGCAGGGTTAAAACTATTCGAATAGCCTCATCCTAGGTTATGGACACGCTCGGATACGCCTCGTGAGAACTAGACTACAACCTTTAATTAAAACTTGACATGGGTGGTATGAATGGGTAATTCATGCTATTGTTGTGGTGGCTATTGGGTTAGTCACTTCCAGGTTGTTCATATGTTGTTATTATGTTATTATCTCATTGTTACTTCAACAATTAAAAATGCTTTGCCAAATTGCTTTCAATCTATTACATTATTGCAAATGAAAACTTGCTTTATGCTAAAAATGAGTCCAAAGCCTCATCCACTTAAATAAAGCTTGCATGTAGTTAAACTATAGTTCTGTTATACTACACGTCAGTCTTGCGAGTACATTTTTGTACTCATTTGCTTTGCTTAATAACTTTGTTGCAGAGGAGGTAGAGCCCAAAGGGCTTTACTTTTGTGAGCTGTGCGGTGGTTGGGAAAGCGACTAGCTTGGCGGTCCGGTCAGTTGCCTTGTGGGTGAAGGCACACTGGTTGGCTCTTGTTTTGGGCCATCTCTATGGCACTTTTGCTTCCGCTGTTATCTTAGTAGTCTTGTTGTATTTGGCCGGTCGGCCTCTCTTTTGTAATATCTATCCTTTATGTATATTAACTTCTGGTTTGTTGCTTGTTCTGTTCTATGTGTTGGAATAGAATTGATGCAATCTTTTGTAATGAGTTGTGTGTACTGCATTCTGGGAAGTACATATATCTCGAGGCACGGTTTATTTGGTTGATAATACTAGGGTCAATTGGATGACTAAGTATTATGAGCCTAATAAATCGGGGTCTCACAAAAGTTGGTATCAGAGCCATCCTGACCGTAGTAACCCAAGCTTGGTCGCCTTTAGGATATTTTGGAAAACTTATTTTCGAAGTATCAAAGAGTTTATGAAAGCTTAAGTAATTCTCAGATTTTACTCCTTACCTATCTTAGCTTTCTTCTCTCATCTAACTCTAATTTGAGTTTTAAAAAAAAATTGTTTACCTCTCCTTCCCTCAAAATTAGTTGTTATCGATTAAATTGGGTTTTTGGGGAACTTATGAGAGTCCTAAAATTGAAGTCTTGGCTGTCTTTTGGTGAAGAATGGAAGTATTTGGAGATGGAATTCAAATCTGGAAATTTAGGGCAGCAAGCAAGCATTTTAGGGCAGCAAGCTCAAGTTAGTGATTAAGGTAGAAAATGAGAGGTTAATTCAACTAAAACTTGTGGGAATAAAAGGGTAAGATGTGATACTAGTTAGCTAAGTATCTAACACTTATCTCGCTGATTTAGCATTGCTCTTTAGTACCATTAGATCTCACCTTACAATCTGATTTTTGTCTTCTCGATCAATTACTCGTTCATTCAATGCGGGTTAGTTGTGTTGAGAAGTTGAGCCTTGTTTTTGGTGATCATTTACTGTTTTTAGAGTCTTTTAGAAGCTTTTTAAAGTTTAATTACTCGCTGTTTTTGGCTTTCGATTTGGGCGATATTCCATTCCCCTAGTCGTTAGCTTTTGCTTTCTTTAAGGCTTTGTTTTTCGGGTTTAGTTGCTAACCAAATTTCATTGTAACAGGATGGCCGGACGCACTCGTAGCGGCCAAGGCCAGGCAGCTGGTCCGGACGAGGAGCTTCCTCCTCCTCCGACCATGGCCGAGGTCCTTCTTCAGATCGAAGCGCAACCGCGGCGATGACAGAGAGTTCTATCGACGCCATCGCGCATAACACCACCGCCTTACGGAGCTTCGAGATCTGGGCTAGGGAATGCCCATCACCGCGTGGAGGACTCGTGGACTTTCTTCGCATTTAGCCCCCTACCTTTTCCCGGTCCGAGGACCCATTGGATGCGATTTATTGGCTTGTTTGGTGGAGCGGAAGCTTCGATTGCGCAGCGCCGTGGGCACGAGAAGGCGCTGCTTGCATCGCACCGGCTTGAGGGTGCAGCTTTGTCATGGTGGGAGAGTTTTCGCCATGCAGCCCGCAGACCACACCGCCTCTTGGGAGGAGTTTCAGACGCCTTCCGTCGATCTCATATCCTGCCGGCTTGATGGAGATCAAGAAGGGGAGTTTCTTCTTGCGCCAAGCAAGGCGTAGCTCGACCATGGAGTATGTCTACGAGTTCAACCATCCGGCTCGTTATGCTCCCCGAGGATGTGGCCACCGATATGGCCAAGGTGCCAAGTTCAGCGTGGCTTGTCCGAGGAGCTTAAGGACAAGCTATCCATTGTCGACTTCACGATTTTCGGACCTTGGTCGACAAGGCCATCGTTCTTTGAGCATGCGGCTCGAGAGCTTATGGATTCCATAGCGTAAGTGGAGGCTCACAAGTCATCCAGGCTGTTCCTCCGTCCCGCTTGAGCGCGCCTCCGGTACCGGGCTCAATCTTGGTGCCCCGAGGTCACCCGCCTCGTCCTCGCTCATCGCAGCCATGTCCCACCACGCACTGCGAAGTCGCCAGAGCGGCCCCGCAACCCTACCGCCGGTCACTTGCTTCTCTTGCAACCAGAAGGGGCATTATGCGAACCAATGCCCTAAGAAGACAGGAGCAGCCCCTCGTCCTAATGGAGGACGCGGGCCAGGAGGTGGTTCTTCTCAGGACCAGAAGATCGTCCCGGCGACCCAAGGCGTGGGTAGTGGTCGCGTCAACGCCATCACCGCAGAGGAGGCTCAGGAGGCACCCGACGTCGTGCTAGGTACGCTTTCTGTTAACCTTCATCCTGCCATGGTCTTGTTTGATTCAGGAGCATCTCATTCCTTTGTTTCGAAGTCTTTGCCGCTGTTGGCCGAGCTTTTTTCTCTCCATTGTCGGTCCCGCTACTCATTCGCTTCTCTGGTTCGGAGTTGAGAGTCAATCTGAGTGTAGGGATGTTCCTATCGAGATTGAAGGGTAGGATTCTTAGCAAACCTTATCCTTCTCCGCTCAGCAAGTCTAGATGTAATTCTTGGCATGGATTGGTTGTCTCAAAGACATGGGACAAATCGATTGAGCCAGAAGCTCATCTCTATCTAGTCCTCTCCGTGAAAGGTGTTAAGCTTTTCACCGGTCGCTGCTAGGTCCGCATCTCTTCGCGCTTGAAGCGAAGCCCGCTCTAGATATTAGTGAAGTCCCAATAGTTTGTGACTTCGTTGATGTCTTTCCCGCAGATCTTCCGGGGATGCCACCCGTTCGAGACCTCGAGTTTGTTATCGAGTTGGCTCCCGCTACCGCCCCTATCTCAAAGAGGCCTTATCGGATGCCACCGAACGAGTTGGTAGAGTTGAAGAAGCAGTTAAGTGAGCTGCAAGAGAAGGGTTTCATCCGCCTAGCTCATCTCCTTGGGGTTGTCCAAACAATCTTCGTAAGAAGAAGGACGATACTTTACGATATGTGTTGATTACCGCCCACTTAATGAAGTGACGGTAAAGAACAAGTATCCATTGCCCGCATTGACGATCTCTTCGATCAATTAACCGGAGCTCGAGTTTTCTCAAGATTGATTTGAGAGTGGATATCATCGAGTTCGGATTCGACCGAGGATATTCCAAAGACGGCGTTTCTACTCGCTACGGCTTGTACGAGTATACCGTCATGTCTTTCGCTTAACCAATGCTCTGCCTTGTTCATGAACCTCATGAATTCGGTATTCATGGAGTATTTGGATAAGTTTGTCGTGGTCTTCATCGATGATATCCTTATCTACCCAAGAACGATGAGGAACATGCCGAGCATCCGAAGCTTGTGTTAGGCAAGTGCGTGAGCACCCACCGCGCCAAGTTCAACAAGTGTGCATTCGGTTGAAGGAAGTGGCTTTCTTAGGCCATGTTCTTTCAAAGCAGAGGCGAGCCGCTGATCCTAGCAAGGTCGTGATGTTCTTTCATGGAGTCACCCCACTTTGGTCACCGGCGCGGAGTTTTCTTGGTTTAGCAGATACTATCGCCGCTTTATCGAGAACTTCTCCAAGATCGCGGCCGATGACGGAGTTGCTCAAGAAGGACAACAAGTTCTTGTGGTCCGATGCTTGTGAGGAAAGTTTTTAAGTACTCAAGAAGCGTTTGACCACAGCTCCCGTTCTTGTTCTTCCCGATATCCATCGGAGCTTCGATATCTATTGCGATGCTTCTCGTCGAGGCCTTGGTTGTGTCCTTATGCAAGAAGGCAAGGTAGTGGCCTATGCATCAAGGCAATTGAGACCTCATGAACTCAACTACCCTACCCATGATTTGGAGTTGGTCACTGTGATTCATGCACTTAAGATTTGGCGACATTACCTAATCGTGTCGCTGTGAAGTGTATTCGGATCACAAAAGCCTTAAGTATTTGTTCACCCAACCCGACTGAACCTCGTGCAAAGGAGATGGTTGGAGTTGATAAAGGATTATGATATGGGTATTCACTACCATCCGGGCAAGGCTAATGTCGTTGCCGATGCGCTTAGTCGCAAGGCGCATTGCAATGCCTTGTTGCTCAAGGAGCTTCAGCCCACTCTTCTGGAAGAATTTCAGCGCCTCAACTTGAGTTTAGTTGAGCATGGTTCTCTCGCTGCCTTGGTTGTGCAACCAACCTTGGTGGATCGGATCAAGTCCGCTCAGCAGTCGGATGTTGGAGTGAGCCACATCAAGGAAAATATCAAGAACGGAACAACCAAGTGCTTCTCTGAGGATGAGCATGGTGTTGTGAGGTTCGGGCAACGCCTTGTGGTTCCAAAGGACATGGAGTTGCGGAATTTGATCCTCCGCGAAGCCCATGATTCACCTTTATCCATTCATCCCGGGGCCACAAAGATGCATCAAGATCTCCGCCAGAGATTTTGGTGGACCCGAATGAAGAGGGAGATTGCGAAGTTCGTTGCCGAGTGCGACGTGTGTCGTCGTGTCAAGGCCGAAAGCATCGGCCAAAGCAGGATCGCTTCACCTTTTGCTGTGCTTAATGGAAGTGGGATTCGCTCGGCATGGACTTTATCACCGGTCGCCTCGAACACAAAAGGGAAAGATTCCATTTGGGTTGTCATTGATCGGTTGACTAAAGTAGCACATTTCTTGCCGATGCGGCTAAGATTTCGCTGGTCAATTGGCGGACCTCTATGTTTCCGCATCGTGTGCTTGCATGGTGTGCCCAAGACGATTGTCTCGGATCGTGGTTCTCTTTTCACCTCTCGCTTTTGGCATAGTTTGCAAGAGGCCATGGGAACCCGTCTTACCTTTAGCACAGCATATCATCCCCAAACTGATGGTCAGACCGAGAGGGTCAACCAAGTTTTGGAAGACATGCTTCGTGCTTGTGTCCTTTCATATGGGAAGCATTGGGAGAAATGCTTGCCATTCGCCGAGTTTTCTTATAACAACAGCTTTCAGGCCAGTCTCGGCATGGCACCTTTCGAGGCCTTGTACGGGAGAAAGTGTAGAACCCCATTGAACTGGTCAGAGACCGGTGAGAGACCTCTCTTTGGCGGACTCAATCAATGAGGCCGAGCGCCAAGTCCAAATTTTATTCGTGGCGCTGCCACGCACACTCAATCCAGCAAAAGAGCTATGCGGATCGCCGTCGTCGTGAGTTGCGTTTTGAGCCTAATGACTTTGTTTATCTCAAAGTCTCTCCTTTGAAGGGCCATCAACGCTTTGGCATCAAGGGCAAGTTAGCTCCTCGATATGTCGGTCCCTACCGCGTTATCGAGAAGAAGGAGCTGTTGCCTATAAGTTGGAGTTGCCGGTGCACTTGAGGGGGTACATGATGTGTTCCATGTGTCCCAAATAAAGAAGTGCCTCCGTGTTCCAACCGAGGAAGCTCTCTGGAAACTCTCGATGTCCAACCCGATTTGACCTATCGCGAGCACCCTGCTCACATACTCAAGAGGCTGAACGAAGAACTAGGAATCGCTCCATTAAGTTCCTTAAAGTTCAATTGGTCGAACCATTTCGAGGATGAGGCTACTTGGGAAAGGGAAGATCGTCTGCGTGCGGACTACCCATCTTTCTTTACCGAGTGAGCCAAAATCTCGGGACGAGATTTCTGTAAGGGGGGGGGAGATTTTGTAACATCCCAAATACCTAAACAGGTGTTTGTTCAAATATAATTAAATGTGTAGAAATTAAAACTTTTTCTCACATCTTGAAAACCCCTAAAACTCTCATGAGATTCTTGTCCAAGAGTTGTGTAATCCAAAAACATAAGCTCTTGTTGACCAAAAGTCAAACTCATTTCCCATTTGTCACAAATCTTGTGCCAAACCTTAGGAAATATTTTTCCTTGGTCCTAGAAATGTTGTGGGACCCCTCTGAAAAATATCATGAGTTATAAAACTTGTTTGATAATTTTTGGAGGTAAAACAATTTCTTGAACAGCCTTCATGAATTTCTTGAGAAAAATGCATTGCATAATAACCTCTGGAAATTTATGTAAGGTTAATCATGATGTCAGCAAGCTCCTGTTAAAATTTCATAAATTTTGGAGTTCATTTGCTATCTCAAACAATTCTGCAAAGTCTCAGCTGTTAAAAACTAAATTTAAAATGGTGCCTGTTCCTTGGGCTGGCTGCTTTGCAAAGTGGTCCAACCCAACCTCGTTCGCAACCCATCGACCTCCTTCCGCTTTGATGAGGTCGCACCGCTGGATTTACATCCAACCGCCACGACCTCCTCTGCGGTCAACACCGCAAGGTCCTCTTCCACTGTTGAGGTCATTGCCCTTGGATCAAAATCCGATGGCCATGACCTCCCTTGTTATCAAACCTCAAAGTCCACCTTCCACCTTGGTGAGGTCATAGCCCTTGGATTAAGATCCAACCGCCATGACCTCCCCGAGCCGTTAAACCACTAAGGCATCCCACCTACATGAGGTCACACTTTGGATCAAAAATCCATGGCCATGACCTCCCCTGTTTTTAAACCTCAAAGACCTCCTTTGCACCTTGTTGAGGTCGTAGCCGTTGGATTCAATCCAAAGGCCACGACCTCCTCCTCAAACATTCACAAGGAGGTCCTCCCACCTACATGAGGTCACGTTCTTGGATCAAAGATCCATGGCCATGACCTCCCTCACTGTCAAAACCTTCAGATCTCCACCTTGTTGAGGTCGTAGCCGTTGGATTCAGATCCAAATGCCACGACCTCCGCTGCAAATCATCGCAGCCCAGGACCTCCCCCATCTCATGTTGTGCGCCGTTGGATTAAGATCCACGGTCACGACCTCCTCCTCGCCTTGTGCAAGATCAGACCTCCCAAGACATGAGGTCGTAGTTCTTAGATCTAAATCTAAAGGCCATGACCTCTCTTGTGCGTATGCAATGCCTAAGTCCTCCCTATCTGTTATGTGCCCTTGGATTTAAATCCAAAGGCCATGACCTCCACATCTTGGGCTGTAGAGTGCCCAAACGTTAAGTCCTCCAGGAGGTCCGCACCGTTGGATTTAGATCCAACGCCTTGGACCTCCTGTTCCCTTTTCCTTTGCGCATCCGCGTTAAGGAAATCGGAGGGCCGCGACCTCCCCGTCCAAGATCGTGTGGCTGGGACCTCCTCCCAGTCACTTAAAACATAACGGCTCAAAAATCACATCCGATGGTTAGGACCTCCCCGAAGTCTTATCCAACGATCAAAATGATCTCCCCTGTTCTTCTCCTTCCTCGGTCACGCATGCGTGCTCCTGGGCAGGGAGAAAAGGGCGTGCCTGTCACTTGTGTACCTTCAACGACTCTTTGCTAACCCGCATTAAATGCTGGTCAGCCTTCCGCCTCTCCAGTCTACACACCTGTCCCCATGTCAGCTCCACGTCTTGTCCAAGCCCTAGACCGAGCCATGGGCTAAGCTCACCATGAGCTTAACCCCAGCTCATGTGCCCTGCTTATCCAAATTATAAAACCCCATTGGGTTCCTCCTTAGCTTCTTTGGCACACTTCCAAGCTTTAGCTTGCACTGTCTTTTGAGCTTTCTCCTCCACCGACCTCCCTTTTGGCGCCATTGTTGAAGCTTGGAGCCCTTGGTGGCACCATTGTTCCAAAGGGCTCCCTCTTCAACTTCTTGCTCATTTTGTGCTCCCTTGCCCTCTCGGTGTTGACCCTAACCTTGTTTAGGTTGACATTTTCAGAGGAGGCCTCACTGGAGCCGGAGCTGGAGCATTGGCCGTGGAGCAACCCCATCTTCTCCAACTCCGTCCTCTCCTCCACGACCTCCTCAAGATCCTCTGGACCTCCGTGTAACGCTCTGATAGTCCTTAGATCTGGCACCATGATATGTTGTTGCGGAGCTTTTCTTGGGCACCCGCTGAATGGCAGCAGCCGAGCTCAAATTTTGCTTCTTGCCTTTTGACCGTGTGGTCAACTTGGCTCCTCTCCGCTCACCGGCGCTCAAGGCCGTCGCCGCTGTTGAGAGGAGGTCCATGGTGTGCGCAACACTATTGCGCACCTGCTGGTGTCATTGGTGGTCGCCGCGAGGTCTGCATCGCCAAAGATTGCCCCCATCCTTGCGTTGAGGTTCTTGTCCGAACGGACGCCCAAAAGCGTGCCGTTAAGACAAAGATGCTCCCCTTAAATGCGCCAATCATTGCTTAACCTTGGTAATCATGGGTTTAGCTTTTAATGCCTTTAATCTTGTCCTTGCGCCATTTAAGACCTCGCCATGACCTCCTCGTTGTCCAAGACATTAACTCGCCATGCAGCAGTGCGTGCGTGAGGTGCGAGGTCGTGGGCCGCCCATCTCGCAGATCAACGGTCAGACCTCCTCTCGATCACACGCATGAGATCGGAATATGAAGCGCTGCTGAGATCTTGAGGTCATAGCCGTTGGATCCAAGATCAACGGCCACGACCTCTATCTCACATGACGACGTCTTGCGTTCGCTAGGAGGACAAGGACCGTGGGATCCAAGATCCACGGCCCATGTCCTCTAGATCTCGCGAGCGCAGGCAAGATTATCGCTGGGAGGTCTTGAGCCGTTAGATTCAAAATCTATGGCTCATGTCCTCCCGATTCGTTCTAGTCCTTAGGACCTCCCGTGAGGTCTTAATTATAAACTGAAAAAGGTATGAACTTTAAAAATTGCCTAACTAAGTCAATTTAAATCCAAATAGGGTGATTCAAATTTTGTTAGCTCTGGTTTGACCTGGGCTCCAATCTAAAAATGGTTATGAGCCCAGTTCAGCTCCAGAACATGGTTTTGCAAATAGGTTTTAAAACTAACTTTAAATGTAGTGTTTAACTTGTAAAATACATAACTAATGCTCTGTAGATTATTTTTGAGTGAATCCAACTTTGTTGGGTTCCTCTATTGATGTACTTGCTGTGAAAATTAGTTTTGAGCAGGTTGCTGTTGTCAAAAAGAATTTCTTGTGCATTATAATTTTGTTCAAGTTCTTGTTTTTGAAAAATTATAGAAAATGCATAATAGCTCCAAATGAGGTGAACTCAATTGTGTTATTCATCTCATGAGGTGCTGGTTTTACTGTAAAAATCTCAGTATCACCACTCTTCTAGAAAATGTTGCCTAATAATTAAATTAGTGAATAGTGGCAGTTTGGTATTTTTTAGGGCTGAGCAGATTTGTTTTGCTCATAACTTTTGCATTGAGAATCCAAATCAATTGGTTCTTATTGCTAAATTCCCTAAAAATCATCCTCTTGCTGCTGTAGAAATTTCAGAGTATTTGGAGTTTGTTTGCTGTGCTGTCTTTGTCATTTTCGTCGTTCTTATCGATTCTTTTCGTCTTTTCGATTAGGTGTTGACGAGTGTGTTGATCCTGTGAGCGATCCTCAGCAACAATTTGACCAGCAACAGCAAGGCAAGCAGTTTGATCATATCCCCTCTATCGTCCCATTACTTTAAAGGTTAATATATTGTTTTACTTGTATGTATGCATGCTACTTTGTGTTAAAATATCGCTAGCAAGCCTATAGTTGCATAATCTGTAGGAATTGTTTATCCTCTACTACCATGAGCCTAGGTTATTTGCTGTGGTTTGAGCTCGTTGGATGAGCTCTTATCACTTAGTAGTTTTCGTTTTAAACTGCTTAGACATGCTTAGTTATCGGTAGTAATGGGCGATCATCGACTTAGTCGATGGTCTTGATCACACAAATCTAATTATTACTCCTTTATGTCCAACACTTGTGCTTTGTTATTTTGTAAAGTCAAAATCTGAAAATAAAAGTTTGATTTGGACTTGGGCATATTGGATGGATGGTGTGGTTTTTGGAATGTGGTAGTATGCCCGAGTCAATAAGGACCGAGTTACTTGCGCCACTGCTCGAGCAATTTTATGCTAACCACACGAGGGGATATGGGACCTCTTGACTAAGTACTTTGGGAGGTGTTAATTATGAGCTGGTTGGTGGGTATGTTTAAATAAAATGTGTGTGTGTGGTGTTGGGAAGGAGCATTGACAGACCGTTAGGTTTGTCTAATGTGTCTTTGTCCCCGTGGGTTCTTGCTCGTAATTAGCATCATCCATTGGAAATGTCTCAGAGGACTTAGCTGTGCTTGCATACCAAAGGAAGTGTGCTAAATCATGTGGCTAAAAGGCGGTCTAACGTGTGGGTACATTGGTACACCCCTGCAGGGTTAAAACTATTCGAATAGCCTCGTCCTAGGTTATGGATACGCTCGGATACGCCCCGTGAGAACTAGACTACAACCTTTAATTAAAACTTGACATGGGTGGTATGAATGGGTAATTCATGCTATTATTGTGGTGGCTATTGGGTTAGTCACTTCCAGGTTGTTCATATGTTGTTATTATGTTATTATCTCATTGTTACTTCAACAATTAAAAATGCTTTGCCAAATTGCTTTCAATCTATTACATTATTGCAAATGAAAACTTGCTTTATGCTAAAAATGAGTCCAAAGCCTCATCCACTTAAATAAAGCTTGCATGTAGTTAAACTATAGTTCATTATACTACACGTCGGTCTTGCGAGTACATTTTGTACTCATTTGCTTTGCTTAATAACTTTGTTGCAGAGGAGGTAGAGCCCAAAGGGCTTTACTTTTGTGAGTCAGTCGGTGGTTGGGAAAGCGACTAGCTTGGCGGTCCTGGTCGATTGCCTTGTGGGTGAAGGCACACTCGGTTGGTTCTTGTTTTGGGCCATCTCTATGGCACTTTTTGCTTCATTGTTATCTTAGTAGTCTTGTTGTATTTGGCCGGTCGGCCTCTCTTTTGTAATATCTATCCTTTATGTATATTAACTTCTGGTTTGTTGCTTGTTCTGTTCTATGTGTTGGAATAGAATTGATGCAATCTTTTGTAATGAGTTGTGTGTACTGCATTCTGGGAAGTACATATATCTCGAGGCACGGTTTATTTGGTTGATAATACTAGGGTCAATTGGATGACTAAGTATTATGAGCCTAATAAATCGGGGTCTCACAGGCTTGGCCAAGAAAGTAATTTTGCTTGAGGTGTAAAAACGAACCTGATTTTCTTGGGCAGACAAACTTATAGAATCTCAAACGACTCTTATATGTATGTCTGTTGGAGCGGTTCCCAAAACGGTGGCAACCCTTGAGTTTCCACCCTTTCAACCCAGGCATATGGTTATAAATACTTACCGGGGGGGTGAAACTTGGGTTTCTACTTTTCCCCAAATTGCTCCCGCTGTTCATCGAGTTCTTGCCTTCTCCACCATCAACCCAATTGTGCCTTCTCCTAAGACCTTCCTTAATCCAAAACCTCCCCTTTCTGAGAGAGATGGCCGGAACAGTTTCTGAGTGGGCCGAGTCGGAGATGGATGCGGTGAAGATTCAAGCCTTGGTCGACGCCGGGAAGATTCCAGAGAAGGTTCTTGTGAAGTGGATTGCGGCGGTTGGACAGCATTGGCCGTCGGGGGAGATTGGGCAAATCCCCGTCTTCCAGGCATATTGTGAGTGTGGCCTTCGATTGCCTGCTCACCCCTTTCTCACACTCGTACTCGAGCACTTTGGGGTGGAATTAGTGAACCTCGGTCCTAATTCCATCACTATGCTAAGTGTATTCGTGTATCTGTGTGAGGCATACCTGGGAATTCCAGCAGACCTCGAGCTCTTTCAATATTTCTATGGAATGGCTCGACAATCTGGGATTGCTGGGAGTTGTGGTCTGAAGCTCCATGACGGGAAGTCGAAGGACTATATTCAGATGTTTATCCGGTCTTCGTGGCCAGGATGGAGGAAGAGGTGGTTTTACTGGAAAATCACTCAAGATGACAGCCTTACTTTCGTGGGGAAGGCTACCGAAAAGAATTCTTCTTGGGATTCGACTCCCAGGGATCTTGGTCGGATTGCTCCCTACATTCAAGCCATCAAGGACTTGAAAGAGAAGGGACTGACCGGATGGCATGTGGTGAAGGATTTCATCACACGTCAAATTAGCCCTTTGAAGAAACGAGTACCTCCTATGTGGAGGTACATGGGGCCAAAAGACTCGACCAGGGACTACGAGGCGGGTAAGTGAATCTTTGACTTAGCCCTCGGTTTGGTCTTTCTCTAAATTAGTCTAATGAATGTCATATATGTTTGCACAGATCTTTCAGAAGCAGAGATTGACGTTCGGGTCAAACTTGTTTGTGAGAAATCTCTGCCACCTAGAGTGGCGGTTCCTCAAATTCTTGCAGTTTTATCCGCAGAAGAGAAGATGGAGCGCCTAAAGGTAATCAAGGGTTGATTTTATCCTTAGGACTTTAGAGTTGTAGAAAGACTTACGACTGGTTGTTTATCGTAGAAAAACTTACGACTTGGTAGTGATCGTAGAAAACCTTACGATCAAGGAAACGTTGTAGAAAAACTTACGACTAGAAACTGGTCGTAGAAAATCTTACGACTGGTTAGTAATCCTTTTCTGTTTTTCTTACAGAAAGTAGGCATGGAAAATCGTCAGGACGACCAAGAGGTCGAACTGATAACCATCGGCGCAGGGATGATAGTGGAAAAAAGTCCAACTCCTCCGTCTAAGAAGTGTCGACTCATGAAAGTCACTGACAAGGGAGGGGCAAGCTCAAGTTCTTTTATTTCGACCAAATCTTCTGCAAAATCTGCTGCAGATATCTGCCATACCGGAAGCCGGGAGGTCGAAGCAATTGTCAAGAGATCGGCAAATTAACCTCTTAAGCGCAAAGCCCGCAAGGCCAAGGTACCCTTCTATTATGACAAGAAAACTTTCGCAGTTTCTGTCTCTCCTAGTTTTGTCAAGTTTACTAGAAAACGAGAACCGAAGGACTTTATGTCTTTTGTGAAGGACAATGCTGCTCCAGCAGAGCCTGTGGTCGAGGGAAGCGCCGATCTCAGAGTGGTCGAGACTAATCTCGGCCATCTAGAAAGTCAGGACATCAGAGAGGTGTCTCCTGTTCAAAATCCATGACCAGACGTGGTCATGGCTGAGCCTATCCTTCAACTTGAACTCTGACCAGACGTGGTAATAGAAAAGAAGTCGAAGAAATCTTCCATTGGGAAGATGACTCATAAGTTCCAGGTTAAGTCCAGAGTGTAGAGGTATGTGAGAAAGACTAAAGTGTAAGAACAACATTTAGCTTTTGCTTTTCACAACTTAACGTGCTTCCTTTTTGTTGCTCTTAGCCCGACTCCTTCAGCCCCCAAGGATACTTCTATTGAAAAGCCTATTGTCACTTCTCCAGCGGATGGAGAGATGACAGCAAGAGTGGTCGAAGGATTACCCACTGCTCGAGTGGCGGAGGAAGTCGTGGCTTCTGAAGTGGTTGTTACAACCACTGAGGTAGTTGCTACGACCGCTGAGGTGGTCGTGGGGGCAACAGAGGCAGCGGTAGAAGCCTCTGGGCAGGGTGGTGATGTACCTGACCACCGTGCCGGGAAGGAAGTCGTTGCAGACGTACTTCTCGGTCTCCAAAGAGAAGCTGCAGTTACAGAATCAGAAGACGAGGAGTACTTCAACTTCTGTGCTGATTTCTTTGGGCCTGCTTCCATCGTGGGGTCTTTTGCTTTTAGATCTCGCGATCGAGTCCCTCATCCCAAAGATATTCCCAACAGAGGGGAATTTTTTGACAACGAGCGTCTCGAGAAGGTTTGGTGGGATCAAGTCGTGAAGATAGATAAGCTGGAGAGTCCAACGATGGTTTTCTCGATGTTTGCTTGGACGACCATGAATGTAAGTATTTAAGGATACTCATATGTGTGTGGCCTTCCCTTGCTTCTTACTGTCTTTCTTTTTACAGAAAGCTTTAGAACAAATTGCCACTATTGGTGAATATCACCGACAACATGTAGAGCTACGACAAGAAAAAGCGGAACTGTGTGAACAGGTAGAGAGGTGGTAAGTCACTGTTATTCGTAGTCGTTTTTTATTTGACCACTTATACAGTGCTTATGGGGTTTGTCGTGGAAAAACTCACGACTAGGTACTAGTCGTAGAAAGACTTACGACCAGTTAGATAGCGCTCATGTCTACTTTTAACCTTTATATGTTAAATAGTGACGAAAAGACCTTGGCTGACACGCTCGATTATGAAAAAGACGAGACGAGAAAGCTAAGGGAAGAGAAAGAAGACCTTTTGAAGAAGCTTCAGGAGGGTAACTCTGCAACTCAAAAATTGCAGGGAGAGATAAACAGTAAGTGCTGAACTTAAGACTGCTTATGTCGTTGATCTTTACCTTTTTAACTCTTACTTCTTTTCAGAAAAAGAGGACGAAATGAGAAGGCTCCAAATCGAAGTTAAAGATAAAACTTTGATCGTTCACGAGATTTCTCGTATCGCCAAAGATAAAAATCAAGAGATTGAAAGGCTGAGATCTCGGCAAGCAGGTAAGCAGTTCTTTACCTGTAGTCCTTCACGAGTTCTTTTCTTATTCTAACTCTTATTTCTTTTTAGAAATTGAGCTTGAGCTGGGAAGGCTTGAAACTAGGGATCAAGAAAAAAACCATGATCCTTAACGAGACCCTCCGCATCGTCAGAGAAAATGCAAAGGACATCAAATTATGGGAGGAGCGACATGCTGAGACCATTGCTTCCCATAATAAGGAAATCGAGAAGTTAGATTCTCGACTAGCAGGTAAGGAATTCTTTACGTGTAAACTAGTTCTTTCCTCTTCTAGGAATTATTTTTGCTTAACTAGTCTTACCCCTTTCAGAGCAAGTAGTCGAGAATGAACAACTCCATGAGGCTTCGACTTGTAACCAACATGAGATGAAGTCGACGAAGATTAATCTTCAAGGCAACATCATGCTCCTGAACAATATACTTCGTGAGCTGCGTGGTGAGGGAAAAACTCCTCCAGAAGACACGATAGCTGCTCACATAAGTACTATTGGGGAACAAGTCGAGACTTTGCAAGAATTGGTGACCACCTTGAAGGCCAACCAAGCTGACTCGATAAAGGAGGCGGTCGAAGGTGCAATAAATTATGTATTGGCAAAACTTAAAGCTCATGACCCCAGCCTTAATGTGCAACCAATCGACGCCGACTTCGACTACCCTGAGGCAGAAGCAAGTCGTTTGATTGAAGAAATGCAGCCAGTCGGTAGGAAGGTCTCGGAGGAGATGCAACTGGGATCTTCCTCTTCAAAGTAGTTTGTAATAAAAACCTGTGAAAACAAGCTTTTGCTGATGTAATATATAATCCATCTTGTTTCCTGCAAATTATCTTGTCGAGTAGTTAGTAACTCAAAAGATAATTGACGAACAAAAAACTAAGAATTGAAGTCAAATTAATAACTTTATCCTAGCCCCTGACTATTTGCATAGTTTATTTAGATAAACTAAGTAAATAGTGTTAAAAGGGTTTCTGAAAACAGAGAGGTTTGATTAACTTGTAATTTTTTATCACGATTGTCATGCACTGGTCAAAAGAGTAGTAATGAATCGACTCTAGCAAATTCCTTCTAGTGGGCAGGACCACGTGTAGAGAGGAAAGGCTTCGACTAGGTGATATTACCATCTCCAATCAGATTAATTAAATCGAGAACGGCAACTTGAGTTAGGCAAACGTCTAGATGACTTTAAAAAATTCGTTCGTCCTTCTTTGGTAGACTCGATAGGTCTGTCCTGGAAGCAAAAGTAGGAAACTAAATAATACTAGGAAGTTCTTTCTAGTGGGCAGGACCACGTGCAGAGAGGAGAGACTTCGACTAGATGTGTTTCTTCCTCCGACCAGTTGGGACGGAACAAGTACACCAAAAGCGGTTGAATAAATCTAAGAAAGTGCATTCTGCTTAGAGTATTTTTTTTTAAATAACTAAAGAAATAAACTAAGGTGGAAAAGATCTAGCTTTAAGAATATTTCGACCAAATAGAACCCAGGCTCTTTGTATTGGCAGCAAAAGTGAGTAACGAGTCGACACTAGGAAGCTCCTTCTAGTGGGCAGGACCACGTGCAGAGAGGAGAGGCTTCGACTAGGTGATGTTACCTGCCTTTCGACCAGTGTAAAGAAAACTAGAATGTAGTCGAAAGATTATAAAAGCACTACTAAAAAATAAGACAATAGAGGTAGAGAGAACATGAGGCTTTATTGTCTGAATGGTTTGTTACACATAAAACTTGCGTAACTGGTCGATGTTCCAAGAATTCGAGAGAACATGCCATCTTCCATTGCCAATCGTACTGACCCTGCCCTTGTAACTTCGACCACTGTGTAAGGACCTTCCCACTTGGAAGAAAGCTTATTCCAATTAGACTTGTATTGGCAGAGCCTCAATACCAAGTCACCTACAGCAAGGCTACGAAGTTGGACCTTACGATCGTAGTATCTGCTTGAGGCTTGTTGGTAGGCTATTTGAGCGGATTAAGGCTGGTTTCTCCTTTCTTCGAGTAGGTTAATGTCATCCGCTCGAAGTTGTTCCTGGTTGGAGTCATTGAAAGTTTCGACTCGTGTTGACTATATCTTTAGTTCTAGAGGAAGCATGGCTTCGGCTCCGAAGACTAGAGAAAAGGGTGTTTCACCTGTAGCCTGACTAGTAGTCGTACGAATTGCCCATAATACGGAGGGTAATTCTTGTACCCAAGCCCCCGAGCGCTTGACGAGCTGGTCGAAGACTCGGGTTTTAATTCCCTGCATTATTTGGCCGTTTGCACGTTCGACTGCCCCATTGCTTTGGGGATGGGCAACAGAAGCATAACATAACTTGGTATCCAACTCGTCGCAAAATTCCTAAACTTTTGCGCTCGAAAATTGTTTACCATTATCTGTGATTATTCGACTTGGAACTCCAAATCGAGTAATTACGCATCTCATCATGAACCGTTTTGCTGCTTCCGTTGTTATCGATTCTGAGTTAAACCGATCCATTTTGTGAGCGTATCAATAGCCACAAAGGAACTTCGAAACCTCCACGGAGCTTTGAGGAACGGTCCTAGGATATCGAGACCCCAGTGCAAAAAGGCCAAGATAGAGTATCGTTTGTAATGCTTGAGCTGGTTGGTGTATTTGCCTGCTATGAAACTGGCATTAGACACACTTTTTAACCATCTCTTTAGCATTGTATAGAAATCATTGGCGGTAGAAACCTTGTCGAAAGGCCTTACCGACCAGCGTTCTGTAGGAAGCATGAGTTCCACAGATGCCACCGTGTATGTCGTGAAGGAGTGTTAATCCTTCGCTCTGCGGAATGCATCGCATGAGCACCCCTTGAGTACCTCGTTTATAGAGGACTCCTTCAACCAAAGTATACATTTTGGCTTTTCAGGATAAGCGATCTACCTCGGGATCGCCTTCGGGTACGAAACCCTTCTGAAGATACTCGTAGATGGGAGCCATCCAGGTATCCTCGTATTCTAGAGAGGCCGTCTTAATAAGAGGTATCTCTGGTTCTTCAACCAGGGACGGCTTCTGGAGTTGTTCCAAGAAAACTCCTTTTGGTACTCTGATCGGGAAGAAGCCATTCGAGTAAGCCGGTTCATGCGAGGAAATTATCCTTCGAGGATGAATTGTGCCTCGAAACCGAAAAAAATGCTTTTCTAGCTTACGCACTTCCGATAAGTACCGAGACATTGTCGGGTTAGAGCACTGGTACTCTTTCCTGACTTGATTCACGACTAGTTGAGAGTCTCCCATTATGAGTAGTCGGCGAATCGAGAGCGCTTTCGCAGCTCGTATGCCAGCTAGCAAACCTTCATATTCTGCCACGTTGTTAGTGGCCTGAAAGTTTAATTGTATGGCATACTTTAAGGTCTCTCCGGTAGGAGATACCAGGACCACCTCAGCCCCCGAGCCACTTAAAGTAAGTGACCCGTCAAAGTACATCATCCACTAGTCGTGGGAATCGTACTAGGGATCCTGAACAGGTTCAGGATTTGTCCATTCGGGGACAATGTCTGCCAAGATCTGGGATTTAATGGCCGTTCGGGACATGAAATGGAGGTCGAACTCCCCAAGTTCGACTGACCATTTTGCCATGCGTCCCGCTGTTTCCTTATTCTGGAGGATCGCTCCCAAGGGAAACTCAGACAGATGCGGCTATTTTATGCTTTGAAAATAATGCCGCAGTTTCCTCGAAGACATGAGGAGGGCATATAGAAGTTTTTGGACCTGAGGGTAATGCTCCTTAGGCCCGTGTAAAACTTCACTAACGTAGTAAACCGGTCGTTGTACGTTTTCACGTTCTACAACCATAACTGCGCTCACTGCCTGTCACGTGGCAGCTAGATAAATTAAGAGCGTCTCTTTTGGCCTCGGAGAAACCAAAATAGGAGCACTCGTAAGATACCTCTTGACATCCTCAAAGGCAATGTTTGCCTCGTTCGACCACTCAAAACCTTCATGTTTCCTTAGAAGTTTAAAGAAAGGTAGTCATTTTTCTCCTAGTCGTGCGATGAAACGACTTAAAGCCGCCATGCACCCTGTGAGTTTCTGGACTTCTTTCTTTGTGGTTGGAGGGCGCATTTGGAGAATGGCCTTTATCTTTTCGGGATTTGCTTCGATTCCTCGTATAGATACTAGGAATCCAAGCAATTTTCCTGAAGAGATTCCGAACACACACTTCTCAGGATTGAGTTTTAAGCGGTGCTTTCTGAGGTTGTCGAATGTTTCTTGTAGGTCAGTGATATGATTAAGTCTCTTGATGCTTTTAACGACTAGATCATCAACATAGGCTTCGTGTTTCGGCCTAGTTGAGATGAAAAAAGTCGATTGCATCAAGCGTTGAAAAAAGCGCCCGCATTTTTTAGACCAAATGGCATTTTGACATAGCAAAATATACCAAATGGTGTAATGAATACGGTCTTTTCTTCATCGTCTAGACATATATTGATCTGGTGGTATCCAGAATATGCATCTAAAAAACTTAACATTTCACAACCTGTAGTAGAATCAACCAACTGATCAATACGAGGTAAAGGAAAATCATCTTTTGGACAAGCTTTATTAAGATCAATGATGTCTACGCACATACGCCATTTGCCGTTCGACTTCCTAACCATTACAGGATTAGCCAACCACTCTGGGTGATCGACTTCTCTTATAAAGCCTGCTTTAAGTAGCTTGTCCAATTCTGATTTTATAACATCTCGTCGATCAGGGGTAAATCTCTGTAGTTTTTGTTTTACGGGTACTTTTTCAGGTCGTAAAGCTAGCCTGTGCTCAATCACCTCCCTGGGGACTCCGGACATGTCGGATGCTTGCCACGCGAAGACATCTGCGTTACCTCGGAGGAAGGTGATGAGGGCGTCTTCCTACTTGGGGTCGGAAGTATCCGTGATGCGAACAGTCTTCGAGGGCTCCCCTGCGTCGGAGGAACCTCTTTGACACAGTCGTTCGGGTTTAGTGCGACTTTGGCTTCCGATTTGTTAGTCGAAGGTGACTTTCTTCTCGAGTTGGTATTTGACCAACTATCTCGAGATCGATCGATTAGCGGTATCGCCATCTTCTTGTCACAATGGATTATGATTACTCTTTTGGGACCTGGCATCTTAAGACATTGATACCCGTAATGAGTAGCCATTAAGAATTTTGCCAAAGTTGGCCGTCCGAGTATGGCGTTATATACCGTATCGAAATCGACCACATCAAAGGAGATTTTCTCTGTCCTGAAATTACTTGGAGAACCAAATGTTAAAGGAAGAGAAACTTGGCCAATAGGTTTGGCTGAAGACCTCGGTACGATCCCATGAAAGGAGTATTGTACCGGTCTTACCTTAGTCCTGGGTACTTGCATGTCGTCCAGGGCACTCGTAAATAGGATGTTTAACGAACTGCCACCATCAACCAAAACTCGATTGACCCGACAATTGTTGATGGTGGGTTCGACCATGATCGGATATCGACCTAGTCGGGTCGAAGGAATCAGGCAGTCACCCTTCTCGAAGGAGATGGTGACTTCCGACCACTTCGGTAATTTATTGATGAGAGGAGGGTCTATGGAGTTTACCTCACGTTCGGCAGCTTTAAGCTGTCGCTTTGACTCGTATGCCGACGATCCCATGTAGATGTGCTTGACGGTATGTTGCGGATCCTGGAACGACATCTCCTCATCGTCATCTGACGACTTACGACCACTTGTTTGCCCTACCTGCTCGAGAGTGGGAAGTGGTCCTTTGTCGTTGTAGTAGTCCTCGAGCTTTCGTTGGAAAACTCGGCAGTTGTGAAGGTCATGTCCTTCCTTTTTATGGAAAGAACACCACCTAGGCTTGTCGTTCTTCCGATCGGGGCGCTTACCTTTGCCTCGGTCGGAGTACGGCTTGGAGCTTCGTGGCTCTTTATCGTTTACAGCCAAGACCTCCTTGGAACCGTTGGCTTGAGGTTTTTGACCCTTCGCCTTGTTCTTGGACTTCTTCGCTTTCTTATCCTTCTTCATGCCACCTTCGCCTGGCTCTCGAGAGGTATTGTCTTCTTGATCAATGATGTTGTTCCACTCGACCGCCTCAGAAGCAGTCGCATATCGATCATCCATCTCAAAGAGTTCAGTGACAGTAGTGGGAGGATTCAAAGCGATATCCTCCGTTATCCTTCTACTACGGACTCCTTGCTTGAAAGCCCTGATGACAGATGAGTCAGAAACTTCCAGAATTGAATTACGAACCTGACTAAAACGCTTGATGAATTGGCGCAAAGTCTCGTGGTCGTTCTTTCTCATTCGGTGCAAGTCACCCTCCTTCCCAGGGCGATTGTAGGTGCCTTGGAAGTTCGCTAGTAGAAGGTCGTAGAGGTGTTGCCAAGAATAGATTGACTCGAGTGGTTGGTTTAGTAACCACGATCGAGCAGACCCTTCGAGCACAGTTGAAAGGTAATTCGCCATTACATGCTCTGCTCCTCCTGCTGCTCGGATAGCTGTTGTATAAATTTGAAGGAACTCGATGGGATTTTGGGATCCATCGAACTTCTCCATGTTCACTGGTCGAAAACGAGGTGGCTAATGAAACAGCTCGGAGGTCGGCGAGAATGCGGACATCCGGTAATGACTTCTTGACGCCTCCTTTGCAAGAAAGAAGGGTTGATATCACCAGGTGATCGTATTCGATGATACCCAGTAACAGGTTGACCCGACTTGTAGTAGGTCTCGGTCCTATGAGGAAAATACTCCTCGTATTCCATCTGCCACTGCAGATTTCCATGTCGGAATGGTGAGTGATCACCTCTCTGAGGGGCTTGTTGATTATCTGACGTTCGAAGGACATTTCTCCGAGTAGGAGATCGATGTGACTTGTCTTTGCGCCGATCTCTCTGCTGGGTATTGTTCGAACGGCGGTAGCCGAGAAAGTTGTATTACTCGACTTCTCAATAATGTTGGCGAGGTGCTTCGGTCTTGCCATCGTGGTCCAAAGCCTTTATGCGATCTCTTCGACGAAGAGATCGTAGTTCTTCGCCGGCGAGCTCTCAAGTAGGGTTCTTGAGCAAGTCGTTGATGTGCTGGAGCTCTTGAGCTTCCTCTAATTGACACTGGATGCGTCCAGGCAAATTTTTCTGGGCTGCAATTTTCTTCCGTCGAATAGCCTCAAGATCTTCCACATCAGATCCTTGAGACTGCATCAATGGATTAAGAGTATGTCGAGGATTTCCCTCACGCTCATCAAAGTATTGGTTACGCTTGTCACCGGTGGTGCCCTTGCCATTGCCACGAGGGGTGAGGCGTGATCTTTGGGGAGTCTCCTAGCTCGGTCTCTAGAAGAGTGACCTTGATCCGAGGAAGGGCGAAGACCTCCGTTGATGATTCTCACTTGCTCCGAGGCCTCCCGCTTGAGGAGTAGTCGAGAGACACCATCTGGCGACTTGGAGTAATCCTCCGTAAAGGGAACTCGGGTTATAACTGTCTTAGTCCGCAGTGTGATCTGCGGAGATGGTCGAATTTGCAAGAAAAGCATGCTTAATCCGCTCTCTCTGGAGTTATCTCGGAGAGAGGACCACCGATCTTTGGTGAAGTCCTAAAATTGTGGCTTCGAACTTGTCTTACCAAGTCGACCGCCTTAAGGGACTTGGACACTTGGAGGAAAAACTCTCGTCGTGTTGTGAGCCCGCTTTGGGTGTAGTCTGGACTGTGGTCGGATTGACCCTTGTCCTTTGAGGGAATTGATTCCTCTGTTGGGCGTCTTGTTGTGGGGATAAGGATCCTCCTCAACTCTATCGATGGCATGGTCACTGGATCTGCAGAAAAGATCTCTGAGGCAAGCAACACCATCGGATGAGTCGATACTTGGTTCGTAATCGAACCGGCATCCATGTCGGCGTCTCGTGTCTGCCAAGTCAAACCGGTTCTCCTCGTTCCATTCTCCCGCCATGAGTGCATGAGATTTGGAAAAAGAGAGTATGTTGACAAGAGATTACCGGAAGATCCCCACAGTCGGCGCCAACTGTCGGTGTTTTAGAACTTATCTTACGTAAAGATTGTTTGATTCAGGGGGTCTCCTAGAATGGAATCACACAGAGAGATTGACACGGACATTTTTATACAGGTTCAGGCCTTCTCCGGGGAGAATAACAACCCTACTCCTGTGTGTATGATATTGAGTGTATCTTGTACAATAGGGAGAAAAGACTAAGACTATTATAGAAGATAGTGCCTGTCTTCCCGATTGCTTGTTGTGTTCTTCGATTGCCCTCCCCTTTCTTCTCTGATCGTCGCCTTTATATAATCGTGAAGCGAGAGCCATTTCTCCGGTGAAGAGCGCCTCATCATGTCTGTGTCGGGCGCATGTTTGCGATGTCGGTAGTGTTAACTCCTTCATGCCTTTGGCGCTTATTTGTGAGAGATAATGGGGTATTACGTGCTATTACTCTGTAAAATAATAGCGTATGTTGACTGCTTGGATTCCTTAATCAATTGGACCCACTCGCGTGCAGTAGGTTTTATTGATCATAAGGTGGTCAGTGGTGACACAGTCGTAGAAGAGCTTACGACCATGGGGTAGTCGTAGAATAACTTACGACTGGATAATGATCGTAGAAGAACTTACGACCATAAGGTAGTCGTAGCAAGACTTACGACTTATGGGGGTGGTCGTAGAAGAACTTACGACCACTTGGTAGACTTCTCCCTTGTAAATATAAGGGGTATACCTAGGGACCACATGACATCATATTTACCCATAATAAGAATTATATATAAAATATAAAATGAGGATTATTATATCCTCGTCAGAACCATTCGGTTTATTCGCCTGCTCAAGCTTAACTTGGGATTTTGGAAATTTGGGAGTTTAACCTGACCTAACCAAACCTCAACTAAGTCTTTTGGTTTGTGTTCCTGGTCCTTTTGGGGTTCTCCGGTGCTCTCTGGTTTTAGCTCTCTTTCTTTTGCGTGCTCTGAGTGCCCTTTTGTTTTAGCCCTCTCTCTAGATCTCCTCTGTGTTCATAGGACCTCTTCAAAGTCCTCTGGACCTCCTCTGTGCTCATGGGACCTCATTGGAGATTCGTTGGACCTCCTCGGAGCTTGGATCTTTTCATCTCTTTTAATCTAGACTTCCTTTGTGGGTTTGAATCTCTTTAAGGTTTAGACCTCCCTCCCTGTTTGAATTTATCTTTGGTTCTGACCTCTTTTCTTTTGGGTCACGACCTCCCGTGGTTCTCTGCCCGGGTTTGTGTTTCAAACCCTTTTGTTTTCCGCAGAGTCAAGCCAGGCTTTGTTTGCCCTGCGCTAGATGTCCTCCGGCCCAGACCTCCTTTGTGGGTCTAGGATCTCCCCCTTGTTTGTTTGGACCTCCTCGTGTCCTTCAGGACCTCCCCCCCTTGTTTGTTTGGACCACCCCGTGTCCTCTAGGACCTCCCCCTTGTTTGTTTGGACCCCCCCCCCCCGCGTTCGATCGAGTCTTCTGCTTGATCTAGACCTCTATCGCTTGTGTACCGTTCGATTTGCGTTGGACGGTTTGATCTTGGTGAGATGTTCAGATGGTCCGAACATCCCACTCCTTTAGAGCCGTCCGATCCTGATTGGACGGTCCCGATCTGTTGGAGCATTCGCTCGGTCCGAACAGCCCAATTGTCTTGCCCCGTCCGATTGAAATCTAACGGTCCTGCTCCACTGTGCTTTATCTCATGGTCGCGCAGGACCTCCCCTTTGTTAGATCTGACCGTTAGGACCTCCCCTTTGGAGATCTTAACCGTTCAGACCTCCCCTTTGTTAGATCTAACCGTTAGGACCTCCCATTTGGAGATCTTAACCGTTCGTAACTCCCCTTTGTTAGATCTCCGTTAGGACCTCCCTTTGGAGATCTTAACTGCGGACCTCCCTTTGTTAGATCTCGACCGTTAGGACCTCCCTTTGGAGATCTTAACCGTTTAGACCTCCCCTTTGTTAGATCTCGATCTAGGACCTCCCTTTGGAGATCTTAACTGTTCGGACCTCCTCTTTGTTAGATCGACCGTTAGGACTTCCCTTTGGAGATCTTAACAGCTTCGGATCGCCCTTTGTTAGATCGACCGTTAGGACATCCCCTTTGGAGATCTTAACTGTTCAGACCTCCCCTTTGTTAGATCTGACCGTTAGGACCTCCCCTTTGGAGATCTTAACCGTTCAGACCTCCCCTTTGTTAGATCTAACCGTTAGGACCTCCCCTTTGGAGATCTTAACCATTCAGACCTCCCCTTGGAGATCTTAACCATTCAGACCTCCTTGTGGTTATGTCTTTTGGACCTCTAGTCCATAGGACCTCCACGTTGTGTGTCTTTTAGACCTCCAGTCCTCAGGACCTCCCTTGATTTGACCCCCCCCCCCCCGTCAGGACCTCCCCTTTAGAGGTCAGGATCCCTGGTCTTTTGCAAAGACCTCCCTTGTGGCTGAGACCAACCCTTTGTCTGAATCGTTCTCCTCGAGTTTGACTGGCCCCGCTTGTCAACCTTGCTCTGTGTGCATTTAATGGCTGTTGTATCACATTAAATGCAGTCACATCTAGGGTACTTCTTTTTATTCTTTTGGTGACCTACCCTGTCCTAACCTTGTCCTAGCTACCACCGATCATTGACACGTTTTACTCTAACCCTTGCTGTTTCTCCAGCAGCTCCGGTTATACATAGCCTGGGCATGCCTCCCTTTGTCACCTTTTTGCTCATTCCCAATGTCCTTGCACTTGCCTGGTTCTCTCCACGCTCAGGACCTCCCCAAGGAGCTCCCAAGGCTGTGCTGAGCCTTTGCTTTCTGGTTTTGGCTGAGTTGATTTGAGCTCTTTTCAAGTCTTCTTTTAAGTTCTTTGCTTGGAGTTGGTTTGCTTATTTGGTTCTTTGGCGAACGTGTAGATCCCGCGTTCGAGGAGGAGTTCTTGGACCCAGCGGTGTCTACTGAAGGCTCACCACTGCTCAACGAAGGCAAGTCGTAGACCTTTGATCATATTGAGCCTAGCTTCTCAAATGTATTTTGCTTTACTTAATCATGCATGGCTATTTTTTTTATAAGAAATGGTTTGGGGCATTAGTTATTCTCCTACTTGACAATATGCCTCCTTGGACAATTGTATTCGACATGTTGACATGATCCTCTTGGACGCCTTAAGTTGGGTATTTTAGTTGGCATTGTTTGGAATTGCCAACATGGGACTGTATGTTTATGCTTAGTTTTGCTTGTAGAACCGGGGGTCTTGGGAATCACGTTTCTTCTCTAATAACTTGACTAATGGAACTATGGGATCTGTGGTTGGTGCCACTGTTGAGCAACTACGGTGGGACGCCGTAGTTGTGTTGATTGTGGTGCGAGGCCACATTGTTAATATCTTGCGTGCCAAGACTAGGGAGGTCTTTGGCTAGGTGAACCCCAAATGCTTTCTTGCTCGGGCAACTGATCGTGCAGTAAAGGGGGTGCTCTTCACACACTAGGATGTGGAAGCCTTGCCTGAGCAGCAATTAAGGACTTAACTTTGTGTTTTGTTGATCTGGGCTTTTTAGTGCAACCACAAGATCATTTTATGGGGATGGTCTGGGCCGAATAATTAGTGATGTCTTGACCTGGTTCTGTTGTGGTGGTGCGTGCTGATTCGCATTGCGCAAGAGGGGGCCAGGTTCCTTTTACAGGACGGCGAAACCTTAGCGGGCAGGTCAGGTCAGGACAAAGCTTTGTAAAGACTTTGTCACGCTCTCTAGACTGCTCACATTCGGAAGTGAGTAAGAGTTTCGACGGGAACCCGCCCCGATAGAGAGGTCGTGAATTGTGGGTAAAGTTGTACACCTCTGCAGAGTATCAATCTATTCGAATAGCCAAGTCCTTGGTCATGGACATGCCCAGTGAAATGGTGCAAGGGGTAGACTTCTCAAAAACTGGTGTTCCATGGCTGGCTTGGGATGTTTGCAAGTACTCTGGGTGGCTCCGAGTGCTTGTGACATCCTCGGTTGGTTGTGGAGGTCTTGTGAACCCTAGGGTGGTCCAATGAGCTCCTGAGTGGGTGCTCAGAGGAGACCTTGGAGTCCTAGGGAGGTCTTTGGGGGCTCTGGAGCGGGTGCTCCAGAGAGGTCTTGGGAGAGGTCCTGGTCGTGGGTGCGACCAGACCGCCCCCAAGTGGTCTTGGGAGCTTTGGAGCGGGTGCTCCAGAGAGGTCTTGGGAGAGGTCCTGGTCGTAGGTGCGACTAGACCTCCCCCAAGTGGCTTGGGGAGTGAGTTGGTGCTCACTTCCCCTCTTTTCAATCAAAGGTACTTAAGTATTATTGCTTCTAAATTGAGCTTTTCAATCTATACCTGTTATTTGCTGTCAAACTTAGCTTTGTGCAACTAACCCTCTGACTCTCATTGTTAAGCCAATGCATGAATATTAATTGCATATCATTTCACAGGATTTCTTGAGTACATTCAAAGTACTCATGGTCAGAAGCCCTGTGTTAGCGCAAAGGGTCGAAGATGATCGATCTTGAGGATGCTCGAGACCTCTTCGAGGAGGAGTTCTTTGACGACCTGGCTGCCTAGGACGTCCTCCACTCGACAGCCTGTGGGCTTGCCGGATGGCTTCCAACGCTTTTGTGTTTTCGACTTTTGAGGTCCTCCTGTTGTCGGTTTTGTAAGCCCAAGTTGGCAGACCTCTATAAGCAAACTTGGACCATAAGATCTTGCTCATACAAAAAAAAACTCTGGTATATTGCCATGTCCAGTGCATTTCCGAGAGGAGGTCCTCACACCATCGATCCCTCAAGATGGTTGGCCAAATACCAACTCGAGAAGAAAACAAGGTGCAGCCTTCGACCAAGTAATCGAAGCCTAAAGCTGCACCAAAACCAAACGACCAGGTCAAAGAGGTTTCTCTAGATCTAGAGGAGCCCTCGAAGACTGTTCGCATCGGGGATACATCTGACCCCAAATAGGAAGACACCCTCATCACTTTCCTCCGAGCTAACGCAGATTGTCGAACTCGAGAACGACGGATCCCGAATTCTTTGTGTTCATAAACTAGTCGAGGATAGCTAGTGTACATAGTCATACAAAAGTGACATCACAATCATATCATGTATTTTATTAATGTAATTCATAGTTTTATTACAAAATGGGCCTGAGGCCAAATAATGAAAAATCACAGCGGAAGCAAATAGGTAGTAGGCCACACGATGCGCCACAGGCAATCATCTGGGGGTGTAGGCCTAAACATCTAGGTCCTCACCGTCCTGATAGAAGTCTTCCCCTGAATAAAGATTATTCAGCAAGAGTAAGCACAACTTCCGTACTCGCAAGTTACACCCAATAAAGAATTATGATGCATGCATAAGTAAACAAGTGAAACTGATAGAGTTTATTTTGCATAAAGCAGCATTTCCAGTTTAAATATTCATAATAATTTCCAAGGTCATTTTTAATCTATAACTAAAATCAGATTTTTAAATTGACAGTTTAATAGTGGATAACCTCCATGAATGAATGGTGAAGGATACCCTCCTATCACATGGCTAACCGCCCAATTTTTCCACAAGGATTAGCCATCCTCAAACCAGTTAAAATCATTGTAAAACCAAAAACAAAGTTAACTTAGAGTGGCTTTGCTTAGCATGTCCATGACCATAGACACGGCTATTCGAATAGTTTTACACTCTGCAGAGGTGGTACAACTTTACCCACAAGAGATAATTTGCTTTTAATGTCGACCAATACATGCTTCCAAAGGCGTGCGACTAAGCAATTATCACAAGGCCATTACAATGTTCTACCTTAAAGTATTTATGCCCGCTAAGGTTTCACTTCCGTTGGATTAACCATCCTCTGGAAGCCCCTTCTTGTGTCAAGTGGGACTACTATCTAACCAACACCCACACAACAACATGGCACAAATAACAGTAAGGTATTACAAATTATTAAGCCTAGTTCTGCCCATTCAGAACATGTAGTAGTACGGTGGAGCTTAGCAAGATGCGGCTCAAAGACCGGTCCTTAACTGACTTGGATGACTTTCAAAACAACCCTTGGGCCTCAACCCTAACCAGATTGAGCCCATACATAAACCTGCACCCACCAATCATCCATTTCGCCCAAGTCTAAACCCATTTTTTCTTTTATTTCAAGAAAAATCATTTTTTATAAACTTTCTATGGTAAAACAATACTATAGACTGAGTTTAATCAAGTTTAAACAATTTGGCTAAAACTCCCCGAATACACAGTTCTGATCTAAGCATTGGCTAAGCATATAGTTATTTTTAATTTTATTTTATCTAATGGTGACAAGGAAATGATCATCAATAATCAAAATTGGGTATACAAAAGGAATTGGAATAACTAAGGGTTTAAACAGGTAATAAAAATAGCTGAATAAATTTATTCATGCAATAATAATTTAAAAACAAAATTAAATAAACTTAAAATATTGGGAACAACATGATCAATGGTATAACTTGCCTTGCTCGAAGTCTTGGTACTCTAAATCCTCTAAAGCATCAAGCTCTCCGAAGTCGTCGAAATCTATATGCGAAAATATGACAAATTCAAATGAAATTCAAATAAATTCAAAAGGACATATCAAACTAACTCCAAATCAAATTATTTTAGTTTAGTTAGCTATATCATGAATTTACACAAATTTAGCAATTTGAATAACCTAAATCGGAGTTCGTATGAAGAAATATGAGCTCCTGGAAGTTTAAATCTAAATAAAACCCTAAATTCTGATTTTTTATGAATTTCTTGAATTATTTTTCTAAAGGAAATATGGATTATTGCGCAACGTGACGTTAGCGCCCGGGATTTACTGATTTTTAGCCAAATTGTTCTTTAAAGGAAAAGAAATCGGTCACTAACATGTGGGCCTGAAGTCAAAAGACTTGGTCCACGTGTAGTCAACCAACCACGATGAACCCAGTGCATGGAACAGTAAACGTGGGGGGTGTGTGCGGGCTGTGTACGAGTTGACGTGGCCCCACATAGGCAGCCATGTAGGATTAGCGCCTATGTGGCGCTGTTCTAGCGCGGATCTGGTGTTGACGTGGCTGAGCCACGTCAGCCCGACGGTGGCGCAACTCCGGCGAAGGGCTCGCCGACGTTTTACACCGGGGCGAGCTGCATGAATAGGTGCAACAAAGAGAGGGAGTGATGAGGAACCTAATGCACTACCTTACGGCGGTGTAGTGCGATGAGGTGGCCGACGGCGAGCGAAGAGGCGGCGAGGTTTTTAGGGCTCTAGCAAAGTGAGTGCTACGGGGCTCCTCCGGTGAAGTGGATGCGCACACGGGCTTCGTAGTGGCGCGGCGGTGCCGTAGGTGTGGACGATGGGGCCGGAGTGTCACTGGTGGCACTGGAATTGAGGAAGATCCACGCTTCAGTGGTCGGTGGTGAACTCTGAAAGTCGTGCGGAGGAGGAGAGGAGAGGCTTGGGGTTGAGGGGCGCTGGGATGAGGCGAGGAAGGCGGTCTCAGGGCTCCCTTTTATAGGGCACGGGTGAGCTTGAATTGCTGTGGAGAGCACGAAGGTCTGCGCGGATCTCCGGCGAGATTAACGGGATTTAGGGGCTGGAGATGGAAGGGGAAGGCCGGGTTGGGCATGATTTGACACGGTGACATAAATGCGCGCGAAATCGTAGGGGATTGTGACGGATTTGGCCGAGTATGGAAGGTTTTCGAAACGCGTCAATGGCGGTCTGTGCAGCGAGAAAGGAAGGTGTCACGAGGAAGAAGGAAAGGAGAACAAAGGCACTGTAGCATTGGCCCCACTTGTCGGCGATGATAGTGAATAGGAAAGAAGGGGCGTGCTTGTTGGCCATCCGATCTGGATCCAATGGCTGACATGGAGTACATGCGGGTGAAGTGGTTGAACGGTCCGGGCGCTCGTGCGAAAGGAAATTGGCCAATTTTGGAATTCGACCCAAACACTGTTTGCAAATTTTAATTGCGTTGACAATTTTTTTAATCCTATTAATTCAAAAGGGCTTTAGAAAATAGCAAATAAAATCCAAAAATTATGAGAAAATTCACAAAAATTCTCTAAGGCATTTTGGATTTAAATAAAATAACTCCAACTTTACTTTGGTAATAGTTTTTGCAAATAAATTTATTTTGGCTTTGAAATAATTAAAGAAAAGTTTTTAAAATTTCAGAAAATCCACAAAAATAATTAAGTTTTAAATTTTCTCTGAAATTGAAATTTTGGTCTGTTACAAACCTACCCCCCCTTAAAGGGAATCTCGACCCTGAGATTCAGACTTGACCAGCAAAAAGGTGGGGATGCTCGGCTTTCAGATCTTCTTCTCGCTCCCATGTGGCTTCTTCTTCTGAATGATTACTCCACTGGACCTTGCATGAGCGAATGACTTTGCTTCTGGTGATTCGTTCTGCCACATCGAGGATCTTGATTGGCTGCTCCACATAGGTGAGATCTTCCTGAAGGTCAATGCTCTCAAGCGGTGTTTCTTCTGTTAGCACTCTGAGACATTTCTTTAGTTGAGAAACATGGAAGATGTCGTGAATCGGCCGACCGATCTTTAGCGACTCAAGCGATATGCAACTTCACCTCTTCTTGCCAAAATCTTGTAAGGTCCCACAAATCTGTGTGCGAGTTTCCGTTTGGTCCGGAATCTCCTTACTCCTCTGAGTGGAGTAACTCTGAGATAGACAAAACCTCTTATCTCAAAGGATAATTCTCTTCGATGGTTATCAACATAACTCTTTTGTCAGGACTAAGCCACTTTCGGACGTTCCTTTATTGTTTTAACTTTACTTTCAGCTTCTTTGATTAACTTTGGTCCAAAGAACTGATGCTCTCCTACTTGATCCCAAAGGAGAGGGGTTCTACACTTTCTGCCATACAAAGCTTCGAATGAAGACATCTGCAAACTGGCTTGATAGCTGTTGTTGTACGAGAATTCTGCATAGGGCAGATTCTTGTCCCAACTTCTTCCATAATCTATGGCACAGGCTCGAAGCATGTCTTCAAGAATCTGATTGGCACGTTCTGTCTGGCCATCTCTCTGCCGATGATAAGCGGTGCTGAAGTTGAGTTTGGTTCCCAAGGCTTCATGTAGACTCTGCCAAAATCTTGATGTGAACTATCAGCCTCTGTCGGATACGATTTTCTTGGGTACTCCATGTAGACAGACGATCTTGGCCATGTACAATTCTGCTAACTTACTGCTTCTGTAGGTGGTCTTGACTAGGATAAAGTGAGCTACTTTAGTCAACCGGTCAATTATCACCCAAACTGAATCACATCCTGATTGGGTCCTAGAAAGTCCGGTGATAAAATCCATACCAATTTCCTCCCACTTCCACTCAGAAATTGGTAATGGTTGCAACAAACCAGCGGGTCTTTGATGTTCTGCCTTGACTCGCTGACATACATCACAACGTGTGACAAACTTGGCAATATACCGCTTCATGCTGACCCACCAATATTTTTCTTTCAGATCCTGGTACATCTTGGTACTTTCGAGATGGATGGAATAAGGTGATTCATGTGCTTCCTTCAGAATCGACTGTTTTATTTCCTGATGATTAGGCACACAGATGCGGTTTTCAAACCATACTGTTCCTTGCTCATCCTCAAAATATCCTGGGGCTTTGCCTCTTCTCATGTTCTTCTTGATTTGTTTGATGTCTTCATCTTCTAACTGCTTTTCTCTGATCTGACTCTAAAGAGTTGGTTGAACCTCCAAAGCGTTTACGCAACCTTGGCTGACAACCTCCAAGTTCAGGTGCTTCAGTTCTTCATACAACTTTGGCTGATTCTTCTGAACCAAGATGGTGTTGCAATACACCTTTCTGCTCAGGGTATTTGCAACCACATTTGCTTTGCTCGAATGATAATGGATTCCAAGGTCGTAATCCTTTATCAACTCCAACCATCTTCTTTGTCGGAGATTAAGTTCTGACTGGGTGAAGATGTACTTCAGACTCTTATGATCCATGAAAATCTCACAGCGGTTACCAATGAGATAATGCCGCAAGATTTTCAAAGCATGCACAATTGTTGCTAACTCAAGGTCATGAGTCGGATAATTTCCTTCGTGTGACCTTAACTGCCAGGATGCATAAGCCACGACTTTGTCTTCCTGCATCAGCACACATCCGAGACCCTGTCGAGATGCGTCGCAGAAGATCTCAAAGTCCTTATGTATATCCAGTAAGACTAGCACAGGTGCAGAAACTAGTCTCTTCTTCAGCTCTTGGAAACTCTTCTCACAGGCATCTATCCATTCAAACTTCTTCTCTGTAACATCCCAATTTTTCTGAGTTTTAAAGAAATGTTTTGAACAATTAGTAGGAAACAATTCACCATTTGGATTTTATTTGAATTTAATTAAAAAGCTTAATATTGGACTTTGTACATTAAAATAATTTAATTTGACTAAAGTCCACATCAACTATTGTCAAAACTATTTTATTTGGGTTCTATGTGCTTGGATATATTTTCTAGATTTTTCTAGAATTCTTCCAAGTTCATTTTCTATTTTCTATTGCTTATTTGAATTTCTGGTATTTTCTTAAAAAGAAAACCTATTAAAATCTCTGTTAAAACTCCTTGGGCCGATTTCCAACCCGGCGTCCGTTCTATTCAATTCACCACCTCGCATCGGCCCAATCCATGCGCACCCTCAGCCAGTACACTCACAAGGCGATGTCGCGCCTTGCCTCTCTGCCAGGTGGGCCCGTTTCTTTTGTCTCGCTGCCAGTGGACCTGCCTTCATCTTCGTCTCCGTGCTGCCTTCATCTTCGCAGAGTCCTGCTCATGCTCGCCATTGAAGCCCTTCTAGAAACTCAAGAAATCCTATCTAAACCACCCCGGATTTGGTTACTGGATCTTATCTCTAGCTTAACCGCGTTCGTATTTGCAATTAATCGTTCACGATACGGACTCTATCCCCTTCTATTTTGAGATTTCCTCTCGTGTTCATCTCGGACTTCTTTTGGGCGTTTCCAAATTTGTGCCGCCCGATCCCTATAAATAGCACCCTGAGGTTCGCCCTCGCCTCCGCATCCTAGAGCCACCACCCATTGAGCCCCAATCGCTCCAGCGCCGCCATAATCCGAGCTTTAGGGTTTTCACCGCCGTCGGTTTTTCTTCGATTGCGTTGCCGTCAACGTCGCCTAGCCGTCGTGGTCTGCGCCGTCATCATCACCGTCGCGTGGGCTACCTCCAGAGACCACCCACCCCGCCGGAGTCGCGCTGGAGCTCTCGTCCGACAAAATTCGATTTGCTCCGCCGCTCAACGCTCGCCGCTGGCCAACTCCGACGCCATCTTGTTCTCAAACCGGTACTGTTGTGTGCGCAATACTTCGCTCTACCTGCTGGTACCACCCACTCTCGTCGGCGAGCCGCCGTTCGCCGTTTTCGTGCGGACCCGAGCCTCACCCGCGTCCAGCTGACGTGTCATGCCACGTGGCCGTCCACATCGGCGTCCACCTCAGCATCTGTGCGTGCGTGTCAGCCCACATAGGCACTGACTCAGCAGCCACGTGTGCGTGCGTGCCACCCGAGCCAATCTCAGATTCAATTGGTTCGGTGGACCGGTCTACCGTGAACTAGGTCGCTGACGTGTGGGCCCCACATGTCGGATTTTATTTTTAATTCTTTTATTCCGAGCGCTGACATCATCGTTGCGCAATAATCCGGATTTTCCTTTGGAAAATAATTCGAAAATTCAGTAAAATCCTATTTTTAGGGTTTTCTTAAAATTCAAACTTCCCAAGCTCATATCTTTTGCATCTGAACTCCGATTGAGCCCATTCAAATTTCTAACTTCATCTAAATTCGAGATCTATTTATCTGAGATTTTTATTTAATATTTGGAGTTTGTTTTGCCTCTATTTTGATTTGTTTTATTTGTTTGTTTGGTTTGCGAGTAGACGTTGATACCTCGGGAAGATTTGAAGAAGAAGAAGCACCTCAAGACCCAGATCGATACCAAGACCTTTTCCAAGGCAAGTTATACCTTTGATCATATTGAACCCAGTTTTCAAAGTACTTTGATTCAAATTGTTGCATTTACTTTAAGTATGTATTTGAATGCTTTTAGGTATAGCTATTGTCCAATTTGTTATACCCACCTTGATTAATTGTTATATCATAATCTTTTGTCACCCTAGATTGGTTCATATTTAGTTGGTGCTATGGTATTACCAATATGGGTTGGTTAGATACGATTAGATTACTTAGCCATGCTACGAGTCATCTTCTCATGTAAGTTGCAAATATAAACTTGACAAAGTGACTATGGAACTATGTGATAAAAACTGTGTGTACTATGTACTATTACTCTTTGATGGCATATGTTGCATTTAATTAACAGGGTGGGAAAGGATTTAGACTGAGGCAAGTGATGGATACTGTGTGCTACTTTTTGTGGAGCTGTGTGCATGGGCTTAATAACCTGTGTGCGTAGGGATTCGTAGTACATTGGAAGTCTTGCCTTGGTCAATTAAGGACTTAACTTTGTGCACCATTGAACTGAGCCTCTCGTACAACCACATGCTTGATGGGACGGGCCTAACTTAGTAAGTTATGGATTCTTGACATTGGTACTCAGGAAGTAGGTTAGGCTGTGTTGCATGGGTAGAGGTGTGCTACCAAGTAGTCGCATCACGGGGCGATTCGCCGTGTCCCTATCCAACGATGTGTGTCAGACTTACTTCTTGTGTGGGGTAGTCTGGCGTAAAGCACATCGGGAGTATCAATGCTTGAGATAAAGTTTCTGAAACGTTTTGTTACGTTAGGGCTAGCTACACTAGTTGTATTGTGTGGGTAAAGTGTACAAACTCTGCAGAGTGTTAAATCAATCTATTCGAATAGCCGAGTCCGCGGTCATGGACATGCTCGGGGATTTCACACGAGGGGTAGATTTTCATGAAAACCTTGGGAAGGGAGCTGTGTGACTTAAGTCATATGGCTATGTGAATAACTTGATTAGGCTATGTGTCTTTGTGAAATAAAACTGTTAAATTATTATTGTCTATTTGTTTTGAATTATGCTTTCAATCTATTACTTGTATTCAAACTACAAATGCTGCATTTCTGCAAAAGAGTCACAGAAGCCATTCCTTTGGAATAAGTCATCATGTATAATTACATTTCTGTGGTATGACTTGCGAGTACGGTTGTGTACTCATGCTTGTTGTAAAACATGCAACAGAAGAGGAGGAGTCATCACCTGCTTTCGAGGAGGCGTTCATCAAAGGTGCTTGATCGTAGGGTCTTGATCCCAGTCGGTTGCCTGTGGTGAATTGATGGGATGCCGCTACCGTTTCTGTTTCCGCTGCTATTTATTTTCTTTGTCAGCCCTACGTGGCTTAACAATTGTAAACTCTACCATAAGGTCAAAACCTTTATTTGTTAATCAAATTACACATTTATGTTATTAACCGCTTGTGTGGATCGATATTTACCTATGTTGACACTGTGTGCACTAGCGTGATCCTGGACTAGTGTATTATACGCAGAGGGTACAGAATTGTATTTTTGGGTCCCGACATTCTCCTTCTTCAAAAGTTGAGTCATGGGTCTTGCAGTCTTGGAGAAACCTTCAATGAATCTGCAGTAATAACTAGCTAGACCGAGAAAACTTCTCACTTTGTGACAGATATGGGTTGCCTCCAATCCATTATTGCCTCAACCTTGGCTGGGTCTACTGCAACTCCTCCTGCTGATCTGAGGTGCTTCTCATGCTCTTCCTCATCCTTTGAATAGATGAGAATGTCATCGATGAAAACAACCACAAACTTATCCAAGAATTCCATGAACACTTTGTTCATCATATTCATGAAATAAACATGGGCGTTTGTCAAACTGAAGGACATTATTGTAAATTCATACAGTCCATATCTGGTTGTGAAGGCAGTCTTTGAGATATCTTCTGGTTTGATCTTCAGTTGGTGATAGCTGGATCTTAAATCAATCTTTGAGAAGACACTTGCTCCTTTTAGCTAATCAAACAGATCATCAATCCTGGATAACGGGTACTTATTTTTGATCGTCACCTCATTGAGCGATCTGTAGTCCACACACATCCTCATACTATTGTCTTTCTTTTTGACAAATAGTATGGGTGCTCCCCAGGGTGATGAGCTTGGTTGGATATATCCTTTGCTCTGTAGTTCTTCAATCTGCTTCTTTAGCTCTGCTAACTCATTGGCTGGCATTTTGTAGGGTCACTTCGAGATTGGAGCGGTCCTTGGGACTAAGTCAATTAAGAACATTATGTCCCTATTCAGTGGCATGCGGGGTAACTTTTCAGGAAAGACATCTGGGTACTCTTGAACCACTGGTATATCTTCAAACTTCACCTCCTTCAAGCTGGTCAGGATAGAACTCCTGCCGGTAGAAGTCTTGGGCTTGAATTCTACTGAAATTCTTGGCTAGCTAGTCCATTCCAAGAATCACATCCAAACCCTGAGAGTGCAAGACTATCAAGTCTGCCAGGAAAGATACTTCGGATATTTCCAAGGAAAGGTTTGGGTATAGAGAACTGGTCCTCATTTCTGAGCCCGGGGAGTGGATTATCATAGGGTTAACTAAGGGAGAGATAGGTAACCCATATTTTCCCACAAACTTATTTGAGACAAAAGAATGTGAAGCTCTGGAATCAAATAGGACTGATGCTGGAATCGAATTAACAAGAAACATACCAAGAACGACATCCAGTGTTGCCTAGGCTTCCTCTGCGGTGACGTGGTTCACACGTCCCTTCGTGTATTGGACCGTCGGCTTTGGGGTGCCGCCGGTGGCTGGAACTCCTGATGCTGGCCTGGCTGGAGCTGCGGTTTGCTGCTCCTTCGAGCATTTATTGGTATAATGCCCCGTCTCGTTGCAGTTGAAGCATGTTACTCCTGCAGTTGATGAAGTCAGGTTCTTCTACTGAAATTGGCCTCCGGATAAACTGGTGTGAAAGCTAGAAGTGTTGGGGCGTTGTGTCGGTGCTGGGATTCTGGATGTAGAAGACTAAAATCTTCCACGCTAAGGTGGCTGGGGCTGAGTGAAGCGAGGCTTGGGTAATCCTCCAGAGTTGAACTTCTGTGTGGCCATCCTTCGCTTGCGGTTCTCCATTTCTAGGTGTTTGCCCTCCTGGCGAATTGCTTTGTTCACTAATTGTTGGAAGTCAGTGAAGTCCTAGGAGATCAGATGAACAGAGAGTTCATCGTTCAGCCCTTCCAAGAATCTTTCCTACATGTCCTCATCTCTGGGCACATCTTCAGGTGCATAGCGAGCAAGTTGATTAAACTTGTGCAGATACTCACTCACTGTGCGGTTGCCTTGGCGAAGTGAGCAGAACTCATTCTTTTTCAAAGTCATCATCCCAGCGGGGATGTGTGCATGACGAAAAGCCTGCACAAAATCATTCCAGGTGATGGCTTATGCGTTGGCATGCGAGATGCAGAAGTTGTCCCATCATTTAGAAGCGGGACCATTCAGTTGATGAGAGACAAATAGGACCCTCTCACGATCCGAGCACTGAGCTATGTCTAGCTTCTTTCCAATGGCACGGAGCCAATCGTCAACGTCCAGGGTTCTGTACTACTGGAAAAAGTCGGTGGACGCATTCGCATGAACTCTGACATTGTTGCCCTTGGCAGAGGTGGAGGTGGAGCATGAGTCGCTGCCTGCGCACTCTGGACATTGTTGAGTGATTGGGCTAGTAGGTCGATCAGGTGGGTTTGATTGGCCATCATCTGGTGCCAATCAGGTCCTTCTGCCGGTGGTGGTGGTGGTTGCTGAGTGGGGTTCTCCTGATAATCAGCATTTTCATTACCCTGGCCCCTGGCGCTGCCACTTCCTGTGCTCGTGGTCACCATCTGCTGAATCCTCCAAAGATTTAGAAGAGGGAGAAAGAACATAGCACTAAGGGGGATAAATCTAAATAGCCCAATAACACACAAACACAAGTAAAGAACCAAATTTTTCGAAATAGCTCTTTTTATTAATTTATTTTATTCATTGATTATGTCTACCACAAAGGATTTGATAGCTCATAATTCACATCTAATGAACGAAAAGGAAAATAGCTATGGGGTAACGGGGGTGTAATCCGGCTCGCTGGAGCTAGCCTCGCCTGCTCTGTAGCGAGCCAGCTCTTCTTCTGCGGCTTGTAGCTTTTCTTCTGCAGCCTGCAGGCTATCCTGGGTGGTACGTAGGTCCTCCAAAGTGTTCCTGTAGGCATAATCCATTGCCTTTGCCAGGTCCACCTGGTGCGTTAGCTCGGGAGAGTTTTCATCTCTAGCCAAGTGGAAGGTACTGTCGAGTCGGGTCAAGATATGCATCAGGTGGTAGTGGAACCTGGTGTTATGGAAGTGATGGTCACAAATGTAGTGGAGAAGATGGACTGCTTCTCTAGTCACATCCTGGATGCCTTCGGAGAAAGTGTCGCGCCTCATCGGAGCATCGAAGATGTGGAATTCTATGTCTGACTGAAGGTTGGAGTAGAGTAGCACTTCTACTCTCCAACGATATTGTCTTCCCACCTTGTACTTGTATCCTTGGTATGTTGGCCTCTCTTTGAAGTCCAGATGTTGCATCATCTTCCAAAGAACAGCAACCCAATGTCCAGCGAAAACTCCATGGGAAATAGCGCTTGGTGCTTCGGCCATCTACAGTTTTTGAGAGAGATAAGTCAGTAACCATTTTTTAAGAGAAGCGTTGAGAAAGGACTCTGGAAAGACCAAAATATTTTTTAGTTTTCAAAAATAAGTCCTCAAGGGTTTTTATCAATTCTAGGCCACGACCTACAGTCGATATGGCTCTGATACCACTTTTATCGAACCCGGGAACGAAGGATCCCGAATTCTCTATGTTCATATACTAGTCCAGGATAGCTAGTGTATACAGTCATACAAAAGTGACATCACAATCATATCACGCATTTTATTAATATAATTCAGGGTTTTATTACAAAATGGGCCTGAGGCCAAATAATGAAAAATCACAGTGGAAGCAAATAGGTAGTAGGCCACACGATGCGCCACAGGCAATCGTCAAGGAGCGTAGGCCTAAACGTCTGGGTCCTCACCGTCCTGATAGAAGTCTTCCCTTGAATAAAGATTATTCAGCAAGAGTGAGCACAATTTCCATGCTCGCAAGTTACACCCAATAAAGAATTATGATGCATGCATAAGTAAACAAGTGAGACTGGCAGGGTTTATTTTGCATAAAGCAGTATTTCCAGTTTAAATATTCATAATAATTTCCAAGGCCATTTTTAATCTATAAATAAAATCAGATTTTTAAATTGATAGTTTTATAGTGGATAACCTCTATGAATGAATGGTGAAGGATACCCTCCTATCACATGGCTAATCGCCCAATTTTTCCACAAGGATTAGCCATCCTCAAACCAGTTAAAATCATTTTAAAACCAAAAACAAAGTCTAACTTAGAGTGGCTTTGCTCAGCATGTCCACGACCATGGACACGGCTATTCGAATAGTTTTACACTCTGCAGAGGTGGTACAACTTTACCCACAAGAGATAATTTGCTTTTAATGTCGGCCAATACACGCTTCCAAAGGCATGCGACTAAGCAATTATCACAAGACCGTTACAATGTTCTACCATAAAGTATTTATGCCAGCTAAGATTTCACTTCCGTTGGACTAACCATCCTCTCGAAGCCTGCTCTTGTGCTAGGTGGGACTACTGTCTAACCAACACCCACACAACAACATGGCAGAAATAACAGTAGGGTATTACAAATTATTAAGCCTAGTTCTGCCCATTCAGAACATATGGTAGTACGGTAGAGCTTAGCAAGATACGGCTCAAAGACCGGTCCTTAACTGACTTAAGCGACTTTCAAAACAACCCTTGGGCCTCAACCCTAACCAGATTGAGCCTGTGCATAAACCTGCACCCACCAATCATCCATTTCGCCCAAGTCTAAACCCATTTTTTTATTTTATTTCAAGAAAAATCATTTTTATAAACTTTCTATGGTAAAACAATACCATAGACTCAATTTAATCAAGTTTAAACAATTTGGCTAAAACTCCCCAAATACATAGTTCTGATCTAAGCATTGGCTAAGCATATAGTTATTTTTAATTTAATTTTATCTAATGGTGACAAGGAGTTTCCCTTAGGAGTGATCCTCTAGAACAGGGAAGCAGCAGGATGCATGGCAAAATGGTGAGCAGAACTTGGAGAGTTCGACCTCCATTTCGTGTCCCGAACGGCCAATAAATCCCAGATCTTGGCAGACTTTGTCACCGAATTGACAAAACATGAACCTGTTCAGGATCCCCAGTACGATACCCACGACCAGTGGACGTTGTACTTTGATGGGTCACTTACTTTAAGTAGCTCGGGGGCTGGGGTGGTCCTACAATCTCCTACCGGAGAGATCTTAAAGTATGCCATTCAATTAAACTTTTAGGCCACTAGCAACGTGGCAGAATGCAAAGGTTTGCTGGCTGGCATACGAGCTGCAAAAGCGCTCGCAATTCGACGACTACTCGTGAGAGGAAACTGTCAACTAGTCGTGAATTAGGTCAAAAAAGAGTAGCAGTGTTCTAATCTGACCATGTCTCGGTACTTGTCGGAAGTTCAAAAGCTTGAAAAGCATTTTTTTCAGTTTTGAGGTACAATTTATCCCTCAAAAGGATAATTTCCTCGCAGGTCAGCTTGCTCGAATGGCTTCTTCCCAATCACAAGTACCAAAAGGAGTCTTCTTGGAGTAGCTTCAGAAGCCGTATCTGGTCAAAACACCCGAGAAAACTCCTATTGAGACAGCCTCTATAGAATACAAGGATACCTAGATGAACTCCATCTACAAGTATCTTCAGATGGGTACAATACCCGATGATGATCTCCAGGCAGATCGCTTATCCCGAAAGGCCAAAATGTATACTTTGGTCGAAGGAATACTCTATAAACGAGGTACTCATGCGATGCATATCATGGAGAGAAGGATTAAACCTCCTTCACGACATACACGGGGGCATCTATGAAACTCATGCTTCCTACAGAATGCTGGTCGAAAAGGCCTTTCGACAAGGTTTCTACTGGCCAATAGTCCTCTAGGATGCCAAAGAGCTGGTTAAGAAGTGTGTACAATGCCAGTTTTATAGCAGGCAAATACACCAACCGGCTCAGGCATTACAAACAATTCCTCTATCTTGGCCTTTTACGATGTCAGACTTGGGATTAACACCCCAAATCCTCTGTGTATTTCTGAACTAGTCCCATGATCAGTAGCTAGTTCACACAGTTAAACAGATATGGTAACATCCATAAATCGCACAACTTTATTAATAATCAATAGAGTTTATTACAAAAGAGGCTTACAAGCCAACCATAAAGAACACAGTGGAAGACGAAGAAGTAGTGGAGTCCAGCTGATCTGCCACAGGCAATGGACTGGGGTAGCGGCCTAGTCGTCAAGATCCACTCCGGTAGTGAAGTCTTTCTCCTCTGAAATTTGTTTGCATAAAGCAAGTATGAGCACAACTACCGTGCTCGCAAGTTACACCCGTCAAATAATAGAATGACATGCATACATGGATATCTCAAAGGAAGGCTTAATATGGTTGAGTTGCATAAAGCCAAGTTTCTTTCAAATACTAATACTAAGTTCCAAGGCAGTTATACAATAACTAAAATTCATTTTATAAATTCTCAATTTTATAGTCAGATAACATTCACACATGAATGGTGAAGGATACCCTACTATCACATGGCTTCCTGCCCAATTCCCATTTGGATAGAAATCCAAAATCATTTGTGTCGAATCATTTTGAAATCAAAACCAAAGTCTAACTTTGAGTGGCTTTGCTAGCATGTCCATGACCGTGGACACGGCTATTCGAATAGTTTTATACTCTGCAAAGGTTGTACAGCTTTACCCACATGACATGAATTCTCTAGTTTGTTTGGCACCCGTCGATACCACCGCTCACTACCTTAGGTAAGCAGTCTAGAGCATGTGTCAAGGCTTTTACAATACGCCATTCCACCGCATTCCCCCCTCGCTAAGGTTTTGCCCCCTTTGGATAGAAATCCGCAGAGTTCCTAGCCCCCTCTTGCTCCAGGTGGGACTAACGTAGGTCATAACATGACTACCCACCGCATCTGAAGGGAACGACCACGGTGAAACATTGCAAATTACTTGGCCAGGTCCTGCCCATACAGGGCATGTGGTAGTACGATGTGGCTTAGCAAAGGAACGCTTAGAGGCTGGTCCTTAACTGACTTGAGCGACTTTCCACAAAACCCACAGGCCTCGATCATAGAAATGACTCGATCTCGTGCATCAACATGCACCATCCAAACAACCATTTCACCCAAGTACAAACCATCATTTTATTTTATTTCAATTTTTCAAAGCATTTGTAAAACTCCCATGACACACCAATGCCAGGGATACAATTTAAACATCATTTGATTTTTGGCTGAAATTCCCCAAATCAAACATTTTTGGGTCTAAGCATTGCTAAGCATAATTTTTTCTCAAAATGATCCTAGTTCACACCATCGTATCAACCAGGTTTTGTCTAGGGTGACAATATGTTTGATTCAATTATCAAAATTGGCCATACAAAGGATTTTAGGTATAACTATAAATTTAAAACAGGAATTTAAATTACTGAATATAAATAAGCATGCAATAATAATTTAAAACAAAATTTAAATAATTTAAAATAATGGGTGCAAGTATGGTCAAAGATGTAACTTGCCTTGCTCAATTGGATGCTTTCAAACGGCGTCGAAATCTATATGCGAAAATAAGCCAAATTCAAACAAAATTCAAATAAAGCTTCAAATGAACTCCAAATAAAATAATTTTAGTTTATTTAGCTATATATTGAATTTATATGAATTTAGAAATTTGAAACACCCAATTTGGAGTTTGGATGCAAAAGATATGGATTTTAGAAGTTTAAACCCCAAATCTGCAATTAAATGAATTTCCCAAATTATTTTTCTAAAGGAAAATCCATTTATTGTGCAAGGTTGACGTCAGCTCTGAGATTTTCGGGATTAAAAGGATTAAAATGAATTTCTAATGTGCGGGCCCCACGTGTCATAGACACGGTTCTCATGGACTAAGTCCGCAGGACTTTGGCTTGGGGGGTTGCGCAGATATGGCGCCACGTCGGATCCATGTCGGATCTGACGCGCGTGGCGTCCGCAGTGGCGCTGCGTGCTACGCCACGTTGGTGGCGCGCGCGCGTCGGGACCGAGGTCACGGCGCTTCGCTCCACCGGCGGCCGTAAAGAAAGAGAGAGATGGCGATCACAAGATCGCTCGCCCACATGAGGCGAGGACGGAGGTGGCCAGCGGCGAGGATAAGGCGGCGGTGAGGTTGCAGTTGATGGTGGTGCGGCGTCGGCGGTTCTCCGTGGCGAGTCGCGCCGGGTCGCGTCGTCTGATGCAAATGCGAATGGAGGCGACGGTGAGGACGCGGTGTTGACGGCGACGGCGCAATCGAAGCTCCAAACTCTTGTGGCCGGCGGTGAGGAATCTCCAAATTTGGCGATCTCACAGCGAGAGAGGGGAAGTGGGTGCGGCGTTGGCTTCGGTGTGAAGAGGGTCGCCCAACGCTTCCTTTTATAGGGGCCGAGAGGCTCCGAGGCGGCGTGGCGACATGGAGGACGTGGCGGCGGCAGTTGCAGAACCGTGCGCACGCTCGCGGAGAAGGGGGAAAGAGGGTGGGGGTCGTGCGGAGATGGGCGCGGGTCGTGCACGACCACGCGGGGAAGTCGGGGCAGTTGAGGGGGAGTCGTTGGTGAGCTCGCACACGACCGGCCATGGCGGCACGCGATGACACGTTTAGAAAGAAGCGGCGGGAAGAAGCGATTAATGGGCCTGCAGTAGTGAGGAGAGGGGGCGGGTAGGGCAGCGAGTGAGAGAGAGAGGAGTGCGGGACAGTAATGCTTTCGACCCTAGAATAGTTTAGGGATTTTAAATGATTTGATAATTAAAATAATTAGATTAATTCGAAAAGGCTTTAGAAAATAGCAAATAAAATCCAAAATTTATGGAAAAATTCACAGAAATTCCCTTATTTATTTTGGACTTAATAAAATTATTTCCAACTTAAAGTTGGCTTTTATTTTTGCAAATAAATTATTTTGGCTTTAAAATAATTAGGGAAAAGCTTTTAAAATTCGAGAAAATTTCAGAAATTAATTAAAATTTTATTTTTCAACTTTAACTCAAATAAAACTTCAATAAATGTTATTTTTGACTTTTAAAACTTCAGAAATTAAATAAGAGCAAACAAACTCTTTTAAATTTCAGAAAATCCAACAAAATAGTAACTTTAATTAATTTTTAAATTGGTAACAGCACTTGGGATGTTACATGTGACCTGGGGTCTTAACATCCTAGGACCATTCCCAAAAGCCCTAGGTGGCTTCGAGTTCCTCTTTGTGGCTATTGATACAATCACAAAATGGGTCGAAGTCGAACCTATGACTGGGATAACAATGGAAGCAGCAAAATGGTTCATGATGAGAAGCGTGATTACTCGATTTGGCGTCCCATGTCAAATAATCACAGATAATGGTAAGCAATTTTTTAGCGCAAAATTCCAAGAATTTTGTGACGAGTCCGGTACCAAACTATGTTACGCCTCTGTTGCCCATCCTCAAAGCAATGGGGCAATTGAAAGAGCGAATAGCCAAATAATGTAGGGAATCAAAAGTCGAGTCTTCGACCAGCTTGTCAAGTGCTCGGGGGCTTGGGTACAAGAATTACCCTCAGTATTATGGGCAGTTCGTACGACTACTAGTCAGGCTACCGGTGAAACACTATTTTTTTTCTAGTTTTTGGTGCCGAAGCCATGCTTCCACCAGAACTAAAGATCAGGTCAACAAAGGTTGAAACTTTCAACGACTCTATCCAGGAACAATTTCAAGCAGATGACATCAACCTGCTCGAAGAGAAGAGAAATCAAGCCTTAATCCATTCAGCAGTCTACCAGCAAATTCTGCGCAAATACTACGATCGTAAGGTCCAATCTCGTAGTTTTACTGTAGGTGACTTAGTATTGAAGAAAATTCAATCCCAGTCTAATCGGAACAAGTTTCCCCTAAGTGGGAAGATCCTTACCAAGTGGTTGAAGTTACGCGACTAGGTTCAGTATGACTAGCAATGGAAGATGGCCGAATTCTCTCCAATTCCTGGAACATCGACCAGTTACGCAAATTTTATGTGTAATCGACCAACCCTACAATAAAGTATCAGGTTCTTTCTATCTTTATTGTCTTACTTTGAGTAGCGCTTTGATAATTTTTGACCATTACCTGGTCGTAAGTTCTTCTACAACCAGTACCCAAACTTTCTTTACACTGGTCGAAAGGATGGTGACATCACCTAGTCGAAGCCTATCCTTTCTGCATGTGGTCTTGCCTACTAGAAGGAACTTCCTAGTATCGACTCGTTCCTCCCTTTTTGCTGCCAACACAAAGAGCTCGGGTTCAATACACATGGTCGAAATATTTTCAAAGCCAACTCTTAGTACCTTAGTTTATTTCTTCATTCATTTTGAAAAATAATCTATGCAGGGTACGCTTTTGAAATCTGTTTGACTACTTTCGATAAACTTGCTTCGTTCAAACTGGTCAGAAAAAGACACAACACCTAGCTGAAATCTTTCCTTTCTGCACGTGGTCCTGCCCACTAGAAGGAACTGTAACATCCCAAACAATGGTTTGTGTTTAAAATGTATAAAAATGAGGAGAATTTAAAACTTTTGATGCCTCATGATATCATTTGAATTTTCTAGAAATTTTCCCCAAGAGTTTCCTAATTTCAAAGACCAATGCTTCATTTGATGGAAGCATAACCTTTGAAAACTCCTTAAGTAAATCTTGTGATCATCCTCTAGGATTATTTTTCCTAGCTTCTAGATGACCCTGGTGGCCCCTCTGAAAAATTTCATAATTTTTAGAAATTATTTACTAATTCTCATAGGCCAGTCAAACCAATTTGACTCTTGGTCAAAACCCTAGGGCAGAACCTTGAGAAATTTCTAGAGAAAAATGCATCACATAAAAACCTCTGAAAAGTTTATGCAAGGTTAATCTTGGAGTTAGGAACCTCCAGTAAACATTTTAGAATTTTTGGAGTTGTGAAACTCTATCTAAAAATTCATCTAAGGCTCAGCCTTTTGTTTTCAAAACCTAGTTGCATTATTCCTTGGGTCCAAACCCAAGTTGCGCGGTTGAACCCAACCAACTTAGCACACGCTCGGGCTAGTCCGAACTGGCGCGAAGCTTTTGGACCATTAGATCTCTTATCGATCGTCTAGATTGAAGTGAACGTTCGGACCATCTGAACTCACCCCCTCGCGTGAACCGTCCGATTGGAAATCAACGAACAGGATTGAAAGGAACGTTCGGACCGTCCGAACGTCCCCATCACTTGGACCGTCCGATCTTGATCTAATGGTCAGAACCTGTCTCATTCGTTTAAACCGATTCAGCCCCCTTTTCTCTCGTCTCTGACTGGTGGGCCCTTCAGCTTCAGAGCTTCTTCTCCACGTTGCAGCTCACCCCACGCCACCTCGCTCGCACTCGCCAGTGGTCAAGCTCTGTCGTGCATCATCTTCAATGACCGCCCCCTGTTTGCGACGCATGCCAGTGGTTTGTCCCATGGTTTCGCACCCGCGCCTGCTCCAATCACCTCGCCATCGCTTCACTGTCGCTCAAGCTCATACATAGACCGAGCTCACTATGGAGCTCCTTCCTCGCGAGCCCTCCGCCCAAATCTCTATTTAAGCTTCCTCATAGCTTCCCCCCACATCTTTTAGACACCACCAAGTATTTCCTCACCTTCTACACTGCTTAATTGAGCTCAATTCTAGGAAAGCCCGAAGCACCGCCGTCGTCCACAACGTCATTCTAGTGGCACAGGGGTTCTTTTCCAATTCTTTTCGCGTCACTTTGAGCCCCTAATCACCTTTATCATTTCCCCTACTCCAATTTTGGGTTGTATTCACAGGAATCACCAAATTTTGGATTTGATCTTGTTCGGCCGAAAACGCTCGCCTTCATTCCCAACTCCGGTGAGGTGGTCCTTTGAGAAATTGCTCGTGTAAGCACCATCTCATGCACTCACTTAAGCTCTCCCTACCTTTCTTGTTCACCCATTTTGTTCAGGTCGAGCTCCCCTTGGTGAAGCCATAGCACCACCGCCGTCCACCGCCGCCAGCCTTCCTCCGGCAACCTCCCCACCTCCGGGTCATCTCCATGAGTTCCTAGAGCCCCTCTTTAGTTCATGCATGCACTAGATCACCTGGAGCGTAGCCTTAGCGTAGTTGCCGTTTTTGCCGTACCTTCACCTCCGCTCCACCTCGTTGCGCCGCCGCTTCCGTCCACCTCTGGTGAAGCTCCGGCCATGGTCAGGTGCGCAATAGTATTGGGAATCCATTTTAGCCCCTAGCTCACGCCGCCGTAGCCTCCTTCATTTGGCGAGGCATGCAAAATCCTGTGGGAGCACCTTTGTGTTGTCGTTTTTGGACAGCTATTGTAGCTCGATGATTAGCTTTTAACCACTGTCCTAAGCACACCTATCTATGTAGATCATGTAGTTTTGAGTTGATGTTTCACTTACGTGTGGGTCCAGCCGTTAAGTGCTTGGTAACCCCTCACTTTGGACCGTCCATTTTGAGATCAACGATTATCAACGATTCTGATCGTTTTGAACGTTCGGACCACCCGAACGTCTCCTTCATTTGGATCATCCGATTTTGATTCAACAATCCAGATCTATTTGGCTGTTCGGACCGTGCGAACATCCCTCTCGTTTGGACCGTCCGATTTTGAATCAACCGCTTGGATCCATTGGGTCGTTCGGACCGCCGAACGTAACCATCGCGTGGGCCGTCCGATTAAATCTCAACGGTCCAAAATGTTTTCAGTTCAGGGTTTATAAGAAAATCTGTATGTCAATTATTTATGTACTGCAAATTGTTTTAAACTTCAAAACTGCATAAGTAATTCATTTTAACTCCTTTTTGGATGATTCAAATTTTGTTGGTTTCTATTTTAAATATACTTGAATCTAAAATTGGTTTGAATCTTGTTGTTGTTCCAGAAAAATGTTGTTAGTAGAATTACTTTAGGTATAGTGTTATTGTTGCACTAAAAATTGTTTTAATTTCAAAAATGCATAAGTATTTCTCTGTAGCTCCAATTAGAGGAAACTCAAGCTTGTTGGTTTCATCTATTAATGTACCTTATTGTAGAATAGGTTTTGAGTATAATGCTATAACATCCCAATTTTCTACAGTCCTTGAAAGTTTTTAAAATAAAAATAACCATTTAGTTTTGTTGAATTTCCCAAGCTTAACTTGAAGATTTTGGAAAATTTAGAGATTTAACATGACTTAATCGAACTTCAACTAATGTGAAAGTTTGGTTTATTTGAAGTCTTTCGAGTTCTGGTCTTGTTTTCCTCTCTCTCTGTTCGATCAGACCTCTTTGGAGCTCCCTTGACCTCTTCAGACCTCTTCCCCGTTTGGACCTCCTCTTTGGTTCAAACCTCCTCTTCGTTTAGACCTCCTTCTAGTCTAGACCTCCTTCTCTGTTTAGACCATCTCTTTGGTCTAGACCTCCTTTTCCTGTTCGTGTTGTGTCCTCCTAGGCTCAGCAGATCTCCATTGCCGTTCGGACCTCCCTCCCAGTCCAGACCATCCTTTGGTTTTGGCCTCCCCTTGGGTCACGACCACCCCCGAGGTGCTCCAAGCTCGGGTTTGTGTTTCAAACATCCTTGATTTCCGAAATTCAAGGTTCAGGTTGAATTTCTCCTTTCTGGACCCTCTTCCTGCTCAACCCTCTTTCCTTCGTGGGCTCAGGACCTCTTTTGGTTCCATCTTTACCGTCAGGACCTCCTTTGGTTCCATCTTGACCGTTAGGACCTTCTTTGCGTTCATCTTGACCGTCAGGACCTCCTTTGTTTCCATCTTGACCGTCAGGACCTCCTTTGCGTTCATCTTGACCGTCAGGATCTCCTTTGGCACCATCTTGACCGTCAGGACCTCCTCGTCCTCAAGACCTCCCCCTCAAGTCCAAACCTCCCTTTCGTTTGGAACTCCCCGTCTGTAACATCCCAATTTTCTAGAGTTCTTGAAAGTTTTCAAAATAAAAATAACCATCCGGTTTTGTTGAACTGCCCAAGCTTAACTTGAAGATTTTTGAAAATTTAGAGATTTAACATGACTTAATCGAACTTCAACTAATGCGAAAGTTTGGTTCATTTGGAGTTGTTCGAGTTCCAGTCTTGTTTTCCTCTCTCTCTCTCTCTCTCTCTCTCTCTCTCTCTGTTCGATCAGACCTCTCTAGACCTCCCTTGACCTCTTCAGACCTCTTCCCCGTTTGGACCTCCTCTTTGGTTCAAACCTCCTCTTCGTTTAGACCTCCTTCTGGTCTAGACCTCCTTCTCTGTTTAGACCATCTCTTTGGTCTAGATCTCCTTTTCATGTTCGTGTTGTGTCCTCCTAGGCTCAGCAGACCTCCATTGCGGTTCGGACCACCCTCCTAGTCCAGACTATCCTTTGGTTTTGACCTCCCCTTGGGTCACGACCACCGTCGAGGTGCTCTAAGCTCGAGTTTTTTTTGTTTCAAACGTCCTTGATTTCTGAAATTCAAGGTTCAGGTTGAATTTCTCCTTTCTGGACCCTCTTCCCACTCAACCCTCTTTCCTTCGCAGGCTTAGGACCTCCTTTGGTTCCATTTTAACCGTCAGGACCTCCTTTGCATTCATCTTGACTGTCAGGACCTCCTTTGGTTCCATCTTGACCGTCAGGACCTCCTTTGTGTTCATCTTGACCGTCAGGACCTCCTTGGGTTCCATCTTGACCATCAGGACCTCCTTTGTGTTCATCTTGACTGTCAGGACCTCCTTTGGTTCCATCTTGACCGTCAGGACCTCCTTTGGCTCCATCTTGACCGTCAGGACCTCCTCATCCTCAGGACCTCCCCCTCAAGTCCAGACCTCCCTTTCGTTTGGACCTCCCCGCCTATCAATCCTTTTTCTCTCTCTTCACATAAGTGCGCTCAATCCGAGCCATCCGATCGGGCTTGGATGGTCCGTTGTATTGTGCCGTTCGAGTAGTCCGAACTTCACCCGCAGCTTGGACCCTCCGATTGTAGTTGGATGGTCGGATCAGTTGAGTTCGGGGCGTGTGCGCTTCGGACTGTGTTGGACCTCCTCGTTCTTGTGGTCTTTTTGCAAAGACCACCCTTTTGGGTCACGACCTCCCTTAAGGTCCAAACCTCTCCTTTGGGTCAAGACCTCCCTTTGGGTCGCGACCTCCCCTTGGTCTTTTTGCAAAGACAACCCTCCTGGTCTTTTTGCAAAGACCACCCTTTTGGGTCACGACCTCCCTTGAGGTCCATACCTCTCCTTTGGGTCAAGACCTCCCTTTGGGTCGCAATCTCCCCTTGGTCTTTTTGCAAAGACAACCCTCATGGTCTTTTTGCAAAGACCACCCTTTTGGGTCATGACCTCCCTTGAGGTCTAGACCGCTCCTTTGGGTCGCGACCTCCCCTTGTTCTTTTTGCGAAGACCACGCTTGCAGTCACTACCTCCCCTTGGTCACGACCACCCTTCCAATGGGACCACTTTCTCAGGTCCTCTGCTCACCTTCTTCCTACTCTCGTCGTGTCTAAGTGCCGCGGGAGTCTTCGTGCATTTAATGCTATAGTGTCGCATTAAATGCTGTCACCTCCACCATACATTGTCTTTTCCTCTTTTGTCACCTCTTTTACCCGCTCCTTTCCCTTCATTACCTGCTCCCGTCGTGTGCATTAAATGCACTGTCCTCCTCTCCGGACCTCCCCGTGCTTATATAAAGCACCAGAGAGGCCTCTTGCCTCCTTTTGTTTCCCAGTGCCTTGGACCTCCCTCGGAAGAGCTTTTTCTTTTTTGATTGGAGCTCCGACTCAGTGATTCAAGTTCCTACCATTGCCTTGATCCCATGTCTTTCTTTTTGGCTTAGTTGGGTTTTTTTGTTGGAGTTTTTGTGGATTCATTTTATTTACTGGGTTCTTGTTCGCACGTGTAGGATCGAGTTGTTCCGAAGGCCTCCTAGACCCAGCATTCTCAACCGAAGAAGCTCAATTCTTCAGCGAAGGCAAGTCATAGACCTTTGATCATGTTGAACCCATTTTGCAAAAAGTATATTGTTTTGTTATGAACATGCATGGCTAGTTTTATAAAAAATGGCATTGGGAGTAGTTAAACACCACTTGTCAAATATGACTCCTTGGTATGATTGAAAACAACATGTTGACATGTATCTTTTGTCATCCGTAGGATGGGTTATTTTAGTTGGATATGCTTTTGTGTACCAACATGGGTGCATTTTATTGCTTAGCCATGCTCTAGTAGATGTTGGTCTCTCGATCTCATGACTCAAAGAATATTGAACCTGACTAATGAACTATGGAACTGTGGCAATGCCACTATTGTTAAAATTGGTGTGCCAGGACCAGGGTGGTCATTTGGCCGGGTGAACCAAAAATGTTTTATGGTCGGGCGAGAAGTTAGGGGGTGAGTAGTAGGTGCCTTGTGCACACTGGGATGTGGATCATCTCGCCTGAGCAGCCAACTAAAGACTTAACCTTGTACGCCATTGATCTGAGTCATTATCGTGCAACCACAAGTCCATAATGGGGTGGTCCTGGCTAACTAATTAGCAAGGTCCTGATGCGGTTCTGTCTTGGTTGTCGAATGGCGCAAGAGAAGGGGGCCCTGAATGGCGAATCCTTAGCGGGCAAAACCAAGTCAGGACTAACCTTTGTAAAGGCCTTGTCACGAGATCTAGATTGCTTACCAAAGGAAGTGAGTAGGGGCATCGATGGGTGCCCAACCAACTAGAGGACTTCGTGTCTTGTGGGTAAAGCTGTACAACCTCTGCAGAGTGTAAAAATCTATTCGAATAGCCGCGTCCTCGGTTATGGACATGCCCGGTTCTTTCACGTAAGGGGTAGATCTTTCTAAAAAGTTGTGGTTGGTTCTGAGTGGTTTGGCTCATGATTAGGGTGGTCGTGTGTTGCTTTCAAAGTGCTTGTTTACTTATGTATTATCTCTTTCAACTTGTGCTTAGCAATCTACTTACAATATTTACAACCAATGCTGCTTTATGCAAACTAACCATACAGCTTTTCTTTTGTCAAGCCTTGCATAAGTGTTATTGCATTCATTTCTCTATGGCTTGCTGCGTACATTCGAATTACTCATGGCTTGTGCCCTCTAGTTAATCAGCAGCCAAAGATCTCCCAGGGTGCTCCGAGCACTATGAGGAGGTGTTCGTTGAAGACTTCGTGGACTAGGGGACGTCCTCCACTCGATAGCCTGTGCCTCACCGAGTGGCTCCGTGCTGTGTTTTGTTCTGCTGTAAGTGTTCCTTTTGTTGTTTACCCTACGTGGCACCTCTGCAAACAAGCTTGACCGTAAGGTCTTTTGTTATATATATATATATATATATATATATATATATATATATATATATATATATATATATATATATATATATATATATATATATATATTTTATTAATTTGTCTCGCTTCATCTTAAGTTTGTTGTATGGATGTGATGACACCGATGTTGAGTCTGTGCGAGCTAACGATCTGATCTTGGGACTAGATCATTGTGCACAGAGACTAGGACCTCTGGGTGGTCTTGGTGGATCTCTGGGTGGACCTTCGAGTCCTCCTGGGTGGTCCTAGAGGCCCTTCGGGAGGTCCTGGGGGACCTCTTGAGAGGTCTTGGAGGACCTTCCTAGACCTCTGGGTGGTTCGGTTGGACCTCATAGGTGGTCTTGGGAGACCCCTCCGGGTCCTCTCGGGTCAGGTCCCAGCAAATACTGCCTCTGAAAATCTTATTTTATATATGGTTTGTGCATTACTTTCATGACTTTAAAAAATCATAAGAAATTCATTTTAGCTCCAAATGAGGTGAATCAAATTCCATTGTTCATCTCATATGGTGCTCTGTCTACCATAAAATTTTCTTGTTCACCACCTCTCTGAAAATTTTCGCCAAAAATTTAATTTCGGATGAACAGTACCCGAGAGGGATTTTTCTGCATTTCTTTTGAAAGCTGATTTTGTTTTGGCTATAATTTTTGCATGCAAACTCCAAATCAGTTGATTTTTATTGCTAAATTCATTTAAAATCATGCTCTACCTTCTGTGAAAGTTTCATGATTTTTGGATGACTTTGAATTTTTGAGTCTTTTCGTGTTATTCGTTCTTATTGTTTCTTCTCGACTCTTTCGATAGGTTCCGACGAATTCCTTGAGTACGAGAGTGATCCTCTATAGCAAGAAAGTTATCTCTAGCAAGGAAAGCAGTTTTCCATTGATGCTCGTTGATCCTATTATTTGTGCATGCTAGTATTTCAAATCTTTCAACTGTATGTATGCATGCTATGTTGACAAGTTATTTCTCAGTTGCGATAGTTAACTTGCTTAGTTGAATGAACTGTAGGTAAACATCCATCCTCTACTACTGAGCCTAGGTTTATATCCGTTGTGATTTAGAGCTCGATGGATGGGCTCTAGTCACTTTACTTGTACTATACGAGTTGATGTCGCTTAGCAATGCTTACAACGGTAGAATGGGAATCATCGCTTCGGCGATGGTTATTATATCATCATTTTAAATTACTTGGGTCAAGGTACCCATATATATATATTGTACTTGGAAAACTAAAACTGAAAATAAAATGTTTTAGGCTTGGGCATATTGGTTGGATGGTGTGATTGTCGGGTGTGCATGGATGATGCCTGAGTCAACAAGGACCGAGAGAGTGATATGGGACCTCTCTTGACTTTGTACTTTGGTGTGTGTTAGCTCTGAGTCGCAGGAGGTTGTGTGTGTTATGTGAAAAAAGAAATAATCTATGTGTGTTGGGTGTGACGGGATGGGTTCTGGGTTTAAGTTCCCTTCCCCGAGGAGCATCGGTAAGTTATCTCTCTGTCGATGACTCCGACACAACGTATGGTTTCCATCATACGGGTGGCTCGTAGTTAATACACAATATTAGAATGTCTCGTAGGACTTAGCCTTGCCGTTATACCTAAGGAAGTGTGCACTATCATGTAGCGAAAAGGCGGTCTGGCGTGTGGGTACATTGGTACACCCCTGCAAGGTTTAAACTGTTCAAATAGCCTCGTCCTAAGTTATGGACACACTTGGTTATTTCTCGCAAGAATTAGACTACAACATTTTCAATAAAACTTGAATTCGGGCGGTACGAATGGGAGATTCGTGCTATGTTGTGGTGGTTGTTTGGAAGTCACCTCTAGTATGTTATTTATGATTATAAATGTTATCTCGCTGTTATTTAAACACATAAAAACAGATTTGATAAAATTGCCTTCAATCTATTACATTATTGCAAATGAAATATTGCTTTGTGCTTAAAATAAACCCTATGGCTTCTCCTTGTTCAGCTTGCATGTAGCTATGTATAGGTTTGTTATGCGTAAGTCTTGCGAGTACATTTTTGTACTCAACTGCATTGCTTAATTGTTGCAAAGGAGGTTGACCCCCAAGGGGTTAACTATTGTGAGACCGACTTCGTGTAGGACGACTAGCTTAGTGGCCTGGTCGGTTGCCTTGTGGGTAATGGCAAACCGGTTGGCTTTTGTTTATCGCCATCTTATGGCTTTTGTTTCCGCTGCTACTTTGTTTAATTACCTTGTCATTTTGGCCAATCGGCCCTACTTTTTTATTATGAACTTGTATGATTTTGTGTTGTAAATTTGAAGACTCGGTAATGTAATGACTTGTGTATGGAGTTGATGCATAATTTTTGTACAGGGTATGTGTACTGCAATTTCGGGAAGTACATGTACGCCGAGGCGTGGGATATTTGGTTTGTGATGCTATGACCAATTGGATGGTTAAGTGTTACAAGCTATATACCTCGGGTCCTCACAGGAACTTCCTAGCGTCGTCCTGTTTCTAACTCTTGCTACCAGAAGCGAACCTACTGAGTGCACTGGAATAGGTCGAACGAATTTTTAAGGTACTCCAGATGTTTGTCTAACTCAAGTTGTCATTCTTGATTTGATTAACCTGGTTGAAGAATGTAACATCACCTAGTCAGAGTTTTTCCTTTCTGCACGTGGTCCTGCCCACTAGAAGGAACTTTCTAGTGTCGACTCGTTCCTACTCTTTCGATAAGTGCATGATAATCATGACCGAAAACTATAAGTTACTAAACCTCTCTCTTTTTTAATAAAACCCATTTCATACTATTTCCTATATAAATAAACTAAGCAAATAGTCGGGGGCTAGGATAAAGTTATTAATATAACTTCAATTCTTAGTCTTAATTTCTTTTTTCCATCCATTATCTTATGAGTTACTAACTACTTGACAAGATGATTTGCAGGAAGAAGAAAGGATTATATATATCAACAACAAAAACTTGTCTTTACAGGTTTCTAGTACAAACTACTCTGATGAGGTAGACCCTATTTGCATTTCCTCTGTGACTTTCTTGCTGATCGACTGCATATCTTCTATCAACTGCTCCGCTTCTGTTTTAGAGCAGTCGAAGTCGGCTTTGATTGGTTGTAGATTAAGATTGGGGTCATGAGATTTAAGTTTTACCAGAACAAAACTTATTGCGCCTTCGACCGCCTATTTTATCGAATCAGCTTAGTTGGTTTTCATAACAGTCACCAACTCTTGTAAAATCCCGACTTGTTCTCCAATGGTACTCGTGTGAGCAATCATCGTCTCCATGAGGAGTGATTTCCTCAACACATAGCCCGCCGAGTACATTATTCAAGAGAGAAATGTTGTCCTGAAGGGTAACCTTCATCGACTTCATCTCCTCCTGGTTACGAGTCGAAGCCTCACGGAGTTGTTTTATTTCGACTGTTTGCTCTGTAAAGAGTAAGACTAGTCAGATAAAATGACCCCAAAAGAAAAACAAAACTGGTCGCAGGTAAAGACTGGCTTACCTGCTAGTCAAAAATCTAACTTCTTGACTTCATCGTCATGAGAGGCATTGCTCTTTGCATAGCGCTCCTTCCACGACTTGATCTCCTGATCTTTTTCTTTGGTGATACGAGAAATCTCGTGAACAACCACGGTCTTTTCTTTGACCTTAGTTTCGAGCTTCCCTATTTCAACCTCTTTTTCTGAAATGGAATAAGAGTTAGAAAAAGAAAAGAAGTTCATAAGCGGTCTTAAGTTCAGCACTTACCGTTTATTCGTTTCTGCAACTTTCGAATTGCAGAATCTGCCTCCTGAAGCTTATTCAGAAGGTCTTCTTTCTCCTCACTTAGCTTTTTCGTCTTGACTTTCTCGTAGTCGAGCAAATCAGCCAAGGTTTTTTCATCACTCTTGAACCTATAGAGGTAAAGAGTAGACATAAGCATAGAATAACTGGTTGTAAGTTCTCCTATGACCAGTACCTAGTCGTAAGTTTTTCTACGACAGTCCTCTGGTCATAAGTTCCTCTGGTCGTAAGTTCTCCAACGACCAGTACATAGTCGTAAGTTTTTCTACGACAGCCCTCTGATCGTATATTCTCCTACAACGAGTACCTAGTCGTAAGTTTTTCTACGATAATTCCCTGGTCGTAAGTCCTTCTACGACCAATACCTAGTCATAAATTCTTCTACGACAACCCCCATAAACACTGTGCAAGTGGTCGGAACATAAACGACTATGAGTAGCAGTAACTTACCATCTCTCTACCTGCTCGCAGAGTTCCGCTTTCTCTTGTCGCAGCTGCACAAGTTGTCGATTGTACTCTGCAGCAGTGACAACTTGCTCTGGAGCTCTCTGCATAAAGAAAGACAATAAGAAGCGAGAAAAGCCACATATATAAATGTTGGGCGACAAGTACTTACGTTAATGCTCGTTCGAGCAAACATGGAGAATACTCTGGTGGGATTCTTCAGTTTGTCGATCTCTTCAACCCGATTCTACCACACCTTTTCGAGACGCTCGTCGTCAAAAATATTCCCTCTGTTTGGAATATCCTTGGGTGGGAAACTCGGTTACGAGATCTAAAAGCAGAAGATCCCACAATAGAAGCTGGGCCGAAGAACTCAGAAAAGAAGTTGTTGTATTCTTCTTCTTCTAATTCGGTGACGGCATCTCCTCCTTGGGGACCGGGAGGAACATCTACGGTGACTTCCTTCCCGGCACGATGGCCCAACGATCCATCGCCTTGGCCTGATGCCTCTGCTGCATCATGTGCCATTTTCGCCTCGGCCTCCACGACCACTCCCGTGTTCGCAATTGCTTCAGCAACAACGACTTCTTCCACCACTGCCACTGTCATTTCTCCGACTGCTAGAGAAATAGCAGTGGATTCCTCGACATGAACGTCTTTGAGGGCTGGAGGAGTCGGGCTAAGATCACAAAAAGGAAAACACGTCAGATGGTAAAAAGCAAAAGGTAAATGTTGTTATTACACTTTTGTATTTTTACATACCTTCGTTTCCCAGATTTGATCTTGAATTTGGAAGCAACATTCCCTAAAGAAGATTTCTTCGACCACGTTTGGTCAAAAATCAAGCTGGGGGATGGGGTCAGCCACGACCACGTCTGGTCGTGGGTCTTGAGCCAGAGCTACCACTCCTTGAGCCTCCTGGCTCTCCGGATGTCTGAACCCTGTCTCGAACACCCCAAGGGCAGCATTGCCCTCGACCATAGGCACTGCTGGTGTAGCGGTTTTTTTCACAAAAGACATAAAACTCTTCTAGTTCTCTTTTTCTTGTTGCTTGACAAAGCCACAGGAGGTAGAAACTACGAAAGTCTTATTGTCGTGGTAGAAGGGTACCTTGGTCTTGAGGGCTTTGTGGTTGAGAACTTCAGTCGCTTTGACTGCCTTTGCCTCCTCTGCAGCAGCCATGTCCGCAGCAAATTTTGCAAAAGGCTTGGTCGAAGCAGTAGAGCTTGAACCTACGACTCCCTTGTCGGTGACTTTCACAAGTCGACGCTTTTTGGCCGGAGGAGCCTTGACTTGCCCCTCCACCGCGCCGATGACCATCAGTTCGACCTCTTCATCGTCCTAATAGTCTTCTATGCCTACTTTCTGCAGAAATCATAAAAAGAAATATTACTAAGCGGTCGTAAGTTTTCCTACAACTAGCACTTAGTCGTAAGCTTTTCTACGACAATTCTTTGGTCATAAGTCTTCCTATAACTAGTACCTAGTCGTAAGTTTTTCTACGACTACAAGATCCTGAAGATGAAATCAATTCTTGATTACCTTTAGGCGTTCCATCTTGTCCTCTGTGGACAGGACTACTAGGATTTGAGGAGCCACCACATTGGGTGGCGGGGATTTCTCACAAATAAGCTTGACTCGAGCGTCAATTTTCACTTGTGAGAGATCTACAGGAGTAAGTAAACTTTCAATAGCCAGGTTCAAAAATCAACAAAGAGAGGCTATGATTGGAAATTTACTTACCCTTCTCGTAATCCCTGGTCGGATCTTTTGGCTCCGAGTACCTCCACGTGGGATGAGCCCTCCTCTTCAGAGGGCTAATGCGGCGCGTGATAAAATCCTTCACCACGTGCCATCCGATAAGCCCCTCTTCCTTCAAGTCTTTGATGGCTTGAATGTAAGGGGCGATCCGGCCAAGATCTCGGGGAGTCGAATCTCAGGAAGAACTCTTCTCGGCAGCAATCCCAGCGAAAGAGAGGTTGTCTTCACTGGTCGTCTCCCAGTAGAACCACCTCTTCTTCCATCTCGCCCATGATGACCGCGTGAACATCTGAATGTATTCATTTGACTTCCCATCGTGGAGCTTCAGACTATAGCTACCGGCGATTCCCGCTAACCTGGTGATCTCGTAGAAGTACTGGAATAATTACAAGTCGGCCGGAATCCCTAGGTAGGCCTCACACAAGTAAACGAACACGTCCAACATCGTGATGGAATTGGGAACGAGATTCACCAACTCCACCTCGAAGTGCTTGAGTACGAGTGTAAGGAAAGGGTGAGCAGGCAATCAAAGGTCACACTCACAGTACGCTTGGAAGACGGGAATCTGTTCAATCTCCCCCGACGGCCAATGTTGCCCAACAGCCTCAATCCACTTAACAAACTCCCTATTTGAGATCTTCTCGGTGGCGACCAGAGCCTTCATCTTAGTCACATCCATCTCCGATTCGGCCCACTTGGAAGCGACTCCGGCCATCTTTCTCAAGAAAGGGAGATTTGGACTTGGAAATGTCTTGAGAGGGTGTACGATTTGGTTGACGGTGGAAAATACAAGAGCTCGATGAACAGTTGGAGTGGTTGGGAAAAAGTACGAACCCTAAAATCACACCCACGGTAAATTTTTATAACCACGCACTTGTGTTAAAGACGTGGCAACCAAACAGTTGACACCTCTTCGGGAACAGCTCCAACAGACAGGTCTATGAGAGTCGATTGAGATTCTTAAATTTGTCTATTCGAGAAAACCAAGTTTGTTTTTACAACTCAAGCGAAATTAACTTCTTGACCAAGTCTACTTCTGGTCAAATAAAATACCAGTCGGAAAGGTTTTACTTCCGATCACCATAATACGACCACTTTATAGTCGTAATATTTTCTACAACTATCTTGTAGTCGTAAAATTTCCTACAACCTTCTTGACCAAGTTAATTTCTGGTCAAATGAAATAGCGGTCGAAAATCCTTCCTTCGACCACTGTTCTACAGCCATCTTCTGGTCATAAGATCATCTATTGCTTCTTTTCCAAGTAAGTTATTTTCACTTGAAGTTGGGGGGCTAGATGAAGAGGATCTAATAATCCTCATTTAATTATTTATCTATAATTCTTATTATGGATAATCATACCATCATATGGTTCTTGAGTATACCCCTTAACGTTTGTAAGGAAGGAGCTGGAGGTCGTAAGTTCTTCTACGATCACTCCATAGTCATAAGTCCTTCTACGACTACCTCATGGTCGTAAGTTCTTCTATGACCATTCCCTAGTCGTAAGCTCTTCTACGACTATCCTCTGATCGTAAGTCCTCCTACGATCAGTCTGTGGTTGTAAGCTTTACTACGATCACCACCTGGTCGTAAGCTCTTTTACGACCAGTCCCTAGTCGATGGGGCTTACAGACATGTAGGCCTGGTCGACCAAGAAATCTTCTGCATCATATTTAATGATATGGGTAGTTAATTACGCTGTTATTCTCTGGAATAACTACACATTTAACCCTCTGTCCTAATGATAACTGCCTGGCGACGTGGGAATGTTACAACTCCAGTAATAATCTCTAGTAACTGCTCCAACATCTAAAGTGTTGAGGCACCCTTTGGACTGGAGAAACAGACGCTCACTTCAAGTATTATATAAAAGACAAGATCATCAGGAGAGAGGAGGAGGGGGCAATCAAGAGCACAAGACATTACATTTGAGTCTTTCTCTTGATCTATAACCGGCATACTCAATATATCCACACAGGAGTAGGGTTGTTATTCTCCCTAGAGAAGGCCTGAACCTGTATAAAAATCCATGTGTCATTCTCTCTACGTGATTTGAGTCTTGGAGACCCCCCGAATCAAACAATCATTACGTAAGATCGGTTCTAAAACACCGATAGGTATCATAATGCAAGGGATGAAACGCTAAGTGTTTGACTAGTTAACCAAACGGTCAAGATCTTGGGTTCAAGAACTTCCTTCTGTATTATGGGCCGTTCGAACCACGACCAGTTGTGCGACCGGTGAAACTCCATTTTTTCTGGTTTACAGTGTTGAAGCCATGCTTCCTACAAAACTGAAAATTGACTCTGCTCGAACTGGTTGTTTCAATGAGAACAATTAGATACAACGAAGACTCGATGACGTCTATTTCCTTGAAGAACGATGAAACCAAGCCCTCATACGATCGGCGGGTTACCAACAAGCTATGTGAAGGTACCACAATCGTAAGGTGCAACCTCGTAGCCTAGCTGTATGTGATCTGGTTCTACGACGAATTCAGAACCAGGCTAATCGCAATAAACTTTCTCCCAAATGGGAAGGTCCATACACTGTGGTCGAAGTCACCAGACCTGGTTCGGTACGACTAGCTATGTCAGACAGGTGTGTTTTGTCAAATTCTTGGAATATTGACCAATTGCGCAAGTTCTTTGTATAAATGTATTTTCATTCTCTTTTCGATTTTTTAATAAAGATGCATTTCCGTTACTTTCTAACAAATGATATTGTTTGTATATCTGTTATTCATTCACTGGTTATATGCTATTGTTGTCTAATTGGTCAGAGAAGAACAAATTCTCTCTGATGTCCTTTTTTAAGGATCGCTATTACTCTATGGCTACGACATATAAGTTAAACGCCATAAGGGTCCTAGCCATGAACATTCAGACAATGGTTCTCACACGCGACAAACACTCTTTTCTTAAAGAAATATACGAGTAATAGGAGCATCACACAACCAACTAGATATAGTATTTTACATGCTTAAGATTTCGGAGACTACATTTCTTACCTTGAACATTATGTTCTACTCTTGTTTTGTCTACTGGTCGGGACACGAAAAGCCTCCTAGTCGAAGTCTCTCCTTCTCCACACGTGGTCCTGCCTACTGGAAGAATCTTCCTAGCGATGGTCCATTTCTTACGATCCTTGCTGCCAGTCGGAACTTGAGCAAGAGCACGTTTCGCGAAGTGTTTCTCTTAGTCTCTAGTTCTTAGCAACCATTATGACCAGTTTTGGATACGATATATAAACAAGTTCACTTGTCATTTTTTGCATACATTTTTGCATGATTCCTTATATCAATACAAGTCTTATACATCTTCTAACCACACAAGGTACTACACAGTATTTTGATTATGGAAAAGATCTAAAACTAGTCGAAGTCATATGCTGGTTCCGACCACATTGATTTACTCGTGATACTTAGATCATTTTTATAACATAATCAGCATATTCTTTGTACCGTGGTCGTAGCTATTGCCCATTTTCTTGGTCTACTGCTTCTTTAGTAAATTTCTTCTACTAATATACAAGCAGTCGGGAGCTAGGAAATATACGAGTGCTCAGCGAATTTAAGAAGACAAAACAAAGACTTCATTGATGATAAAAGGTAAGTTTTATTTACAACAGTCTAAATATTACAATCATTTACTTATCGGAGCCGCCATATTGGTCGCTATGCGTTGGAGACCCAACCTCCATTTCCTCTACAACCTTGTGTCTGAGAGGTGTCATTTCCTCAAAACCTTTGGTTGCTTCATCTCCCGAGCAGTTGAAGCCTTCCTCAACAATTTGGAGATTTAAGGTAGGGTCGGAGACTTTCAGCTTTGCCAAAGCAAAACTGACTCCATTTTTGACAGCTTCAAACAAAGTATGTGCATGGTTCTCCCGAGTAGTCTTAAGCACGCTCCTGAGGTCTTCAAGTTGTTGGCCAAGGTAGTTGATCTTCTCCGTGGGATCTCCTAAGTTGGGCAGTTGCGTTCTCGATGCCATATCGAACAGCATCTTGTTGAAAGCTTTGACATTTTCTTCAAGATTTTGTCCAAAAGCTACCGCCTTACCACGCTCAAACTCAAGAGCTTTTTCTGTTCTCTTCAATACTTGAGTTTGCTCTGTACGAGTAAACCAAAGGATGAGTACATACGACTAGAAAAAGAAAGCACACTAGTCGAGTTTACGACCGGTTACATTCGCTCTTCTTTTCAATAGGCTCAAGGACTTCCTTGTACCTGGTCATCAGGTATTCGATCGACCAGTCCTTATTTTGGTATTCTTATTTAAGCTTGGTAATTATGGCTTCCTTAGCTATAACTTCTTCTTTAGGTTTCTCCGAATCTATCAAACATGATAAAGAGAGAAATTGGTTAACAGAAAAATAGCCAAATGGTAAGGAAGGAGAGAAGAAGACACTAAGAGGGTACTTACTTTCTAATTTGGAGTTTTTTTTTCTTCAAGAGCTATATTTAGTGGGTTAGTCCTCTGACCACAGCGAAATTCTCCACCAAATGCTACAAAAATAGCAAACTCCTTTAAGTATTATTTAATGTAAAGGCTATTAAAAGTGGTCGTGGAAGATTACCTGGATTGCCATATTGTTATATTCGGCAAAAATAGAGTCGGGACTCGTCTTTGCTTGACAGTCTGAAATTCTTCCCCAAATTTCATTAAGATCTTCATCTTTGAAGATCTGGAGGCGATGAGGAAAGGCGACTCGAAGAGGAGAATTCTCAGCAGGGGTCAGAACTTGCTGAGATTCCTCAGGAATGGGGTTGGAGCCACCACGGGTTCCTAAGCAAACGATGGCGCTGCCACCTGCTTGAGAGCTGGCTTGACCTCTTTCTCCTCAAGAGCTTTCTCCTAAGGGGTGCTCTGGTCGAAATCGACCAGAATACCAGAGGATCTACAAACAAAGAAGAAAAGAAGCTCAAGACTCTAAAAACACCAGAAGTAAGTACTTACATAAGTCCTTCTTTCATGTATACGTACCTAGTCTTTTTCTTGGTCTTTAGTTTGAAGCACGCTGAAGCAAAATCCGTCGTGCACGCTTTCCTTTTCTTTTGTTCGACCAACTTCGCTGGTCCTAAACTGGTAGGGTTGGTTAGACCCTTCACGTTCTCCAACTGGAGGTCAGAAGAAATAATTTCGACCAGTTGATCGAGAACAAGATCCCTAACCATCAGGTCGGAGGGTGTAGATTCGTCGACCTCCGAAACAGTTACTCCAGTAGCAACTAGCAGGTCCTAAGCGACTACATTAGGGTCCACGACAACCGTCTAATTAACAATCAAAGTTAGTCAGGTGACGAAAAATCCTTCATCTAGAATATATATTTCTGTTCAGTTACCTACCTCTATAAGACCACCATCTCGGGTGGTCGTAGGAGTGGTCAGAGTGTCAATCAACTCACAACTTTCAGTGGCCTCATTGATCCTCAATCCGACCAACTGCACATCAAAGAGGATTTATGGTAAACCCATCGGAAAATATACAAATGATAAAAGGTGGTTGATATTTTTACCTTCAGTCTCTCAGCCCTCTTGTTTGCAGAAACAACCGCTAAAATTTGAGAGAAATCAACCTTATTGCTAGGCTCCCCAGTGCAGATCATTTAGATCCAGCTTCTGATCTCATCAGGAGAAAAAGCTGTAAGGATAAACGAGAGACTTTAGGATCACAAAAGTAAACAGCAAGATAAGCAAACTGGTCGAAATTTTTCAGCACTTACCCTCCTTGGAATCTTTGATCGCGTCGTCACGACCAATGTACCAGAGCATCGAATGTGCTTGGGCCTTCAGGGGGCTAATCCGGCACATGGAAAAATCCCTTACTACGTGCCAGGAAGTTAAACCCTAGACACTAAGGTATTGGATGGCTTCAACCCATCTCCTCACCTTTCCCTCCTTCTTCACGGAGGAGTGCCACTCTGGATTCTCGACTGCTTTCTTACCAGTGTAGTGAAGGCTGTCTTTTTTAGTGACCGTCATATAGAACCAGCTTTTCTTCCATGACGACCACAAAGACTTTGAGTACATACGAATATACTCCTTGGCCTTTCCGTCATGGATGTGCAAGGTGCACTCTCTAGGCGTCCCGGTCGTCTTCCCCAACTTCACCATCCTGTAGTAGTACTTGAAGAGATCCAGATCTGTGGCAATCCCCAAGTACGCTTCATAGAGATAGACGAAGACGTTGAGGTTGGCGATGGTATTGGGGGCAAGGTTCACCAATTCGACTCCATAGTGCTCCAAGATCTTGGGAGGAAGGAGTGAACTGGCAATCTGAATCCACATTCAATATATGTGAGGAAAACAGGGATTTCCCCATCTTCGTTGCTTAGAGAATGCTCTCCGGCTGCTGATCTCCAAGAAATCAAATCCTTGTTAGGAAGCAATCCGACCTTCTCCAGGCTCTCAAGTTTCTTCTCGCTCAAATCAGAAACCGACCAGTTGCTGATAAGATCCGATATGGTTGAGTTTTGGATGAAGGAAGAAAGGAGGTCGTAGGAAGTTGTAGACAAGAGGAGGTCGGAGGTAATTTTTCTCTCAGGAGATGAAAAGGGAAAGCAAGAGGTGTAAAAACCCTAAAGCCCTGTGCTGAAGGGGTTTTATAGCTGTAACTTTTTAACTGCATCGAGGAGTTACTCAAAATCCAACGGACACAAACCAGAGTCCAACGGACAGGAAAAATTCTTTGGATCCCAAGGCAGTTTCTCAACATTAAAGTGAATGCAGACCATCTCGTATATCACGGGACTAAATGAGGGTCTGTCCGATACGACTTCATCGGAAAGGAAGTGTTCACATGACCAATTCACTTAAAGTTCTAGGGCTAGCTGACGAGGATTAAAATCTCTATGTATTACTTTAATACATACTAAAAGACCATATGTATTCGAGGTCGTAACCCATAAGGCTAATGACCCCTATGGTCATAAGGATTCCAGACGTTACATAATAAGTATCCTGGTCGGATGAGGTCTTGTACCCAGTCCCCGACCAGATGTCTGCTCATAGAAACAATGAACTAGCATCTGGATCTAACTCCAAGAATATTCCTTACCGTGTGACGAATGGAACACATGTTATATTTGCTCCATACTACGTGACGTTTCATGGTCCTAAGACACTAACAACAACCACCATACGGTTGAGTGTCCCTCAGATGCGCAACCGCTGAATGGTTAGTACTTTATCAACTGTTGCCTCGCTCCGACCAGTCGTGTCACTTCCAACAAGCGCCTTCTCTAGGAACAACTGCCACCTCTTCGATTGTTATTTAAAGATGGTGCACGGAGGAACGAGGGAATCGGACTGCATCAGATTGAAGCAAGGCAATCAACATTAGATTCATGTTTCAAGTCTAATTCTACAGTATAGCAAGCATTACACTTAGTGTAATTAGGATTAGTCAACTGCCTTGTCGAGGGCACCCCCTGTAATAGCCAGTTAATAGCAATAAAGAGCAGTCCTATTCTCTCCCAAGAACTCTTTGCCATTTTTCTCTATTTATTTCGTAAGATCGTCGACACCATGGCATCCAGATCTTTCGCCATCTTCGCCTCTGCTTGTACGAACACCTTAGTGATCATGACTGCTTCAACAGCAGCAACCTTTTCCAGCGCCACCACAGGGACCAGGGTCGATTCTGTGACCACCTCCGCTACTGTCTCTATGACCGTAGGAGAAACCATTACTCCCACGATTTTAGGTGAGGCAATTGCAGTCCTCTCAACAGAAGCATCCCTTGGGGCTAGAAAAGCATGACTAAAACCACAAGAAGAAAATGAAACATGTCAAATTATAGAAATAAAAGGTAAATCCTATTTTTTACCCTTTTAGTTTTGCATACATTGGCTTTCTGGATACAATATTAGATCCAGAAGAAACTTTTCCCAAGGAAGATTTCTTTTTCTTCTTCTCTTCAGCCACCTCAATTCTTGTGATACCTTCAGCCTCTGGAAGGCTTTCAGTGCCACGAGCTTGAGAGGCTAAGGATTCTTCGACCACGTCTGGTCGAAGGTCTTGTTGAAGAGTAGGGATCTCTACAACCATGTCTGGTCGTAGGTCTTGGTCAAGAGCTACTGCTCCCTGAGCTGCCTGCCCCTCTTGAAGGCCAGAACTTGTTTCGACCACTTGAGGGATAGCACTCTCCTCGACCATAGGCTCTGTTGTTGCAGAGGTATCCTTCACAAAAGATATAAAGCTTTTTCAGTTCTTCTTTTCTAGTTGCTTGACAAAGCCATGAGAAGTAGAATCTGAAAATGTCTTGTTGTCATAGTAGGAAGGTATCTTAGTCTTGGGGGCTTTGTGCTTTAGTTCTTCGACCACACCCTTTTTATCTGTAGCAATCACGTCTGCAAAGGATTGCCTGATGGGAGTGGATGAAGGAGGGGCGGAGCTTGAGCCCTCACCCTTCTTATCAACGGCCTTCATAAGACGACGCCTTTTAGTTAGAGGAACTCTGTCTTCCTCTGACTCCTCTTCGACAGCCCTCAATTCGACCTCTTGGTTATCTTGATGGTCTGTTATGCCTACTTTTTTTTTTGCAAAAGTCAAAAAATGAATATTATTCATTGGTCAAATCATATAACTACTGAACCTTAAAGACAAAATCAACTTTTGAATACTTTTAGACGTTCACTTCTCTCTTCTTCACCTACAACCGCCAAGATTTGAGGAACTCCTGACGTAGGTGCAAGAGCCTTCTAACAAATGATCTTGACCCAAGCATCAATTTCCTTTTGCGAAAGATCTACAAGTACAAAGACATAATCAACAATAATACTCAAAATTTATAAAGAGGATTAAGTTGATTGTTTCTTTACCTCCTTCATAATCTCTGGACGAGTCATTAGTCCCCGAATACATCCATATAGGATGTACTCAATTCTTTAGAGGACTAATGCGATGCATGATGAAGTCCTTCACCACGTGCCATCCGGTTAGCCCCTCTTCTCTCAAGTATTTGATGGCTTAGATGTAAGGGGTAATCCGATCGAGGTCGCTTGGAGTTGAGTCTCAAGATAAACTCTTCTTTGCAAGCTTCCCTGTGAAGAAGATGTTGTCGTCTCTAGATACAAACTAGTAGAACCACCTCTTCTTCCATCTTGGCCACGACGACTAGGTGTACATCTGAATGTACTTCCTTGATTTCCCATCGTGGAGCTCCAGGCCGTAGCTACCTGCGATTCAGCTGTGCTTGCTCGTCCCATAGTAATACCGAAAGAGATCCAAATCTGGAAGGATTCCTAATAGGCTTCGCACAGGTAGACAAATACACTTAGCATTGTGATGGAAATGGGAACCAAGTTCACCAATTTTACCCCAAAATGCTGGAGTACGAGCATCAAGAAAGGATGCATGGGTAATCGGAAACCACATTCACAGTATGTTTGAAATACTGGGATGGTGTTTTCTTCACCCGAGGGCCAATACTGACCATTGGCGTTGTGCCACTTCACCAAAGCTCTCCCTGGGAACTTCTTGGCTACGATGAGAGCCATTATCTTATCCACATCCATCTCCGATTTCTCCCACTTAGAAATGGTTTCGACCATCTTTTTTGAGTGGGTTTCATTTGGATTTGGAAGAGTTTGGAGAAGGATTGCGACTTGGTTGGCGGCAGAGAGAACAAGAGCTCAGGAGCAGTTGAAGCAACTAGGGAATCAATCCCCTCCTGTTTTCAGTAAAAAAAAACCCTAAACCACGCCCGTGATAGAATTTTATAGCCGCGGGTCTGAGTTAAAGATCGTGGGAACACAACAGTTGACACCCCTTCGGGAACCGTTCAAACGGACAAATCTATGAGAGTCGGTTGATATTCTTTAACTGTCCGTTCGGGAAAAGTGGTTCTGTCTTTTCAACTCAAGCAAAATGACCTTCTTTACCAACTCAATTTCTGGTCAAATGAAATACAAGTCGGAAAAACTTTGCTTCCGACCACTGTTCTACTACCTCATTTCCAAGTAAGTTATTTTCACTTGAAGTTTGGGGGCTAGATGATGGTGATATAATAATCCTCAATTAACTATTTATCTAAAATTGCTATTATAGATAGCAATATCTTTATATTCTTCATAAGTATACCCCTTATTGTTCATAAGGGGAAAAGCTTATTTAAGTGGTCGTAAGCCTTTCTACGACCACCCCATAGTCGTAAGTCTTTCTACGACCACCTTGTGGTCGTAAGACTTTCTACGACCAGGTCAGCTATGACCACCCTGTAATCGATAAAGCCTACATACATGTTGGTCCAATCGACTAGGGACTCTTATACGCTGTGTTCAATACACAAAGCAGTTAGTATACGCAGTTATTCTCTGGAATAATTGCATGTATTACGCCTCATCGTTGAGTCTTAGTTTAAGTGATTTTTTTCCCAATTGTAACAAACATAGTGAATACAAGAATACAGGAGTAGGGTAATTATTCTCCAATGAGAAGACATGAACCTGTATAAATTCCCGTGTCTCTTTCTGTGTGGATTTAATTCAAGAGAAGCTCCAATCATTTATTCGTAAGATCGATACTGGATCATCAACAAAACTTACACGTGGCTAGCGTCTCAACCTCAAATGCACCTGGCCCAATCTTTTCCTACAGAGGACCACCCAAATTCCATGAACTATACATAAGGAAAACATTGCATGTCCAACAGGACTAGAAAAAAAAGACTTGAGCAAAATCAGCTTAGCGTGGTGCAGGGTTGGGCTTAACCTTGAGCCCTTCTTTGGAAGCACCGAGATTGACCGGGATCGGCCGGGGAACATCCCGGCCAGGATATAATTCCTGGCCCAGCCTGAAGCATTGCTTGGATGACGCCGGGGATCGAAAAATCCCGGCTTGTTCCAACCCAATCCACAGGGGTTTCTTCCCACTTGGCCGATGCGTGGTTTCTTCCCTTACACTCATGACTGGCGCCGCCTCGGCTACTTCAGTCCACTGGGGTCTTCGAGCTTCGGCGCTGTCTCCCCCTCTCTCTCCCCCCATGACTCCGGTGACACTGTCGTCGCCATCGCCGCCCTCAGAGGAACATCCCGGTCAGATCTATATATCTAGTTACTCTCCGGATCTCTGTCTGCAAGGATTCGTTAGCTTTGGCCGGCCGCGATCTGATCTGATCTGACCTAGATGCAAACTGACTTGGGTTGTTGAATAGATTGACCATTCAACGCACGCCTAGATCTGCAGGTAACCTTTTTTCTCTTTCACTTTTACCTTTTTTACAATTTGGCGTACCAAATCTGTCGCTAACACGCTAGTGGAAGAGTTCATGGCTTCTTCTAGTTCTTGTTTGGTGGCCATGGTTACTCTCCTATCTCAGTCGTCTCCTGACTGGGACTTGGGGGTGATCGAGTCTGAGGTGATTTCTGATGCTAAGTTGCCATTTCATGCCAGCATTTGATGGTTTGCTAGTTTACCCTCAGCATAAAGCCAGAATTGAACCTCCTTAATTACTATGCTTTCTGTTAGCGTGGAGTGAAAGTAGTGTGTGTGACTAGATGTTTGTGGGTATCATCTTGTCCAACTACATACACCTTACTTGTTAGCACAATCAGATGGGTCTTATTTGTGTCTGGAGTGCTTCGCATTGTCACTTTCGCTTGTTTATATTGTAGCATCAATATGTCAGCCCTGGATACAAAAGTCTGTGTATAATGTCAGTGAAGAACTATCTAGGAGTTAGGAGAAACTCATCTCCAACTGTATATGTTGCATATTTGGGAAGTCTGCCATCCACATTGGTTATCTAACTATCTCAAACAGTCCGATCCATACTGGCACTGACCCAAGATCATGTGTTTAAAAGGGTTGGTGGATAAGTTGATATATGAGTCGGTAGCATTCAGAGGCGCAACACCAGAAGTGGAGAAACAAAGAGGAATGGCATCTATGCTCCAACTGTCGCTGATAATTATCTTGTTGATGCTATGTTCAATCTAAACTACATTGAAAAAGTGATTTGTTGATGTACTTATGTTCATATAGTTCATATGTTCCTCGTTAGCTGTAGGATTTGGTATGCAACTGATTCTGTTATCTTTCAAAATTCTTCTTCAGGGAAACATTGACAACAAAGCTTGATGATTCGCTGATTGAAGGGGAGTTCCTGAATTGAAATTAGGTAAGTTTGTCTTCATATTTTTAAGATTGTATGTCAATGCTATTCTCGGTCTATCGCATATTGTATTATCTATATTGTTTTTTAAGATTGTATGTCAATGCTATTAACTTGTACTCCCTAGCCATTTGGTAAGCTTTCCTGCAGCATTACTCAATTCATCTTGCAGCAGCAATCTATCCCACATATACATGTAATTGTTGCTCAGTAGCTTAGGCTCCACATATACTTGTTGATCTAGATCTCTCTTTAATCTGGATCCCAAATATACACTATGAATAAATGCGTGGTGTGAACACTCCAAGATTTGGCATGGAATGCATTGACACAAGACTCTGACTCCGTGGCAAATGGGCATTGCCTGGACTCATCTAGTGTTGATCCACCTCTTGTCGAGTAGTTGCACTTCAGTGCTATGCTTTGGTGTAAATATATTAGTTTAGAAAGTTCAGTGATCAAACACTAGTTCAAATCATATTAGTTTAGAAAGTTTTAGCATAATTAGCTGAGATTCATTCATTCCTTAGGTTATTGTTTAGTTCTAGAGCACTTTTGAGGTGAGCTTGCAAGTGCTATGTAATAGCATTTTTAGCTAAACACATGTATTTTTCTCATTGTTCTTTCTTTCTTTTGTTCATAGACCCACCTACTCAATATTTACTACTTTTTTGGAGAAGGCGGTATTGTTAGATATTTAGATGGTTTGCTAATTCTCCTAACTCCTTTTCTTATTTATGATAGGATGTCTATGGCCTCCTTTCGGAATTGATTTGGTTAGTATTTGGGGATAGGACTCTTGAGTCTTGATTATCTACCACTACTTTTCATGCACTAATATAAGTGTATAAAACTATTATGAACACATGTTGATTAAATCTAGTTCTACATGAATGTCAAACCTATGTCAGACAGGTGAAAAGCATGTCAAATGAGGTATTTCCGTATAGAGAAAGGAATACTATAACAAGCATGTATGCACTCAGAATTGTGCTGCCGAAAACATGTCTGCCTCTGCCTCTCTTGTGCTCTGTTCTGTGCCTGGCACTGATCTATTGATAAATACTAGTTCTATGTTTACTCGTCTCTTGTGGTTGAGAAGTGTGATGGTAAGTGGATAACACAAAACACTTTGCATTTGATTGATAGCTGTGGGATAGAACTAGTAGCAGTAGAAGGGAAGGGAGTAGAGTAGCACTTATTTGTGTGGACGGGGTAGAAGCATAGTACATTGTTGTGTAGTATCTTTGTGCAAACATAATATGTGTAAGATCATTTACTAATGTTTTCCATGATGTCCTAGTCTCAGTTGTAGTTTTTATTCAACATGTACCAATGCCATAATTTTTCCATCAACTTTGGCAGACTCATAATTACTGTCTATAATCTAAGTTTTATGTTTTTGTACCGATCTAAGTTATATTGGAGCCAGTGCTCTAATTATCTTTGCTTTGTGGAATTTCAGGTACCTCCTCGTCAGAGAGCATGACATATTGGACACCCTTGTGGACTGATTTGGATTATCAGGAAGTCATCAGTTGCACTAATGCAAGACATGTTTAGAGTTTTGATGTTGTGGAACAAAATCCTTGAGATCTCTTGATGTCATAGTTTTTTGCCTAGACCATCATAAACTTGATACAATTGTTGCTTCCTTTCTGTCGTGATGCGATTCAGCAACTCAGTAAACATGTACCAACGGCATGCTAACTCCAAGCCTGATATCAGATGTTTTTGCAATAGCATCACTTGTTATCCAATTTTCTAGAGGTTGTATTCAAAATTTTAATATTTTTTTGAAATTTATAATCTGTGTTTTTTTATTTTGAAATTTCTAGACCTTTTGTTCTGAATTTTTTTGATTTTTTTCGAATTTTCTGGACTGTTTGTGAAATTTTTTTGATATTTTTTGAATTTTTTTGGTTTGGTTTTGGAAATTTTCCTAAATTGTTCCAAATTTTTAATGTTGTTTTTGTAATTTTCTATATTTTTTTTTGCTTTCAAATTTTTTAAATATATGCAATCCCTACTGATCCAACTCTTTGCCCAAACAAATCAAGAGATTAGATTCAAGATTGGAGGTAGTCAACCTAATCCCCACTTAGATTGTTTCTCCTATGAATATGTTTTCCTACTAGCGCCTGATTATTCTTGAATGTCTAGCACCGGCTGGGCCTACCCGTCTCATCTTCCCAAATGAGTAAAGGTGCCTGAGACAGTGCGGCCCACTAAGGAAAAATCCCACGAAGATTGACGCATGCGTAGGACAGTTTATACTTTATACACAAGCCCTTTTCGAAGGCGTAAATTTGTGAGAACAAGCTGACGTCCGACGAGCCTGAAGGCGTAAATCCGCAATCGGCTTCACTGCCTTCGCCACATTCCTCATCATCCGCCCGCCAAGCCGCCGCCCATGGGATCCACCCGAACGCCACCGGCCTGCCGCCGCATTTTCCGTGACCTCGTCGTGCCGGTGTACGGAACCTGTTTGTTCATGCACGTCGTCGCGGTCACCTAGAATCCAAACCAGCCCAACTCTCCGTGCCATCTATCCATCAGCAAGGAAGCGGAGTAGTATGACACCACGAACTGCGCCTCCAGTTCTCCTCCGAGGAAAGAAAGCAGCGACCTTCGCAACAAACCAAGCCCCGAAGCTGCTAGCCAAGCTCGCCTCGTCGGTTCGGTCGCAGGATGATGTCGATCCCCGTGATCATCCCGGCGCCCACCAGGCGTTCGACGAAATTCCGCACCGGGATGCCGCGGCGGGCTCCAACCGCGTTCTCTTCGATTACGCGCGGCGCGGGATGGTCCGGGTGGCACTGGACCACTTCTTGGGTGTGCGCCGCCGCGGCGGGCGTGTCGACGGCGCCACGCTGTCCTGTGCTCTCAAGGTTTGCGGGTCGGTGCCGGACAGAGTTCTTGGAGAACAGCTGCATTGCCTGTGCGTCAAGTGTGGGTTTGATCAGGCTGAGGTCAGTGTTGGTACGTCGCTCGTCGACATGTACATGAAGTGCTGCAGCGTTGAGGACGGGAGGGAGGTGTTTGAGGGGATGCCTAAGAGGAATGTTGTCACATGGACGTCGTTGCTTACTGGTTATGTCCAGGGCGGGGCACATACGGATGTCATGGCGCTCTTCTTTAGGATGCGTGCCGATGGGGTATGGCCCAATCCATTCACATTTGCAAGTGTTCTCTCTGCAGTGGCGAGCCAGGGCACGTTCGATCTTGGGCGGCGTGTGCATGCTCAATCAGTGAAGTTTGGGTGCCGCTCGACCGTGTTTGTGTGTAATTCTCTGATGAACATGTACGCAAAGTGTGGGCTGGTTGAAGAAGCCAAGGCTGTGTTTTGTGGGATGGAGATCAGGGACATGGTGTCGTGGAACACATTGATGGCAGGCCTTCTGTTGAATGGGTGCGAACTGGAAGCCCTGCATCTGTTCCATGAATCACGAGCTGGTATGGTGAAGCTGACACAATCGACCTACCCTACGGTGATCAAGTTATGTGCAAACCTCAAACAGCTGGCCCTGGCAAGGCAGCTCCACAGCTGTGTGTTAAAACACGGGTTCCATTCGGATGGCAATGTAATGACAGCCCTTATGGATGCCTACAGCAAATGCGGTGTATTGGATGATGCTTTCAACATATTTTTGTTGATGCCAGGATCTCAAAATGTTGTTTCATGGACTGCTATAATTAGTGGGTGCATTCAGAACGGTGACATTCCTCTTGCTGCTGCTCTTTTTAGCAGAATGAGAGAAGACAGCGTTGAGCCAAATGAGTTCACCTACTCGACAATGCTGACAGCATCACTATCCATCTTGCCTCCCCAAATTCATGCCCAGGTCATCAAGATCAACTACCAGCATGCACCATCTGTTGGAACTGCACTTCTTGCCGCATACTCAAAGCTCGGCAGCACTGAAGAAGCCCACTCTATATTCAAAATGATTGACCAGAAGGATGTTGTTGCATGGTCTGCAATGTTGTCTTGCTATGCCCAAGCTGGTGATTGTGATGGTGCCACAAATGTATTCATCAAGATGGCCATCCAAGGCATGAAGCCAAATGAGTTCACAATCTCTAGTGCCATCGATGCTTGTGCTAATCCTACGGCCGGGGTTGACCAGGGTAGGCAGTTCCATGCTGTTTCGATCAAGTACAGATACCAGGATGCAATCTGTGTAAGCAGCGCACTTGTTAGCATGTACGCAAGGAAAGGGAGCATTGACAGCGCTCGAAGTGTCTTTGAGAGACAAGCGGATAGAGACTTGGTGTCATGGAACGCAATGATATCAGGGTATGCGCAGCATGGTTACAGCAAGAAGGCCCTTGATACATTTCGACAGATGGAAGCTGCGGGCATCGAGATGGATGGTGTCACATTCCTCGCGGTGATCATGGGATGCACTCATGCTGGTCTTGTCAAAGAAGGCCAGCGATACTTTGATTCGATGGTCAGAGACCACAAGATCAGTCCCAACATGGAGCATTATGCGTGCATGGTGAATCTCTATAGCCGTGCAGGCAAGCTGGATGAAACAATGAGCCTTATAGGAGGCATGCCATTCCCAGCAGGTGCAATGGTATGGCGCACATTGCTAGGTGCTTGCAGAGTTCACAAGAATGTTGAGCTTGGGAAGCTTGCTGCAGAGAAGCTGCTTTCACTTGAACCGCTTGATTCGGCTACATATGTGCTGCTCTCTAACATTTATGCGGCTGCAGGGAAGTGGAAAGAGAGGGATGAAGTGAGGAAGCTCATGGACTGTAGAAAGGTGAAGAAAGAAGCTGGATGCAGCTGGATTCAGATCAAGAACAAAGTTCATTCGTTTATAGCCTCTGACAAGTCGCATCCTTTGTCAGACCAGATATATGCAAAGCTCAAGGCAATGACAACCAGGTTGAAGCAAGAAGGTTATTGTCCTAACACGAGCTTTGTGCTACATGACATGGCTGAAGAGCAGAAGGAAGCTATGCTGGTTATGCACAGTGAGCGGCTAGCTCTTGCCTTTGGCCTGATAGCTACACCACCAGGGACGCCCCTTCAGATTGTCAAAAACCTACGGGTGTGTGGGGACTGCCATATGGTTATGAAGATGGTGTCGGTGATTGAGGACAGGGTGATCATCATGCGGGACTGCAGCAGGTTCCACCACTTCAATGCTGGGGCCTGCTCCTGTGGTGATTTTTGGTGAATGGAGCACAGAACAAACTGCTGATACATTAAACTCTGGCAATGCCATCCTTGAACTATGTTACCGGCAAGCTGACTCTGGAGTAATGGGTTGTCTGTAGCTGATATCAGCTACAAGCCTACAAGTGAAAATAAATCTTCTGGACCTCGGTGAGGGCCCCTCGCATCTGCCGTCCATCCCATCAATGGCGAGGGGGGTGGGGGGGGGGGGTCCAACGGCGGGGGGAGGGAGAATTTGCTTCCCCTACAAGTAGTGTTATTGGGGCTTGCAGAAGCATGGAGCAGCATTAATACCTGTGCTGAGGTTTGTTGGCATTGCTACTGCATGCAGACACGCTGGAGTTTTTGGCTTAAATGGTACTGTTTGGTGTCGAAACAGCAAAATTAGCCTCCTTCCGTGCAAAATGACAAAAATGGCACCGCGGACGTGCCGACAGGTGGACATGTGTCGCTTGCCATGCCGTGGCTGCCCGGATCCAGCTTTGCGAGCGGTCAAACAGTGCATGTCACTATTTGCAACACTATTTGACATTGTTTACACCACTATTTGCAACACTATTTGGTACTATTTGACGTTTGTGGGAAAGCAATGGAAACATTAAAAAAAGCACTAGTAAACTAAAGAAATCGTGGCTATTTTGCCACAAAAATCATGCTCATTAAAACATTGTGATTTTGACATTTAGGAGTCAGAGCATGGAATATCCTATTTTAAAAAGAACCTTTTAAAAAATTGACCACCCAAATTTCATAATTCAGCTATCGATAATTGATCCAACTAGACTTTATTTGGAATTATTCAACAAATAGGACTTTGCAAACTTGTTCTCTCTCAAATATGAATTTTGGATACTATTGACCCAATAGAACACTACAATTCCAAATGTAGCCTCTCTACCCTCGAAATTCTATTTTTGGTCCCCTCCTCCTGTCTGCTACGCCCGCGCACCATAGCAACCCGCCTGCTACGCCCCCACATAGCAGCATCAGGTACTGTAGAACTGTAGCGAATTTTCTCAGAAATCTATTTAGGTATATTTTTTGGAGGAATTTCTAAATATAAAAAATGAGCTCAAAAAATTATGAAATTTTTTGTGCAGCCTCCCGACACAGTGTACTTCCTTGTGTAATGTTTTCAAAATTTTATCCGTTATAATTTTTTTCTTAAAAGTTCATTTAAGTATATTATTTATAGGAATTTTCTAATATAGGAAATGAGGTCTAAACAATATGATTTTTTTTCAGGCTCCTTACACACTAGACTTGATCATGTAATTTTTTACAGAATTTCATATGCTCTGAAATTTTGTCGACTCAGATTGTTTTCATTCAATTTAGAATTGAATTTTTATTTCGGCTTGAGTTTGAATTCAATTTAGAATTTGAGCGCGGATTTGGTTTTTATTTTTTAAAAATTCAAATTATTGCAAAGCATGAATTTTCACTTTTTCCTGGGTAATTGAAATTGGATTTCTAAATTATGAATTGAGCTCATGGTTTAATTTAATTTGGGCTTGAATCGAGGAATGGTGTACAAGTTTAAATTTAAATCATGGAATTTGTTTTAAGTATCTCTGATAAGTTGTAAGTCTGGTTGAAGAAAGACCCTCTTAGGGGTTAGGTTAGCCTTTCTACCAGTGCTATGAATGTAAATGTTACCAATTTTATGAGACGGTAGAGCTTGAAAGTCAGAATTTGTTTTGCATGGGATTATTCTTTGATGTTGAAGCACCTTGTTTTATTCTTTATTATAAGTAGAATAACTCATCTTTTGGATGAGTTGAAAGTCAATAGTTTAAGCTTTTGGATGAGTTGATTGATGAATCAAACATGGTGTGGTAGCATAGCCTAGAAGTCTGGAGCTTCAAACGTCTGCATTTTGGAGAAAAATATTAATTGTGATATTTGGAGGGACTCGTGGTGAGACTTAAAACATCCTCAAGGTGGATCATGTCGAGTCCTCATACTAGTTGGTCTGGTTAAGTGTAGAAGTGAGAGGGTGAAAGCATCTAGGCCCCTAAAAATAATTTTGGTAATTAATATCAACAATATGTTAAGGGACTAATATGTGTGTTAAGATGTTTAAAGGTTTAGTTTCGAAGCTTGGATGATGATATGGATATAAGCAACGCAAAAGTGATAAAGATTGACATAGCTCAAAACAAAGATATCATTTAGTCTAAGGACTCTTTTATAGTATTTTACCGGTCTCGGTGTTTGAAGAAAAGACCGGATTTGTAGACTAGATGTCGTACTATAAAGAGAGATCATGGCTAGTAGCTTGAAAGTATATTTATGTCCCATCTTGATCAACTAGAAGTCATGCATTACATTTGTTTGTGCTTATGGAAATCTGTTCAGAAAAATCGGTATGACCGCAAGTGATCAGTGGTATTACCGCAAGTTGGTAATACCGAAACCTATATGACGGTACGTGTTTTACAGAGAACATGTTTTGGAAGTTTTCTTGAAAACTGAAATCAGTATGACCGCAATTGATCAGCGGTATTACCGCAAGTCGGTAATACCAAAACCTATATGGCGGTACGTGTTTTCCAGAGAACAAGTTTTTGGAAGTTTTTTTGAATTCCCAAAATTGGTATGACCACCTGTGATGAGCGGTATTACTGCAAGTTGGTAATACCGAAATCTAGTTGGCGGTATGTATTTTCCAGAGAACGTGCGTTTGGGAGTTTTTCTTCAAAACTGAAAACGATATGACCGCAAGTCTTCTGTGGTATTACCACAAGTCAGAAATACCGAGTTTTACATAGCGGTATGTTATTTCTAGAATGGGTGTTTTTCTTGTGTTTTTTATCCACTGGAAATCGGTAATACCGATATAGTCTAGCAGTATTACCGCTGTGCGGTAGTACCAAATTCTAGTTGGCAGTAGTACCGCAACTTTTTCCATAACGGCTATAACATACACATTTAATGAACTACAGTCGACCGTTGATCTTTGACTGCGGTAATACTGTGGTTGAACGACGGTATTACCAGAAATCCTGAATTTTTCAGGAGTTTGTTCGAAACAGCTAGTTTTGTGGGTAAGGGCTATAAATACACCCCCACCAGCACCAAGCCACCAACCTTCGGCCATATTGAATACACTTGAGGCTTTGGTGCTCTCTCTTCTACTCATTTGCATTGAATTCCCATTTTGAGGTAGTTGAAAGCTATTCAAGTGCATTGCATTATTAGTTGTTCATTCTTGGCACTCAATAGTCTTCAGGCGAGCGCGACGATTTGTTACTCTTGGTGATTGCTGACACCTAGATGACTTAGAGAAGAAGATGCGTGGTGATCACTTCAAAGGAGATTACGAAGTGACCTAGCAAGCAATTGTGAAGTGGTTGTGTGCTCACTATCTCCGGAGAGGAGGAACAGCAACGATAGTGATCGAGGGTTAAGACTTAATTCGTGGAGCCAACTTGATTCGTTCAAGTTTCCTCAACATGGACTAGTAAAGACTGGCAAGTCTTCGATACCACGGGAAAAATATCATTGTCTCCATTGTGGTTTATTATTTGTCTTTACTAATTCCGCATTTACTTTTTTTAGCAATTTACTTGTGTAGATTTGCTTAGCTAGACTTGTATCTAGTTTTGACATAAGTTTATCTTTGTCTTAAAAAGCTTAGTAATTCCTTCATTATATTGTGCTAGGAAGCTTTGTTTAGATACTCCAATTTAAAATTGCTAATTAGTTGAAAAGTTTTAAAAACTTCATATTCACCCCCCCCCTCTAGTCGGTTATCATTGATCCTATAAGTGGTATCAGAGTTTGGTCTCTCTATTTTTAGACTTAACCATCTAGGAGAGAAAAGATGGCTAGTGAGGAAATATCAATAGGCAAGGTACCTTTATTTGATGGATCAAATTATGCTTATTGGAAAATTAGAATATCCATTTATTTAAAGGCCATGAGCCCAAGCATATGAAGAATTGTTAGTGAGGGTTTCGTTATGGCTCTTGATCCGCTACATCCCACGGAATTTGAGGAACGAAACTCCCACCTCAATGCTTAAGCGATGAACGCTCTCTTTGGAGCTTTAAACGTGGATGAGTTCAATCAAGTGAGCAACTTTGAAACCGCTCATGAGATATGGACTACGCTCTCCGAAATTCATGAGGGCACATCTGCAGTTAAAGAAACCAAATTGTATAGGCTTCAGATTAAATATGAGACATTTACAATGTTACCTCACGAAAACATCACTAAGATGTATTCTAGACTCAACAACATTGTAAATGAGCTCAAAGGTTTAGGTACTAACATTCTTGATGTTGATATTGTGCGCAAGATGCTTAGGGCTCTACCGGAGAAATATGAGACATTGGTGACTCTATTTATCAATTCTTCCGAATTGCCAAGAATGACGCCAACCGGTCTCTTGGGCAATCTCATCACCAATTAGTTGTACAAGAAGGACAAAGATAAGCACTTGGAGCCATCTTCTTCTAAGAAGAAGATTACCGCTTTCAAGACGAAAGTGGAATCAAAAAATGAAGCGGAGGAAGAACAAGATGACTCTGAAGAGGAGTTCACTCTCCTTGTGAGGAGAATAAAGAAATTCATAAGAATACATCCTTATCGAAGCTTTAAGTTTGACAAGAACAAAAAGGGGTAATTCTCAAACGACAACAAGTGCTATAGCAACATTCGTTGCTATGAGTGCGATGAGAAGGGGCACATCGCCTCCCATTTCCCTAACAATAAGGATGATAAGGGCAAGTCATCAAATAAGAAGGAATACAATGGCAAGAAGAATATTTTCAAGAAGCTTCATAAAGATGGCAAGAATCAAGCTTATATTGAAGAATGGGACTCCGATGAGGAGTATTCGGACACCGATTCTAATGATGAAGGGTCCTCCAAGAAAAGAGGACTTATCGGTATTGCCATCAAGGAAGAGCCATCACTTTTCTCCACTCCTACTTGCCTCGTGGCAAAAGAAGATAAGGTAAAATCCATTAATGATAATGAACCTTCATACGATGAATTAATGGATATACTTGAAGAATTAAATGAATATCTTGGAAAAGAGAAGTCAAAATTTAAAGTCTTCAAGAAGGAGTATATCTCTCTAAAATACTTTTATGGTGAGCTAAAGGAAGCTCATGACTCTCTCCTTCTAAAGGATATTGAAAAATCTCATTCAAATGTTGGAATTACATGTGATTTAATGAATGAGATGCCTAGAGTAAAAGTTATTTCAAATGCTATTTCTAAGCCTAGTACTTCTACTTCAAGCTATGATTTGTTATCTATGCCTTGTTGCTCTAAAATTGATTCAAATGCTAGCATGGCTAAAGTGTGTGATCCATTACTCATTGTTGAAAATCATGAGTTAAAAGAGCAAGTCACAAAATTGAGCAAAAGTTTAGAAAGATGTTTCAAAGGTAAGGCAACTCTTGACAAGTTATTGAGTGAGCAAAGGTGCTCATTCAACAAGGAATGACTTGGGTTTATTTCCAAAAAAGGTAAGAAGCAAGTTTACAAGCTCACAAGGTTCGTAAAAGAAAATGACAAATATTGCAATAAATGCTGTAATATAGGACATTTTTCTAATGCATGCTCAATTGCTAATACTAAGTCTTATGGTATTTATGATTTATGCTACATGCTTAGAAAATCCAAAGATGGCAAAGTTGTAGCAAAATTTATTGGCACCTCAATTTAGGCGCTAAAAAGAATGCCATTTGGGTGCCCGAAACCTTGGTTACTAACATCTAAGGACCCAAACAAATTTGGGTACCTAAAAGAACTTAATGCTTGTTTTGTAGGTGAACTGCAAGACCGATGAAAAACATTGGGTGCTTGATGATGGATGCACTCAACATATGACCGGTGATAGAAGAATGTTAACCACATTCAATAATGGAAAAGGAAACGATAAGATCACATTTGGTGACAATAGCAAAGGAAAGGTAATAGGATTGGGTAAAATTGCTATCTCAAATAACCTTTCCATTTCTAATGTGTCTTTAGTTGAATCACTTAATTTCAACTTGTTATCTGCTCAAATATGTGATCTTGGCTTATCGTGCAAATTATCTCAAGATGGTGTTTCCATTTTAAATGAAAAAGATGACTCTTTACCTTTAAAAGGATTTAGATATAGAAATCTTTATTTGGTTGATTTTTCCTCAAATGATTCATGCCTAAAAATGTGTTTGATTGCAAAAACATCTTTGGGTTGGCTTTGGCATAGAAGGTTAGCTCATGTTGGTATTATTCAACTTAAAAAGCTTTTTAAACATGATTTAGTTGTTGGCTTGAAAGGTGTGAAGTTTGAGAAGAATAGACTTTGTAGTGCTTATGAAGCTAGAAAGCAAGTCGCAAGTTGTCATCATTTCAAAAGTATCATGTCAACTTTTAGACCATTGGAACTCTTACATATAGATTTATTTGGGCCAACAACCTATAAGAGTATCGAGGGTAATAGCTATTGTTTAGTCATTGTTGATGATTACTCTAGATATATATGGGTATTCTTCCTAGATGACAAAGGCGAAACCTCCGATATTTTCAAAAGTTTTGCAAAAATTAAGAAAATACATAGTGATAATGGTTCCGAGTTCAAGAACACTAAAATTGAAGATTTTTGTGATGAACTTGGAATAAAATCTGAACCTTCCACAACCTGCACTCCGAAGCAAAATGGAGTTGTAGAAAGGAAAAATCGAACACTAATTGAAATGGCTAGGACAATGCTTGATAAATATAATACTTCGGATAACTTTTCGGTGGAAGCAAGTAATACTGCTTATTATGCCATAAATCGTCTTTATTTACATAGTCTTTTGAAAAAGACTTCTTATGAACTTCTTGTTGGAAGAAAACTGAACATCTCATATTTTCGTGTATTTTGTTGCAGATGTTATATTTTGAAGAAAGGTGTTCGTCTTTCAAAATTTGCAAGTCGATGTGATGTTGGTTTCTTACTTAGATATTCATCAAATAATAAAGCTTATTATGTCTTCAACCAAAATTCTGGTTTAGTTGAAAAAAACATGATATTCAATTTGATGAAACTAATGGCTCTCAAAAAGAGCAAAAGAATTTGGATGTGTAGGTAATAAAGAGTTAAGACAAGCTATAGAGAATACACAAATTGGAGACATCAAGCCAAAAGAAGATCCAAATGATCCATTACCTTTCACTCAAGTCGAACCTCCTACCTCTTCTACAACAAATCCAATTCAAATTGATGAAGAGGACAACAAGGAAGATGATCAACCATCCAACCTACCACCAAGAATTCATAATGCAATTGCAAAAGATCATCTAATAGATTAAATATTGGGTGATGTGAGTAAGGGTGTTCAAACTCAATCTCGTGTTGCTTCTTTTTGTGAACATTACTCGTTTGTCCCTTCTCTTGAGCCAAAACATATAGATGAAGCACTCGACGATCTGGATTGGGTGCATGCAATGCATAAAGAACTCAATAACTTCGTCCGGAACAATGTTTGGACATTGGTAGAAAGACCAAGCAAAACAATGTAATTGGTACAAAATGAGTCTATAGGAACAAGTAAGATGAAAGCGGAATGGTGGTGAGAAACAAAGCGAGATTAGTCGCTCAAGAATTTTCACAAGTCGAAGGTTTAGATTTCGGTGAAACTTTCGCTCCCATAGCTAGACTTGAGTGAATTCAGATATTACTTGCTTTTGCATCATGATTTGATATTAAATTATTTCAAATGGATGTTTTTTTTTGAAAGCCGGGGATTTAACCCTCTCCGGTCTGCGTTAAAGAAGAAAGCACCCATACTCGCGAGGCACCACGGGAGCCAGCGCTCGAACCGTGGCGGGCTGAGAGTCTACAGCTCCCCTCATTTTTGCCAGCTGAGCCCTAGCTCAGTCCTCAAATAAACCCAACACCCACACACACACACCCCCTCCCCACACCCACCCACACACATGCACACACGCACCCGTGAGGCACCCAGGCGAGACCACCACTCGAACCTGGGTGGGTGGCTAGGCCCCAGCCAAACCCACCAAGTGAGCTAAGCCCACTTCTCATTTCAAATGGATGTTAAAAGTGATTTTCTAAATGGTAGAATATCCGAACTTGTCTTTGTTGAACAACCACCCGGTTTTAAAGATCCTAAACCTCCAAATCATGTTTATAAATTCTCCAAGGCGCTCTATGGTCTTAAGCAAGCTCCTAGAGTATGGTGTGAACGACTTAGAGATTTTCTAGTTTCAAAAGGTTTCAAAATTGGAAAAATCGATTCAACTTTGTTTACAAAAGTTTTAGATGATGATTTCTTTGTATATCAAATATATGTTGATGATATTATTTTTGGGTCTGCTAATCAACATTTTTGCAAGGAGTTTGATGATACGATGTCTAAAAAATTTAAAATATCCATAATCGGAGAATTTAGCTATTTCCTTGGACTTCAAATCAAGCAACTCAAGGATGGAACTTTTGTAAGCCAAACAAAGTATGCAAAGGACTTGATCAAAAGGTTTGGCATGGAAGACGCAAAACCCATCAAGACTCCTATGGCAACTAACGGTCATCTCGACCTTAATGAAGGAGGTAAATCGGTAGATTTAAAACTTTATAGTTCTATAATTTGTAGTTTGCTTTATCTTACCGCATCTAGGCCCGATATCGTGTTTAATGTTTGCATGTGTGCAAGATTTCAAGTACCACCAAAAGAGTGACATTTGGTGGCCGTAAAAAGAATTCTTAGATATTTAAAGCATTCCTTAAGTATTGGCTTATGGTATCCCAAAGGTGCAAAATTTGATTGAATTGAATAGAATAAAATGTGAAAATATGCCTCTTTTGTGTGATAATGATAGTACCGTGAAGATTGCAAATAATCCAGTCCAACACTCAAGAACCAAGCATATAAATATCCGTCACCATTTCTTGAGAGATCATGTAGGCAAATGAGATATTAAAATTAGCCACATAAGGACCGATGACCAATTAGCAGATATCTTCACCAAACCATTAGATGAGAACCGTTTTTGCAAGCTAAGGAGTGAGTTAAATATCATAGACCATTCTAATGTTGCTTGAAACTCATGCCTCATGTCTTTATGCTATCATTTGGTTTTCTTGACACTTTTATGAAAATAATTTCAAAATCTTTCTTAAAATCTCTATTTCAACAAAAACTATATTCATTGGACTTTCTATTATCAATATCATGAATAATGATCCTAAAAAGTGTTTATTTGAGTGTTTAAATCAAGGATCATTTGCATTTCAAAATTCAACTTTTGTTTTGTTAGGCAAACACGGTCTACCATCGGTATTACATGAGTCTTGTGTAATATCAAGATATCAACAATGATACTACCGCTAATGGCTGGCGGTTCTAGAAACGGTTACTACCGAGGGCTTATCTCTTTAACCCCTCTCCCTTGCGGTGTAACCGCTCTTCATTTTCACAGAACCACTGAGCCCATCTCTCTCTCTCTCCTCTCCTCTCTTCTCTTCTCCACAAATCCTTCACTTAAATTCTTCGGATTTGTGGATTTTTATTGAAAATTTGATTGGGATTGATTCTTGCAATTACATCTCATCCATTCCTCAAGGTAAATGCCCCTAAAATCCTCTCCTTAATCTCTTTGGCATTTATCTCCTTGCTAGGGTTTGATGAAATGTGGATGAATGAGTCAATTTCTTTTGGGCAAAATGCGTAGAACTAGTATTTGGTGACATATGAAGTCCATTCCATGAGTTGATTAATGCCAAATACATGTTTAATGCAAAATCGATCAAAACCCTAAAGAAGTTATGTCATTACAGTAATACCGCCCGTGGATTACGATATTACTGCTGGCCAGTATGACCGGATATCAACGCCGGTAATACTGCTATTACAGAACAAGATTGATTCTATCATACTGTTTTAATCAAATCTTATTCTATCTTGTCCTAATTGTCTGCTCTTCGTAGCAACCATGCCAAGGACTAAAGTTGCTCTTCACAAGGGTGCTACTCTCGGCGGAGATCCCAAAGAAAGATATGATCCTCCAACCTCCGGTGCTATATCATCTCAACCAAGAGTAGCCACTCGGAAGGCAAGTTCTAGAAAGGTAGCAACCCCAAGAGAGGATAGTGATCCAGAAACAAATTCTTTTCTGCAAGCCATGAGAACCAAAGATCAAGGTCAATCATCAAAGCAACCTCAAGTGACTGAAGAAGAAGAATCAAGTGAAAATGATGAAGAGGATGAGGAGTATTCTGAGGAAGAAGAGGGTGAGGATATGGCAAAGGCTGAAGAGCCTGATACTGACCCAACTCAGATTTCAAGTGACAATTATGCAATTCTTCGCCATGCAAATCAGTTTGAAAAACTAGCAAATTCAACGGACGTAAGATTTCATACCAGATTCCAGCTGCAAGTCTATACTGAGATCTACAGTCCTCACAAGCAGTTTGCAGATCATAAGTTTGTAGATTGGGCACATTTGCAGAACATTGATCACTTTGATGGAGCTTTCCGGTTATTCCAAAGAGCTAGTCTGGAAGAGATGGTTGCATTTAGATGTGACTACAATGAGGAATTAATTCAACAGTTTTTTGCTACTGTCTATGTGTCTCCAGAGTTCAACAAATTGATATGAATGACTGGGACTCAAAGATTGCAGGCTTCCAAAGCTAACTTCGAGCAAGCTCTGAGGACATACTCAGGAACACAAGAGAAGATCTATGACAGAGGAGCACTCAGAATCCAAGCTTTGTGTCAATTCTATGATGAAAATGTGAATTTTGTAGCTGGAAGAATTGGAGGCCTTTTTCCTTTGCCAAGCTTGATCAATCGCATCATTAATCACACTTTGTTTCCCAAGAGTGGAAATTTTGATGCCATTTGAGGACATGCCTAGAACAACATCGAGAATATCATGCAGGTAGAAATTTTGATGTTATTGATCTCATCATGAGAGAAATTGGATCTTCCAAAAATGATAGGATCAAAAGAATTTATTTTGCACCTTATATCATGGCTCTCATCATGAGGAAGATTCAATTTCGAGGAGGACGTCCAGGTGTACACAAGCCCTATAAGCCAAGGGATGGGGGTCCAATTCCTGCAGCAATTCTCCCTCAGGTTCAAGATAATGCTCCAGCTGAAGATCAAGTTACCCTTTCTTAGATTTACTCAGTAGTTTTGGAGCTTCGCAGCTCTCAGCAAAGATTGGAAGATGCTCAGACTGATACAAACAACAGGATCGCTACTTTAACAGATCAAGTAAACACTCTTGAGCAATCTTTGTCAGCACCAGTTTGTTTTGGATGCCGTCGTCGTCCCAATACACCTCCTCTTGATCCATCCCCTCCAGCTCCACCTCAGCATGATCCTTCTCCTCAAGAATGATTCCTTTTGGTCCTTGATGCCAAAGGGGGAGAAATTGGGAGATAAGAAGATTGAAAGATTAAGGGGGGCAAGAAGATCAAGATCTAAAGGGGCTGCAGCTATCTATCTTATAATATATTATCTATGTTGAAACTATGTGTTTTGTAATGTCTTTACTATGTTCATGTTTAAAGTACTTGGAACTTGTGTGCTTGTAATAGCCTAGTTAATATTTCATAATGCTTTATATTATGCTATGCTACATTATGTTTATGGTTATTAAGTTTATGTGTTCAAGCATCTTGTTTATCATGTTTATTATATTTTGCTTGAATTATATTTGACTCTCATGTTCCTCAAAAATTCAATAAATAGAGGAAACTCTGCTGAAATTTCAAAAATTTGCAAATATGCAAAGATATCACCTCTCGAATCGATATGTGCATATTTAGGGGGAGTTTTGTTTATTTGTTGAGTGACTTTTAATACAATTAATTCTTCATCTCTTTTGAACTCATTTGAAGGATTAATTGTTTCATTCAAAAGTAAAAACAAGAATATACAACTTGGTGTGTATTCAAAATCTTTTAAATCATTCATATTGGTTTGGGTTGTCATCAATTACCAAAGGGGGGGGGGGTTGAAAGCATCTAGGCCCCTAAAAATGATTTAGTCCTGAAGCTTAGATGATGATATGGATATAAGCAATGCAAAAGTGATAAAGATCGACATGGCTCAAGGTAAAGGTATCATTTAGTCTAAGGACCCTTTTATAGTATTTTACCGGTCTCGGTGTTTGGAGAAAAGACTGGATTTGTAGGCTAGATGCCGTACTATAAAGAGGGATCATGGCTAGTAGCTTGAAAGTCTATTTATGTGCCATCTTGATCAACTAGAAGTCATGCATTGCATTTGTTTGTGCTTATGGAAATCTGTTCAGAAAAATCGGTATGACCGCAAGTGATCAGCGGTATTACCGCAACTCGGTAATACCAAAACCTATATGGCGGTACGAGTTTTCCAGAGAACATGTTTTGGAAGTTTTCTTGAAAACTGAAATCGGTATGACCGCAATTGATCAGCGGTATTACCGCAAGTCGGTAATACCGAAAACTATATAGCGTTATGTGTTTTCCAAAGAACATGTTTTTGGAAGTTTTCTTGAATTCCCAAATCGGTAGGACCACATGTGATGAGCGGTATTACTGCAAGTAAGTAATACCGAAATCTAGTTGGCGGTATGTATGTTCCAGAGAACGTGCTTTTGGAAGTTTTTCTTGAAAACTGAAAACAGTATGACCGCAAGTCTTCTGCGGTATGACCGCAAGTTGGTAATACCGAGTTTTACATAGCAGTATGTTATTTCCAGAATGGGTGTTTTTCTTGTGTTTTTGATCCTCTGGAAATCGGTAATGCTGATATAGCCTAGTGGTAATACCGATGTGCGGTATTACCAAATTCTAGTAAGCGATAGTACTGCAACTTTTTTCGTAACGGCTATAACAGACGCATTTAATGAACAGCAGTCGACCATTGATCTTCGACTACGGTAATACCGAGGTTGAATGGTGATATTACCGAAAATCCCTGAATTTTTCAGGTGTTTGTTCCAAACGGCTAGTTTTGTGGGTGAGGGCTATAAATACACCCCCACCAGCACCAAGCCACCTACCTTTGGCCATATTGAATACACTTGAGGCTTTGGTGCTCTTTCTTCTACTCATTTGCATTGAATTCCCATGTTGAGGTAGTTGAGAGCTATTCAAGTGCTTAGCATCATTAGTTGAGCATTCTTGGCACTTGATAGTCTTCAAGCGAGCATGACGATTTGTTACTCTTGGTGCTTGTTGGCACCTAGACAGCTTGGAGAAGAAGTTGCGCGGTGATCACTTCAAAGGAGATTGTGAAGTGACCCGGCAAGGAAGTATAAAGTGGTTGCATGCTCACCATCTCCGGAGAGGAGGAAGAACAACGATAGTGATCGAGGGTTAAGGCTTAATTTGTGGAGCCAACTTGATTCGTTCAAGTTTCCTCAACGTGAACTAGTGAAGACCGGCAAGTCTTTGATACCACGGGAAAAACATCATTGTCTCCATTGTGATTTATTCTTTGTCTTTACTAATTCCGCATTTACTTTTCTAGCAATTTACTTGTGTAGATTTGCTTAGCTAGACTTGTACCTAGTTTTGACATAAGTTTATCTTTGTCTTAAAAAGCTTAGTAATTCCTTCATTATATTTGTGCTAGGAAGCTTTGTTTAGATAATCTAGTTTAAAATTGTTAATTAGTTGAAAAGTTTTAAAAACCTCCTATTCACCCCCCTAGTTGGTTATCCTTGATCCTACAGAGTGATATATTGATGTATGTGCAGGGCTGCCCACACTTTCTCAACAGCTTAAGCATTTTGATTAGCAAAATTCGTATTAACTTTATTTTGGTTCACAAGAAATAAATCATTGCATTTTTTTCCTCAGCAATCAACCCAAAATGACATTAACATCAAGGTTCTTGAGCACATGTGGATGCTGCTGTCAAGGAAGAGGTGGGCCAGGGAGGACTACGAGGGCCGTGAAAGGCGCCTCGAAGAGCTGTAGGCTGAGATGGAGGAGAAGAAGAGGCGGGAGAGGCTGCACGAGGAGTAAGAGTGTGAGCATGCCAGGCGACACGAGGACGAGAGGGCGAGGGAGAGGGCCATCACGGCGAAAGCTAAGGCGCAAGGTAAGGGCAAATGGCCACGTTCCACGCAGTAGTTCGACCCTCTTCGTCCATATGTCTCATGTATTTCTAATTCCCTAAAGGCATGAGTGTACCATCCTTAGTTTGTTAGCCTACGTGCCTTGTAACTCGCTTGTCGAATCAACTATCGTGTTGTTATCGTTGCGCTATTTCTCCAAATTCTCCACCGTGTATAAATTTCCTAGCGCATCGCAATATCACTTACCTTACTACTTATGAATCATTGCCACCTCAATTGTCCTCACAAAATTCTTCAAAAATTTACCGCACTACAACAACATACGACGATCATAAATGTTATTTTAAGTCTAACAGATTTCGTCCCCTTGAGAATCTACAAAAATCACAAATGTTATTCAGTTCATTTATACCTCCCTATCACTACTAGAAATCCCTATTTTCCCTAGTGAGTAATATACTAGGGAACATGCAAAAAAAACTGTAAGGAAATGGTTTTCCTAGTGGCATTCATAGGGAACGACTACTAGGGGAAAGAATGTGGGGAAAGAAAACGTTCCCTACAGTTTTTTTTTTTGGGAAAACCTAGGGAAAGAATCGTTCGCTAGGATTTTAAACAGTAGGGAAATCTTGTCCACATGGTATTGCCATTTGACGTGGAAAATTTCTTTCCCTACGTTACCTTTTTGCCAGCCTAGGGAAAGAATCCAACAAATTCCCTACGTTATTTCTTGTATGCCCTAGGGAGCATTTTTATATAAACATTATTTTTCTATTGCTAATTCGAAATTCATCCCCTACAGTTTAGCATAAACACTAGGGGTACTGAATTTTTTTTTCTAAATATACATACATTATTCAAATACTTATTTATATGCCCAGTTACAATCAAGATACACTAAATTCACGTTATCACTCAAAACAAAATTTATGCAAGAGATAAACATAACAATATCTTGTATTTCCAATGAACCATCAAGTACTATTTGAGGCACATTTGCACCAACATATTCCAGTGTAAACATCACACTATCAGAAAGTCCAAAAATAATACCCACGCTTGCACCACAAGTGCACAACACACATGCAAACTAAAGTACAAATAACCAGCTAGCAAGGTTTCACAGACATCAAAATACAACCCTTACATGTTAGTCATTCCATAAAAGAAGGCAACATGCACCACTTGCAACAAAAGTATTCTTCCATGTGTAATTGGATCATGATTGACATTAAAATAGTGTAAGATCGTCATTCAGCAGAGAAGAGTAGTTCCCATCAGCACTAACACTGCCTGTAAATCTAGATTATCATGCGGTATGGCTCTAAGGCCTTACTTGTAATCCATATGGCCTTATCATGAGGTTTCAAACTAAGAATCCTTTGTTGAATATGTTCACCTCTTGTGTTTCAGAATAAATATCACCGCCACCTTAAAATATCACCACCGCCAATTATAAATATAGGATGATAGACAGATTGTTCTGGAAATAGATTGTGTCAAATGCGAGAGCAAGTTCTGGAAATAGATTGTGTCAAATGCGAAAGCAAGTGGTACCTTTATTGTGATTGTAAGAGTGAAACTTCTATCTCTTGTAATGTTTTTCCCTTTGTTTCAACCACATGGCGCCGCACAAATATTGCTGCAACCACACAAAATGATGAAAATATTGTGTACAGAACTTGCGGACCAGGTTGTTCCAGAAGCCGCAAGAACAACAAGCTAACAAAAAAGTTCACAACCTGCAGATTTTACAATCAAACATAGCATGTCAACAAGTGGATATGATTTTAATTCAGGGAACTCAGATACAGAGTACAACTACAATCAACCATAGTATGTCAACAAGTGAGTATGATTTTAATTAAGGGAATTCAGATACAGGGGTAACCTATATGATCATTTATTTGTATTAAAATCATATAATGTGTGGTGTGTGAACCTACATGTGTCAACGGACAACTGTTTCCTTTTGTTTTTCCAGCATACAGACTGTTTCTTTTTTGTTGTGTAACGCAGACTAGTCATGTTACTACTCAAATAACAGTAGGCAATAATTTTATGTTGTGTAACATTGACCAATTGTTGGCACAAAAAGCCTCAGGATGGTGAACAAAGATTGTAGCCAACAAACTGATTGTATGACAGATTTAACTCATACCCAATTTAGACTTTAGAGAGTAACCTTCAAAGACTAGTGGAAAGACCTCCGGATGGTACTTGCAGACAGTTCTAAGAAACTAATTCTAACAAGTAATACAAAACTGAAGTGTGGTAAAGTGATCTCCAAGATGGTGCTCAAATCATCAACACCCCACATAATGACTAGGAAAAGAACAAAAGATCAAACTATAGAAGCACATTTAGAAAGTAGCAGACACAACCAAGGGTTAAAGCTTTGAATTGATAAACCAGAAAAGTACATAGAAAACGAGCAGTATCCCCAAGTAAAGGCACCTTACACAGCCACTGGGGGCTCTCAGCATAGAACTCCATACCAAGAGCTTGTAAAGTTGCTGGGGCAACTGCAACCCAGAAACACACTCTCCACCTGCCACTGGTAAGAATGATGTTCATAGTTATGGATTTAGCACATATTAACTGCAACAGGCACGTAAAGGACTACATGAGAAAGCTTCTGACCATCTATCAATATCCTTGACAGGTGTACCAATAAGGAGAGATACTACGATTCCAAGACAGGTCGCAATCTGAACGAAGCTGCCATATGTACCCCTCACGGAAGGAGGAGAAATCTGGATTCCATCAGAATCGAAGTGAACACAGATGAACTAGATTAATACTTGCTGTTACCAATCATCCATTAAGCAAAAACACTAATTGCATACCTCTGTTATATAGAGTGAAGCTACTGGTGGACTCAATCCCATCCCTGCTCCAACCAAGAATCTTCCGACAAGCATACCCTTCAGACTATTGGTGAGTGCACTGCAAAATGTTTCAATGTCAATATGGCTGAATATAACAGAAACATATGAATAAACTGTGTCTAAATTATAACTAAATTCAGATCAGACGTATAAGGAGTGTTCATTAATGTAAGTTTGATATACTTCCATTTTTGTGCACCATAACAATCTTAAGCCACCAGGAGCGCAACTAATAGAGCAAATCTTAATAAATAACTTGCGAAAGTTACAGAGTGCTTGTATTTTACTCCAGAAATGTTATAGGGAAGGACCATCACATTTATATGCTATGAAAGGCAGAATTCAGAACTGGTAATTCAACAATGTATTCACCAATAGTCAGACAGTCACCAACCGTTCTAACTTAAATTTAACACCCATCAAATATCAGTTAACCTGTTATGCTGACTCCAAGAGCCATAAGGTATACTAGCAATCAATTAATGAAATTCTGATAACCTGTTTGGTTCATAGCCTAAGTTTGCCAAACATTTTTGCCTAAATTGCCAAAGTTGTGGCCAAGAAAATTGGAGCCATAACTTAGCATGGCTAAGGGATCCTTGCCACAACTTTTTGTGTCTATGACATGCGGGACACAGTTGAAGGAAAAGTTTGGCATATCTAAATTGTGGCTAGGAACTAAACACTAGTCTAACTTGGTCAAACTTGCCTAAGTCACTTATGGCAAAGTGAGGCAACCTTTGGCTTCCAACCAAACAGCCCCTGGTACTTCCATTTTTGTAACATATCAATCTCAATACACCAGGAAATTTCATGTCAATCTCAATACACCAAGAAATAAAGCAAACTGCATAAGCAAACTGCAAAAAAATTCATGTCAATGTCTAGATTAATTAACAAGACTGTCGAGTATGACTAATATTGTTCAAAACCACTCACTTTTGGCTAAATATTATTAACAAAATTAGTCCAGTAGAAGGGGCAATGGAAAAGTAGTGAAATCGTATAGAAGTATTCCACACAAAATAACAATGTCCTCTCCTATGATTATCGCACATGAGATTATCACATGCGTAGCCATTTTCTTATCACAAGTGGGGATAAACAATCTTACTCATTTATTAAACAAAGCAACGACATATATCCATATTTATACTCTGATTACCTCATCAACGAAAACTGTACAACAGTGCATAATAAACAATTCGCATGCCAATCATGAAGGAGATGAGCATACTTACTTCCAAGCTTCTATGGTCAGCAGATGAACTTTTTTGTGTCTTCTGGTTCTTCTCCAACTAAAGAAACAGCAGACACCCTGCTCCATCAATAGAACATTGCAAAAAATTATTGCTTACCCTCCACAATAAACTCTATAACACAAGGCACTTTTCTTGATGAAGCATGTATAACCCACGAAAAGATTGAACACAAGAAGAGATCCAAATACTATACTAAATAAATACTTGCAATATAATGTAGCAGAGACAGATAGACAGTAGAACATTGCATTTTCTAAGTGCCACTTTTGCAAGGGCATTATCTGTTAACTTCAAAAGTAGCCATTCATAAACAAGTTATATAATATAGCCATGACCCAGTAAATGCGATGGAGTGTATTGTTCTTTCAAGTTGGAGAACATGTTGAAACAATGATGGGAGTTTGCTCCAGAAGTCCAACCAGCATGTTGCTTGCTGTTAAATTTACCAAACATCACATGCAGCATAAGGTCAGATAATTACAGAGACGAGTGCTAAAAATGGATAGAACAGTAGCAATAAATAATGCCAGATGGTCAGAACAGACTCTTGCAAGTGACATATGGACTGGGGAGCGGTGGCAACCGGAGCACCAAAGAAGTTACAAATTGAGCGCAAGCGGCAAAGACCAGAGTGAGGAGAGGACCGACGGCGCCGGGCCGGAGTGAGGAGGCAGAGTTGCAGCGGTAGCGAGAAGCACCGGGAGTGAGGAGCAGTGGCGGGAGGGACCGGCCAGTGGCAGCGGGATGCAGCAGAGGGGTTTGCTGCGGGGCGACGTCGGGGGAGCAGTTGCTGCGTCGGGGCCGACGGCTACGGCTCGGGGGAGGAGGAGAATGTAACATCCCAAACTATGGGTTGTGTTTCAAATGTAAGAAAATGAGGATAAATTAAAACTTTTGGTGCATTCTTGTTGTTAATGGAAATTTCTGGAAATTCTTTCAAAATAAATGTTGACTTCAAAACTAAATGCTTTAATTGACTAGAAGTAAAACAATTTAAAACTTTCTAATCAAATCTTGTGAACATCCTCTGGAAAATATTTTTCCTAGATTCTAGATCACCCTAGTGACCCCTCAGAGAAATTTCATAATTTTTAGAAATTAATTGCTATTTCTAAGAGGCTAGTCAAATCAGTTTGACTCTTGGTCAAAACCCTAGACCAGCAGCTTGTGAATTTTCTAGAAAGAAATGTATCACATTAAAATTTCTATAAAAATTACACAAGGTTTTTCTTAGATCCAGTAGCCTTCCTTAAAAATTTTAGAATTTTTGGAGCTTCGGAGCTACCTCTAAAAATTCCCTATCTTCTCAGCCTTTTAGATCAAAATCAGAAATCACTATTCCTCATACTCAGACCCGAGTCAGGCTTCGACCCGAGCCACTTGACTCAGTCCAACCCTTTAAACGCACCTCGCGTAAACCGTCCAATCTTGCATCGACGGCTCTGATCGCATACTGCTTCGGCCAGGTTTGAAAGTTCTCGCGCGTTGTCAACCAGTTGATCTCGATCCAACGGCCCGCGCCGATCCTCTTAACTCGGTCTCACGCACGCAGCTGAGTCACTGACACCGCGGGCCCCACCTGTCAGGTGTGTCTTCCACCTCTCGCTGACGGGCGCTCAGCTCTCGCACGCCACGCGGCCGCGCCGCTCTACTGCGCTCCGTCCACGGCGTTAATCCACCGCCCATGCCAACCAGTCCCTGAGCTTCTCCGTTTGATGCCATTGCTACCTCCGTCTTTGCTCGTGGATAATACCCCTCAACATCCTCCTTTTTCGCTCACTTCTCCTCTGGCCGCCGAGGAGAGGGAGGCTTGCCCGGGTGCATCGCCCGGGTAAACTCCAGTCCATTGGTTCCTCTCGTTTCTATCTTCGATGCTGGTTCCATTTTTGCTAATGCGAGCCCCTCATTTTGCCTGTAGCTCTTGGTTCTATTTAGTGCTCTCGGCGTTTCCAGAGTGTGCACCCGAGTGGCACCACCGTGTCATCTTCAGCTCCGGTGAGTACTATCCTCGCTTAAGTGCGTCACCGTGCATGCTTTGGCTTGCTTAGTATTTTCCCTCACTCAATTTGGCCATCCATTCACAGGAGCTCGAGAATCTTGGATTTTCTCCATTTTCGGCCGCAAGGACCCCTTTCTTCCCCATCTCCGGTGTGGTAAGCCTCTTGTCAATTCTTTGCTTGCACATCATCTGTGGGCCTCACTTAAGCTCTCTCTACCTCTCACTCCCTGCCTCCTTCACCAGAGCGACCTCCCCTCGGTGAAGCACCTCGCCGCCGTCACCTTCCTCAACGCCGGCTCAGCTCCGACAGTCCCCGAGCCTCTCCATCTCTCAGGTAGCTTCCTTAGGCTCAGTAGTAGCTCAGACACCTGCTTCCCTGAACAACGCGGAGCTCTTTTCGTTCTTGCGTTTTTGCCGTTTTGGCGCCGCCGCCCCTCTCCGACGCGCCGACGCTACCGGCCGCCGTTGAGATCGACACCACCACCATTAGGTGCGCGACACTTTTGTGCACCTATCCTTGTCCTTCGCTAGCGCCACCGTGGCCGAAATCCCCGGCAATACTCCGGTGAGCGAAGCTCGGTATTGTCGGACCGTCCGGCAATACTGTAGCGAAGCCATTAGGGCTAATCACAATCTTAATTAGTTAATGATTGTTTATCCTGTAATGGTTGTCATAAAGAATCTAAATGAGTCGTTTACACGTGGGCCCGAGGGCTTTATGTACACAGTAAGCACCACTGGGTCCATAGACCAGTGAACCGGGTCGTGGACCTTTGTCCACGCCCTATTCTTGTGCACCGTGTCTATGACGCATGGGGCCCACCTGTCAGCACACACTTTAATCGGAAATTAAAACGAAAAAACACACTATTCTTTGGGCCCCATTGGTCAGTAGCTGCGGCTAGCCAAGCGCTCGGTGTACAAAGTATTAATGATTTTATAAATTCTGAAACGATTTATCGTTGAGCTGAAAATTGGTTAAACTTCAAAATTGCATAAGAAATTCATTTTTGCTCCAAAATTGATGATTCAAATTTTGCTAGTTTCCTTTATAAATGTACTTTAATACAAAAATGGGTTGAATCATGTTATTATTCAAGAAATCACTTTTGGCAAACTTACTTTAGGATTAGTATTTTGTGCACTAAAAATTGATTTAACTTGAAAAATACATAAGTATTTCTCTGTAACTCCAAATTGAGTAAACTCAATTTTGTTGGAATCCTCTGTTAGTATATTTTATTGTAGAATAGGTTGTGAGCATGTTACTGTTACTTATAATCTTATTTTACAAATATTTTGTACACTACTTTCATGACTTTGAAAAATCATAGAAAATTCATCTTAGCTCCAAATGAGGTGAATTAAATTCCATTGTTCATCTCATGTGGTGCTCTGTCTACCATAAAAATTTCTTATACACTACCTCTCTGGAAATTTGTACTAAAACATTTATTTCGGATGAACAGTAACAGATAGCAATTTATTTGGATTTTCTGGAAAACTGATTTTCAAACTGCCATAACTTTTGCATAGAACATCCAAATCAACTTATTTTTGTTGTTAAATTCATGTTAAATTATGCTCTACCTTCTGTGAAATTTTCATGATTTTTGAATGACTTTGAATTTTTGAGTATTCTTGGTGTTATTCGTTCTTATTGTACTCTCGATTCTTTCTATAGGTTCCGACGATTCTATTTTATACGAAAGTGATACTCTATAGCAAGTCGAGTATCTCTAGCAAGGCAAGCAGTTGTTTCCATTTGATCATGTTGATCCCATTACTTTCAAAGTCTATTATCTTGTTTGCAAAGTGTATGTATGCATGCTCTATTTTGATGTTAAATTATCGATCGAGTAGTTGATCCTATAGTTGCATAAACTGTAGGTAAATATTCATCCTCTACCACTGAGCCTAGGATTATCTCGCTGTGATTTAGGGTTCGTTGGATGAGCCCTTGTCACTTAGTAGTTTACGAGTTGATGTTGCTTAGTCATGCTTAGCTACCGGTAGAATTGGGCGGTTATCGACTTAGTCGATGACCTTGATCACACAAAACTTATTATTATTACCTTATGTCTAGCACTTTGTGATTTGTCACATTGTAAAGTGTAAAACTGAAAATAAAATGTTTTAGACTTGGGCATATGGTTGATGGTATGATTATCTGGTGTGTGGTGGTATGCCTAAGTCAACAAGGACCGAACATCTTGTGTCACACTATCCAAGCACTTTTGCGTGCAACCACATGAGGGGGATATGGGACCTCTCTTGACTTAGTACTTTGGCGTGTGTTAGCTCCGAGTCGCAGGAGGTTGTGTGTGTTGTGTTGAAAAAGGATTTATTCCATGTGTGTGTTGGGCGTGACGGGATGGGCTTTGGTATTAAGTCCAAGTTCCCTACCCCAAGGAGCATGGGTAAGTTCTCTCTCTGCTAATGACTCCGACACAACGTATGGTTTCTATCATACGGGTGACTCGTAGTTAATACATAATATTGGAAAACGTCTCGTAGGACTTAGCCGTGTCGGCATACCTAAGGAAGTGTGCTTCATTACATGGCAAAAAGGCGGTCTGACATGTGGGTAAAGTTGTACACCCCTGCAGGGTTTAATCTATTCGAATAGCCTCGTCCTAGGTTATGGACACGCTTGGTCAGGTTTTGCAAGAGTTAGACTATAACATTTTCGGTAAAACTTGAATTTGGGTGGTACGAATGGGTAATTCGTGCTATGTTGTGGTGGCGGTTGGGAAGTCACCTCTAGGATGTTAATTATATTTATAAATGTTGTCTCGCTGTTATTTAATCAAATAAAAACAGATTTTTCAAATTGCCTTCAATCTATTACATATTGCAAATGAAATATTGCTTTGTGCGTCAAATGAACCATATAACCTTCTCCTTTGATTCAGCTTGCATGTAGCTATGTATAGGCTTGTTACTCGTAAGTCTTGCGAGTATATTTTTGTACTCAGTTGCATTGCTTAATTGTTGCAAAGGAGGTTGACCCCCAAGGGGTTAACTATTGTGAGACCGACTTCGACTTTGCCTTCGACGACTAGCTTGGACGTTTCCAGTCGGTTGCCTTGTGGGTAATGGCAAACTGTTTGGCTTTTGTTTATCACCATCTTATGACTTATGTTTCCACTGCTACTTTGGTTATTTATCTTGTCATTTGGCCGGTCGGTCCTACTTTTGTAATATGAACTTGTATGTCCTTTATGATGTAAACTTGTAGACTTGGTAATGTAATGACTTGTGTATGGAATGGATGCTTAATTTTTGTATGGGGTATGTGTACTGCAATTCTGGGAAGTACATATACGCCGAGAGTCGAGATATTTGATTTGTAATGCTAGGACCAACTTGATGGTCAAGTATTATAAGTTAAATACCTTGGGTTCTCACAAAAGTTGGTATCAGAGCCATACTGACCATAGAAACCCCTAGCTTGGTCGTCCTTAGGATATTTTGAAAAACTTAGTTTCAAAAATATCAAAGGATTTATGAAAACTTAAGTAAGTTCTTAGATTTTACTCCTTACCTATCCTAGATTGCTCATCTTACCTTGTTCTTGTTTAAGTTTCGAAAAGTTGTTTCCTCTCATCTTCTTTCAAAAGATAGTTGTTACCGTATAAATTCGGTTTTGGGATCCAATGAGAGTTGTTAATATGAAGTATTGGCTGTCTTTTGGTGAAGATTAGAAGCATTTGGAGTTAGAAAATTCAGCTTGGAGCTTAGATACAAAATCTGGGCATCAAGTAGAAGTTTTGGACAGCAAGCACTTAGACCGTCGTTAGGGCTGAAAGTGATAGGATAATTCAACTAAAACTTGTGGGGTTTAAAAGGGTAAGATGTGATATTAGATAGCTAGTGGCTAACACACCCTAGATGGTTTTTACCATGATCCTCATATGCGATAGAACTTGAGTTGTGCTTTGAAATGTTCTTCTCAAATCGATTACTCGTTCATTCAATACAAGTTAGTCGTGTCGAGAAATTGAATCTTATGTCTTATGAGTTTTGCATTGGATCTTATGCCTTTTTGCAAATATTTGGAGTTCATTTCCTGCTGGTTATATGTTTGTAATTGGGTTAGGGTAATATCTCATTTCCCTAGTCGATAGCTTTTCTACTGCTACCTTTCGCCTCTAGTTTTCGGGTTTTTGTTGCTAACCCACTTCAATGAAACAGGATGGCTGGAAGAACTCGCAGCAGCCAAGGTCAGCCAGCTAGCTGGTCAGGTTGAGGGGCTCCCGCCTCCTCCGACCATGGCTAAGGTTCTCGCTCAGATTGAGCGAAACCGCATAGATCAGACCAGGATCCTAGAGGCAATTGCACGGAATACCTCCAATCTTTCTGGTGCCTCCAGATCAGGAGGAGGAGGTGGTCATCATCAAAGGGGAGGACTCTCGGAGTTCCTTCGCATGCAGCCACCCACCTTTTCGCGGTCTGAAGATCCCCTCGACGCAGACAATTGGTTGCATCTAGTCGAGCGGAAGCTCGATGTCGCTCAGTGCCAAGAACAAGAGAAGGCACTCTTCGCCTCCCATCAACTGGAGGGGGCAGCACTTTCATGGTGGGAAAATTTCCTTGCAATGCAGCCCGCAGGCCGAGCCATCACTTGGGAGGAGTTTTGTACTACCTTCCGTCGGGCTCATGTTCCCGCCGGCGTGATGAAGCTCAAGAAGAAGGAATTCTCAGCGCTCAAGCAAGGGCGCAAGTCAGTGACTGAATACCTGCATGAGTTCAACCATCTTTCTCGGTATGCCCCTGAGGACGTGCCCACTGATGATGCCAAGCAGGAGAAGTTCATGGATGGCTTATCTGAGGAGCTTTAGGACAAGCTGTCTATCGTCGACTTCCCCGACTTCCAGACATTGGTCGACAAGGCTATTATCGCTGAGCACAAGGGAAGAGTGCTAGGTGATTCTCGCAAGTGCAAGTGGGAAGCCCAAAAATCAGCAAGGGTCAATCTTCCCCGTTCTCGCGTCGAGCAAGCCCTGGTGCCTCATTCTCAAGCTCCACCACCCCCGAGGCCATCAGCGTTTATACCACGCCCACCACATGCCGTGTCTCAACCACGTGCACCTGCGGGACAGCAAGGAGGCCTCCACAATCCGGCTGCCGAGGTCACCTGTTTCTTCTACAAAAACAAGGGGCATTATGCTAATTATTGCCCTAAGAAGATTGGAGCGGCCCCTCATCCTACTGGAGGACGTGGGCAAGGAAATGGTCAAGATCAAAAGGCTACTCAGAAGACCTAGAACGTGGGCAACGGCCGAATGAACCATATATCAGCCGAGGAAGCGTAGGAGGCACCCGACGTCGTGTTGGGTACGCTTCTTGTCAACTCTCAGCCTGCTACCATTTTATTCGATTCCGGAGCTTCTCATTGTTTTATATCAAATTATTTTGCTGCACTTAGTGATCTTCAATTTGTTCCCATGCATGTCCCTTTGATTATTCACTCTCTAGGATCGGAAATGAGAGCTGAAAATGAATGTCGAGATGTTTCTATTGAAATTGGAGAAGTGAGATTTCTGGCGAATCTTATCCTCCTCAATTCAGCAAGTTTGGATGTGATACTTGGCATGGATTGGCTGTCCCAACACTTGGGGCAAATCGATTGTGCCAGGAAATTCATCTCCCTCACAAGTCCATCCGGCGAGCAAGTTGGAATTTCGCCGAAGCTGCAAGGACCGCATCTTTGTGCACTTGAAGCGAAGCCAACTCTGGAGATTCATGAAGTCCCAATGGTGTGTGATTTTGCTGATGTATTCCCTGAAGAATTGCCTGGGATGCCTCAAGTCCGGGACATCGAATTCGTCATCAAGTTGCTACCCGATACCGCCCCGATTTCAAAGAGGCCGTATCGAATGCCTCCAAATGAATTGGAGGAGTTGAAGAAGCAACTTAGTGAGCTTCAAGAGAAAGGTTTCATCCGCCCAAGCTCATCACCGTGGGGTTTTCCGGCAATCTTTGTAAAGAAGAAGGACAAGACCCTGCGTATATGCGTTGATTACCGTCCATTGAATGAAGTGACGGTGAAGAACAAGTACCCATTGCCCCGGATTGACAACCTTTTCGATCAATTGACTGGAGCTTGGGTATTCTCCAAGATTGATCTGAGATTGGGCGATCACCATGTCCAAATCAGATCTGAAGATATTCCAAAGACGGCTTTCTCTACTCGTTACGGACTGTACGAGTATACCGTCATGTCTTTTGGCTTGACAAATGCTCCTGCTCTATTTATGAATCTTATGAATATGGTGTTCATGGAGTATTTGGACAAGTTTGTGGTGGTCTTCATTGATGATATCCTCATCTATTCGAAGAATGATGAAGAGCATGCTGAACATCTGAAGCTTGTATTGGGAAAGCTGCGTGAGCATCAACTCTATACGAAGTTCAATAAGTGCGAGTTTTGGTTGAAAGAAGTGGCATTCTTGGGCCATGTGCTTTCAGCAGAAGGCATAGCCGTGGATCCTGGCAAGGTCAATGATGTGCTCTCATGGGGTCAGCCCAAGTTAGTGACCGACGTGAGGAGTTTTCTCGGTTTAGCGGGATACTATCGTCACTTTATTGCGAATTTCTCCAAGATCGCGAAGCCAATGACTGAATTGCTCAAGAAGGACAAGAAGTATGTGTGGTCTGCTGATTGTGAGAAGAGTTTTCGAGAACTCAAGAAAAGATTGACCACAGCTCCAGTTCTTGTTCTTCCCGATGTCCACCGAAGCTTCGATATCTATTACGATGCTTCTCGTCAAGGACTCGGTTGTGTTCTTATGCAAGAGGGCAAGGTAGTGGCTTACGCATCAAGACAATTGAGACCTCATGAGCTCAATTATCCAACCTATGACTTGGAACTAGCTGCAGTGGTCCATGTACTAAAGATTTGGCGACATTATCTCATCGGTAATCATTGTGAAGTGTATTCTGACCACAAAAGTTTGAAATACTTGTTCACCCAACCGGATCTTAACCTTAGGCAAAGAAGGTGGTTGGAATTGATCAAAGATTATGACATGGGTCTCCAATACCATCCGGGCAAGGCGAATGTTGTTGCCGATGCTCTCAGTCGCAAGGTTTATTGTAATACCTTGATGCTCAAGGAACAACAGCCAGCCCTTCACGAAGAATTTCAGCAGCTCAACTTGGGAGTGGTTGAGCATGGTTCCCTCGCTGCCTTGGTTGTGCAACCAACCTTAGAAGATCGGATCAAGGCTGCACAACAAACAGATGTTGGGGTGAGCCAAGTCAAGCAGAACATCAAGAATGGAACAGCCAAGTGCTTCTCAGAAGATGACGAGGGTGTTGTGTGGTTCGGAAATCGCCTTGTTGTTCCGAAGGACATGGGATTACAGAATGTTATCCTCCATGAAGCCCATGATTCTCCTTTGACTATTCATCCCGGGGCTACAAAGATGTATCAAGATCTCCGTCAAAGATTCTGGTGGACCCGAATGAAGCGAGAAATCGTAAAGTTTGTTGCCGAGTGTGACGTATGTCGACGTGTGAAGGCTGAACATCAACGTCCAGCGGGTCTTCTACAACCCTTGCCCGTGCCTGAGTGGAAGTGGGATTCAATCGGTATAGATTTTATCACCGGTCTACCCCGAACTTCCAAGGGGAAGGATTCCATCTGGGTTGTCATTGATCGGTTCAGGGGAGAAGGAGGAAGGGGCGGTGGCGGCGGCGTAAGGCGGGCGCTGCGTAAGGCAATACACGGTGACGGTGAAGGCGTCAAGAATTTGGCGTGGGTGGTTTTGGGTAGGGCAAAGTAAACAGGCAAGTAAGCGCCTAATAGCGTGGTGCCGAAAATAAATTAGCGCAGAAGAAAAAAAATGGCACGTAGCGCTCAGAAAAAAAAATTGGCGCCTAACAAAATAGCACGCAGAAAGAAAAAAAATGGCACATAAAAAAAGTAGCATGCAGCAAAAAAAATTGAGGCAAAAACCAAAAAAAACAGTCCCTACGGTTTTGTCCATCTGAGCAGGGAAAGTTGCCACCATGACGCTGACATAGCATAGTCTATTTCTCTCTATATTTTCTTTCCCTAGTAATTTATGTAAACAGTAGGGAACGATTTCGTTCCCTAGGTTTTTTTTTTCTCACCCTAGGGACAGATACTTTTCTTTGGATTACAATTCCACTACTAGGGAACGTTTTAAACTGTAGGGAAAACGGGGATTTCTAGTAGTGTATGTTGTTACCTTATTTGTTAAGTTGTGTAGAGTAGTTCATGTGAAGAGATGTTTTCTTTTTACATGATTGATATGAATTACTACTCAAAACATGAGTTTAGAATCCACTATGGAAATTCTGCTGCGGTGAGGTTGGGCACTGGAAGATTTATTGCCCTATGCTACATGACAGCAGAGGGTTTTAGGAAGCATATGATGATCTCCTTTTGGCTGTGTGCTACGAACAATAAGAAATTAGCACTCGAGGCTAACGATCAACTTCTACTTACTATAATAAGATTTTTATAGGTTTGGCTTGGCGGTTTAGGGTTTAGCTATAGTGTTGTGATACCTACTAAAACTTGTACCTGGCCGTCAAAAAGGGTTCCTAATATGTTTGGTCCAATTGTCTGCTTGGTTAATAACTTATAATTTACAGGAAGGGGTCGTAAGTAATTTGCATCTTTTGTATATGCAGTAAGTATGTATTTATATATATGCACTTAAAATATGCATTTATATGTATTTAAATGTACCGGACATGTTTGCAGGAAGGGTTCCTAATATGTTCGGTTTAACACCTGTGTGACACCGTGAAGCGTCACACAACACCCTTGCCGGTGGAGGCACGTGAGCGAATCAATCGTGAGTCGGTCTAAGGATTCGGCACGCCATAAAAGCGAGCACTGCGGGCAAGAGGGGATAGCAGCGATGGGGCAACAGATGTGCGGAGAAGGGAGTGTCTCTTACCTAGAGTAGTCATGTGGTACTAAACTTTCCACATTCCAAGTCACGTGAAATCATGAAACCCTAATTTCCGAAACCTTTCGTTCTTATTTTCAAGACATAAACCCTTGATTTTCAACACAATTTTAGAGCATATAAAATTCTATAAAAATGACACAATCAAGTCCACGGTGTAAGGAGCCTGAAAAAAATTCATAATGTTTGGACCTCATTTCCTATATTAGAAAATTCCTACAAACAGTATACTTAAATGAATTTTTGAGAAAAAAATCAGAATGGATAAAATTTTGAAAAAAAATTACACAAGCAAGTAAGCTTTATCGGGAGGCTCCACAAAAAATTTCATAATTTTTTGAGCTCATTTTTTATATTTAGAAATTCCTCCAAAAAATATACCTAAATGGATTTCCGAGAAAATTTGCTTACAATTAATGCGGTGCATGCATGAGAGGGGGAGGAGGGGGCCAGAAATGGAATTTCGGGCTACATTTGGAATTGTGATGTTCTAGGGGGCCAATAGTGTCTAAAATTCCTCAAATACCTAAATAGTATTATTTTAGTGGACGCGGTGTGTTCTAACAAATTACCGTACTAGTTTCCAATAGTGAATTTTGTCGTCCTTAAGCAAATACAACATACTTGGCATGTAGATCATATAATACCTACATATAAAGGAGGAGGTAGATATATGCACAAGTTTTTGCGTTCTTACTCTTAACATCATGTCCTAATTTATCTAATTTCTGGCAGGGGAATGTACACTTGAGAATACGAGGACTCTGTGTGGCTTTGTCATTATGAGGTCACCAGAGCTCAGCACAAGGAGCTAAAAGAACTAAGCTTAGAAGGCTAAAGATCATCTGAAAAATGTCATGAATCAGCAGGATGGAGTTAGTAGTTACTCTGGATTGCAAGTATCTTTGAACCTTTTTTTGCAAAATAAAAAAGGAAATAAAATTTCTGTAAGCTATTTTTTTTATGGAAAATCATCTGTCAATTCTTAATTGCAATAACATTGTCTTATCGTAATGCTAAAAGATAGTGTTTCCCCATGTGCTTACTATTGATGCTTTTCTCCTATATTAACATTGTGTCGCCTAACGTTGTCTAATTTCCATCGTTCCATTTCTTAGAGCATAACACATAACGATTCTTTTGTGGATGACACAGTCCATCGTGTAGTAATAGCTTGATTTGGACAGCCGTATAATTGTATTTTTCAAACACACACGGTTCTATTTCACTGCTATTCTAAAATGGTGACAGATTTGCTTTACTATGTGTTATTTCCCATTAATTTTGTTTTCACTGTAGGCAAGTGAAGCAACAGAGGTAGACGACAATTCGTTGCTGTTTAGCATCCCTGGCAGTGCCTATTCCTGAGGTTTTGAGGCTCTTGGTACGCTTATAGAATAGGTGGTTCTCGGTTCTCACTGAAATCGAAACTGAGGCGAGGAGCACTCAGTTTTCACTGAAAAATGCACAAAAGAGAATAGGTTTCGGTTGTGAATCCACACCGATTGCTTCAGCATTTGCGCATACAAATAGAGTACAACGTTTACAACCTATACAAGGAAGTACACATCAAATATGGTGTGATGTATGCCTGATTTTCCTTATATAGTTTGTACTCCACCTGACTTTCTTTGCATTATCACATGTACCAAATATGGTCCAATCAGCCCCATATTTGTTGTGTACTTCCTTGTATAGTTTGTACACGTTGTACTCTATTTATATGCGCAAATACTGAAACAATCGGTGTGCATTCAATTCACAACATTATCACATGTACCAAATATGGTCCAATACGCAACATTTGTGCAATGTGTGTCTGACTTTTCTTGTATTATCACATGTATCAAATATAGTTCAATCCGTACCATATTTGCTGTGTATTTTCTTGCATAGCTTATACACTCTACTCTATTTATATGCGCAAATACCGAAACAATCGGTGTGGAATTCACAACCGAAACCCAGTCTTCTTTGCGCTATTTCAGATACTTGTCAGCATTATTCCCGTAAAGAACAATAGAGTTAGTTAATTAGTGTTCATGCAGGTCGAGACACCCACAGACATGTACGTCAACGCGTCTGCCAACTTACGGACATTGCACTTCCCCACGCACAACTTCACGCTCATGGTGACGACACTACTACAGAATAGACCTTTGGTCCCGGGTCTAAAGGGACTCTAGTCCCGGTTATAGAGCCGGGACTAGAAATCGGGACTAAATGTCTCACCTTTAGTCCCGGTCCCGTGCCCGGGACTAAAGGTTTATTTTAGTCCCGTTGGTGATACCAACCGATTAGGCCGACCTTTAGTCGGTTAGTAATACCAACCGACTAAAAGGTCCGCTGGTCACCACGGGCTGTTTTAATCCGGTTGGTATTACCAACCGACTAAAGGTGTTTTTTTTTTTTTTGTTTCCATTTCAATTCATTATTGATTTTGGTTTTACAATTACATTAGGTTTTCAAATGCGTATTCTTCGCCGCTAATATATGTATACGCCCACATATAATTTAGTTTGGAACATTATTACACACAAATAAAGTATGAAACTATATATATTATGGAGCTATATATATGTATATATATATATATATATATATATATATATATATATATATATATATATATATGCACATAAAATTTACAACATTATTCATGCATCCTTGGTATTTACAACACAAATGTTGTCCTCCACTTAAATGTCATACAAATGTTCGTCCGGTTTGGCTTCAATTGTTCATCTGGTTAAAGTAGAACTCGGTGTTTGCTTGAGGACATGCTCATTAAGAAATCCTGCGATTGTCTCTTGAATTCCTTTGAGGCGGTCCATATCCAACACTGCTCCTTCAACCTTATCTCCTTCAATTTGCATTAAACGAAAGAAGTATTAATATACATAAGGTTTATTTAATAGCAACAAATAAATAAAATGGATTTATTATATATACTTGTTACGTATTTTCTCATCTCAGAGATGGGTTCTTTTGCATACACCGTGAGGAACTCGCAAACGTAGTATCCACACAAATTGTTGCTCGGTGGTCGCCAGAGAACCCACTGCAGACGATATAAAAAGATTACTCTCGCTATCCCGCCGTGAGTCAAGCATGATAAGGTAAAGATGCGGGAGCTAGTACAACTTACATCCAATCGGTGTGGATCGAAGTGGCGCTTTCAGATCCGGACGGTGTAGTGAACGAACCAAGCCCAAACCCCGCCTAATAATTGATCGTTAATTAACTATTGCAGAGTTAAAGAGCAGAATAAATATTTAAAGATCGGTTACCCCGGATAATGTCTATCATATCTTGGTAATCTTCCCGCGGTTTTCTCAACGAGTCATAGATTAGCAAATGACCGCTCGGAGAGATCAAGACAATCAAGATCCAAAGGAAAGTCGATTTGTTTATAGAGTCAACATATATATCTTTATGTTGGATTGAGTAAGTAAAGTAAAATGTGCACACGATAACAACACTCACCCAAAGTTGTAGGGAAGAGTATAAATCTTTTGTTCTTTTGGTTGATCAAGAACCTCCGGAAATTCCTCTCCGCTTGAGGTCTCCATTGATCGAGGGAGTGTTTGGGTCCTTGAATACGATATATGGATCAACTAAACCAATGTTGTTGTCGCTTTCTCGTGTGAGGTCTCTCATCATGTCTCTGCATATGTATAGACATGCTAGCTAGTGTGAGGATAATTACTTATACATATACATATGCTAGAGTGAGATTATTAAAAGAAAGAATCACGCATGCATAAAAGCAAATGATGAGAGATTTGTCTAGAGCGCTCATGTGGCATAGCCGGTGTAACTCATTAAATCGAACCATTATAATGTCATCGCCACTAAGTAATGATGGTTTCTAATTTTGACGCAAATATAGTCATCCGCTTTTACTGACACGCCGCCATGTACCACTTGTTTAACAAGTACATTTGCGCATTTAAGTTCCATGAGCTTCTCGGGGTTGTATAGACTCTTGCCATATACATATTCCTTCGCCAATGATCAACTTCCGGAGCACTTTTGATGTGTGCTCACGAGCATTTGGGAAATGCTTAGACCAGCTTCATGAAAAATTCATCAAGTTGATCCAAATGCACATTTCGGATATCTGTTCTAGCACGCTCGTGTTTGAACCATATTCATTCCCAATAACTAGCGGGGCACCGATTGTTGTGATTGTTCCCGAGCCGTGCAACACCCTTCCGTGTTCTCTTCTCTTTCTTCTTCGCCTCCTCAATTGACTTGGTGAGAGTGCGGTCATAGTCCGATAGTGGCGAATCCTTACGAGCATGACGTAACTTTTTACGGTGAGCGCCCACCTTTGCCTTAGAACTTCGGACTCTCGAAGAAGCACGGCTTCTCGTGGTTTCGCCGCTTCACTTTTAGCCTTGACTTTCGCGAAGAAACCGCCCACATCTGTTATCAAGCATCTATTTCTCGGCAGCCTTCTCATAGGAAAGTTTCGCTGCCTTAGAAATAGCCGGTGTTCTCCCCGAGGCTTTCTTCTTGGCGGTGGGGGCCGACGCCGCTTGTGGGTGCGCCTTTCTTTGGCGAGGCGGGCCGGTGTCGGCGTTGGAGCCCGCCGTGGAGGCGATGGAGCGGCGGTGGCGGCGTTGGAGCCCGCCGTGGAGGCGATGGGGCGATGGCGGCGTTGGAGCCCGCCGTGGAGGCGATGGGGCGATGGCGGCGTCGGCGTTGGAGCCCGCCGTGGAGGCGATGGGGCGGTGGGGATGCACCGTGTCTTCCACTTCATTGTCATCGCCTCGCAACACTGTGACTGTGTGGTGAATGGATAATTGGACTTAGGTTGGGGAGGTTCTCACAGAAAACAACGTGGTATGAGTAAACCGTTATTTAAGCCAATACATAATTAGTGAAAAATGTTTCGCTTCACTTTCATCCGCACTCTAGGGTTAGGTTGTTGAGGAGGAGGAGGTGACGCCCAGAATAATGATATAGCGCTTGCCCAACATATGAATGTCTTCTCCGCTTCTCCTAAAGTCTTCTCCCTATCACCTCCTTCAATGTCAAGAGGCACATTGCTATTACCTTTCACAACTCTATCCACCGAGACGCTAGCATATCCAGAGGTATTAATGCCCCATGGCATCTTGGTGTCTTCGTAGGGTCGATACGAGATACAACACCGATAGCCACCATGACCGTGGCATTCCTCTCGAATGTGCACTCACATGTCGTGAGAGGATCGGTGATGTCATCCACGGGAAGCGCAATTTCACGCCATCTTGAATCACTAGCACCTCCGTGGAAGCGCAATCGCTTTTCAACCGATTAGGGGCCGATGTTGACTCCGGCTCGATGCGCTTTGCCTTTGGATGGAACTTATCGCTATCTGCACTTGCCTTTTGATTTCCTCATTCATTTTGGCTTCAAGTGCTTTTTTCGCTCTCGCTTCACGAGCCACTTCCCGTGACTCAAGAACCATTTCTCCATCCTCGCGCATCCGCTCTGCCTCCTCGTATTTCTTTCTCTCGACGGCTTCTATAGGTGGCTTTGTCTTTAGGGAAGGCATGCTCCCACGACACCTCCCCATAGCCTCTTGTTCGCCCACCGTGTTCAAGATTTCCGTATGATGTCACCATCCTTATCTCTCGTTTCTACGCCACCGCCACTCTCACCAAGTCTCGAGCATAAGCAAATCTTTCACGCTTTTTGGAGTTTTATGCCATACACTATCTTTCCTGGTCTCTAGGTCCGTGCTTCCCCATGACCTAAAAAACCAATACTTGGCGCTACCAAAGCCGCTTGATTGATTCTGTTCGATCCTTGGCAAGAATCTCCTGCTCCATTCTTTCCCACTTAGGAATGGCACTCAGAGCCACCGATCCCAAGTGATGGTGGTATTGCTTTTGCTCGGGCATTCTGCTGGTTCCTTCTCACCCGTGCCTCACCCTCTTCCGATGTCTTGAACTGCATAAACTCATCCCAAAACGGCCTCAACTTGACGTAGGCCTTAGTGTTGAAATCAGGCGTCGTGTTCTTCTCGATAAATGTGTTGTACAATTTCTTCTTCCAACACCGAATTGTGTGGCCATCTTCTTCATAGCCCGCTTCCTAACTCTCTCCTTCAAAGCTTCATCTTCAGACGAGCGCGAAATGTTGAAGGACATCTTGCCAAACTAGTGCCTTGTCACGATCAGAGACAAAACTAATATGAGGAGCAACTTTCTTTTGCTTCCATTCACGAGCATTGATCGGGATCCTGTCCCTTACAAGGTACCCACAAGTGGTCGACAAATTTCGTGCATGTGGTCCAAGTACTTTGCCTCAGATCCTCCTCGAATTGCGAGAGAATGAACCGACCCTCCAAAGGCTTCTTCGGCCTCGTACATTTCTACTCTTCCCGTTGTTGTCGCCGATCCGAGGGCTACTTAATGTAGAAACACAAAGATTTAAATAAATATATTTATACGACAAATGAAATTATTCTCAATTTCATGTATACATAAGAGATTGTAGATAGACCTCGCCAAAGATTGTCTTGCTCATCTTCATAATCGGCAAAGCATCGACTCCGCCATCTACTTCTTGATTGTTGTCATCACCTTCAATTGGGCACCTTGTAAGGCGTCATTGTTGATAATATCCATCATGGCATCGCCCATGTTGTCATTCGGGTCGGCCATTTCTGCAAATATATGTGTAGGACGTTAGAACGGTTCGTGATCGGGTTATGATTTCGCATCAAGTGGCGTGCGGTTCGTGACATGCATCGACAAAAGAAAAACAACATATTGATGGCAACGTGAGCACGTGGTGCAGCTCATACCGTGCCAAGCCCGTAGTCAAGAAGGTTGCCACCGGGATCTAGCTTGGCGGATCCGAGTAGAGAAGGAGGGAGTGGTGGATTTTTAGGAGACGGAGCGAGCTTGTGTGTTTGGATTTGGGTAGAGAAGAAGAAAGGAGAAGAAAGAGCACCGCCGCTTGGGACTTAAGAGAAGAAATCGAACAATCACAGCTGCAAAGGGGGGTAGAGAAGAAAAGGGGTGCAAGCTTGACTTGAACGTAGTCAATGTACCTGCCACAAGTAGCTCGACTTGAACAAGAGTCGCCGTGAAATTCGTCAAGATTTAATATATAAACAACCCATCGCTAAATATATGTTCATTAGGTAAACACTAACACATGCCACAATACATTTGAGTGACCTAAGTAGTGTCAAGAGTCTCGGTTTGTAGAGAGGTTTGATGAACACAATTTTATTTTCGGGGGTTGTCTATTCATAAGGTGATTGAATTTTTCTTAAGCATAAATCAAAATTTTCATCCATTGAATAAAAACAAAACAAGAAACCTAAAGAAAGCAAGGAGAAAACTCCAAAGAAAAGATATAGGTTAAAGGAAGCTTCCCTTTCTTCTAAGTGTCTCTAAGAACCAAGATAAAATCAATCTGCCTTTGCTATTTTGAGATTTCAGATTTATTCAACTAATCTGAAAAATAGCTACATCACAGTTTTAGAAGCTCTTCCTTAGCTTTGACCAGTTCCACGTCCTGGATTAAGAAATTTTTGCAGAAACATCAAGAGAGCATTAAGCATAGAATTCTGAGTCCACAAAGAAGTTCTTGCTCAGCGGGCAAAAATGATAGAGGTTCTCATTAAAGAGAGAGAGGAAGCTACACCCAAACTCAAAAGATCCATGTTATCATCGCGGAGGATTCAGATACACAATGTTGCATTGTTGATTCTGATCAGTGAATAAGATTAACAAGCATATACAGATTTAACATCCAAATGTCATGCAAAAACGACCACGGTCAATATCAAGAGTGGTCAGGAATTTAGGATTTAGCATGCCCAAAACCAGGCTGTCTTGCATTTGGATAGAAACAAGTTCCTTTTTCATACAATGGTTTACCCGACAAGACCATTAGTTTGCATAACCTGTTTCCAACGACTAACCAAAATATGATACAACCTATAATGCAAATCAGAACAACAGAACAAATTAACGCAATGCTAAATGTAATAACAGTCGCTTAGCCTACAAACAAAGAAAGGCAAGATTCGCCTAACGATTTCTCGGCCACCGGCGGGAGGAGCTGCTGCTGCAAGGAGCTGGTGGCGAGTCACCGCCGCCAAGGAATCAAGGCGGATCCGGCCAAGGAGGAGGAGCCGGGCGAGCCGAGCGGCGGAGGGAGGAGCCGAGTGGAGGTGGTGGCGGGAGTGGGGCGCCACGGAGGAAGGAGGACGCCGGGCGCGACGTAAGCCGGAGCCGACGAATTAAGCGCCAGCGTGAGGAGACGGCGAGGAGACTAAGGGGTGGAAGAAGGAAGAAACCATCGTTGCTTATATCGAGGGGACCTTTAGTCCCAAGCAGATACTAACCGACTAAAGACCTTAGTCCCGCTGTGGTAATACGGACCGACTAAAAATTGGACCTTTAGTCCCGGGTGGTGCCACGCCCGGGACTAAAGGTTTTATGAGGACATATTTTCCAGAGAACCTTTAGTCCCGGTGTGTGACCTTTAGTCCCAAGCAGATTACGGACCGACTAAAGGTCCCCACTATTCGCCTCCCGCCACGCTTTCCACAGCTTGGGTTTTGTATTAAGTTTATTTGTATAAATATGCTAATTCTTGTTAAATGCATAGTAAATTAAATACTAGGCATAAATTTTTTAAAAATAATAGTTGCATTTCCTTTTATCTTATTGACATTTCAAACGACTTTTATAGTGACCACAAGTCGGGAAGTGAAGAGCCAACTATAAACAAAATGAAGGGCTCAAACCACAAGGTGGGAATTTCATTTGAAGGCATAAATACTTGCTAAAAAATTTCAAGTCATTTTGACACCGGTGGAGAAGACATGCTTCACAGAGGTACATGTGTCCTTTTATCGAATAGGAATTTCATTTGAAACGATAAAAACAAGAAAAATATGATAGAAACATCCGAAGTTACAATTATTACATAAAATCTCTAATACACACTATTTATTAAACATCACTATATATCAAGCGGCACGATGGTGAACTTCTTCTTGACGATGACCCTTGGTTATGATCATGCCGTAACCATGGAGTGTCCTCGCATTTAGCAGATGCTTGGGTCTTTGGTCACATGAAGGGCGGGATTCGGTCATCCCTTTCATAATCTTCCGACTTGTCCGACTTGTCCTCAATTCCCACGATGTTTCTTTTCCCCGAAAGAACTATGTGGCTTTTGGCTCATTGGTTGATTTGTCGTCGTTTTTCCCTCTCTTGGGTTTTGTAGACATGTCTTTCACATAGAACACCGATTCACATCGCCAGAAGGACTAATGGTTCGCCTTTGTACCCAATATTGTTGAGGTCCACCGTTGTCATTCCATACTCCTTGTCGATTGTTACCCCGCCTCCCATCATCTTCACCCATTGGCACCGGAACAAAGGGACTTTAAAATTAGGTGCGTAGTCTAGTTCCCAAATCTCCTCTATGCGCCATAATATGTTTGCCTCTTTCCATTTGGGTCTGTGGCATCTACGCGACACCACTGCTTTTGGTTCGTGCTCCTTTTATCTTGGGCTACGGTAAAATGTATTTCCATTTATCTCGCACTTTGTACGTGAGGATGTGCCACGATGGTTGCCTAGCCAACAAATACAGTTGCTCATCAATATTGTCATCACCCTGACATTCTTTTCGCAACCAACCGCTGAAAGTTTCCATGTGATGACGCCTAATCCAAGCTTCATTCTTCCCTGGAAACTGGGATCGTAGGAACTCCTTGTGTACCTCGACATACGGCTCCACCACGGAGGAGTTTTGAAGAACCGTAGTGCGCTTTATTGAAATAATCGCCCTCCATCGATATATGTTTTCTTCCTAGTGTTCCCTTTCCACTAAGTCTCCCCTCGTGTCGCGATTCAGGAACACCAATCGGGTCAAGGTCGGGAATGAAGTCAACACAGAACTCAATGACCTCCTCTGTCCCGTAGCCCTTGGCGATGCTTCCTTCTGGCCGAGCACGCTGGTGAACATATTTCTTCAGGACTCCCATGAACCTCTCAAAGGGGAACATGTTGTGTAGGAACACAGGACCGAGAATATTAATCTCCTTGACCAGGTGAACTAGGAGGTGTGTCATGATATTAAAGAAGGATGGAGGGAACACCAACTCAAAGCTGACAAGACATTGAACCACATCATTCTGTAGAGTAGCTAGTTCCATTGGATTGATTGCCTTCTGAGAAATTGCATTGAGGAATGCACATAGCTTCACGGTGGCCAGACGTACATGTGGAGGTAGAATTCTCTTAAAGCAACCTAAGCAATTGCGCTATAAGCACGTGGCGATCATGGGACTTTAAGTGTAGGAATTTCTTCTCTGGCACATTTATTATACGCTTTATATTGGAGGAGAATCCAGATGGGACCTTGATGCTGTTTAGGCATTCAAACATGCTTTCCTTCTCTTCTTTGCTAAGAGTGAAGCTAGCAGGTCTTAAGTAATGGCGCCCATCGTCATCCTTCTCTCGGATGCAAAGTTGTCTCGTTCTTTCATGCGCCGCAAGTCCCGTCGTGCTTCGAGTGAATCCTTAGACTTTCCATACACATCCATGAATCCTAGCGTGTTCACACAAAGATTCTTTGTCGGTGCATCACGTCGATCGCGTTATGGACCTCTAGGACTTGCCAATAGGGTAGCTCCCAAAATATGGACTTCTTCTTCCACATGGGTGCGTGTCCCTTAGCATCTTTCTAACAGTGTTCGCCGCCTTGTCCCTTTCCAAAGACTACTTGCACATCCTTGACCATATCAAGTACATCCTCCCGGTTCGGTTAAGTAGGCTTGGTTCGGTGTTCTGCCTTACCGTTAAAATGCTTGCCTTTCTTTCTTAGTTGGTGATTCATAGGAAGAAAACGACGATGGCCAAGGTACACGACCTTTCGACATTTTTTCAAATATATACTGTCAATGTCATCAAAACATTGTGTGCATGCATTGTATCCCTTGTTTGTCCGTCTCCGAAGATTACTTAGAGCGGGCCAATCATTGATTGTTACGAACAACAATGCTCGCAGGTCGAAGTGTTCCTGCTTGTACTCATCCCACACACGCACACCGGTTTGCTCCATAAAAGCGAGAGTTCCTCAACTAATGGCCTCGTAGACATCGATGTCGTTGCGGGTTGCCTCGGCCTTGGATGAGCACCGGCATCATAATGAACTTCCGCTTCATGCATAACCATGGAGGAAGGTTGTAGATACATAGAGTAATGTGCCAAGTGCTATGACTAGTGCTCGTCCCCAAAAGGATTCATACCATCCGCATTTAAAGCTTAACCTTAGGTTTCTTGCGCCATCTGCAAACTCCGGAATTCTCTGCCTATTGCTCTCCACCGGGACCCATCGCCAGGTGTCTCAACATGTTGTCTACCTTACGGTCTTCTTTGTGCCATCGCGACAACTTTGCATGGTCCTTGTTTATGAACAGACGCTTTGAGCGTGGTATTATAGGAGCATACCACATAACCTTGGCAGGATTTTCTTCCGGACGTTCTTCGCCTCAACATCGCCAGGTCATCTCGCCGATCTTATACCGCGACGCTTTGCATACGGGCATTCATCCAAATTCTCGTAGTCCTTGCCACGATACAGATGCGATCATTAGGACATGCATGTATCTTCCGGATTTCTAATCCCAAAGGGCGATTTACCTTGCTTTTGCTTCAGACGTAGTGGCGCAATTCGTTAGGCTTCTAAGCATCTTTTTTGGATCTTCAGTAATTGCCCAAATGCCTTGTCGGATACACCATTCAGTGCCTTCCATTGTAGCAACTCCAGTGTTGTACCCAACTTTTTTTGCCCATCTTCGGCGGACGGGTATAGTAATTTCTTGTGATCCTCTAGCATGCGGTCAAACTTAGCCTTCTCCTTTTCACTTTCGCAATCTCTTTGTGCATCACGAATGACATCACCAAGAGCATCATCTTCGCGAGTGTGTCTTCTGCCCTGCCTCTTCTTCAGCTTCGCCCATTGCAGTATCATCGAAGTCACCGTATTGAGCAATAATGTCGTTAGGGTCCAATTGTTCTTCTTCACCTTCTTCCATTATAACCCTGGTTTCTCCGTGCTTGGTCCAACAAATATAGTTTGGAATGAAACCCGACTTCAACAAGTGTGAGTGAAGACTCCTTGAGCTAGAATATTCCTTCAAATTCTTACACAGGCACATGGACAAAGACATGAAACCATCCCGCTTGTTTGCCTCGGCCACTCTTAAGAAATAATGCACGCCATCAATGAACTCTTTGGAGCGGCGATCGACATTGTACATCCAATGGCGTGTCATCGTCTGCATTATATGACATATCACATAATTAAATTTCAAGTTTCAAATTTAATATGACATCAAGTTAAATGATAATTAATAATTAACTAAATTGCCCAAAGTCATTAAGGGTGAATGACCCTAGGTCAACAATCAATCCAAAAGGCAAACAATAACTAAGTGATTAAGCTAATTAAGAGATTAACTAATTACTTAATAATTAAATATTAAACTTATTTATTAAAACAAAATTAATATTTATTATTTTTACCCAAGAGGTTGGATCTGATAAGATAAGACTTATCTCATCAAACACCCTCAAAGCTTAACCTAACTAACACATGTAAAAGTCATTTTTCATTTATTTAAATAATTATTAAATAAGGTGAAAAATAAAAGTCTTCAGATTGATCCCAAAATTTTTGTACAGATAGTTCATAGCCTAATTAGATGGCAAAACAATTTTCAGAATTTTTGGATCATTAATTTAGCCTACAAAATTCATGGAATAATAATTAAATAAATAAGCATAAAATAGGTATAAATTCAACTTTGTCCAAATAGTCTTAAAATTTTTATATGGACTGTTCACAGTGTAACTTAGTGGAAAAACAAATTTCATGATTTTTGGAAATTTATTGTGGCCTACAAAAATCATGAAAGTTCCATTTATGAATTAATTGGCAATTTTATAACATATAAAAATTATTCAAATTTCACATTTCATATTTTTCATAATGGACGGCAGGGTTAGCATCAGAGCTTACTGCTAACACGCCGGTGAATACGGTTGAGTGAATGAACGGCTCGGCGGTGGTGGCAATGGCAATGGCGTGTCCCATGGCGGCGACGCGGTGTTCCGCTCCTCGTGATTTAACGCCAAACAGAGTTTAATAGAAGGACATTTAGTCGGTTGGTGTTACCAACCGACTAATGCCAACCTTTAGTCCAGTTGGTACTACAATCCGGGACTAAAGATTTAGTCCCGGATTGTAGTACCAACGGGACTAAAGGTTGACATTTAGTCCCTTGGTAACACCAACCGACTAAATGTTCCTCCCGCAAAAGCCTACCACCAGAGCCTTGGGGATTTTAGTCCCGTTGGTGTTACCAACCGGGACTAAAGATCTTTTTGGTCCCGGACGCAATTTTCTCCGAGACTATTGCCCATTTGGCAGTTCGACCAAAGGTCTGTTCTGTAGTAGTGCGAATTAATGTTTCAAATTTATACATTAAGATTAATATAACACTAATAATTGCTAATCTTAACCGAGGAATATTAAAAGTGTACGGTTTTAAAGTTGAAGGTTATTTTCGGACTCTAGCGATAACTTAGGGTTGAAGATGGACATTTCTAATCAATAATGGTAGGCAAAATTGGCTCTGGGATACCGCAAAAATGTTGTATTTGCTTGAGGACGACGAAAATCATCGATGGACACTAGTACGGTAATTTGTTAGAACACACCACCCACTAAAATAATACTATTTTGGTATTTGAGAGATAACAAGTTTGAAAAGTCCTATTTGTTGAATAATTCTAAATAAAATTTGGATGGATCAATTATCGATAGCTAAATTATGAAATTTCGATGGTCAATGTTTTAAAAAGTTCTTTTTAAAATAGGACATTCATGCTCCTCTGAATCCTAAATGTCAAAATAACAATGTTTTAATAGGCATGATTTTTGTGGCAAATAGCCACGGTTTCTTAGTTTACTAGTGTCATTATTGATTTTTCTATTGTCTTCCCGCAAATGTCTAATAATGTTTTGCAAATAGTGGTGTAAAACAGTGTCACTCTTGTTGCAAATAGTATCAATAGTGTTGCAAAATAGTGTCAAAGTAGTGCCAAATAGTGCCATGCATTGTTTGACCGCTCGCAAAGCCGGATCCGGCTAGTCACAAGTCTTGTGAGGTGGATCCAGTGCCACGCAGACGACAGTTTGGTCCCATGCGCCATGACGCAGAGAGACACATGTCGCTTTGCCAAAGATGTCCGTAGTGTCATTTTTGTCATTTCGCGTGGGAGGGGGCTAGTTTTGCTATTTCGACGTTAAGCAATGCCATTTAAGCCAAAAACTTGACATGCTGCGCCGGGTGATTCAAGCTTGCAATCTCATAGCCTGTTAGTTGCCACAAGTGGTAGAATTGATTTTGTAGAAACAACACTTTAGATATAAGCTTCTTGTTATCTTTTGTGATTCGTAAGTTTGATCAAGTGAAGGGTCTTTTGTCATGGCTGCAGCTTTTCTAAAAAGCAACTTCGTCAAGTTGAAGGGTCAATGATCGAGTGAAGAGTTTTGGTGTTTGGCGATCCGCTTTTAGGTCTACCGGTCAAGCTTCGAGTTGAAAAATGTCTAAAATACCCCTAAGGCAAATGATGGCTTGTTTGATGTTGTTTAATGACAATTAAAGGCAATCAACGACAACTAATGACAATTGACGACACTTTACGACAACTAATGCAATTGACGACAATTAACGCAATGGATGACGAGTACCACAATTAATGGCAATTGACCGCAATTAATGACAATTAACGCAATAGACCGCAATTAATGACAATTCACGTAATAGACCACAATTAACGACAATTAACAATAAATAATTATTACATAAATAATTCATCTACAATAGAAAAAATAAATTAAACTAATAAAAATAAAAATAACAACGGTTAGGGCTGCTGTCGACGGCGTCGGGGGAGGAGGACGACGGCGTTAGGGGAGGAAAAGGGAGGAGCAAGCGGTGGCCGCGTCAGGCTCGGGAGGAGAAGGAGGAGCGGACGAGCGCGGCGACGTCGGGCTCGGGAGGAGGTCGAGGCGGAGGGGCCAAGGGAGGCGGGCGGCGCCGCGGGCAAGTAGAGCCGCCAAAGGAGGAGGTTGGGAGGAGGAGGAGCGGACGAGGGCAGCAGCAGCGGTCACAGGAGGAGGCGGGGTGGAGGGACGGCGCCACAAGGGTAGGAGGAGGAGGAGGGGCAGTGGCACCGTGCTGGAGGATGAGGAGGCGTTTGGGCGCATTAGGTTAGGGTTTTGGTGGCCGGGATGGGGGTTTTGTGCGGTGGGAAAATCGGGTAAATACCTTCAAACTTTAGGGTAAAGTCGAACGGGTTTGGGAAGTCGCCCTCTGGCTTTTTTTTTCTCGTTATACGTGACTTTTGGCTTTGGGAAAAGCCGGTGATAAAAGCCACCCATTTGAGACGGTTCCCGGCTTTTCCGAGTGAAAAGTCGAATCCAAAGCCGTCCCAAATAGTGCCTAAGGGCTTGTTTGGCACGGCGGCAGCTTTTCTTAAAAGCAGCTTTCGATTGGGCTAAACGGTTGCAGGGTTGAATAACTGAGCTGAAGACATTTGGTATTTAGCAATCTGGCTTTTAGGTCGGCTAGCTGAAGCTTCGAAGTTGGAAAATGTCTTAAATACCCCTGAGATAAATGATAGCTTGTTTGATGCCGTTTAACGACAATTAAAGGCAATTAACGACAACTAACTATAATTGATGACAATACCACAATTAACGATAATTAACGCAATTGGCGACAATTAACGCAATGGACAACTAGTACAACAATTAACAAGAAGTATCGCAATTAACGCAATAGACCGTAATTAATGACAATTAACGCAATTGACCGCAATTAATGATAATTAATAACAAGAATTAACAATAAATAATTATTATATAAATAATTGTAGTAAACAATTATTGCAATAAAGAATTATGACATAAATAATTCATTTACAACATAAAAAAAAGAAAATTAAACAAATAAAAAAAACAGCGGCTAGGGTTGCCTTCAGCGACGCCAACAGCGTTGAGGGAGGAGGACGGCGACTGCGGGGGAGGAAGAGGGAAGAGTGGACGGCGGCCGCGTCACGGTCGGGAGGAGGATGAGCGGACGAGCACGGTAGCATCGGGCTCAGGAAGAGGTCGGGGCGAAGGGACCGTGGAAGGCGGGCGGTGGCACGGGCGGCCGAAGCCACCGAGGGAGGAGGTCGGGCGGAGGAGGAGAGGGGGAGGGAGGCGGCGGCGGGCTCGGGAGGATGTCGGGACGGAGGGGTGGTGCCGCTTGGGGAGGAGAGGTTGTAGCGCTACGCTGGAGGAGGGAGGGCGTTTGGGTGCATTAGGTTAAGGTTTTGGTGGCCGGGATAGGGGTTTTGTGTAGTGACAAGAGTGGGTAAATACCTTCGGACTTTAAGGGTAAAGTCAAAATAAGGCTGCGGAAAACTGCCCCTCAGCGTCTTCTGACCTTCCTACGTTATACGCGGCTTTTGGCTTTGAAAAAAGCGGATGATAAAAGCCATCCGTTTAAGATGGCCGTCCCAAACAGGGCTGAAATCCTGCATCGAAGAAGCAGCACGTTTAACACCTTCGCAAAGCTTTGCCACGCTGAATTACTGGAATCTGCAGCTAAATTGCACCATGTAGATATATAAATTCTTCTTTTCGTTATCACAGTTATGACATCCAAAGGTCCTAAAGAAGCAATTTTAGTACTTGAGTGGCTCTGCAGTGCCCGAACAGGGAACAAAGTTGTCCTAGGGCTTGAATCTCGAGGCACTGGAGTGGTGCCTTAATAACAACATAAGGAAGTTTTAAGCTGATGGAGTGTACTCAGCAAGGACACGGCTTTTCCATGAAAATACCGCACACTATCAGGAAACACACTTTGTCAAACAGGAGATCGACGATCTCGTGAAAAATCATCTCCAGGAAGTGCAACTTGAACTGTGAGCAGACAGATCCAGGTAATCCACATGTGCTATCCAATTCCACCATTGCAAGGACAGCTTGTCATGTAAGAGGCTCTATTTGTGCTTTCAACTACAGCTCCTGTTGCCTCCAAAGTGCAGTCCAGGTCTACTATTGCATCTGAAACGTATGTATTTGAGGCCCTCTTGGAAAGAGTGGGTATATTCATCATGGATGTATATGGTTATGCTGGCACATCGTGTGAATGCAAGATACTTGCCTAGATACTTTCAGGATATTTCTCCAGTGCGTACTGAATTGCCCATATGCTTTTTAGTATCGAGTTTCTCTCTCTCAAAGGTTATCCTCACTTTTCATTAACTTCAGCATTGATACGCAAATGCAGGTGTCGTTTTATGGGCAGTGAAATTAAATCAGTACCTCACAATATGTGATTATCAATATAGCACTCTTTATCCTATTGTACAAATTGAACCCATATCGCCTCTATATAAGTTAACAAATGCCATCAGATAAATCTTCTCATTTTTGGCCTAGAACAGGAAAAACAAAAGTCTTGTGGCGATCAAAATGGAGATTAATGTATTTCTGGTTTCCCATACCCATCTCAGCTTCATTTTCACAGCGCATAGCAACAGCTTGTACAGTAATGTTGTCTCTAGTGTTCTGGAGTTATTTTTGAACTTTATAAAGTGATTTGCTATTTTTTTTGAAGGAAAACAGGAGGGGAAGGCCTCTACGTACTGTGATAATAAAATAAATATGTACATGAACAAGAGGGAGAATATACAACGGTTTAGAGCCAACTGAACTAGGAGAAACTACTCAGCCAAGAAACAAAAACATCTCTTAGAGAAGAAGAGATAGGTTTGATCCTATGAATAACCAAGTCAAAGGCTTCTCTACACTCTCTCTTCCAGGCGGCAAGAGATAAGACATACCATTATAAAAAACAATCCTGTTCCTGTTATTCCAGATTGTCCAGCACACAACAATGACTATCTCCTTGAAACATTTTAAACGGTGCCTTATCTTGTCATCTTGAATCAAATCAACAACCTCTTGAGAGTAATCCCAATTGATTTGCTATTTTACTAGAAGTACATCTATAGAGAATATGCAATGCATATTTTAGATGTGATGATAAATATTGGTTTATTTTTATCATTTCAATAGCAGTTATGCACATATTTAGCTGGATTTAATTTCTTTGAAAAAATTCTTCATACATATGTTTCGATGATTTAATTCTGTTCCAGGTTTCTTCTGCCGGAGATTTTTTTTTCTTTATTTTTTCTCCAGGTCTAATCTGGAAGGTTAACCTGGGCAAGCAGGGAAAAGCAGGTGCAAGCGGCAAAATCCAATCATTGTTTACCGTATATTTTTATTGTCGAGATTGCTACCGCCCGGACATTCGGGAGAAAAAATCGGACGCCATATCCACGTGACCACCACGTCCCCACACCACAGCCACCTATGCCTTATCCCGAAACAACTTCATCTTGTATCTCTCTCTCCCCCTTTATCTCTCTCCCTCGATCCATCGGACCGGAGAATTCCGACCGAGCTTCTGTCACCGGCAAGCTCCCACCTTGCTCCACGTCTGCTTTTTCCCAGGCATCGCGCTCAAGGAGTTCGATTGGTGGTCAGAGCTCGCCACAGCTTGTGCTCGAGAGTTCATCTGTTGCAGCTAGAGCTCTCGTGCGAAGGTGCCCCCTCCGAGGAGCAGGTGGAGCTCGCCGAATCAGCCAAGGTCAGAGGAGGCAAGGTGCGGCAGACGACCGAAGATAGGGTGATGAAGTGATGGTGTGAGAGAGTGTAGAGACATCCTCCTCATGTATCATTTTCCTGTTTTATTGCAGCAAGTTTTCAAATTGTTGCACTAAGTGCTTTTATTTGTTGCAATGCTTTTTCTCAAATGTTGTAGCATGAGGATTTTTTGTTGCGATTGGTTGTTGCAGCCGTGGGAAATTTTGTTGCATGGTCATCGCAAAGATGTTGCGCCTCATTGAAAATTTTGTTGCAAGCATCCTATGGAGTACTAGTTCTTGTGTTTCACGAATTTTTACTACGCCAAATCGAGAATACCGTCTGGTTCCTCCTCCTCCTCTGGCAAGCTAGATCTCTAACGAACCAGTGGCGGCCAAAGATCACCACCAAAGACGAGCTCTTCTCCTTCCCCTGTGCATCTTTCATGGAGGCAGGCAACGACTGCCAGCGTCATAAGCCCCGTCGCTCCACCGACATCCTGAGCTCCAACACTAGCCACTGGTTCGAGGTCGCCGCCACTCATGCTCGAGGGACGCCATCCATCTCATCCTCCTCCGGAAAGCTGGAGCTCCGGTGAGCGCATGGCAACCGACGATCACCATCAGAGACGAGAGACGAGATCCTAACAAATTTTTGTTGTGCCAAATCAAGGGGCAGCAAAAAAACTGAACCTTTTTTGCCTAGAAACCAAAGCGAAAACCTGAACCGTCATGGTTTCAGTTTTAGGGTCAGTTCCAATTTCGCAAACCCTAGTTACAATTGTTGAGGAACCGTCGCTAGCGAGTCTATTCCAAGCAATCACCTCGTAGACAACGTAGAATCGCACAAAACAATGCAAGAATAAATAGTAGATTGAACACAAAGATATAGGGGGACTTCTTTCTTCTCTTCTCAAAAAATACGTACAATGGTTGGGGGTCCCCTTATATATATAGTCTATAGATGGATAAGGAGTCCATCATAGGTCAGGCCTGTAAGGTCTGGGCCCAGATTTCTTAACACTCCCCCTTGGACACTCATCTGACATGTTAATGTCTCGTCAAAACTCCACAAAAACCCAGTGGAAAAAATTTAGAGAAAGAGTACATGATACACGTTCTGCTGCGTTGCACGAATTGCCTCATCAAAAACCTTAGCTGAGAAACTTCAGGAAAACTCGTCAAGGGAAAAAGAGTACAATCCACCCAATTTCATTTAATCTCCAAGATTTATTCTTTGGGTACTCGATCTTCGTGATCAAGTTTCAATAGTGAGTTCGTGAAGATTCTCCCCCTGAATTCTGCACTTCTCTAAGTCTCATCATTCCAATTCCACGTATGCACCTTTCAAAGTTAGATGCTGGAAGTGACTTAGTTAATAAATCTGCAAGATTTTCACATGACTTAGTATGTAGTACTTTAATTTCGCCCATCTTTTGCAATTCATAAGCATAGAAGAACTTGGGGATGATATGCTTTGTGAGTGGACTCTTCACATAACCCATCTGCATTTGTGCAACACAAGTTGCATTACCTTCATAGATAATAGTGGGAGTTTGTGCAACACAAGATGTATTATCTTCATAGATAATAGTGGGAGTTTGCGTGGTATTTAATCCACACGACTGCTGGATGTGGTGAATCATCCGCCGAAGCCAATCACATTCTCGTGAGGCCTCGTACAGTGTTATGATTTTCGAGTGGTTCGTCGAAGTTGATACAAGACTTTGCTCAAACGATTTTCATGAAATTGCAGTTCCATCACATAGGAATACATAGCCTGTTAGGTCTTGGTACTTTCTGTAGAACAGACCAAGGTCTTTGCTTCCTTTGAGGTATCGGAAGATGTCCTTTATTCCCTGCTAATGCCTTTTGGTAGGTTCTAAACTATACCTTGCTAATAGGTTTAAGGCAAATACAATGTCCGGTCTAGTACAGTTTACTAAATACATAAGTGCTCCTACTGCACTTAAGTACGGGAATTCCGGACTTTCGGAGAGGGCCTATTACAGTTTGCTATGATGGTGATATAGGTACATAAATCTTTCAACCAAATCTGCAAATGTGAGAAATTTTCAGTGCTGCCCCTTGCGCTAGTTGCATAGGTGAATGGATGTTATATGTCGACAGTCTAAAATTGATGAGAGTTGCTGCGTGTAGGACTGCGTGTCCCCAACATGTAGTTGGTATATTACAATTCTGCAAAAGCGGACGGACAATAAATTTAATTCTTTTAATTAATGCCTCTGCTAGTCCATTCTGGGTGTGGACATGCGGTACAGAATGCTCAACATTAATTTCCATTGCCATGCAATAATCATCAAATGCCTTCGAAGTAAATTCTCCGACATTGTCCATTCTGATGAACTTTACATGATGATCTGGGAAATTAATTTTAATTTTAATTATCTACGAGATTAGCTTTGTAAAAGTATGGTTTCTCATAGATAATAAACATACGTGCGACCATTTCGAGGAAGCATCGATGAGCACCATAAATTATCTAAATGGTCCTGATAGGGGCTGTATAGGACCGCAAATATCTTCCTGGTTACGGTCCAGGAATGCAAAGATTTTATCCTTCACTTTCAGAGCAGAAGGTCTAGTAATTAATTTTCTGGTGGCACATGTGGGGCACACAAAATCTACCTGATTCGTGAAATTCTTTACATCGATATTATGTCCCTGTGAATTATTAATTATATTTCTCATCATCCTAAGACCGGGGTGGCCTAATTTATCATGCTAGAGACAGAAAAGTTCAGAGCTTCTAAATATGATTTTCAGGACAGTATAAGCTGCGGGTGCCTTAATATTAGTATAGTATAGCCCAGTTTCATATGAAGAAAGTCGTTCTAATACCCTTTTTCCATTTTCTTCATGCTTTGTAATGAACGGGTATTCCTTACTATACTTTTCTTTAGTCTCTACGTGAAAACTGTTAGCGCGAATATCCTTAAAACTTAGGAGAGTTCTAGTCAATTCTAGGTACAATAAGGCTTCTTCAATGACCAAAGTTGTACCCATCGGGAGTATAATTGCGGCCCTTCCTGAGCCTATTATACAAGTATCACTGCCCGCGATTGTCGTAAGACTACCAGCATTCTTGCTGATCGACTGAAAGAATTTCGTCTCTCCCAATATGGTATTCGTTGTGCTGCTATCCACTAAGCACACTTTATAGGGCGCCACACACGTTCTGATACTTCAAATATCAGAACATAACTTGCTATTATAAATATGGAAAAAATTAAGCCTTGCAGGACCCATCATAAGAATTTAATGTTTTGCTCTTCTAGATCTTACAACCATTATTCAAAGTTCCATCACAACCACAAACTACAAGTGAATATAAAAAGATATAAGTGCAATGCGTGCACTAGATCGAATCAGTGAAGTATTTAGAAACTTCTGTCTTAATCTGCTCCATGGCGATCTTCTCCTCTTGGGCAACTACGGCTGTGGCCACTGCGATGTCCAAAGGAGGGGTGATGGGGGTTGCTATTGGGTTGTCCATATCCATGAGTGCAACTAATGGTTGTGGATCCTCCGTGCCTGCAATGACGAGGTGTGCCTTATGCTGTCCTTTGCCCTTCTTCTTAGACTAGAAAGCATCAATAACATGCGATCCGCGACCTTACCCTTCTTGCCCCTCTCCTTTGTGAGAGGTTTCCTCACCTTGTAGCTGCTAGCATTGGATTCATGGCCAACATTGCTACTAGACGACTGTGAGATGTAGTTCTTCCTTAAAACATCATCTTGAGCTTCCCCAACTTGCATGATGTCAATCAATTCGGCATACTCCTTGTAGCCATCTTGACGATAGTTGTGTGCGGATTGCACTGCATTTGAGAGAAAAGTAGAGAGAGTTTTCCCAATCTTCTGCTCATTCGTGATTACCTTACAACAGAGTTGAAGACTGGTACAAATTCTATACAAGGCAGAATTGTACTCTCCCACGGTCTTGTAGTCTGTAAAAACACAGTCGGGTCCATTCCTGCTCTGCCCGAGGAAGAATGGTGTACTTCAGCTTCTCAAACCGCTTCTTCAGTGCGGTCCACAAAGCTAGTGTGTTCTTCTCCACCATATACTCATTCTTGAGCGTTAGGCGGAGATGGTGTCTGAGGAAGTGAAGTGCCTGATCATTTTCCTTAGCAGTAGGATTGACATCCTTTAAGGTGCCAAATCCGATAGCAGCACGGAGCTTCTTGGCCCCAAGTACAATCTCGACATCAGAGGTCCAAGTCAAATAATTTTGGCCATGCTGGTCCAGCTCTTCGAACTCCTGGTTCGTGATGCCAGTCATCTGCATATTTATGCAAAGAGTTCATAAGATTACTGCTTGTTATTTGCATGAAATTGTTACAAAATTCTCATAATGTTCTTGTATTTTTCTATGTATTTTGCATGATTTACTGCTATTTTTAGTGATTAAAAGTAATATAAACAATCACATTTAATCAAAACAGTAAATACAATATATAAATTGCATGGAAATAATAATAACAAAGTTAAACATACTTGAAATGCTCAAAAAGATTCAAAAGTTGAATTCTCGAGGCCCTTTTTCTGTTGGAAAAAGAATTTTCAATGAATTCTGCAATTTTCAGGGGCTAAAGCACTGATTTTCAATTCTGAGAAAATTTTCCGTGCAATTTCAGAAAACCCGAGGGCCCTTTTGCAAAATTTCCTTTTCTTTTCGGTTTTCTCCCCCTTTCTCTCTCGGTGTAAATTTGGCCTACTGTTCACCAGCAAAAGGGTCGGGGAGGAGGGTGGGGGCGTTTAGGGTTCCCCCTTGCCCCTGTTTTCAAAGGCGGCGGTGGCTGCTAGGCTTCACGTGTGCGACGCGATGAGCACGTGGCAAGCGTCGCGAGCTACGCGCGGCCGGGCGTGCGCCGGTCGGCGGAGCTCGCGACGCAGAGCCCATCGTGGGCGATGCGACGTGGCGGGCGCGGCGAGCCATCGCGAGCTGTGAGGGGACGACGCGGTAGGCCGGCGTGGCCGGGTAGTCGCGAGCCTGTCGGTGGGTGGCGCGATGCGGCGCGAAGAAAGCAACAAGCCGGCGTAACCGGGTTGGTTGCCGCCCGGCCTCGACGACGCGACGGTGGGCAAGACTTGAGGGCGCATGGCGGCCGTGTGTAGGTACGGACACGCTGGTGTGCAGGCGGCGGTGCTCGGCGGCGTCGCGGCGTTCAGCCGACGCATTGAAGGCGGCGCCCGGCCGGATGGCGGTCGGCGCGGTTCGGCAAGACGTCAGATCTGGGTCAGCTGCTCCAAGCAGACGACAACAATGCAATGGGTGTAGCTCTAGGCCGACGGCAGCGCGTGTGGAGCACGGTGGTCCGGGTGCGCGGGCAGGCGGCGAGGACGCATGCGATCGCCTACGCTGTTTTTTTTCTTTGTGCATTCATGAACAATGCAATCAACAACATCTCTTTTCAACCAATCATCTGATCGGCATTGTGCCGGCGACTACAAGTCGATTTGCGTAGATTAGAGGAAATTTGCAACTACAATCCATAGTGCTATCGACATCTGCTCCTTCATGCAACCTACCGATCGGCATTGTGTCGGCGACTTTAAGTCGGCTCGCGGTAGATTAGATCGGATTTGCACCGTAAGATATAATCTAGAAAGCAAAATTCGCGGAATTGAAAGCGATCTAGAAAATACGATTTGATCTACGAGCGTCGTGCTACGACGATTGCCTTTCAATCCAAGTAGAGTAGGCCTAGATATAGACCGGAGTCAATGATGCTGATAACGTGTTGAAGAACTGTCGCTGGCGAGTCCAGTCCGAGCTATCACCTCGTAGACAAGCGTAGAATCGCATAGAACAGTGCAAGAACAAATAGTAGATTAAACACAGAGATATAGGGAGACTTCTTTCTTCTCTTTATTTGTTTTCTCAAAAAGCACGTGCAATGGTTGGGGATCCCCTCCTATATATAGTCTACAGATGGATGAGCAGCCCATCATGGACCGGGCCTGCAAGGTTTGGGTCTAGGTTTCTTAACAACAGTACCCCACATATTTTCTGTTATCACATTTGATTTGGCCAACATAACATTATCTGTTTCCTGGTGGTTACATTTTTACATCGAGCCCCTAACAGGTGTGATCTTCTTCCTGATGTTTTCTTTTCGGCCAGTTCAAATTGTTACCACCCGTTTCCTCACTTGAAAGTTGTTCATCCTGAGTTGCTGTTTCTGTCGTGCTCGCAGCTGTCTCATCATCAGAAGAACTCTCACTTCATAGATCACAGGCAATAAGATACATTAGGTTTGAGTAGCTTGAGTGCGATATATGTGAACGTTTTGAGAAAGAGTTGAACCCAACTTACTTCATGGAGTAGATGATCAATCCATTGGCTACAACTGCAAATGCTAGATAGTAGTCAATTTACCTGCGGGTTGCACATAAGACATGTCAGCACAATAGCAGAGCCAATTTGCCTTGTCCAAATATTCAGAATTGGAAAATTTGCACCTTCTGATGAAAGAAGAAAATTCGAATGGCAACCGCCCAAACGTCAGTTGTTAAGATTGAGAGGTTAAACATAGTTTCTCCACTCATCTGCGAGTGGTGTGCTCATCACAAAAGAAATGGAAAGGCCATCTGAAATAGTACTTGGTGATGAGTTAGTACATTCAGTTATCTACATAACCAGAGGCATCCCAGCCGTGCAACACTGGGCCGTGCCGGAAGGGTGGTCGTGGGTTGGTACGGCGACGTCCGGATCGGGGTCGACAACGACACTCACGTTCCGTCGCACGGGACGGAGACGCCGATGCGTTCGTTTACTTGGCTTGCCTCGTCCTCTGCGTCGGCCCTGACTCGGTACTCCTTCCTTCCTTCGTAAGCTCCGTTCTTCATCAAGGCCTCCGCGCCGGTTTGTTTGGGTCTCTCGCTACGATTGCTGGTTTCGTCTCCCTGGCGTCGTTCCTGTTTTGTGTTTGCTTCCTGCTCCCTGCGTTTTTTTTTGTTGTGTTCGGGTTTTTGATATAAAAAAAACAGCCAATCCCGTGTTGCATAACTCGCGCATGCGGCCTCTACCATGGATGTGTTGCCACCGTCATCACGTCCGCCGGCACAGCTACCACTATCAACGCGGAGATCAGACGCGGGCTGTTCCTTTGCGCAGGATGGGCCAACCTGTGTCGCCGTGGCAGTGATACCTGGGGACACCGTCGTCTTTGGTATCCTCGACACCACGAGTGCTAGGATCACTGTTTGGACTGACGGCCACCGAAAACACATTGCATTTCCCCTCCCACCTGCAGTTCCCGCGACAAGAGGTATTTCACCTGAGAAATTACAGTCCTTTCGTATAGATATTTGCCATCCCTCAATGCCCGTATTTATCAGCTAACCACTCTGCAGGAAACCAAGTCCTTTCATATAGATATTTGTCATCCCTCAATGCCCGTATTTATCAGCTAACCACTCTGCAGGAAACCAAGTCCTTTCATATAGATATTTGTCATCCCTCAATGCCCGTATTTATCAGCTAACCACTCTGCAGGAAACCAAGAAAACAGCTCTGTACAAACCACCAGGACTGTGATCGGATCCTTGACAGTGATGAAGGTACGTATATCCTATACATGATCCATTGTTCTCTTAGTGGTTGTGCACTGATAATTAACTAGCATATCTCCAATTCACATACTGAATGCATACAACATCATGCGTACACAGAGCGAACATTGATACATCTAGCAGCGCAACATACATAGATTCTACAAGGACCACCCCTACAATGATCCTTATTGCCACCAGTAATACAGTTGCTTCGATTCTTTTCAGATATTGAATCGTGTCATCCGGTTTCCCGTGCTACTTACCGATTTGATGACATAGCTACGTAACGCGACTTCTATATAAATGAACCAGACTTCCTCTATAAACTGCCCCAGATCAAGCAGTTTTGCGCTACAGCGGTATGCCTTACCTGCAATTGTACTATACACGGTACATACCATCTGACCATACTTGGCACGCATGACGCCACACCAGCTGTCCTATGTCAACCGGCGCAGCGAAGCATGCCACCATATCTAGTTCAACTAATGAAAGAACAAAAGTAAGTCTATTCCTAGCATCCTCAATCATGCCACTTTTCAGTAATGATATCATGGAAAGGATACAGCTGAATTCCATTGACAAGCATTCTGAATATTCCAAGCATTGCAACGAATTTGATTCTGTCTTTATTCTTGACACAGTATTCCTACACGCCAAAGGTAATCAATTTTTTTGTTATAATTATGATAATTTGGCATGCATATTGGTGATGACTGCAGTTATGGAATGCCATCTCTAACTTCCCCTACATTGCTAAATGCAAAGCAAAATGTCCCAGCAATGATAAAGGCACCCCCCAAAAAGTGACCTTTTACTTGCATCTGCAGAAAATTGAGCTATTCTTGAGCTTTTAATATTTATATAAACTTTGCTTTAGTTGTTCCAAAAATAAATAAACTTTGCTATGGAAATCGGACACTATTTCCTACTCATGAGGTTCATAATCATAAAGGTATTTTTTTTAATACCATCGCATATTCACATCCTCTAGTGTTTTGTTTCCATCTTCTTTTAATGAAGTTTTGTTTCCATCTTATCTACTAAAAATTGATCTATTGGGTAAATTTGTTTTCATAAATTGCTTAACCTGTAACTGACATTCTGAGCAGCTACCTACTAATTACCTTGCACATCTGGAGAATTCGAATCTGAGAGGATTGCCAGGGCAAGCCCTGCCATGCAAATCCCTGCTCCTACAAATTGCCAGAGAGAACATCTCGTGCCTAGTGCAAACCTGGTGAGGATCATGACCCATGGAATGGTCCAACAATCCAGCAAGTTTACGCTGGTGATGTATGAGTAGTGGTATGCCTTGATAGCTGCAACACAAGTTTCACAATGATGACATATTTGGAAATTTTTCATCTAGAGCAAGGAGCATCTAGGGGTGAAAACGGATCAGATAATAGCTTTGCCATATTTGTTTTCATTTTTTTTTTCCCGGATCAGGATACAAATACGAATAATATCGAATACGAATACGAATCGAAATGAATACAGTCGCGGATATTTTTCGGAACATGAAAACCCCTTAAATTGTATGCCAGAAATTAACGAAAACATATAACTAGTTTATTTGATGCAAATATTCATGAATTGTTCATATTTTCATTAACCAAACATAATATTGGCACTAGAACTACTTTATCATAAATATAACACTTAGTTTACCATATTTAGCTCATAAGTCATAACTCACAAAGTCACAAGTCATCACACATTCATACTTAGTTCATCACATACATATATAAAACTTAGTTCACACTAACATTGATCAGCCGGATGGTTAATCTATACGCAAATGATGTAATATCTCAAAGTATGTTATCAAAAATAAAATTAATAAAGTTATTATTTCATTGGATTTTTGATATTTAAAAGAGTTTTCTTGGTTAAAAAGAAAAATAATAAAATAAAGTAAATTATTTAAATTCCTAGTTTTTAATGTCAAAAATAAAATTTATTGAATTTTCTGGGATTTTATTGAATTTAAAGCGAAAAATTATGTTTTAATTAATTTCTTGAATTTTCTTGATTTTAAAAAGGTTTTTCTATTTTTCAGAAATTAAAAATAATATCTTAAAAATAGAAAACCAACTTTTAGTTGAATTAATTTTATTAAGTTCAAAATAATTCAAGAAATTTATGTGATTTTTTTCTAGAATTGTTTTTAACTCTATTTGCTATTTTCTAAAAGGCTATTTGATTTGTTGTATTTTCTGAAATTCAGAAATCAATTAAAATCTTCTTTTCTCTTTTGGGCCGAAATCTAGATATTCGGACTTCGCCTTATCCGGATAATTTGTATTCGTATCTGCCGGATAACATGTCTACCATATTTGTTTCTATTTCCGATAAGAAAAAACCGAATTCGTTTTCGATCCGAAAATTATCCGAGAAAAATCCGATCCGAGATAATCCGAATCCATTTCCGTCCAGATCGGTCGGAAACTATCCGATCTGTTTTCACCCTAGGAGCATCTACAAAAAAAAAACTTTTTGAATATTTCACAGAAAACTATAACCTATTGCCACTCGGTAATTCAAAGTTCAAACTGTATCCTGCATGGTGTACGCACCAAGAAAGTTTCCCTGGGCATCAATAAAGACCAGGGAAAGGTACCAATACCATGGTATCTGCAAGGCGGGTAAACAAATCAGTGAGTTATGACTTATGAATCATGATAAATTTTCAAAATTCATTCTTGTGCAGCTATGCCTACAAGGAACTTTTGTCTTCGATGCAGGAGAATCGCTCCATAAACTAGGGCTAACAGCATGTACGAGAAGAATGATCATGTCAGTGGTGCATCAGCTCCTGCAAGTGAGGATCACAGGTTTATCAGCTTTCTGAAATGATTGTGTGATGGATTAACCCTATGAGACAGATGAGCAATCCAGTACCGAGATTACAAATGAGAGATGTGATGAAGCTGCTGACTGCCATCGAGGAGGAGACTAGCTGCCCGGAGGAACAGCAGGAACAACATCCTCCCTGTGTCTAGGGGTGGAAACGAGCCGAGCCGAGCCAAGCTCGTTCGGGCTCGGATGAACAGTAAGCTCGGCTCGGCTTGGCTCGACTCGAAAACAAGCCAAACGAGAGGCTTGGCTCGGCTCGAACCCAGGCTCGAGCCAGCTCGATGGGCTCGCGAGCCAGACGTTCGACTGGTTCATTCTCACGCAAGAATCTCCACTGCCGTCACACATTCACAGCACAGGCAAGAAAAACACAGCAAGAATCACAGATTCACATTCACAGGCATAGGCGCAAAGCATCACACATTCACAAATCACAGCATCGACTCACACATTCACAAATCACAGGCACAACAAAGAATCTCCACTGCCGTCTGTCGCGCCCTCCCGCTTCGCGTCTTCCGCATCAGCGTCGTTGCCGGCGCCGGGAGCGGAGGAGAGGGCCACCACGTTCTCCACCGCCTCGGCTGCACCATCTCCGTGTGGCCCACCCGCACGGCGGAGCGCGGAGGAGTGGAGAGGTGGGAGGTCGGCGGTCGGAGTCTCGGAGACAACGGAGATGGAGGGGAAAGGGGAGCGTGGGACGCGGAAGAAGTGAGGGGGTGTGGGGAAATGGCGAGTCGGTGGTGCGGTAGGTGGTGGCCGTGGAGGAGCGGCGGCGGCGAATGGGGAGGGGAATGGATCGGGGAGGCGAGGGGAGGGAATGAATCGGGGGAATGGATTGGGCGAATGGGGAGGGAATGAATCGGGGAGACGAGTGGGAGGGATTTGAGGCGAGGGCAAAGCCAATCTGAGCAGCGTGAGGACTGACGACTGGTTTCAATGGGCCGAGCCAAAAAGCTCGCCGAGCAGCTCACGAGCCCGGCTCGAGCTCGGCTCGAAATTTCACCGAGCCAAAAGGTGGGCTTGGCTCGGCTCGAAAATTGACGAGCCGAGCCCGAGCCGAGCCGTAATGAGCCCGAGTCAAGCCACGAGCCTCGAGCTATTTTTCCAGCCCTACTTGTGTCCCTCTCAATCTCCATGAGTCGAGTACATTCCAAGGGAGCCTCAGGTCTCGGAATTTTTTTTAAAAACGTATCTCAGGTCTCAGAATAAAGATTTTTTTTGCGTATACGGCCTGTTTTCAAACCGTATTCATAAATTTGACCACGCATAAGGTGTATTTACAAAATGGCACACAAGACAAATACCATCTTGCCGCCACCATCAAGCGTGGCACATGTATGAGCGACCATCTTGCGCCAGATGGCGCATGGTGGTCATCATGACCCTCATGGCCACTAAGACGGCTACCCAGCCAAATGATTAGGGGCGAGTAATTAGGGTTAGGGTTAAGGTAGTTAGGTTTAGGCTGAAATCTGGAGGAATTTAAAAATATAGCAAAAGAGTCCAAAAAATTATGAAATTTTTTGTGGAGCCTCTCAACACTGTGTAGTTGCTTGTGTAAATTTTTCATAATTTTATTCCTTTAGAATATAGTAAAACAAAATATGAATATCGGTGTGAATGGTTCTTTCTGGGATTCCACTAGAAGAGGCATACTTGCAATATAGGCTTGCTTTGATGGCTTAGCTGTCCCGTGTGGTCTTGTCACTGAGCAAAGCTATCTTCTTTGGTCTTATCACTGTGCAAAGCTACCCCATTTGGTCTTGTCACTGCGCAAAGCTGCCCTGTGTGATCTTGTCACTACGCAAAGTTGCCTCGTCTGGTCTTGTCACTGCGCAAGGTTGTCTCCTTTGGTCTTGTCACTGCGCAAAGCTACCCCGCTTGGTCTTGTCTCTGCTCAAAGCAGCCAGCCCCATCTGGTCTTGTCATCTGCAAGCTAATACATTACCCGCTTTGTTAGCCTTCACCCGCGGGCTATAAAATGCACGCCACACGCTTCGAAAGTAGGGCCACTCGACCCTTGAAATCGTAGAAAGAAGAACCTTCTCCGTCGTACAGTAACATATGATGGCAGACGCCCAAGGACCAGTCCAACCGATGTCGCCAAAGCAAGATATTCCCTTGGAAAGGAGGGAGGACTTCGGCCCTAACTACCGGTTGATGCCGAACAAGCGTACTCAACTAGTATGGCCGAAATGCGGACACAGGGAGGATGCTGTCGTGTAGGTCTTGGACGACCTTTTCGATGGCGGACGACGTTTCTTTCGATGCCCACACTCTGGGGTAAATAGTTTTGTTCATGTTACTGCTAATACATCCTCCATACTAACCGTCCCTTGCAGTAGATGACGAAATACAACTTTGTCTGCTGGATCGATCCCCCCCCCCTGAACGACATGTTGTGATGTATGTGGATAGATTGTGGAACTGAATCTTTGAGTTGGAGGTGCGTATTGACAATCTCAACGAGAAAAATGATGACCTCCAGCAACAAATGCAGTGCGAGAGGGGCAACAAGGAGGTCGTGAACATAGAAAGTTTCTATTATCCCACATGCTACTACGCGAACCCTAGCTGCATATATGCGTGCCACTACAACGACGACCAGCCACGTCTGAGATGCCCCCCTGTAGAACACTCTATGCGGGTAGCGAGAGGCTCCTTCTACCATTAGGCACGGGCGGAAAAGCTTGTACCTCGGTAGTCTCCCCTTCTGTATGCACTTATGTTCAATCTCCTAAAGCATGTAACTAAATGGTGGATGCGTCATTGCGGTTGCCTTTTATCGAGTTGACATGTTGCATCGATGTGTCGCGTGCTTTAAGTTATAGGCATCGATATACATTGAACAAACTCATTCATGGGTAGATAATGTTACTGGATATCAAGTTGGCACGGAACCAGAACTACCTTAGAGTCCGAAGACAGAAGCACTTTACACATGATCACATGTCGTACAATACAGATCATGCACGACAAACTGATAATTTGACCAAGAGTGTCCTATTTAACGATATGTGCTACTAGTCTTCGCGGTGCCATAGCGAGTGCCCCTTGTCTCGGGGCTACCCACGGTGGCGGTGAGTGTGGAAGTTGTCCATGTCCTACGATTTCATGATGTAAGTGGATCGTACAGTAAGAAATGTAACAATAATGCAAATTGTATATAACTCACATCTTCAATACAGAGTGCGGCCAGTCGGCCTGATACGCTTCAACGTCGGCCGGTCTCGGTCAAAGGAGCCTTCCCCTTTCCCTTGTCACCAGACTCTCCACGTCGGGCGCGTGTGTCGAAGTCATCTATATTCTGTGATTCCATGATGTAAGTGCACCATATAATGAAAATCGTAAGAAGGATGTAAATTCTTCATAACTCACATCATCGATACGAATTACACCTGGACGACCGGATACGCTGTGGCGGCCGGGCTCAGCCACATGAGCCTTTTCCTTGCCCTTGTCGCGGGACTATCCACGTCGGGCTGGTATGTCGAAGTCGTCCATGTCCTGCGATTCTATGATGTAAGTACACCATATAGTGAAAAACGTAATAAGGATGTAAATTCTTCATAACTCACGTCGTCGATATGGATTACGCCCGGGCGAGTACTGAGCTCCTTCAGTGCCTCCTCAACAGGGTCCGGTACGTAAGGTTTCCACCACACGAAGTTCTCGGCCCGCACCGAGTAGTTCAGCATGTATTTCTGCTGGATGAATGCCCTATCGTACATCTCCGGACCATCGATCCACTAGAAGAAGTGGCAGCGCATCTCGGGCTGCCATTACGTGGGGATGAAGTTAAAAATTTAAGAAATTCAACGTAGGGAGAGGAAAATCGATGCGCGCGAAAGAAATACTTACGAGGTGGTGCCCGCACGTGTAGTATGTCCGGGCGGTGGTGTCTGGGTGTGTGGACTGAACGATCTCTGCCGGTTCGCCACACACACACACTGCGGGATCGAAAAACGTGGTGGTACTTGAGCATCTTTCATTGAAAAATCTGGGTATTGTAGATGTTTCCTCTTCTGCGCAAGCCACTTACGCTTCTGCAACATCCTCGCATAGAAGTTTGCCGAAGAGTCCATAGCTGGGTATCGTAGAATTTTGCGCTGTACATAACAAATAAGGTGGAAAAACATTACATTACGACACTGAATGACGACCGGACGAGTTGGGTCTGTTGGGACAACCTTCATTGAGTGCCCAGGGGTCTTGCATATCCTGCACTTGATTATGCAGCTAATACTGGTACGTTGACTAGTATCCATGTCATTCTGAAAGCGCCGCGTCTACCGTTGCCCCTTCCCTATTCTCTTCAAGTCCCTATTGGGACCCCATTGCACCATGTTTGACCAAAGATCCTTGTAGTTCATCTCCAAGCTGTATGAGTGAAACTCTCCACTCCATGTACCGAATAGGTGCTGCATGTCGTAGTACTCGGAGATGTATGACATAGACATCTGCCTTATTTGCGCACACGCCTTGTACACATACGAGCATGGCTTATGGAGGAGCTTCGGCTTGTTGCAAGTGTATATCGCCACATCACCCAGGGTGCATGCCTGTTTTCTTTCCCCCCTGGTATGACTATTGACGTATTTCTGTCGAAACCTGATCTCATACTTCCACCTGAGGCCGTCGATCACCCGGATGTCGGGCATTCGGGCCTTCTCCATCTTCCGGTCCATGTACCTCTGCATGTTCTCGGACCACTGCTTGCCTTCGTCCATCTGTCGCTTGGCTACGGTGGCTCTATTGACGAAATAACCAACAGTGCGAGTCCATGTCTCCTGAACGATCGCGGTGATAGGGAGGCACCGCACACCTTTGAGAACGCTGTTGTAGACCTCGGACATGTTGGTCGTCATAATCTCATACCTAGCACCATCTGTGTCATAGAGGAGGGACCGTTTCTCCAATTCAGGAGCGTGGTCATTAATCCACTCAGAGAAGCTTATGGCACTACTGGGTTGTTCCCCCTCCGGAGTGGACTCCCTTGTATGCCTCGTAGTCCTGTGTTCGAGGTCTTTCCAAATAGACTCAAACTTCCGTCTCTAGTTCTGCAGACACAATGCCTTGAACGTCTTCATGAGTTCCTAACTGCGGAACCGCGTGAACAAGTTAGATGCAAGATGCCTCATGCACCACCTGGATTGCACATCGTTCCATTGGTGAGATGGATCCGTCCCATGCTTCATGGTGTTGATTGCCGCCAACAACCCAGCATTGTGGTCTGTGATTAGGTAGACGTTGGGCCAATCTCCCACCACCGCCCTCTTCAATTTCTCCAAAGAACCACAGGTAGCTGGATGTGTTCTCGCTCTCCATAATGGCAAATGCCACCAGAAGAAGCTAGTCATTCGCATCGGCCGCCACCGCGGTGAGGATGGTGCCCTTGTACCTCCCCGTGAGAAAAGTGCCATCCATCGTTAGCACGGGACGGCAGAACTTGAAGACCCGATGGCCTGAGAGAAAGCCCAGAACACCCGATCCAGTATGAAGCGGTTAGGCCCTTTTCCACCATCTTCACGGTCAAGCTTGTTTATGTACGTGCCGAGGTTTGATTCGGCAATCTGGTGAAGCAATCTCAGCACAAGGTTGTACGCCTCTTCGTATGTCCCGTACATAGTCTCGATGACCTTCTGCTTCGCTCATCGGACCTTGTTGTAGCTAACTGGACAGCCAACCTGATTGGCGACTTCCGACATCATCAGCTTGGGGGAGATAGACACATCCACCTCAACTAGGTGTCTGATGAGGTTTGCAACATATGTGGAAGTCACGTTCCGATGCTACCGGCCGCAGGGGCTCGCTGAGCTCGCAAGTGTGGTCGATCAGCTCCTTGACCGTGAAGACTGAGCCGAAAATCTTTGCTCAGAGAGCGCTGACCTTGCCAGGGCAGCCTTCTACTATGCACTTCACTGCGTACTTTCCTGGGTTGGACCGATGCACTCGGTACACACGGCTGATAGACAAGATGTACCGTGCTATAACTTGTTGCACAGCCACCTTGTTCGGAAAGCGTTGCCCAACTAAGAGGGTGTCGGCTTCAAACCCCCATTGGGAGCCTTCTTCTTGCAGCAGTACGAGCGAACGCACCGCAATATCATCAAGTCTCGATGCCACGTAAGGACCACAGGCTTCGTGTGCGTCCTCGTCGGTACCATCCGAGCTTGGGTCGGTGTCCTCGTCGGACTCCAACACGAGAGGCTCGTCCGGTAGATACTCGTGGCAGTTGATGCGGGCCGACCACCATGTTTTCGCCCCCTCATTTGACACAAAATTAGGCACGGGACTTCCCTCCGAGGCAGCACATTCCGTGCCGCCATCTTCAAGCTCGGGTTGCGCTTGCCCGCTTGTAGAGGCCTCGGCATCATCAGGGTTTTCCGATGCCCTGTGTACGAATTTCACATACACCATAGGTTTCCTGTGAATGGCTACCTCGGGCTGGGAGACAATCTCCATGTACTGCCTCCATGCTATGCTTCCATTCACCTTTACGAGCTCCCACACATAATTCGTGCAGGTGATCACCTCGATCATAACTTTCTTCGTCGCTGGCTCGGATTTAACTCCTCCTGATGCAGCCCGCATGACTCATGAATATTCATCGTAGAGCCCTCCGCACGACCATCTTATCTCGGCATCTCGACAGGTCCAACCCATCGTGTCCGGCCTGTACGAGACCATCGCTGTAAAACACAAACTAGTCTTGCATATAGGAAAATACCTAAAGCGGGCAAACTAATTCATTACCACTTATTCAATATGCCGTAATAATGACTACTAAACTAATTACAACTAATTAATTACCACTAAACTAATTCATTACTAGTGAACTAACTAATTACGACTAATTAATTACCTCTAAACTAACTAATTACGACTTATTAATTACCACTACACTAATTCATTACCACTTATTCAATATGTCGTACTTATTACTTAATCGATTAATTACCAATACACAAAATTACTACTACTTCATTTTCACTTACTTAATATGTCAGTAATAACGACTACTAAACTAATTATGACTAATTAATTACCACTAAACTAATTCATTACTAGTCAACTAACTAATTACGACTAATTAATTATCTCTAAACTAACTAATTACGATTGATTAATTACCACTAAAAATTACTAGTACTTCATTTCCATTTACTTAATATGTCAGTAATGATGACTATTAAACTAATTATGACTAATTAATTACCACTAAACTAATTCATTACTATTTAACTAACTAATTACGATTAATTAATTACCCCTAAACTATGCAATTACGACTAGCTGACTAAAACTGACTAATTACGACTACGGTAATAACGGCAAAAGCAAATTACCTGCCCTACGGAGGAAGTAATCAAGTAGCCCTTCGGGCGAAGTAATCAATCAGCCATTCGGGGGAAGTAATCAATCAGCCCTTCCGGGGAAGTAATCAAGGCCAAGCAACGAGCGACGATAAGCAAGAAAATAGTTAAACTCCCAATAAAATTAATTATGTTACGTTCTCTGAGTTTTCAGCAACGAGCACAAGAACGAGAATCAAAACACAATTGAGATGAGCGAAGAGCGAGTGCCAGAGTTCGGTATTTATAGCCGGGCGGAGAAGGAGTCGCGGCGTTGGCGCCGGGAATTCCGTAAGCATTGGCGCCGAAATTTCTGGATGAGGCGACAGATGTGCGGAGGAGGGAGGAGGGGCAGTGGGAAAGATGGCTACCGCGAGGTTTTTTAATTCTCCGCAGAACAGTCCGAGTGCGTGGCGGGAGAAGGAGGGCCGGAGGAAAGGCCAGAGGAGGGGCGCGAGTTGGGAGATGTTTTCACTAACCTAACCTAACTAACTAATTAACCCCACTATTTTGGCTGGCGCATAGTGGCCATACGCCAGCGGACACTAAACTAAATAAACAAACAGTATGCGTTTTGATCGAGTATATTTGTATTTATGTTTTGTTTTGCTATATTCTAAACGAATAAAATTATGAAAAATTTACACAAGAAAATATACAGTGTTGAGAGGCTCCAAAAAAATTTCATAATTTTTTGGACTCATTTACTATATTTTTAAATTCCTCCAGATTTCAGCCTAAACCTAACTACCCTAACCCTAATTACCCGCCTCTAATCCGCCGGCACAAGGGCACTGTGGCGCCAGAGGGGCTTATGACGGGTTGCCCACGCCGGCGCCACATGGCGTCTTGAGAGCGGTGACGCCGCGGACCGTGCGCTAGCATGGCTATTTTTGCAAATACACCTTCTCCGTGGTCAAATTTGTAAATACGGTTTGAAAACAAGCCGTATACGCAAAAAAAAATCCAGAATAAAGAGGAGTACAAGATACTACGGTCTCTACGGCGTCTTCTCACTTCTCAGCTTTCTACGGTCTTAATAACAATCCCTTTTAAAAAAATACAAGGAATAATACTGGACTGGTAGGTGATGCTTGACTGGCAGGTACGACGCGTGAAACGAACAGGTGGAAGACTTGAATGCAAAGTGGAGAGCAGCATAGTTTATGGTTGATACATTTTCGAATGCTTTAATGTATTCTACGTCAGGGTTTTCTTAGCCCACCATTTTAGAAAAAATACATGTCATGTAAAATAGATGTAAGGCTGATAAAAAAGAAGACTTAATGTTTTTTATTTGCATAAAGGCATAATTGAAGTTCAATTAGTAGACAATATCTGAGACCTAGCATTTTAATTAAATCAGTTTTAATGAAATTGAGTAATTGTTGTATAATACTTGTCAATGTTCCATCCACCAATAGAGCATGGTTCCATCCACCCTATGTTATATAAGTTTTTAGTGTTCTATCCACCAATAATATCCACTGGGCTCCATCCACCTAGGACCAAATTCAGGGTTCCATCTGTTATGAATATTGTGTGTTATTTAAGAGGCCCAATAGGCAATATATATAGGAGTTCAAGAGGCATATGACATATACAGATAAGGCAATACAAAAGGATTCATATCTCCATCTCTAACATATCTCTAACACCCCCCCTCTCAAATGCAAAGCGTATGCAATAGCATTGCATTTGAAGATGGTTGACACTAAAATATGATAAATCCAAAGTCTGAGTCTTGATAATGTCGTCGTAGCATGCAGCTCTTGGAAAATATGTTGAATATCAAAAGATCTCCTCCATTCGGGATCGTGCAACAGCCCATAAAGCACAAGGTGCAGGGGCTGAGAAAGTCGACCGCAGCAACACGATGAAGAAGAAGATGAAACTGACATGAATAGAGAGAGCTGTCAAATCAAGCCAAATAGGAATAGGTGGAAGCATGATAGCACAGATCGAAGCCCAAGACGGCGGCGGCGCAGAAGAAGCGCGGCGGCTAAGAAAACGGCGGCATCATAACGACTTCTACGATCTGCGCGCGGCTCAGAAAGAAGAGCGGGAACGGCAGCTGCTGCCATGCATAAGACAATTCCTATACTTCCGTGACTGACAATAAATTTGTGGACTCGTATGACTTAGACAAACTCAAAGATTGAGTTCTATGGACTTGGATGGACGCAATAGAAGAAAGAACACAAATAAAGAAAAGACCCGAGCTAACTAGCAGCAAATAGACCCAATCTCCACCAACAGCAGAATCTCCACCGACAGCAGCCCATGTTATTGATGACTAACAGCAACCGTCTGTACTCAGCGAAGATCTCCACAACCATTGGCTTGGTGAAACTCAATCTCCTCCCCTTATATCAACCACCCTGACGGTCTCCTTCTCAATCCCCACCGGCCACCCCTTTCTAACATGAGGGAGCGATGGAGGAGCAAGAACCGGCTCGAGCGACGTGGGATCCGGGGTGGGATCCAGGGCAGCAAGCACAGATTCGGATTCGGCTCGGGTGGATGCCCTCCTTCTAGCGCCAGCAACGCCGCGTCGGGGAGAGGAGCTGGATCCAGCGCAGGCGGCGTGGATCCGGGGTGAGCACAAGGAGCCGAGGCGGCCTGATCTAGGGAAGCCGAGGCGGCAGCGAGCACGAGCTTGGGGCGGCCGGGAGGATCTCGAGCAAGAGCTCAGGGAGGCGGCTTGGGGAGTCTGCCAAGATGAGTGTCTCGGGCACAAGATCAGGACGCCGAGATGCATACGAAGATGAAGGTGCAGTACGAGGCCACCCCCCGGAGCGGAGATTGCTCCTCCCGAGGGGCAGCGGGCAGCGGAAGCAACAAACGCTAGATTGTAGGCTAGAGTTTAGAACCTTTTCTCTGATACCATGTTATGAATATTGTGTGTTATTGAAGAGGCCCAATAGGCAATATATATATAGGAGTACAAGAGGTGTATGCCATATACAGATAAGGCAATACAAAAAGATTCCTATCTCTATCTCTAACATATCTAACACCATCTACCTAGGACCAAATTCAAGGTTCCATCCACCTAACAGTTTTATCTCACCCACAAATGATTTTTATAAATCAGGGACTAACCAAACAAGTCTCGTACATCACCCATGACCGTGGGCATGACTATCTAGATAGTTTTCACTCTGTAGAGATTGCACAACTTTACCCACAAGAGGCGATCATCTTGTAATGTCAACACCCTATCGTAGGCGTGAGACTAAAAAAATCATCACAATGCCTTTACAATACACTAACCCAATCTAGTTACGTCCGCTAAGGTTTCAACCGCCGGGGGTTCCATCCACTTGAGTCGAAGGTCCCCTCTTGCGTCGTACTGAAAAAGGTCTCCCTCCAACACAATTCTCATATTTCATCGGATCGTGTAACCAATGCTGAGACAATGTAAATTAATTAGCCAGGTCGACACCATTGTAGATTTGTGGTTACATTGTTAGTGCCTAGGAGGTCATCACAAGATTCGGTCTTTAATTGACTTGGACAGAACTACCACATTAGGAGCTCTCGTGCTCCATCCACACCTGCCCCACTTACCATCCACCCAAGTTTAAAACAATGTTTGAGTTTTTGTTTTGAAATTATCCTCTAAGTTCAGCATATCAGCCATTTCTATCTAATGGCTACCCAAATCAACTTTCAATGCTTGAATGATGTCAAGGCAAATTAATGCCCACATGTCAATGTATCTAAGCAAGGCTAAGCGTGATATTTTGATACAGACTTATTGACTAATTAAGTTTACCATTATTCCTAGAGCGACAAAGGTTAGTGTCCAAGATCAAGGAATGGAATTTACTAGCCCAATTAACATTAAGGCATTAATTACAAGCTAATGACAACATAATTGCAATAAAAGTATAGCATGCAATTTCATAATTTAAAAAAATGTAATTTGCATTCAAAAGTAGGAGAAATATGATGAAATGTTGACTCGGCTTGCTCAATGTTTTGATAATATGGGTATTGTTCTTGCTGTTGCTCGAATTGCCAATCCTTCGGAACTTCATATTCTAATTATGCCAAATACGATCGAATTCAAGAACGCCTGAATACAACCAAATGAAACCAAATAAATTCAAAGGCATTCAAATAGTTCCAAAAGAATTCAAACTAAATAGTTCCAAAAGAATTCAAACTAACTCAATAAATCCCAAAATTTAAATATTTGGTACCGTGATGTGGATTTGGATTTTTAGATGAATTTAGGATTAGGAACTATTTTATTCGGAGTTAGAACAAGAGAGATGGGCCCTCGAAAGACTCGTCGATGGAGCAATTATGGAAAGTGAGAAAGTAATCTCGGCTCGGGAATACTCCTCTTAGGTCATTTGGATGAGAAAGATTACGTTTACAGGTAGGATCTATTGATCTTTATTGATTTTACAAATGGTTCTTCTATTGGAAGCAGACAACGGTGGCTGATAGATGGAATCAACTTGATTTTGATTTGTTGTTGAATCACTATTGTTTCATTGAGAACACCTCCTATAACTCACACATGAGACCTAGTTTATTTAATGATTTTCTTTATTAATTTCTATTTATTAAGAAAGTTCCATGAGTGATAGGTAGGAACTATGGATAGTACGAGGGTCCTCCTGATATATTTTGTAGCTTTTAACCAAATATTATTATTTTAGAAATTACGGTGTGGGCCCTACAAGTCATTTGTTCACTATATTGGATCACATTTTGATAGACACCCTAATGGTCTTGGGACGATAAATTAGTAATTGCTTGGTTAGATAATTAATGATGGGAGGGCCCACTTGTAAGTGTCCATCACATTTTCTTATTAAGTTTGTTCCCAAGTTACTTATGGGTATATAGGCCGTACTAGTAGTGGTGTTAGCTAAATATTAGTTTTACATGCTAATGTGTGGGTCCTATGGGTCGGTGTCATACCATCGAGTTAATTTTCAGCTAACATGATTACTCACGTGTCCATGTATACCTATGTATATAATTATATTTTAACATATTTCCTAATTGAGTTTGCACTCTTAAAATAAATACTAATGACACTCTAGTAATTTACAATGAGCATAAAACCTTCATTAATTTTAATTAACCTCCAATTAAGCAAGGCCCAGTTGCTATGTATATACTAAAGTGCACATATTATATTAGGTTAATTTTCAACTATACTATTTACTAATGACTTAGGTCTACCGTTGAATGGGGCACTAGCTAAATTAATTATCTTACTTACTCAATTATTAGTAAATATCACTCCAGGTACGAGGAAAACTATATCACTACATTTTTTGCTTCATATTTCTCGCAGTGTGGAAATATCTAGGGTTCCGAACAAAAATTCCCCAAAATCCACAATCGAGTTACCTCTGGTGATTTCCTCCCAAATTCGTGATTCCAGAGCCGGTGCGAGCAGGACCAGTAAAACATGTCATGGATACAAGCTTTGAAGTAAATCCACAATGTTCTTATAGTAAGTCACACTAGTTTTTTTCCCCTGTGGCAGTAAATGAGGACATTTGGTGGCGCCCCCTCGAAGGTGAGTAAGATCACCATACAGGACAGCCAGACTACACTGGCGATTTTCGTGGACCCATCTCAACCTGAACCCGTCGTAGCACAAACATCAAATTTACCTATCGTGGATCCTATCTCTGGTATTTATAGGAAGAAATAGCCGGGCAAGAAGAGGAAGGTCGCTGAGCCAGAGGACGTCATTGCCCTGACGTCCTGCGTAGAGCCTACTATGGAGTCCGCAAGGTAAAGATATTCATATATAGCAGTAAATCCTTATTTAGATTGTAGTAATTATTTTGGTTCACTGACCTGTTATCGTCATGTATTATTGAGCAATAAATTCATAGGAAGTTTGAGCAATTCTTTAGACATAGCGTTAGTAAAGCATTTCTTTTCAAGCAGGTTGTGGCGGAGAGGAAGCGTGGACCGTATACGACATGCATTAGGTGTGCACCATCCCTCGTTGTCTCGACCATTGGACAACTGACAATAGACTAGATGGCTGAGGTTATGAGACTCGGCTTCGGTGGCCTTATGAAGTTTAACCTTGAGGGACTCGAGAAAAGGGACCTGCTATGCTTCCTGATGGACAAGATAGACCCCGACAAAATGGTCATCCATGTCAGCGGCGTCAGGAGCATCCCAATCATGCCTCACGCTGTGAAGTGCATCCTCAGGCTCCCGCGTGGTGGCAGGGACGCACCGATGGTGTCCCTGGCTGTAGGAACCACTGAGCTCGCCGAGCTAAAGCAATTTCTCGGGGTGCCACCGAACGACAACATAAAAAATGAGGTGTTGATAAAGAGGATAACTACCGAGGGCATCGACAGACTAACAATGAGGTGTTTCTTATTGGTCATCTTCAGCAAGTTAATGTTCCCAACGACCAACATCAACATCACTGAAAAGGACACCATGCTCACAAAGGACATGGACAACTTCGGCGGTGTCGACTGGTGCAAGGCCATCGTCAACGACCTGAGGGAGGCAGCGCACACCTAGAACAAGAAGAAGGATAAGACCACCGAGTCCATCAACAACCACGATTTTTTTTCTTCCATTGTAAATTGATAGATTACTTGCAGTAATACATACACTAACACGTAATAAAACACATAGAGCATGGATGCAATAAATGGTTATCATTAACATAGAAAACACAACAACATGTAGTAAATGTATATCTTAACAAAAGTAATACATACACTAACAAGCAGTAAATTCTATGTCTCAAATTACTTGCAGTAATACATACACTAACACGTAGACATATATCTTAAGAAAGTAATACGTACACTAACATGTGGTAAATTCTATGTCTCAGATTTACTACCTCGACAACCTGAGGTGCGTTCACAACATCGAAGCTGTCAAGACCCCATGTGCTGCACACTTCACAACTACCCTCGTCAACAAGATCGTCGCAGTCGACAGGGAGAAGGGCCCAGATGAAAAGGACACCGTTGGCAAGCTCAGCGTGAGTGATCTTCTACCTTCTCCAATTAGCAATAACATAATGGGTAATCATACTGTGCATACGTCCGATAGGATCGGACGCCTCGTACCGCTGACCAGGCTAGAGCTACAGGGCGCCCAGCTCTCTTAGCAGTTAGCAGCTAGAAGCTAGCTAATGTACACTCGAGAGCCAGCTCAAGCTCGACAGTATCATGGCACCTCCTCGATGGTGTCCAGGGCCGGCTGCCACGACCAGTGCCGCCGCTCGACTTGATGCCAGCTGCCACGTGTTCGGCTTGACTAGCATCGCCATGATCTGCCTGAATCTGCAGGCCGAGCACCGGAAAGATCTTAACACCATCGTTGCTGTCCCTCCGCCTGCCGCTTACGCTCTCGGCGTGGCTGGCGTTACTACGAGCGATGGTGGTGATCCTCTTCCACGATGACGAGGCCGTGGTGGTGTGGAAGCTGGAGAGTGCGGTCATCTCCTCATCGGTGAGCACGGAGTAGAGCATGTCCATGGGGGAGGAGGAAGTAGGTGCAAACGAATCGCCTGGGTGGTCGAGCATGAGCTCGGCACATGGATCAAGCAAGGCGAAGCAGCGTGACTGCCGTGCCGTCCCGCGTGGATGACCTTGCGGTGTGTCGCCGACGACGAGGAGCCGCACGGGCGCGAGGATATGCACGACGCGTTATATTAGAGAGAGAGAGAGAGAGAGAGAGAGAGAGAGAGAGAGGTGGTGTATATGATGGATGCAGCAGCACAAGTTGAGGTCTTACGAGTTGGTTGCATACTTGCATGGAAGAGGACAAGCAAATGCATCTAAAAAAGTAAAATCTATCAACCGACTTTTTAACAAATTACCACCACAAAGTTATATAAGTTTTCATCTACAATTTCATTAAGTCACCATCCTAAGCTCAAAATTACCATCGTTTTTTGGTTTATAAAAAAGTTAACAACTTACCATCAGTTGTAACTCCGTCAGCATGTAGTCGATCACAAACGTGTTGCCGAAGTAGCTGCGTGGGCCGTTGCAACTGTTGTCCGGAGATGTTGCAACAGTTGTCCGGGGATGTTACAACATTTGTCCTAAGATGTTGCAATCGTTGTCTGGGGATGTTGCAACCATGGTCCTAGAATGTTGCAACCGTTGTCCGGGGATGTTGCAATCATTGTCGGGGAATGTTGCAACCATTGTCTTAGGATGTTGCAACCGTTGTCCGAGGATGTTGCAACCATTGCCCTAGGATGTTGCAATCGTTGTCCGGGGATGTTGCAACCATTGTTCTAGCATGTTGCAACCGTTGTCCGGGGATGTTGCAACCGTTGTCGGGGGATGTTGCAACCATTGTCCTATGATGTTGCAACCGTTGTCCTGGGATGTTGCAACCGTTGTCCGGGGATGTTGCAACCATTGCCCTAGGATGTTGCAACCGTTGTCCGGGGATGTTGCAACCATTGCTCTAGGATATTGCAACCGTTGTCTGGGGATGTTGCAACCATTGATCTAGGATGTTGCAACCGTTGTCCGGGTATGTTGCAACCATTGTCCTAGGATGTTGCAACCGTTGTTCTAAGATGTTGCAACCGTTGTTGGGGGATGTTGCAACTATTGTCCTAAGATATTGCAACCGTTGTTCGGGGATGTTGTAACTATTGCCCTAGACAAATCGGACGTACGAGCCCAAATTGCACCCTTTAATTTTTCTTTAATGAAAGTGTAAGCTTACAAAAAAGGATACTGTTAAATAATCTTGGGCTCTCATGTAATGTCAATGGTCTTCCGAGCCGTAAGGTATATTTCAACTTATCTCAAGAGTCAACTCACTCTGAATTGTAAAATGCTTAATTTATACTTCTACCTAGCTCGTTAATTTTCTAACCAGAGCTATAGAAATAGGGTGCAACTTGGGCGTGCACGGGACGGGAGCAGCCAGGCTAGGGGGGTTGAGTGGGGCCTATCTCCAGCGCTACTAAGGGCGTACGGCGAGAATAGAAAAATCGGACGTACGAGTCCAAGTTGTACCCTAACTTAATTCTTTCGTTACAGTAAAGTTCATCAAAGTAAATAGTAAATTCACCGATAACGTTGAAATCAAAATGGCCATCTTAGGAGCAAGGAGGGGACATGCTACTGGGCCAGCGCGATGGCACAGGCACCTGCCAGATAAAGCCCACCATGCTGCCGCTAAGCAGTACGTTCCTGAGTTTGCGCACATTGCTCGGCTACTCGATACGATCCATGGGCAAGGCAAAGCAATGCCTTGCGATGGAGGCTCTGGAAAAGTTCGATGATGAGGCGGAGAAGGCGATGAGGCAGATTCAGAGGGCCCAACAGAGAATCGAGACAGTGTAGACGAATGTGGTCAGCGTTATCAGGGCGTTGTTCACATCAGCAGAGACTTCTGGATCGGCACCATCTGCAAGCGGGACGAGGAAGGCCAAACGGAGCAAGAAGGCGCCGGTGTCGGACTGTGTGTCTGCAACTCCCACATCGATCAACACCGTGTTCCTAGACACAGTGACGCCTCCAGCGCTGGACGGCACTCCCGTATCACCGAGGCCGACTGTGACCGTCAGCTCGGACGAGACCACACCCCAGTTGTAGCCGCGCCGCCAGGCCCGATCGGTGCGACAGCACCCCTGACACTAGTGGAGACAGTCATACCGGCAGCAGCCTTGCCGACGGACCTGGTCGGTGCGCCAGCACCTCCGACGCCAGTGGAGACCACCAACGTGGCTACAGCTGCGCCGCAGACATCGGTGCACCAGCATCCCACACGACACTCGAGTCTGTCCCTCTAGACGCAGCGGCACCGACGGTAGTCTACGTTGCTGCATTGTCACTTTTCCCTCCGTCAAAAGGCGAGGTGGAGGATGTTGGAGTTTAAACACCCTCAGAGCAAAGGTAGGATAACACACCATAGTAAAAACAATTTGCCATACGCAGTAAGTGGATGCAAATATGCAATACATAAAGTAAATCCCAAAAGCACAAGAAGTAAAATTGATAAACTAACTACATAGGATGAGAATGCACATGCAGTAAATGAATGCCCTCAAGCCAGTAAAAAGATAGTTTGCACACAGTAAATGGATATTATAAACATAGCAAAAAATGTTAACAACATGCAGTAAATGACTGCATTAACTATAGTAATATAAAAATGTACGTAGCAAATGTAACATCATTTTTTTACTGCTTGCGCAAGCCAGCAGGGCATGGATGAAGTCGCTTCCATCATCGACAACATACTCAAGTCGATCGAAGACGACGCGATCCTGGGGATACAGAGCATGTTTGCTTTGCTCCCTGGTGAATATCCGCCTGGCCAGTACTCCTCCTGGTCGCTGCCTGTACGCTGCATGGTTCACTCCCTGGGAGCTAGGCGTAGAAAATGAGCGCCTAGCTCCCAGGTCTGCCAGGCCTCCTCGATCTGTGTTGATTATTTGATCTAACGTTCTATTTTTTATTCACTAATTCCAGGCATATATTTCCAACCAAACAACTCATCTCCAGGTTTACCTGACCAGACAAAAACTATCTACTTTCCAGGCTACATCTAGGCACCACTTTTTTTTCAAACACCATTTTTTTCTAAGTATGAAATCTAAGGCACCAACCAAACAGGCCCACACCCCGTATTCATCGCTACCCAGGCACTCATCGAGCCGCAAGCTGCGGCGAGACCTGACCACCACCTACCATTCAGGAGCAATCGGAGGTATTGAGTGAAGTAAAATGTTATTGGGAATCAAGTAACTTGACCCGTCTTTTAATGCAGAAGCCAGTAAATGAGGGTGCCAAGGATGCCCCAGAAGAAGCTTTGCCAGTAAAGGAGCAACCAGAGGTATTTGAGCGTAGTAAAATGCTATTGGGAATCAAGTAAATTTGCTTACGTTTGCCAGTAACTAGACCATTTATTTTTTTAATGCAAAAGCCAATAAATGAGGGTGCCAAGGATGCCTCAGAACAGGGGCGGAGCTACAGGGTATGCCGGGTATGCACCGGCATACCCTGCAAATTCCATGTACAGATACAGTATATATACGTATTTTTTTATTAAAAAAAAAGAAAAAAATGCCAGCCAAAGAGCCTCACGCCACACCGCCCGCCAATGACCCCAGACCTCGCCCTTGGCCCTTGCGTTGCGTCGTTGCTTCTCTTGACGCCGAGAAGCCGAATACCACACGGTGCTTGCTAGTTGCTTCTTAGTTCGCCAAGAAACCGAACAATCGGTGTTAGAGAACTAACGCGAAAAGGAACAACCGATTGAAGTGAAGTTCGGTGCCTTCTTCGCTTCTTGAACTCTTCATCTCCTTCCCGGTAATTACTCCAATTCGCTTGATATCATCTCCATGCCGATGTCAGCGATCATATATTCATATTCATGCGAAAATGCCCCACCCGATTACTTTCAAAACTCGATTTTGGAGTCATCATTCATCAATGGATCAACCTCTATATTGTGGATGTACTAGTACATGTATGCGTGTACACTAGTACAATCTTGCTCTAGTAATCGCTAGCTTTTAGAGCGGAAATTTTCTTAGAGCGTAAATTTTGTTTAGAGAATAGAATGCTTCCTTCTTTGGCTCGCGGCCTCATTTGACTATCTAGGTATATCCGTATATCCATGCACAACTGACCAACCAATAATGCATCAAGTTGTGTGCGGCCGATTTGACTTTGGATTCTGTTTGTTTGTTTTTTTCAAAATTGGTTCGTAAAAGCCGGACTAGTTATTAGTGAACCGAACAAGGCTTTTGTTCGTGATTTCACCCTTAGTTGCTTCAGTTTTATACAAATAACCAATATCATAAGTGAGTTTCTTTATCTTGGTAAGCATTTTGATCGCTACTCCTTTATCATTGTACATGTCATTGGTTATGTTGAATTATTGATGCTAAAAGTTGTCGGATACATTACTATTTAATACCATGTTGGTTGAAAATTATATATATTGTTATATGTACGGTAAAATGGTGAACCTCGGTTATTTTCGTTCTAGTTCCGCCCCTGCATCTATCACGCAGCGAGGCGGAGGATTTTTTCGCAACATCACAGATTGATCTTTTGTTCAGCACTCCGTATCATGTGAGTGATCCATAATCGCATATGTGATATGTGATGATCGACAGCTCAATCGCAAGCGTAATTTATTTAATTATTTGGCAATGTGTTCTTTGTAATATTTATGCGATTCGTGATTATGAAGAGAAGCGGGGACATTGCATCTCTTTTCGAAGCATGAAGCAAAAGAAGAAGGCGTGGCAATGCTATTACTTCTAATCGTTCCCGATCCGGTTGAACTTGTGGTGGAAGAGCAAACTCATGAGAGAGTAGTTGAGAAATTGTAAATCCTATGTCGCCGCCGCCGCCGCCACAACCGCCTTCACTACCACCGCTTTATGACATCAATCGCCTTCCACATGATCCGTGAAAGACGCCCTATTCTAAAATATCATGTTAATGATCAAGATGCAATTCGAAGAGCATATATTACTAAAGGTCCATTCAAACCTTTTGCACATGATTTCCCAAAAAGAAAGATTTCTGATAGGGATCGGGGATTCAACTATTGTTGGATGTACAATCATGATTGGATTGAGTATAGTATTAAGAAGGATGCTGTGTTTTGCTTCATATGCTATTTGTTCAAGAAGGGTCTTGGGTCGATACATTTACTATTGATGGTGGAAGAATTGGAATATAGGAGAGAAAGCATTTGCGCAAGCATATGGGTTCTAAGGCACATATTGCGGTGAAGAGATACATTGGCTTTATAAATCCCAAGGCAAAGAATTGATTATAATATTGAGAAGTGGAGTGATGAGGATCTTCGTCTTTATACAAAAAGGTTGACTTATTCACTTAGGTGTATCAAGTTTCTTTTGCATCAAGGGTTGGCGTTTACGTGGACATGATGAAAGTGAAGAATCTAGCAACAGAGGGAACTTCATTGAACTTTTGAAATTTCTTGCGGAAATAGTGAAGAAGTGAACAAATATGTTTTGGACAATGCTCCAGGTAACTGTACCTTAACTAGCCCAGACATACAAAAGCAAATTATTCACTGTTGTGCCTTAGAAACTAGAAAGAAAATAATTGAAGAGCTTGGTGATGAGCCCTATGCAATTTTAGCTGATGAGTCTAGTGATATATCACATAAAGAACAACTAGCTCTTTGCTTGCGTTATGTTGATAAATTGGGAAGGCCATGTGAGCGTTTTATTGGAGTTGTTCATGTAGATGATACTACCTCTTTATCACTTAAGGATGCAATTGAAGCTTTACTTGTTAGTCATGGCTTGACTATGACTCAAATCCGTGGTCAAGGATATGATGGGGCTAGCAACATGAAAGGAGATATTAAAGGGTTGAAAACATTGATCATGCAAGAATCACCTTCTGCTTATTATATTCATTGTTTTGCTCATCAACTCCAATTGGTTCTTGTTGCTGTTGCCAAAGGAAATACTGATTGCAAGACTTTTTTTGATCAAATATCTATCTTGTTGAATATTGTTGGAGTTTCTTGTAAGCGTCATGACATGCTTAGAAATGCTAGGCTTGAGAATGTGAAGAAAGCACTTGATTGTGGTGAAATTGAATCTGGAACTGGATTACATCAAGAGATGGGTTTGCCTAGGCCTGGAGATACTCGATGGGGATCTCATTATAAAACTATATGCAGCATCATTACTATGTATGAAGCAATCAATGATGTACTGGTTGATCTTGGGGATGATCCGCATTAAAGGATGATTGGACCAAAATAGATTTTGTGGTGGAGCATTTGAGAACTTTGAGTTTGTTTTCTTTGCACACTTAATGTATATTGTTCTTGGATATACAAATGAGTTATCTCGAGTGTTTGCAAAGAAGAGACCAAGATATTCTTAATGCAATATCACTTGTTAATGTGGCAAAGAAAAGAATGCAAGAATTGAGGTCTGATGGTTGGGATAATTTTCTTGAGAAGGTCACTTCATTTTGTGATAAACATGGTGTCGAAGTTCCTACTATGGATGGTGATTATGTTCCTTTTGGAAAATCAGCAAGGAAAGCTCGTGCCCGAAAGCAAACCAATGATGACCACTTCAGAAGAGAAGTATATATTGGTGTCATTGATCAAATAAGTCAAGAACTTGATAATCGGTTTGATGAGATTAATATGGAGTTGTTGTCTTGTATGTCGGCCTTCAATCCTTCTAGGTCATTTGCTTCTTTTGATGCACAGAAGCTACGTAAACTAGCTGAGTTCTACCCAAAGGAGTTCTCAAATAATAATTTGCTCGGACTCAATTACTGACTACAAAATTATATTGATGACATGAGACAGGATGATAGCTTCAAAGGTCTAGACAATATTGTTGATCTCTCAGTTAAGCTTGTTGAAACAAAGAGGCACAAAGTGTATGATATGGTTTATGAGCTCCTCAAATTGGTATTGCTTCTACCGTGGCAGCGGCAAGTGTTGAAAGGGTATTTTTACGCAATGGTTTTGTGAAAACAAAACCGAAATAAGATGGCGATAGTCTTTTGGATGATTGTCTAGTCACTTTCATTGAGCGGGATATTTTCTTTGAAGTTGATGAAGATGATATAATCAAGACATTTATGTCCTTCAAAGCGTCGAGTAAAATATTCACAAAAATAGCATTGTAAGTCTTCGGTTCTCTTTTATGCCTTATTTCAATTATCGGTGTGGCTTTTGAATTATTTATAGTATACTTAGCGGATGGTTTGAACTTAATCCATGAATTTAAGCCCTTATTGTGTTATTCAGTGCATATATACCGAATCATGTTGTCAATTTTACAATTATTACCGATTTACTAAAATGAATTTACCGAATTGTATATGAAAATTTTTGGATGGCATACCCTTAAACAAAATCCTAGATTCGCCACTGCCTCAGAACAGGCTTCGCCAGTAAAGGAGCAAACTGAGGTATTGAGTACAGTAAAATGCTATAGGCAATCAAGTAACCTTGCTGACGTTTGTTAGTCACTCGATCCTTAAAAAAATTTATCGCATAAGCCAGTAAATGAGAGTGCCAAGGATGCACTGGGGGTGGCTTTGCCAGCGAAGGAGCCAGCCAAGATGCCCACCGCTGTTGGCAAAGACAATGAGGTCTATGAGGATAGAGCCAGCGTGGTACAGGTACAAATGACTTATGGCAGTAATTGTTACGTTACAACTAGTAAATATATGCATGGATAACAGTAAAACATTATCTTTTTTACCGCATGATGCTGCTACCCTCCCTAAGCTCAAAATCAAACTTGCTCCCGATAGGCAGACTACAAAGCCATACACCACATCGGACAACAAGGCGGTGCCTGTGAAGAACACCACGTCAGGGATGAGCGTGGCACCCTCAGCTCAGGACAGAAGGGCCTTGACGACGCTAGTGTATTTGGGAAGAGACTGATCAAAGCACCCAGCAAGCTAGTGTCCCCCTTCAAGGCCTATGTCAAGCGTCCAGATGTGCCTATTTCCATGACCATGAAGGTGAGGGAGCTCATATGCACTGTTGAGAGCATTAAAAGTTAAAGAGACCCTATATTTTTTCGATGTCATCAACGTTTTTACTGTCTTTTTATGATACATTTTACTGTACTACAGCGATTTTTCCCCAAAGTCTAGGTCGAATTTTTACTTTACATACACACGTGTTTTACTGCTAATAGCAACGTTATGTACTGCAGCGTGTATTTGCTCCAGACCCAGGATGACATCATTGCAGCCACCGGCAAAGATACGGTGGAGTCGTTCAAGGACAAGTAGATGACAGAAGATATTTTTATTTCACAGTTCATTGAGTGCTTGTGCCACGACGATGCGAATCTGATGTTGGATAGCGTTGGGTACAGGACGTTCCTCCTGATCGAACTGACGGTACATTTTCTTTTCTTTTTAATCTTTCCAATAGTAAATGTACTTGGGGATAATAGTAATCGTGATGTCACCCTCGGTAACAATAATGACACGATATCTGCTTCACAGAAATTGCTAAATATCGTGGAGTACGTTAAAAATGAGCAGTTCAACAACGCACAGGCTGTTAGCATACTGAAGGAACATATTAGGAGGTGGACATCATGCGCGTAAAATTGGTGTGTAATTTTTAATTTTACTTCGCATATTCTCCCGGTTAGAATGCATTCTTCATGTCCTCTTGTTGTAGTAAATCTGTGTATGCCTTACAGTAAATGTACAATTGGCTTCCAATATTTTTTTGCATGCGGGGTATATTGCTAGTAAATTTTGCGTGATCTTCCAGTAAATTGCAATGTTCCTTCAAGTAAAACGCAATCCTGACATTACTTCATAATATAGTCCTTAATTATTTCATCACAACTTGTGCAATTCATAGGTATTCTCCAGCCTTTTGCATTTGGAACTGACATCACAACCTCCTGCAATCTGGGTCTTTCTCTCATGCAACGCAGCCGCCGGAGCCGGTAGATCAGTACCGGAACCAGCATGAATAGTGAATCCATCATTAGCGGTAAATTGCATCCGACTGTGGATGAATCTGGGGTCAACGTCGGAGTTGTCGACGCTGGTGAGGTTCTCGTGCCTTTTTCGCAAGTTCATCGCATAGCTAGCACGGCGATTGGATCGAGGTTTTGGTAGTTACAACATGACGGTCTTCTGATGATGAAGAAATCATTTTGGCAGAGGTGGCAGGGGAATCGAAGGCTATTAATCGGCCGACCGAATCCGTCGAGGACGTTGTGAAATCGTCTAAAGGTACTGGAGTTCACTCTTCCATTTCTTTTAGCTTTCGTAGGTGTTTGCAGGTTGAAGGCAGAAGGGGCTTTGGTCAAGGTTCATCTTCGAAGAAATCAGAGGATTTTCTCTTTGGCAAAGCCATTGCTGCGGGATACTCTCCATCCGAGCTTTGCGAGGTGGGGATTGTGCCGAACCAGAGTAAACAGGGTGATGTTGGGGGTCGGCCCTGGAAGTGGCCTGTTCCGCCGTGACGCATTTCACCTCCATTGACTGTGGGAGACGCCATTATTCGAGCTCGTCGTATCCCATCTTCATGGCCGAGGTGCCGTGACTTTGGCTCGCCGGTTTTCCTGCCGTCTCAGGGGCCGGTTTCTCCCTTGGGAGAGGATTCTGGTTGGGCACACAGATCTCAGAAGGCTGAACAGACGTGCTGCGTAAATGACGCGGTGATTGCACCAGGTGCGGATGGATTTCAAAATTCGGTTGTGTCAGCAGTTTCGCCGGCGTCTTTGCACTGCATTAAACCGGCTCGTTGTTTAGTAGTTGGGCTGGGCCCACCTGAGGCAGCAAAATGTTGTAACATACCGAGCAAATCACAAATGAAGGGCCTACCCTGGGTCCCTGGCTCCGTCGGGTTCTCGGGCGCACGTGGATTGAGCAGCGACCGAAACCTAAAAGCGTCTGGTCAGGGACATCACAAGGTAATCGTCGTTCTTTTGCGGTGGCTCTGTGTAATCAACGCGTCATGGCTTTCGGTCGGAATCGCTCGGGTGTTCATTTTCCCATCAGTAGCAGTGTAGTGGATCTGGCCGCTGGGCACGGTGGCTTAATCGGCTTCGGCAATGGAGGTGTTGTTTTCTCAGCCAGCGGTGGTGTAGGAGGCCAGGCCGCTGGGTCTGACGGCGCTGTTGGTTTCAATGGTGGGCAAATCGCGGGCAATGGAGGCGTGAGATCTTTTTCTGTTAGCGGGGATGTTGGCAGGCAGGCAGGCTTTGATCGTGGGCAGCTCCTGGACTTTGGCGGCGCTAGTCAATTCTTAGTCAGTGGAGGTTCTGGTGGGCAAGCTGCAGGGTCAGGCGGCGTTTTTGGCGGGCAAGGAAGCTTCCCAATCATTGGGGTTGGCGGCAATGATTCCAATCAGCGTCAGGCTCGGGCGCCTGGCTTTAGCCGTGGGAGGTTTTATGGTGGTAACAGAGGCAGGGGACATGCTAGGTTCGGAGGGGGACAATTCTCATGGCAACAGTAGTTCCGCAGGTACTGTTTCCAATGTTATCTACTTCCGGTGTAAAGGAAAGGGGCACGGAATAGCCAATTGCAAAGCAGTCTTGATGTGTGACATTTGTGAGAGTGGTGATCATTTAGCAAATAAGTGCTCGTTGACGTTAATGCCGAGACCCATCGCTAATTTGTGTGGGTTCGGTGCTGATGGGTTGGGGTTTTATCACATTCCAACATCAGGATCGAGGAAACCGAAGAAAGAGAATAATAAGACGGGGCTTGTTAGGATCATGGGTAATCATCTGTCTAAAGTCCTTCTGGTTGCAGAGCTGAGAAGACTTATTCCAGTGAATTGGCAGTCACATGTGGAGAGTCAGGGGGACAATGCGTACTTGGTTCATTTTCCAACCAGACTAGAGATACTTCGTACGGTAGCTATTGGGGACGTGCATGTAAAAGAGCATAACATGGTGTTATAATTCATGGAATGGAATTTGATGCCCACACTTAAATACCAACTTCAGAAGGTTTGTGTTCAGGTGCTAGAAGTGCCATTTGAAGTGCGGGACTTTTTGAGTCTTTCTGCTATCGGGTCGATCCTTGGCATAGCTTTGAGAGTGGACATGAAAAAGGTCCGCAAGAATGATTTGGTTCGTATGCTTGCGGGAGTCCTAGACATAGAGGTCATATATTCAAGTGTTGAGATTGTGGTTGGCGAATATGTCTATGATATTTTTTTTCAAAGTTAAGGTAGAGGAGGTAGTGGCTGTGGACGAAAACATCCAGCAGCAAGAGGATCCTGAGGGGGATGACAACTCAGGCAGAGGCAAAGACACTGAGATGAAAGATAGAGATACCAAGAGATTCAAAAATAATTCAGATGTTAAACCAAGCGCTCTTGTGAACCACAAGGAGCAATCTACCTCAAATACTAGAAGAAATTCTTTAGGGCTCTTGGCTTCGGATACCGTCTGGGTTACACCAACGGCGGTACAAAAAAGAGTCCTTGACTGATACACGCGGTGTGTTCTTTGTGAATTTACAGGGACAGAGAGTGAATGCAGACTTAACTGATTTAACATCAGGTGTTGGTCTGGGGGAGCAAGCTGGTTTTTCGGTTGTTGGTGAACAGGTTGCTGATGTTGTCAACGCAAAGGGACAGCTCATTTCTTCGCTTGCTGTGGAGAATGCAGTTCATGTATTGGTTACGAAGCTGGACAACCGAGATGATGTTGTCCATGCAAAGGGTCAAGCGGCGGCAGCTGATGTGATGGTTTCAAAGCCGCCTATGCTTTCGAGTGGTGGAGCCGGCGTTAATGCCAAATTGAATGGTGTTGAGGGAACTGGGATGGTCTGTGTTGAGTCTGTGTCAGGCATTTGTGTTCTGGGCAAGAAAGTTCTTGACTCAAGCCTGAGATCTTTGAAGGAACCGGTGGCTTTGGCGGCAAGGCCCAGGGGGCAGTCCAGTGATTTGCCCGGCGTGGGTTTGACCGAGACGACAGAAATGTTGGAGGTTCCAGATTCTGCATCGCCAAAGGAGCAGGCTATGGAGGCGACAACAGTGCAGGATCCGGCGAACCAAGGAAGGGCTGAGGAAGCAAGGGTTCGTAAGGCTGTAGCACATCCCAATGTTAGCCAGTTTGATTTATGCTCTGCACAGGATACCGGTGGAGACAAGGCCATTACCGCCGGCCAGCTTGAATGCCTCTCTACACTGGATTCCATGGTGGCAAGTACAGCAAGGTGGGATTTAGTTGTCCTACAACTGTTGAGGTTATTCGGTCATCATTGATGTACAAGGAGGATACGGTGGAGTCTCGGCAAAGTGAGCGCATTAAGAAGAGTGATGGTGATTTGGTCCAAAAGGCTATTCGGCGTGCGAAAGTGCAAAACCTCGAAATTGATTCAAGCGATACAAGTAAGTCTGGTAATAATATTTCATCTGTGTCTTTTTCCAATAAGCAAATTATTGAAAAAATTGCTAGCATTGGTATTTCATTAGGAGTTGATAGTTCTGAGATTGGTAATTCAATTAACGATCTTAAGACCATTGAACTAGGAAGATTAAAAAATAAAGAGATTGTAGAAGTAGAAGACTTAGAGGATGAAAATCTAGATTGCAATGATTTATCTGCCTTCAGTCACTTTTGCAATGATTTAAATGGTAATTTGGAGGATGACCAATCTAATTTCACATTAGTGACGTATAAAAAGAGGTCGAAAAAGAAGAATTTCCATAATGGACCAATTAAATTAAAGTTAAAATGAAAGGTCTTTTTTGGAATAGCAGAGGTCTAGGAGACTTGACTAAGCATCGTTATATTTGTGAATTGGTTAAGGAACAGCATTTAGATTTTGTGGCCATTCTAGAAACTGGTAAAAAAGACATTTCAGTAGCTAGTCTTAACCACCTTTGTGGTGGGAGGGATTTTTTGTGACATTTTTCTCCCCCACAAGGTCGGTCGGGGGGGTATCCTTTTAGGGGTGGATCCTTAAGTTTTCGATATTGGCTCTATTGATGCTGGTGATTTTTATGTTAAGTTCCATCTAAGAAACAGAGAGGATGATTTTCAATGGATTCTTGTGGCTGTTTACGGTGCAGCTCACACTCAATTCAAGGAAAAGTTCCTTACTGAACTTGTTCATGCCTGTAGGAAAGAACCGCTGCCTATTTTAATTGGGGGTGATTTTAATATCATTAGGCATTCAAACAAAAAAAATAATGATAATTTTGAGTATAGGTGGTCTTTCTTGTTTAATGCTGTGATTAATAACTTGGAGTCAAGAGAAATAGCTTTATCAGGTAGACAATATACTTGGGCCAATTCTTTAGATGATCCAACCTTTGAAAAGCTGGATAGAGTCTTAATGAATATAGATTGGGAGTATAAATTTCTTTTGGTCACAGTTAATACGTTTGAAAGGTCTTTATCTGATCACACGCCCTTGCTTTTAAATACGGGAGCAACTTCTTTTAGAGGAAGTCAGCCGTTATTTAAATTTGAATTAGGTTGGTTGTGTAGGGAGGGGTTTAGCGAGTTGGTGGCCGATGTATGGAAAAAAAATACTAGTGGTCATTCTGCCTTACAAATTTGGCAGTGTAAGGTTAGATCTCTCAGAAGTTTTCTTCGTGATTGGGCTAAAAATATCAGTGGGACGTATAAAAAGGAAAATTAGAACTTAATGTATTAATAGATGAGCTTGATAAAAAGAGCTGAGGTTGTGAGGTTGTCTGATCATGACCTTAATCTTAAAAGGGTTGCTAATGAGAGATTGTCACATCTCCTAAGAGAAGAAGAAATTAAGTGGTATCAGAGGTCCAAAGTGAAATTTCTTTTGGAGGGGGATAGAAATACACGCTATTATCATTTGATTGCGAATGGGAAGCATAGACATCAAAGAATTTTTTAGCTCGAACAAAAGGAAGGAATAATTCGGGGTGATGTACAATTAAAAACATATATCACCAATTATTATAAAGTCTTGTTTGGACCTTCCGGAAAAAATCATCTTTCTATGGTTGATACTGTTGTGAATGATATACCTCAAGTTTCTGAGGTGAAAAATAATTTCCTTACAGAATCTTTCACTGAAAAAGAGGTGAAGGAAGCAATTTTTCAAATGGACAAAGCACCTGGGCCTGATGGCTTCCCTGTTGAGTTCTATCAGGTGTTTTGGGATATCATTAAATATGACTTGTTAGCTATGTTTCAGGATTTTCATAATTGCTCACTTCCTCTCTTTAGCTTAAATTTTGGGATCATTACATTGCTTCCTAAAAAAGCGAAAAATGTTAGTTTTAAAATTTTTACTAAAGTTGTTACTAATAGACTTATGGGGGTAGCTCAAAAGGTTGTTCGACCTTCCCAGTCGGAATTTATGCAGGGGGGATTTATTCTTGATGGAGTTGTTATCCTCCACGAAACCATTCATGAATTGCATAAAAGGAATTTGGATGGAATAGTTTTCAAGATAGATTTTGAGAAAGCTTATGAGAAGGTTAAATGGCCATTTTTACTTCAAACTTTAAGGATGAAAGGTTTTTCTGCTAAGTGGTGCTCCTGGGTGGAAAGTATAGTTAAGGGAGGGAGTGTTGGTATAAAAGTTAATAATGATCTTGGTTCCTTTTTCCAAACTCAGAAGGGTCTTAAGCAAGGTGATCCTATGTCTCCTATTATTTCTAACATTGTAGGGGACATGCTTGCCATTTTTATATCACATGCTAAAGAAACAGGCCTTTTATCAGGCATAGTTCCTCATTTGATTTGTCTATTTTACAGTATGCTGATGATACGATCCTCTTTTTGAATAATGATTTGGAACAAGCCAAAAATCTGAAACTTATTCTTTATGTCTTTGGACAATTATCGGGTTTAAAGATTAATTTCTATAAGAGTGAGATTTTTTGTTTTGGTTCTGTCAAAGCTATTGAACCACAGTTTACATAGTTATTTGGTTGTGAAGTGGGTGTTTTTCCTTTTAGGTACTTAGGCATCCCCATCCACTTTAAAAAGTTAAGGAATAGTGATTGGAAAGGGGTAGATGATAGAATTGAGAAAAAAACTTAGTAGTTGGAAAGGAAAAAATATGTCTGCGGAGGACGATTAGTACTTATTAACTCGGTACTAAGCAGTCTGCCAATGTTTATGTTTTCTTTTTTTGAAGCCTAGACAAGTTCTCAAAGGACTAGACTTTTATTGATCTAGCTTCTTCTGGCAAAGCGACAATCATAAACGTAAATACAGGCTTGCTAAATGGAGTTTAGTTTGTTTACCCAAAGAGCATGGCGGTCTAGGCATTCCAAACTTAGACGCATTGCTTGGGAAATGGTTATTTAAATTGCTTAATGAAGAAGGTGTTTGGCAGTCATTGCTAACGAGGAAGTATTTGGGTGACAAGTGTCTTTCGCAGGTGGTTAATAAGCTTGGGACTTTCCATTTTTGGTCGGGTCTTATGAAAATTAAATATCAATTTCTTCGCTTTGGGTCATTCCAGATTCAAAATGGAATGCACACTAGGTTTTAGGAAGATATTTGGCTAAGAGATTCTCCGTTGAAAAGACAATACCCTATTCTTTATAATATGGTCAGGAGAAAGGAGGATACTGTGGCAACTATTATGAGATCGACTCCTTTAAATATTTCCTTTCGAAGACCTATTATTGGACCCCAAGCTACATGCTTGGAAGGAGTTAATTGTGAGAATTGCTAATTTACAGTTAAGCTCTCAAAGGGATATCTTTAGGTAGAATTTAAATAATTCTGGCCTGTTTACGGTCAAGTCTTTCTATGGGGCTCTAATTAGCAATTTTCAAGTCCCTATTAAGAATTTATTTTGGTGAATTAAAATCCCCTTAAAAGTGCAAATTTTCTTTTGGTATCTCAAAAGAGGGGTCGTTTTAACTAAAGATAACATGTTTAAAAGAAATTAGAGGGGAAGCAAGCAGTGTTGTTTCTGTATTAAAGAGGAAACAATTCAACATCTTTTTATTGACTGCCCATTTGCACGCCTTGCATGGTGGGTTGTTCGATAGGCGTTTAATTTATCCCCCCTTGTGAGCATAGTAAACATGTTCGAAAATTCCAACAAATTTAACGTCACAACTCCTGGTGGGAGTTAGTGCCTTATGTTGGTCTATTTGGTGTTGTCGGAATGATGTTATTTTTAACAAAAAGATTAGTACTAATCCCTTACATGTTATCTTCTTGCGTGGATTCTGGCTACGTGCTTGGACAAGTTTACAAACTTCGGCCCAGAAGGAGTATATGGTGGATGGAAGCCTAAGGTTGGAGTTTGTGGCGAAGCAAATCCTCAATTTTCAGGGGTGGCGGCTTAGTCACCGGATTTGCAATGATCAAGTTTAGTGTCTTTTGTCTTTTGGTTGTAAGGCTTCTTGCCGCTTTTTGCTACTTTGGTTATTTGGTTACTTTTATCCTTTTAATAAATGGGTTGTGTGCATCCTTGATGCAGAGGCCGGGAGAGATTTTTTTCTCTTCCATTATCTAAAAAAATAAATTTTGAACCTGTCTAACCGAAATGATTTTGGATGGCACATCTTTCTTCCCGACCCACAAGCGCATTGAAGTGTTAGACTCTAACGACTACAAACAAAAAATGCACAAAACATGCCGACCACCATAATCCAGTAAGTAGCAAGATCATCCCACATCTATGCGCCACCCTCCAAGCCACGACCGGTGGGAAATCCCAGATCATTGCACATTGGAGGGTGTACAACATGGTCGCCCCGAAGCAGGTCCTCGAGAACGACTGTGCGTTCTTTGTCATGAAGTTCTTATAGTTCTAAGATGACAAAAGTAAAAAAGCTTTGCACATTGATTGAACATTTACATCTTATAGTCATAGAACCTTCGATGTATAGTAACCGACACGTGATGCTATCAACCCATATGTAGGAGAAGGGGAGCGAGTACATGACCGCGATAATGTTTTATTTGTTGTTCCACAAGATCAATAACGTCAAGCCTCTACCTGATATCCTAGAGAAGTTCAGGCCGTGTAGCACGACAAAGTAGTCGGGTGTGTTGTAAACATCCGTAAACGTTTGTGTAACACGCAGTAAAAAACATTTTTGCAGTAAAGTAAAACATAGAAATTCACAAAAACAGCAAGCGTCTCATCCTGTGGATCAATGTCAGTAAATCCAACCAAACATTTAGTAAAACACTACCACACACACAGTAATTCCAAAAACAAACAGTACATGGTGAAGAAAACAACAATAAAACGAATGGCTTCAATGTTGTAATATTACTCGCCATTTACACTAAGATAACACATACAAAACAGTAAATCAAATTCTTCCACTTCACGATCGTGTATGGACGCCCAACAATGATAATCAGTAATACGACGGGCTGTTTTACAGTAACATAGTCTTATCGAACAGTAAAACAACATGCATAGTTACGGTATCATTTTTATGTCCGGCACGGCAGTAAAACGACAGCTCGGAAGTAAAACGATGCGGATGTGCCAAATCATGAAGCACGTCATGCCGGGCGAAAGGGGATTTTTTTTTACTGTCGACATGGAATTTTATACACACACTATTTTATAGCTGAGTGTACGATATCTATTCTACGTGCTAGCCGGCCCATCACGCTTGCCCCAGCGAGCCGCGCAGCCCATATCAACAGTTATGGGCGAGCTATCTCTCGACCCCCCAAGGCATGCTAGGGGGGACGTGGCAATAAAGTCTAAAGAGGTGTCCAGTTCGAATGAAAGTTTCATCTTTGGAGGATATTCCGGACTGAATGTAAGTTTGATTTAATTTAGCATTCTGCAATGTATACCGAGTTTGTTTTTGCGAATACACTCTTTCTATCAAGTGTTTCCTTCTAAAAGATCATTTGATCTGTTGATATTGTTTGTATATACCATCTTAGCTCCATATTCATCACGGGGCATGGCAAAAGCTTCTACGGTTGAACATTTGTAGAATTTTACAATGAGCAATTGTGTATGTAGTAATCTGGGAACATAAGATTTTGATATCACAAATCTCCAAAGAAGCAAATGCTGTGGCGTGTTCACGATTTCACATGCCACTAAAGCCTGTGAACTAACTTATTCATGGAAAACATTACTCAGAAATAAAATTTATTTCCTTCATAGGCAGTTTCTTTTTTTTTTCAAATATCTGGATTGGTGCTATTCTGATTCCCACGGAGAACCTCGATGATGATTTTCTGTGGACAAATGGCGATTCTCGAAGGAGGTTTAGTAAGTAATAACACTGGAACTTCACCTTATATTTTTTCCACATTTTGTTTGTGTTGCTACTTTGCTAGTACTTACACAAACCAGCTGTGGTGGTTTTCAAGCTCTTAGTCCAAAAGCTCCTTTTTTTGCGAGGAAAAAACTCCTGTCGATCCCTTTGCTGCCAAGTATTTAGTGGAGTGATTCTTAGAAAATATGTTCTGATGGCCCTTTTAATCCAAATTGTTTTTTTGCTTGAAATAATAACAGTTTTGCATATACATTGTTAGAGATATATGTATAGTTTGTTATTCCCCATTGTTATGAGGGGTTTTTTTGCATATTCACCACCTGTACTTTGTGTATATATACCGGCCCATTGGCCTCATATTGAATACAAGCGCTATTCATAACATGGTATCAGAGCGTACCTAGGGTTTCCCGTCGCTTCGCTTGTCGCGCCGCCGCCGCCTCTCGGATCCGATCTGGAGGTCGCCGCTCGTCGTCATCCTTGACGACTCCCCTCGGTCTGAGTCGGCCTGCTGCGCAGCCGCTCGTCTCCGCCCGGCGCTCAAGGTCTCGGGGCGGCTCCATCCACCGCCGCTCTCCCGGGCCGTCGCTGATCTCCCGCGCCGTCGCCGCTTCGGAGGCCGCCGCCGCTTCTCCAGCGTGGGCGCCGTGTGAAGCCGTCTGTTGCCGCTTCGAGGTCGGCCGAAGGCCGCCGCCCGTGGTCCTCCTCCTCGAACGCCGCCCTCCTCCCGACCGGACCGCTCGCCGTCGCCACCCCAAGGTCGCCGCCGTGGGTCCTCCTCCTCGGCGGCAGCGCCTCCTCCCGACTTCGGACCGCTCGCCGTCGCCGCCCCAAAACCGCCGCCGTGGGTCCTCCTCCTCGAACGCCGCGCCTCCTCCCGACCCGGACCGCCGCCGTCGTCGCTCGCCGGTATCGCCGCCGCCGCCATCAGAGGAAGGGGGAACCCTAGTTCGGTCCCCATGAGCCTTTGTGTTGCGCACGGCTGGGTTTTTAGTCGGGCCGGCCGGCCCAACAAAAAAAAACGTTGATCTAACCGCCGCGCCGTCCAGCGCCGCCTGTTAGACTTCGTTGCCTTGGTCGCCGTGCCGTCCAGCACCGCCTACCAATGGGTACTGTTTCTCTCCCTCGTTGCCCGGTGATCTTCGATGGTGTTAATTACACCGACTTCGTGTCTCACATGCGCATCCATATGCGTGGTCTTCGTCTCTGGGGCATCCTCTCTGGCGATGTCATCTGCCCGCCTTGCCCTACTCCTCCGACGGAACCTCGCTGTCATGTTGCCTCCGACAAATGACAAGGTCTCTTCGAGGTCGCTCACTTTGCTGATGATAAGGCTGCCTCTGTCTACCAAGAGGCTCTGGATTCCTACAAGGATCGACTGGCCGTCTATACTCGATGAATACGACGACGACGCCGGCTTCTTGTCCTCATTGCCGGTGTCGGCCTCGGTTCTCTTCGAGGTTGTGGGACTCTCCTCGCTTTCGGATGTGGACTCACCTTCGTCAGCGCTACGAGCCCTCTGGTGATGCCTTGTACCTGTCCGTGGTCCGCCAGGAACACTCTCTTCAGCAGGGTGATGCTACTGTTGACGCTTTTTACACTCAGAGCTCTGCTGTCTGGCGTCAGTTGGACACTCTCCGCACTGCTGGTTGTCGCTCTTGTCCGTCTTTGCCGCTTAGCCGCACGTTCGACTGAAATTTCAGCGGTCTCTGAGTTCCTTACTCGCCTTCGTCCTGAGTTCGAGCAGCGGCGTGCCCAGCTCCTTGCACGCCACCCTCGTGTCACTCTCCTGGAGGCTCTTACCGAGATACGCGCAGAGGAGACTCGCTTGAGTGGTCTTTGATGCGATGCCACTCCCTCTGTGCTTTTGCTCGTCCACTGCTACACCGCTCGCTCCACGCTTGACACCGCTTCTCCTCCGTGGCCGCCACAGCGGTGGTGGCCGCCTCCATCTGGAGGTGGCCGTCCTCATCGCTCCTCTCATGCGACAAGGTCGGCCACATTGAGTCTCAGTGCTATAAGAAGAAGCGGCATCTTTCACGCCGTTCTTCTACTAGCATCGACATCGGTGCTTCTACATCGGCGTCGCATCGATTCCTTCATCGATTTCTCTCCGAAAGCAGAGATAGCCGACTTCGACGCCGCTGCTGCCGCCGGAGTTCTCCTCGGCGTGTTCTCGCAGTTACGCTCATCGACTCTTGAACCGAGAAACCACCATCTACACAGTCAGGTACCTCCCCATGGATTCTTGATTCTGGAGCATCTTTTCACATGACTTCTGATGCTTCCACTCTGTCCTTCATTACACCTCTTGATTCTCCTGTTAGTGTTCTCACTGCTGATGGTACCTCTCTTTCTGTCTCTGGTCGAGGATCTCTTAGCAACTCATCCTTTCATGTTCCTTCTGTTGCTCATGTTCCTCGCCTTACCATGCAGCTTCTTTCTGCTGGGCAGATTACTGATCTTGGTTGTCGGGTCATTCTCGACTCTGACTTTTGTTGTGTTCAGGACCGCCACACGGAGCTCGGTTGGTTCGGCCTCGGCGCCTTGACTCACAGCGTCTCTGGGAGCTTGACTGGCTTCACCTTCCTTCCGTTGCCATCGTCGCCGCCAGTCTCTCCGCCTCTGCCACTCCGTCTACCGGCTCTTTCCAGCAGTGGCATCACCGTCTTGGCCATATGTGTGGCTCTCGTCTGTCGTCTTTAGTTCGTCGTGGTCTTCTGGGGTCTGTCTCAGGAGACGTGTCTTTAGATTGTCAGGGCTGTAAGTTAGGCAAACAACTTCAGCTTCCTTATCCTCATAGTGAGTCAGTATCTCAGCGTCCTTTTGATCTTGTTCATTCAGATGTTTGGGGTCCGGCTCCCTTCGTTTCGAAAGGGGGTCATCGATATTATATCATATTTATAGATGATTTCTCTCGCCACACTTGGATATATTTCATGTCTTCTCGTAGTGAGGTCTTGTCTATCTATAAACAGTTTGCTACTATGGTTCTTACACAGTTCTCCACTCCTATTCGTGTTTTTCGTCTTGACTCTGGGCGAGTACCTCTCTCATCATCTGCCTGACTTCCTTCCCGAAAGGAGGGCACTCTCGCCGATTCTCTTGTCCCGGTGCTCATGCTCGAAATGGTGTTCTTGGCGCAAGCATCGTCACCTCTTGGAGTCGGCTCGTGCTCGATGATTGCCGCCTCTATTCCACCTCACTTTTGGGCCGAGGTTGTTTCCATCGCCACCTATCTCGTCAACATCCAAATTTCTTCTCGCTCTTCAGTATGCAATCCCTTTGAGCATCTCTATGGTCTCCTTCGACTATTACGCTCTTAAATGCTTTGGTCTGCGTTTGCTATGTTCTCCTTGCCCCTCGAGAACGCACCAAACTGACTGCTCAGTCTGTTGAGTGTGTTTTTCTAGGATACAGTGTCGAGCACAAGGGCTATCGGTGCTGGGATCCTGTTGGTCGACGGATGCGGATTTCTCAGGATGTGACTTTCGACGAGTCTCGTCCCTTCTACCCACGTCCTGTCTCTCCTTCGGTTTTCTCTGTGGAGTCTCTGTCTTTTTTGACCTTTCCAGATACACCTATATCTGTCTTGCCCTCGTCCACCCGTCCCACTGAGTCTCCACATATTCCTCCTGTGGCCTCTCCGCCGTTGTTGCCGCCTGCTTCGTCTCCTGTGGCTCCTCAGGCTCCCCCCACTACACTCGTCTACACCCGTCGACCTCGTATTGAGGATCTTCCAGATGAGCCATCTTCTTCTGATGCTTCATCTTCTTCTGATGCTCCATCTTCCCCTGATGGGCCATCTTCTCCTCGCTACGCTCTCCGTGATCGCCACGATTCGCCCCTCGCTTTCGTTTGCCTTTGTTTGGCGCAATGCTTCGAGCTCGTCTCCTCACCGGATGTCATTACTCACCCTGAGTGGCAGCATGCCATGGCCGAGGAGATTGCTGCCCTTGCACGTACTGGTACTTGGGATCTTGTTCCCTTTCCATCTCACTCTCGTCCCATCACGTGTAAGTGGGTCTATAAGATTAAGACTCGCTCTGATGGCTCTCGTGAGCGCTATAAGGCGCGTCTTGTTGCCCGTGGCTTCCAGCAGGAGCATGGTCGTGACTACGACGAGACTTTTGCTCATGTGGCTCACATGACCACTGTCCGCACTCTTCTTTCGGTGGCGTCTGTTTGCCACTGGTCTGTTTCTCAGCTTGATGTCAAGAATGCTTTTCTTAATGGCGAGTTGCGTGAGGAGGTCTACATGCATCCGCCACCTGGGTATTCTGTTCCTGAGGGCATGGTTTGTCGCCTTCGTCGCTCTCTCTATGGCCTTAAGCAAGCCCCTCGTGCTTGGTTTGAGCGCTTCTCCTCTGTGGTCACTTCTTCTGCGGCTTTTCAAATGAGTGATCATGATCTGTGCTTTTGTCCACACTTCGCCTCGTGGTCGGACTCTTCTTCTTCTCAGATGTTGATGATATGATCATTACGGAGATGATTCTCGAGTACATTGCCTTTGTCAAGGCTCGTCTTAGTGAGCGCCTTATGTCGGATCTTGGTCCCCGTTACTTCCTTGGGATTGAGGTTACTTCCACTCCAGATGGTTTCTTCATGTCCCAAGAGAAGTATATTCAGATCTTCTTGATCGCGCCTCTCTCATCGATCAACAGATCGTTGAGACTCCCATGGAGCTCAATGTTCACCTCCGACCCTCGATGGCGAGCCTCTTTACGATCCGACTCGCTATCGTCATCTTGTTGGGAGTCTTGTCTAACTTGTCATTACTCGTCCGGATATCACTTATCCAGTTCACATTACGAGTCGATTCGTTTCGCTCCCACTCAGTCCACTACTGACCACCTTCTTCGAAGTTCTGCGATACCTTCGAGGACTATCTCTCGCCGTCTCTTCTTTCCACGCTCAAATCGTTCTGACTTCAGCTTATTCGGATGCTACTTGGGCGGCGATCCTCTCGATCGCGGTCTATCTCTGCTTACTGTGTTTTTCTTGGTGGTTCTCTCATTGCCTGGAAGACGAAGAAACAGACTGCAGTGTCCTGTTCGAGTGCAGAGGCTGAGTTGCGAGCTATGGCTCTCTTGATGCCAGAGATTACTTGGCTACGGTGGTTACTTGAGGATTTTGGTGTTTCTGTCACTACACCGACTCCTCTCTTGTCAGACAGTACAGGTGCTATCAGTATTGCCCGTGATCCTGTGAAGCATGAGCTCACCAAGCATATTGGTGTTGATGCTTCCTTCATGAGGTCTTGTGTGCATGATCAGGTGATTGCTCTTCAGTATGTGCCTTCAGAGCTTCAGATAGCGGATTTCTTCACGAAAGCCCAGACTCGAGCACAGCACGGCTTCTACCTCTCCAAACTCAGTGTTGTTGATCCACCATGAGTTTGAGGGGGGGTGTTAGAGATATATGTATAGTTTGTTATTCCCCATTGTTATGAGGGGTTCTTTGCATATTCACCACCTGTACTTTGTGTATATATACCGGCCTATTGGCCTCATATTGAATACAAGCGCTATTCATAACATACATGACGTTCACAAGATTTTATACTCTGGAGATGCAGATTTTCTTTTACCATATTTGATTATGGCCAAATACGAAACCAAGGAGGTGTGACTTTGTACATTGACACCGCCCCCCACACCCACACCCACCCACTAACAGATGTGAACTTCTTCGTGTTGTTTCCTTTCTTGGCTGTCGAAATTAGAACCACTTCCTGTTGTATTATCCTCACTAGGAAGTTGTTGATATTGTGCTGCTGCTTCCGTACTTGAAACTGTTTCATTGTCTGAAGAACTCTCACTGCATATATTACAAGCAATTAAATTTGTTAGGTTTCTGCGACAAGTGACGTATCTGCAAATGGATCCAGAAAGATTTGAACGAACTTACTGCAATGAGTAGATGATCAATCCAATGGCGACAACTGCAAATGCTAGATAGTACAGCCAGTTTATCTGTGGGTTGCAACTAAATCATGAGAGCATATAATACAATATATTATAATCTGGTGCAAGTATGGGTTAGAAATTTTCACCTGTTGATGGTAGAATAATACTCGAATGGCGACTGCCCACATGTCAGATGTTAGGAGTGAAAGGTTGAACAATGTTGCTCCACTCATCTGTAAGAGCTATGGTCATCAGCAAAAGGCTAAAAATTCTTGGACTGTGAAATGAAAATGAAAGGGCCTTTCAACTGATACTTCCTAATGAGCTAATATTATCCAAATAGTATCATTTATGTTAGTTTATTCAAATAATTCATAACCACTTGATGGGACCTGACTTTCTTGCTTCCTACTTGTGCAACTTATTTCCTGCCTAACGTGTTGGAGAAATTTAACCTTAAGGACAAAAGGAGTAACGGTGTAGAACATAAAGATTGCCACTGCAAATCCTGCGAACAGACTTATCTGAAAATAAAGAATAAAAAACAAACAAGAGTGAGTTTCCTGTCAAACAATTCAAACAAGTGTATCGCAGATGAAACAGCTTAACCACAAACTGTAGTATTATACCATTGTTGGAGACCAGGCAACTGCTTCTAGGCTCTTCCTTTCGAATATAAATCTAAGGTTTTGTCGGATTAAAGGTAACATGAATATTTGCTCCAGAAAAGTATATATCAAGATATTTTTTATCCAGAAAATTGTGGTGATAGTTTAATTATGCAAGAAGAAGAAATCTATAAACGGCATTGTCAATGGATCATGCCAGTTTGCTCTACTGGTCTGTAATTAGTAATGAATTATGAAGAGGATACATCTGAATTGTACTGACTAACAACCCAAAGAGTCCAAGCATTGCGACAACTTCAACTTGATTTGTCTTCTTGACACAGTATTCCTACACATTCGAGGATGCTTATAAGCTTATTGGTTATTAGAAATATGAGAAAATATTGCTGATAGCTGCAGGATATATAATGCATCACTGACCTCCCCAACATTGCTAAATGCAAAACAAACTGTCCCGGCAATAACAAGGGCATCCCCCAGAAGTGGTATTTTACTCGGATCTGCATAAAATTAAATTTTTCGTAAGCTTTCAGCTCGTCAGGTTCATAAAGTTCAGTTCTAATTTGAGAACATTCATGATTTGTTTTTATCTACTACTAAAATTGATATCTAGGATTATTCTACTACCATGATTTTTTTTTAAGGAGATAGTAGGAGAGAGCCCTACTGTCAAGAACTTCATCCTATGTATATGTGAAGGACCATGTGAGAGGGTTCTGGATTATGTTGTGATCAACCATTGCAATTTGGGAAGGTCGAAAAATTGATTTGCAAATTTATCAGAGCTTATAGGCTACATGAGACATATTACTGCTAACGTAGGTCAAGTTGTGAAGAACTTGTGCCCGGAAACGATTTCTTTGTCTTTGGACGTGCAGGGTCGTCTGGAGTCAACCACGGTCAACGGTAAAGATCGAGGCAAAGCTCATGGAGGAACTGAGGCCCAGAACGATCAAGGATGCCGGGTGAGGTGGTGATCTCAAGCATAGCATGAGAAAGGCGGGAAATGTTGAAGGAAGTTCGAACGGCGGGATTGCACCATGTGACTTGGTCGGTCCAAGTGAGGCGTGGTCCGGTGGAATCGGAACGGGAGAGACTTGTCGACGCACGGCAAGCCAGTGGTGCATCTACATGTGGCAAGCATGGCAATTGCTTGCAATGGATGGAGAGACCGGGTCAAGGAAGGGTATTTTGATAGTTTGACTAAAATACCGGAAACTGCTTCGGTAGAAAACCGCGGCGCTTGAGCGGCGTTTGGAAAGGTGGTTTAGGTCATGGAGAAGCTGGTATGATCAAGTTGGATCAAGGCTAAGGACTTAGCGGATTCGGGCTTATGCGCTTTGAAAAGCGTGCATAAGAGTAGAGTATGAGTTAAAACCCGTGTGTGTGGGGTTATCGGGTTTCCCTCATTGTGCTAAGTGGATAGTATCTACTAAGGGTTGAATGTGGCTGGTTAGCCCATCTATTTAAGAGGTTGGGATGGAGACTTGTGGTCATCCATCCAATCATTCTCTCTTGAGACCTAGGGTTCATGAGTTCTAGGGTTAGGGTTTGAGAGAAGTTGAGTGCTATGGTATGCTCTCTTGTCCTCCAAGTGGAGTGGCTGTAAAACCCTCATCCTCAAGTAGCAATATATCAATCTTTATTCATCTCCATGAATCTCTTTTGTGTTGATTGATTTGCTCTTGATTTGGTTGGTTTTTTCCCCATCTCTCTTCCCTTCTTGATCTTCCTGTGCCAAGGATGTGTAAGAGATGTAGATAACCTCTGAAAATCAATATCCACCCATCTAGGAACTTTTATGGCAAGTTCATGAAGAAACTCGATTTTTGCTCTCTTTGACCTCTCCGAGTGATTTCTTGATTCGGCTGTTTTTGCCTCGATTTCTTTGGTGTTCTTGCTTGCTGTGATATGTGGAAACATATCTAAAGCCATTTTAGCCATCATCCATCCACGAGCAAGTCATATTCACCATCTTCGGTTTTTGCCCCGTTTTTTGTGCAACTTTCCCTCAAACAGGAAAATGTCATAACTTTGGCAATGATTTTCTTAATAGCTGATTGAGATAGGTTCCTGACATCCTATAGAGGGTGCATACCAAATTTCAAGTAATTTGGAGCTTTGTATTGAGAGTTAGCTCATTTTTAGGTTTTGACCCGGTTTTGGTGCAGCAGAGCTTCACGAAACCAAAAGATCATATTTCTCTTATGTTCTTTCAAGATTTTTGGTTGGTATAGGTTCTTAAGGTCATGACCCAGCCTTGGTTCGAGTTTCAAGTCTTTTGGATATACGAATCAAAAGTTACATGGATTTTCGGATTCGAAATAGTGTTGTTTTTGAACTGTTCACGATCTGAAATTACTGTAGCAATTTGATTTTCAGAATTTTTTTTATCTTCGTAGCTTCTCATAGCTATTGGAGTGAAGAGTAGATGAATACTTGGGGGAAAATTTAAAGGCACTATTCACTCCCCCTGTTGCCATACCGGTCCTACAATATGAAATTCTAACTTCCTATCCTAGGTTTGTCTTTGAGATGCTATAACTGGCATTCCAATTTAATTGTCATGATGTTTTAAGTAGTTACCTACTTACCTTGCTCATCTGGAGATTTTGCATCTGAAAGGAGCACAAGAGCAAGCCCTGCCACAGAGGTCCCTGCCCCCACAAATTGCCAGAAAGAATATCTTGTGCCTAGTGCATACCAGGTGAGTACGATGACCCATACAACAGTCCAACAATCCAACAACGTCACGCTGGTGATATATGAGTACTGGTACGCCTTGACAACTACAAAACAAGTTTCAACATAGCAACATGTTTGGCTGTTTATCATTTGGAGCAAGAAGCACCCAACAGGATTGCATCTGTACTCACCAAGATAGTTCCCCTGTACATCAATGAAGGCCAGGCCTAGGTACCAATACCAGGGCATCTGAAAGAAAAATGTACCCAAAACAGTGAGCTGTGAATTACAATAGCTTCCAGGGTTGATTCTTATGCAGTTATGCTCACTTGCAGCTTCTGCCGTCGATACAAGACGATTGGTACATAAACTAAGGTCAACAGCAGGTATGCGAAGAAAGTTTGTGTGAGTGGTGCATCAACTCCTGCACAAATATATTCATGGGAATGAAATGATATTTGCATATGTGAAGATAAGAGTCATCCGGTGCTTTATCAAATAGATAATTTTGTGTGTATTGATTAGCCCAATGAGAAGAGTAGAAAATTGAGTACCAAGACTAGCAATGAGGGAGGACGCGAAGCTGGAGACGGCCATGGAGAAGGCGACGAGCTGGCCGAGGAGGAGCACGAGCAGCAGGCCCCATACGTCCTTCCTCTTGATCTCCATGAGCGGTTCACGGAAGCATCAGATCGGATTAGATGCAGAGGCAAGGTTTATACGCTTGCAAAAGAGGAAGCTGGAGCAGAAGAATGGAAGGTAGACTGGTAGATGGGCCTCGTGCAATAAACGAAGCAAAGGTCGAGTGGTTGAGGGCAGCAGCATGTGACCACCCCATTAATTTCCGTTTTGCTTTATTGTATCATGCGTCTGGATCTTGTCATTAGCTGAGCAGATTGACCTATTTGCAATACAGTATACAGCTTGTGCCTCACGACCGAGGAAAAATTATTGAAAAGCTTCATCATGGCCCATGATTCAGTAGGTCCTGAACTTATTTTTTATACTTCTTGCAACTGTTGGAAAGGAATCGAACGGACCAATCATTGCGGGGCATGTAGTTGTACTCCGTGCAATTGGTGATTTTTGCACCTTAGAAATGGAATTTTGGTCACTATTGGTCTCCTCCATTTCATCCGAAATTCCAAATCTAGCTCTCTTTACCTGTAAATTTCAGTTCTGGCTCCCTTCTCCATACCTGCTGCGTCCAGGGGCCACATTTGCTGCGTGCTGCGCCCGAGGACGAAGAAGCTCCATCTTCTTGCCGGCGGCAAAGAAGAAGAACGATTCTTGGCGCCAACCAAGATATACACTGCCTTTCCTCGTAACAAACACCTCACGATTTTGAATTTAATTCTATTCCGAATTTGAGTTTTTAGTTCGAGTTTGAATTCAATTTGGAATTTGGAATTTGAGCGCGGATTTGGTTTGGATTTGTTTTTAAATTCAAATTTTTCCAAAGCATGAATTTTCACTTTTTCCTAGGTAATTGAATTTGGATGTCTAAATTATGAATTGAGCTCATTGTTGAATTTAATTTAGACTTGAATTGAGAAATCACTACTACAGAAAAGGTCTTCACATACGGTTCAAAAAACGTCATTACATACGGTTTTCGGAGCCGTCTGAGTTTATGGGTCAGTGATGACATGAGGTCATCACAGACGGTTTTGGAACCGTCTGTGATGCATGCTATCACATATGGTTATTAACTCAGAATCGTCTATGATATATGACTATCACAGACGGTTTGTGTCTAGAACCGTCTGTGATAACTTTCTATTACAGATGGTTCTTGTTTAGAACCGTCTGTGATATATATATAAAACCTCCAAGCAGTGGTGCTTGTGCCTTTAAAACCAACCTCATATATATATATATATATATATATATATATATATATATATATATCGTTCATAGTCTGACCACTTTAGGAGTCGTGAGGAGGATGATGCCACTACCACGGGAACCTTTCATCGAGCACGCAAGTTCAACCACTTCTATCCGATCGAAGTGGCATCATGTATTAGCAACCAACCATTACTTGATGTCAAGTCCAATTACTTGACATCAACGAATGGTTGGTTCCAAGTAATTGTATGTCCACTTCGCTCGGATAGTAGTCGCGGTGAACTTGCTGTCTAGATGAGAGGTTGCCCGTGGCAACCTGCCTCATCCTCCTCACGCACTCCAATCGAAAGGGTCAGACTATAATATATATATATATATATATATATATATATATATATATATATATATATATATATATATATATATATATATATATATATATATATATATATATATATATTGTTTCAAGGCAAGTTATACTTTGATCATATTGAACCCAGCTTTTTAAAATACTTAATTTCAAATTATTGTATTTACTTTAAGTATTTATTTAAATGCTTTTGGATGTAGTTATTAATCCAATTTGTTATATCCACCTTGTCTAATTGTTATGTTATAATATTTTGTCACCCTAGATTGGTTCATTATTTAGTTGGTATTATCGTAGCACCAACGTGGGTTGGTTAGATGCGATTAGTCTACTTAGCCATGTCACGAGTCATCATTTCATGTAAGTTGTAATTATAAACTTGACTAAGTGATTTGTGATAAAATTGTGTGTACTGTGTGCTATTACTCGTTGATGGTATGTGTTGCACTTAACCAACAGGGTGGGAAAGGATTTAGATGGAGGCAAGTGGTACTGTGTGCTACTTTTGGTGGATCTATGTGCGTGGGAATGATAAATTGTGTGCATAGGATTTGTAGTTAAATTGGAAGTCTTGCCTTGGTCAATTAAGGACTTAACTTTGTGCGCCATTAAACTGAGCCTTACTATACGACCACATGCCTGGTATGGGACGGGCCTAACTTAGTAAGTTATGGATTCTTAATATTGCTACTCAGGTTGTAGGTTAGACTGTGTTGATTGGATAGAGGTGTGCTACCAAGTAGTCGCATCGCGGGACGATTCGCCGCTTCCTTGTCCAACGGTGTGTATCGTACCAATCACTGTGTATAGTTTGGTATGACGGTTCGTAAACACACTAGGAGTGTCAATGCTTGAGATGAAGTTTCTGAAATATTTTGTTACGATTAGTGCTAGCTACACTAGTTGCATCTTGTAGGTAAAGTGTACAAACTCTGCAGAGTGTTAAACTAATTTATTCGAATAGCCGTGTCCGTGGTCATGGACATGCTCGGGGATTTCACACGAGGGGTAGTTTTTCATAAAAATGTTGGGAAGGGAGCTATGTGATCTAAGTCATCTGACTATGTGAATAACTTGTTTAGGCTATGTGTCTTTGTGAAATCAAACTGTTAAATTAATATTGTTATTTGTTTTACCTTATGCCTTCAATCTATTATGTGTATTCAAATTGCAAATGTTGCATTTCTGCAAAAGAACCACAGAAGCCATTCCTTTGGAATAAGCCTACATCTATACATTGCATTCTATGGTATGACTTGCGAGTACGGTTGTGTACTCATGTTTGCTAAATCAAATAAACAGAAGAGGAGGAGTCATCGCCTACTTTCGAGGAGGAGTTCAACGACGGTGCTTAATTGTCGGGTCTTGATCCCAGTCGGTTGCTTGTGGCGAATTGATGGGATTCCGCTGAAGTTTCTATTCTGCTGCTATTTAATTCTCTATCAGCCCTGCATGGCTTAATAAGTGTAAACTCGACCATAAGGTTAAAACCATTATTTGTTAATCAAATTACTCGTTTATGTTATTAATTGTCTTGTGTGGATCGATATTCATCTATGTTGACACTGTGTACACTAGCGTGATTCTGGACTAGTGCAGTATACACAGAGAGTCCAGAATTGTATTTTTGGGTCCCGACAGAGGTGGTATTAGAGCCATACTGACTGTAGGTCTTGACCTTAGTTAGATCGGCCATCTTAGAGTGTCCAAATTATTTTCTAAAGCAAAATTAACTTGCAAGATTAATTGAATTACTTATCTCCTCTCATATCTTTCTTGACTCAACTCTTGCTGGAATTATTCCTCTCCCCGCTGTTTTAACTTGGTTCTTACCCTCATGTCTGTCTTGGTAGATGCCTCATGTTCAGAGTTACGAAGAGCGTAAGGGAGGACTTGCCGCAGAGCTTTAGAAGCTATTGCAGGTACTTGGAGGCTTTGATCGTCCAATGTATCATAGGAACCGCTGGGTGGTCAATGGGCGAGATCGCGGAGTGATCTATCGTCTGATTGTCTATGCGAGAGAGGATACCAAATTCAGCCAGCCTTTGAACATCTCTGTCAAAAGGATCAACTTCGCGGAAGGAGTCCAGGAGTCGTCACGCCTTGCCATCCTTAGGATCTGCAACATCTACGCACGTGAGCTACAAGATATTGTCTTCCGCTACCATCCCAGAGCTGCAGCTGTGGATCTACCAGCACGCTACTTGTCCACAAATGGAAAAAGCAAAGCTACAATGATGCACCTTGCCCAGTTCTCAGCTGCTCAGGAGGAGTCGCTGGAGTTGGTTGCCTCCGAGCTAGAGTGTGTTTACGAGACCTTGGACAGGGCAGAAGAAAGGATCGCTGTGCTAGAAGAAGCTCTCTACGAACAACACGAGCCTGAAGGGGAACAAGAAGAGGGAGATCCAGAAGAACCAGAGGAGGATCCCGAAGAAGATCCAAAAGAAGAACCAAAAGAGCCAGCAGAACCTGTGAAGCTAGAGGAGCCAGCTGTGCCTACACCAAGCACGCCTGTTCCTCTTGCACTGATCCGGGGCATTAGGATCGATTCTTGAGATGCCACCACTTCAGTGTCTACAAAGAAAGGGAGCACCGTCGTGGCTGTGGAGGCTACCTTAGCAACTGAGTTCGCTAGAGTTTTGGTTTTGTCAGGCTTGTCACTCTAAGTTTAAGAGAGTCGCCCTTTAGGCTGTAGATTGTGTGCTTAGGTTCGTTTTGTTTTCTTGTGTGCGAGTATGAGCTGCAAAGGCCTTTAGGCATTTGTTGCAGCCATGCTAAGACCCTATTAATAAAGTATTTCGGTTGGTTTTCTTGAAGCTGTGTTTGTTGGGTTTAATCTACCCCCTCGATTAGTTCTTAACTTATCTTTTGCTTGCTACCTTATCTAACCCATGGAGCTTCATCAAATGGTTCAGACTTGACATGCTGCTGCAAGTGGATCCGAAACTCAGGGATCAGAAGAGAATGAGCAGATTCCCGCAGGAGCAGTACCGCCACAAGCACCCCCTCATGACTTGCAAAACTTTGGTGCCTTCATGGCAGCACAGACGCAGATGATGTACACCATGATGAATCAACTTCAAAACATGAGCAATCAGAATAACAACAACAACAACAGCAGCAATCATCACCGCTCATGGTCCCCATGGACCCTCCAAGCTTGCTGAATTCATGAGGACTCGTCCACCAACCTTTTTTTGGACATGTCTCACCAGTAGAAGCTGATGATTGGCTTCGTGTTATTGAAAGGAAGCTGTTGATCACTCAATGCAGCGATCATGAGAAGGTCCTGTATGCCACTCATCAGATGGAGGGCATAGCCACTGAATGGTGGGAGAACTTTTGTGCAGCGCATGAGGCGTCGCAGAATATTACTTGGGAAGAGTTTTCCACAGCCGTTCGATGGTACCATGTGCCAGAAGGAATAATTGAGCTGAAGAAGGATGAGTTCCGTGTTCTCAAGAAAGGAGCTATGTCAGTGACGGATTATCTCAGCAAGTTTTCTTAGCTAGCTCGCTATGCTGCAAAGGATGTCGCCACCGACAAGGCTCACCAGAGTCGTTTCTTAAAAGGATTGAACACTGGGCTGCAAGTCGGTCTGCTTGCCCACACTTTTCCAGATTTTTAGGAGCTGGTCAACAAAGCGTTGGTTCTTGAAGACAAACGCAAAGAACTGGAAGACAATTGCAAACATAGAATGGCTCAGCAAGGGAGTCACCAGTCACAGTAGAGAGCAAGAGTGGTGCCACAGCAGGGTAATCGGTTTCCGCCACAGAATTCTTTCAGAACGCCTGCACCAACGTCAGCACCTCGTCCAGTTGCTCAGAATTTTCGTAATCCTGCACCAACCAACACCAACCCTGGAAACAACCGACAGAATGAACCTAGAGTTTGTTATTCTTGCCGTCATCCAGGTCACTTTGCCAACCAGTATCCACAGAAGGGAACAATCACTCCAGTACGCTTCAACCTTGGAGCTACACCCACCAAGACACCAGCACAGAGCAATCAAGGAGTTTCTCAAGGTACCAGTCAACTAGGAGGAGCACCTCAGTCTATGGTCAGAGGTCGTGTCAACTACGTCACTCTAGAAGGAGCTCAGGAAGCACCGGACGTCGTACTGGGTAAGTTTCTAGTAAATTCAGTACCTGCATCAGTTTTGTTTGATTCTAGAGATTCACATTCGTTTGTTTCTGGAGTTTTTTGCAACTAAGAATAACTTGGAAGTCATGCACCTTAAGCATACACTGTTAGTCCAGTCGCCTAGAGCAGATCTAAGTTTTAAAGTGGGTTGTTTAGGAGCTAAGTTACTCATAGCTGGAGTTGAGTTTCTAGCCAACCTTATCGTTCTAGACACCCAGACCTTAGATGTCATTCTTGGCATGGATTGGTTAACAAAGCACAACGTTATGCTAGATTAAGGCCGAAGAGCCGTTACAATCGAGGATACCAAAGGAAACAAGGTAGAGTCCCTAGCTACCTCAATGCGTGATGGACATCTATTAGTCAATAGCCTAAAGACAGTAGCTTTGGAAGATGTGCCTATTGTCAGAGATTATCCAGATGTATTTCCAGAAGAGTTACCAGGAATACCACCAAACCATGACATCGAGTTTGTCATCGATCTAGTGCCAGGAACAGCACCGATTTCGAAGAGACCCTATCGGATGCCAGCCGATGAGTTAGTGGAAATAAAGAAGCAGATAGAAGAACTTCTGGAGAAAGGTTTTGTGAGACCTAGTTCGTCGCCATGGGGAGCATCCGTTTTGTTCGTCAGGAAGAAGGATGGGAGTATGAGAATGTGTATCGATTATCGATCTCTCAATGAAGTCACCATCAAGAACAAGTACTCATACGAATCGATAATTTGTTTGATCAAATGTAAGGAGCCGGAGTGTTCTCAAAGATTGGCCTGCAATCAGGTTACCATTAGTTGAAGATTGGTCCTAAGGATATACCTAAGACCGCATTCCCAACGCGGTATGGACATTATGAGTTCTTAGTTATGTCCTTTGGTCTGACTAATTCCCCTGCCTATTTTATGAACATGATGAATAAAGTATTCATGGAATATTTGGATAAGTTTGTAGTTGTGTTTATTGATGATATTTTGGTTTACTCTAAGTCAGAGGAAGAACATGCTGAACATTTGAGATTAATCTTAGAGAAACTCAGAGAGCATCAGTTGTACGCTAAATTCAGTAAGTGTGATTTCTGGAAAACAGAAGTGGATTTCCTTGGTCATCTGATGACAGCTGAGGGAGTAGCAGTTGACCTTGGGAACAACCCAAGACTGTCACTCAGATTCGTAGTTTCTTGGGAATGGCAGGATATTATCGTCGTTTCATTGAAGGATTCTCAACGATTGCTAAGCCTCTTACGCAGTTGTTGAAGAATGAGAAAAAGTTTACTTGGACCCCAACTTATGAGAAAAGTTTTCAAGAATTGAAGAAGCATTTGACTTCAGCCCCAGTGCTGATTTTGTCAGATATTCGCAAGGATTTTGATATCTATTGTGATGCTTCGCGTCAAGGATTATGATGTGTCCTAATGCAAGAAGGAAGAGTTGTCGCCTATGCGTCAAGGCGGTTAAGGCCTCATAAAGAGAATTATCCTACCCATGATCTAAAATTAGCTGTCGTAGTGTATGCTTTAAAGATTTGGCGTCATTACCTCATTGGTAATCGTTGTGAAGTGTATACAGATCATAAGAGGCTGAAGTACATTTTCACTCAGTCTGATTTGAACATGAGATAGAGAAGATGGTTGGAGTTAATAAAGGATTATAATCTTGGAATCCATTACCATCCCGATAAAGCCAATGTAGTTGCAGATGCTTTAAGCCGTAAGAGCTACTACAATGCCTTAGAAGTAAAAGAAGCATGTTCAGAACTTCAAGAGGAATTTCAGAAGCTGAATCTAGAAGTTGTATTCGAAGGATTTGTGGCCAGTCTAGAAGTGCAATCCACTTTGGAGAAGTAGATTCGTGAAGTTCAACCCAAGGATTCTGAGTTTTCAAACATCAAGAAGAAGATGACAGAAGGAAAGTTCAAAGACTTCACCGAAGATGATCAGGGTATACTATGGATCAATGGACGTATTTGCGTACCAGATGTCGATGTCTTGAGATGACTAATTTTGAAGGAAGCCCATGACTCAAAGTATTCGATCCACCCTGGTAGTACTAAGATGTATCAGGATGTTAAGAATAAGTTTTGGTGGCCAAATTTGAAGCGAGAAGTCGCAGAGTTCGTTGCCTTGTGCGACGTGTGTCAGAAAGTAAAATTAGAACATCAGAGACCAGCAGGTCTGTTGCAACCTCTAAAGATTCTGAAGTGGAAGTGGGAAGAGATCGGAATGGATTTCATTACTGGTTTACCTAGGACTCAATCGGGTTACGATTCGATTTAGGTAATAGTGGATCATTTGACCAAAGTTGCCCATTTCTTGCCAGTTAAAACCACTTAATCAGAAGATCGCCTTGCAGAGTTATATATATCAAGGATTGTCAGTTTGCATGGTGTGCCTAAGAAGATAATGTCAGATCGAGGATCTCAGTTCACCTCTCGTTTTTTGCAGAGTTTGCATGAAGCCTTAGGGACTCATCTGAATTTCAATACTGCTTATCGTCCTCACACAGATGGAAAGACCAAAAGAGTTAATCAAATTTTGGAAGATATGTTGAGAGCCTGTGCTCTAGCTAATGCTACAAGTTGGGACAAGAGTTTGTCGTATGCAGAATTCTCGTACAACAACAGTTATCAAGCCAGTCTGCAAATGTCACTATTTGAAGCTTTGTATAGTCGTGCCTGTAGAACTCCTTTGAATTGGTCAGAAACAGCTGAACGTCTAGTTTTTGGGCCAGATATTATTCAAGAAGCAGAAGAACAAGTGGCTATGATCAGAGAGAGATTAAAGATAGCTCAGTCGATGCAGAAGATCTATGATGATAACCGTCGTCGTGATCTTAGCTTTGAACCAGAAGATTTTGTTTATCTTCGAGTTACGCCACTTAGAGGTGTAAAAAGGATTCATGCCAAAGGGAAGCTAGACCCTCGGTATGTTGGTCCGTTCAAGATTTTGGATTGTCGAGGAGAAGTAGCTTGTTAGTTGGAGCTGTTGCAGTCGTTAGCCGGAGTACATGATGTTTTTCATGTCTCTCAGTTGAAGAAGTGTCTTCGTGTGCCAGAAGAGCAAGCCCCACTAGAATCAATTGAACTGAAAGAAGATCTCACTTATAAGGAGCAACCAATCAAGATTTTGGATATCGTAGAGCGTCAGACTTCGTTTTTGCAAAGTTCAATGGAGCAACCACTCAGAAGGAGAAGCAACGTGGGAGCGTGAAGAAGAGCTGAAAGCCGAGTTTCCTAGCCTTTTCTCTAGCTTGCCTGAATCTCGGGGTCGAGATTCCTTTCAGGGGGGAGGTTTGTAACATCCTAATTTTTTCTGAGCTTTAAAAATCTTTTGAATAGTTAGTAGGGAGAAAATTCACCATTTGGATTTATTTGAATTTAATTCAAAGCTTAAATATGGACCTTGTGCATCAAAACAATTTAATATGATTAAAGTCAACATCAACAATGGTCAAAACTATTTCATTTGGGTTTCATGTGCTTGGATATATTTTCTAGATTTTTCTAGAATTTTTCCAAGTTCATTTGCTATTTTCTACTCCCATTTGGAATTTCTATTATTTTATAAAATAGAAAACCTATTAAAAATCTCAGAAACAGTAATTGGGTCGAAACCCATTTCCTATTTCGGCCGTCCCAGTATTGTGTGCCCCAATCGCCCATGCTTGCGTGTGCAATGCGCCACGACAGGTCGATCTCTCCCTCTCTCCGCGCCAACATCGCACAGAGCCCACCGTCGTCCCTTCGTCATTAATCGTTTACATACGCCTGACCTCGCTTGAAACCTCTATCGCTGTCTTGTGGACCCCACTGCCACGTCAGTGTCGTCTTCATCATGACTCCGTGTCCATGTCCGAGCAGAACTGCGCCGCCGTGCCACTCGCAAACTCCTACATCCCGTGCCTATTTAAAGGCTGTGACCACGTCACGAGGATCACATCCAACCTCACCGCCTTTGCCCCAAAGTCGCCAACCCTAGCACGCCGCCATTCCGCCAGATTTCTAGCTTGAACCCTAGCATTGTCGTGAGCTTCTTCACCGGATTCTGCTACCGTTGGTGAGCTTTAGCCGTCGTCGAGCACCTCTTCGGGTATGCCGCGTTGAGAGCCACCTGGTACACGCACCCGTTTCCCTAGAGACACCCTTGTTCGTTGTCGTCATTGAGCTCGTGTCTTCACCGCCGCTTCAACCTCGCCGTTGGTCGCCACACCTATCCTCAAGAACTTGTCAGCCCATCAGCAAGTTCCCCGCGTTCCCCTTACCACGCCGGTAACACTCACCGCCGTCGAGTCGCCGCCATTCGTCGGATCCCTTGGGACTAGTGCACCGCCGCCCTCGCCGTCGAGCCACGCCAGCGCCAACTCAGCCTCCGTGCGTGTGTGGCAGCCATGTGGCATCCACGTCAGAGCCACATCAGCGCACACGTGTGCAGTTCAGATCCAAAACCCAGCCCAGTTCGGTGAACCGTCTCTATGACATGTGGGCCCACATGTCAGAAATTTCTTTTTATTTTTCTTATTCCGTAAATTCCATTGCTGACATCAGCATTGCGCAATAATCTGATTTTTCTTTTAAGAAATAATTCGGAAATTTAGAATAGTCCAAAAATTAGGTTTTCTTTTAGATTCAAACTTCCAAAGCCCATTTCTTTTGCATCCGAACTCCGATTGAGCCCATTCAAATTTCTAAATTCAAGATCTATTTATCTGAGATTTTTATTTAATTTTTGGAGTTTGTTTTACCTCTATTATTTATTTATTTTGTTTGTTTGCTTCGTTTACGAGTAGACGTTGATACTTCGGGAAGATTTGAAGAAGAAGAAGCATCTCAAGAGAAAGATCAGTACCTAGACCTATTTCAAGGAAAGTTATACCTTTAATCATATTGAACCCAGTTTTTAAAATACTTTGTTTCAAATTATTGCATTTACTTTAAGTATTTATTTAAATGCTTTTGGGTGTAGTTATTAATCCAATTTGTTATATCCACCTTGTCTAATTGTTTTGTCATAATCTTTTGTCACCCTAGATTGGTTCATTATTTAGTTGCTATTATCGTAGCACCAGTGTGGGTTGGTCAGATACGATTAGTCTGCTTAGCCATGTCATGAGTCATCATTTCATGTAAGTTGCAATTATAAACTTGACTAAGTGATTATGGAACTATGTGATAAAACTGTGTGTACTATGTGCTATTACTCGTTGATGGCATGTGTTGCACTTAACCAATAGGGTGGGAAAGGATTTAGACGGAGGCAAGTGGTATTGTGTGCTACTTTTGGTGGATCTATGTGCATGGGAATGATAAACTGTGTGCATAGGGTTTGTAGTTAAATCGAAAGTCTTGCCTTGGTCAATTAAGGACTTAACTTTGTGCTCTATTGAACAGAGCCTTACTGTACGACCACATGCTTGGTATGGGACAGGCCTAACTTAGTAAGTTATGGATTCTTGACATTGCTACTCAGGTTGTAGGTTAGACTGTGTTGATTGGGTGGAGGTGTGCTACCAAGTAGTCACATCGCGGGACATTTCGCCGCTTCCCTGTCTAATGGTGTGTGTCATATCAATCACTGTGTATAGTTTGGTATGACGGTTCGTGAGCACAATGGGAGTGTCAATGCTTGAGATGAAGTTTTTGAAACGTTTTGTTATGATTAGTGCTAGCTACACTAGTTGTATCTTGTGGGTAAAGTGTACAAACTCTGCAGAGTGTTAAATTAATCTATTCGAATAGTCGTGTCCGCAGTCATAGACATGCTCGGGGATTTCACACGAGGGGTAGTTTTTCATAAAAATGTTGGGAAGGAAGCTATGTGATCTAAGTCATCTAGCTATGTGAATAACTTGTTTAGGCTATGTTTCTTTGTGAAATCAAACTGTTAAATTAATATTGTTATTTGTTTTAGTTTATGCTTTCAATCTATTATGCGTATTCAAATTGCAAATGTTGCATTTCTGCAAAAGAACAACAGAAGCCATTCCATTGGAGTAAGCCTGCATCTATACATTGCATTCGGTGGTATGACTTGTGAGTACGGTTGTGTACTCATGTTTGCTAAATCAAATAAACAGAAGAGGAGGAGGAGTCGCCTACTTTCGAGGAGGAGTTCAACGACAATGCTTGATCGTAGGGTCTTGATCCCAGTCGGTTGCTTGTGGCGAATTGATGGGATTCCGCTGAAGTTTCTGTTCCGCTGCTATTTAATTCTTTGTCAGCCCTGCGTGGCTTAATAAGTGTAAACTCGACCATAAGGTCAAAACCATTATTTGTTAATCAAATTACTCGTTTATATTATTAATCGTCTTGTGTGGATTGATATGCATCTATGTTGACACTGTTTGCACTAGCGTGATCCTGGACAAGTGCAGTATACACAGAGGGTCCATAATTGCATTTTTTTGGTCCCGACAGTACCCTTGTACTTCCCAGATAGGAAGGTGTCATTCATCGTCAGCATGGGACGACAATGCTTGAACCCTTCGATCACCTGACGGAAGGCCCAGAAGACTGTGTTGAGAACAAAACAATTGGGCCCCTCCGTAGGATGCACCCACTCAAGCTTGTTTATGCATGTCCCGGGATTTTATTATGTAATTTGATGCAGCATTTTTGGGACTAGGTTGTAATCCTCTTCGAATGTGCCAAACATTTGCTCCACGACCTTCCATTTCGCCCGCCATGCCTTCTTGTAGTTGACCTGGAACCCCACCATATTGACAACATCCGCCAGTAGAAGCTTTGGCGAAATAGAAACATCTGCGACGACGAGGTGGCTTATCAGGCTGGCAACATATGAGGATGTCATGTTGCGGTGCCTATGAAGCGGCTCAGCTAGCTCGCATGTGTGATCCTTCAGCACTGTTATCTGGAAGCATGTGGCCACGGCTATGAATCGCTATGCACAGACCTTGCCAGCACAAGATTCATCAACACACCTAACGATGTAGGCGTCGGGGTTGGACCTCTGCACCCGATACGACCGGCCAATGTTAACGGCATATCTGGCAATAGCATGCTGGGCGGCACTCTTGTTAGGGAAGCGCTGCCCTAAGAGTAGGGTGTCTTCATTGAACCTCCACTTAGCCCCCTCTGGCTATGGCAGAACCAGCGACATCGTCCAATCTAGAGGTGACGTAAGCATTGTCGGTGGTCACAACACCACCAACTGCACCTCCCATAGCAGCTTCTCTATCTTCCTCATCTGCAGAACTGGTTGTTTCCGTGTCCTCCTCCTCCTCGCTTTGACCTCTTCCACCGGGTCGGCCAGGTACTCGTGGCAATCAATACAGGCTGCCCACCATCTCTCTACTCCTTCGTTGGGCTCGAAATTGTCGGCAAGCCTCCTCAGGTCTCCATCGCCCACTTCCTCGCTCGCGTCTCCTCCAACACCAGCGTCTACATCACGACCAGAGACCAACGCAGGCTCCTCCTCACCAGCAGCTTCACCGGAACCACACACACCGGATGTCCCCATCCTCTCCATGAACTGAACATGGACCATCGACCGCACATATATCGCAGCAGCAGGGTTGCAAACAACTTCCATGTAATTGGCCCATGAAGCATCACTTGTCACCATCATAAGTTGCCAAACGGTCTCCCCTACACCACCCACCACTGAGGCATACAACGCCTCGATGCGCAGCTTCTTCCTTGTAGTGGCATGATCGAACGCGGAATGCACGCACCACCTTAGCTCTGAGAGGCTCATCTCCTTCAGACCCGACGCCCGGATCATGGTCTGGTCATAATTTGACAGGTCGATCCGCCCCGTACGGTCTGTCGCGTTGAGAGCGTTCCCATGGAACACGAATAGATCTTGAATCTCTACCATGAAGTACCTAACACAAGTGCATATGAAACCACTTATATGCAATGCTCGTACCATCTAGCAACTGCTATCGTACATCCGACAACTTTCTTCAAATGTAACCACTTCATTCTGAGCATATAAATTATTGTACCATAAACTACCATAAATACAGAAATGTCCTAAGATTTAGGAGAACTTTGCAGGTCATTGTGTAATTTCTTCATAATTTAATGTAATCTACATTTTTCTCAAAAAATCTAGGAAATCTACTATTATGTGTACTAGGAATGGTTTTCATTTAAATCATTTTGACAACATGTTCCAAATTGTTCAAAATTTTATTTCCAGTTATATAAATATATTTGTGGTTTTTTCAAATGAATTCTTCTATAATTTTTGTAATGCCCACATTACACCATCTTTTCGTACTCCATGTTTTCAATTCTATTTATACTGCATCTCATGCACATTTGATTTACACGTTAAACGACATAAGAATATTTTGAAATTTTATGCTAAAGTTCCTAAGACTATACAGGTCATTATGTAATTTTACATCCAAGCACATATACGTCATGCATGTAATTTCCCACATCGAGTAAAAAATTACCACACTAACAACACTAAGTCTTCTAAGTCAATTAAGGGAATACACTGACTACACAACCCTAACTACCGCTTTACTACAATAAGAAGCTACCATTCAGCTAATTACATGCTAATCACATTGCTAAAACTATAGCCGCATGTCGATGATAATTACCTTTTCTAGGTGATCACAAGACGATGCACAACTTTTGCAATTGCGCAAACTTCAACTGCTCACTCGTTCACTTCTCCCTTCTCTTCCTCTTTGGTTCGCTTCCCCCTTCTCTTCTTGTCTGGTTCTCGCTTTTCCCTTCTCTTCCTCTCTGGTTCTCTCTTCTCCCTTCTCTTCCTCTCTGGTTCTCTGCGTGAAAACAATAACGAGCAAGGGCCTCTCACTTCTCCACTGGGCTCATTTTATCATTGCGCGGGTGAAAGCATCTAGGCCCCTAAAAATTGTTTTGGTAATTAATGATAATATGTGAATATGGGATTAACGTGTTTATTGAGTAATTACAAGGTTAAGTCCCATTGGTGGTTTTGATGACGTAAAGATGCATGCTAAAGGTTTCAATGAAGATCTACATGGCTCAAGACAAGGTACAAGTAGTCTAGGATCCTTTTTCTATTTTACCGGTCTTAGGAGAAATGGTTGGAAGACTGGATTATAGGTTAAATGCCGTACTACTAAGAGGGATCATGACTAGTAGCTTGATAGCATGGTCTTGTGCAATATGGATCAATTTAGGATCATGCATGCATTTGAATTTGAATTTGAAAGCTCTAAGTGCTTTTGTCAGAAATCGGTAGTACCGAAGTCTTACTGGTGGTTGTACCGCTTGGAGCGGTATGACAGCGCTTGACTTGGTGGTATTACCGGATTTTGAATGCTTCTGCCAACTGAGCGCTAATGTGGTATGACCAGCTCTTTGAGCGGTACTACCGCATTACGGTCGTTCTGATTTCTAGTTGGCAGTTTGATAAAACCAGAACCGATGCATTTTGGCTCGCGGCTCTCTTTGATAATCGGTCGTACCGCATTTGAGAAACAGTCGTACTGCTTTGCGGTTGTACCGATTTTTCTAAGGCGGTACGTATTTTCCAGAGAGCATGTCATTTCGATGATTTTGTAAACCCTACGATCGGTTGTACCGCTCGTCAATGCGGTATGACCGAGCAATGCGGTTGTACCGTATTTTGGTTAGCGGTCGTACCGCGCTGGATTTTCAACGGTTATGTCAGAAGTATTAATTACCTCTGTTCTAGCCGTTACTGTTCTCTAACATTGGATGCGGTCGTACCGCGCTGTAGATGGCGGTCATACCGTATTTCACTGAAAGTTGGGGTTTCTCTCCCCAACGGTCATAATTGTTGGTGGGGGTTATAAATACCCCTCCACCTACTCAAGGACTTAGAGTAAGTGTTTATTTAACATCTATAGAGCCTTGAGCATTCACTCAACACCAAAATTCCCTTGTGCATTCATTGTGAGGTGGTTGAGTTCATTCAAGTGTATTCATTCATCCTAGTTGATCGTATTGCACTTGAGCGCCGTCAAGCGAAGGTCATCGATTTATTACTCTTGGAGTTTTACCAAACTCCTATACGGCCTTGACGGTGGAGCACGGTGATCTCTTCAAAGAAGATTGTGAAGAGGCCCGGTGCAAGCTTGTGAGTGGTTTGGTGTTCGCCATCTCCGGAGCGGAGGAAGAACAACCATAGTGATCGAGGGAAGGCTTAATTCGTGGAGCTGGCTTAAGTTGTCAAGCTTCCTCAACATGGACTAGTGAAGACCGGCAAGTCTTCGATACCACGGGAAAAATATCATTGTCTCATTGTGGTTATTCCTAGTCTTTACTAATTCCGCATTTACATTTCTAGCTTATTTCTTGTGTTGAATTGCTTAACTAGAAGTGTAACTTGTTTAGACTAAGTTATTAATTGGTTTAAATTGTTAATTTGTTAAAAAAATTTAAAAACCTCCTATTCACCCCCTCTAATCGGTTATCCGTGATCCTACAAGTAGTATCAGAGCTTGGTCTCTCATTGATTTAGACTTAACTGTCTAAGAGAGAAAATGATGGCTAGTGACAGAATTGCTATAGGAAATGCTCCTTTGTCTGATGGCTCAAATTATGCTTATTGGAAAATTAGAATGTCAATTTATTTAAAGGAAAAAGTCCAGTTTACTCCCTCGAACTATCAGAAAAGTCTGGTTTACGCCCTGAACTACAAAACCGGTTATTTAACCCCCTGAACTTGTCAAATCCGGTCAAATAACACCCCGTAGCGGTTTGGAGCGGTGGTTTTGCTGATGTGGCCGGTTTTGTCCAAGTCAGCGCATATGTGGTATCCAAATCAGCATGCGTGGTATCCAAATTAGCACGTGCATGTGTGAGGTGGCTATCTTCTTCTCCATCTCTCTCTTCCCCTCACCCTCTCTCTATCTGCAGGACCATTGCCGCCGCATTCGCAAGAGAACCAGCCGAAGCATGGTGGACCTCCGCTGCCTCGTCTCCTCCTCATTGCGGCCTCCCTCTCCTGCCTCCATTGCCTCGTCTCCTCCCTCACCGCCGCCTCGCTTTGGCCTCCACATCTGCAGGGGAAGCGTCGTGCTCCTCCTCCTCCCCAACTCCCTCACTTCCCCCGTCGCTTTCCTCGCCATCCTCACCGCTGGCGCCGTCGCTGCCACCATGAACCCCTCCAGCTCTGCCTGACGAGATTGGGCAAGATCCGGCCACTCAAGCTGTCACCTGGCCTGCTCGACGGCCATTCCGACCCCAACACCGCCACCTCCATCCCAGTAGCTGCCTCCCAAGATCCTCATGTCGTCAGCACAGGCGATGGCTCCCCCGCGACCTCCTCGTCCCCGCCACCACCGGCCGTGCACTCTACGCCTCCCCTGTTGCGCTCAGCGGGGCTTCTCCACCCAGTCGTCGCAAAGGCGCAGTGCGGCGATGGGCCAGCGGGAGAGGCAGTGAGGGCGGTGATGGCGTCGTTGTCGTCGCCAAAGAAAAGGCAGTTGCGGACTTGGTCCGACATGGACCGGAGCGTCGAAGCCGCCCACAGCGAGCCTGAGGTGGCACATCTGCGGGCTGCGTCGGATCTCCCCCATCTTCTTGGTCATCAGCATGCCAGTGGCCGACGAGGGCGCTGGGGAATCGTCTTGGTCCCCGCTGCCGTCATCGCATGGGAGGTTGTAGGCCTCGCGGATCCTGGACTTGATTGCTTCGAGGTCGGCATCGATGGCGAGGAGGGCCGAGTGGATGCACACCACGTCGGGCTCGTCCTAGAGCGCATCGTCGAGGTGCTGCTCGATGGGGTCGGCCGTGGCGGATGCACTTCTCGGCGTCATCGATCTGGCGGATCTTCTCGGCGCGAGGATCCCCTGGCGGCGGTGGCGTATCGACGTACTTGCGCGAGGAAGGTGCGGCGAGGAGCCGTGGCGTCGGCGGACGAGTGCCGCCAAGAACCGAGAGTGGAGAAATGGAGAGAAGAATGGGAAGAAAGTGACTGGCAAAGCAATTTTATGGCTCCACCGCCACGTGAGATCGCCACCTGACGTCTTTGAGTTGGCGGGTTTACGTCAGCAAAACCACCGGTCCAAACCTCTACGGGGTGTTATTTGACCGGATTTGACAAGTTCAGGGGGTTAAATAACTGGTTTTGTAGTTCAGGGGGGTAAACCAGACTTTTCTGATAGTTCGAGGGAGTAAACCGGACTTTTTCCTTATTTAAAGGCCATGAGTCCAAGCATTTGGAAAATCGTAAATGAGGGTTACATCATGCCTCTTAATCCACTAATTCCCACAGATCAAGAGGCGCATAACGCTCATTTAGATGCCCAAGCTATGAATGCTCTCTTTGGTGCTTTGAACGCAGATGAGTTCAATAGAGTGAGCAATTTAGAAACCGCTCACGATATTTGGACCACCCTCTCAGAAATCCATGAGGGAACATCCACGGTAAAAAAAGCTAAATTGCATAGGCTTCGATCAAATATGAGAACTTCATAATGTTGCCTCATGAAAACATCAATGAGATGTATTCAAGACTCAACAATATTGTCAATGAGCTCAAAGGCCTTGGGACTAACCTTCTTGATGTTGACATGGTGCGCAAGATTCTTAGGGCTCTTCCGGACAAGTATGAGACGTTGGTGACGTTATTTTCCAACTCTTCTGAGTTGCCAAGAATGACGCCAACGGGACTTTTGGGCAACCTCATCACCAATGAGTTGTTCAAGAAGGACAAGGAAGAGCTCTTGGAGATATCTTCCTCAAAGAAGAAGATTACCGCTTTCAAGGCCAAAGCGGAATCAAGTGACGATGAGGATAAAGAAGAAGTCTCCAACGAGGAGTATGCATTTCTTGTAAGAAGAATGAAGAAGTTCATGAAGAGACGTCCTAATAGAAGCTTCAACTTTGACAAGTACAAGAAAGGGCAATCCTCAAGTGACAAAAATCGTTATAGCAATATTCGGTGATATAATTGCGAAGAGAAGGGGCACATTGCTTCCTGTTGCCCCGCAAATAAGGATAACAAGGGCAAGTCATTCAAGAAGAAGGAGTATAGTGGCAAGAAGAAGGTTTTTAAGAAACTTCACAAAGATGGCAAGCATGAAGCCCATATTGGAGAGTGGGATTCAAATGACGAATCAAGCGACTCCGATTCCAATTAGGATGAGTCTCCCAAGAAGAAGGGACTCGTTGGCATCGCCATCAAGGAAGCTCCTTCGCTATTCTCCACTCCTACTTACCTCATGGCAAAAGGAGATAAGGTAAAATCCATTAATAATGATAAACCAACTTATGATGAATTAATGGATATTCTTGGTTACTAACCTCCAAAGACCCAAACAAATTTGGGTACCTAAAAGAACTTGATTCTTGTTTTGTAGGTGGACTATAAAACCGGTGGAAAACATTGGGTGCTTGACAGTGGATGCACTCAACACATGACCGGTGATAGAAAGATGTTCACCACATTCGAGAATAGAAAAGGAGTGGATAAGATCACATTTGGCGATAATAGCAAAGGAAAGGTAATAGGATTGGGTAAAATTGCTATCTCAAATGACTTTTCTATTTCTAATGTATTTTTAGTAGAATCATTAAATTTTAACTTGCTATCCGTTGCACAAATATGTGATCTTGGACTAATTTGCTCATTCTCTAGTGAAGGTGTTACAATCTCTAATGCAAAAGATAGCTCTTTAGTTTTCAAAGGCTTTAGATTTGGAAATCTTTATTTGGTTGATTTTAGTTCAAATGAATCTTGTTTAAAAACTTGTTTAATGGCAAAAACCTCATTGGGTTGGTGTCGGTGTTTTAGAACCGAACTTACGTAAAGATTGTTTGATTCGGGGGGTCTCCTAGAATGGAATCACACAGAGAGATTGACATGTGGATTTTTATACAGGTTCAGGCCTTCTCCGGAGAGAATAACAACCCTACTCCTGTGTGTGTATGGTATTGAGTGTATTCTAAACAATCAGGAGAAAAACTAAGACTATTACAGATGATAGTGCTTGTCTTCCTGATGCCCCGATTCGATTGCCCTTTCCTTCTCTGATTGCCGCCTTTATATAGTATATGAAGGAGTGGCAGTTTCTCCAGGTGAAGCGGCGCCTCATCACATCCTGTAATGGGCGCATGTTGGCGATAATCATCGGCGATAACTCCTCCACGCCGCCTAACAAATGACTATATATCGAGATAATGGAGCATTACGTGCTATTACTTCGCAGAGTAACAGCGTATGATGACTGTTTGAATCCCTTAATCAATTGGACCCACTCGCCTGTAGGTTTTATTGATCCTAAGGTGATCGTAGCGGACCTTGAGCTCTTCAATATTTCTATGGAATGGCTCGTCAAACTGGAATATCCGGAAGTTGTGGTCTGAAGCTCCATGACGGGAAGTCGAGGGAGTATATTCAGATGTTCACTAGGTCTTCGTGGCCGGGATGGAGGAAGAGGTGGTTTTACTGGAAAGTCACCTCAGAAGACAACCTTACCTTCGAGGGGAAGGCTGCCGAAAAGAAAGCTTCGTGGGATTCGGTTCCCCAGGATATCAGTCGGATTGCCCCCTATATTCAAGCCATCAAGGATTTGAAAGCAGAGGGATTAACCGGATGGCATATGGTGAAGGATTTCATCACACGTAGAATTAGCCCTTTGAAGAAACGAGTACCTCCTATGTGGAGGTACACAGGGCAAGGAGACCCGACTAGGGACTACGAGGAGGGTAAGTAGTTTTACGACTTAACTCTCAGTTTGGTCTTCTTCAAAATTGTCTAATGAATATTTTTATCATCTTACACGATCTTTCTGGCAGAGATTGACGCCGAAGTCAAACTCGTTTGTGAAAACCTCCACCACCTAGAGTGGGAGTTCCTCAAATCCTTGCGGTTTTATCCGAGAAGAAAAACAGAGCGCCTAAAGGTAATCAAAAGTTGATTTTATCCTTAGGACTTCGTAGTCGTAGAAAGAACTTACGACTAGGTAGTGATCGTAGAAAATCTTACAATCAAGGAGATGTCGTAGAAAAGCTTACGACTGGATTCTGGTCATAGAAAATATTACGACTGGTCAGTGATCCTTCTTTTTCTATTTTTCTTTTCCTCTAGGAGTTTATTTTTGCTTGACCGGTCTTATTCTTTTCAGAGCAACCGGTCGAAAACAAACAACTCCGCGAGGCTTCGACTCGTACCCAACAGGAGATGGAGGCGATGAAGATTAATCTTCAAGGCAAGATATCACGCTCTGAACAATGTACTTGGTGAGCTACGACTTGAGGAAAAGCTCCTCAAGATGATACGATAGTTGCTCACGTAAATCTTGTTGGGGAACAAGTCGGGACTTTGCCAGAACTGATGACCACTCTGAAGTCCAACCAAGCTGACTCGATAAAGGAGGCGGTCGAAACTGCAGTAAGTTATGCATTGGCAAAACTTAAAGCTCATGACCCCACCTAAATATGCAACCAATCGGCCGACTTCGATCGCCTGAGATGTAGCAAGTCGTTCGATGGAAGAAATGCAATCGATTGGCGGAAGGTTTGAACGATGCAATCGGTTCTCCTCTTCGAGTAGTTTGTAACAAACCCGTGGAAAAAAAACAAGCTTTTGTCGATGTATTATATAATCCATCTTTTTCCTCGCAAATCATCTTGTCGAGTAGTTAGTAACTCAAAAGATAATTAACGAATGAAAGACTAAGAATTGAAGTCAAATTAATAACTTTATCCTAGCCCCCGACTATTTGCTTAGTTTGTTTAGACAAACTAAGTAAATAGTGTTAAAAAGGGTTTCTGAAAACGGGGAAGTTTGGTTAACTTGTAGTTTTTGGTCACGACTGTCATGCACTGGTCAAAAAAGTGGGAACGAATCGACACTAGGAAGTTCCTTCTAGTAGGCAGGACCACGTGCAGAGAGGAAAGTCTTCGACTAGGTGATGTTACCATCTCCGACTAGATTAATTAAATCGAGAACAGCAACTTGAGTTAAACAAACATCCAGAGGACTTCAAAAATTCGTTCGCCCTTCTTTGGAGGACTTGATAAGTCTGTCCTGGTAGCAAGAGTAGGAAACTGAACGATGCTAGGAAGTTCCTTCTAGTGGGCAAGACCACGTGTAGAGAGGAGAGACTTCGACTAGATGTGTTTCTTCCTCCGACTTAGTTGAGACGAATCGAATACACCAAAGGCAGCTGAATAAATCTAAAAAAGTGCACTCTGCTTAGAATATTTTTGAAAATAATTGAAGAAATAAACTAAGGTGAAAGGAGCTGTCTTTTAAAAATATTTCGACTAAATAGAACCCGAGCTCTTTGTGTTGGCGGCAAAAGTGAGTAACAAGTCGATACTAGGAAGCTCCTTCTAGTGGGCGGGACCACATGCGAGAGAGAGAGGCTTCGACTAGGTGATGTTACTCGCTTTCGACCGGTTTAAAGGAAACGGGTGTTTGGAATATAGTCGAAAGATTATGAAAGCACTACTCAAAAAGTAAGACAATAGAGGTAGAGAGAACACGAGTCTTTATTATGCGAGCAGATTAGTTACACACATAAACTTGCGTGAATCGGGTCGATGTTCCAAGAATTGAGAGAACTCGCCGTCTTCCATTGCCAATCGTCATCGACTCAGGACGAGTCACTTCACCATCGTGTAAGGACCTTCCCACTTGGGAGAAAGTTTGTTCCGATTAGACTTGGATTGGCGAGCCTCAATACCAAGTCACCTCTGACAAAGGTCAGCGAGGTTGGACCTTCGATCGTAGTATCTCGCACAGGGGCTTGTTGGTAGACCGCCAAATGCAGTTAAGGCTGGTTTCTCCTTTCTTCGATAGATTAATATCATCCGCTCGAAGTTGTTCTGGTTGGAGTCTCTGAAAGTTTCACTCGTGTTGATCGTATCTTGATTAGGAGGAAGCATGGCTTCAGCTCAAGACCAAAAAATGGTGTTTCACCAGAGTCTGACCGTAGTCGTTTAACGCCCATAATCTGAGGGTAACTCTTGTACCCAAGCCTCCGGCGCTTGATGAGCTGAGTCAAGATTCGGGTCATAATTCCTCTCATTATTTGGCCGTTTGCACGTTCGACTGCCCCATTACTTTGGGGATGGGCCACAGAAGCGTAACACAACTTGGTACCCAACTCGTCGTAAAATTCACGAAATTTTATGCTCGAAAATTGCTTACCATTATCTGTAATTATTCGACTCGGTACTCCAAATCGAGTAATTACGCATCTCATCATAAACCGCTTTTGCCGCTTCGTCAGTAATCCCATCCACGAGTTTGGCTTCAATCCATTTTGTGAACGTATCAATAGCCACAAAAGGAACTCAAACCTCCACGGAGCTTTGGGGAACGATCCTAGGATATCGAGAACCCAAAGGCAAAAGGCCAAGATAGAGGTATCGTTTGTAATGCCTGAGCTTGTTGGTGTATTTGCCTGCTATGAAACTGGCATTGGGCACACTTTTTAACCAACTCTTTAGCATCGTGTGGTCAAGTTGGCAAGAGAAACTTTGTCGAAAGGCCTTACCGACCAGCGTTCTGTAGGAAGCATGAGTTCCACAGATGCCACCGTGTATGTCGTGAAGGAGTGTTAATCCTTCGCTCTACGGAATGCATCGCATGAGCACCCCTTGAGTACCTCGTTTATAGAGGACTCCTTCAACCAAAGTATACATTTTGGCTTTTCGGGATAAGCGATTTGCCTCGAGATCGTCTTCGGGTACAGAACCCTTTTGAAGATATTCATATATGGGCGCCATCCATGTATCCTCATATTCTAGAGAGGCCGTCTCAATAGGAGGTGTATCTGGTTCGTCGACCAGGGACGGCTTCTGGAGTTGTTCCAAGACGACTCCTTTTGGTACTACAGATCGGAAAGAAGCTATTCGAGCAAGCTGGTCTGCGAGGAAATTATCCTTTCGAGGGATGAATTGTGCCTCGAAACCTAAAAATGCTTTTCTAGCTTACGCACTTCCGATAAGTATCGAGACATTGTCGGGTTTGAGCACCGTACTCTTTCCGACTTGATTCACGACTAGTTGAGAGTCTCCTCTCACGAGTAGTCGATTTAATCGAGAGCTTTTACGCTTTCGTATGCCGCCTAGCAAACCTTCATATTCGCCACGTTGTTAGTGGCCCGAAAGTTTAATTGTATGGCATACTTTAAGGTCTCTCGAGAGGAGATACCAGACCACCCCAAATTTCGAGCCACTTAAAGTAAGCGACCGTCAAAGTACATCGTCCATCGTCATGGGAATCGTATTAGGGATCCCAACAGTTCAAGATTTGTCCATTCGCGACAAAGTCCGCCAAGATCTGGGATTTAACGGCCATTCGGGACACGAATGGATGTCGAACTCCCCAAGTTCGACCGACCATTTTGCCATACGCCCCGCTTGTTTCCCTATTACGAGGATCGCTCCCAAGGAAACTCGGATGGCACAACTAGTTTGTGCGCCTGAAAATAATACCGCAGTTTCCTCAAAGACATAAGGAGGGCATACAGAAGCTTTTGGACCTGAGGGTAACGCTCCTTAGGTCCGTGTAAAACTTCACTTACGTAGTAAACCGGACGTTGTACGTTTTCACGTTCTACGACCAAGATCTTTACGCTTCTTCGCTGTGGCATGGCGGCTAGGTAAATTAAGAGTGTTTCTTCTGGCCTCGGAGAGACCGAAATAGGAGCACTCGTAAGGTACCTCTTGACATCCTCAAAGGCAGCGTTTGCCTCTTTCGACCACTCAAAACCTTCGTGTTTCCTTAGAAGTTTAAACAAAGGTAGTCCCTTTTCTCCCAGTCGTGCGATGAAACGACTTAAAGCCGCCATGCACCCAGTGAGTTTCTGGACTTCTTTCCTTGTGGTTGGAGGGCGCATTTGTAGAATGGCCTTTATCTTTTCGGGATTTGCTTCGATTCCTCGTATAGATACTAGGAATCCAAGTAATTTCCCTGAAGAGATTCCGAACACACACTTATCAGGATTGAGTTTTAAGCGATGTTTTCTGAGGTTGTCGAATGTTTCTTGTAGGTCAGTAATATGGTTAAGTCTCTTGATGCTTTTAACGACTAGATCATCAACATAGGCTTCTAGATTTCGGCCTAATTGAGATGAAAAAGTCGCTTGCATCAAGCGTTGAAAAGAAACGCTGGTATTTTTTTAGACCAAATGGCATTTTGACATAGCAAAATATACCAAATGGTGTAATAAATGCGGTCTTTTCTTCATCGTTTAGACACATATTGATCTGGTGGTATCCAGAATGTGCATCTAAAAAACTTAACATTTCACAACCTGCAGTAGAATCAACCAACTGATCGATGCGAGGTAAAGGAAAATCGTCTTTTGGACAAGCTTTATTAAGATCAAGAAAGTTCACGCACATACGCCATTTGCCGCTTGACTTTCTAACCATTACAGATTAGCCAACCATTACGGATGATTGACCTCTTTATAAAGCCCGCTTTAAGTCGCTTATCCAATTCGATTTGATAGCATCTCGCCGATCAGGCAAATCTCCGTAATTTTTGTTTTACTGGTACTTTGTCGTGTAGTAAAGCTAGCTTGTGCTCGATCACCTCCACAGGGACTCGGGCATGTCGGATGCTTGCCACACGAAGACATCTGCGTTAACTTCGGAGGAAGGTGATGAGGCGTCTTCCTACTTGGGGTCGGAAGTATCCCGATCTGAGCCTCTTGAGGGCTCCCTGCGTCAAGAGGAACCTCTTTGACCTTGTCATTCGGCTTTGGTGCAGCTTTAGGCTTCGACTTGCTAGTCGAAGGCTGACTTTCTTCTCGAGTTAGTATTTGTCCAACCATCTCGAGGGATCGACGGTCACAGGTATGCGCCATCTTCTTGTCACAATGAATTGTGATTACTCCTTTGGGACCTGGCATCTTAATACATTGATATCCATAATGAGTAGCCATTAGGAATTTTGCCAAAGTTGGTCGTCCGAGTATGGCGTTATATGCCGTATCGAAGTCGACCACATCAAAGGAGATTTTCTCTGTCCTGAAATTACTTGGTGAACCAAATGTTAAAGGAAGAGAAACTTGGCCAATTGGTTTGGCTGAAGATCCCGGTACGATCCCATGGAAAGAGTATCGTACCGGTCTTACCTTGGTCCTGGGTACTTGCATGTCATCCAGGGCACTCGTAAACAAAATGTTTAACGAGCTGCCACCATCAACTAAAACTAGATTGACCCGACAATTGTTGATGGTGGGTTCGACCACGATTGGATACCGACCTGGTCGAGTCGAAAGAATCGGGCAGTCACCCTTCTCAAAGGAGATGGTGACTTCTGACCACTTCGGTAATTTATTGACGAGAGGAGGATCTATAGAGTTTACCTCACGTTCAGCAGTCTTGAGCTATCGCTTTGATTCATATGCTGATGATCCCCCGTAGATGTGCTCGACGGTGTGTTGCGGATCCTAGAACGGCATCTCCTCCTCATCATCTGAGGACTTATGACCACTCGTTTGACCTACCTGCTCGAGAGTGGGAAGTGGTCCTTTGCTGTTGTAATAGTCTTCAAGCTTTCGTTGAAAGACCCGGCAGTTGCGAAGGTCATGTCCTTCCTTTCTATGGAAAGGACACCACCTAGGCTTATCATTTTTTCTATCGGGGCGCTTACCTTTGCCTCGGTCGGAGTGCGGCTTGGAGGTGCGTGGCTCTTTATCATTCACAGCCAAAACCTCCTTGGAACCGCTGGCTTGGAGTTTTTGACCCTTCGTCTTATTCTTGGACTTTTTTGCTTTCTTATCTTTCTTCTTACCAATGTAACCTGGCTCTCGAGAGGTATTGTCTTCTCGATCTATTGTGTTGTTCCACTCGACCGCCTCAGAGGCAGTCGCATATCGATCGGCCATCTCAAAGAGTTCGGCGATAGAAGTACAAGGATTCAAAGCGATGTCTTCTGTTATCCTTCTTCTACGGACTCCTTGCTTGAAAGCCCTGATGACAGATGAGTCAGAAACTTCCGGAATTGAATTACGAACCTGACTAAAGCGCTTGATGAATTGGCGCAAGGTCTCGTTGTCGTTTTGTCTCATCCGGTGCAAGTCGTCCTCCTTCCCAGGCGGTTGTAAGTGCCTTGGAAATTCGTCAGTAGAAGGTCGCAGAGGTGTTACCAAGAATAGATCAACTCGAGTGGTTGGTTCAGTAACCACGATCGAGCAGACCCTTCGAGCACAGTTGGAAGGTAATTTGCCATTACATGCTCTCCTCCTCCTGCTGCTCGGACAGCTGTTGTATAGATTTGAAGAAATTCGATGGGATTTTGGGAGCCATCGAACTTTTCCATGTTCACTGGTCGAAAACGAGGTGGCCAGCGAACAGCTCGGAGATCATGCGAGAATGCTCGACATCCAGTATTGACTTCTTGACGCCTCCTTTGCAGGAAAGAAGGGTTGATATCATCAGGTGGCCGTACTCGACGATACCCAGTAACTGGTTGACCCGACCTGTGATAGGTCTCGGTCCTACGAGGGGAATACTCCTCATAGTTCATCTGCTGCTGCAGATTTCCATGTCGGAGTGGTGAGCGATCACCTCTCCGAAGAACTTGTTGATCATCAGTCATTCGGAAGACATTTCTCCGAGTAGGAGATCGATGCGACTTACTGTTGCGTCGATTCCTCCGTGGTGATATGTTCGATCGACTGGTAGCTGAAGAAGTCGTATTGCTACGACTTCCTGAATGATGTCGGCGAGGTGCTTCCAGTCTTGCCATCGTGGACCGAAGCCTTTGTGCGATCTCCTCGACGAAGAGATCGTATCCTGGCGCTCGGGCAAGCTCTCGAATTGGATTCTCGAGCAAGTCATTGACGTACTGGAGTTCTCGAGCTTCCTCTGATTGATATTGGATGCGCCCAGGCAAATTCTTCTGGGCTTCAATTTTCTTCCGTCGAATAGCCTCAAGATTTTCCATGTCGGACTCTTGAGACTGCCTCAATGGAGTGCGAGAATGTCGAGGATTTTCCTCGCGTTCATGAAGGTGTTGGTCGTGTCCGCCATCGGTGGTGTCCTTGCCACTACCACGAGGGGGCACAGTGCGTGATCTTCGGGGAGCGTCCCCAGCTCGGTCTCCAGGAGAGTGACCTTGATCCGAGGGAAGGACAAAACCTCCCGTTGATGATTCTCACTTGCGCTCGAGGCCTCCTCGCTTGAGGAGTAGTCGAGAGACACCATCTGGCGACTTGGAGTAATCCCCTCCACGTAGGGGAACTCCGGGTTATAACCGTCTCCGTCGGCAAGTGTGATCTGCGGAGAGATGGTCGAATTTGCAGGAAAAGCATGCTTGATCCCGCTCTCTGGCGTCATTCGGAGAGAGAGGATCACCAGATGCTGGTGAAGTCCTGGAATTGTGGCTTCCAGAGTTTGCCTCACCAAGTCGGACCGCCTTAGGGGGACTCGGACACTTCGAGGAAAAACTCTCGTCGTGTTGTGAGTCCACCTGGGTGTAGTCCTGGTCAGATTGACCCTTGTCCTTTGAGAGGGTAGATTCCTCTCTTGGACGTACTGTTGTGGGGGATAGGGATCCCTCCTCAACTCCATCAGCGGCATTGTCTCCTGGATCTGCGGGAAGATCACCGGAGGCAGCAGTATCACCGGATGAGTCATCACTCGGCTCGTAATCGAAACCGGCATCCATGTCGACGTCTGCGTAATCTGCCAAGTCGAACCAGTTCTCCTCGTTCCATTCTCCTGCCATGAGTGCATGAGATTTGGAAAACAGAGAGTATGTTGATAAGAGATTACCGAAAGATCTCCACGGTCGGCGCCAACTGTCGGTGTTTTAGAACCGAACTTACGTAAAGATTGTTTGATTCCGGGGGTCTCCTAGAATGGAATCACACAGAGAGATTGACACGGGGATTTTTATACAGGTTTAGGCCTTCTCCGGAGAGAATAACAACCCTACTCCTGTGTGTGTATGGTATTGAGTGTATTTTAAACAATCAGGAGAAAAACTAAGACTATTACAGATGATAGTGCTTGTCTTCCTGATGGCCCGATTCGATCGCCCTTTCCTTCTCTGATTGCCGCCTTTATATAGTACGTGAAGGAGTGGCAGTTTCTCCAGGTGAAACGGCGCCTCATCACATCCTCAGAATCGCATGTTGGCAGTAATCACCGGTGTATTAACTCCTCCACGTCGCCTAACAGCTATATATCAGAGATAATGGAGCATTACGTGCTATTACTTCGCAGAGTAACAGCATATGATGACTGTTTGAATCCCTTAATCAATTGGACCCTCTCGCCTGTAGGTTTTATTGATCCTAAGGTGGTCGTAGCTGACCTGGTCGTAGAAGAACTTACGACCATAAGGTAGTCGTAGTAAGACTTACGACTATGGGGTAGCCGTAGGATAACTTACGACTATGGGGGTGGTCGTAGAAGAACTCACGACCACCCAGTAGGCTCCTCCCTTATAACATTAAGGGGTATACTCAGGGACCATATGACGTCATATTTACCTATAATAAGAATTATAGATAAAAGATAAAATGAGGATTATTATATCCTCGTCAGTTGGCTTTGGCATAGAAGGCTAGCTCATGTTGGAATGATTCAACTCAAAAAGCTTTTCAAACATGATTTAGTTGTTGGCTTGAAAGATGTGAAGTTTGAGAAAAATAGACTTTGTAGTGCTTGTCAAGCTGGAAAACAAGTTGTTAATTCTCATCCTTCCAAAAGTATCATGTCAACTTCTAGACCATTGGAACTCTTACATATGGATTTGTTTGGGCCAACAACCTATAAGAGTATCGGGGGAAATAGCTATTGTTTAGTCATTGTGGATGATTACTCTAGATACACATGGGTATTCTTCCTAGATGACAAGGGTGAAACCTCCGGCATTTTCAAAAGTTTTGCAAAAAGGGCTCAAAATGAATTTGATTTCAAAATAAAGAAAATCCGTAGTGATAATGGTTCTGAGTTCAAAAATACTAAAGTGGAAGACTTTTGTGATGAACTTGGAATAAAGCACGAACTTTTCACAACCTACACTCTGGAGCAAAATAGAGTTGTAGAAAGAAAAAATCGTACATTAATTGAAATGGCTAGGACAATGCTTGATGAGTATAATACTTCCGATAGCTTTTGGGCGGAAGCAATTAACACCGCTTGTTATACCATAAATCGGCTATATTTGCATCGTCTTTTGAAAAAGACTTCCTATGAGCTTTTTGTAGGAAGAAAACCGAACATCTCTTATTTTTTAGTATTTGGTTGCAAATGTTATATTTTGAAGAAGGTTGTTCGTCTTTCAAAATTTGCAAGTCGTTGTGATGTTGATTTCTTACTTGGTTATTCTTCTAATAGCAAAACTTATCGTGTCTTTAACCAAAACTCCGGTTTAGTTGAAGAAAGGCACGATGTGCAATTTGATGAAACTAATGGCTCTCAAGAAGAGCATAAGAATTTGGATGATGTAGGTGATGAAGTCTTAAGAAAATCAATGGAACATATGCAAAAAGGCGACATCAAGCCCGAAGATAATCCATCATCTTCCACTCAAGTTGAGCCTCCTACTTCTTCCACAAGTCAAGTACAAATTAATGAAGAGGATAACAAGGAAGATGGTCCACCATCCAACCTACCACCAAGAATTCACAATGCAATTGCAAAGGATCATCCAATAGATCAAATATTGGGTGATGTAAGTAAGGGTGTCCAAACTCGCTCTAGTGTTGCTTCTTTTTGTGAATATTACTCTTTTGTCTCTTCTATTAAGCCAAATCATGTAGAAGAAGCACTTGAAGATCCGGATTGAGTGAATGCTATGCATGAAGAACTCAATAACTTCACCCAGAATGAAGTTTGGACATTGGTGGATCGACCCAAGGAACATAATGTAATTGGTACAAAATGGGTTTTTAGGAACAAGCAAGATGAGAACGGTATGGTTGTAAGAAACAAGATAAGATTGGTCGCTCAAGGTTATTCACAAGTCGAAAGTTTGGATTTTGGTGAAACCTTTGCTCCCGTAGCTAGACTTGAGTCAATTCGGATATTACTTGCTTTTGCATCATGCTTCGATATTAAATTATTTCAAATGGATGTTAAAAGTGCATTCTTGAATGGTAAAATATCCGAACTTGTCTTTGTTGAACAACCTCCCGGTTTTGAAGATCCTAAAAAATCCAAATCATATCTATAAACTCTCCAAGGCGCTCTATGGTCTTAAACAAGCTCCTAGAGTATGGTATGAACGCTTTAGAGATTTTCTAGTCTCAAAAGGATTCAAAATCAGTAAAATCGATTCAACTCTATCTACTAAAGTCTTAAATGATAATTTTTTTGTTTGTCATATTTATGTTGATGATATCATTTTTGGGTCTACTAATCAAGATTTTTGCGAAGAGTTTGGTGATATGATGTCTAGGGAATTTGAACTGTCCATGATTGGAGAATTGAGCTATTTCCCTGGACTTCAAATCAAGCAACTCAAAGATGGAACCTTCGTGAGCCAAACCAAGTATGCAAAGGATTTGATCAAGAAGTTTGGCATGGAGGGTGCTAAACCTATCAAGACTCCCATGGCAACCAATGGTCATCTTGACTTAAATGAGGGAGGTAAATCGGTAGATTTAAAGCTTTATAGGTCTATGATTGGTAGTTTGCTTTATCTCACCGTATCTAGGCTCGATATCATGTTTAGTGTTTGCATGTGTGCATGTTTTCAAGCAACTCCAAAAGAGTGCTATTTAATGGCCGTTAAAAGAATACTAAGATATTTAAAGCATTCCTCTAGTATTGGCCTATGGTTCCTCAAAGGTGCTAAATTTGATTTAATTGGATATTCAGATTCCGATTATGCGGGTTGTAAAGTAGATAGAAAAAGCACCTCGGGTAGTTGTCAATTCTTATAAATATCTTTAGTGTTATGGTCATCCAAGAAACAAAACTCCGTAGCTTTATCCACCGCTGAAGCTGAATATGTTTCCGCGGGAAGTTGTTGTGCTCAATTGCTATGGATGAGGCAAACATTGATGGATTATGGAATTAAATTTGTTAAAATGCCTTTTTTGTGACAATGATAGTGCCGTGAAAATAGCTAATAACCCTGTTCAACACTCAAGAACCAAGCATATAGATATTCGCCACCATTTCTTGAGAGATCATGTGAGCAAAGGAGATATTGAAATTAGCCACATAAGAACCGAAGACCAGTTAGCGGATATTTTCACCAAGCCATTAGATGAAGGCCTCTTTTACAAATTGAGGAATGAGTTAAATGTCATAGACTATTCAAATGTTGTTTGAATTCTTGCCTCATGTATTGTGCTTCATTTGATGTTATTTGACTATTTTATGAAAATATTTTTCAAAACTTTTATTAAAGATAAGTATGATCATAAAAATTATGTTCTTATATAGACAATAGTCTATTCTATACATAATGATCCTTAATGATATTTATTTGAGTGCAAAACTAAGGATCATTTGCAAATATTTCCAATTCCAAAGAAAATCCAGAGCTGTTCCTTGAAGATTAGGATGATCGGAACAACCGGCGTTATAAGCAGGGTACAACCGCTGTGCAGTACGACCGGCGTAATAACATCGGTATGACCGCAGTGCGGTACTACCGGCGGTCTATTGGCGGTACGACCGCGTAGGTTTGTGAGAGGGCAGTGACCCCTTGCGGTTACTATTCCCCCGAGACTTTACCCCCTCGCAGCGGTTCAACCGAAACCCACACCGTTTCATTTTCTCTCGAGCGTTCTCTCTCCAACCCGAGGACCTCTCAAAACCTCCACTCAAATCTTCGGCGATTCATAGCACTCTTGTTGATCTTTGCTTCTCTAGGGTTCACCTCTTGCAAATCTTAAGGTAAAACCTCGTTTGATTCAAGTTTTTACCGAATTTGGAACCCTAGGTATCCTTTTAAGATTAAATGGAAATGTAGATGATTTATGTAGTTCTAATTGGGCAAATTGACATATTTGATGACTAATGATGCTTGCGTATCCATACCATGGATTCATTCCATGAAAAATCATCAAAAATTCGATCGAAGCGTTTGCCCTAGAACTCGGTCAGGACGATCGGTACAACCGGTTCTTGAGCGCGGTTCAACCGCAGTGTGGTCGTACCGGCCATATAACGGCGGTATGACCGATCATCCTGACAGAAAACAGAAAGTTCATCTCCTTTTCCACTTAATTCTAATTTGATTGATCCTTTGAACTTCTTATAACCTATCCTATCTCTGTGAAGATACCTAGGACAAGAATCTTGACTCGAAAGTCGCATGGACCACCAAGAGGAGGGCGATCTTCATCTCAACCTCCTGCAGCTCCATCCCAGCAAACTCCAAGAACTCGACCTACAGCTCTAGTACAACAGGTTTGATCAATTCGACAAAAGGTAGTTCATGGAAAGGGAAAAAGGCCAGCACCTGAACCTGAAACTGAAGAAAGTGAAGAAGATGATTCTGAGTCTGAGACTGAGTCAGAACAAGAAACTCAAGCTGGTACAAATGATGATTTGAGAGAGCCTCCAGAGCCTCCAACTGACTTGAGACTCCTTACGCCTGATGAATATGTACTCAAGCGCCATGTAAATCAATATCTTTTCAAATCAGACTCAGTTAATCCGAGATTCCATACTGTCTTTCAAGAATAAGTTTATGAGAAGCTATATGGAAATCACAGGAAGTTTGCAGATCACAAGTGGATTAAGTGGCCTCACATAAACTCCCTGGATAAGTACAGTGGTGTTTACCAGCTTTTTCATCGAGTGGGTCTTCATGACCTTGTAGCACTAAAGCAGAATTATGATGATGAGCTTATCAGGCAGTTTTATGCCACAATGCATGTCTCTCCAGACTTGACCTCAATCAGATGGATATCAGTTACCATATATGTGGAGAGCACTAAGGAGGAATTTGAGCGAGTTTTAAGGATACAGTCTGGCACTTGGGAGAAACTCTTTGATAGCCCTGCTTTACTTTCTCCTGCTTGGTCTGACCATTATGATTCCACTGTCAGGAATAAGCTAGGAACAATTACTGGACTTAAGCCCATTCCAAGCATGATTAACAGGATTATTAATCATACTTTTTACCCCAAGAGCGGTAATTTTGATGCAGTCAGAGGCTATGATTGGAATATCATTGATCATATTATGAAGGGGATAAAATTTGATGTTGTGGATGTGATTCTCCAAGGCATAGTTTCTTCCAAGAATGATAGGATTAAGAGGATTTACTATGCTCCATACATCGTGGCATTGATTATGAAGAAAATTGAGTACTATGGTGGATTGGGATCAGTTCACAAGTCTTACAGGCCTCGAGACGGTCTTCCTCCTCGTCATGGTGGTAATGAGGATGATGATGCTACTACTGCTGCTGCTGTTGCTGATGCCCCTGCTGAAGGTACACTTGCACAGATTCTTCAGAATCAGTAGTTGATCCTTAGCACTTTGCAAGAAATGAAGACAGCCCAGATAGAGTTTCAAAATGAAACACACAACAAGCTAGCTAACCTGGAGTTGACACAGAATGATTTCTTTGATGAGACTCATAACAGGATTGCTGCTATGGTAGAAAGCATTAACGAGATGGAGCAGATTTTCAGGACTCCTCAGCGATACTCTCGCCGTCCTCCTCCACCTTCAGGGGTCTCTACTTCCTCAGCTGTTCCTCCTTTGGCCCCAGTTTCAGTGCCTCAGGCCTCAGTGCCTCCTGCTCCTATCTCAGCTCCTCCAGCACCAGCTACAGATCCATTGGCTCAGGATCCAGCACTTGTAGCCTCAGCTCCTTTAGACTCTGTTCCAGTCCCTCAGGATTCAGCACCTCCGGATGTCGCTCCTCCAGCTCCAGCCTCAGCTCCTGCTCCTGCTCCAGCTCAGGACCTGCCTACTCAGGATCCCGCTTCTCAGGACCTAGCTTCTCTTCCTCCTCAGGACCCAGCGGTCTGAGATGTTTTTCGTACCTTGATGCCAAAGGTGGAGAAGTGAGAAGAAATGAGATGACAAAGATTTAGGGGTAGCAAGTTCTTTTGCTACTATTACCATATATGGGCTTATATGTGTTTTGTAATATGGTTTTATTGTTGAACTTATGTGCTTATAATAGTTTAAATCTATGTTCCTTATCATGTTGAACTTGTTGGATGTTGTTTATACTTATGATATTCTCTTGAAATGAAATCTCTATTATTGTCATATCTCATTATTGCATTTCCCTCAAGTTCAAACATGCTAAAGAAACTCCGCCAAAATTTTAAAAATCTCTTCATGTGCTTGCAAAGATCTTCTATCATTTATATGTACATGTTTAGGGGGAGCTTTCTTTAAATTGGATTTAACAAGATAATAATTCTCAAAACTCATTTGAGCTTATTGCAAGAATTATTTTATTATTAAGTCATCAAAAGAATATACACTCTTAGTATATTCAAAACAATCTTTCTCACATATTTGTTGTGTTGTCATCAATTACCAAAAAGGAGGAGATTGAAAGCATCTAGGCCCCTAAAAATTGTTTTGGTAATTAATGATAATATGTGAATATAGGATTAACGTGTTTATTGAGTAATTACAAGGTTAAGTCCCATTGGTGGTTTTGATGACGTAAAGATGCATACTAAAGGGTTCAATGAAGATCTACATAGCTCAAGACAAGGTACAAGTAGTCTAGAATCATTTTTCTATTTTACCGGTCTTAGGAGAAATGGTTGGAAGACCGGATTATAGGTTAAATGCCGTACTACTAAGAGGGATCGTGACTAGTAGCTTGATAGCATGGTCTTGTGCAATATGGATCAATTTAGGATCATGCATGCATTTGAATATCAATTTAAAAGCTCTAAGTGCTTTTGTTAGAAATCGGTAGTACCGAAGTCTTACTGGCAGTTGCACCGCTTGGAGCGGTATGACCGCACTTTAGTTGGCGGTATTACCGGATTCTGAATGCTTCTGCCAACTGAGCGCTAATGCGGTACGACCGGCTCTTTGAGTGGTACTACCGCATTGCGGTCGTTCTGATTTCTAGTTAGCAGTTTGATAAAACCAGAATCGATGCATTTTGGCTCGGAGCTCTCTTTGATAATCGGTCATACCGCATTTGAGAAACGGTCGTACCGCTCTGCGGTTGTACCAATTTTTCTAAGGTGGTACGTATTTTCCAGAGAGCATGTCATTTCGACGATTTTGTAAACCCTACGATCGGTTGTACCGCTCGTCAATGCGGTATGACCAGGCGATCCGGTTGTACCGCGCATTTTGGTTGGCGATCGTACCGCGCTGAATTTTCAACAGCTATGTCAGAAGTATTAATTACCTCTGTTCTAGCCGTTACTGTGCTCTGACATTGGATGCGGTCATACCACGCTGTAGATGGTGGTCATACCGCATTTCGCTGAAAGTTGGGGTTTCTGTGAGCACCCGGATTTATTAAGCTCATAATACTTAGTCATCCAATTGACCCTAGTATTATCAACTAAATAAACCCAGTCTCGAGAGATGTATACTCCCCAGAATGCAGTATACATACCTCATAACAAAAGAATGTATCAATTCCATACAACACATAGAACATAAGCAACAAACCAGAAGTTAACATAAATACAAGATAGATATTACAAAAGAGAGGCCGACCGGCCAAATAACTACAAGACTACAAAGATACACAGCGGAAGCAAAAGTGCCATAAAGATGGCCCAAAATAAGAGCCAACCAAGGTGCCTTTAGCCCACAAGGCAATCGACCGGACCGCCAAGCTAGTCGCTCTCCCAACCACCGCCTGACTCACAAAAGTAAAGCCCTTTGGGCTCTACCTCCTCTGCAACAAAGTTGTTAAGCAAAAGCAAATGAGTACAATAACTTGTTTATTGTACTCGCAAGACCGACGTGTAAGATAACAGAACTATAATTTAGCTATATGCAAGCTTTATTTAAGTGGATGAGGCTTTGGACTCATTTTAGCACAAAGCAAGTTTTCATTTGCAATAATATAGTAGATTGAAGGCAATTTGACAAAGCATTTTTAATTGTTGAAATAACAACGAGATAATAACATGATAACAACAACAAGAACATCCTGGAAGTGACTAACCCATTAGCCACCACAACAATAGTATGAACATCCATTCATACCAACCCATCAAGTTTTAATTAAATGGTTGAGTCTAGTTCTTGAACGACCTTACCAAGCATGTCCATAACCTAGGGCGAGGCTATTCAATAGTTTTAACCTGCGAGGGTGTACCAATGTACCCACACATCGACCGCCTTTCCTTTAAGCACACTACCTTTGGTATGCCAAGCACGGCTAAGTCCTCTGAGATATTTCCAATGGACGATACTAATTACGAGCCGCATCCCACGGGGACAAGGACACATTAGACAGCCTAACCGGTCTGCTAATGCTCCCTCCCACACCACACACACACATTTTCTTTTTAAACACCCACCGACCAGCTCATAATTAACACCTCCCAAAGTACTTAGTCAAGAGAGGTCCCATATCCCCCTCGTGTGGTTAGCACGCAAAAGCGCTTGGCTTAGTGACCCAAGTACTCGGTCCTTAGGGACCCAGGCATACCACCACATTCCAAAAACCGCACCATCCATCCAATATGCCCAAGTCTAATTCAATCTTTTATTTTCAGTTTTGATTTTACAATTAATCAAAGCACAAGTGCTTGGACATATAGGAGTAATAATCGGTTTTGAGTGATCAAGACCATCGACTAAGTCGATGATCGCCCATTACTACCGTTACTAAGCATGTCTAAGCAGTAGAAAACGCAACTACTAAGTGATAAGAGCTCATCCAACGAGCTCAAACCACCGCAAATAACCTAGGCTCATTGGTAGTAGAGGATAAACAACTCCTACAGATTATGCAACTATAGGATTGCTAGCGACATTTAACACAAAGTAGCATGCATACATAGAAGTAAAACAATATATTAACCTTTAAAGTAATGGGACGTTAGAGGGGATATGATCAAACTGCTTGCCTTGCTGTTGCTGGTCAATCTGCTGAGGATCACTCTCGGGTCACCACAAATGTCGAAACCTAACGGAAAAGCGATAAAGAACCGATAAGAACGACGAAAAACAACAAAGACAGCACAGCAAACGAACTCCAAATTCTCTAAATTTTCTACAGCAGCAAGAGGGTGATTTTAGGATTTTAGCAACAAGAACCAATGGATTTGGATTCTTAACGCAAAAGCTATGAGCAAAACAATTCTGCTCACCCTTAAAATTACCAAACTACACTATTTACTAATTTAATTATGAGGCAACATTTTTAGAAAGGTGGTGATACTGAAATTTTTACTGTAAAACCAGCACCTTATGAGATGAATAACACAATTGAGTTCATCTCATTTGGAGCTATATTGCACTTTCCATAATTTTTCAAAAACAAGAACTTGAACAAAATTATAATGCACAAGTCCTCATTTCTATAACAGCAACATGCTCAAAACTAATTTTCACAGTGAGTTCATTATTAGAGGAAACCAACAAGGTTGGTCTCACTCAAAAATAATCTAAAGAGCATTAGTTATGTATTTTACAAGTTAAGCATTAATTTGAGTGTACATTTAAAGTTAATCTTAAAATCTAATGGTAAACTGTGCTCTGGGGCTGAACTCAACTTACAATCATTTTTAGATTAAAGTCAAGTCCAAGACAGAGCTAACACAATTTGAATCACTCTATTTGGATTTAAATTGAAAAAGTTATGAAATTTTAAAGTTCATACCTCCTTCATTCTTAAAATAACAGCCCACGGAAATTCTAAAAAAATCACAAGGACATGGGAGGTCGTGAGCCACAGATCACAGATCTAACGGCTCGAGACCTCCCAGAAGGTAACGCACACACGCAGCTCGTGAGGTCCAGAGGTTCGGACCTCCTAGCAACGCATAAGTGCGAGATGAGGGAGGTCATGGCGCTTGATGGTGAATCCAACGGACCACGCCGATAGGGGAGGTCCGGGACGGACCAGATCTAAAGGGGGAGGTCCTCAACGGTGAGATGACCTCGAGGAGGTCCTACGCAGAGGTCTTATCGTCACAGACCTCCAAGGAGGTCTGGACGGCCACGATCGCGCGCGGGGGAGGTCCTGGACGCTCCAGATCTCCTCGGAGGAGGTCATGGATGTCCAGATCCAGCGCCTTAGCTCTCGCGCGCGCGCACGGACAAGCAGACATGGAGTTATTGCGCGCGGGACACAAGGAGGTCCACGCGCGGGAGGTCTTAAATGCGCGCAAAAGACAGGGTTAATGGCATTTAACGCTAACTCCATGATTGCAATGATTGAGGCATTAAACGGTGAATCTCGTCCTAAAACGACAACGCACGCCGGGGCGTCCGACAAAGATCCCGAGTTCAAAGAAGTGGTTGTTGCCGGTCATGCGGACCTCGCCGCGACAACCAAGACATCACCGTGTGCGCAATAGTGTTGCGCACACCATGGGCTCACTCTCGGCGGCGACGGCCTTAATCACCGGCGAGTGGAGAGGACGATGATGACCCGCACGGCCAAAAGACAAAAATACAAAAGGAAGCTCATGCGACATTCAGCGTGTGCCCAACATAATCTCCGCAACATGCATTCAGCGGGTGCCCAGACTATAGGACTATCGTGAGTACTGGAGGTCCTAACGATGCCGGGAGGTCGAGGATGGTGATGGTGAAGAAGAGGGGTGCTCCACGGCCTAGGCTCCACGCTCCAAGCTCCCGCCCAGCTAGGCCACCTCTGCAAATGCCCCAACCAGTGAAGTTAGGGTTGAGGTCACAGAGGGGAGATGCCCAGATAGAAACAAGGGAGAGGGAGGAAAAGCCACTGGAACCCTTTTTGCCACCGAGGAGCTCCAAGCTCGACAATGGTCATGGGAGAAGGGAGGGTTGGTGGAGGAGGAGCTCACCACGCACAAGTGCAAGGCCGAGATCCAAGGTGTGCAAAGGAAGCCAAGGGAGGATTCCAAGGGACAACTTATAGCCCGGGGTGAAGGTTATGAGTGGGGCTAAGCTCCATGGTGAGCTTAGCCCACGGGTTGGTCCATGGGGTGGACAAGACATGAGGTTGACAGTCATGGGGCGAGGAGGGGAAGGTGACCAAGATTTAATGCCAAGGTGCCGGGCATTAAATGCATGGCGACAATAGAGCCGTTTAAGTCGAGGGGAGAGGACAAGGCATTGACCTTGCCCCCGCCATGGTGCACGCCAAGGAAGAAAAAAACAGAGCCAAGGGAGGTCTTGGATGGCTTAGATCCGAACCCAGTATGTTTTAAAATGAGAACGGAGGTCACAACCCTCGATCCACATCGCACGGTGGTGAACAAAGCGGGAGGTCATGCGCGATGAGGATAGGAGGTCCAAGCCATTGGATTGCGATCCAAGGGTGCGGACAAGATGGGGAGGTCTTTAACAATGCGCACGACTCGGATAAGCGAGGGGAGGTCATGGCCTTTGGATTTTCATCCAAGGGCTATGACGCCGATCTTGGGAGGTTTGACACGCACACAATGAGGGGAGGTTCGAGGCCTTGCGCGTAGCGCAAGGAGGTCTTAGCCCTCCGATTTGGATCTAAGGGCTCAAGAGATGGTCCGAATCGCCCATTGATCTCGTCGTTGAGCGTAGCTCCAAAGGCGGAAAAAAGGCAAGGAGGTCATGGCCGTGGATTTTCGATCCAGGGCTTATGACCTCATCAAGGCGAAAGGACCTTCTTGTGATGTTTTTCGAGGAGGTCGTGGCCTTTGGATGTAAATCAACTACCTGCGACCTCAAGTGAGTGCAAAGGAGGTCGATAGTTAGATTAAGAGGAGGAGGTCGCGACCATGGATTTTTGATCCAATGGTCAGTGACCTCATGTAGGTGGGATGTTTGCTAAGTTTAACAAAGAGGGGAGGTTTTGAGGTTTAACACATAGGGGAGGTCATGACCGTGGATCTTTGATCCAACGGCTATGACCTGATGAGGTGGGAAAGCCTTTGCGGTGTTGACCGCGGAGGAGGTCTGGCGCCCACGTTGACCCGAGGAGGTCCACGAGGTCAAGAGGACTTCAAAGGGGAGGTCCTGGGTGCGTTGGTTGAGGGGGAGGTCGTGGCCTTTGGATTGGATCCAACGGCTACGACCTCATCAAGGTGGGAAAGGAGGTCAGATGGGGTTGGGCTTGACCAGGTTTCAATACGGCTCAGCCCAAGGAATAGTGCCAAGTTTTAAGTTTAATTTTCTAACAGCTGAGACTTTGCAAAATTGTTTGGGATAGCCATTCAACTCCAAAATTCATGAAATTTTTACAGGAGCTTGTTGACAATGAGATTAACCTTGCATAAAATTTCCAGCGGTTATTATGCAATGCATTTTTCTCAGGAAATTCATGAAGGTTGTTCAAGGATTTGTTTTACCTCCAAATTTACCAAACAAGTTTTACAACTCATGATATTTTTCAGAGGGGTCCCATATCAGTTTTGGGACCAAGGAAAATATATTCCAAATGTTTGGCACAAGATTTAGACAATTGGAAAATGAGTTTGACTTTTGGGTCAACAAGAGCTTTGTGTTTTTGGATTACACAACTCTTGGACAAGAATTACATGAATGTTTAGGGGTTTTCAAGGTGTAAGAAAAAGTTTTAATTTCTACACCTTAATTATATTTGAACAAACCCTAATTATACAGTTGGGATGTTACAGTTTCTCTCCCCAACAGTCATAATTGTTGGTGGGGGTTATAAATACCCCTCCACCTGCTCAAGGACTTAGAGCAAGTGTTCATTTAACATCTATAGAGCCTTGAGAGCCTTGATCATTCACTCAACACTAAAATTCTCTTGTGCATTCATTGTGAGGTGGTTGAGTTCATTCAAGTGCATTCATTCATCCTAGTTGATCGTATTGCAGCTGAGCGCCGTCAAGCGAATGTCATCGATTTGTTACTCTTGGAGTTTTGCCAAACTCCTAGACGGCCTTGGTGGTGGAGCACGGTGATTTCTTCAAAGAAGATTGTGAAGAGGCCCGGTGCAAACTTGTGAGTGGTTTGGTGTTCGCCATCTCTGGAGCGGAGGGAGAACAACCATAGTGATCGAGGAAATGTTTAATTCGTGGAGCCGGCTTGAGTTGTCAAGCTTCCTCAACGTGGACTAGTGAAGACTGGCAAGTCTTCGATACCACGGGAAAAACATCATTGTCTCATTGTGGTTATTCCTAGTCTTTACTAATTCCGCATTTACATTTCTAACTTATTTCTTGTGTTGAATTACTTAACTAGAAGTGTAACTTGTTTAGACTAAGTTATTAACTGCCTTAAATTGTTAATTTGTTAAAAAGTTTAAAAAACTCCTATTCAACCCCCTCTAGTCAGTTATCCTTGATGCTACAGGGGGGGGGGTAGCGGGCATACCAGCCACGCCACGGGTAGGCGATGCAGGCACGCACGGAGGGGGCCGGGCACAGTCGTGTGGCGCATGTCACAGTAGCGTGGGGCCAAGCGCGGGGCACGACACGTGGCGCGGCGGTGGCGACGGGCCCGGCGGGCGGCGACACGTGGCGTAAAGATCTGCGCTTCTGTGGCGAGGGCGGCAGCGCGGCAAGCGCGCTGCTGCGACCGCACCCCACATATGCATGGCAGCCTGCTGCGGCGTGCGAGTGCAGCACCTGGCTATTGCGGCATGTGGGCGTAGCACCTTGCTGCTACGGCGTGCGGGCGTAACTGCTACCTGCTGTGGGCCCCAAGCGCAGCAAGAGACACACGTAGCACTCCAAATCAACTACGCTCGCCCAAAATTCTCAAAAATGGAAAATTTGACTTTGAGGGTGAGATGGAAAAGGAGCGGATCTAATGTGGGTACAGTTACTGGTGTCGATTATAGGCATGCTGGTACATCTATAGACCATACATCTGTTGGATATTTTGAGGGCTATTTGGTTGTTTCTCATTTTGAGAAAAGAAGAAATAGAAAAGAGAAAAGAAAGGAAGGTGGGTCCCACTTGTCAGTGGGAGAATAGGAAGAGATAAGGCTGGAGACTTTGTCCCACAGGCATGCAAGTGCAGGAGGCACAGTGAGCAAGAGTGGCTCAGGAACACATGCAGCAGGCAGGAGGCACGCAAGCAGCCGGTGCTGCTGGCACCAGCAGACCCTACACGCACGTAAGGCAAGGCACCCATGCAACGGGCACTGTTGGCACAGTGGGCAGTGGCTCGGGAGGTTCGCACGGTGCGCATGCAGTGGAAGGCTTCGGGTTGGGAGGTCCAAGTAGAGGACCGATTTCTTTCTCTACTTGCATCCACATGCATGCAAGCTCAGGCCAAGGCAGCGATTTGGGTCAAGGCGGATGCACCCACGCACATGCAGTTAGGACAGGGAGTCTTGGCGCCAAGTCCTTTCGATAGCAACATGCACAACATGGAATTGATGGCACTAGCACCAAGTCCTGTCAACAGCAGGGTGTGCGGGCTGGTATGGATTCTATTGGCTCCCACGGCCGGGGCCCACCTGTTATGGGCATAAAGGAAGAGAAGGAACCTGAGGATAAGGAGATGACTTTGGAGGAATATGAGAAAGTGATGGAGGAGAAAGGGAAAGCTTTACTTGCATTAAAGGCTGAGGGGAGAAAAGTTGAAGTCGATAAGGAGTTACAATCCATGCAACAACTATTGATTAAAAAGGGTATTGATGAAGTGTTCATCAAGCTGGGCTCTAACAAGGACTTGAAAAAGAAAAAGGAGGAAGGGAAGGAGTTATTAGCGGATGAATCAAGGAGAAGACGACATGAGATATCAGAACATGACAAACCAAAGAGAAAACAAGCAAGAGAGAAAATTGGCGTGATCAAGGTGAAGAAACGAGATTAAGGGGTGTGATTGTTAGAGTTAATCTCATTTTGGTATTTTTGTTAGTTTCTGTTTTTTGTTTTCTATTTTAGTTGCCGTATTCAGTTTGGATGTTGAGTCCGGTAGCATACGAGTTGAAACTAGTTGGTTTCTAAGTCGAAGTTTGTAGCCTTTATAAGGCCAAGTAAAGTCATGTAATCAGTTGACTTGAGTTGAGAAGAAATAAAAAAACCAAAAAGAGGAGCGATGCTCCCAGAAATCTGTTCCTTCGTTCTTGTCTTAGTGTTTTGTTTTCTCTCCAGCAAAAGGAACAGAGGATCGCAGTTTTGCTGCATCATGTAAAGACAACAGAAGCAAAGGTCACATCAAAGCAATTCACATGAAGACCAAAGGGACAACAGAGAGCTATGTTTTTCAAGGAGCTATTTCATGTGAATTGAAGATAGAGGCGAGGTGTTGTCCTTCGTGCACAGGAACCAGGACAAGCAACATAGGAAAGACACGTTGTGGGTCTCACGGGGAAAAGCCGAGAGGTTTGGATGAAGCCTAGCATAGCTGTTCCGAGCGAACGTTTCTCTGGAACTATTTTTCTCAGAACGAAGTGAAGACAGAGCAAAAGATCAATAAAATTCCAACACAAAATACCCCTTCTCGATCCTTCTATCCTTGACTGAGTCCAATCTCGTGAAGCAGTCCAGTGCTTTGCCACGCATAGGTTCATCAATGGCCTTCCTCACACCGAAAAGTCTCTCACATCCAGCTCCCATCGGATCGCCTCAACACTCGCACCAGCCCAAGCCACTTGATGAAACTGGTTGCACTAAACTTCTCGTTCTTGTCGTTCTTGTCCATCTTGCGCCTTGCTTAAGACCAACCACTTCACCCGGTGACGAGGATCTAATAATTCTCATTTAATTATTTATATGTAATTCATATTATGGATAATAATGACGTTATATAGTTCTTGAGTATACCCCTTAATATTCATAAGGGAGAAGCTGGAAGTCGTAAGTTCTTCTACGACCACCCCATAGTCGTAAGTCCTCCTACGACTACCACATAGTCGTAAGTCCTTCTACGACTATAACGTGATAGTAAGTTCTACTATGATCAGTCTGTGGTTGTAAGCTCTTCTACGACCACCACCTGGTTGTAAGTTCTACGACCAGTCCCTAGTCGATAGGGCTCACAGACATGTGGGCCTAATCGATCAGGAAATCTTCTGTACCGTATCCAAGGATATGAGCAACCAATTATGCTGTTATTCTCTAGAATAATGACACGATTTAACTCCTTTGTTATGGTGATAATTGCCTAGCAATGTGGGAACGTTACTACTCCCACAGTAACCTCCTGCAACGGCTCCACGATCTGGAACATTAAGGCGGTCTTTAGACTGGAGATACAGCGGCACATTTCGAAGACTGTATAAAAGACAAAATCATCAGGACAATCAGGGGGATTGAGAGGCAATCAGGGGCACAGGGCACTATACTCTAGTCTTTCTCTTGATCTTGTAATCTAGCATACTCAATACATACACACAAGAGTAGGGTTGTTATTCTCCTAGGAGAAAGCCCGAACCTGTATAAAAATCCACGTGTCTCCCTCTTTGCGTGATTTTGAGACTAGGGGAACCCCCGAATCAAACAATCTTTACGTAAATTCAGTTCTAAAACACCGACACCTGGCATCATCGATCGTTCTAGATCTTGATTTTACCAAACCAAGTCTCGATCATCCTCGTCGCTGACCGTAGTTGAGTCCAAGCATCCCTGCACAACAATAGATCAAGAAATCGATTTCGGATACAAGTTCTTCACAACTTGACCCATGTTAGCCAAAACATGCATCATGCAACACATATGCAACAATTTCATGACCCTATGTCAAATCACAAAATCCGGCACACCTTATTGTGCTTGAACTGCCATGGTCGATCAGACCTCTAACCTCTGGCCGGTTTGACCGCACTCCGCCGGTAACAGGGGACTGGTCTGACCGCCATGCCGTGGTCGATCAGACCGCTTCTCAATACCAAAAAACACCCACCTCTCGACTTTTTAGTTAATCTCTATCTAATTTCGCATCCAGTCTCTATTTTCAATGGCACCTGGTGCAAACACATTCTCAAAAACTCCCACACAATTGTTTAGTGCCCATTTCCCCAAAGATTGCACCGTTAGTCTAATCGCCCCTATGGCTGGCCAGACCGCCTACACCTTGACAGCAGGCCGACAATTTCCAAAACTAATAGTTCACTCCCCAAACTCCTCGACAATGATATGAATTGTTCAATACCTAGATTAGGACCATACCACATAGTCTCTACTAGTGCCAATCACCATTTTAAGCCAACCTGGTTTACAGTATGAACAACAACCATTAATTCAGTTATTAAAATAGTGGGCTATAGCGACACTATAGCAGTTTCGCGCCCCAAACGCTAAGCTATATCCCAAATCTCTGCTATTACAGCTACAACTGCTATAACAGAAATAGCGGTGCGCTATAGCACTTAGCGGATAGCAGAAATAGCGGCCGCCATGCCACAAATAGTACTTTTTTGACATGTTAACAAATATCCAACATATTTTCATGTTATATTTAGGTTTTGGAAAAAGTCCATTTTACACCCCTGAACTCTTCCAAAAGTCTGAAAATCAACATTAAACTCTAAATTCAGACATCCAACATCCTCAACTATCAAAACCGTTCACTTTACCCCCTCAACCCAAACTGGGGTGGTTTTGTCTGACATGGCATCGGAATTGGTGATGTGCCATCCACATGGATCCTAGTTGGAATCATGCGTGGAATTTTTTGTTTCCTTCACTACGCCGCCCCCTCCCTTCCGGTCTCCCTACCTATCCATGCCTCTTGGACCCACGTGTCCCCGCCATCTCCTCCTCCCCTCTCTCCATGCCTCCACCACGTCGCCCACCACCACCTCCTCTCTTCCTCCCTATCCATGCCTCCACCACCACGTGCTCTCCCTCTTGGACCTGCGCGTCCCCGCCATCTCTTCGATGTGCCACGGTGTTGCCTCCTGCAATGTCATTGTCGACCGAACGCTCTGCCTCTACGTGCACCTCTTCCACCCAGCGAGCCCCAGCGACGACGACGATGTGATGCCCCTCCCCGTGATTGTCTTCTTCCACGTCGGCTGGTTCACATTACTCTTTGCGGCTTCCTAGCCTACGACGTGGCTTGCCACCACATCACGAGGTACAGCTTCGCGATTGTGCTCTCGGTTGGCTACCGGTGCTCCCAGGAGCACCGCTTCCCCGCGCCCTATGATGATGGCTTCGCCGCCCTACTATCGGCAGCAACATCACCCACCACATCGCTCGCCGCTAGGCCACAGGCTCCTCCACCTTTAAGAATGTCTGCCTCGTCGGCCTCGTCGTCATCCAGCCAAGGGTGAGAGTGTTCGAGTACCTAGATGTCATCCACGCATTCTACGTCTTCTCCGAGTTCGACGATGTGCGCGACCTCATGACTCATGTGTCTTAATCTGCAGTGTAGGTTGTCGACGGCAACGGCGGAGGCACCAGAGTCCGGTGGTGCGGCGACATGCGATGGCCGATGAGCTGGAGAGTGAGGAAGGAGCTAGAGGACAGGTGGAAGAGACTAGAGCATGACATGTGGGTCCCATCATTTTTTTATTGGCTGGTTCTACTGACCAGTTGCCATGTCATTCGAAAAACAACCACGCGTCAAAACTTGTTGCCATGTCGGATGAAAATCGGATTGGAATGGCTTCAGGTGGGTAATTTGTGTGGTATTAATAGTTGAGGGTGTCGGATATCCGGTTTTGTTGTTTAAGGTTGATTTTTAGACTTTCAGAAGAGTTTAGGGGGTGTAAAATAAACTTTTTTACCAACTAAAATTTGTTCTTTAAAATCAAGAATTTAAATTTATTTAAAATACCATAAATTCAAAATATTTGGATATTAATTTCATAATAATTTATTAAAATATCCGAAATTATTTCAAATTCCATAAATTCAACTAAAATTGTTATAATTCAAAAATATTGTTATTTTATAGAAATTAGTATTAAATTTCATCCATTCCAATTTATTTTAATATATTTCATATTTTAGATTGAACTTGTTGTAATGGTACTGTAAATTTGTAAAGTTTTTTTTTTGGAAAATGACAATGTTTTCCTTACTTATTTAGTACTTTGGATAATGATCAAATTAATATAGATAATATTTTTAAATACAGCTGTAATGTAGGATAGCTTCCACGACAGGTCCCGCTAATAATTGCAATTTAGAACACTGGTCGTCTTACTCTACCACACAAATTTTTGCACTCCAGCTTTTGTGTGTGGGCCATGTGGCCCATGTTAAGCCTCGCATCTTCTAGGTTCATTCTGCGGCCCACGAATTCTTACTTCGTTCGACTATTTGAGGACATTTCTTTCCCTAAAAAAATGTGTAAGTAATACTGGAAGAATAATGTGAACAGTATACAGTTACTTTCACGGGAGTATACTGGTGAGGTTTAAGGGCAAATTATGAAATTTTTCATGACCATTTACATCATGTCTCGAAGAGGATGCATGTGATGTTAGGATGCAGTAGTTGTGTAATCTTACCTCACCTCCTCTAGGGAGTACGTACATCTAGTGCTTGGTTTCTCTGACTCGGATGTGACAAAATCAGGGCTCCAAGTAGCATAAGCATCCCCTTGAGCAAATACATCGCTCAGGTATCTCTCTCTCACTCAGTCATGCTGCCCTGCAGCTGAATTGTTGTTGCCGACAAAGGAGTTCCTTGGTTTCCTTCAGTGTTCAGAATTCAGGCGAAACAGAGTGCACTCTGTCCGTTGAATGAGCAACACTCCTGTGAAATTCATGTGGCAGCTGATCTTCTGCGTTGAACCTCCGCACTATTAAACATCAGTGAGTTCAGAGACGTACATGTCGCATTCTCTGAAGATCTTGCAGAAAACAAGACTTGGTGCCCTACCGATTCCCAAAATCAGCACTGCCTATATGCAACAGAGGTCGTAGCTTGTTTTGTCCCATGCAGAACTGCACGCTTGATTCGAGTCAAACGGTTAGCCAGGCTATCACATTCATATCAGATCTGCACAGCACTGCAGAACTGACGGTCCAATTCTTCGGTCAAGGCTTAGCCCGTTAGACTGTACGCACACCAGAGCAAGAGATGTCGATGCCCACAGTTCAACATGATAGTACGCGTTGGTACTAAACTGCGGCGAAAATGTTGAACATGGAAAAACGAACGCAGAGAACAGCACGTAGGTCAGTCAGGCCGTTACATACTGCGAGCGGCGAGCCTGTGTGAGACCAGATGACATGGATCACACGTCTCCCTTGCAGCAGCACATGTGTGCGTGAGTGCGAGTTGTAATAAACGGTCTGAACGGCGATTACAATGATTCAGAGCAACTGATTCTCTCGGGGTTGCGGGTCATTTTGTGTACTTAAATTTAAAACTTAGTTCTTTTGGTTGTTGTCTTGCCAGTATGTTAAGTTAGTCTAATCTATGTTACAATACGTGCTTTTAATCTATTACTTAAACTCGTTGCAAGTTGTACTTTGGTGTATAACTATAATAGTCCACCGATCAATCTTTTTATCTTTTGAGTTAGTAATGAAGTTATCATGTACAATCGGATGGTGGTACAAATTTCTTTGATAGTATTGACAATATATTGTGTTAAAATATCTCTAAAACTAGCCTTATAATCAAATATATGATAACATCAAATTGTCCGTATAATTCGATTAATCATCCGTATTCCGATTAATCGCTTGTCCATACTCCGACAATCATTTCGTTTTTTACGACACTGAGTGCGACTGCCAAATTAGTGGTCATGGGCAAATAAAAAGGCGCGGCACACATGTACACCTGCCCTTTTTGTTATGGTTTTGGGCACATCAAGGCAAGATATCTCGATACGTGGGTTATGTGTTTAGCACAGCGAAGACTAGAATACACACGGCGTCCAACTCGGTGATCCGTGTGACATGACTGCTGTGCAGTAAACAACATGCAGTTTCGTCAAACCATTCGGTCCCAGTTCGTTGCAGCTGCGGCGTGCAATGTTTATACCGTTTACACTAGATAAGCCCGGAGATTGGTGGTCGATTTAATCAGGTTCGTGGTGTGTGTGACGCAAGATTAATCAAAGGCCAAGCGTGCAACGATATTGTTCTAAACTAGACTCGTCGCGTCTGCACGCAGGACGTACGTGGCCGCGTGCGTCTCGTCAAATTAATTGAGAGCCACACGCCTCACTTACGCAAGAAACTCCCAGTTGCAGTGATCTTTATGGCTCGATGACGCTAGCTATAAGCTTTTGATGTATGCAAGCCATTAGTTGTTGCTTTTCGTCTCCGTCATGTGCTCGGCGTTCTCACTCGTCGACGAACGGCGAGTTTGTGTGTATAATCTGCGTACGTACGTATATCGATCGGACCGGCCGGGACTACTTAGCCAGTTTCAAGCTTGATGTGATGGGACACTGCCAATGATCGAGAATGTGTGGACAAAGGGGGGAGCTGATTGTTGCGTGCGAAAGCTACAGAAGAGGACAACGGAACGTGCGTGCAGCTCGCCGTCCGTTGAACCTGCGTCCAGACGGAGACAAACAAAGAGGTATATTTATGGCTAGGATCCATGATGCTTTTCTTTGCACCGGGGAGAAATGAGATGGAATCGGATCAACCTCGAGAACGGCTTCCACGTTCCAGTAGTCCGTTCCTAGATGATCTGTGAAAAAGGTTAAGCCGTTCATTTCTATGGATTAATTAGTTTTTGCTTCTCCTGCCAATCAATCAATGTGCGAGCACAGCACAAGAAGATTTGTGCGGTCGTTGCTCCTGGCTCGATCGGTGACTTGCCTTGTCTCACTTTCTTTCCTTGGTCCCTAATTATTCTACGAAAAGGCTGAGCTTATCTGATTATCACCTCCATCCCTCTATCCGTGCATTTTTATATGAGAGCATACTGACGTAACTGCATATATAACCCCTTCGGTCCTTCCCGGTGTGTAAATTACTGATTTGTGATGGATCTCATATATTGGCCAAGTTATATGGGCTGAATAGGAAATGGACGTCGCCCGTGCCGCGCCGCGCCGGCAGCATGGGCAGCTCCAGGGGGTGCCCGTGGTGCACGGGCACTCGAAAAATAAATGTATTTTTTTTCTAATTAGGTATAAACACTTAGCAGTTGGGCATTTGAGCTGGACATTTCAACAATTCAGCCTACCAGACTACCAACTAGAGCAAGTCGCCAAGCACTACGGCAGTGAGGCACCCACATCTTACTAAGTCATTGTGCAATCGATCACAGAGAGTACTATCACAAAAGACTAGTTGTACAAGCTAGCGAAAGCTTTTGGCATCTGTTCTGATGAAACGTTTCGGTTCTTGGCGTAGCCTTTTTTTCATGTCATGGTGTCATCTCGGCTAGCTACAATCGCCAACTGAAACAATCACAACCTACGGCTCACTCGTGCCTCCACCAGCCCACAACCATCTCATCACTCACCAGCCCACATCCATCTCTATCTCCAATACTCCAACTCCTCCCCAATTTGGTTCTGTGGCTCGTGCAGGTCTTGGGCGCAGAGGAGGAGCGGTGGGCGGCGTGGCACCAGTTTGGGAGCAGCAAGCAGCAGTAGGCAACGCGCCACTCACTAAGACCAATGGTTTTGCAAGTTATTTTCCAAATTGATTACTATAGTAATGACATATGAAAAGATACTAGTAGACACTTTTCTCTGTTCTTTCTTTTCTTGACTTTTTTTTTACTTCTAACGGCAAATTCCTGGCTTTGTTGGGTGATGCGTAGTTAAAACCAGTAAAAACTTTTTTAGTGAAATTTTGGTGGTTACCGGCGAAAATTAGATCTACCGAACCCCTCCGGTAAAATTTCCAACCGGCCAAAAAATTTCGGATTTGTTAGTTTTTTTGACAAATATAAAGAAAGTTTGTAAACATATGCAAACACAGGAGTGCATGTGCCGTCGTGGAAGCACCCTTAGTCTTGAAGAGGTTGGTTCCGGGTTCGAATCTTAGCTATGCATTTTTTTTCTGTATTTTTCGTTTTAACTTCACAAAAAATTCAAATTTCGATTTGAAAATTTCGGCCGAAATAAATCCGAAAATTCCGGTAACCGCCGGTAACCGGGTCTATCGCTAGGCTCTGAAATTTTTTCCCAACCGATAGCTTTTTTCTTGTTTTGAACTAATCGTACCTAGTGTTGCTTTATGTGTACACCCCTAACACTAAAATCCTGACTCCGCCACTGGCCGGCGGGTCGACAAACGCAGGTGGCGCGATGGCAACACGTACATATTCCCCCACAATTAGCGCAAAACCGCAGGCATAGAATGTGTTATCGACGGGTCTCTCGCTCTCATGCATCTCCTCGGCCGGCCCACGGCTGCCGCCTTTTTGACATTCCTGTCCGCTGCGTCTCCTAAAGCGTTCAAACTCTTCGCAATTCCTCCACTTGCTTTATTACCTCTCTCTCTCCTTGCCGGCAAGTTGCATAGTTGCATATACCTTGTTTGCTCACGCAGGCCGCATATTGGAGACGGCAGCAACGGCGGACACGTCGGCCGATCGATCGTCTGTGAAGCATGGAACATAGATGTGCTCCAGTGACCTTAACGTTCAGGAATGTTCGTAGTTTTGGGCTTCATGAACAATAGTCTATAGTCTATACACTGTTTATATTATTGCCGTGATCAGTAAGAACTAAGAAAAGACGAAACATGAAGCTGGAGCTTGTCGTAACACTGTACATCAGTACATGCTGACATGCACTGTGTCCATGCATGCATGTGCGAAAGTACATGCACAAACGAATGCATCCTTGCTGTCCCACCGAACCCAACCCGCATCCCCGCGCGCCCACCTCCTTCTCATGCACCGTGCCCATCTGGCGCGCGCCCATCTGGCTCGGTCACCACGCGAACCTAGGGCTGAAAACAGATCGAATATAGACAGATAATGATCCTGTCATATTTGTTTTTAGTTTTTTCTTCTCTAGTGCGGATACAGATATGAATACAAATACGAATTATGTAATTGTACGCCAAATATTAACGGAAACATATAACTAGTTTATTTGATCCAAAAATTTATGAATTGTTCACATTTTCAGTAACCACATATAACGAAACGCCTGTATGTCCATTCTTTTCCGTGTCATCTCTTCCATTAGTAAAAACATCTTCTACCCCTTTTACTCCCTAGACATCCTCATTTATCCCAGCCGAACCCATCCTCCTTCCCCAATGCCATTTCCCCCTACCTTCCAATGTCATTTATTCTCCACTGCCATTTTTCTCCCCCCAACAGAACTTCCCAAAAACATAAGCTAGCTCATCTCCACTTCTCTCCTTTTAATCTCTACCAAAAATCACAAATCCTCTCATGCATGATATACCATTTCGATGGTCATCGCGCGAGCGTTCTATTTTCGCAATCGGTTCGCGCATGCGAGATGGTTCGAACGTTTCGGAAGAAGAAGGAAAGAAGGCGCAGTGGTAGTGGCCGTGGCTGGGGGAGGAGGCGCAGCAGCTCCATGCGGCCGAGGCGCAACAGCTCCATGCGAGATGCTTGAAGAAGGAAAGAAGGTGCAGTAGCTCCATGCGGCCGAGGCGCAGGGGTGCCAAGGTGGCAGCAGCATGTGCGGTGGCCGAGGACACGACAACGCCAAGGTAGCGGCTCCGTGAGGCGCTGAGCACGAAGAGGCCGAGACGCGCGGCACTGACATGCGCGATGGCTCCCAAAGAAGATAAGCGCGGTCAAGCGCAGCCTAGAGATGGCGGCACCGGTGCCAGTGGTGGTGGCCAGATCCAGCCAGAGGGAAAGAAGAGAGGAGCCAGAGTGAGTAGAGAGATGAAGGGTGAGCTTTGGAGGTAGAAGGAAGGAAGAAAGATACAAAGGAAGAGAAGAAATGGGCTGGAGGTGTAACATCCCAAAATCCATAATTTAGGAATACATAATAGAAATGTATTGGAAAAAACACTTTGATCATTTTGCATATGAAAATCTACCCATGTTTGAAATTTGAAATTTTGTTTAAAAGCAAATGCTGAAATACAAACAAACATGCACTTAAAGGAAATTGAGTTAAAACAAAATAAAAATGGTTGAGAGAATTATTTTGAGCATAATTGCTTAGGGAAAAATTTACTAAACAACTTATATGAAATGTTATTCAGAATAACAAATACAATTACATAAGAACAAAAACTTATAAGAATTTTAGAGAAAATCACAGAAGGGTTAAACTACTAAAAAATTTACATAAGGGACTACATTAGGTCAGGAGCCCTCACAAAAAGTTTCATAAAATTTGGACTTAGTTTGCCTAGGGGTCTGACAAGAGGATTGCTAGTGTTGGGCTGAATTGCGGATATCTGGCCTAGCATAATCCGGATAATCTGTATCCGTATTCAATGGATACTAGGGCTATCGCATTTGTATTCATTTCCGACAAAAAAATCCGTATTCGTTTTCGATCCGAGAATTATCCGAGAAACATCCGATCCGAGACAATCCGAATTCGTTTTCGTCCGGATTGGTCGAAAATTATCCGATCTGTTTTCACCCCTGCACCACTACACCCGTGCCCCATTCGCGTCCACCTAGCTCGGCTACATGGGCATTGGACCGGGCTGGGTTGGCACGGCATGGACCCAACGGGTCGAAGGCCAGGACTGGGCTGTGCCAGCCCACCATGCTGGCACGTCCCACCTAGCTGAAGGCAAGCGCAAGCACGGCCCACTTGCACACTAAGCTGCCTTCATGTCATCTAGAGCCGTTGTCACCATAGCCTGTGGTCACCTGTGTGGCCGCCGTCGCCATGGTAGCTGTCATCCTCGTGGTCATCTGGCGCCGTAGTAGCTATCGTCGCCATGGAGCTCCAGATCTGGTGTCGACACCATGCGACCACCGCATCGACACCTTCCGCCATGCCGACGACAGAGGAAGGAAGGTGGGGGCAGGGAGCACGGTGTCACCTAGCTATGTGGTCATGTGGAGATGGTCGTTGCTGTCGCCGTGGGATGTGGAATTGCGGCTACGCCGTGGCCGGCATCGGCGCAGTCAATCCATCACCGAGGACTACCTCCGAATCCATGGCCACCGGGGCGGGTGGGCCTGTGACGTCATGTCAGCGGCGGCGTGGAGGTGGGGTGCAGTGGAGGAGGGCAGCAGCGTGGAGGAGGTGGTGACGGTGAGGTGGGGTGGGGCCGTGGGGTGGGGTTTTGGCCGTGGCCACTGGACGAGGAGGAGGTGGGGGTGGGGGTGGTGACGGTGAGGAGGTTGGGGGACGGGGGAGGGTGGCCGCCACCGCTACCGCTTCGTTGAGAGGGGAGGTGGGGGTCCGTGGTGGCCATGGAGGAGATGGGGAAGAGGACGGCGACGGGGACGAGACAGAAAGGGGAGAGAAGAGGAAAAAAAGGAAAAGAAGAAGAGGGAACTTGGGGAAGGAGTGAAAAAGTAGCGGGAAAAGGAAATAATAGGAGGGAATGGAAAAAAATAGGGGGGGTGAAAAGAGGATTGGAAAAAAAAAGTGGGGAAATAAGGATTATGGTGGGAAATGAAAAACAAAATAAAAAATTGCACATAATGCAGCCACACACCAATATTCAGGGGGAAAACCAAAATTTATTCATTGTCCGGTACAGATACAAAGTTACCGCCTCGTCAAAAACCTTACACCCAAGTGCAGGGTACCCCTGGTAAGGAAAAGAGTATAACAACTACATGCACATACATAGACTAATTGACGTCGAGATTCTCCAGGTCAGCTATCGCCTCTGCGATTTCTAGATCCTCGAGCTGATGTTGTGTCCGTTCATCTGCGCTCTCCTAGTCTTTGAGGCATGTAAGTGCCTCAACCATCTCAGGTGTGAGAGACGACCTCCTTGGCTCGATTATCCTCCTCACTGTATTGAAAGTAGCTTCTGATGAGAAAGTCGACACTGGAACCATAAGTACATCTCGTGCAAAATGTGACAGCATGGGATAAATATGTTGGTGGTTGTTCCACCACAACAGGAGGTTGACATCATTACCCTTTGCGAGGTCAAGCTCGGTGTCTGCAAAAGGAGTGTCGTAGTAGTGGTTGATTTCTACTCTTGTATTCCATTATGACTTGCTCAGCGCATGAAAGGACGAACTGGATGTTAGGCATTTCAACTTCTTCCACACGTTGGAAGCGCTCAAATTGCGTTGTCCTTGTTGCGTTGTTGAAGCACTTGTTCTTGATTGACTTGTGTAGCCAAACTTTACATAATAAAAATTGAAAACCTAAAAAAACTTGTCATGAATGTGAATGTAATCCTCAGAAAATCAAGATCGAATGCTTCAACAATTCCCTCATAAGCCCCCTTCAGAGCTGCTAATTTTCTCTAAGGATCCAAAATAATACCAAAACAGAAGAGATGTGGGGTAGCTTGAAAATATTTTAAAATTTTACTCTCCATGGGTTCAATAATAGGTTTCAAAAGGGTGTGGTTTATGTTTTCCTTGAAAGCATTACCAATAGTCCAAAGCCACTCAATGACTAAGTAAGAAGTAGTATAGTAAACATCAGATAAAATTCTGGTTGCATTGTAAAAAACTTTCAAAAATATACGAAAATGACCATCAATTATCCAATCCCCTTCAGTAACCAACTGCCTACCAGAATTAGTATTGACGAAGAGAGTGATGATGCACTCATACTTTACGCACCGCTCCAACATAGTATACGTGGAGTTCCACCTCACCTTCATGTCCAGGTTGAATCTTCTTGGCCTCTTATTGTTGGCCCTACAGAACTCTGCGAACTGGGCGTATCTTGGGCCCGAAGCTATAATGAACTGGATAGCATCGCGTGTGTTTGTCTAAACCTTTCATTACCTTCAAGCATGCATGCGCGATGAGATTAAGGATGTGGCACATGCATCTCTGGCGGAGGATGAAACCACTAGTATAGGAGTCCAGATGCGATGCGAGAACCTCCACGACCGTCGTGTTAGGTGAGGCATTGTCAAGAGTGATGGCAGTAATTTTGTTCTCTATTTTAAAATCATGAATAACCTCTAATATGTGTTGTGCGATGGCCTCTCCAGTGTGTGACTCATCGATTAGCCTAAATCCTATGACTTACTTGTTCAAGTTGTAATCGTCATCTAAGTAATGTGCAACAACACTAAGATAGCCTACCCTTTGGTGGGATGAAGTCCATATATCTGAGGTTAAAGCAAAAGAAACGGTAACTTTCATAAAGTTCTCTTTCAAACTTGATAGTTTATGTTAGTATAGTTCTACTATGTCACGCGTAGATGTTCTCCTACTGACGTGACGGTATCGTGGGCAAAATCGTGTTGGATCATTCTCTCAAAACTAGAGCTTTAGCACATCCTAATCGAAAGATCCTCAGTAAATATATATCTAGCAATTCCATCTCTAGCTACGTGAGAGTTGTACACCCATGTACTCAGTCACCGAACTATCGACCTCAAAGTTAAGCTCGGTGCGGACGTCCCCCCCCCCCCCCCGTGCGTCCGCCCAGCCACTATCTTCTTCAAACATGTCTCCATGTGCCGCTTGAAATGACATGTTTCTCCACTTAAGCGTGCAGATAATTTAGCATGATAATATTTATAAGTGGCATATGCTACATGACTCTCGTGCTTTATTTTTGTGTTGTACTCTATATGCTGCCAACATCATGCATGTCAGCCACCAGAGTCTCCACTAGCTGCTTGCATCAATGAACCGATCCGGGTGTCCAGGGTGGATAAGCGGGTAGCCTCTGAGGTGGGGAAGTGGGCATGTAACACCCCAACCCAAGATCCGCTCAATGCCAGCCTACCGTGGGGCGGACCCGCGCACACATAGCACCCCACTTACACTTTTGTACTCGCTTCGTGTAAAAGGGTTAACCCGGAGGTGCTAAGTTTGGACCCAACAGGCATTATATACTACTACAACTCACTTTAGACAAGCAATATGGAAATAATCCCACCATGTGACTCCTCATGGGCCACATGAGCCGCACTACGAGTAGGCCGAGGTATTACATTCACCCCCCTCAAGGGCTGACACCCTCGGCAGCACACCGCATATGCGGCAAATGCCCAGAACCACCCCTCGGTACACGTCCATGCATCCAGTGCCGGCACATATGCCATGCCATGTGTCCACTCCAGAACCACACACGCCATGCGCCATATGCCCGCGCCTCTATCCCGCACACGCCTGTGCAGCGAAGGTTGATGCTCTGATACCATCTATAACACCCTAGCCCAAAATACACTCAATGCCCAGCCCACCATGGGATGGAGCCGCGCACACATAGCACCCCACTTACACTTTCGTCCTCGCTTCGTGTAAAAGGGTTAACCCGGAGGTGCTAAGTTTGGACCCAATAGGCATTATATACTACTACAACTCACTTTAGACAAGCAATATAGGACTAATCCCACCACGTGACTCCTCATGGGCCACATGGGCCACACTACGAGTAGGTCGGGTTATTACAGGGCATCCCGATCAAAGCCCCTGTTCTGTCCATATGATAGTCATCCATGCCATAGTCTCCCATGCCCGGGAAGAGTTGGCGAGGATATCGATCTCTAGCTCTTGCACTTCCTATTGGGGAGGAGGACTAGGAGTGTGAGGGCGTCTTCTCATGCTCCCCCTCCTGACTTCTTGCCAAACAAATTAAAAGACTAGCGAACAATATCAGTAGAAAACTAGAAATTAGAGAGCAAGGATAGAAGAGATAGCGAGGAGAGAACACTAGCTGGGTGTGTGGTGAAGAAATGAGGAAGAAGGGAATTTATAGGCTGAGCAATGACAAATGTTAGCATTTGCCTATTGCAAAAGTTGTCTACTCGCGCGGGTCGTTCCCTCACTGTCTCACCCATGCGGGTCATGCTCCTCTATCATATCACTACAGAAGTTGAGCACCTTCATCGCCATCGCACTCGTGGCGATCGTTGTCTTGTTTGCTAAGCGCTCTTCGCCAGACCATGAGTTGCAAGACACCACGGCCGCAGCACCGTAGGCCTCAAAGACCTCGCCACTCCTCTCCATCTACCTTGTCGCCTCTCCTCTCCCTCTCCCTCTCCATCTCCATCTCCGCCTCCCTCGTCTCTCACACCGACGTTGTTGTCGATGGGACACATGCTCCTCCGCAGGCTCCACCTCCCCGTCGCCCCTCCTACCACACTGCCGCCACACACCACTGTGGCTACGCCTCCCCCGCAGCCTCTGCTCCTCTCCTCCCTTTTCCGTCTCTCTCTCTCCCTCTCCCTCTCTGCCTCCCACGTAGCTCCCACTGACACTACTCGAGGAGGTTAGCAAGGCACAACACGCTGCACTACCATGTGCCACCGTGCCTTCTTCAGGGTTGTCAAGCCTGTTTCGTGTCATGCCAACCCAAGCATGGCCCATGCAGAAGTGTCGTGTCGTGTTGCCCATCGTTCCTAGGAGCCAGGCTCAGCACAACCCTCTGCTTCGTGCCGGTCCGACCCAAATAGTGTTTGTGTCGTGCTGTGGGTCGGCCCAGTGCCCAGGTGTAGGCTCAGTCCGGTCGGCTCGGGCTAGCTCAGTGCCCCATGCTCGGCTCCAAGTCCCAACAACATTTTTGTCTCGTGTACTATAGTTTTGGTTATACATCTAATGTATTTTTTGGAAGCAGTTGTTGTCTCATGTTTGTTGCAGGTTGGTTATGTGTCTATTGCAATTTTTGTATGTATCAACTACAGTCGTTGTCCCATGTCTATTGCAATATTTTTTTTATATGTGTCTACTGTAATCGTTGGTCCTATATCTACTAAAGTTATGATCTCTGTGTACTGCAATATGATTATATATATACTGCAATTTTTGTCTCGTGCACGAGCAAACAAAAGAAAAACAACCACACGCACACATGCTTGTTAATTCATATCGATGCACGCATGTCTACCTAATGGAGTTTGCTTTTAGCTCTTCCGTAGCTTGCCATGGCACTGTACAATAAACCAATGAAGTAGTGATGCCATGGGCGGCGGCAGGGGGGTGCCCCTGGTGCCCAGGCACCCCCAAAAATAAATTAATTTTTTTAAAGGTGTAAACACTTAGCAGTTGGACACTTGGACTGGTCATTTTAATAATTCAACACACCAGGCCACCAACTAGAGCAAGTCGCCAGGCACTGAGGTAGTGAGGCACCCACACCCGCACCTTCCCAAGTCATTGTGCAATCGATCACAGAGAGTACTATCACAAAAGACTAGTTGTACAAGCTAGCGAAGGCTTTTGGCATCTGTTCTGACGAAACGTTTCGGTTCTTGGTACAACCTTTTGTTCCTGTCATGGTGTCATCTCGGGTAGCTACAATCGCCAACTGAAACAATCACTTTCTGATGCACACCTACAGAGTACCAGTAATTTATCTTTGGGTACAATCATGGGCGGAGCCAGTAGGGGTGCCCAGACACATCAAAAAATCGAAAACATTTCCAAAGACCAGTTCTGCATTTGGGCCATATTCATAGTACTCCTTGATGTGCACTCTCTTAGAAGCTCAGCTCAACCCACGGCCCGCTCGTGCCTCCACCAACCCACAACCATCTCATCATTCACCAGTCCACATCCATCTCTATCTTCAATACTCCAACTCCTCCACAATTTGGTTCCTACGGCTTGGCGACCGGTGCGGCGCGGAGAGGAGCGGTGGGCGTCGTGGCACTAGTGTGGGAGCAGCAAGCAGCAGTAGGCAACGCGCCACTCACTAAGACCAATGGTTTTGCAGGTGCGTATAGAGCAACTTCCATTTTTCTCATATTCATATTATTATGCAAGTCATTTTTCAAATTGATTACTATAGTAATGACATGCGAAAAGATACTAGTAGACAATTTCCACCATTCTTTTTTGTTGACGTTTTTTTTACTTCTAATAGGCAAATTCCTAACTTCGTTGGGCGATACGTAGTTTGAACCAATGAAAAGTTTTTCGGTGAAATTTTGGCGGTTACCGGTGAAAATCGGATCTACTAGACCCCTCTGGTAAAATTTCCAACCGGCCAAAAAAATTCGAATTTACTAGTTTTTTTGACAAATATAAAGAAAGTTTGTAACCATATGCAAACACAAGAGTGCATGTGCCGCGGTAGAAACACCTTTAGTCTTGAAGAGATTGGTTTTAGATTTGAACCTTGGCTATGCATTTTTTTTTCTGTATTTTTCGTTTTAACTTCACAAAAATTTCAAATTTCGATTTGAAAATTTTGGCCGAAATAAATCTGAAAATTCCGGTAACCGGGTCTATTGCTAGGCGCCGAATTTTTTTCCCAACCGGTACCTTTTTCCATAGTTTGAACTAATCGTACCCGGCGTTGTTTTGTGTGTGCACCCGCAATAGCAAATTCCCGGCTCCACCACCTATGATGCGGGAGTGCTTTGATACTAACAAGGAAATGGATCGTCTGTGTTGAATGTTTCAATACAAAGGATCTATGGTGCTCTATATTAAAAAGTGATTTTCACCGTCCAATAAAATAAAAGGTCTAAATCAATAGTTACAGTGTGTTTGATACAGTATTTTAGTAAATATTTTCTGTTGTTACAATTGTACCACTGTCAAATACTATTCACACACCGATGAAACATTGTTCGCACATCAATACTGGTAGCCTAGTACCCAGTATAGAGAATATTTCATGCACGTGTGTCAAAGTGCTAGCTAGCTGGCTGCCCATTAGCTTTTCGTGGTCAAATGCACAACGATAGTTGTGTGGGCATAGGGTAATTAGTGGAGGTGATTATTGGACGTGCCGGTGCGGGGCGATCATGCAGGTTGGGAGGCGCATGAGTCCGTGGGCCGGTGCGGGGCGATCATGCAGGTCGGGAGGCGGTCGTCTGGGGGCAGCGAGTCGCGTACACGGTTGTGTCAGGAGATAATTTTTTATTACTTAATCTTTTTTGATAATATTTTAAAGTTAACCCTTGTTAAGTTTATTTTTAATTCTGACCTTTAGCCACACCATGGCCCGTGGTATAGCCAAACAGTGTTATCACGTTACCGATGTCGACGTGGCCAAATCTACCACGCAAGTTCTCGTTCGCGCGCCGTGCCAACATAGAGAGCTTGCGTAGCCGTTGTCACACCCGCACTCATGTCGTGACAAGACAGTCACGCCAAAGCGCGTGGTGTGACAATGGACTTAGATCTCGCCGCCCACCTAGTTCTTCGTTTTTTCCCAATTCCTTTTTTTTCCTTCCGAGCGTTTCTCTCCTCCCCAAATCCGTCACCGCCGCGCCTCCCGTAGGCCACATTGTCGTCTCTCGCCAACCCACTACGTCGGCCTCCTCCCCGTGCCGGTGTCCTCCCTCTACCGGCCTCCTCCCCGTGCCGTCGTCCTCCTCGCACCGGCCTCCTTCCCGCGGCTCCCTGCTCCCTCCACTGTGAAGGTAAGAACCTATCCCCTAATCCTCAACTGTGAATGTTGTCTTTGAGATAAATGTGTGATTTGGGATCAATGGGGAGAACCTATCCCCTGCTCCCTACATAGTGGATTCATGATATCGTGTTGGGGTGCTCACTGCAATGAATTCACTGGTCTTTGACTAAACAATTCCAGCATGCGCATTCCGTATTATCAGTCTTTGATTGCATGTAATAGGTTCTATGGTTTTTATTGAGCTTTTCAAATTATTATGTTTGATAGCAATTAGTTTAGTTTTACTTTTACCTATCGTAAGAAAATGATAATCTGACATTTAAGGAAATGTGACAATACTGCAAGTTTAGAAGATGTTATTATCTCATATGAGACTGGAAATTGACTAAATGAAATTAATTTCACTGAAAAGTCCAAAATGAATCATTGATTTACTTGTAGATTGCATAATGTCTCAACTCTTGAATGTTTGAAGGGATGGCTATGTGGGGAGCTGTCATTGTTTATATGCTATATGTGGATTGCTTGCATGTTCTTAGTGAAATAAATATTTTGATAGTATAAATCTTTTGGGCCTTTTGGCATTGCAGATGTTTGACATAATGATTGTAAGAAATGATGTTTGTAAGTGGTGATTGGTTACTTGCATTTTTTATGCCATGTTCTAGAAACAAAAAGGAAAATGAAGAAAGTCTTGTATTTTTTTGTCAAGTCGAGTCCAAATGGATATATATCTTTAGAGCAATAGCTATGTGTATGTATATTTGCTTAAATATTGGCTGATGTTAGTGTGTGAGAATATGATAGGATTGCCAATAGAAAACACTACTGGCTTTAGTCAATTATGGAATGTTTAGTACTACTTTTGATCGTACTTCATTCCTATGGCATGCAGTGCTGATTTTACAATATTTTGTTCGCATTATTGGATGTAGATGGATAAAGTTGTACGTGTTTGTACTGGTGGACCGGTTAGCCAAACTGGTTGTGGTGCAGACTTTGGTGGCATAGAAGTGACCGTTCTTGTGTTTCTAGAATCACCAGCCTTTCGAACTCTTCTGACGAGGATTAAGTCGACCTTTGGATGGGATGAGCCGGGGTCGTTGTCAGAATGCAAGGGCGATACGACGCTGGGTTGGGTTCTAAGGTGCACGCCTTGTTGATGTCAATCTTGTCCGACGGTGATTGGGACACGTACAAGGAGGTTGTGCTCGCATCTTAGGTCCGGTCGTTGGAGGTTGTGGTGAACAGGACCATTGTTGGCGAGGATCTGCGAAACAATTTGGATGTGGTGAACGGCAACATGGAGGAACTAGAATGCACTCTTGATCTTTCACAAGGGCCCCCAACAAAGGAGCAACCGTCCCAAGAATTCCCTGTCATCGGTCTTAACAACGATGCCCCCCTGGTTGGTGGATCAGTCATATGTGCATGTTTCTTCGCCGCACCATGTTACTGACCCTATCACTTATTTCAATTGCACTGTAATGAACAGCGAACTTGATGAGGAGGTGTTCCAAGATGGACCAGTCCATGACATTGAGTCCCAAGAAGACTAGAGCTAGACCGAAAACACAGCTCCCGCTCCACTTTTCTCCTCTAAGGAAGGTCGGATTCTTCGCAGTGCAATGGGTGAGGTCCCGTCGGTACATGCATTCGAGGATGATAGAATAGTTGATAACACGGTCTGTGCAAATGGGTTAAAGAGTAGGAATAACATTGCGAACCCGGAGAATAAACTCATACGAAAGGACATGTTGTTTGCAAGTATGGAGGATATGAAGGTTTGGCTACAAGAATACTCAGTGAGGCACCATCATCCATTTGTAGTATAACACTCTAATGTGAACAAGAGGTATACCGTGAGGTGCGGATGGAAGGTTTGGGGGCGCAAAACTGGGGACAAACAATGAAAAATAGCGAATACGAAGCAGCCTCATTTTTGTGGGACTACACGAGTGTCCGAGGGGCACCTTTAGGCGACCCAAATTTCATTGCAAGACGCAAAACCGGGGTTGTGGCTGTCGACCCTGATGTGACCATCACCACCCTCATTGAGGCTATATTCAGGTTCATTAAGTACCGCGTGAAGTACAGGAAAGCATGGAGGGCAAAGCAGAGAGCGATGCAATTACTATAGAGTGATTGGAAGGAGGCTTACGGGGTGTTTCCTTGAATCCTAACCGCTATGCAGACCAAGAATCTGGGCATAGAGTTTTATCCTTGGCACAGGAACCGAACGGAACCCGATGAAGGGGTTATGAAACATGCTCGAGTGGGTGTACTGGTCCTTTGGGCAGTGCAAAGAGGCCTTCAAGCATTGCAGGTCTATTTTATCAGTTGACACCACATTCCTAACCGGGAAGTACTATGGTGCCTTGATGCTCGTCGTGGGTATTGATGCGAAGGACCAGCTGATTCCACTAGCATTCGCATTGACTGAGGATGAGAACAACACAAGCTAACAATGGTTCATGGATATAGTTCGTCTATGCCTTGTTGGGCCTGGACGGTAGGTTTGACGATCGCGGCATTCTAAACATTGTGAAGAGCAATCATGACGGACACCCGGATGTGCTACATAGGTGGTGCATGCATCACTTAGCGGCAAAATTCTTTAAGCAAAGCAGTAAGGAAGATCTCACAAAAAAGTTCAAGTTGTTGTACGGATGTTTGGAGAAGAGAGACTTCAAAGTCAAGTTGATGGAGCTGAGGGGACTGACTAACGAACGAGGGAATAAGTGGTTGGACGAGGTCTTGCAGTAGAAGACGAAATGGGCACAGGCATATGATGAAGGTGGTTGTAGGTATGGTATGATGACAACGAACATCTCAGAAGGATTCAACAACGTTCTTATGGGCATCTGTGCTCTACCAGTATCGGCTATCTTGGAGTACTCATTTAGGAAGACCAACTTATACTTTGTGGATCGGTGGACCCATGCAAGGGATGCATACAATGCCGGGCAGCGTTGGGGTACAGCTGCTGCCAAACACCTCGCTATCATGGAAGAAGAGTCATGCAATCAGGAGGTGGAAGAATACGATCCGACTTCGCATATATATGCCGTCAGGGCAGCTGGGGGCACATCGATAGGGGGCGAGCGTTATGGTGGCCAAAACCATAGAGTAAACCTGACTGTGGGAGATTGTACTTGCATGGTCCCGACTTTGCTACATGTCCCATGCTCTCACATCGTCGCCGCTTGTCGCGTGCATGGTGTAAGTCACCTTTCTAACACCTTCATTGTGGAGGAATTCTCAAAGCTAGCAACGATGAGAATTTAGGAGAAGAGATTCGAGCCTTACCTTGATCCCTCGCATTGGCCACCATACATGGGGGAGGAATACATTCCCGATAAAGAAAAGGTGAACAAGCGACGCGACCGAAGGAAGAGGAAGAGGCTTCATAATGATATGGACCTCTCACAGAAAGCCGGTAAGAACATGTGCAGCCTTGGGGACTTTGGCGTCACCACCTTAACCAACAGGTGCTCAGAGTGTCACGAGCACGGACACACCAGGGCAAAGCACGTGAGTAGGGATTGCCAGCCGCGTAGGGTAAGATGGCGCCGCTCACATGTCCTGCCCCCTAAGGTAACCACTGTTCTTGTTGTGCTAAAATTATTGTTGTTTATTTATAGAGTTCACTCCTTTGCATTTTCTAGATTGTTTTGTACCTCATGTATACTAAATAATTCTTTTCCTGTAATACAGGATGCCATAGCACCCGTAGTACGCATTGCTCCTCTCGGAGTACGATGACGACCACCGCGCACAGTGCATAGCCGACGAGGGTGTGGTGAGATTTGCTAATTTAGTATTCGATCATGCGTCCAACTTATTGACCATGTGGCTGTTTCACTAATTTGTATGCATATCTGTCTGCCGTGTACTCCAGCCACTTCGCCCTTATACCCACACCCCTCTAGATTGGGATAAGCGTTACATGCCATATGTTCGCGATGCCGGTCTACTTGCCTTGGTGCAGATTGTCACCAATGGTCTTCCCCGCAATGATGGTGTTGCGCTCACCGCACTGGTGGACCGATGGTGCCCGGAGACCCACACATTCCACCTACAGTCAGGCGAGATGACGATCACGCTGCAGGACGTTGGTATGATTCTGGGCCTCCCCACAGACGAGCTTCCAATGACTGGAGATATCAATAGCGTGGGTGGGTGAGACCGGGTTGGACACTAGCTAGGAGTGCGACTCGACGACCCGGCTGCGGACGCAAGGGACAATCGGCCTTCCGCGGTGCTTGTGTCCTGACTGTGTGCAAACATCAACGTGTGCCCGCCGGATGCAGATGAGGTCATAGTAGAGAGCTTAGCACGGGCATGGGTTTGGCATCAGCTCGGGTCCTTCCTTTTCCCTAACGGTACCGGCAATGTCATCTCCTAGATTTACTTGCCCATGTTGGCTGATTTCGGAGCGGCGGGGACTAACAGTTGGGGTTCTGCTAGACTGGCTTGTTTGTACCGGCACTTGTGCGATGCATGCCACTCATGGAGTGCCGATGGCAACTTGGGTGGCTGCGCATACCTCCTGCAAGTGTGGATGTGGGAGTGTTTGCCCGTGGGTCGGCCCACTCGTGCTGCCTTCCAGGTATGAGTTTTTTTTTCATTTATCATATACTGTCTTATTAAAAAAAGCAATCGAAATATTTCTCCATGCAGGCATGGCCCCTAGACGACCCTGTGTCGCTTCCGACTGTAGCTTACATCTAGAGCTCCATCTTGCCACCTACTGGGCGTCCAAGGTCGCGGTATCTCAAGTATACGAACAAGCTCGATGTCATCACTCAGGACTAGGTACAGTTTCATAATTTAGTTCCTGTTTGGACTATGATTTCATTACTAATGTCTTGTATATCATGTGTAGGTCACGTGGCTGCTATATACCTGTGATGAGGTCCTCGAGATGGACCTGAACTCGATGTGCGAGTGGGACGATGGCTTGTGGACGACGCTCTCACCGTTGATCTACTTCCATGCGGTGGAGTACCACTTGCCCCATCGGGTGATGAGACAGTTTGGGAAGCTTCAGGACTCTCCACCAATAGAGTTCTCCACAGATCTGAACCTTCATGGGTAAGGGTACATATCGCCGTTCGTTTGCACTGTTGGTTGCGGTTTTGATGCTAACAGTTTGATTGTGCCCGTGGCAGGATTAATTGATGGCAGAGGTACCAGCACACCGATTGAATGACTTGACTATTTTTGTTTGAATGAATGGATGATTGGAGTACATGATTTGTTGTCCATCAACAAATTGGTACTGCCACGTCATTATCCCTGGCGCAGATTGGTACTGCTACGCCATTATCCCTAGTGTGGCGAAGCGGTCTAGTCACGCCAGGCTACATGGCATGACAAAGTGGTCCTATCACGCCGGGATACACGGCATGACAGGACTTAGCACCAGAGAGCGGCTATGTTTTTGCAACTCCTCTAGAACTGCCCAAGCCCTGGCGTGGCAGCACGGTGATGCCATGCCAGGGCTCACGATGTGACAAACTGGTCTAGTCACGCCAGGATACATGGCGTGACAGGACTTAGCACTAGAGAGCGATGACGTTTTTGCAACTCCTCTGGAACTGCACAAACCCTAGTGTGACGACACGGTTATGCCATGCCAGGACTCATGGCGTGACAGAGCAGTCCAGTCACACTAGTATACATGGCGTGGCGGAATGGTCATGCCACACCAGTACATATGGCATGACAAGACTTGGCACTAGAAAGCCTCTCCTCTCTATCTCTCTCTGGCCCCTTCTTCCCTACATCAGTCATGAGAACATCCGATTAACCGACATCTATCTTTTTTTACTACAACTGTTGACTGAGGGTGTAATTCAAAAGAAAACAGTCTATCTAGCTATTTATCAATATCCTATCACCAGTAAGGATCAATGTTTGCATTACATGCAAGATGCAACACACTTCACTCTCACATTGGCAATCCCCCCCACCCCACCCCTATGCATTTCCTGTATCTACTAGCATTTATGTTGAGAATTGAATCTAGCAGTGAACCAAACTTACAAGCAAATGACTAGACTCTACTTTTCAGATCGACATGACAACACTCCACCTTGCCGGCTTTTTGGAGTGAAAAGACAACACTCCACCCGCCAGCTTTTCAAATTGAAAAGACCTGACTCTGTTGTGCAAACTTTTCAGATGGACATGATAACACTCTATCACACCAGCTTTTCATATCAAAAAGACCAAAACACTTCCGCGCAAACTTTTCAAAGGGACGTGACAACACTCTGCCTTGCTAGCTTTTCAGATCGAAAAGATAACACACTGTGACGTTACCTTTTGAGAATTGAACACACTACACACATCAATTTCTTATGTGTTCTCACTCTACCATGAGCATTACACCCTATGTCTTATAAAAAGAGGTAAAAGAGATCTAGAAGAGAACATTACACAACCAAACCAACACTACACCAGAGCTTGCTTCACACAACTAGCATGAAGGAGATGGAGGACTCCGCAAGCTTCTACAAGAGGATACTGCAGAAGCACAAGTGGCTAACCGAGAGGGCTAAACCCTACCCGGATAAGTCTATGAAGGATGTGCCGGTACCACCGTAGTTCCCAGTCCAGTAATGTGTGTGCGAGGAACTGGCAAAGATCATCCAGTCCACACACCCGACGACGTCCGCTCGGGCATACTACACGTGCGGCCACCACCTCGTAAGTGTATCTTGCACACATAAAGATTTTTCACATCATACGTTCCATTCCATAAATCCCTGATTACACACGCCCATAATGGCAACCGGAGATGCAATGCAACTTCTTCCAATGGCTCAACGGCCCAGAGATGTACGATAGGACGTTCATCCAGCAGAAGTACATGTTGACCTTTCCATGGCGAGCCGAGACCTTTTAGCGCTGGACACCTTACGTACCCGACCCCAACTCAACTGAAAAGGCATCGGACGACCCCAAGAAAACAGATGAGTACGACAAGGCCAAGCGGGCGGTGAACAAGGGGAAGGCTCCTGCAAGTGAGACCGTGGGTCATACTACCGCTCTTCATCGCCCGGGCGTACTCCGAAACCAAGAGGTACGTTATGTTCAGTACGCATCATAATTATTAATTTGGCCCGACGTTGCGTTATCCTAACATCATTGAACCGTCCGGCCCATCTCGCAAGACATGGATGACTTCGAGACTGGCCACCGCCATCGCCGCGGGTAGCTAGGAGACAAGGGGAAGCGAGTGATGGGCCACCGAAACCAATGATCTTTGTTTCAAATGACTTTATTTCTATTCCAAAAAGGCACATATGTATCGTAGGTGTATTTCAGTTTCTTACATCATGCATGATGTTGTTCCTTATGCACGTAACCAAACCCTGCGCACCGTGTAATTTGTAACTTTATTATAAAGTGTATTTCATTTCGCAACTGCATTGTAAAGCCGACTTCAAATCTCGTTCCCTTTTGGCATTCAATTCTTGGCGTACCAAGGCAGGGAACAATATAAAAATAAAGGTCCAAAAGGCGTGTTCTAGAAGTAGGCACTAAATCGTCCACATATCTTTGTTCAAATGCTAAGAACGATGTTACATGATAGTGAACTTGTGCATTAAAATTTCTCCTCTCCTGCCAAATGGTCCTATCTTATGCAACAAATGATAGATTTCTTCATCTGAGAACACCTTTAAATAAAGATCGGCACTGTCGCGCCACGAGAGTTGCTATGACAAGGCAGTCTAAGGTCGCCATGAGTTAACTTATGCATTAAAATTTGATCATTCGTGCCAAATGGTCTACATATCTTGTGCAACAAACGTAGCATTTCTTCGTTTGAGAATACCTAGAAATAAAGGTTGACACTCTCACCCCACACGCGTTAGTGTGATAAGGAAGGCTTGTCACGCTATTGGTGCGGGCGTGACAAGGCAGGCTTGTCACGCCATGAGTGCAGGCATGACAATGGCTATGCAAGCCCTCCACGCTGGCACAATGCACGGACGAGGGCTTGTGTGATAGGTTTGGCCACGCCGACATCGGTGGAGTGACAACATTGTTTGGCCACACCACGAGTCATGGCGTGGCCAAAGAGGTCAGAATTGAAAATAAACTTAACGAGGGGTTAATTTTAAAACATTATTTTAAAAAGATTAAATAAAAAAATCGTGAGGAGACTAGGAAAGGGTGGTATAGAATAGGTATTTTATGGATGGGTGTATGATAGTAGTGCTTCTCTCTCTATACATGAAAGAAATAGATCTAAAATTTTAACATGTTTGACGATGATTAGAACACGGGTTCCCTATCGAGTTTATCTTGGAAAATGATATGAGAATGCTATAAAAACGAAAATCTTTTATTGCTGTGGATACACTAAGTTTATGTATAAGAATACAATAGGGATGTTATAGAATGGATGAGCTTGAATTTGAATGATGAATGATTAGACAATATGAATATATTTTAAATTGTACGTGGGCTATCTCGTTTATAGCTATTGAAGGGGTAGCAGTAAATGCCGCTAAAAGCACCTCCAATCTTCACAAACATTCTTTAGTAAAGTCTTGAACCGTCACGTCTTTTAACCAACTGCCGTAAGTTGTCAGATGCGCCAATGACAGCTTTCACGTTAGTCATGTGAGAAACTTTTATGTCTCCCGATTAATTCACTGGTCAGGGATTGCCCAAAACAGTATGGCTGGTCGAACGGTGTCTATAGCTGGTCATCACATGACTCAAACTGGTCGTCGACCAATTTGACCGTAGTAAAGGGTATTAGACTTCCTTTAGGTACCAGTTGTAGGGTCATAACCATTACAGAGGTAGCCTCTGACATGCAGTGGCAGACCCATGATTTCTCGGATGGGTGTTCGGAGTTAATAAAATATTGTTTAATGAAAAAACAAAGGTTTACAATAGAAAAAAATCAAAGTACAAAATTTTCATATTAGAGATAACACCTCAAGGAAAATAGGAAAATTTTAAAATAATTAAGAAAAAATGTTGAATATGGAATTTGGGATTTAGGACCGAGGAATTGAGGAATAGGGATGCACATGTGTTGTTATCGATGTGTGTAGACGACCTGAGTTGCTGACTCGCATTCCCTCCTCAGGGCCACGGCTCCCAGGAGGCCTGGCTATGTCTCACTCGTCATCCACCTTCTTGGCGCTTGCTTCATTGCTCCTACCTCCTAGACAACGCGCTCCCGCTCTTCACACGTCATCGCCGAGGTCCAGACAAAGCTTGGGAGCTGCCCTTGCCTTCGCTTGCACCAAATCGGCTCGCACGACACCTAGTTGCCTTGTGGACTCGTGTGCCAACGCTGCCTAACAGTCTGAGAGAGAGAGGGGGGGTTAGGATTGGGTTTGAGTGGGGAGGGGGGTAGGGTTTGGTTTGAGGGGGAGGGTGTCTCCGAATGGGCTGAAAGCTATTCGGTTGGCGAGCTGAGCCAAACTATTTGAGACGAATTAGGGAAGGGAAGATGTGAGAGTGAGATGAAATCTATTAGGGGTATAAATGTGTGAAGTATTTAGCATAATTATCAATATATATGTATATGTAACTACTAAATACAGGGTATTTTGCAAAAAAAAAAAGAAGGGTATTCGGCTGAACACCCATAACCCATACTAGAACCGCCCATGCTTACATATGGGTCTACATTCATAGAGACTCTGACTTTAATTGAAAAAATTGGTCTGATCTAGAATCCTTGTGAATGTTAGTAACATTTTCACCTGACCAAGCGCACTAACATATGTTATCTTCTGAGTCTTGATCTGACTTTATTTTTTTCTTTTTCTACTTTTTACCATCCCACTTAGACCGACGCACCAAGTCAAGGTTGGAATGGATCAAGGTGTGATGTGTTTCGGAGTCCAAGGAGCCCCAAAGTTGGACTTGCTCGAAAAAGGTTAGTACTACTACCTCTCCACAGAAGACTTTGTGGAAAAAGCATGCCATTCTGCTCGAGTAACTAATTTTCCCTGCAGACCGAATGCATTTTTTTCACTCTTTGATTAGTCCCATACTCCTATGTGCGTGCACTTAGGTCATATATAATTGGTTTACATCAGTTGTCTATATCCTCTGCTATGTAAAATTTAAACTGACGTAGATGAAAGAGAATAAAAAGAGAGAAATATGTTGTTTACAATTCTGTAGCCGACTGTATCATCAGAACCAAGAAAAACATTAAAAAATTGTGTGTTGTCTACAATCCTGTAGCCAACTGTATCACCACAACCTATTGTATAAGGTGTTTTTAATACTGTCTACAGGTGACATAGAGAGTTACTATAGACAACAACTGTCTGTACCATTGTACATGCTCTTAGGTCATACACAATGGGTTTACATCAGCTGTCTATAGTCTCTGCCACGTAGGATTTAAGCTGATGTGGATGAAAGAGAATAAAAAGAGAGAAATGTACTATCTACAATCATGTAGCCGACTGTAGCACCAGAACAAAAAAAAAGCATTAAAAGATTATGTGTTGTCTACAATCATATAGCCGACTGTATTACCATAACCTATTATATAAGCTGCTTTTAGTGTTGTCTACAGATAACATGAAGAATTACTATACACAGCAGGTTTGTATCATTGTACATACCTTTACCTTACATAGCTAGCTGACTGTACAGTGCAGCCCTAGTGTAAATTCCTTTCATTAGTATATACTTAATTATGTCTAATCCGCGAGCGTGCAATCCATTCATCGTTTTCTTGACTTCCAAGTTCCAACTCATGTGCCATTGAGGATGTTGAAACTTTGAGACTAATTTACTAACGAATGACGACATACAAGCGTGCGCCCACAGGAAGGGAAGAAAAGTAATTTATACCCCCTTTCTCTTAGTAAATAGGTGTTGCTGCATATATGTCAACACGTACGGTCACCAATATACATATTTGACCGTTAAATTATCTAGTTATATGGTAGTAAATATTATAGGAAACATAACAAAAAAGAATTGATGAAAAATCTAGTAATTAATATTGGTTTTTTTACATCTAAATATTTGAGTGTATTTTTATGGTCCAAGTTTTGTAAGTTTGATTACACAAATTATAAAATAGCATCTACTCATTCGGAAACAGAGGGATATATACATTCCCTCGAGCTAGTAGTTAACCCAAGAACTCTCCTACTAATTAACCTGAACAAATCAAACCTACCCTAATCTGCAGTCTCTATATATTCAGATTTTGTGCATATATACTTATAATAGCTCAGCTTGTGGAGTAGTTAATGACTTGATGAAATTGATCAATAGTCTATAGGTATGGTCAATGCACCTCATAGGTATGATGAATACTATGGGTTTTTTTTTTAAAAAAAAAATTCTAGCGTTTGATGTAACGACTGGTCCACATGGACACATCAGTGGATTTAACTTTTGGAACAGTCAAGTCAGTGCACTAAATTAAAGAAAACAACACGTATATATGGACGAAATGGACCACGGCGCGGGGACGGCAATAGCAACCGGCAGCAGTGGGGGAGCACGGGCTCGGGCGGAGCAGGAGACTCGGGCCTGGGGCGAGCGCGGGCGGAGCAGCTGGGCGTCGGCGCTCGCATGCTAGCTCTAGAGGTGGCGGCGCCTCGGTCCGGGCCGGTTTCGGAGTAGGAGAGGCACGGCGGCGCTCGTGAGCTCGGAGGCAGCGCGCCGGTCGGGCGGATCCGCGACGGAGCGAGGAGGCGAGGCCGTGCCCCGGTGTGGTGGCTTCTTGCGGTGTCGGCAAGGGGGTCACCGTGGGGCGGCCTCGGGCGGCTGGGCGGCGTGGTCGTCGGTGCGGCTCGCTGATTGCTCGCGCCGGCGTCGTCCTGGCGCGAATCTGGATCTGTGGGCCTTCGGCTCCGGATCTGGATCGAAAAAAAAGGTGGACCTGGGGCCAGCGGGAGCAGCCCTGACCCCAGTCGGCCAGCGGTGCTCCTGCTAGTGAGGTTAGTGGAGGTGGCCGGCAAGGCTGGCCCAGGTGCCTGAGCTGTCTGAACCTCTGAACCTGGTGTTTCTCCACTGGATCCGGTTGGTCCCTGGGCGACGGCCGGCAAGATGGTGGCTGCAGCGGGGCGGCTTTGGCGGGCAATGGCGGGAGCTTGTGGGGGTGGTGTGGTACCATGTTCCGGGTGAAAACCTTTGATCCGGCTTAGTTGGATCCGGCGACGACGACGTCTCCGGGCGTCGTTTCCCTCCTTGGAGGCGTCGTCTTGGAGCTTCGGTTCCTCACCCTTCCTGAGTTCTTGTGGCTTTCTCCGGGGTGAAAACCTCAGATCTGGTTCCTGCCAGATTGGTTGACGGTGACGCCTCTGGCGTCGTTTTCCCTCCTTGGAGGCGTCGGCTTGGAGTCTTTGTCCTCCCCCTCCTCATTGTAGCTTTGGCCGGCAGTGCGTCAAGAGTAGAGCAGACGTCGCCTCGAGCTGGCGTCCTTGCTCCGGCATGGCGGCATATTCTGCCTTTCTCTTTTGTAGTTTTTCTCTGAGGGTCGTGCTTCTGGTCGTGCTAAGAGTTTTCTCTTTTTTTCTTTTTGTATTCGGTTGTATTTTTTTATGCTTAATGATAAGATGTGTAAAGCTTTTGCACTTCCTTGAAAAAAATAGACCGTATATTAATTAATTATAAGCTGCATGGGAAATGCATGATATCCATGCAACAAAAAAGAAGATAAGCACAAATGAATTTTGCAAATAACACCAATGAATGATGAACCGAGGGGCGGAGCTTTCCATGGGCTAAGTCTCGGGCCAGCCCAGCTGTTTTTAGGTCTAACTTTGATTTTTCGAGAAAGTTTACATGAGCTTTTGATACTAGACCTTGGACTATTGTCCTAGCGGGAGCCTGGGGCCAAGCTTCGCTCCTGGATGAACCCATCAAATGTTAACAACTAATTAACCGATCTTCTTAATCCAATAAAATGTAAGTCATGCATGCATGATAAATTGATACATAGCTGCCAAAATATTAGCCTGTGAAGCTGACAAATTTTCCCCCTTGCAAATTACTAAGATACAGAGAACTAACCTAGCTATAACCTTACACGGTTACACCAGTCTCTGCAACTCCACTCCTTCAGAAGAAAATTCAGCTACTTCACAGCCAAGCTTCTCCACGGCAACCTCCATGATATTATTGTCTACGTACGTACGTACGTACGCACGCCCTTTCTGTTCCATCGTAACTCTATATATACGTATGTATATACCAAGAGTGCAAGTATGCAACTAATGATCAAGAATTAACCCTGTTAATTAATCTGTCATGCACGGGCGGCAGCGCCATGGCACTGGTCGAAGCGTATGATGTGCTCCTTGGGCGGCGGCGGCGCCACGGCGGGCGCCTCGGAGGGGACGACGGGGAAGTGGCCGCCGCCGAAGGAGCGGACGTGGTCGTTGAGGGAGCGCTTGTGCTTGAAGTCGGAGCCGCACGCGCAGAACCAGCGCTTGCCGCAGTTCTTCTCGTGCGTGCGCCAGTCGCCCTTGACGGCGAAGGGCTTGCCGCAGCGGCGGCAGCCGAAGGGCTTGGCGCCGTGCTTGCGCTTGTAGTGCGTCTGCAGCGTGCGGAAGTCCTTGAGCGGCCGCGCGCGCGGGTGGGCGACGTTGTTCCGGCACCCCGCCGCGCAGCAGTAGCACGGCAGCTTCAGCAACGCCAGCGTCTTCGCCTGCGTGCCCTTGAGCGACTCCGGGCCCTTCCGGTACTCGCGGCCGTGGCCCCACATGTGCATCTGCAGCAGCAACATCGATCGTGTACAGTACACATAATTAAGTCACTGTTATGTACGTTGAGATAGATGGCAATGCAAAAATTTAACCATGCAATTAGCTAGATGTGAAAGTAAACAAGGAATATGTTCTTGGCGTTCGAGCGTGTGCTTGGCCTTTTATCTTTTGTCATCATCTTGGAGACTAGAGGAAAGATGTGTGAATTGAACTAGCTAGCTACCACGTGGCTGTAGTTATTCTAGTTTCCTTTTCTTTTCCTGTATTTGATTCCTCACGGTTAGACCTGAAATACTTGCTACGTTATTCTTCCGCAAACATGAACATGGACGAGAGACCGAGTTTAGAATAGATACCAGCAAAAGGAGTGGCACTGTCGATGTATATCATGCATGCTGCATGCATGTTGCATGATGCTTAATCACGTGTGCTTTAGTATCGATGTAATTTTCATTTGTACGTACAAGCAGCCTCTCGCATTTTTCAATCTAGCTAGGCCCGTGAAAGAAGAGACGCGTGTTAATGCATCTGGGGTAATTTAGATTCAAAATCTTGCGGTTTGCGTCCCTCTGAGTTATGGGTATTAATTAATGGAACAATATGGTTAAATCAAGTCAAGTAGCACGCATACTTGAAAGCATCCGCACAATTAAAAACAAAAGACGAACTCTAACACAAATCCAAACTCGAAGAAAGAGGATCCAACCAAAGAAGCTAGGCATAATTAAAACCGCAACCAAGTTAAACAGGATGGGATATTGATGAATCACCTGCATGTTGTTGTATCTATTGAAGGTTTTGTTGCAGACACGGCAGACGAACTGCACCGGGCCGATGAGTATCTGCGCCGGCGTCGGGATCCAATACCGCCGGTCGCGGCAGCCGGTGGCGCCCTTGCTGCTCTCCTCTGCTCCCACACACACGTAGTTTGATCCCTCCACTGACTCCACCATCTCACTATGTATTTGCTCTCCTGCTTCCACCTTACACCTCTCATGCTGCCCTGGCTTCTCCTCCTCCATGTCCTCCTCATCCTCCTCCTCATCATCATCCATGGGCGCCTCTTCAGAACTATAGCCGCCGCTTGCAGGAAAGCCGATGTTTAACTCAACACTGGCCTCTTCTGTAATATTGCTCACATCTTCTTTGATAGGGTTCTGCCCACCATCAGGAGCCATCTTCTCCCCACCTCCGAGCCGGCCAAGAAGTGGCAAACACATCAGGGTTTTTCGTTCTTGGCCTCCTTCTCTTCGACCTTCACCGAGTGCTTGGTGATCCCTCGATGGCGTCGAGAGGGACGAGGACGTCGACGACGAGGATGACGGTGACGGCGGTGACCGCGGCTTGAGCCACTCGAAGAACGGCACGCCGAAACCCGCACCCTCCATTGTTCAAGCCCTCAGCACCGTAGATCAATTCGAACCCTCTATATGTATGTAGAATTGAAGTGCGGACTGCTTTATATCTGGGAGGTTTTGTGGTGTGGCTGAGGAGAAGAGGAAAGGGGTCGTCTATGTCAAGGCGTGCATGTCACGGCCGGGAAGAAATGCGGGGAGCGCGCGAGAGGTCGAGAGGTTGGTGCGCCGTTGGTGTTGCTCCCCTTATATGTTGCCCTTTTGCGCGTGTGGTGCGCCCCTTTGGAGTTTGGAAGGCTAGCTGTCGCGTCGCGCGCATAGTCAATGTATGAGACAAGCAAGCCGAGCAAGCAGCTGGGGATTGGACGCGCGTGCTCGCGTGTGAATGGGCGAGCTGCATAATATGGGCATCTGCTAGTGATGCCCAGAGCATGATAGCTAGGCTCAGAATGTGGTGCCTGTCTAATGTGTATCACGCCGTAGCCGCCGTCTCTGGGATGAGCCGGGTACAGATTGAGCTACAAGCAGCTAGGCCGCTTGCCGTTAGGGGAATTGTACTAGGTTCTCTCTGGGAAACATAGTGGGAGTCAATTCGAGTACTACAGGGATGAAAAAACGTGTACAACTACCAATATTCATTTTTTTAAAAAAAAAATTGGCCCTATGCTGCCACCTTAATTGCAAAAAAAACCCCTCTTGGCTTCAAAATTACAAATCTGGCCCCCTGCCAAGCGTGGAAGAACTAGAGGCTGACACATGGAACTTTCCGAGCTGGGGGAGCGCGGAAAGGCGGTGCTAGACGCAGAAAATGGGCGGACGCGGAAACCAGCGACGCGGTGCGGAATGTTGCGGGCCCGGCCCGATTTCGTGCTACCGGAGCGCGGTAGCTCGCCGGCTGCCTTCCGCAGTACCGGAGCATGGCATGCAGCATTCCATTAATAATGCTTCCAATTAGCATTCACTAGATCAACGTCATTCCATTAATGCTAACGCTAATGCCGAGTGTGTGTGCTTCCATTAATGCTAATGCACAGTGTGCATGCTTGCAATTCCCTGCCCCTGCCGCGCTCGGGTGGCGCAGAAAGTCGTCAGGCAACCTGCCGCGCTCCGATGGCGCGGAAGCCGCTCGGGCCCGTGACTTTCCGCACCGCGCCCCTAATTCCCACGCCCGCCGGCGTTCCATGCTGTGCACCGACGTTCCGCGCCCCAGCGCGAGAAGTTCCACGTGCTAGCCTCCAGTTCTTCCGCGCTCAGCAAGAGGCCACATTTACAATTTTGAGTCTAAGGGGGCTATTTTTGTAATTAAGGTTGCAGCACAGGCCAAATTAAAAAAAATTCCAATATTCGGCTTGGAATAAGTAGACTCTCACTCTTATTAGTTTTTAGATAATGGAAGAGCGAAAAACTCTCCCGACCTCTACATCCAAGATGCACATAGCCTTATTTATTGAAAGATTAAAGTGCCCAAAGGTACCAAAGATAGTTAACAGTGGCCTGAGGCCTTACAACCAAAGGACGACTGAAAATTAAACTAAATCATTACTAATCATGTGGCTAAACCGCCACCCATAGAAGTTTAAAATTTGCTTCGCCATGAACTCTAACCTGGCGCTCCCAGCCAGCATAGCCTCCTTCTGGGTTGATGTCAATCATTTATCCATGATTGATGCCTTTAGGAATGATATACCTCAAGTTTTGGATACTGAAAATAATGCTCTTACAGAACCGTTCACTGATAAGGAGGTGAAAGATGCGATCTTTCAAATAGAACATAACAAAGCGCCTGGGCCGGATGGCTTTCCAGCTGAGTTCTATCAGGTATTTTGGGAAGTAATTAAAAATAACATGATGGACATATTTCATGAGTTTCATAGTTGCTCTTTGTCTCTTTTTAGTTTGAATTTTGGGATTATTATACTGCTTCCCAAAAAAACGGATGCTAAACAAATATAGCAGTATAAACCTATTTGTCTTCTAAATGTTAGTTTTAAAGTGTTTACTAAAGTGGCTACTAATAGAATTATTGGTGTAGCTAATAAGGTTGTTAGATCATTCCAATCGGCGTTTATGCAGGGGAGATTTATTCTTGATGGTGTAGTCATCCTTCATGAAACCATCCATGAGCTTCATAAGCAAAAATTGGATGGAATAGTTTTTAAGATATATTTTGAGAAAGTTTATGATAAAGTAAAATGGCCGTTTTTACTTTAAACTTTAAGGACGAAAGGTTTTTCACCTAAGTGATGTGCCTGGGTGGAACATTTTGTTAAGGGAGGGAGTGTTGGAATAAAGGCCAACGAGGATCTTGGGGCTTTCTTTCAAACTCAAAAGGGTCTTAGACAAGGTGATCCTATATCCCTAATTCTTTTTAATATTGTTGCGGACATGCATGCCATCTTTATTTCAAGAGCTAAAGAAGAGGTCTGTTATCGAGAGTAATTCCTCACTTAATTGATGGTGGGTTGTTAATTTTACAGTATGCTGATGACACTATACTATTATTGAATAATGATATAGAACAAGCAAAAAATCTCAAACTTATTCTTTGTGCCTTTGAACAATTATCATGTTTAAAGATTAATTTTCGTAAGAGCAAGATTTTTTTGTTTAGGTAAGGCCAAAGAAGTTGAACAATAATATAATCAGTTATTTGGTTGTGAGTGGGTACCTTTCCTTTCAGGTACTTAGGTATTACAATTCACTATAGGAAATTACGGAATTGTGAATGGAAAGGGGTTGAGGATAGAGTTGAAAATAAACTTAGCAGTTGGAAAGGAAAAAAATTATCTGTTGGTGGACGAGTAGTTTTTATTAATTCGGTGCTCAGTAGTCTGCCAATATTTATGTTATCTTTTTTTGAGATTCCTAGAGAGGTTCTTAAAAGACTAGATTATTATCAATCTAGATTTTACTGGCAGAGTGATAGTCTTAAACGAAAATATAGGTTGACTAAATGAAGTGTAGTGTGCACGCCTAAAGAGCTGGGTGGTTTAGGCATCCAAAATTTAGACGTTAAAAATAAAGGTTTACTAGGGAAATGATTGTTTAAGCTACTCAATGAAGAAGGGGTATGTTAATCTTTGCTAATAAGGAAATATATGGGCGAGAAGAGTCTTTCGCAGGTGGTTAACAAACCTGGGACCTCTCAATTCTGGTCAGGTCTAATGAAAATTAAAGATCAATTTCTTCGCTTTGGTTCATTCTAGGTTAAGAACGGATTGCAAACCAGGTTTTAGAAATATATTTGGTTAGGCGAGTCTCCTCTGAAGGGCCAATATCTTATTCTTTATAATGTAATGAGGAGAAAGAATGATACTGTGGCAACAATTCTGGGATCGAATGCTTTACATATTCCTTTTCGAAGACATATTATTGGACCTAAGTTACATGCTTGGAATGAGTTAATTTTGCGAATTTTGAATTTGCAATTGAACTCTAAAAAAGATGTTTTCAGGTGGAATTTGAATAAATCTGGACTTTTCTCGATACAGTCTTTCTATATGGCACTAATTGGGAATACTCGAGTTACCATTAGGGATTTCTTTTGGTGCATTAAAATTCCATTAAAAGTGAAAAAAAACTCTTTGGTATCTCAAAAGAGGGGTTTTATTAACTAAAAATAACATGTTCAAAAGAAATTGGAGGGGAAACAAAAAATATTGCTTTTGTATTAAAGAGAAAACAATTCAGCATCTATTTATTGACTGTCCCTTTGCACGGCTTGCGTGGTGGGATGTTCAATGTGCGTTTAATTTAACTCCTCCTATGAGTATAGCAAACATGTTTGGGAATTGGCTAGTCGGTACGGTATTTCAAAAATTTTAAAGTCACATCTCCTAGTGGGAGCTAGTGCCTTATGCTGGTCTATTTGGCTATGTCGGAATGGAGTTGTTTTTAACAAAAAAGATTATCACTAATTCTTTGCAGGTTCTCTTATCGAGTGGACACTGGCTAGGTATTTGAGCAAATCTCACTCTTATACGAATTGTAGATGATTACTGTGGTAGCTAATAAATAATAGATTGATTGCTATAGTACATATACAATAGTTATGTCCCTTTCTGACAAGGTACGTAGATTGTTGGCTATCTCTACGCCTCTACACACTGTACTATATATATACTGTGTACTAAATCAATATATGAGTCCTAGTTTAGTCCATGCATACTTAATTTCTGAGCCGTCCATTATGGAAGATCGAACGGATGTGATGATCTAATCCCTCCAGCGTCTCCTGTGTGCGCATCACCAGTTACATGAGTGGTTCTGCCAAAAAAGGGTATGGAGGTCATTTCATCTCCCATCATCTTCAGTTGGCAGTCCTCATCTATTGCTATGATGAACATATAATGAGCACTTGCAATCCAACTCACCAACTAGCTAGTTCAAATGTCCATGAATCAACGAGGATGGGATGTATAAGCGTAGGCGGTTATCGGGGCCAGGATTCGAAGGAAGGAACGACGCCTACATAGGCAACGAAAAGAGAATGAATATGCACCGATGGTAGAACAGGGCCTGCAGACGCGTCGGCCGGGTGGGACCGCCGAAACGCCACGCTGAATCACACGATGACGTGCACACCTCTCGACTTTAGATGCGTGTATGCAAGTTTGTCCTAATCTTCTGTCGTAGGAGAAATTCGATAACTTGAGTTGCGACATTAGCGAAAAGGTGGCTAACCAAAATCCAGTCAAGACTAGTAAACCTCGCAATCACTACACCGCTTCTCGATTAGTTACCAACTGTGTCAAACACAATTGGCATGTTCATGAAAAACCGCTCGAGTGAATCCAGAGAAACACGAGCAGCAGCGGAAGATAAATCACTCGAAATTGAATGATTGAGTTGAGACTTCAATTATGGCGAGAGGCCTTACAATAGCAATAGCTAAATCAATAATCAAAGTCTAATCTATTGGTGGCGCAGCACCCAAAAAATTATAGTGACTTAGGTCGGTGCTAATAACAGAAATCATAACTAACTAAAACTATCTTTCCGTACGGAGAACTACCAACTAGAATATCTGAGTTAGGTTTGAAGTAGGCTCCATAGTTGAAACGAACAAGAACTCTCCCAGCGTGTTGAAGTAGGACTTCTTGCATAGTAGCATCAGTCGAGTCAGAGTAGGACTCCTATAAGTAGTCTTGTTGTGTCTTGGTTAGAACGAAGATTTGGTTGGTGGTCGGAGGATCCGGTCGACACAAGCTGATCGAAGGAACTTTAGAACTTTAGATCTGGTTGTGTATGGTCAACACCTGGTCGAGTGCACCAGGGACCTGGTCATACCTTATCAGGGACTTCTCCGAAAATGCTCTCGCAAATAGAAACAAGCAAACAACTATCATTAGGCAATATCATTTGTTCTGTAATTAAATAGTTAGTTTGCCTGAGGAATGAGTTCACCTGTTGTCCCACATGATGTGCTAGTGCTCGTTCATTGGTCCTCCCACAGGCACAGCCGTAGAGGCAGTCCTCGGTGAGGTCAGCATGGTCCTTGGTGATATCCTTATCATACTCCCTTTCTTGAAAAGAAGTCGACCTCGACTCTATCGTGTGGTCATCAAGATACGGTGACAAGTCGACAACATTGAATGTAAGCACTCGGAATGGTCCATCACCTCATGGCATTAGTTTAGACTTGCGCTTTTCTGCAAAACAATTTTAACACAAATGCAACCAAACCAAATCTCCTTCCTTGAAGACCATCTCCTTTCTCCCTTTATCTGCATATTTCTTGTATTGGCCTTGCATCTTCTTAATGCTTACCTTGGTTGTCTCACGTATCTTGTGAATAAACTCATTTAAAGGAGTAACAAGTGTGAAGAATCTATGCCTCATTTTAGTGTTTTGGTAATTAAAGACAATCATGTGTTGTGAACTAACCTACTTTGTTAAGTGGTTAAAATGGTTAGCCTCGGATTAAAAGAAAGGAGCACTAAAGCTACTCAAGTATTGAATTTCAACATCATCTAGCTCAAGCCAAAGGTATCAAGTAGAACAGGATTTTTTTTCATAGTTTTACTGGTCTAAGGAGTATGAAGGATAGAAGACCGGACTGCTAGTATAGGTAGCCGTATTATGAAGAGGGATCAATGGTTAGTAGCTTGATGGCAAAGGGTGCCACAATGCTCAAACTCACTTGGTTTAATCTTGGATCCCTTTGTGATTGTTTGGCCACAATTCTTCTGTTCTTTATTTGCTTGGCTAGACCGACCGCAGTTGAAGGACCGAACTGATCGGAACCCTGGATGAACTCATCAGTCAGCTTTTTCCAAAGAGCTCCCTATTCGCGTTTCTACTGCCGGACTGACCGCAAGTGTAAGTTCGGACTGACTGGGCCCCCGGTCTGAGTCACATGGTCAGCTTTTTCCAGAGACTCTCTTTTTAACTTCACTTTCTCTCTAATTTTTTATTCGGACTGACCGCTATTAAAGGGCCGGACTGACCGAACCTCTGGGTCGATTGATCCGGTCAGCTTTTTCCATAGAAGGGTGTTTTTTTTGTCTTGCTACTGTGTTTTTTTTTATCTTGCTACTGATTTCTTCATGTCAGACTGACCGCAAGTGTTTCCCAGGCCCACTGCACCCTAAGTTAGCATAGAGCGCCACCTTTTCGATAGAGTATGTATCTTCAGCTTTGGAATTCTTTGAACCCGGTCTGACTGGACCTTAAGTAGGCGGACTGACCGGATCTGGCATAACAGATAGTTTTTGTAGCATTAATTGCAACAGAGTTTGCCATTATATTGTAGTTCGGACTGACCGGCCCTGTGCCTACAAACTGACCGAACTTGCTGTTTTTGCACAGACTCGAGTGCCAACGGCTAGTAAAGTGGGTAGAGACTATAAATACATCACTCACTGCAGCAAGAGGGTCTTTAAGAACCTCATTGAATACTTTTGAGCCATTTGCCTATTATTCTACTCTTTGAGAGCGTAAATTCCATCTTGCAAAGGTGTAGAGGTTTTTTCAAGTACATTGAGTATAGTTTGATTCTTGTGGCACATGAGCATCTTCAAGCGAAGTATTATTGGTTTATTACTCTTGGAGGTTGCCGCCTCTTAGACAACTTGAAGAAGGTGATTCGGTGATCTTCTCAAGAAGTTTGTGAGAAGACCCGGGCGTTTGTGAAGGTTGGAGCTCACCTTTCCGGAGTGAAGAAGATCTGCCTAGTGATCGAGAGATGTGCTCGTGTGGAGGCGGCTTGATTTGTTCAAGCTTCCTCAGCGTGGATTAGTGGAGACCGATAAGTCCCCGAGACCATGGAAAAACATCGGTTGTCTCCATATTGTGGTTTATCTCTTTTACTCTTCTCTTAGTGCATTTATCTATATAGCAATATTGTATCTTGATTAGGTTGTTTAGATTAATCTAGAGTAAGTTGTGCACTTAGAGAGACTTAGAATATTTAGGCCTTGAATTGTGAAATTGAACTTCATAGCTTAGCTTGCTAAAAATTTATATTTAGCCTAAAGTTTTAAAAACCGCCTATTCACACCCCCTCTAGTCGGTTATCCTTGATCCTACATAGTGTGTTGAAATCTTTCACAAACCTACGGTAGAAACCAGCCAGACCATGAAAACTTTGAACTTGTGTGGTCGTGGTAGGTGTAGGCCATGCTCGAATTGCGTCCACCTTCTGTGTATCGATATCAAATCCCTGTGCAGTCACAACAAAACCCAGAAGCACAATTTGGTCCATGCAAAAAGTACACTTCGCGAGGTTAGCAAACAAATGCGTCTCTCTCAAGACAATAAAAACTTGGCGCAAATGACCCAAATGTTCTTCCAAAGATTGATTGTAAATTAGTATGTCATCGAAATAAACTACCACAAATTTCCCAATAAATGCTCTTAATACTTCATTCATTAAGCACATAAATGTACTAGGTGCATTAGTAAGACCAAATGGCATGGCCAACTACTCATACAATCCAAATTTATTCTTAAAAGATGTTTTCCATTCATCGTCTAGTTTCATCCTAATTTGATGGTAACCACTACACAAATCAATCTTAGAAAAGATAATAGAACCACTCATCTCATCAAGCATTTTACTGATCCTCCATGATCCATCCTTCTTTGGCACAAGTAATACAGGAACAGCACATGGACTTAAGCTTTCACATACGTACCCTTTATCTAGAAGCTCTTGAACTTGGCGTTGAATTATCTTTGTCTTCTCAGAATTGGTACTGTATGTAGGTTGGTTAGGTAAGGATGCCCCTAGAATCAATTCGATTTGATGCTCTATTCCCCTCAATGGTGGCAGCCCCATTGGTATTTCATCTGGAAATATGTCCGCAAATTCCTGCATTAAGGGAACAACCGAAACAGACAAAGTGGAGGGTAAAAGGTCAGTAGAAAAAAGAAAACATCTTTGCACAAAAGTGCAAAGCACCTATTGGGATGGGTTTCTAACTCTCGCATCTCACTTTTTTGTAGCTAATACGACATGCCCCTTAAGTTGTATTTCTCTTTTCTTTTCACTCTTTTCTTTCTTCTCTCTCAACTTTGGCTGGTGGCTGTCGCTCGTTTTATGGATGTCACTCATCTCTCTTTCACATTCAGCCCTAGCCAAGTCATCCTTACTGATTTGTTTCGGCAACATCGGAACCAATGAAACCTTCTTCTCCCTGTGCAAGAAAGAATACTTGTTGGATCGCCCAAAATGAAATGTACCTTTATCATACTATCATGGTCTTCCAAGAAGTAATGCACAAGCTTACATCTGCACCACATCACAGTCCACAACATCTGAATAACTACCAACATTAAAATGTACTCGAAGCGTGGCTGTGACCTCTAATTTACCACATGAATTGAACCATTGAATGTAGTACGGTTGGTGATGTGCTCATGTGGCCAAACCAAGCTTTTCGACCATCTCGGCACTAGCAATATTGTTGCAACTCCCGCCATCAATTATAACCTTGCACGAATGCTCCTCGCTCACAAACTTTGATTGAAACAGATTGTGACATTGCCCTTGCTCCGCTTTCTCCATTTGTGAACTAAGACCTCGACGAACAATCAAATTGGCGTGACTTGCATCAAATGTGATCTCCTCCAAATCAGAATCAGAAGTGAGCTCACGTCCAAGTTCTTAAATATTGCTAGCCGACGTGTACTCACCATCTCCTCGAATGATAAGAGCTCGCTGGTTTGGGCAATCTCGCATATAATGCCATTTTCCCTTGCATTTGAAACACTCTATCTCCCTAGTTCTTCTCGTAGAAGCAACCGATGATGAGCTTTTGGTCGGAGTGACAGTGGTCAACCTTGAATCGGCTGGCTTGGTCGTGGGCTGACTCACTGATTGCTCTCGACTAAATATCATTGTGCTATGAACAGAGTTGAGACCTTGCTTCTTGGGTTGTGAACTTGAATATTTCCATGGCGTATCCATACTGGATTTACCATGACTGGTGTGACTTCTCTCCCCTTGCACTTGTTTCTCTGCCTTGCATGCATAATGAAATAGTTCATCCAAAGTATCATACTTGTGGAAATCAAGGATGTTTTGAATTTTCTTGTTCAAACCACCCAAGAATCGAGCCATCTTTGCATTGTCTTCCTCTTCTACATTGGCTTGTATCATGCCAATTTGCAGCTCTTGGTAGTAATCCTCCACCGAATTACCCCCTTGTCGTTGTTTAATCAAACTCCACCAAATAGAAGCATAGTTGGTGAACTCACTTGTAGCAGCTCGTATTCTGCGATCTTCAAGATACTCATGACAACAAAAATTTTGCTCCACAAGCATTTCCCAATCAAAGTAAACCTCTGGATTGTCTTTTCCATCAAAGGTTGGAATAGAAAATTTTAAGTCTTCCCAAGGTATCGTCACCTCAGGGAGCAACAGGTGTGTGACCTCATATGCCACGACAGTTGAAATCCAATCACTCACGTAGTCGTGCATCTCTTGCACTGTGGATGGGTGTCACGTAATCTTCTTCATCATCGGTGAACTCATCCGCTCGGACGTCGCCATCTTGGGGTGGTCATAGTCGACCCATCGTAGTAGCACCTCTCTGTGCCCCTGGTCGTGCCGCTTGAGGTGGTCATAGTCGAGGAATAGCAGTGGCTTCGTTAGCAGCAACAATGGATGCTGCGGTCTGGCGTTGAGGATCTGGAAACTGGTCAACAAGAATATTACCTTGCACAATTTGCTTGGCAAAATCTTCCAAACCTTTTCCACATTCTTCAAATGTGGAATGACTTGATCCTACACCAAACTCTCAATGTCGCAGCGAAAAACGTTCACTAATTGGCAAGCACGTGGCGTTAGACCTTCGGTGTTTCCATCACTTTCATTCGAATCACCATGTTGGGCACCATGTTCGGATGCTTGAGACCATACCCTGTTAGTACCGAAACATCAATAAAATCCCTACCGACTACAAATTTTAAAGTGGAATTCAAATCTCACAATCTTACCAGCCGAAGCTCTTACCCTTCTTGCAGATTGCTTGTGTATTGATAGTTCGTGGTAACTTTCAAACAAAAAATCAGCAAAGCGATTGCAAAGATACTAGTACTCATGATCAAGGCAATTATCTGGAGTTCTAGGTGCAAACTGGAATTCCAGAAAATGCAAAGTTGAAAATAGTTCACACAGTACTAGTCTTAGTTGCTTTGATCAGAATGACCAGAAAGAATGAAAATTGGTCAAGAGTACTAGTCGGAAACTCCAACCACTTGATTGGTTGTGTATAATTTTTCACTTGGTTGCATAGGATATTGTGCAAATTTGCTCTCTCTTTTTTTAAACACACACACACACACTCGAACTGAGACGTGTGACAAAGACAAAAAAAAGAAATCAACAGTCAGCAATATTCGGTCGATCTAAGAAAACTGGTCGATCAGCAAGTAGACATGACTAGAACGGACAAAAATTCAATAAAGCAAGCAAAAATAATAGATTGAATTCACTAAGGCTAGGAAACAAGATAAATTTTAAGGAAATTTTCTGGTATTTAGGCAAAGGAAGAACAATGAATTTACTACCAATGCTAGATGAATTCCTACCGGTAACAAAAGCTCTGATACCACCTAATGTCTACACGTCTTGACTTAAGATGTGTGCAGACAAGTTTGTCCTCATCTTCCGTTGTAGGAGAAATCCGATAACTTGAGTTGCGACGTTGACGAAGGGGTGGCTAACCAAGATCCAGTCAAGGCTAGCAAACCTCGCAATCGTTACACCACTCCTCGATTGGTTACCAACAGTGTCAAACACAATGAGCATGTTCACGAAGAACCGCCCGAGCAAATCCAGAGAAACACAAGAGCAACAACGGAAGATGAATCACTTGAAATTGAATGATTGAGTTGAGACTTCAATTACGGCGAGAGGCCTTACAATAGAAATAGCTAAATCAATAATCAAAGTCTGATCTATTGGTGGCGCAACACCCAAATATTTGTAATGACTTAGGTCAGTGCTAATAGCCTAAATCGTAACTAACTAAAACTATATTTCCGTATGGAGAACTACCAACTAGAATATTTGAGTTAGGTTTGAAGTAGACTCCACAGTTGAAACGAACAAGAACTCTCCCAGCATGTCGAAGTGGGACTTCTTGCATAGTAGCATTAGTCGGATCGGAGTAGGACTCTCATAAGTAGTCTTGTTGTGTCCTAGTCAGAACGAAGATCTAATCGATGGTCGGAGGATCCAGTCCACGCAGACTGGTCGAAGGAACTAGTCGACACAGTCTGGTCAAAGGAACTAGTCAGTTTAAGTCCTAGTCGGATGAACTTTAGATCTAGTCGTACATGGTCAGCGGCTAGTCGGTGCACTAGGGACCTGGTCGTACTTTATCAGGGACTCCTCCGAAGATGCTCTCGTAAGTAAAAACAAGCAAACAACTATCATTAGATAATATCATTTGTTCTATAATTAAATAGTTAGTTTGCCCGAGGAACAAGTTCACCTGTTGTCCCAAACGACGTGCCCGTGCTTGTGTCATTGGCCCTCCCACGGACACAGCCGTAGGGTGATGTCAGCATCGTCCTCGGTGATGTCCTCGTCACACGAGCGGGCCGACTAGGAGTCTAGGAGGGAGGGACACCCACGCGACTGCATACAGGAATTAGCGGGGAGTTAGTTTTCCCCCAGTTAACCGTCTAACCAACGTGGGTGTGTATTAGCTTTTTCTCAAAACTTAATGTACGATCTTGTCCCTAACAGTTGGACGGTCAGATGTGGTAGAGATGTTAGCACCTCCAACACTTCCTCCGTAGAGACCGAACCAGGACTCTTAATATATCGGAAATTGGGACACTTATTGGCCCTCCTACGCCACCCTAATTCCTAAATTAGCCCCCTCACCCACGAAATTTCGGATTTAGCCCCCTCTGGCCACCTACTGCCGTCGGGTATAGCACCAGCAAAGATGCTACCATCCCCCACGGCAGCACTAAGGTGCTGCCCTCCCACACGGCATGAGGTACAAGGAGAGAGAAAGAAAAGAAAAAGGGAAAGAAAAGTGGGAAAAAAAACATTTTTTAAAAAAAAATCAAAAAATTCCAAAAAAAATTTGGAACATGAAAAGATTTACTTAAAAATGAATTTAATTGAAGTTTATTTTATTCATCTAAATTAATTTTCATTTTCTAAAATTTGCAATTAAGCTCTAATTAATCCAATAAAATACAAATGATTTTTTTATGCTTTCAAAAGACTCTGAAAAATGGGAGAACTGAAAAAAAAAATCTTGGTCGGTACGGTTCTTGATCACGTAGCTCCGACAACTCCCGGAGTGCGACAGACGTGCGAAGGGCGGTGCCGAGGGAGGTGCCGAGGGCGGAGGGGGTGGAGGGTGCCCTCGGTGTCCGCGACGCTGTACGTGAATGTCGCTGTGGCGACCACAAGTTATGGTCCTAATTGCAGCCCTCGCGTCGTCGATCATGGCGCACACCGCGCCTAGGAGGCGATCAAATGTGCTATTGTTTCCATGGCATAGAGCTTCAGCACCATCATGCCATGTGACCACGTGTAACGTGCTTCTGTCTTCGGACTCTAGTATAGTTCTGGTTCCATGCAAGCCTATATTGCGAGTATGTCTCTTCTAATGGAATCTCAGAAAGAACCATTCGCACCGATATTGAATCCTCCATGTTTTAGGACATTTTCATAATCACAACGAGCATTTTCAGCCCCTTCAATTGCATTCTGTACAAGCTCCATAAAGTACTTTGCTTTAGCTACACTATAGTGAAGTAACGTGATCAAGAACCGTAGCGACCAAGATATTTTTTTTCAGTTCTCCTGTTTTTTAGTCTTTTGAAAGCATAAAAAAAATCATTTGTATTTTATTGGATTAATTAGAGCTTAATTGCAAATTTCAGAAAATGAAAAGCAATTTAAATGAATAAAATTCAATTCAATTCAATTCAATTTTTTATTAAAATCTTTTCATGTTCCAAGTTTTTTTTTGGAATTTTCTAAAAAAAAAAATTAAAAATGGCTTTTTTCCACTTTTCTTTTTTTTTCTCTTTTCTTTCTCCCTCCTTGTACCCCATGCTGTATGGGAGAGCAGCACCTTGGTGCCGCTGTGGGGGATAGCAGCATCTTTGTTGCTCTGTACCCGACAACAGCAGGTGGCCAAAGGAGGCTAAATTCGGAATTTCGTGGGTGAGGAGGTTAGTTTAGGAATTAGGGTGACGTAGGGAGGCCAATAGTGTCCAGATTTCTTTAGTCAATGACACCAAATTGGAGAGATCAGCTAATTGCCTCCCCGTAAGAATATACAAATATCTTCCTTAATTTGTAGATATGTGTATATGTTTTGGCACATGTTACATGCAAATGCAAATATTTGTTTAGCTTGCCGGACGCCAACCATAACATAGCCGATCGAAAAATCCATCACGTTTGAACTTGAACTGTTTTTCCCCCATGAAAAGGTGTAAAACTAATATTCAAAGTCATCGGCCGTCACTCACCTCAGGTGCAACTTTAACCGCTTTAGAATAAGCCACTCAGGTGTAGAGCTATTAAGCTATATAATAGACTTCGTCAAAAACAAGATACAACCCATATGTCCTCCACGCCACAAAACAATCAGCTCAATTGACATACATGCATGCATGTATGAGAAAAAGTGTAGTACTAGTTTAGCGTGTACATGTAAAAGGTTTATATTAGTAACTAGTAGTACTGAATTTATCTAGAAGTGGGGCGCTCTAACTTGGTGAGCTAGCTGGATATGGTTGGGCTGCCTCTCCTTTTGAAGTGGAGGTCGCAATACCGTGTTGAGCGAGCAGTATATGCTTGGACGACCAATGGAACGTAAAGCCAGCCAGCCAGCCGGCGGTCGAGCGAGCAATTGTCAAACACGAGTCCACAATGTATGCATGGGTGTGGTCACTATTGGACTGCCGTTTTTATTCAGCTAGACAGGATTAATTTGGTAGCAGGTTACATCGAACGGACCAAACACGATGAGAGACGACGGACCGACCGATCCCACATGCATTGACGGACAGCACAGTTCGGTGTCGTTTCTCGCGCGTACGGGCGTAATTCGGAGCTGGTCCATACGTACGTTTAACGACAGCCGCTGTAGCACCCGCGCTGCACACAGGGTGATGATCTACGGTCGCCATGTGCCAATGGACCGTGCGCGCGTACGTTTCGTAGGCCGCCTGCCCGACCGGGAGCACCGGTTAGTCGGGCCGGTGGGGTGGCCAGTTGACCGCCACCACGTACTGCGCGCGGCGAAATTGCGTGGGAAAACGCAGGGGTGGTGGGGAGTGGAGGTGTGGAACGGTGGTAGCCTGGTAGGGAAGCGCGCGCCGCGCGGATGGGGCACCGGGAGAGGGGCCGGGCGTGCCGAAACGGCCGTGGCGCCGAGGTACCGCCAGCGGCCGCGTGGGGCGGGCCAGTTACGTACGTCTTAGGCTCGGCGCGGGCGCCGGCTGTCGGGGTTATTGGGCCGCGCGGCGCACCTACCTTTTTCCCTCGTAGGTCAAGAGGAATACGAGAAGTCATGTGCGTGCGCCCACGCGGGACGTGATTTGCACAGCCGTGCGGGGCGCGGCAGCCCGGAAGCGGGGTCGCGTTGGCCGGGCCCTTGTTGAGTGAGTTAGGCGGGTAGAGTGGGATTCAGATTTTATGGTTAGCGTCAACTGTCATCTCGGCCGCGCACTACGCTGAGGTATAATTAGTTGGGCCGTCTCAATTGGGCAGGAAGTTGCTTAGGGCCGTTGTCTCGGGAGCGCTAGGGATGCAAGTGGGACGGACAGCGCTCAACCCGTACTTGCCCACAATGGCCGCCAAGCTTTTGTGGGGGCCGTATCAGGTGCATATGACACCATTCGTGCACATATGCACACAGCAAATCCCGGCCATCCATCGTGCGATCACGCCCAGTAGCGGCAAGACGCCGCTAAGCGAAGCGCCGGCGATTTTGTGCCCCGCGGCGACTCAAGACCGATCATTTATGACCATGGCGAAGCGCCGCGGCGCCTCCGCCTCCCCCCCTTGTGCTCCATCGGCGACGCCGCCTCCCTCCCCGTAAGTCTCCCCTCCCCCGCCCGAACGAACGAGACAGCGCACTTTCTAGATTCTCCAGTCCTCCGTTCACAGAGCTCCTTCTCTTCGCTTAGGGTTCGCCGCCACACACTGCTGGGTGGCCTCCATGCAGCGGCGTCGCGACGCACGGCCCTCCACGTGAGGGGCACGCAGTGGAGGGACGCACTCACTTGTAGCCCACGCCACCCTCCCCTCACCGGTGACTTCTTGTTGTTTTTTTTGTTCCATGAGTGGAGAACACATGTCCTTGTTTTTTTTGTTCTTGTTTAGAGAGAGTGCTATTGTTGTTCAGATCCAATTCATGTTGGGGCCGTGAGGGGAGGTGTTGGTGCCCGACTGTGGCGTTCTTGGTGATTGCGGCCGTGATGGTAGATCGATACTTAATATAGTTTTGCTAGATCATAATTTCCTCATTGTTTGAATGTGTTAGTATTACAGATTAGCATGCATTGAAGTAACAAGTATATTATAGAATTGTTCTGCTATTGATTGTTCCTTTTTAGAAATCTAGCTGTCTAGTTGGGGATATTTTTGTACTGTTAGCAAACCATATAGTTTTGCTAGATCATAATTTCCTCATTGTTTGAATGCTATTGATTGTTATAGCTGTATAAGGCCGCAGTAACTTTTGCTTTCAGTTCTCATTTAAAGTGCTAACCATATATGTTTGTATTCTGTTGTATGGATCTTTTTTTGCTTAGGTATGTGCCTGGTATGTCACATGCTATATTTTGCAGGTTTTCGAGGTTGCTCCATCGCTCCACATGGTTGAGCTTCGTAAAACTGGAGGGGACACATTGAAGTTTCACAATGTATGATCTCAACTGTTGTGTGCTGATCAATGGAATAGATGATACAAGCAACATCTCAAATGAATGATGTAATAGCCAAGCTCTGAAATGGATGTAATAGCCAAGTTCTGAAATGGATGTAATAGCCAAGTTCTTGTACTTTGGATGTGTTATGTTAATTCTATCATGTAGTGCTTTGTACTAGTGTCCAATGTACTTTGTAATTCATATGTATAATGAAGCTTTGGTTCATTTCAGCTTGTCTTGATTAATTTTTTTCAATCCTTGGTTCATGAGATTGTTGTATGAATGTGAATGGAAGTACGAACTTGTCCATGTATGGATGATTGAAATTGAGATTGTGAAATTAATATTATGAGCATAGCACTCAAATGTGTGTAAGTTGCTTGTATCAGCACAAAACTGATCCAGTAATATGTCCATTTTGTGCTGATACGACCAGTTTTGTGAAATCATGACTCGGAGTGTGAAAGCATGCTAACTGCTGCTGCTCGGCTAGCTTACAGATTGCCAAAAGCTCAGAGTGTCCACATAAGATTGCTCCACACACTAGCCAGCCAACTTTGAAAGTTTGACGACTACTAATCCACTGTATGAATCAGCTGAATGTAGGTTATGAATCAGCTGAATGTAGGTTGAGCAAACCAGTTATGTCAAATTTGGTTAGTAGCTACTAAAGTTTTGCAACAAGACCAGAAGCCAGTGTTTATTCATGGTGGCTTGGAAGCACCTGTATCTCTGACTACTGAGTACAATTTAGTATATATTCTGATTCAATTGTTTGCCCAGTTTAGTAATCATAGTGACTTTTCTAGTTGCCATTATTATTTCATCAATCATTCTGAACATGCATCTCCCTCCCATGGTAGTGCAGAAGGACAGAAAAGTATATTTCCCTTTTGCATTACAAAAACAGAGAGGAGGCAGCTCGACAAGGCAGTCAAACAGAAAGCCCATTCCAAAAAACTACCATGCTTCCAATCCAAAAAACTGCCATGTAACATTTCAAGTCCATGCTTCCATTCCCAAAAAACAAGTCTATGCTTCCATTCCAAAAAATGTTCAGATGGTCATTCACATTTCTGGATTCACAGTCACAAATGGTCTGTTGATAATTATACATGGATAGATTATACAATCAAGTCTGATAAATGCAAGAGTGAACCAACAGTGGTACAAATAACATTTTTTTCCTCGGTAGTCATTAGTCCTTGAACAAAATTGCAGTTGACATCTAGAAGTCGAAGTTCCCGTGTTTTCCCTGTAGGCTTGATCGAATCCTCTCTGGACGTTTGGCTTGCTACTCGCTGTCGCTATCAGCTCCAGCACCGCCTTCAGTCCTCCCTATGCCTAGTTTTGGCATGCCTCGATTCAATCAGTCTAGCAAGACACATGCTTTGCATAATTTCTACAAAGCCATGATTTCATCAAAATGTTCGGTTGCTTAGTTCGCTCTGATATCAATCTCCCAACTCAACCGAAAAAATACAGAAAGCTTACCTCACGATTCAACCTGAAAAATCAAGAAAGCTTACGGGGGAGGCGCGGGAGGCGGCGGCGGTGCAGGGACGCTGCAGGGAGTATACAGGGGAGATGCGGAGGCAACAAGGTCAGAGACGTCGACGTAGGGGAGGAGGTTCGGCGCGAGGGCGTCGGCGAAGGGGAAGGCGCGGGGGCATTGGCGCAGGGGGAGGCTCGGTGGCAGAGGCGTAGGGGAGGGGGACCTGGGCGGAACACAGGGAAGCACGTGGTGGAGAATGGGGGGATTTGGGGGTGGCGGTGCGGGGCTCCGACGGGCTCGGGACGCGCGTGGTGAACGAAGAAACCCCCAACCCTAGACTGCCTGGAGGAGAATGGGGGGAGACGCGGGTGCCTGGGAGGAAGAAAGGGGGGGAGACGCGGGTGCCTGGGAGGAAGAACGACTCTGCACGGGGGGGGTTAAGCAATGGCCGGAAGTGGAGGTGTGGGCATTCTACGCCGTCGATTGAGCAATGGAGGGCTGGGATCATCTATGTCCATATTTTCACACATACCACCATGTGCACCTGATACGGCCCCACTTTTGTGCGGGCGTCGCGGTAATCCACCAGCCTGCTACTTGTCTGCCAAGCGGTTTTGCGGGCGTCGTGACAGCCCACCAGCTCCAAGCCTCCAACGCCTCGGCGTCATAGATGTGTACTAGAAGTGATGCTTCAGATATCAAATAACGTGGAACTACTAGATGCTTCATATATCAAAACGTTTCAGGTTCAAACTACATCATTGAACGTGACAAGTATTAGCATGAGCTTCCTTTAATAATAGTACGCGATTAAAAAAAAGTGCTTCAGATAAAAGTACTAGAAGTGATGCTTCAGAACATGTCCCAAATTTCGCCCAATGAGATTCACCAAGTGCACCCAAACTTCCCCAACGTTCCCCCCTAAATGAGTTCAGGAAACTACCACCAACTAAATACTTGCTTACATCAACAAAATCATATCTAATCATTAGAGTGTTTGACATGGCTAAATGTTGCACAAGCTTCCTTAAACGAAAGAGTATTACAAGCACTTGAAGTGCTTCAGATCAGTACTTCCTGTTGATGCCAAACTCCATTCAAAGCAAAAGGAATGTCTGCAAAGTGCTTCTTGCTTCAGATCAATAATAGGAACAAATTGATCTGCTGATGCCAAACTCCATTCAAAGCAAAAGGAATGTCTACAAAGCAAAAAAAAAAAAAGGAAGATTTAAGGATCTCACATAGAGCTTCACCTAAAAATGTTTTAAGAGTCTATCTGAGAAACTAATTGGTAAAATATCTCATCTACAATTTACTGTAGTTCAATATCTAATGGGTAAACTATCTCATCTACCTTGCTTTCTCGAGTTGTAAATAACTAATATTTTCAACACATTTATATTACAGAATCATCAAGACCAATAAGTGCAAGGAATTGGACATAATGAAGATAACCATGCTCATGATATCACTTGCTCAAAGAAACTCCCACTTCTTGGCTAGCTCCTAGCCCTCCCTCTTGTGCCTCCATAGATAACACCTGCATTGGCACAAATGAATTACACTTGATTTAGTCACAATACAAATATTAATCTCTTAATTAGAAGGAAGGAAACACCACCGAATCCCAAGTAATTAAGATCGAAGATGAGCTCTCAAGATTTAGGCTTGTGTTAGGATCACTAGCAACTGGCTCATGATATCTTGGCATGGTCGGCTAGCAAACCAGTAGCTAGTGACGCTGGCTTGCATACACATCATGCATATAGGTAGAGAAAAACATTAGAGAGAGAGAGGGGTAAGGCCTAAAATTCTGAAAGCATTTCAGGCAGAAAAGCAAAAATTCATACACTCTTATGTGAGGCTGCTCCTGATATGATCTGCAGCCACAATTAGAAAGCCTAGCTGAAAATCTTGGAGACAGAAACACATCAGCTACATCGATTGTCATGAGGAAGAAATAGTGCACAAATCAAACACAAACCCACACAAACAAATCGATTACTGTTACTAGTTTTATTAGTATTATTCTAAGAAAATACCAAATTGCTTTTCTCCTAACTGAACCAACAAATTGCTCCTTGTTTTTGAAACTTCTTGCTCTAAATTCCAAAAGGAAAAAAGAAAGGCAATCTGTTATACTTCAATTTTTTCTCATTTGCTCTATCCATGCATGCATCCCTATCAAATTAAAGAGAAGTCCAGCTTCTTCTCCAAATTAAACCCAACATATATATAATTATTTTATTTGAGATGCCCAACGTACACATAGGCGTAATATATCAACCAAGACTCAAATGTCAAAAATCAAGAAACGCACTTAGATGGTTGCGCCGAAGATGGGGCAACGCTCGAGGAGATGGCTGCGCCGAAGATGGGGGGCGGAGGACGTAGCCGCCGCGATGATGGACCGATGGGGGCGAAGGCGGAGGCGGCGGCCGCCCCGACGATGGACCGATGGGGCGATGGCGAGGTGGACGATGGCCGAGGCGACAGCTAGGGTTGGGGCGAGGAGGACTATAGGCAGGTTCATCCGTTCGGGGCTAGTCGGGCGTTAACGCAATGCAGACACGCGGTTGACCCAACGGGCAATGCAGGCCGGGTGAAATTTTCTCTGCTAGCGGCTGGCGGATTGGCGGGCCGATTTTAGTGGGCTGATTTTGCGGGGAGAGTTAGCGACTTAGCGGACTGGCCTGCCCCACTTGCACCCATACTCGGGAGCAGCAGCCACAAGGCTGTTTGAACCTTGTACTTTGGAGCTGGGCGATCGAGCAAGATCGGGAAGGGAAGTGATGTGGCGCTGGCTGGACGACGGGAAGTGGAGGAGTGTGTCTCGGAGTTTCTGGTCAGAGGACATATCTTCAGTTTCTTCCATTTTCGATGCCATGCATGAAAACGGTAAGGTGTGTTCTGTGCCATGCCTTTGTCCATCTTGTTTGTGTTACACTGTGAAGGAGTAGCTATGCAGATGTATTCAAAGATCTACTGATCGAGTTCTTGGTGTTGGTTGTCGAACCCGGGAACGAAGGATCCCGGATTCTCTGTGTTTCATATACTAGTTCAGGAATAACTAGTGTACACAGTCAAATAAAAGTGATAGCAAAATCATCACGCATTTATTAACTGATATTCAGAGTTTATTACAAAATTAGGCACAAGGCCAAATATAAAGAAACGACGGAAACAAAATAAATAGGTAGGCTACATGATTCACCACAGGTAATCGTTTGAGGGCGTAGCCTAGTCGTCCTGATCCTCACCATCTTGATAATAATCTTCACCTGAATACATTTTATTCAGCAAGAGTGAGCACAACTTTCGTGTTCGCAAGTTACACCTAATAACAGAATATAATGCATGCAAGTGTAATCAACTGAGCCTAATAGGGTTCATTTGCATAAAGCAACATTTTCAGTTTTAAATACTCATACTAATGTCAAGGCAATTTTTAATCTATAACTAAAATCAAATTTTAAATTGATAGTTTTATAGTGGATAACCTCCATAAATAGATGGTGAAGGATACCCTCCTATCATAAGGCTAACCGCCCAATTTTACCACAAGGATTAACCATCCTAAAATTATTTGCTAAAACCATTTTAAATTAAAACCAAATTTTAACTTGGAGTGGCTTTACTCAGCATGTCCATGACCTTGAACACGGCTATTCGAATTGTTTTACACTCTGCAGAGGTTGTATAACTTTACCCACAAGAAATAATCTAGTTGTACTGTCCGCTCACACACTTCCGTAGGTGTGCGACTAAGTGATTATCACAAGGTCTTTACAATGCGTCATTCCAACGTAGTTATACCTCGCTAAGGTTTCACTTTCTTTGGACTAACCATCCGACAGAAGCCCCCTCTTGTGTCGCTAAGGTTTCACTTTCATTGGGCTAACCACCTACCGGAAGCCCCCTGTTGGGCCAAGTGGGAATACTGTCTAACCGACACCCACATATCAAAATAGCACAACTAACAATGGAACGTTGCAAATTATTTAGCCTAGCATGTCCCATTCCAAACTTGTGGTAGTACGGTGGAGCTTTGCAAGATGCGGCTCGAAGACCAGTTCTTAACTGACTTAGGCAATATTCCACAACCCTAGACTCGATCATTGCAATCGATCATGTGCATCGACTTGCACCACACCAACATTGTAGGACCGGAAAGGCGACTAGAGGGGGGGGGGGTGAATAGACGCTTTCTTGATTTTTCACCTTAAATAGATTCAACACGAACTTTTCTCCAATAGCTATGAAAGCTAAGAAGATCAGTAAGTGCACAGTGGAAGCCTTGTGCTGAATCTAATTAACCCCCAAAGCAAAAGACCCAAAGTATGGAGACCAAGTCCTCTGGAGCGGTCAGACCGGTGTTCATTGGGTGGTCGACAAAGTGCGATCGACCGGCGTGTAAAATTCGGTCCGACCGAACCCGACTGTAAATCGATGACAACCAAACCAAAACGAAAATCAGTCTAACTTTTGATCTACACAGCCAACTTCGACCAAATTTGGAACACACCTTCCTAAGGATATTAGGAACCTATTCCAAACAGAGATTGAGTAGATCTACGTCAAAGTTTCGACCTTTTTTCATTCTACCGAAGGAAGGTTCAAAACCGGGCAAAAACGAAAAACTTGATCCAAAACTTGCTCGTGGGAGATTGATGATCCTAGATGTATTCCCACACATCACAGCAAGGTAAAAGAGGGCAAGAAACCAACCAAAAACTACAGGATCAAGGAAGCACCCACAATCATCAAAAGAGAAGGGAAAACACAAGAAGACTCATCTTTGAACAATCATCCATAGATTGATTCACGATTGGTTGCTGGTTACAGCCACTCCCTCAAGGAGGACAAGAGCTCAATCCATGAGCACCCACACACAACTCATCTCTCTAGATCCTTAAGCCTCTCCTTTTTCTCCCTAAGCCCTAAGACAAACTAAGGTTTACAAATGAAGTGCTGCCAGCTGCTGTGAACAGCCCCCTCTTTATTTATACTAGAGGCTTAGCTTCTAGAAGAGTTAACCATAATGGGCTCCCGTTAAGGCCCAATACAAACGGGTCACACACGCACGCATTTTAAAGCGTCGTCTTCACTTCTCTTGACCTAATCCACTTCTTGACGCACCGTCTTGCGCCGCGGGTTGGCATTAGGTCACCAAGGCGGTATTTGGTAAAATTACCAAAATACCCCTTCTCGATCTTTTCCGAAGACCGAGTACGAACTACGCGAAACACATCCATGCTTCGCCACGTGTAGATTAATCCAGCGGCTCTCATCGTGTCGGCAAGTCTCTCCCGTCCGGATCCCACCGGAACCTCCATGGCACTTGCACTGACCCCCACACCGCTTGATCAACCAGTCGCACCGAACTGCCCGTTCGGTCATCCTTGTTCATTCTGTGCCACACTTGAGTCCATTGACCTCACCCGGCATCCTTGATCGTTCTGGACCTCAGCTCTCCAAGCTTAGTCCCAATCCTCCTCGCCATTGACCGTCGTTGACCTCCAAGCAACCTGCACACTAATAGACAAGCAAATCGAATCCGGGAACAAGTTCTTCACAACTTGACCCACGTTAGCCAAAACATGCAATATGCAACACATATGCATTAACAAACAAGGATATGACCTATCCCAAAATCAATTCACCACTTATATCAATAATCAGCACCAAACTGGTCAGACCACCGTTCTGGCCGGTCTGACCGCCCCTAAGACTGAACAGAAAATCATTCGAGGTATGGCCGATTTGACCGCCAAATTGGCCGGTCTGACCGCCAATGACCTGACAGTTCAGATCCTTTGCCGAAAACGCTTGAATCGACAAACCACAAAAGCCATTGCCAATTGTATCATCATCCTAAATCATGGGCATATCTCCATTATATCCACAAACATCCATTATGCCCAAGTCCAAACAATTTTAATTTATTTCACAAATAAAAGCATTTTCTAAAATTTCTATGGTAAGACGATACCATAGACTCAATTTGCATCAAATTTGAATACTTTGGCTAAACTCCCCAAATTCAAGATTTTGATCTAAGCATTGTCTAAGCATATAATATTTCAAATTCTATTTTATTTTGACTATGGTGATAAGGGAATGATTTATTCAAACATCAATATTGGTCATACAAAGGAAATAGAGTAACTAGGAATTTAAAACAGGGATTTAAAATAACTGAATAGAATTATGCATGTAATAATAATTTAAAATAGAATTAAATACTTTAAAATAATAGGATCAACATGGTCAGAGGTATAACTTGCCTTGCTTGAATTCTCATTATTCAACTAACTCAGGTTCCTCGGAATCGTCGAAATCTATACGCGAAAATAAGCCAAATTCAAATAAATACAAATCAAATGAAAATACAAATAAACTCCAAATTAAATAATTTTAGTTTAGTTGGCTAGATCTTGAATTTAGATGATTTTAGAAATTTGAATCAACGAAATGGAGTTCGTATGAAGGAGAACGAACATCTAGAAGTTTTGATGTCACAAGAAATGATAGAATTTCGAAAATACTGTCCACTCTCCGAGTACTGTTCACCGCTTCGATTTCATGTTGTCGTAAGGAGATTTCGACTACCTGGTCGAAAGAAGGTTTTGACTACACTGGTCGAAGGAAGGTTTTGACTACACTAGTCAAAAAGGGTTTTGACTACACTGGTCGAAAGGAATTCCATTACAGGAGGGGCACATGTCCCCATGGTCGCCAGCGCTGCACGCCACGACAAGCTACCCGATGGTGCGCAAAAAGAAGGGGAGATGATGTTGAACCTTATGCATTACCCTGCGGCGGCGTAGCACAACAGAGTGGCCAACAGCGAGAGGTTTTGCGGCGGCGGAGTTAGGTCGACAGCGGCAAGGGCGTTCCGGTGGTCCTTCGGTCGAGAGAGTGTGCGCATGGGGACAAAGGCGACGGAGCGAGCTTGTCGGCGGCGTAATCGACAGTGGAAAAGCTTCAGGTGGTGAGTCTTCGACTTCAACTTCCGGCGAACTCGAGAGGATTGGGGCGAGGTGGGTGGCGGTGTTGGGATGAGATGGAGATGGTGCACCTGGGGCTCCCATTTATAGGGCAAGGGCGAGGCCGGAGCAGCGTGGAGTGCAAGAAGCTCCTCGCCGGGTCATAGGCGGAAATCAGGGGATTTACGGTTGGAGAAGGAAAGAGGGAGGTCGTAACGGGCGCGGTGATGTCATGGGGTCATAAATGCGGCGAAATTTCGGGAGATGCGATTGATTCGGCCGAGTTTTGGAAGGTTTCATCGTGGCGGTAATGGCGGACGAAATCGGAAGCGGAGAAGGAAGAAAGGAAGGTGGACGAAGGGGTGACGTGGCGCGGTCCCCACATGGCAGCGAGAGGGAGAGACGGGTGAGAGAGAGAGACTAATCAAAGGGTCCGTGTCGGAGAGAGAGAGAGAGAGAGCAGGCGAGGCTAAGCGAGTGAGTTGGGCACAGAATGGGCCTCGTCTTGTGAAAAAGATGGGCTAGGCTGAGAAAAATTCGGCCCGAAGAGAGTTTTGGGATTTTTAATTTATTTTCCAATTTCAAATATTTATTTAATTCATTTAGGCTTTAGAAAATAGCAAATAAAGTCCAAAAATTATGAGAAAATTCACATAAATTCCCTAAGTCATTTTGGACTTAAATAAAATATTTTCAACTCATAATTGGTAATTAATTTTGCAATTAATTTATTTTGGATTTGAAATAAATAGGAAAAATCTTTTAAAATTTGAGAAAATTCCAGAAAAATAATTAAACTTTATTTTTAACTGGAAATTAAAATTTAGACTGTTACACTGGTCTTCTTAGAGTTGCTCTCTAAGATTAAGGAAGAAGGAAAAGACAGGAGGTAATGTCTAGAGCTTTTAATACCCGTGTGGCTTCGGCTCTCGTATTCTTGTTGCTCGATCAGCTTTATTAAATTAAAAGACAGCTCTTGGTGGTCACTTTCCATAAGGTGTAGCGTGCTATAAAGTACAACCGTACTTGTTTGCTCGCGTCGACACATAGCCGAGCCGGCATACACGGGAAAGGGGTCGGATAATGTTGGCGTCCTTTCAAGAAAGTCACAGTTCGTTTTCAAGGCACAACCGTTTTTTGGGATAATTTTGTCCTGGCCTTAATGCAAGTTATAAAATCATGAACTGGATATGATTCATCTGCCTTTGTTGTTTGGCATGCCCAGATTGTTTAATTCCCTTCCTATTTCTCAAATGGAATTACCTAATCATGCCAATGCAGCACGTCCGCACGTCCACGTCTCACCAGCTCTCGCTTTTCTTAATCTCTATGCTTTACACCAAATTTTGCAAAGTGCCTAACCCTTCATTCAATTCAAGAGCCATCGGAACATAACAAGTGAGTCATCCCAATTTCTTCCGTTGGCCTACCAACTTTATCTTCTCTTTTCCCAGTGAAGTTCCTTTGTCATTATCTTAATGATGGAACATTACAATCTATGTCTCTCTCCTCACTGTTGGCAGAATTTGTACCCTCCTGGAGAAGCTTCAAAGGCCGGAAAATTGATTTTGCTGAGATTGATGAATAACCTGAAATTCGGTTCCTGTAGGGCTGACATTCTCTGCCACGATGAAGTTCCTGTGAAAGAGTGTACATTGAAAGTGAGATGTGTGATGTGATATTGACAAATAATTCAATGAGTCATATGTGCACTGTCGTTGAAGAGAATTGAGTCTTACTCGCGAGGACGGGCAACCCAAAGGGAGCTGAGAGCACGGAGACGGCGGTTATGCTCTCCAATGGAGAGAAAACACCGAGCTGTTTGTCGAGTTGTCAGAATCCGCCTCATGTGATGCAAGGTTTGCTGTCTCAGATTATCTGCCTGTGCATGCAAAGTCATGCGGCAAATGATATATTAGGTAAACTAGCTATACATATGGATAGTTGGCAGTCAAGTTGACAAGAAATGTAACAGTAGCACTATCTACGTATCACACCGCAGAAGTGCAGAATGCAATAATTGGGAGCGGCAGCATCTGATGACAATAAAAGGTCCAGAGCCAATGTTCCTGCTTGAGACATGGACTAGTTGAAACTACTTGAAAGCTTCCTGCTGTAGCATATTTTAAATTTCTAATGAGATGTCATTTTCTACTAGAGTTAACCAATCCTAGCTGCGTACAATCTTAATATAGTCTAAAAATATCTAAGTAGTTTCATTGTTTTTATTTATTTATTTCTGGAGTCTTTGGGTGGCTAAATTGCTCCAATTGTTAACACAAGAAAAACATTACCTACGCCACCAAAAGTCTCAATGTGATTGAACCCTTGCAAAGTTTGCAAGAAATAGAACATCATATATGGCATCCAAAGTATTGTTTCGATATGCTTGTGTATCTGTTGAAGTACCAGCACACATAGTGGGAGCTGGGAGGATAAACAAGACATGGCCAGAAATAGTTGTAGTACTACACGGAGAACAAATTATACAAGAAGCCAAGAAGGTGACCGTCAAATTCCTATTGACTTTATGTAGAAAGTGATAGTTGTTGAAATCTACGAGAGTACATATATGTTTTACGTGATTAGAAAGAACCTTACTTCTCCTGGATCCAGCCAATTTCTCAAAGAAAACACCAAGTAATTGGTACTACAAACATCAGCTTGTCATTGCTTATAACAGACTAATTATGCATGCTGTAAAGTGCTAATGATGTTTATCTGCATGTTTTAGCCAGTCACTCGAACAAAGTTGGCCATGCTAAAGCTTAGGTCATTAGATACCTTTCAATTATCCAAAAAGTAAGACAACATTCTGTAGGATCTTTCGAAAAGACAAATTTCTGTAGGACCAGCATTTCGATAATTTATAATAAATAGTAGAAATAGAACTTAATGTTAATAACTTAACATACCAATATATATACTTTCCCATAATTAATTTTTAGCTTCAAGTACTGTAGTTTTTATCTAATTAATCATCATTCTGCACATCAAAGCAGTGTGTCTCTTTCTATGTTCAGAAAAGGGTCGATCGTTTTTTTCTCTCTCCATACAGGACCACTCCCACGGCAAGAGTAACAGGAAGAGCAGTTTTGCAGATCCAGAAACCAGATAAACCAAAAGAAAATTCCAGTCGTTGAGCCAATCAACCTGAAGTTTTGAACCACCCAGAAACTAAAACTAAGCACTACTAATTTCAGGTTAATCATGCTACAACTAATTTCAGGTTTTTACGGTAGGATGCACGAACCACAAAGAAGAGGAAATGCTAACCTGACGATAAAAGCTCTCAAGGTTGTCGAGCCTGTCAAGTGCTAGGGCCATGAGACCGGTGTAGTTGGCAACATCTGCACCGTCGTTGAGAGGACCAGCGCCCACCGCATCGGCCAGTGACTGGTGCAGCTGCTGAAGCCCCTGCGCGAGCGCCTCCTCGGCCTGCTCCAACGATTGCTGCAGGTCACACATCCCCAGCAGCTGCTGCTCCGTCAGTGGATCAAGCTGAGGTATCAGCATCTGATAAGAAGCCAACCACAGACATACTTAGCATTTAACATTGCCTTAATAATCGTGCAGGGGGTGGCGAAAAAAGTATGGTGCCTTTGTGGTTTGTGCTGCCGGACCTTGAGAATTTCTGAAGGCCGGAACCCGCCCATCCAAAGGAAGCACCGCTCGGCCGCTGTTGCCCACATGCCAGTCATCAGGTGGAACACGTCCGACCTTGCGAGCACGGCCCTCAGGTGGAACAGCTCATCGTAGTGCCGCATGCATTCTTCAACTACGGCGCCAAGGTTTACGTCGAGGAGTTGGGCCTGCAGCGCACCCTGGAGCTCTGTCAGGTACTTGCTGTTGTCATCTAACCATCGGGCGTACTCCATGTCGAACATCACGGCGCCTGTAATAACAGATCACCAAGTTCCTCAACCTGACACAGTTAACGTTGTGAAGCTTGCACCACTGTACTGAATGAGATGGTTACCAGAACTCATATCTCCGAGCGCACCGCATCCTCCAGGAAACAGGCCCTGAAACAATTTAGGTCTTATAACATATGGCAACACTATGTAAATAATATTAGATGTTCTGATCTTGTGAGGCTTATAAACAATTGGAACCTGTGAACCTGCTCTCTGAACCTCTTGCTCGATTTGCTGAAGCCTAATCCGGCTTGTCTCTAACTGCTGCACATAAGCCTGAAAAAGACCTTTTTTTTGGTGCATGATTTAAGAAAATCTTAAAGTTTTTATAGTTTTTATTTCGCACCTTTTTTCTCAGCCTGCTCTTTCTTGCAGCTTCTCTGTTCTGAGCCAATCGCCTTTCGGTCTAAGAATTAGAACAGTACAAGTAAGAGTATGGCAAAAATGCACGGCCATTCAAGCAATAAATCGACATCAACCTTGGCATCTAGCAACATGCCATCTTTTCTTGTGGATCCATGCTTCCTCTGCACACCAAAAAGGTAGACTTAGAACAGTGTGCAATGCTAGTTATACAGTAACATGCCTATTCGACAAGAAGAAACTAAGTATATTGGAGCTAAATGTCCTGTTTGGTGTAACTACTTTCCTTTTCACTAGTAGCTGTTTACCTGTTTCTCTCTTCATTCCACTGTAACTATTTCTGATAGCTCAACGTCAGGAGCTCTTGGAATTTGGAAGAGCATGTGCTACTATTGCGGTAGTTTTTTTTCTCCAAGGTACAGTTCAGGGAGGTTATCATGTTGCTTCTATCCATCACAAGGAGAGACAGGAACCATTTGGGTGCCCCCAATCATCATTTGGTGTCCTTTTCAGCCTTGGACCAGCCTTGACCATATGCTATTATTACCGACTCACCAATCGTTCTAGAAACATGACATTTTGTTGCACGCGACAACAACCATGACCTCTCTATTCAAAGACATGCATGTCTGGAACTGAAAGCATGAGCTCAAAACCTCAACCAAATTTACGCTTCTAAAAGCAAGCTGTTTTAGAATGGCTCCCTACAGAAACATAAGCTTCGGTTTGCATTGAAAGGCTTAACCAAGAAGTTCTCCAAAAGCTTAATCCATGAATAGTTGAAGACGACAAAACATAGTATCACCGTGTCACAATTACCTTGTCTTGGCCTCCTGCATGCTGCTGAAAGCTTGGTGCAGTAGCTGCTGCTGCTCCAAGTCCTTGCTTGTAGTTGTAATCATCAATGGTCACCATCAACACCTCCTGTTGCTGTCCAGAGTCGGCCCTCATGCTCACTGGGGACACCAACTCGGCCTGTGGCATTGTGTTCCGAGCTGAGCTCGAGTCAGTGGTGCTCCCTGCTGACTGCGAGTTCCCCTGTGAAGCAATTAATCAAAGAAACAAGAGGAGCAGGCAGACGAAGCCAGTGAGCAGTTAATTAACCAAGAACAACTTTTTTTCTGTTGTGGTCAGCAAGAAACTGTAGGAGACTGTAAATGATCAAAGGAAGCAGTGCTTACACTGTATGGCTGCTGTAGATGACTCATTTGCCATGAAGGGAAGATATCCAGTGTGGGGGGGCCAGCTGCAAGATATACTGCTGCTGCATACATACAAATGGAATTAAAGGCCTTGTCAATCGCTCGCCACCCCCCCCCCCCTCCCTTCTAGACAAAGAAAGAAGAGAGAGGCGAGGTGTGGGTAGCTGTGGGATCACACCATTTATGCTGCCTCCCAATCACATGTGGTCAGGGCTCGTGACTGTGTTTGGCAAGGCAAAAGCCAAGGTATGTTGTGCCTATCTATGCTGTGCTGTGGGGAGGGAAGCAAAGAAAGAAGACTTTCTCGTAGGTGGTTAAGGTTTGGAGAAGGAGAGAGGTGTAGAGAAAAGGCAGTCTTACACTTTGTGTGCGCATCACTTTTGATCATGCCAGGATCAACACCAGCACTGGTGCCATGGATAGGGGCCTCCTCCAACTCACCAAAGTAAGCAGCAGCTGCAGGTTGCAACTCCCTGGACCAAGCAGTAGTGCACAGAGTTCAGCACCAGTGGTAACCATATGCAATATATGGCAGAGCAGATAAAAACTAAACTTTTCGAGAATGTAAATGCAATGACTGAAATTTTGAGGGTTAGAGGTGGGCAGATAAGGATGAGAGCCAAAAGATGGAGGAGGAGGGTAAGCAAATCACTTACAGGATCCAGGCCTTAGGCATTAAGAAACTATTTGGTTTGTGGGAAGAGGTCTATTCCAATGAGAGCAAGGTTGGATATATATAGCAGTAGAGTTGGCTATAAAGATAGTTAAAAAGAGGTGAGGGGAAACAATATTTAAAGTAACTGAGGGACTTGAAAACAAGTAGTTGCAAAAGAACTTTAGCTGTGTGGTCTTTGCATGTACTAGCAGTTGAAAGAATAAAATAGCAGATATAGAGAGAGATGGACTAGAGAGCGAAGCAGCATTAGTGCAGTACAAGAAATTGGCAGGTGGTGCGGCAGGAGAATGGCCTTGGATTCCATGTGCAAGTGCTTGGCTAAGTGGTACAGCTCTATCATGATCGCTTGCCATCCCCCAAGAAGTCTCTTCACCTTGCACCATGACAACGAGTAGAACTCTACTGCAAGAAGGGACTCGTAGACTAGTGAGCTAGGTTCACATATGCATGTACCATGTATTCAACATTTCAATTATGCTATATTTAAGAGGGGGACTAGAGAGGAGAAAGAGTATATATAAATACCATATGATCGATATGATAGGATGTTGCCTCCTTTCTTGTCTGTCTTCTCCCACACTGGCAAATCGAATCCCCCTTGGAGTTTCATCCACCACTGTACCGCAAAGCAGATCTTGTGTCCTTTTGATCATGCCCTTCGAGTCTCTCTCTTTTCAGTTTTCACAGGCTAGAGAGAGACGAGAAGAGAGAGTGAGAGATGTGGTAGGCCTTTCTCTGTCAGGATTTCGGTCTCCTACTCTACCGCTTGTGACCACCTTTCATCTCTCATTGGCTGCCCTCTGGCCTCGCCTCTGAAACGGCAAGTACTCAGCAAAAGGATCATTGAAGAGAGAGAGAGAGAGAGAGAGAGAGGGAGAGGGAGAGGGAGAGCTGGGAGGATGGGACACACAAGACTTCTTTTTCTATGAACAAAATAGGGAGCTTAAGGAGTTGTTCTACGCGTCCATGATTTATCCCCCTTTCTATTTAAAATTACAAATGCTTACGAGTATATTTTGGGGGTAGGAAATGGGGCTCGTTTGAGATTAGCCTTGACTTCGAGCTCATAGGTCAGCATCACTGCCTTGTCATGCACCAAATACTAAAGCATTTTCCCTCCAATAGAAATTTAGTTTTAGCATTACCTCGTTTCTCCCTGTTTGGAAATGCTATGGATCACTATCGTTATGAGAATATATGTTGTGACCAAGTTGCCTCTTAATTAACTTATTAGTGCTTACCCCTTTGGATAAAGTAGGCCTTCGGGTATATATGAAAGAAGGTGTGGTGCGGTGAAGTGAAGGTGCATTTATACTCACTGGAAAGCTCCTGAGGTGTGTTGTCTGATGTGCTGAATCCTTTGGCTACAGAATATAGATAGGCCAGAAGAGACCATTTACTACGAGCTCATAGCTTGCCCCCTCTGACCCTTTGTATTGCAGTATAACGCGCTGGTAAAAAGAGAGAGAATATTTGCAAAGAAAAAACATATTTAGCAACAGAAACCTTGAAGCACAAACATGAAGAGAAATGACAAATTCATGGCACAATCCTGAGCTATTAACTTTATTCTAGCCACTTACATAATATGTTCTTTAACCTAGAATCGTGAAACATCAAGTCAAAGGAAGAACACATCAGACAGTCAATTTCTGTGGATATTGCAGAATATTCTGGGCACAAAATTCAACGTAAAAGGTTGCATATTTTAATGCCCATGTTCCATGAACCAGGTGTTAAGAGGATTCGTGGCATTCCACCCTAGTATAGGGTTTGCTTTTGTGTGTGTCTTTGTACTATATATTATTTATTGGGCTATTGCAATACAACCAACCATTCGCATCTGCACTCTCCCTCTTCATCTAACATGGTATCAGAGCACTAGGTTCTCTCCTAACCTCCGCTCATCCTCTGCTGCCGCTGCCCCCGGGAGGAGCAATCTCCACTCGAGGGGGTACCCTCCTTCTAGTCGTAGTCTTTTCCTTTAGTAGAACCAGCAGCACAGCAAGCAGCAAGTTGGCGACGTCCCTACCTCGAGGTGCCGTCCGGATCCAGCTGTCGGCCCTGCCTTGAGGTGTCGCCTAGCGTTGCCTCTCCTGGATCCGGCCTCCGCCCCTACCTCGAGGTGTCGGATTCGCTCTCGCGCTCCTCGGCTTGCTCCAGATCCGGCCCGGACCAAGGCACCGCCGCCTCCAGAGCTAGCTCGCGCGAGCCGCCACCCCTCTCCTACTCCGCATCCAGCCCGGACCGAGGCGTCGCCCAGCTACGTCGCCTGATCTACTCCGAGCCATCCGTGCAGCCCCGAATCGAGCCGCCGTAATCTCGGGCTTGGCCACTGCCGCACCGCATGCGTCGCCGCTGCCAGGTCTCTGCCGCGCTAACTCCGTGTCGTCCATGCGTTGACTTCTGCGCGCGCGCTTGCCAGCTTTGCCTCGCCTCGGCGCCTCTTCGTAGCGCGCGCCCATGCTGGGTGGCAGCATGACCAAGCCTCGGTGCCGTGTCATGGGGCTCGACTACGCTTCTCGTGGTCGGCTCTTCGTCGCCCGTGTCACCAAGCCGTCCAGAGGGAGCAGAGGGGAGGAGGGAAGTCTGTTGGAATGGAAGAGAGGAAGAGTGGATGATCTGTTTTATAACTAGATATGGCCGGAGCCACTCCGGATTCATCGGCTTCGGATTCTCTACCGACTCCAGCTTCGACTTCTCCAGCTTTGGCTTTAGCTTCTCCTCTAGGTACAGCTGGCTTCGGCTTCTCCGGCTCTGGCTTCAGCTTCTCCTCTAGGTACAGCTGGCTTTTGCTTCTTTGGCTCTGGCTTCTTGCAGCTTCTTGCGCTGTTAAAGAGTATTGCTGCTAGTATCTGCTGCTCCTTTGAGTCTTTTTCCCCTTTTGAGTCCATCCAAGTCCGTAACACTCTATCATTGAGTTCGTCTAAGCTGTGCGAGTCCACAAATTTCCTTGTCGATCAGCTGATTGCTTTGCTATCCACGATCCGTCCTCTTGGATCGAGTATGGCCCTCTTCGTTTCCTTTTCGCATAGTCGCAACCGCCGCTCTTCTCTCTGAGCTGCTGCAAATTGTAGAAGTCGTTATGATGCCGCCGCTTCTCTCTGAATGCCGCCCCAAGTTTCTAAGGCCACCACGCTTCTTCCGCACTACGCCTCCACTGCGCTTCTTGTGCACTGCGCCATCACAGTCTCGGGCTTCGATCTATGTCACCATGCTTCTATCCATGCCCCTTCGGCTTGATTTGACGGATCTCTCTATTCCTGTCGATTTCATCATCTTCTTTGTTGTGTTACTGCGGTCAACTTTGCTCTCACTTGCATCTACTTTCTCAGCCCCTACACCTTGTGATTTATAGGCTGTTGCACGACCCCGGATAGGAGGAGATCTTTTGATACTCGATATATTTTCCAAGAGTTGCACGCTATGACAACATTATCAAGACTCGGATTTCGAATTTTCCCTATTGTAGTGTCAACCCTTTCAAATGCAATGTTATTGCATATGCCTTGTATTTGAAGGGGGTGTTGAGGGTATTTATTGTATTCCACTCTAGTCTAGGGTTTACTCTTGTGTGTATTTTTGTACTATATATTGTCCTTTGGACTATTGTAATACAACCAACTATTCACATTTGCACTCTCCTCCCCATCTAACACCAGGAACCAGTCATTTCTAGTACACATATGCAGTATTTTTTTATATAAAAAAACAGCATATGCAGCAGAAAACCTATTTTAGAAACTTTTGTGCAACTTCATAGGCTCTTAAAAAACTTACAACAGAAAGTTCTCACAGGCATACCTAACAAAGTGGATGTTTATATCTATGCACAGGCACAAGAGATCAAACCTTGCATCTAAACCATTTTTCTTCAGAAGAAGATGGTGGATATTCCAGAAATATCAACATAATGGCAGCTGGAATGTGAGCATTGAGGCAGGCAACTGAAGTTGAAAAGCAAACAGTCCTCACCAAATCACAGGGTTCGAAACTTAGAACTGCAAGATGCATGCCATCAAGTATGTAAAACAAGAAAGCTAAAGAGGTTATTCATACAGAATAAAAATTAAGAAGAAATATATTGTAGAATTACAACTACTTTTAACTTGTTTATACTGATTGAGTTTTCTTATATCAGTAACATTTTTATTTACAAGGATTGATAGAGGGTAAAGCCTGTTAGAATAGGAATTCCTTTGTATTTCCTTATATATGTATAGCATATTCCTTTGTAATATCCTCTTGTACTTCCTATATATATTGCACATTGGGCCTCATGAATATGTACACAATATTCATAACATGGTATCAGAGCTAGGGCACTAACCTAGCTCTTTCCGCTGCCACATCCATTGTCGTCGTCGAAAACCACCGCCGTTGCCTAACGCCGTCCTCCTCCGCTGGCTGTAATCGCTCAACGCCGCCTCCTACCTTGCAGCTGTTAACCGCTCACCATCGGTCCAGTCATGGAGTTGCCCAGCCGCCCTAGGGAGAGGCGAGTCCGCAAGTGGGAGTCCACCCGAGGACGACACAGGCCGAGCACCACCCTTAGCGCCGACACCGCACGTCCCCGACGCTGTCGCTCGACTCGACGCCCACCTTGGAGCGTCGCCGTCCGCACATGCCCTCCACCGCCCGTCCTCGGAGCGTCGCCGTCCGTACAGGCTACCATCGCCGCTCGGGCCACCGCCACCAGCAGGGGGAACCCTAGCTCCCCCCTTCCTCGTGCGTGCTCCCCTTCGTAGGCCAGCCTTCCCAAGCCATGAGCTGACCCACCCCACAAGCAAAAAAAAAGTAAAAAAAAACAAAAAAAAACAAAATGTCGATCTAACCGCCACGCCGCCTGTTAGACTTCGTTGCCTTGGTTATCGCGCCGTCCAGCGCCGCCTACCGATGGCTTCTGTTCCATCAGCTGTGATCCTGTTATCGAGAACAAAGCTTCATGGGATGAACTATAGGTTGTCACTCATGGAGATCATGCTCGATGGTCTCTGCCTCTGAGGACATATCACTAGTGCTTGACCTTGTCTGTCGTCGCCGGTTCAGCCTTCTCTGAGACAACTTACTTTTACACCTCCCGCAGAAGATGAGGCCACCAATAGACGCTTTTGAGCGTTGGTGTTCTAATGAGGCCCGTGTTCGAGCCATCTTGGTAATCAGCGTCGACGACTCCATCCAGCCAGACATTGTTGGTCTACGTTCCACTTGTCAAATCTAGAAGTACTTGCGTGAGCGATACCAGCAGAGTAGCGATGCTCAGTTCTTTTCACTTTAGCGTGAGTTGGAGATTAACGAGGATCTAATAATCCTCATTTATGTATTTATTTGTAATTCTTATTATAAATATTAATATCTCTATGTTAGTCTTAAGTATATCCCTTAATATTTATAAGAGAGAGGTTAAGCTACCTGGTCATAAACCACTCCATAGTTGTAAGTCTTCCTACGACCATGGTATAGTCGTAAGCCTTTCTATGACTATCGAGTAGTTGTAAGATCTTCTACGACTCAGTTGGCTACGACCAGCTTGGCTTCGACAACCCTGTAATTGATAAAGCTTGCTGACTTGTAGGCCTAATCAGTTAGGGAATATTATACGCCATGCTTAACACATGGGATACTTAATATACGCTGTTACTATCTGTGAGTAACCGCATGAATTACTTCTATTTCTGATAACAACTGACTAGCAACGTGGGGGTGCCACGTCCTTGGCGACAACTTCCATCTAGCAGTTCGTCAATTGGAACGTTGGGACGTCTCTTCATCTGGAGCAACTGCCGCTTCTTCATACGTTATATAATGTTGAAGTCAGAAGGTAGAGGAGGAGAGAACAAGAGCAGACACAATCAGGAGCACAAGACATTAGACCTAAGTCTTTCTCTTGATCTGTAACCAACATATTCAATATAATCACAGAGGGGTAGGGTTGTTATTCTCTCCGGAGAAGGCCCAAACCTATATAAAATCCCAGTGTCATTCTTTGCGTGATTCTTATTTAGGAGAGCCCCTGAACCTATATAAAATCTTCGTGTCACCCAGAGACGCTTCACCAGGAGAACTCCTCCATCGACTACTTCTTCCGAGCCCTGGCCAGTCTCTGGCGCCAGCTGAACAAGCTGGCTTCTCCGCTCTGCCAGGAGTGTCATAAGGTGCAGAAGACGGATCGTGACCGCCTTCACCTTTATGACTTCGTCTGCTGCCTTTGCCTAGAGGTTGAGCTTGTCAAGGCTCAATTGCTGAGTCGCTCACCACGACCGATAGTCACTGAGGCTCTTTCGACACTTCATGCTAAGGAGCTTCACCGCAGGTTAGCAGCACAGTTTGTTCCGGCTATGCTTGCTACCCCTTCTTCTTCGACTACACCGACGGCTTCTGCTTCAACTATAGTTCCTCCTCAGATGTCTATTTCTGTTCCTTTTTTTGCACCAAGTGGGGTTCGGTGCAGTTATTGCAAGAACTTTGGGCACAACTACTAGAGTTTTGCGGTGCGAAAAAAAAGGAACATGACGCGTGGGGGTGGAAGATCCAAGGGGGGCAGGGAGGCCCTTCGTCGACAGGAGGATCAGGACCTTCTCAACGAGGTGACTCTGTTTCGCAGCTCTGTCAGGCTCTACTTCAGCAGCTCTCTCATAGCTCAGCAGGTTCTGCCAGTCTAGCTCAGACGTCTCATTCGGGTACTTCTTGGGCTCCAAGCACTCGTGGCCCAAAGTGCTAGTCCAGCCCAGTGCTTTTTCACATCGTCATCAAATGGCATTCTAAATTTATGTTATCTGGATAACGTACTATAGAACTTTGGCCAGATTATTGTAAAGTTGCTCACAACCATTGCATCTATACTCCAAACAATCTGTACTCTCACCAAATGTCCAAGTGTGTAACATTAATATCAACGATCACGGTTATATAATATCTTTTCCAATGAGCTCGAACAAATCAAGATTCAAAGTGCTCTAGTGTGGCTATGTAGGATCTCAATATTATCCACGTAGAGTATGATCTTATTCTCACCTAGTGATTTTGTAAACTGACTTCTCCAGGTAAAGAGAGAGAGGATCTGATTAATCATGTGCTGCTTCACATGGAGCAACACAAATGCAAAGCCTTATCAAATCCACACGGATTGTTAACGCCCTAGAATTCACAAATCACGCCCGTGGTCCCAAATTTGAATAATCCCCTGCGAATCACATTCAACAAGATGGTTTAGAAATAGAGAAATACTAACAAACGCTATAGCGTTTGGAGGCAGCAAAACGGGATAGCAATCTACCGTTGGATCATCCCCATATATGTTGATGTCCACAACAACCTTATCCACTCCACACCTAAACTCCCCCAATTTCCTCTCTCTTCTCCATCCCATCTGCCCTAATCCTCCTGCTACTTCTTTGCCCCCACGGTTCTCGCCGCTAACGACGCCGTTCCTGGTGCCCCCGGCTCGTCCATGGAGTCGCAGATCGTGTCAAGTAGCATGGACAAGAAGGACAGCTGGTCGGCCCGCCGCTTCTGTCTTGGCCACACTAGCGCCCACCTCATCTCCATCCCACCTACGAGTAGAGCCGAGTATCGTCTCGGAGAAGTCCAGGGGTGGGTTGTACATCTCGTCATGAGTCACGACAAGCGGGGGCTCATTGGGCATACCGATTGCATCGCCTCTGACTCTGAGATACACCTCAAAGCGGCCAAAACATGGAAGGATGCAGTGCGGGAGCTTGTTAGCACCGAGAAGAAGCACGGTAGAACTAGTTAGCTAGTATATTGAACTTAATATGGTGTGTGTGTTTATGTTCTGAACAAAGTTTAGCTTGCCCTCATAGAGTTTCATCTTTTTTTGTATAAGACAAGTTTTCAGCAGTGACATCGTGTTTCATGAAGTTTAATCCCAAGTCTCATGAAGTTTTATTAAGTTTCATCCAAAGTTTCATTGTGTTTATCAAGTTTCATATAGTTTCATCCCAAGTTTCATCCCAAGTCTCATGAAGTTTCATCCCAAGTTTCATCGTGTTTCATCAAGTTTCATCCCAAGTCTCATTAAGTTTCATGAAGTTTCATCCCAAGTTTCATCATGTTTCATCAAGTTTCATTAAGTTTCATAAAGTTTCATCCCAAGTCTCATGAAGTTTCATTAAGTTTCATGAAGTTTCATCCCAATTCTCATGAAGTTTCATCAAGTTTCATATAGTTTCATTCCATGTTTCATTGTGTTTTATGAAGTTTCATCCCAAGTTTCATCGTATTTCATGAAGTTTCATGAAGTTTCATCCTAAGTCTCGTGAAGTTTCATTGTAAGTTTCATCAAGTTCCATGTAAGTTTCGTGTAAGTTTCATCGTGTTTCATGAAGTTTCATCCCGAGTCTAATGAAGTTTCATCCCGTGTTTCATCAAGTCTCATATAGTTTCATTAAGTTTCATCCGAAGTCTCATGAAGTTTCAGTAAGTTTCATCCCAAGTTTCATCGTGTTTCATGAAATTCCATCCCAAGTCTTATGAAGTTTCATTAAGTTTTATCCCAAGTTTCATCGTGTTTTATCAAGTTTTATCCCAAGTCTCATCGTGTTTCATCAAGTTTTATCCCAAGTCTCATTAAGTTTCATCCCATGTTTCATCAAGTTTCATGAAGTTTTAATCTCAAATAACTAGATGAAACCAATTCATATGTGTTTCGTATATGTACATCCGATCGTTGAAAACTAAAACTTCTATGAAACTTTTTGCATCGTTGAAACTCACATGAAACTTGCTGCATTGTATTAAAACTCCATGTAACTTTGCTATACCGTTCGAAGTGGTTCCAACGGTATAGCGTTGTGTAGCAGCTCCGTTAGAAATAACAGACATTATAACATTCAACGAGATAAGCAAAAACAATGTGATTTCCACGGTAATAAAAGGCCCAACGGGGAATTTCCACGCTTCAGCGACATTTTGATCCATCCGTTCATGGACAAGCCAGGCTCATCTACGAGGGCAACATTCCGAATTCGGCCTAAATACTCCGAAATTAATCAGTGGAAACGCCAGAAAACAAAAGTGGGGGGAAATCCTCGCTGGTTGAGAAACTAGGATAATGAGCAGTACAGCGATCCAGTTTCGATCGAGACGGTGTTGACGTGCAAAAAACACAAAAAATCGCCCGGAAAATTACTGCGATTGGGGGAACTGTACCTTCCCTTCCCAATGATGGAACACGATTCGGGGGTACTTGGGTAGAAGGGAGAAGGCCGAGTGGATTCGGATGTGTCGGACCTGGATTTTGCTAATCCAGAATCCTCTGTGAAAACACTGTGCTATTCCCTGGATCAGTAGATAGCACTCACAGACACAATGATGAATCATTTCATAGATGGCGTAAAACCATACCATTCATTAATTAACACATTAGAGTTTACATAGACCGCATCGGGTCAAGTTTTACATTAAGGGCCGAACATGCTAAATGATTACATTACAAAAGCAGAAGCGATAACAGAAGCAAAAGGGTGAGAGCACATCTCTCCACAGGCAAGTGACTGGGGAAACCCATGTGCGTCCGATATTACCTGAAAATTCAGATAATATAGGATACATGCAAGCACCAACGAAGTCAACTAGACTAGGGCGAGACTAGAATAGCTAAAGACTAAACTATGCTTCATCATCTCCTGGGCCTCCACCTTCTGGATCCTCATAGTAGTCGTAATCTTCAGGATTTCCTGCTTCTGAGGGTTTGGGGGAAAGAGCGAGAATGAGCACAACTTCCGTGCTCGCGAGCCAACACACAAGATGCAGTAATATACATGAAAGGCTAAACAAGGATGGCTCGGGTTATTTTATTTGCTTAAGCAACATTTTCAATTATCATAATTACAAATTCCTATCACTTAGCATTTTAACCAAATTGCATTTTATTAAAGAGAGTAATTGTGCAATAATTATTTCAGTAGAGGTCCCCTCCATCGGAACCTATACCGTATGCTTCTTTTGATTGGAGCTACCTCCACTCATTAACACCACTGAGTCTGAAAACCTAGGAAAAATCCAATCTCATGGCTAGGTGAGCACACCACATTTTTCATACCACCCACAAAGGTTTTGAAATAGAACTAACTCTAGTAAAGTTCCCATGTCCGCCTTGACCGTAGGCGCGATTGTTTAAACAGTTTAGACTCTGCAGAGGTTATACACTGTACCCACAAGAGATAATCATACTCGTTACCCCACATGATTTCGTAGTCATGTAGTTGAGCGATCGTCACAGTAACCTTTCAAAGTATCTCACCCCTTCCGTCTATGGGGTTACGCCCACACGTTGTGCAGGATGTCTACCTTGGCGATCTGGAGTAGTTGGACTACACCTCAGCGACAGGCAACTTCACCTTGTATCGGTGTCCCATTCAAGCTAGGCGTAGCCAGCGCTTGCACGTTCCCATTATCCGTCCAGCGAGATGACATCCAAGGTTTAATAAATTTACTAAGCCAAGTTGCAGTTTGCAGACTTGTGGTTGTACTTGTTTTACACAGGAGGTCATGACAAGATTAAGTCCTTAGGGTTGTCTGGGCTGTTTATTCAATATTTCTTGGGCTACATTAGCACCCACTAACATACCATCCATCATACCATCCGCCCAGACGGTAACAGCAAGTTATAGGGTTTTTGAGGAGTAAAATACATCAACTCAACCATCTCAGTCATTTACCCATAATGACCGCCCAAAACCACTTTCATGTTTACAAGATGATGATTGGGACATTTAATGTCCCGATACTTAAGCAAGACTAGCATGTCGCTTAAATATAACCTATAACTAGTGATTACCATATAGTTACTAGGGTGACATGGAACAATGAATTCAATTGTCAAGGGATGGTATTATAATTAATTAATCAACAAATGGGTATTTAACTACCTTAAGATTTAACATATATTTGATTAAGGAATTAAAGCATGCAATTTTGGTAATTTAAATGAATATAATTTACATAAAATGTAGGATCAATATGATCAAAGCATTGACTCTCCTTGGTTATAGGTAAGAGAATCTTGAAAATCTTGTGCTTGATTGAAGTGGAGATCCTCCACGTCTTCGAATCCTAATAGGACGAACGTACCGAAAAAGGCACAAACAAGCGAAGAGAGCAAATAAATACTAAAGAATTTACAAATGAACTCCAAATTAAACAAGACCTATGCCATTAGTAAGATCTTGAATTTACAAAATTTTAGAAACAAAGTTCATAATTTTTGGAGTTACGACGAGGGAGAACGGGACTTCTGAAGTGTGAACTTGGAATTAAATTGGGAAAAGAAAAGAGGAGAGAGAGAGAAGTCTCTCTGACATGTGGGCCTATCTGCATAGTGGCCTGGTGCACAGAATAGTGCATGGACCTGGTCCTGCAACTCAGGCGCACGATCCATGGGGCATTTTACTGTGTGCAAGCCCACTTGGAAGGGAGACAAGGGGAGAGAGGAGGTCAATAACAGGTGGGGGCCACATGGTTAAGGCTCAGGGCAACAAATCCATCCCCATTTCCTTCGATTCACAGAGAAAAAAAGGGGGGAGCAGAGGGAGGTGCGGCGGCTTGGGAGCGGTGGCGGCGCCGGCGGGTGGAGGCACGGGGCGGCGGGTGAGCCGACGGAATGGGCTCACATGGGGTTGGGGTCCCCACGAGCGATATAGCGAGCTGAAATGCATGGTAGCGACAGCGATTCTTCTGGCAGGCGGCACGGAGAGGCGTCTTGGCGGCACCGGCGGCGGGGTGGCGCGCCGAAGGAGGTAGGGCACGCACAGGTTGCACGCTGCCATGGGGTTGGTGCGATGCTGAGCGGGGAGGGTGGAGGTGCTCCAGAATGGTCTGGCGACGTGGGCCGAGGCAGCGGCGGGGTGGCTTGCGCGAGGAGCTCGCTGGGGAGGAAGAAGAAGGCCGACGAGGTGGGGGAAAAGTTCCTCGGTGCCGGGGGCATGTGGTGACGGGGGTGGCCGGGGCAATGGCTCACCGGTGTGGCCGAACTGCAGGGAAGCGGCGCGGCCATGGCGGGAGCAAGAGCTCAGCTCTACTCAGCGAAGAAGGAGAAAGGGGCAAGGGCGCTGGGAGAGGAAGTAAGGGGAGGTAGCCAGGGGCTTCTTATAGCCTCGAGGGGAGGGAGATGGCTGTTGGGGAGGCACCATGGTGGCCGACACAGATGCGGAGGCGCGGGGATGGGTGGCTCTGGCACACGCACGGTCCCGAGGGGCGCGGCATGGGCGTTGTTGAGCGGCGACGACTTAGGGGCCAGGCTGACGCGGTGACGAAGCTGGTGATGCGGGTGCGGAGCTTGGACTAGGCGCTCTGGAGTGGCGAGGACAGCAAGGCATCACGGCTTGGTGCGGCTAATGCGACAAGGCGAGGAGGGGCGCTGGAGAAGTGGAAGCTAATCGAGAGGCAAGCAAATTCACAGAGTTCAATTCTGTTGGGCGGGCGGTGGTAGGCTGGTGACGCGTATTGGCCTGGCATGTGGTTTTGGGGGAGACATAGTGTAACAACCTCATTTTATATAAATGGAAATTATATGCATATCATGAGCATACATGTCATTTTTTAGCATGTGCACAAATGGTTGCATTTGAAAATCTCAAATTCAAGTAAAATTTAAAACTTGAAAAGAAACTCCAAAAGAAAATTTAATGTAATGCTTGTAAAGAACTCTGGAAATTAATTTAATGAAATACTAGAATAAATATTATGAATAAATAATTTTTTTTCGAATTTTTAGAGTTCATCTTAGCCTTAAGAAAAATCTAGAGTCCGTAATTAAACCTATTTGGTTAAGGATTTTAAATTAAATATTTAAATCAAGAACAGTATGTTTTAAAATTTTATATGGGATCTATATCATCCCAGTAACCTCCCTGAAAATTTTTAGAATTTTATAAATTTATTTGCTATTTTTAACTCACTAGTCAAACTAGAAGTGTTTGAATTCTTTTCGGTCAACTAATCGGACCTGACCCAAACCTGATCGGACTATTCCGACTTGAACCAGTGGTCTTGACTGGACCTAACCTGCTCGCCGAGCCACATTCCCCTCAATCAATTCGTCCATTGATTATAGGATCTTTGGGAATGTGATTTTGTTTCATCTACAGCCGATAACACCTCTTTCGCCACCGTCTCTAGCACGGTGCGTTTCTTTTCAATTCCTTCTTGTCACACCATCATTGGGGTATATTGAATATGCTCCGATCATTCATTGTCATTCTTTTCCCTCAGGATTTTCTCTCCTTGTGGAATCCTTATTGCCATCACTAGGTCATCGTCGCTAGTGAGTTTTAGTGCCTCTCCAACTACCTTTGAACCTCCGGTAGGTCCTCTATGCCCCATAGATGCTTAAGCATGTGTTGGTTTGCTCAGAGCATAGCCGAGTAGGCATAGTCGCTTGTACTGTACTTGCGCCGCCGCATCTCCATGTCGCGCCGCCGCTAGAGCTCACCGCCGGCCAAACTCCAGCCACCACTAGGGCCGCAAGGCTATTGTGAATCCATTCTAGGTCTTAGAATGCGTCGCCATGGACCACAGCGCTGGCGAGCCGCCAGGCAAGCTCGCGGCAGTGAGGTCCTCGGTTGTCGGAAGCCCAACAACACTGTAGCATCTTAATTAACCTTAATCGCTGTCGGATTAGGACTGAAGCATCGTTTAAGTACGCATAATCCTTAGTTTGAGTCACTGACGTGTGGGCCCATATGACTTGTTAAGTGTTTGAGTAAAGTTGATTAGTGCGTTTTCTATTAAGGAAAACACATTTCTTATGCGTTTAAAACCGAAAGTACGTCTTTAGAATCGGAAGACGTATTACATAGAATACGCCTTCGGCGTCATTTCGGCTAGGGCTGGGTCAAAGTGACTGGGTCTACCCTTGACCTTGGGCCCCGCTCGTAAGTGACTGGGGTTAGATTCCATTAGGTATAAAAAGTATTCATTACGTTTTGAAATCCAGAAATGAATTACTTTTACACTAAAAATGGTTTAAACTTCAAAAATTCATAAGTAATTCATTTTAACTCCAAATCTAGTGAAATCATTTTTGTTAGTTTTAATTTTTACTATACTTTAATCTGGATTAGGTTTGAAATATGTATCTATTACAAAAAAATTTCATAATTAATTTAATTGTACATTAAGGACTTTGACCTTATAAAATTCATATGAACTCCAAATGAACTAAAATTTTCACCTTAATTCACTTAAAATCAAAACTCTACTACTGTAAATTTCTCATGTATTTTTCAGCATTTTGGCATTTTGAGATTTTCTCGTTGTTTATCTGTTATTATTATTTTTAGATTCTGAATTGCTTAACGCGAGTGTTTTTATATCTAAGAATCCTGAGGTGGAACAAGTAGAATATCAACAAGACAAGCATCCTCTTGCATTATTTTGATTCCAATTTTGGTTAATTTAGTATTTTGAAATGCAATGATAAATGTGTGCATGCTATTTTGGTATATCAATAATTTATGAGTGTAGTTAGCTATGTCCTAATAATTGTGGCTTACCCTTAATCATTCCATACAGTTATGCTTAAGTTAGATATCATGTGATAGTATATTTATTCTTTATGTGAATGCTTAGCCATGCAAGTCAGTAGTTCGGTACTTTTGTTGACGAGGTTATCTCGTCAATCATGGGAAACACTTAACCAATTTTAATTTTGTTTGTTCAGATCTTTGAATATGAGGTTTTAGTCAAAAATTTATCTATTTAACATGATTTAGATCTGGACAAGTGATTGATAGTGAGGGTGCCATCGTGCACGAGAATTAGGTATTGTGGTAGTCATGTTCGGATCACTAAGGACCGAACTTTGAACTATCAATTCAAGTGTCATACGTACTTTCACACGCGGTGTATGGGCGCTGCTTGGTTAAGTAAGGGGGAGATTTTATTGAGTTGGAAAACAGGTGGCGTGAGGACATATGTATTTGATCATATGTTCATAGGGATCCGATTGCAATTTAATATGTGCGAGTGAACACAGTTTTAAATTTCTGTTCATTGGGTCGGCATTCTCAACACAACTTGTGTGCCCCACTTAGCAGGTTCTATCACTAGCTTGTACTAAGCGGGATCTCATCTCGCAAGGGTGATTCAATTCATTAAGATCGTCTTGCTGAAAAATATCGAGTCTTTGTTTCCCCGGCCGGCATACCTAAGGAAGTGTGTCATTATCCAGAGGCTTACGGGCTAATCAAGTCGTGTGGGTAAAGATGTACACCCCTGCAGGGTTAAATCTATTCAAATAGCAGTGTCCACAGTTACGGACGACACTTGTTTTGATAGACATCATTGTTAGACTCTGAAATAAAATTTGACATAGGTACAAATTGGTATCGATATGAATGGTTGTTCATGCGTGTTAGTTTATCAAAGTGGACAACCACTTTAACATGCTTTGATTTATGATTATGTCAATGTTATTTATTTTCTTGTGTCCAAATTTTGGTTTCTAAATGGCTTTTGTAAATTAGAATGTGTAGGAATAAAACTTGACATTTATGCAAAACTTATGCCAATACAACATTTCCTTTGGACAACCTCTAATTTGTATATTCTCATATCTGTTGGATAGGCCCTATCATACACTTTCTTTTATTAGTTTGTGTAAGACTTACGAGTACCTTTTGTACTCAATCAGATTAACCACTTGTTGTAAGTGAAGAAGAATACACTTACGATCCTTCCGTTAGCATTGAATACGACAACACTAACGAATGACGTTGTTTCTACCTTCACTCAGTTGCCTTTGGGTTTGGGCACACTTGGACGGAACTTTTGGTGTATTATATTTGCTTCCTGCTGCGCACTTTTGTTCAAGTTTAATAGACCGCTCGGTCACTTGTGTAACTTTGGACCCTAGTCCTAATATTGTAATTCACTTTTAATAATGTATGACTTGTGTATAACTGTGTACAATGTTGTTCAGGATATATGCGTATTAGCCATTGACCTTGGGAGCTAATATGAGACACATATCTGGGAACTTGAAATCGGGCTTGTTTCCTGTTAAGAGTTATGCCTCTGGTGTAATCTCTTTACTTGAAACCGATTCGATTTCAGGGTCTCACAGCGTTGGTATCAGAGCCATACTGACTATAGGTTAGAAATAGCATGGTCGATAGCATTGGTGAGTCTTCTGTGAAATTATTTTCTAAATAGCAAACTAATTTCAGAAACTTTAAGATATGATAGTCTTTTCTTTCTCAACCATCTTAGTATCATTCCTTACCCCAACTGAATTCTTTCTCAACCATCTTAGTATCATTCCTTACCCCAACTTTCAGTTGGATTTACAAACTAATTTGCTCACTTACCTTGTCTTCTTGTGTTTAGATGAGTAGCTAGTTTTTGGTTAAGGAGGCCCATGCTGAGCAAGTGGATGGATACCCGGCGTTGCTGCGAGATATGATGTGGCGAGCCAATTTTACTTACCACCCAGAGTATGCCATCTACCGTCGGGATCGATGACCCGGAATGGAGGAGTATCGAGCTATAATCAACATTCTAGCAAGACAGGTGCCAGAAAGTACTCCATATTGTATCTAAGTGCATGGTACCTCTGAAGCCATGGTCATTCAAGAAGTGGCCAGTGGGGCAATGAGCCATCTTCGTTATGATCTGACGGAGTTGTCTCAGCCACCCTACGACCATTTTTTGAAACGATGTCCTGGCGCAGAGGTGAACACTTTTGATGAGATCCAGTATGGAGAGGACCCGCAAAGTATGCCAGTTGGCGAGATTGGTTCATATCATGGACCAAATTCACCGCTGCAACATGTACGAGTTGTGGGAAACCCGACGCCGCCTTAGGAAAGCCTAGGAGTACCTCAGGATCGGAGTCAGCATGAATTGTGTTCCTCACAACGTGCTTTACGGTGACAACGAGACCTCTCCAGCTGCTGCTGCACCACCAAAGTTTCGACTTCCGGAAGTGGCGAGGTTGGTACCCATTTGTGGACCGCATCGCCAAGCCCGGATGTCAGCGGATTTTCCTCATGCGCAGAGGCCTGCACCCCCTGGAGGTCATGTCCCCTTGTTAGGATCTCTGAGGCGCCTCATCAATCCATTGGACCCAACAGACTCGGGATCGTCTGGAGCTTATCTTTTAGATGCGTTTCTGGTGAACTTTAACCGGGATAACTTTGTCTAGTGTATGGATGTTGAGGACTCACCATATAGAGTTGTAACCAACTAGTAGCTATCCCTAAATAAATGTAATAGGATAGCATTTGTATAATTATATGTGTTATGTTGTAAGACTTTTGGTTCTGGATGGTTGCCATTTCGTCTACAGGCATATATGGATGTAACTGTGCCGAAACCCTACTGTTGTTCTAATGGATCTTGTACTGGCCTAGGTGCATTTGTACACTCTTTTGGTGATAATTTTGCGCATCTCATATCATTGTGCATGCTAAATTTAGAACATTATGTTAGCTGTCTAGAACTTTAATTCGTGCTCGTTTGGGTGTATCCTTGTTGAATTGCTAACAGTTTGTGTGGCAACAGTATGACAAGAGCTACCACTCATTCCTGAGCTCAGCAAGGAGAGGGATCACCACCCCCGAGATCCCGCTTCGCTACTATCCATGATCTTTACGCACGAGGAGAGCGTGTGGAGCCTTCTAGTCACTATGATCATCGTGGTAATCGGCAAGAAGAAGAGCTTCCTCCATCGCCACAATGGCTGAGGTTCTTGCTCAAATAGAGCATAACCGCATGGACCAAACTCGTATCTTGGAACAAATTGTGCGCAACACTTCCACAGCTCCAGGATCATCTGGCGGGGCAGGAGTTCATCGTGCACATGGAGGGCTCACTGATTTTCAACGGATCAATCCACCGGTGTTCTCCAGTTCCAAAGATCCTATGGAGGTAGAAGACTGGCTTAGGGATATCAAGAAGAAGATGTTGATTTCCCAATGTTCTGAGACGGAAAAAGTCCTCTTTGCCAGCTATCAACTGGATGGCGCAGCATGTGCGTGGTGGGACAATTTTTATGCTATCTAGCCAACCAGACACGTCCCGACTTGGGACGAGTTTAAGGAAGCCTTCCGCGAAGCTCATATTCCGGAAGGATTCATGATAATCATGCATCAATATTTTCTCTCTTAAGCAAGGGCGAAAGAGCGTGACAGAGTATTGTCGACGATCGAGTCGTCGATCTTATGAAAAATATAGAATAGAGGAAAATGACACAGATCTCCTGGGAGATAATGGGGTTGCTCTTTATTGATATGAACTAGATTTACAGGGGTGTCTACGACCAGGCTGGGGACTAATCCTAATTACACTGGGTATGATGCTTGCTAATCAATCAGACTTTAAGTACAAATCTAAAGCTGATTGTGTTGCTCTTAATCTGATGATGCTGTCTTGCTTGTCTCAGATTGCCTTTGATCGCCCTTTTGTCTTCTGCACTCCACCCTTAAATAACTTCTAAAGAGGTGGCAGTTACTCCTGGAGAAGGTATCCCTTGTGAAGCGTTGCGACTGGTGTAACAGCCCAAAATTTGAATTTTTGTTAGAGTTTAAAACTTATTTGAATTTGTGAATTTTCTGAAATTTAAAAACTATTGTTTAAATTGTTGAAAGCTAAAAAGAAAATTTAAATCCAAAATCTATTATCAACTTTAAGTTAGAATTATTTTATTTGAGTCCAGTATAATTTTAGAATCATCCAGGAATTTTCCTAGAATTTTTAGGTTTAATCTGCTATTTTCTAGAGCCTAAATGGATTAAACTGAATATTTAAAATAGAAAATCAAAAGAAAATCGCAGACAGTGCTGGGCCAAATCTCCCTTGGCCCAAGGCGGCCCGCACCACCCACACAGCCCCATCTAAGCGTGACCGTTGGATTTAAATCCAACGGCCCGCAGCCGCCCGCACCTCCCTTCTCTCTCTCCCTCACCCGCACCTGGCCCCACTTGCCAGCCCCCTCCCTCTCGCTGTCACGTGGGCCCGTGACCTTCGTCCTCCCCATCTCCTTCCTCGCGGGGCAGCACGTCTTGGCCGCCATGGACGCCCTCGCCAAGCTCATGTGTACCGCCTCCAGCCGCCGCCTTCTCACTTAGCGACGCGCCACGACTGCGCCACCTCCCCACGTTTCCCTCGCCCTCTCTCCCCGTTCTTCTCGCCCGTGTGCGCCACCTCTCCGCAACGGTCGCGCACGATCCCCACGATCCCCTCGCCGCCTCGAAGCCCCTCTACCCCTATAAAGGCAACCCCCGGGTGCGCCTCCTCCACCACAACTCAACCCCACCACCCATTGCTCTCCTCCTCCCTTGTAGCGCCGGAATTTTGAAGTTCCTCACCGGCGGCGGAATTCCGTTCTTCTCCGATTCCGTGCCGTCGTCCCCGACCACACCTTGATACCGCCCGCGTCGTTCTTGGCCGGAGCACCCATCCACGTCGTGGGAGAACCGGGATCGACTACTTCGACGACGACGAAGCTCCTCGCCGCCAAACCTCGCCGTCGGCGACATTAAACCACGCCGCGCACCTAAGGTAGCCACTAGGTTCGCGAACTCCCTCTCTCGTTTATGCCACTGCGCCTCGCGCAGTGGCGCGTAAGCGCCGGCGAGGGTGGTCACCGGAGCATGGCCGGAATCGGCCTACGTGGCCTGGCCACCTCAGCGCCACTCGGCACCACGCCAGCGCCCAATCCTACGTGGCCACCTCGTGGCGACCACGTCGATCTTGTAGCGCCACCTCCTCAGGAGCCAAGCCCCGTGGACCAAATCCACATGGACCGTGTCACTGACACGAAGGCCCCACACGTCATATTTATTTTTTTAAATCGGAGAATTCAGGCGTTGGCGTCGGCGGTCTTGCGATAAATAGATTTCCTTTAAGAAAACAATTCGGGAAAATCATTTAAATAACAGATTTAGGATTTGATTTGTAAAATTCATAACTTATTCATCCTAGCTCCAAATTAGATGATTCAAATTGCTAAATTCTTAGAAAATTATTATCTAACTAAATAAAATATAATTATTCAAGTTGGAGTTCATTTTAGTTCTGTTTTAGAATTTAGAAATTCATTTAAAATCCAAATTTAGATTTAAATTTGTAAAATTCATATCATCTGAGTTCCAACTCCAAATTTTGTGAATTTAGTTTCTAAGATTTTGTAAAAAGATTATCTAGCTTAATAAATTAAAATTTGTTTATTTGGAATTAGTTTAAATTGTCTCTTTTAAGTTAAAACTATTTAAATTGCAAATTTAGAATTTAAACTTGTAGAATTCATATCTTTTATGTCCTAATTCCAAATTGAGTGTTTCAAATTTATAAAGTCTTATAAAATTATAATCTAGTCAAATAAAATATAATTATTTTATTTGGAGTTAGTTAAACTATCGTCTTGATTTTATTTGAACTTCAATTGATTTGTCGTATTTTCACGTTTAGATTACGACGATTCCGGGGAATTTGATTCTTCCGAAGAATTAGAATTTCAAGACTTCAGCGAAGGCAAGTTATACTTTGATCATCTTGCACCTACTATTTTAAAGTTATTTAAATTCAGTTTTCAAATTATTAAGTGCATGCATACTTTTATTCAAGTATTTTAAATTCCTGTTTAAATGATTAGATATTCCAACTGCCCTTGTATGGCCAATATTGAATATTGAAATGTCATCCCTTGTCCCCATAGATAAATTGTTTGGAAATGCTTAGCAAATACTTACACCTGATTTTGATTTTGGGGAGGATTTAGCCAAATCTTTACAAACTTGTTTTAACTTGAGCCTATGGTATTGTATTACCATAGATTTGTTGTAAAGGTGGTTTTACTAAATAAAATAAAGATGGTTTGGACTTGGGTGTAGCGGATGAAAGGTGGGTGCGAGTTTATGCACGGGTTTAATCTGGTTAGGATTAAAGCCCAGGGTTTAATTTGAAAGACGCCCAAGTCAATTAAGGACCGGCCTTTAAGCGTTCCTTTGCTATGCCAAAACGTACCACCACATGTCCTGTATGGGAAGGACATGGCTTAATAATTTGGGATACCTCATAGATATTAGTGCCATGTTGTATGAGTGGGTGTTGGTTAGACAGTAGTCCCACATGGCGCAAGAGGGGCTCCTGGAGGATGGTTAGTCAATGGAAGCGAAACCTTAGCGGGCATGAGTATTGTGAGGTAGATCATTATAACGACCTTGTGATATTTGCTCATCACGCCTTAGGAAGCGTGGATTGGCCGACACAAAGGGTATAATATCTCGTGTGGGTAAAGCTGTACAAACTCTGCGAGTAGAAAACTATTGAATAGCGGCGTCATGATCATGGACATGCTAGCAAAGCCACTTGAGTTAGACTTGTTTTTGGTTTTAAAATGGTTTCAACAGATGTTTTCAGGATGGTTAGTCCTGTGGGGAAAATTGGGTGGTTAGCCATTGTGATTGGAGGATATCCATCACCTTTCTTGGAGGTTATCCACATTATTCCATTGTCATTTAAAATATGATTTTAATTAATGTATGAAAATGGCCTTGCAATCTATTATGATTATTTAAATTAAAGCTACTTGCTTTCGCAAAATAACCACCAATGTCCTTTGTTTACATTATGCATGCATTACAATTCCATATTGGGTGTAACTTGCGAGCACGGTAGTTGTGCTCATGCTTGCTTTATGCAACAAAATTTCAGAGAAGACTACTATCGGGGCGGTGAGGACACCGCGCCTAGGCTCGCCCAGGGCGATTACTGTGGCGGATCGTTCGCCTACTACTATCTTTTTATTTCATTTGTGTTATTTACTTCCTTATTTGGCTTCATGCCCAATTGTATTGAACTCGATTTACTATTAATGAAATGCGAGACTTGGTTATGTTATCATTTTTGTAGCGTGTACACCGCAATCTGGCACCGGTGTATGAACCTGAAGGTTCGGGATCTTTCGTTCCGGTCCGAAAAACCGGTTGGAAGCGAGTGACGATTGATAATGTATCAAGCGCTTCTGCGGTTGAGTGTCGTGAGACATTCAACCGTATGGTGGTTGTTGTCGATGTCTTAGGATTATGTAGCGTCGCATGGTATGGAATATCAAAGACGTGTTCTATTCATCACATGGTAAATAATATACCTGGAGTCATATCCAGATACCAGTTCATCGCTTTTTCGAGCAGCTACCTGGTCGGAGACTAGGCACAGGACCTTGTCCGACCAGGGTACCCATTATGTAACCTTTGGAATCCTCACGACCAGTGAGGTCGTTAGCCTTAGGAGTTACGACCATGAAAACGTATGGTCTTTTATTATGTATTAAGTTAATACCTAGAGGTTTTAATCCTCGTCAAGTATCTTCATGAGTTTAACTTTTTGGCTTGTTATGCTCTATATGATGTTGCCACTAACCTTCTTCGTTGGAGTCGCTTCATGAATGGTTTGACAGAGGAAATGCAATTGTCCCTTGCAGTTCACAACTTTCGTAACTTTCAACATCTGGTCAATAAGGCCATAATAGTCAAAGGCAAGAGCAAAGCACTGGAGGAGGCGCGTAAACAAAAGAGGGCTACGCAAATTTCAGCTGTGCACGTGGCAGTCCCATTCTCCTCGAGTTCAAGCTCCAACTCCACCAAGGCCACCAGTATTTGCACCTTGTCCTCCACCACCTAACTGGCAGCCAAGAGTCGGTGGAAATCAACCCCCTAATGTCAACAACGTCAAGCCAGGTGTGATCTGTTATCATTGCGGACGTCTCGGACACTTCACAAATCAATGCTTGGCAAAAGCACGTGGTTTACCTCTGTCCGCCATCTTGACTTTGTCGTCGGCACCACCTCCTCCGAGGCCTTTGTCAAATCTAATCCAGCTCAGGCACGAGGTCGAGTGAATCAAATCACCACCAAAGAGGCGATTGATACACCTAACATCGTCCTTGGTATGCTTCTTGTTAATTTCAGCCCAGCTACTATTTTATTTGATTCCGGAGCATCCTGTTCTTTTGTCAAGAGGCATTTTGCTGTCTTTCATCAGTTAGATATGCATACACTTCAACCACCATACCTTATTCAGTCACCGGGATCAGTTTTTCGAACCAATCAAATCTACTGGGACATAAAAGTAGAGATTCAGGGGGTAGAATTTTTTGGCAAATTTGATAGTGATAGATTCAGAAGGTTTGGATATCATCTTGGGAATGGATTGGCTGTCCAAGAATCAGGGGAAAATTAATTATGCTCAGTGGTCCATTTCTGTTACAAGTGAAAACGACAAACAAGTTATTTTCGACTCTAAGACTGTTGGATCACATCTGTATGCTCTGAAAGTGGGTAACACCTCTACATTGGAGATGGTGCCAGTAGTTTGTGAGTATCCAGATGTCTTTCCTGAAGAACTTCCAGGTATGCCCCCAGATCGTGAAGTAGAGTTCATGATCGAACTAGCACCCGGTACTGCGCCAATATCAAAGTGGCTTTATCAGATGTCTCCCAATGAGTTGGTAGAATTGAAGAAACAACTTGGGAAATTGCTTGACAAGAGATTTATTCAACCGAGTTTCTCGCTTTGGGGTTGCCCGGCAATCTTTGTCAAGAAGAAAGTGTGGATATCATGGGGATATGTGCATGATCTTAAGATGATGTTACAATTGGCAATGTCATTAATGGTTTGTCGAAACACGCATTTTCGTCAAAGTTTGAAAAGTCAGTAAGGAAGGTGCGGTCGGTGGCATTAGGGCGCGGTCGGGCGGCGATGGTCGAGCCGGCGTTGTGAAGCAGCGGTCGGGCCGACCGCCATTCAATGGCAGTTTGACCGATCTTGTACTGTTCATCGGCCAATCATGGCGATGAGTGTTGGGTTAGGTCAAGTTCATGGGTTTCATGGCATATGTATTGCATGATGCATGTTTTGACTAATGTGGGTCAAATTTTGAAGAACTTGTTCCCGGAATCGATTTCTTTGTCTATTGTTGTGCAGGTTGCTTTGAGGTCAATGACGGTCAACGGCGAGAATGATCGGGACTAAGCTTGGAGAGCTGAGGTCCAGAACGATCGGGGATGCTGGGTAAAGTCAATGGAGTCAAGCATGGTGCAAGAGGGACAAAGGTGACCGAACGGGCAGTTCAGTGCGACGGGTTGGATCAAGCGGCGCGAGGGTCGGTGCAAGTGCCATGGTGGTTTCGGTGGGAGCCGGATGGGAGAGACTTGCCAACATGATAAGAGCCGCTGGATCAACCTACATGTGGTGAAGCATGGAAGTGCTTCACGAAGATGGAACTCGGTCTTTGCAAAAAGATCGAGAAGGGGTATTTTGGTAATCTTACCAAATACCGTCTTGGTAACATTTTGCCAACCCGCGGTGCAAGACAGCGCATGATGAAGTGGATTAGGTCAAGAGGAGATGAAGACGACGCTTTAAAATACCTACGTGCGTGACCCGTTTGTGTGTGGGCCCTAACGGGAGCCCATTAGGGTTAATGCTTCTAGAAGCTCTAAGCCTTCACTATAAATAGAGGAGGGAGGTGGCTGCACCCCCTTCAACCCTTTCATTGTTTTGAAACCCTAGTTTGCTTAGGGAGAGGATTAGTGGAGGTTAGGGTTCTAGAGAGTTGGATTTGATTTCATGCTCATGTATTGAGTCTTTGTCCTCCATTGATGGAGTAGCTGTAAACCAATACCATATCAAATCAATCCAAGAAAAGATTGCTCAAAGATGTGTCTCTTTGCTTTCCTTCTCTCTATTTGATGATTTTGAGTCCTTCTTTGATCCGCGAGTTTTTGCTTGGTTTCTTGCTTTGATCTAACTTGATGTGACATGTGGGAACCCATCTAGGATCATCTTGATCATCGATCACCCACGAGCAAGTCTTTAGATCATATTTCGTATTTGCTCGGTTTTGGAGCCACCTTTGTTCAAACTGAAAAAGATAGGAACATTGGCATGGATCTCTGCGATCCTTGATTGGAATAGGTTCCTAATATCTTCGAGAAGGTTTGATTCAAATTTCATAGAGTTTGGCCGTGTGAATCAAAAGTTAGACCGATTTGAGTTTTGGTTTTCGGACTGTTTGCGTTGTTCATCATGCATCCGGTTAGTCCGAGCTTTTGCCTCCGGTTAGTCCGGCCTCCGGTCAGTCTGTGCTTGCGCCGCCGATCAATCTGGCCCGAGCGGTCAGACCGCACTTTGGCCGTCGGTCAGACCGCCCTCTGGATTAGGGTTTGTGATTTCCTGTTTTGGTCTTTTGCTTTGGAGATTTTGGATTGGATTCAATACTAGTCTTCTGCTGTACTGGTATATTGATCTTCATAGCTTCCATAGCTACTGGAGTGAAATTCGGGTTGAATATGATCTTTGTGAAAAAGTGAGCGTGCTCCTATTCACCCCCCCTCTAGTCGCCTTTTCGGTCCAATATGAATATATTAACTACGCAAGTTAAATATATTCAATTGATATGTTTCAAAGTAAAGATCCCAAATATATGTGGAAACAGGAATATTGATCAATACTAATGAAACCTCAAAATATAGAATGAACTCCCCCTATATGTGTGCATAGCAGGTACACTCCAACCACTACACGTTCCTAAGTGGAAACGGGAAGAAGTTGGTATGGACTTTGTCACCGGTCTTCCAAAGACTCAAAATGGATCTGATTCCATATGGGTGATTGTGGATCGATTGACAAAGGTTGCTCATTTCATTACCGTCAAAACCACCTTCAAAGGCAGTAAGTTAGCAGAGTTATATATTTCCAGAATTGTTTGTCTCCACAATGTACCAAAGATCGTCGTTTCAGACCGAGGTTCTCAGTTTACCTCATACGTCTGGAAATGTCTACACAAAACTCTCTTTTAGCACTACATATCACTCTCAAACTAGAGGCCAAATCGAAAGAGTGAACCAAATATTGAAAGATCTTCTCCGAGCCTGTGTGCTGTCCTATAACAAGAATTGGGGGAAATGCTTACCATATGCAAAATTCTGCTATAACAATAGTTTCCAATCCAGCATTCAAATGTCATCTTTTTAAGCATTGTATGGGAGGGCTTGTAGGACACCTTTGAACTAGTCTGAGTCTGGAGAAAGATCATTCTATGGACCAGACTTGGTGGTGGATGCCGAAGAGCAAGTTAGGTTGATCCGAGATCGATTGCGGACGGCGCAGTCTCGTCAAAAGAGCTATGTCGATCGTCGTCGTCGTGAGTTAAGCTTTGAGGTAGACGATCATGTTTACCTTAAAGTCACACCAATGAAAGGCACCCATCGATTCCAGGTGAAGGGAAAGTTAGCATCTCGCTATATCGGACCTTTCCGAATCATTGCAAAACGAGGAGTTGTGGCATATCAATTGGAATCGCCCATCTCTCTTTCAGTGGTACATGATATCTTTCATGTCTCACAACTGAATAAATGTCTTCGTGTTCCTACCGAAGAGACCGCGTATGAGAACCTTGATCTCCAACCCGATCTTTCCCACCAAGAGCATCCAGTGGGTATTCTTGGTGAAATGGAACGCAAAACAAGGAACCGCACCATCAAATTCCTGAAGATTCAGTAGAGTAACCACACAGAAGAGGAAGCAACTTGGGAGCGTGAGGACCAAATGAGGACCGAGCATCCCTACCTCTTTCATATGTTTGAAGTGCCTTCGAATCAAGAAAGGAAAGGTTAAACAAAGTAATGGAAACGAAAATGTAATAGCAACACCATGTTATCTTGTTAGAATCCTTCTTTACTATCTTTGAAGGAAATAAAGACAACAAATGTTGTTTTTCTTTAAAAGAACTGTTCAGAAGCATCCCGTTCCGAATCCCAAACTACCAGAATCTCGGAACGAGATTCTCTTAAGGGGGGGAGGTTTGTAACAACCTTATTTTATATAAATGGAAATTATATGCATATCATGAGCATGCATGTCATTTTTTGGCATGTGCACAAATCGTTGCATTTGAAAATGTCATATTCAAGTCAAATTTAAAACTTGAAAAGAAACTCCAAAAGAAAATTTAAGCTAATGCTTGTAAAGAACTCTAGAAATTAATTTAATCAAATACTAGAATAATTATTATAAATAAATATATTTTTTGCCAAATTTTTAGAGTTAATCTTGGCCTTAAGAAAAATCTAGACTCCTTATTTTAACCTATTTGGTTAAGGATTTTAAATTAAGAATTTAAATTATGAACAATATGTTTTAAAATTTTATATGGGATCTATATCATCCCAGTAACCTCCCTGAAAAAATTTCAGAATTTTATAAATTTATTTGCTATTTTTAACTCACTAGTCAAACTAGAAGTGTTTGAATTCTTTTCAGTCAACAAATCAGACCTGACCCAAACCCGTTCGGACTGTTCCAACTTGAACCAGTGGTCTTGACTGGACCAAACCCGCTCGCTGAGCCACACTCTGGCGTCTTGCTTCTTCACCGTGACGAGCCGCCCGCTTCGTCGGCCAGTGCTAGCGTGAGGTGGCGTTCTTGCCCTGCCGCTTCATCCATTGTAAGATCGAGGTGGCCGACTAGAGGGGGGTGAATAGGCGTTTTAAATTCCTTTAGGCTCTAAAACCGATTTCTAATGCGGAAGCTAATACAAATACGATTTTGCACAATTAAAGCCTAAATCAACTAGGTTCCCCTAAGTGCACCAACAATACAAGTCTATTAATAAGTATATCAATTAAGCATATGACTTGTAAGCTAATCAATTCTAGCAATGATGAATAGCACAACGAACAATTGCAATCATACACAATGAATAAGCAATTTAATACAAGGTATATAAATTGCACCATGTAAAGCAAGCATTCATACACAATGAATGTAAATGCAATAGTAAGGCACAAGGATGCAAACCACAATGGACACGGTTATGTTTTACCGTGGTGAATCGGAGACTTGCCGGTCTCCCTAATCACGTTGAGAAACCCAAACTAATTGGGTCGGCTCCACGAATTAAGCCTTCCTCAGGATCAAACACCTCGCTCCACTTGGGTTGCTCTTTCCTCCACTCAGGAGATGGCGAGCACCACGCCACTCACAAACCGCCTGGGTCTTCTCACAATCTTCTTTGAGAAGCTCACGGCCAGACGACGCCCCACGCCGTCTAGGTGTCGGCAAACACCAAGAGTAACAAGACTCTAACTCTCACTTGAACCAATCAAGTGTCAAAGCTCTATGGATCTGAAATCCACAACCTAAGGCAACACATGCACTTAGGGTTTGCTCTCTAACCTCACTAAGTGCAACACATGCACAAAAGAGTATGAGAGGCTTGCACTAGCTCAATAGAACTCAAGGGGCACCAACAACTCTCCCTCACACGGCCAAGGTGGGTATTTATAGCCCACACACAAAAACTAGCCGTTGGGAGAAGTTTCTTGAAACTCAGCGAGGCCGGACTAACCGCAGTAAAGCCCGGTCAGTCCGCACCCCTCCAACGGTCGAAAACTAGCCATTGGGGCACGGCCGGTCGATCAGCAGTAAAGCCCGGTCGAGACCGCTCTGCCGGTCGACCGCTCAAAACACGCCGGTCAGACCGCTCAGGCAATTTTCCGAAAAGTCGCTCTCTGGAAAAAGCTGACCGGGTCGATGACCCGCAAGGCCGGTCAGTCCGCACTCATAACTGCGGTCAGACCGCAGGCATATGGGCGGTCAGACCTTGCTTTCAACTGCGGTCAGTCCGCACCTGAATTTCAGCACAAAGCGACACTCGGAAAAACGGTCATAACTTTTGACTCGATGTCGAATTGAGTGATCTTGGACTCTATGGAAAGCTTATTCAGAGGGCTACACAACCCTCCTATTTGATTTGATCTCAAACACATTTTGATCAAATCAAAAAGCACAACTCCAAAGAGCCACTACCTTGGTCTAAGTCCAAACAATTAGCAACAAGCAATCTTAAACCATGCCAAAGGAAAATGCATGAATCCCAACAATTTGCAAAACACAATTGCAAACTTAGATCATGCCACAAGGAGTAGGTACATGGACTTCAACCATTTGCAAAGCACATTTGCAAAGTATAGTCTCATGCTACAAGGATTATCCACGAGCCACAACTATTTGCAAAACACATTCGCAAATATTGGCAACATGTTAAGGTGAGCTAGAGCAAACACAATGAGCTATCAACACATGACTAACTCAAGCTACTAGTAAAAGACCCCTCTTAATAGTACGGCAACCTATACTAGCAATCCGGTCTCCCAACCAAACACCGAGACCGGTAAAAGACTAGGAACACATCCTTAGCCCTAGCTAGTCATACCTTTGCCTTGCGCAAACACTTGAAGCTTGATGACGCACATCCTCACTTCAAGTCCGGGTTCTACACAAGTTATGTTATACTCACATATAAGTGTATATAGACTACACAAGTCATATATACACACTTGAATATACTAACTACATAAGTTATATATATTCAAGAATATGAGCATATATAAACTACATAAATTATATATACTCACATGAATATATTAACTACACAAGTTAAATATATTCAAGGATATGAGTATATACGAACTACACAAGTTATATATATACTCATATGAATATATTAACTACACAAGTTAAATACATTCAAGAATATATGAACTACACAAGTCTCATATACTCATATGAATAAATTAACTATGCAAGTTAAATATATTCAAAGGACATGTTTCAAAGTAAAGATCCCAATTGTATATGGACAAGGAAATATTGATCAATACTAATGAAACCACAAAACATAGATTGAGCTCCCCCTAAATGTGTGCATACACAAATGTGTAATGGAAACATATGCACATATTCAAGTTAGACTTTTGGTGGAGTTCAACCTATATTTTGGATCCGAGGAATGCAACAAGATATATGAATACAAAGTAGAATGCATACCTCTTTTGATCTTTATATCCAAACGAGACTAAACATGATATAACAAATATAAATGTTAGTCTCACAAATAGATTCATCATTATGAATGCATACTGTTTGGATTTTCCTTTTGTTTATCCAATGAATTGGATTTGTCATTAATCACATGCATGCCTTCATGATTATTACCTTTATATCCAAATAAGACTACACAATATGTATATCAATGAAAGTGTTAGTCTCACAATTAGATTTGTCATTAATCACCAAAACCCCATTAACACATAATGGTAGGTCTAGATTCTTCAATCTCCCCCTTTTTGGTGATTGATGACAAATCCTTTATAAATGACAACATTTGGATATAAGTCAACATAGGATAATCAATTAGGCTATTTGACTATATGCATGCATTGAAATGACAAGAGAATCTTGGTAAACTCCCACTTTTGGCACCACAAGATTCTCCCCCTTTTAGGCAACACAAGAGATCAAGAGAATAACAAATAAAGCTCATACAAATTAACATCCAAATGTAGCTCATACAAATTCTCCCCCTTTTGGCATTAAGCACCAAAAACCGAAACAAATCTTAAGCAAAAGGAGAGTCTTTGCAAAACTTATGAGCTAGGCAATAAAACGAGTTTTATTTTCCCTTTTTGGCATAAAACAACAAAAATCCAAAATAAACGAAGCCATAAGGGAGTCTTTTCAAATTAGTTTTCCCATATAATAGATTCCCCATTTAAAAAAAATCAAAACATTTTTCATTAATACTTTTTCAAAACCTTTTAGGAAAACTCCCCCTTACACAAAGGTTCCTCTTGAAAACAGACATTCTTCTCCTTTGACACACAAAGGTTTTCTTCTTGACGATACTCGTTTGACATTCTTCTCCTTTGACACACAAAGGTTTTCTTCTTGACGATACTCGTTTGACATTCTTCTCCTTTGACACACAAAGGTTTTCTTCGTCCAATCCATATAATTGCTTTTGACACACAAAAACTATTTCCATCCATTCCATATCTTCCTCTTTGTCATCTTTTTGAAATATGTCCATCCAACACTTAAGATGACTTCAACTTCTTCCACTTGATCTTTGATTTGCATCCAAAAACTCTCTCTTTTGACATTAAGCACAAGAGCATTCTCCCTAATGTCTTTATGTGTATCCACTTGTAAAATAATCCTTGAACATCACTTGTAGATACCATGAGTCGACAATACCACTTGTTGGTAATACATGTAGATACCACTTGTAAATAATACTCAGAGATATCACTTGTAAATCCACATGTTGATACCACTTGAAGAAAACATCGTCGACAAGGCTTGAAAGCAAAGATGATACCAACTAATAATTAATTCCACTTGTAGATACTTGGTACCACTTGGAGAGATAAGACTTAGATAGATACCACTTGAAAAGATATATCATGAAATGAACGTATCGGAGAGATACCACATGAAAAAGATATATCATGAATTTTAGGTATCGGAGAGAGCTTGGTTTGAAAAGAATTGATTGGCAAGGATTGAAATAGATATCACTTGTAGGTGGGTATAAGAAGTATACCACTTGAAGGATATCACTAGAAAGAATACCACTTATAAAGACAAGGTGATATCATTTGAAGAATACCACTTGTAAACATAAGTAATATGAATTCCATGCCTAGATCAAGATGATCAAAAGGTGCTACCACTTAAAGGAATACCACTTGAATGATAAACATATCACAAGGATCAAAATGGTATTTGGAGTCAACAAAGCATGAGTGGGTAGCTTGCAAGGATTACAAGGATCAACACGACTTGAGAGGGATAGCCAAAAAGATTTAGATTTGAATCTATTCGATGTCAAGATGATTTTGAGAAGCTACTCTTGGAAAGGATACCACTTGAATAATTGCACTTGCAATCAAGGACAATTAGTAGTGAGTAGCTTGCAAGGATAACAATACACATCTTGACTAGAGGAGCAAAGAGATTGGTCGCAAAGATTTGAAATCAACAAATTTGGACAAATCAGCCAAAATCTCCGTGTCCGGTCGATCGACGCAGAGAGGGCGGTCGACCGGTTCATCATGATCGACAAGGGAATGAATGGCGGTCGAGACCTTTTGATCAAACCGACAGAATTTTAGATCTGAAAATGGGAGAAAAGATGGATTTGTTGTACATTGCTCCAAATTGTCACACAAACATCCAAATAAAGATATTTGGAGCATTTCCAACTAATATAGACTTTAGAAATCCAACTTTCAAATAGTTTTTATAAATTAAGCTTTTGATTTTCGCAATTGAAATAGCATTTTCAAGATTTTTCTCAAAAAGATCCAAATTGAGCAATTGAGGAGATTTTGAGCATCCAATTGCATGTATGAGTCATGAATACCATTATGGACCTATTCATGTGAATAATTTGGGCTCATATGGCAAAACTCACTTAAGTGCTAGAAAGTGACCTTTTAGGTCAAACTAGGATTTTGGATGAATTTCAAAATCAAATAACTTTTGATGAGTTGGTCTTTTGGAAATCTTTTGAATACCAAAATTGTTTAGAATAACCAACTCTATCATTTTCATTTTGGGACAAAAGTCAGATTCCTTTTAGAATAGATTTTACACAAAAATCTAGTTTTAGTCAAAAACAAGATTCTATGATCTAGAGTTTTGGATAAAAACTCATTTTCATTTAAAATGTGTTTTTCTTGAACCAAAACCTTTGCAAAACCTTTGAATAACATTTTTATACATTTTGCAACTGGTTTTTCAAAGATTATACTAATAATTTCAAATTTTGACTTTTGGCTAAATGGCTCAATTTTGAAAAACAATACTAGCACTTAATTTATTTGGGCACACTTAGGGATGTGATATACATGACTATGATTTAGCACTCCCCCTTAATGTGCCACAACTTTCTTGCTCAAGAAAACAATAAACAAGCTTTAGCACAAGAGCAAGAACAACCATTTTTAAGATTTTACATGTAATGCAACCTACACAAGGTATAAGGGCTAGATACTTCAATGTAAATACTTGTTACCGAGATAGCATTGGTTTATGATGTGAAATGATCTTCCTCATGCTTGGCTCCTTATTTTGCATATGATGGAATCCATCTCTTTATGTGTGAGCCAAACCTCCAATGCTTCTCCAAGTACCTATTTAATCATTTAAGCGCATTTTGGTACCCAATACTTGGTTGGGTCCATGAATGTTAGTCTCAATAGATTTGGGCACCCAAATGGCCCTAACATTGGTTTTATGTAAACTAACATTCCTAGCAAACACATTGCCATTTCTATCCCTCCTAAGCAAATAATCATTATTATAAATAAATGGCTTAGGAGTGATACCTTTAGGACATTCCTTACTAAAATGTCCTTTTCTCAAGAATTGTAGCAAGTAGGGTTTTGCTTCCCTTGATGTCTTCTTATCTTGCTCAATTCGGCTTGCCTCTTCTTTGAATGTCTTGACTTGACATCCTTTTGATTTGGGCACACCGAGGCAATATGACCAATCTTTTTGCATCCAAAGCACTTGACATTCTTTTGATTTGGGCACACCGAGGCAATGTGACCAATCTTCTTGCATCCAAAGCACTTGATATTGTTGACTTGTTTTCTATCTTGCTTTGGAATGCTCTTCACCTTCTTCTTGGTGGTGAAACCAACTCCTCCCTTGTCAATTTTCTTGTTAGGGCATATGGAGGCGATGTGACCCTTTTTATGGCAATCAAAGCACTTACATTCTTCGTGTGTCTTGCATTGTGCCGTGTCTTGCTATTCTCCCTCTTCTTGTTTGGAGTGAAGCCAATTCCTCTCTTGTCGTTTGATCTTTGTTGCTTACTCAATAGATCGTCAAGAGAGGCTTTCCCTTTGTAGCTTCTTTCCAAGTCAATTGTCAATTTCTTGACTTGGTCCTTGAGCTCTTTATTTTCTTCTACAAGATTAGTCTCACAAAACATAGAAAAAATAGAAGCATCTAATTTTGAGCAACAAGGCATATCAATTAAATCATCACAAGAAGTGGACACATTAATTTTAGATGAATTGCAAGATATAGGAGCAATACAAGGCAAATCATCTAATAGATCACATGTAATTCCCATATCCACCTTAGAGCTAGTATAATTTTTAAGAAGGAGGGTTTCATGTTCATTTTTTAAAACTTCATAATTTTCTTGAAGCAAGTTAAATTCTTTCTTCAAAGCTTTGAATTTTGAAACCTCCTTTCCCATAAAAACATTTTGCTCTTCTAGTATATCAATCAACTCATCATATGAAGGCTCATCATTATCATTGTCATCATTATTTACCTTCTTTTTACCTTTTGCCATAAAGCAATGAGGCGATATTGATGGAGTTGAGGATTCATCATTGTCGGAGCTAGAGGTTGAGCATTCTTCTCCCGACGTCCATTCTTCTATGCAATCATCACTAGTGGAAGTGGACCTTTCATAATATTCTTGAAGATGGGTCCACATCTCATGAACATTCTTGAGATCACATATGGCATCAAACACATCTACACTCAAAGCACTAAATAAGGCGTTAATTGCTTGAGCGTTGAGATGTAAGCATTTCTCTTTCTCTTTTGTTGGAGCAAATTGATCCAATAGAGGAGAAAAGCCAACATCTACAATTCGCCATATATTTAGGCCCATGGCTTTAAAATAACATGACATGCGGATTTTCCAATGAGCATAATTTGTGCCATCAAATTTAGGTGCTTCACCAAGGTGCACTAAATCTCTAGTCGCCATCCTTTACTCTCTAGACGATTAAGTCTAATAAATGAGAGACCAAGCTCTGATACCACTTGTAAGATCGAGGTGGCCGACTAGAGGGGGGGTGAATAGGCGTTTTAAATTCCTTTAGGCTCTAAAACCGATTTCTAATGCGGAAGCTAATACAAATACGATTTTGCACAATTAAAGCCTAAATCAACTAGGTTCCCCTAAGTGCACCAACAATACAAGTCTATTAATAAGTATATCAATTAAGCATATGACTTGTAAGCTAATCAATTCTAGCAATGATGAATAGCACAACGAACAATTGCAATCATACACAATGAATAAGCAATTTAATACAAGGTATATAAATTGCACCATGTAAAGCAAGCATTCATACACAATGAATGTAAATGCAATAGTAAGGCACAAGGATGCAAACCACAATGGACACGGTTATGTTTTACCGTGGTGAATCGGAGACTTGCCGGTCTCCCCTAATCCACGTTGAGGGAAACCCAAACTAATTGGGTCGGCTCCACGAATTAAGCCTTCCTCCGAGGATCAAACACCTCGCTCCACTTGGGTTGCTCTTTCCTCCACTCCGGAGATGGCGAGCACCACGCCACTCACAAACCGCCCGGGTCTTCTCACAATCTTCTTTGAGAAGCTCACCAAGACGACGCCCCACGCCGCCTAGGTGTCGGCAAACACCAAGAGTAACAAGACTCTAACTCTCACTTGAACCAATCAAGTGTCAAAGCTCTATGGATACGAAATCCACAACCTAAGGCAACACATGCACTTAGGGTTTGCTCTCTAACCTCACTAAGTGCAACACATGCACAAAAGAGTATGAGAGGCTTGCACTAGCTCAATAGAACTCAAAGGGGCACCAGCAACTCTCCCTCACACGGCCAAGGTGGGTATTTATAGCCCACACACAAAAACTAGCCGTTGGGAGAAGTTTGCTGAAAACTCAGCCGAGGCCGGACTAACCGCAGGCAAAAGCCCGGTCAGTCCGCACCCCCTCCAACGGTCAGAAAACTAGCCGTTGGGGCACGGCCGGTCTGACCGCAGGCAAAAGCCCGGTCAGACCGCTCTGGCCGGTCTGACCGCTCAAAACACGCCGGTCAGACCGCTCAGGCAATTTTCCGAAAAGTCGCTCTCTGGAAAAAGCTGACCGGGTCGATGACCCGCAAGGCCGGTCAGTCCGCACTCATAACTGCGGTCAGACCGCAGGCATATGGGCGGTCAGACCTTGCTTTCAACTGCGGTCAGTCCGCACCTGAATTTCAGCACAGGCGACACTCGGAAAAACGGTCATAACTTTTGACTCCGATGTCGGAATTGAGTGATCTTGGACTCTATGGAAAGCTTATTCAGAGGGCTACACAACCCTCCTATTTGATTTGATCTCAAACACATTGTGATCAAATCAAAAAGTACAACTCCAAAGAGCCACTACCTTGGTCTAAGTCCAAACAATTAGCAACAAGCAATCTTAAACCATGCCAAAGGAAAATGCATGAATCCCAACAATTTGTAAAACACATTTGCAAACTTAGATCATGCCACAAGGAGTAGGTACATGGACTTCAACCATTTGCAAAGCACATTTGCAAAGTATAGTCTCATGCTACAAGGATTATCCACGAGCCACAACTATTTGCAAAACACATTCGCAAATATTGGCAACATGTTAAGGTGAGCTAGAGCAAACACAATGAGCTATCAACACATGACTAACTCAAGCTACTAGTCAAAGACCCCTCTTAATAGTACGGCAAACTATACTAGCAATCCGGTCTCCCAACCAAACACCAAGACCGGTAAAAGACTAGGAACACATCCTTAGCCCTAGCTAGTCATACCTTTGCCTTACGCAAACACTTGAAGCTTGATGACGCACATCCTCACTTCAAGTCCGGGTTCTTGACTTGATATGCATCAACTCATGATGCATCCTTCACTTGACCTTCATCAACACATGATGAAGCTTTACTTCGGGATCTTGACTTGATGCTCATCAACACATGATGACATCTTCCATCCCGAGTCTTGATATGCATCAACACATGATGCACTCTTCACTTGACATCCATCAACTCATGATGGGTCTTCACTTGACTTGATGATCACACATGATCATCTCTTCTTGACTTGATGACTATCAACACATGATGTCATCCCAAGTCATCAACCACCTGGAACATAACCTATTCATCCAACTCATGGAAAATGTTAGTTCCACGATATGATTATCATTAATTACCACAACATACCATTAACTCATAATGGCGGGACAAGATACCACAATCATTCCCTCATTGGTAATTGATGATAACCACTTCAATAGCAAATAATTGAATAGAGTTTGGTATGAGTATATAAGCACTATATAAGTTATATATACTCAACATGAGTGTATCTGAACTACACAAGTCGTATAACTCAAGAATACATGAGCATATATAAACTACATAAGTCTCATATACTCATATGAATATATTAACTACACAAGTTAAACATATTCAAAGATATGTGAGTACACATGAACTACACAAGTTATGTTCTACTCACATATAAGTATATATAGACTACACAAGTCTTATACACTCTTATGAATAGATTAACTACATAAGTTAAGCATATTCAAGAATATGTGAGCACACATAAACTACACAAGTTATGTTATACTCACATATAAGTGTATATAGACTACACAAGTCATATATACACACTTGAATATACTAACTACATAAGTTATATATATTCAAGAATATGAGCATATATAAATTACATAAATTATATATACTCACATGAATATATTAACTACACAAGTTAAATATATTCAAGGATATGAGTATATACTAACTACACAAGTTATATATATACTCATATGAATATATTAACTACACAAGTTAAATACATTCAAGAATATATGAACTACACAAGTCTCATATACTCATATGAATAAATTAACTATGCAAGTTAAATATATTCAAAGGACATGTTTCAAAGTAAAGATCTCAATTGTATATGGACAAGGAAATATGGATCAATACTAATGAAACCACAAAACATAGATTGAGCTCCCCTAAATGTGTGCATACACAAATGTGTAATGGAAACATATGCACATATTCAAGTTAGACTTTTGGTGGAGTTCAACCTATATTTTGGATCTGAGGAATGCAACAAGATATATGAATACAAAGTAGAATGCATACCTCTTTTGATCTTTATATCCAAACGAGACTAAACATGATATAACAAATATAAATGTTAGTCTCACAAATAGATTCATCATTATGAATGCATACCTGTTTGGATTTTCCTTTTGTTTATCCAATGAATTGGATTTGTCATTAATCACATGCATGCCTTCATGATTATTACCTTTATATCCAAATAAGACTACACAATATGTATATCAATGAAAGTGTTAGTCTCACAATTAGATTTGTCATTAATCACCAAAACCCCATTAACACATAATGGTAGGTCTAGATTCTTCATCCATGCAGTGCGACGCCGTTTCGCCACCATCGTCGGCGTCCATCTAGGAGCCACCTCGAGTGACGTCGTCACTTTCTCCGGTAAGAAATGCCATTAAAACCGGGTCATCTCATTTGCGGCCGAGTTGTTGCACTCGACCATTCTCCCACTCCTATCAGGCATTCTTCTTGCTCTTTTGACGCTCTTATTATTGTTCATGCCGTGTTCATCCTGCTAATTTGGTATCTTGTTATTGTTTGTAGCTCCAGGAACACAAGTGTGTCCTTCGGCCTATCCAGAGCGCGCACCGGGTGTCTTCCCCGTGTCATATTCGTGCTCGGGTGAGTTCATTCCTTTTGTTGTGCGTCATCTCATGCTTTAAGGTATTAGGATTAATTCCCCTCAATCAATTCATCCATTGATTCACGAGATCTTTGGGAATTTGATTTTGTTTCATCTACGACCGAAGACACCTCTTTCGTCTCCATCTCCGGAACGGTGCGTTTCTTTTCAATTCCTTCTTGTCACACCATCATTGGGGTATATTGAATATGCTCCGATCATTCATTGTCGTTCTTTTCCCTCAGGATTTTCTCTCCCCGTGGAACCCTTATTGCCATCGCTAAGTCGTTGTCGCCAGCAAGCTTCAGTGCCTCTCCAACTGCCTTTGAACCTCCAGTTGGTCCTCTATGCCCCATAGATGCTTAAGCATGTGTTGGTTTGCTCAAAGCATAGCCGAGTTGGCATAGTCGCTTGTACTGTACTTGCGTTGCCGCATCGCACTATCGTGGACCACAGCACCGAAGAGCCGCCGGACAAGCTCGCGGCAGTGAGGTCCTCTGTTGTTGGAAGCCCCAACAACACTGGTGCGTCTTAATTAACCTTAATCGCTGTTGGATTAGGACTAAAGCATCGTTTAAGTCCGTGTAATCCTTAGTTTGAGTCGCTGACGTGTGGACCCATATGACTAGCTAAGTGTTTGAGTAAAGTTGAGTAGTGCATTTTCTATTAAGGAAAACGTATTTCTTATGCGTTTAAAACTAAAAGTACGTCTTTAGAATCGGAAAATCCCGAAATGGAATGCAATGATAAATGCGTGCATGCGCTATTTTGGTATATCAATAATTTATAAGTCTAGTTAGCTATGTCCTAATCATTGTAGCTTACCCTTAATCATTCCATACAGTTATGCTTAAGTTAGATATCGTTTGATAGTATATTTATTATTTATGTGAATGCTTAGCCATGCAAATTAGTAGTTTGATATTTTTGTTGACGATGTTGTCTTGTCAATCATGGGAAATACTGAACCAATTTTGATTTTCTTTGTTCAGATCTTCGAATCTGACGTTTGAGTCAAAAATTTATCTATTTAAAGATGATTTAGATCTAGACAAGTGATTGATAGTGAGGGTGCCTTCGTGCACGAGAATTGGGTATTGTGGTAGTCTTGTCCGGATCACTAAGGACCGGATTTTGAACTGTCAATTCAAGTACCATGCGTACTTCCACACGCAGTGTATGAGCGTCGTTTGGTTAAGTAAGGGGGAAGGTTTTATTGAGTTGGAAAACAGGTGGCGTGAAGACATATGTGTTTGATTATATATTCATAGGGATCTTATTGCAATTTAATATGTGCGAGTGAGCGTAGTTTTAAATTTTTGTTCATTGGGTCGGCATTCCCAACACAACTTGCGTGCCCCGCTTAGCATGTTCTATCAGTAGCTTGTACTAAGTAGGATCTCATCTCGCAAGGGTGATTCAAGTCAATAATATCGTCTTGCTGAAAAATACCGAGTCTTTGTTTCTCCGGCCTGCATACCTAAGAAAGTGTGTCATTATCCGAAGGCTTACGGGCTAATCAAGTCGTGTGGGTAAAGATGTACACCCCTGCAGGGTTAAATCTATTTGAATAGATATGTCCACGGTTACGGATGACACTTATTTTGATAGACATCATCGTTAGACTCTGAAATAAAATTTGACATGGGTACAACTTGGTATCGGCATGAATGGTTGTTCATGCGTGTTAGTTTATCAAAGCGGACAACCACTTTGACATGCTTTGATTTATGATTATGTCAATGTTATTTATTTTCTTGTGTCCAAATTTTGGTTTATAAATGGCTTTTGTAAATTAGAATGTGTAGGAACAAAACATGTCCCTTTATGCAAAATTTATGCCAATACAACCTTTCCTTTGGACCGCCTTTAACATGTATATTCTCATATCCGTTGGATAGACTCTATTATACACTTTCTTTTATTAGTTTGTGTAAGACTTGCGAGTACCTTTTGTGCTCAGTCAAATTAGCCACTTGTTGTAGTTGAGGAAGAATACGCTTATGATCTATCCGTTAGCGTCAAATACGGTGACACTAACGAATGACGTTGTTTCTACCTCCGCTCAGTTGCCTTCGGGTTCGGGCACACTTGGATGGAACTTTTAATGTATTATATTTGCTTCCCGCCACGTACTTTTGCTCATGTTTAATAGGCTGCTCGGTCACTTGTGTAACTTTGGACCCCTTAGTCCTAGTATTGTAACTCACTTTTAATAATGTATAACTTGTGTATGACTGCATACAATGTTGTTCAGAATATGTCTGTATTAGCCATTGATCTTGGGAGCTAATACGAGACGCATATCCGGGAATTTGAAATCGGGCTCGTTTCCTGTTAAGAGTTATGCATCTGGTGTATTGTCTTTACTTAAAACGGATTCGATTTTAAGGTCTCACACACGGCCACGCGGAGAGAAACCACTGATGCCATGTAGGTTTTTGAGAGTACACGTCAGACGCATTTACACATATATACCACACATACGCCTACATACACGTGGATACGTTATTAACACACGTATAATCTAGAGCACGGGCTGAACCCCACGGAGCACGGAACTTTAACCACTAAACGTATCCATATATATGTGTACTATTTAATAAACTCGGGTGAGACACTTGCGCCGAGCCGCTGGCTCGAACACGGGCAGACTAAGCCAAAACTCAGTTCTCGACGCCATGTAGGTTGAGACTTGAGACGGGGGAGAAGAAGCGGAGAGCTTTTACTCTTGGGAAAATTGGGTTTGGGTGGTGTTTGCGGTTGCGATCCGCTTTCGCGCTACTTGGGCTTTCTTTCCTTCGGCGTTGCTCGGTTTGATGGTTCGGCTATTCTTGGGCTGGGACCGACTACCGAGCCACTCTTTGGGTCGTAGGCCTGTTTGGAATGGAGGAGAATCAAGACCTTAATCTATGTGGTTTTGATACATCTTTTGCGATTAAGACCTCTTTCTTAATTCAATCTTATAGAGAGAGAGGTGTACGTGAAAACAACTTTTAGGTTGCGTTTGGTTTGAGCAGATAAAAATGTAGGATAAGCTAGATCACAGTAGAAATTGATCTAACTACCACCTCTAGTGGAGTTCGCGGAAGTACGGGCACGGATCTATGTTGAACATATACAAAAATTGAACATAAATCATATATCTTTTTTCCAGATTAAGGGGGCAATCATATAAACCTTCGGCCTATAAGGCACAGTGAAGCAGAAAACCAAAGTCCACACTACAGACACAAAAAAACATGGAATCTAAGGTCGAACAAAACGCGAAACAACGTTAAAACAAAAAAGAACAAGTGCATCTTGGTTTTTCCCATCGTCTATTGAGGGGGGGCGGAGCGAGAGGAGGGAGCCGACATGGGCAAGCGTGCTTTGGTCGCCCGCCGACGAGAGATCTGTGAGGAGGAAGCTAAGGGGTGGAATCTGGCACCGAGAGGAGGCGATGAGGATTGAGCTGGCTAGCCACTGGCGACAGAGGAGGATGGCGACACTACGACCTGCGAGCAAGCTGCAAGACAACGAGAAAGAGCAGAGGAACTCGGGTGCAGGGTTTTGAAAATCGGTTTTGAAATTTTACCAGGGTCACCGATAGAGCCAATAGAACCGATTTTTGGAAAATTTCGGCATATTTTGGTCGAAAATTTCAAACCAAAATTTAAAATTCAAACAAATTTCTACTGAAAATCGATGATAGTATGAGCTTGGGGATATATATGCTATGAATAAAATGGCCGACATACCTAGTGAAGTAGTCGTAGATTTTTTGTCTCGTTACCCAAAAGCCTTGGGAAAAGATGAAGAAGACAGAGCGGTAGTCGGCCGGCTCCACCACGGCGTTCATGACGGAGCAGCATAGGTCCAATGGCACCTCGACGCCGAAGAGGCGGCCATGATCTTCTGCGACCGAGATCTGGTGCCCTCGTGAAGATGGCCACGCGATGCTGTCATGCGACAAGTGGAGGCCGGGAGGCCAAAGAAGTGGAACCAGGAAGAGGTAGCCGCGACGAGACAGAGGCGGCGGAGGCGGTGGTGCGGGAGGAGGCGGAGGAGGCGAGGTGAGGCGGGTCAGGAGGAGGTGGTGGAGGTGGGAGGAGGACGGGGTGGTGGGGAATTAGGGATCGAGTTCTTTCAGTCGGCCGTGAGAAATGAGGCGAGATGAGAGAGGCTAAATGGGCTGCGCCTGCGAGACGAGAGAGGCCGAATGGGCTGCGACACGTGGGCTTCGTTCAAATTGGGCTGAGAATTTCGGGCCTGGTTTGTGATTGTACAGGTGTCGTGAGAATGATATTTCGATTTTCTACTAAAATCGATCAAAAAACCCGCCGGGTGGGAAAGACCGAAAGAGGGAAGAGGGAGTGGGTGATGACGCCTAGAATTGGGTACAACCGAGTGGGGCGGATATGATATGGAGCGGTGGGGGTGGATGTCAGGTTTTCCAGCTAAGGATCTACTTGTCAGTTAAAGTTAACGGGTAATTGGGCATAACAGGCATGGGTGGAGCTCCATGTACCCATTTCTATTAGAATTTTTGCTCACAGGTTAATTGGGCAAGATTGTTATCCCTATTGCAAAGCTGAGAGGGGTTAAAAAATGGGTTAATTCCTTATTTGTCATTGGAAGTTGGCGAGCTCCCCAAAATGCCATCGCAAAATTTCTCTTCCCTCTATTGCCACTCGATCTCAACTTCTATCCCCATTTTGCCATTCCCGTGAGTTGACCGTTGACTAGGCCGTTGACTTGACATCAAACCGAAACTTGAAAGCTTTTTAGAAGAAAAATTATGTTGCAAATAAACCCTATAAAATTACAAAATAATCTACACTATGTCAAAACTTTTTAGAAAAAGTTTTATAATTTTGTAACTATATTACTATTTTTAAACAATTTTATTTGTAGATCTCAAGACACTTCTATAAAAATCTTTCAAGTTTAAGTCAACTGTTAAAACTGGTCAACTCAAAAAAATGTTGCAAATAAGATAAAATTTGAGATCGAGTGGCAATAAAGATTTTGAGAATTTTGCATCAGAGTTGAGAAATTTCGAGATTGGACTTTCAATTCAAGAAGAAATTAACTCTAAAAAATAGAAAAGAAAAGTTGCCAAAGATTAAAGAGATGCCCTGACCTTCTTCCCCACAAAGCAGGGCGAACCGGCGAACTCGCACCCACCAAGATTTAACAAACCAAACCTTAACCCCGTCGCCGACTGCTCCGGCCTCAGCGAGAGCCGCCCCCACTTACCTCGCCTCTCCGCTCTCCTTGCCGACGTCTATCGATTCCATTTCCCAGTGTACGCTTGGCGTAGAGCAACAGCCCCTCGTCAAATCCCCAACAAAAAGAAACCCTCACCACCCCAACCCCAAGAAACGGAGATTTAGCAGCCCTCACCACCCCAACCCCAAGAAACGGAGATTTAGCAGCCCTCACCACCCCAAACCCAAGAAAAGGAGATTTAGCAGGTAATCTCACGGTGCATTTTTGCTTATATTATCTGTCTTAATTTTACTTTTGGTGATATTTCCTATGTCAAACCGGCAATGGAATCCAGTTTCCAGAGTTTTGGCTAGTTTTGAGGCGTGAACTCTTCAGCGAGTACTTCTTCTTAACGCATTGGATTGTTTACCACATTCACAAGCGCCGGCCATATTCTGGGTCAGGATAGAGGATGTCTGTTAGAACTAAACCAGGAACTACTCACGCTTTCCCGTGGACACAGCTAACACGAAAAATACATACACGTACAGGAGCTAGACAGGAGTATACGGAGAGAAACACACACTTGTATTTGTCTTATACTACTCAGCTCAAAGAAGATGAATACAGGAAACACTACTTGGAGACGCCTAACACAAACTTGCGTCGTTTCTTTGTTTCTATTCAACTTGCTTAAACTGATTACATGTGCTGATATTTGTAACACACGCCACAAGCACACAAGCTCATCGGCTGTTCCACAACCTGCGCCACTAGCCGCAAGAACAGACAACCATGACTAGCTTAGTGCCTAAACTAATGCATCTGCATGCAACTACCCATAACAACTCACGGTCCATGACTAATGCATGCATGCAAAGTGGACCGCTTCCTACTCCAGGCGTGCACAAGACTCGCGAGCACCGCGTAACACGCCTCCCTCTACATGCATACTCATAAACTTAAACATGTGACTCACCTAATACATGCGACACTCTAAATGCGTGAACATCTTGTGAGTAAATTATTGAATAAGCAGCGAGATTAACTAACAATCACCCTTAATCTTGTTGCTTAGAGCGGCGTGGGTTCACATCGCCGGCATCCGCCTCGATGAGATACGTTTGCTCCTCCTTCTTCTTGCGAAGATTCTAAGCAAAATACCCATAGTCGTTGCGGTAGTAGCATCTCACTTTAGCTTTGTCGAATTTTTCGATTCCGCAACCGCCCACCATTGCCGTCGGAACCGCCGCCTTCACGCTTCGACGATCGGGCCTCTCATTCGGCCCGTGTGAGGAGAAGGTGTTCGTCGTTTCCTTTCGCACCACGCCCATGATAGCGTTCTTCATGGGCCTTCAGGGATCCGATCACCTCTTCCATCGTCTTCGTCTTCAAGTCGCTAAATTCCTCAATGGTAGAGGCGATTTGGACGAACTTCGGAGAGACTGATCGCAGTATCTTCTTGACGATGTACTCTTCTTCTATTCCTTCACCGAGGTTGCAGATTTTGTTGGCGAGTCTTGACTTTAGCAGCAAAGTCATCAATGGCCTCATCATCTTCCATGCGCAAGCCATCAAATTCCCATCTCAGAGATTGGGCTTTCACCTCCTTGACTCGTGCAGCACCAAGATACATGGTTCTGAGTGTGTTCCATGCGTCTTTTGCTGTCTTCTTTGCTCCCAAGCTGCAGCGGTGTAGCTTCGGTGATACCTTGATAGATGGCAGCCAAGGCCATCTTATCCTGGCACGTCTCCGCTGGCTCCTCCGACACGACCGCATCCCACACGCCCTGCGCCTCCATGTAGACCTCCATCTTGATTGCCCATGCCGAGTAATTGTGCTTGTTCAAGATCGGCATCGGAGAGATATCTTTGCTCTCCTTGGTCGGGTACACGCGACACCGAACCGCTTTCGCCACGGAGGTGCCATCAGGCTCTGGCTCCCTACGACTTCGGACATAGCTCGATACCAATTGTTAGAACTAAACCAGAACTACTCACGCTTTCCGTGGACACGACTAACACGAAAAATACATACACGCAGGGAGCTAGACAGAGTATATGGAGAGAAACACACACTTGTATTTGTCTTATACTACTCGGCTCAAAGAAGATGAATCTGAGAAACACTACTTGGAGACGCCTAACACGGCTTTTATCGTTTCTTTGTTTCTATTCAACTTGCTTAAACCGATTACATGTGCCGATATTTGTAACACACAGCAAGCACACAAGCTCATCACTGTTTCCACAACTGCGCCACTAGCCGCAAGAACAGACAACCATGACTAGCTTAGTGCCTAAACTAATGCATCTGCATGCAACTACCCATAACAACTCACGGTCCATGACTAATGCATGCATGCAAAATCGACCGCTTCCTACTCGGGGCGTGCACAAGACTCGCGAGCACCGCGTAGCACGTCTCCCTCTACATGCATACTCATAAACTTAAACATGTGACTCACCTAATACATGCGACACTCTCGTACGTGAACATACTGACGAGTAAATTATTGAATAAGCAACGAGATTAACTAACAATGTCAACGCAGCTAGTGTTTCCCACAGCTTCCAATTGCAGACGCCCGTTAGGCATTTCGCAGAACAAATGTTGGGAAAACAGTTCTTGGTACCAATTCAACACATTTCCAGAGAAGAAGTGGTTTTCTGGTGGTTCTTCTCGTCCTAGTCGATTCGAATGCTCTGCAAACTCGCGTCGAGTTGGACCACGACGCAATGAGGATACCTTGTATGACCTCCAGCCTGAGATCTCAGTGCTTTATGGAGAGGAGAATGGTGCAATTGCTGCCCCGAGCAAGGAGCAGGGTATAGACAAAGCATCTGAAAGATTGGCAGACCCTACTGTCACGTACCGCTACAATGAACCTGTTAGAGATATATGTCTAAGTGTGTTATTCCCCATTGTTATGAGGGGTTCTGTGCATATTCACCACCTGCATTGTGTGTATATATACTGGCCCATTGGCCTCATATTGAATACAAGCGCTATTCATAACATGGTATCAGAGCCTACCTAGGGTTTGTCGAGCCACCGCCGCCCGACTTCGCTTGACGTCTGGACCCGGACTCGGTGCGCTTTGCTTGGCGTCGCCTCCATCACCGCCGCCGGCTTCCCTTCTCCCTTTGCCATCGCGTCGCCTCCGGCAAGCTGCCGCGCCCGTGGGCGTCGCCGCGTCTTCCCGCCGTCGAATCCGGGCTCCCGCGCGAGATCGAGCCTCGACGCCACTCGTCTCGTCAGCCGTGATTATCGCTCCAAAGTCGGCCGTCGCCCAAGCGACGTCGCCTCGCCGCCTGTCGGCGTCGATCCAATCGGCGCCGATTGCCTCCGGTCGGCCGCACGAGACGTTATCGCCGCCTCCGCCTCTTCGCTCGGTCGCCCTACGGGCGGCTTCGAGGCCATCGCGCCTTGCGGCTCGAGCCCTCGCCATCGGCCGCTTCTTTGTCGCCGATCGAAGTTCGCCCACCGAGCACCGCCATCACTGAAGCCGCCGCCGTCACAAGAGCGGGGAACCCTAGTTAGGTTCCCTATCGTCTTCGTGCACGGCAATTTGGGCATTAGTCGGCCGGCCGCCCGAAAAAAGGAATATAAAACGTTGATCTAACCGCCGCGCCGTCGGCCGCGTCTGTTAGACCGTTGCCTTAATCGCCGTCTTGAGTCGACCGCCTACCAATGGGTCTTGTTTCTCTCCCGCGTTGCGGTGATCTTCGATGGTGTTAATTACACCAACCGGCGTCTCATATGCGCATTCATATGCGTGGTCTTCGTCTCAGGGGCATCCTCTCTGGCGATGTCATCGCCCGCCTTGCCCTACTCCTCCGAAGCCCCACACTGTCATGTTGCCCGACAAATAACAAGGTTCTTCTTGAGGCCGCTCACTTTGTCGATGATCTGGTGCCTCGCCTACCAAGAGGCTCTGATTCCTACAAAGATCGACCGACCGTCTATACTCGATTACGTGCGACGACGCCTTCGGCTGCTTCTTTGTCCTCATTGCCGGTGTCGGCCTCAATTCTCTTACGAGGTTGTGGGACTCTCCTCGGCTTTCGGATGTGGACTCACCTTCGTCGGCCTTCTGAGCCCTCTGGTGATGCCTTGTACTGTTCGTGGTCCACCAGAGCACTCTCTTGACGAGGTGATGCTACTATTGGCGCTTTTACACTCGAGCTCTGTGTCTAGCGTCGGTTGGACTCTCTCACTTCTTCTTGGTTGTCGCTTCGTCCGTCTTTGCCCTAGGTATGCGTCTTGACTGGAGTTTCAGCTGGTTTCTGAGTTCCTTACTGCGCCGTCTGAAGTTCGAGCAGGCGTGCCCGGCTCCTTGCACGCCACCTCGTGTCACTCTCCTAGAGGCTCTTACCGAGATCTGCGCGGAGGAGACTACTTTGAGTGGTGTTGGTCTGATGCCACTCCCCTCTGTGCTCGCCGCTCGTCCACCTGCTACACCGTCTGCTCCACGCTTTAGCACACTACCTCATCCAGCGGTTACCACAGGCGGTGGTGGCCGCCCTCCATCTAGAGGTGGCCGTCCTCACTGCTCCTACTGCGACAAGGTCGGCCACATTGAGTCCTAGTACTATAAGAAGAAACGGCATCTTTCACGTCGTTCTTCTACTAGCAACGCATCGATACTTCTACATCGGCGTTTGCAGATCGACTCCTTGGCGATTTCTCTCCTTGGCGAGAGATAGCCAGACTTGATGCTCGCTTCCGCTTTAGGTTCTCACTCGGCAGTTCTGCGGGCTCACTCGACTCTTGCACCGAGAAACCACCCTCTACACAACAGTACCTCCCGTAGATTCTTGATTACGGAGCATCTTTTCACATGATTTACGATGCTTCCACTCATCCTTCATTACACCTCTTGATTCTCCTGTTAGTGTTCTTCTGGCGATGGTACCTCTCTCTCTCTCAGTCGAGGACCTCTTAGCAACTCATCCTTTCATGTTCCGTCTGCTGCTCATGTTCCTCGCCTTACCATGCGACTTCTTCTGTTTGGGCGACATCGATCTTGGTTGTCGGGTCATTCTCGACTCGACTCTTGTTGTGTTCAGACCACCACACGGGAGCTCTGGTTGGTTCGGCCCTCGGCGCCTTGACTCACAAATGTCTCTGGGAGCTTGGTAGCTTCACCTTCCTTTTCTCGCCACCGCCGCCGCCCGGTCTCTCGCTCGCCACTCCGCTCTCTGGCTCTTTCAGCGAAGGCATCACCGTCTTGGCCATCTATGTGGATCTCGTCTGTCGTCTTTTAGTTAAATCAGTGGTCTTCTAGGGTGCATCTCGAGAGACGTGTCTTTAGATTGTTAGGGTACATAAGTTAGGCAAGCGGCTTGACTTCCTTATCCTCATAGTGAGTCGGTATCTCGGCGTCCTTTTGATCTTGTTCATTCGGATGTTTGGGGTCCCGCTCCTTCGTTTGAAAGGAGGTCATCGATATTTATATCATATTTATAGATGATTTCTCTCGCCACACTTGGATATATTTCATGTCTTCTCGTAGTGAGGCCTTGTCTATCTATAAACAGTTTGCTACTATGGTTCGCATTACGCTTCTCCACCCTATTCGTGTCTTTACGTCTTGACTCTGCGCATGTGAGTACCTCTCTCGTCACTGCGCCTTCCTTCTTGGCCGAGGTGGCACTCTCGCTTCGCTTCTTCTCCGGTGCTCATGCTCGAGAATGGTGTTCTTGGCGAAGCATCGTCACCTCCTTGAGTCGGCTCGTGCTCGATGATTGTCCTCTATTCCACCTCACTTTTGGGCCGAGGTCGTTTCCATCGCCACCTATCTCGTCAACATCCAAATTTCTTACGCTCTTGAGCGCAATCCCTTTGAGCGTCTCGTGGTCTCCTTCTGACTACTCGCCTTTCGTCTTTTTGGCTGCGTTTGCTACGTTCTTCTCGCCCCTCGAACGTACCAAACCGACCGCCATCTGTTGAGTGTGTTTTTCGGATCTGATCGAGCACAAGGGCTATCGGTCTTTGGGATCTGTTGGTCGACGGATCGCGATTTCTCGGGATGTGACTTTCGACGAGTCTCGTCCTTTCTACCCACGTCTGTCTCTCCTTCGCTTCCTCTGTGGAATCTCTGTCCTTTTGACCTTTCGAGATACACCTATATCTGCTTTTGCCCTCGTCCACCCGTCCCCATCGAGTCTCCACATATTCCTCCTGTGGCCTCTCCGCCGTTATCGCCGCTTGCCGTCTCCTCTGACTCCTTAGGCTCCCCCCACTACACTCGTCTACACTCGTCGACCTCGTATTGAGGATCTTCTAGATGAGCCGTCTTCTTCTGATGTTCCATCTTCTTCTGATGCTCCATCTTCCTCTGATGGGTCATCTTCTCCTCGCTACGCTTTCTGCGATCGCCAGTCGATTCGGCCCCCTGCCCGTTTTGCCTTTGCTGGCGCAGCTACTTGTGAGCCTGTCTCCTACCGGGATGCTGTTGCTCATCCTGAGTGGCAGCGTGCCATGGCCGAGGAGATTGCTGCCCTCGAGCGTACTGGTACTTGGGATCTTGTTCCTTTTCCATCCCACTCTCGTCCTATCACGTGTAAGTGGGTCTATAAGATTAAGACTCGCTCTGATGGCTCTCTTGAGCGCTATAAGGCGCGTCTTGTTGCTCGTGGCTTCCAGCAGGAGCATGGTCGTGACTACGACGAGACTTTTGCTCCTGTGGCCCACATGACCACTGTCTGCACTCTTCTTTCGGTGGCGTCTGTTCGCCACTGGTTTGTTTCTCAGCTTGATGTCAAGAATATCTTTCTTAATGGCGAATTGCGTGAGGAGGTCTACATGCATCCGCCACAGGGTATTCATTCCTCGAGGGCATGGTCCGTCGCCTTGCCGCTCTCTCTATGGCCTTAAGCAAGCCCCTCGTGCTTGGTTTGAGCGCTTCTCCTGGTGGTCGCCGCTGCCGGCATTTCACAAGTGATCATGATCCTGCGCTCTTTGTCCACACTTCGTCTCGTGGTCTGACTCTTCTTCTCAGATGTTGATGATATGCTCATTACGGAGATGATTCTGAGTACATTGCCTTTGTCAAGGCTCGTCTTAGTGAGCGCCTTATGTCGATCTTGGTCCTCTTCGTTACTTCCTTGGGATTGAGGTTACTTCCACTCCAGATGGTTTCTTTATGTCCCAAGAGAAGTATATTCAGATCTTCTTGATCGCGCCTCTCTCCTTGATCATCGTCTTGTTGAGACTCCCATGGAGCTCAATGTTCACCTCAAACCCTCCGATGGCGAGCCTCTTTACGATCCGACTTGCTATCGTCATCTTGTTGGGAATCTTGTCTATCTTGTCACACTCGTCCGATATCACTTATCCAGTTCACATTACGAGTCGATTCGTTTTACGCTCCCCACTCAGTCCACTACGCCCACCTTCTTGAAGTTCTGCGATACCTTCGTGGGACTATTTCTCGCCGTCTCTTCTTTCCACGCTCCAAATTTCGTTCTGACTTGAGCTTATTCAGATGCTACTTGGGCGGCGATCCTCTCGATCTCCTGGTCTATCTCGCTTCTTGTGTTTTTCTTGGTGGTTCTCTCATTGCACGGAAGACAAAAGCAACAGATCGCAGTGTCCTGTTCAAGTCAGAGGGGTGAGTTATGAGCCATGGCTCTCTTGACAGCAGAGATTACTTGGCTACGGTGGTTACTTGACGATTTTGGTGTTTCTGTCACTACACCGACTCCTCTCTTGTCTGACAGTACAGGTGCTATCAGTATAGCCCGTGATCCTGTGAAGCATGAGCTCACCAAGCATATTGGTGTTGATGCTTCCTTTATGCGGTCTTGTGTGCATGATCAGGTGATTGCTCTTCAGTATGTGCCTTCCGAGCTTCAGATAGCGGATTTCTTCACAAAGGCCTAGACTCGAGCACAGCATGGCTTCTACATCTCCAAACTCAATGTTGTTGATCCACCATGAGTTTGAGGGGGGGTGTTAGAGATATATGTCTAAGTGTGTTATTCCCCATTGTTATGAGGGGTTCTGTGCATATTCACCACCTGTATTGTGTGTATATATACTAGCCCATTGGCCTCATATTGAATACAAGCGCTATTCATAACAGAACCCAGGATTAAAGTCATTGGTGTTGGAGGTGGCGGCTCCAATGCCGTGAACAGGATGATTGAGAGCTCCATGAAGGGGGTGGAATTTTGGATTGTGAATACTGATTTTCAGGCTATGCGGATGTCACCCATTGATCCGGAAAACAAGTTACAGATTGGCCAGGAACTGACACGAGGTCTTGGTGCTGGTGGGAACCCAGAAATCGGCATGAATGCAGCCAAGGAAAGCCAGGAGTTTGTAGAACAGGCAGTCTCTGGTGCTGATATGGTTTTTGTGACGGTAAGTCCATGCTGCTCATGCAAATTGTGCTCTTTTCTTTTGCTTAATTGATGGAGGATGACATACTTCTCTAGTTCTCTTGGCATTTCTTATAGATTTAGCACATCTAGAGAGTCATAATATCCTAGATAAATATGTTATGTTATAATTTACAATTCCATATACCCAAATACATCATTTCTGTTCTTTGATTGAAAGGAGTACAATATGCTTGAGTTTGATCCTTTAATATCAATTTGCAGGCTGGAATGCGAGGGGGGACAGGCACTGGTGGGGCGCCCGTTATAGCAGGGATTGCGAAGTCCATGGGTATATTAACTGTCGGAATTGTGACAGTCCCATTTTCATTTGAGGGAAGAAGGAGGGCACTTCAGGCACAAGAAGGAATCACTGATATTAATCCCGAATGACAAGTTACTGACTTCTGTTTCTCCAAATACTCCCGTGACAGAAGCATTCAATTTGGCAGATGATATTCTTCAGCAATGTGTTCGTGGAATCTCAGATATCATCACTGTAAGAGAATATGCAAGACCTTATGTTAGCTATTTTCCATTTGTCGAGAATGATTTTGAAGAAATGGTGTGTGTGATGTCATTAAAAAAATTCACAGTTTGGTTTACAATTTATACAATCATGCAACTGTGGATTAACAAACCCTCTTGAATCTTGAATTATTTGATATAAATTATGCTATAGTGGTGACCTTTTCCTTCTCCTTCACCATGCTGTGGGTTCCATTTTTTTTGTCACTGTTTCCTTCTTCTTTCTTGATGCACACATGGCTTATATGTAGGGGTGAAAATGGATCGGATAGTTTCCGACCGATTCGGATGAAAACGGATTCGGATTGTCTCGGATCAGATATTTTTCGGATCGGAAATGAATTCGGATTTTTTTTTGTCGAAACGGAAACGAATACGGTAGACATGTTATCCGGTGGATACGAATGCGGATTATCCGGAATTTCATAACAGCCCCCCAGGCCCCAACCCACTGCCGAACTGCCCAGTCGCCCAGGTGGAGAAGGGTGGGGGATTAGCGGTAGCTCGAAAACCTAGCTGCTCCGGCCGCCGGTGGCGGTAGCGGCGTTTCGGTCGGCGATGAGGAGGGCTGCCGAGGATGCCGGCTCACGCTGGTGGAGGTGGCGGCGTGGCGTCGGCTGGAGGGGCGGTGGGATTCAGCGGTCCAGAGTTTGAGTAGGTTCCGTCGCCGTCTCCGGAGGACGCGTGACACCTCCTCGAGGTTCATGAACAAGGTGAGGCGGCAGCATGGGAGGAGGAGGTTGCCGAAGGTCGACCTCGGCGACCTCGTGAGCGAGTTCTTCCTGCGTATGGAGTCCGAGGCCGCGGTGGCGCGCGGGGAGGAGGTGCACGACCGGCTAAGGTTCCCGGCGGCTGCGAAGAGGGGCGACGGCCGGTGGAGTTCCACCGCTTGGTACGCAAGGGAGACAGAGTCTTCGCGGCCTGTCGGCCCGGAAGCCCCCTACTCGTCCTTCCTTAGTTCACCGGCGTTGGAGAAGAGACGGGGAAGAAGGACGGCTTGGAGTCGAGCTCGAGGTGCTCGAGGAGACACCACCGCGAGATGAGCTTCAGCAGGCGCGCCTCATCGCTGGAGGAGAGCTTGGGGAGTGCGAGCCGCCGCAGCCTTGGCCCTTGGGCACTCCGTGGCGACGTGGTCGAGCTCGGCGGCAGACGAGGAGCACTGGAGGTAGCGGCACCAGTTGGGCTGGCCGGGGGTGACGCTGGACTCGGTTGGAGGGAGGATTTTCGGGACCCCGAGTAAGCAATCTCAGGACCCTCTGTGTTTTCTGAACTAGTTCCATGATCAGTAGCTAGCTCACACAATTGTAACATTAGTGTAATCATATCCATACAACATACTATAGATGAAGCAGACAAATTAACATTATTTAGCAAAAAGACCTTATGGTCAAGTCTTACAACGTTTGCCACGCAGGGCTTAACAACAAAAGGTAGCTTGCAGCGGAAATCAAACATCTAGTGGAGGTCACCCAATATGCCCACAGGCAATCGAGTGGAGGACACGACCTAATTCGCATAGTCTTCAAAGTAGTCTTCTTCGTAGAACTTGGTACTTCTTGGTTCTTCTTCGGCGACTGATCAATCAGAGGGCATAAAGTCGTGAGTACTTTGAATGTACTCAGCAAGTCGCAGAGAAATGTATGCAAGTAATATTCATGCAAAGCTTGCCAATGATAGCTTTATGGCTATTTTGCAGAAAGCAATATTGATAGTAATTACAGTAATTAGATTGAAAAGCACAATTTAAAAGATTAATACACAAGTAATCAATTTTCCTTGAAACAATTAGTGAACACCCTGTTCACTTCCCAACCATCAACCACAACCATCTACTAGATTCGACCAACCCATTCCAACATTTTGATAAAAGTCTACCCCTTGCGTGAAATCACCAGGCATGTCTATAACCGGGGACATGGCTATTCAAATAGTTTTACACTCTGCAGAGATTGTACAGCTTGACCCACAAGACATGAATTCTCTAGTTTGCTCGATATATATCTATGCCACCGCTCACTACCTTAGGTAAGCAGTCTAGAGTACGTGACAAGGCTTTTACAAAGCTCTATTTTAACTCGGATATGCCCGTTGAGGTTTCACCATTTTAGGCCCCCTCTTGCGCCGCTTATCAGCCTTTGATAGAACCGAACCAAAATATTGCTAATTAGTCGACCAGGTCTATCCTAGTCTAGACATGTGGTTGTACGATATGGCCCAGATCAACGGTTCAAGGTTAAGTCCTTAGTTGGCTGCTCAGATGAGACTTTTCGCATTCCAAATGTGCTTTTCGCACCCACCTTTTCCACCACCCACTCGTCCGAGCATAAATCATTCCGGTTCAACCCGGCCAAATGACCACCTTAGTCATGGCACAACATCTTTTATCAATAGTAGCTCCGCCACGGTTCTATATTTCCTTTAGTTAAATTCAATCATTCTTTGAGTATGTGATCGTGAATCTATCGTATAACTAAAGCATTGGCTAAGCATAATACGATACCCATGTTGGCAGTACAATCCTGTCCAACTAATAATTAACCATCCTAGGGTGTCCAAGGATTTATGTTATTCAAGGATACACGTCGTTCACAATTTATCAATGAGGCATACTAACAATTAGGTAATTAATTATTCCCGAAACCATTTATTATAACTTAGCAATGCATGTTCATAGCAAACAATATACTTTTATAAATTGGGTTCAACATGATCAAAGGCCTGCGACTTGCCTTCGTTGAAGAGTTGATGTGCTTCGGTCATCGGGTCCACAAATTCGTCCGAAACGTCGGAATCTATACGTGCGAACAAGGCTAAATAAATAAAACAACTCCAAATAAAATTCAAATAATTACCAAATAAATACTACTAGGAAGATAAAGAATTTAGATAATTTTAGAATTTTGAATCACTCGAATCGAAGTTTGAATGAGGAAGTTATGGCCTCCGGAAGTGGGAAAAACACAAGAAATAATAGAATTAGGGTTTTTTTTTTCCAATTTTCTGAATTATTTTTGTAAGGGAATCGGTTTAATTGCCACACGGGCGCCACTGGACTGCCACGTGGGCAAAACGGTGACGTGGCGCCGCCTAAGACCGCCACGTCTTGCGGCGGACAGCGCCAAGACGGAGGTGAGGGTTCGCCGTGAACGGCCGGGTCTTGGCCGGCGGCGAGGGCACCCAGAGGAAGAGGGGCTCACGGTGAGCTTGGTGCGCTGGGCCTCGATGACGCGGCGTCATGGGAAAGTCGTCGGGGAAGAAGAAGCGGCGGCAGGGGAGGGCGGTGGGTGAAGGCAAACTTGGTGCTCCTACTCTTGGGGGACGAGGAAGCGCGACGGGTGGCCCCGGTCTTGTGAACTTCGGAGGTGAGGCCGGAGGCGGCGGAGGAAGTCAGGTGGCAGCGCTAGGGGTAGCGGAGTGAAGCTCGGTGGCGGCGGCGAAAACTCGAATCGCGGCTGGGCTAGGGCGAGGGAGAGAGAGGGGGTAGAGGGGAAATAGAGAGGAGAAAGAGGCGCGTCTGGTGCGCGCATTTATAGGGCGCGGGGAGGGCTGAGGGAGAGGGTGGCGGTATGGGTGTCGGCGGTTCGGCGGCGGAGCTTCAGGTCCGAAGGCCAAGGTCGGGGGGTGGTGGTGGTGCGCGCAAGTGGGCGGTGGTCGTGGCGGAGGACGCCGTCTTTAATGCGCACGAGGGGGTGGGGCAGGGAGTCGGCGGAAGACGCAGCGCTGGCGTGGATGCCGCTCCCACTTGGCACGACGCTGTACCGGCTCGGCGAAGAACACGACCAAGTGGGCGAGGCGGCTGACAGGGTGGCCCCACATGGCAGAGAGAGCGGTGAGAGGCATGGCCGGTCTTGGCAAGCCGCCGCACGAGAAAGAAGGGGACGGGCGTGCTAGGGTCTTGAGAGAGAAAAAGGAAGCAGACGAATTTCATTCGGCCCAAAAGGTTTAGGGAGATTTAAATAGGTTTTTGATTAAACAAAATACCATAAAACGAAAAAGCTTTTTAGAAAATAGTTAAAGCCATCCAAAAATTCTAGGAAAATTCACAGAAGTCCCTTGAACTAAATGGAACTTAATAAAAATACTTTCAACCTCAGAAGCACGGACACGCCAGCTAGTCGCCGTGTCCGTTTCAGACATGGACACGGCTCCGACATGGCTCGGATATGTATCGAAGGCGTGTCGAAAATTGCAATCGCGAAAAAAAAGAAAAAGAAAATCCGATACATATCGGACACGGCTGGGATACGTATCGGACACTTGGGCACATTTAATTCAGCCCAAAATGAACAATCGGCCCAACAACACAGGTTAACCAACCCTACTTGCCTGCTGCCTGCCTGCCTGACTCGCCCCTCCCGAGCTTGTGAAGCCTTCCGCTCGGCCTTGCAGTCCTCCTTTTCTTGCCATCGCCAGATCCGCCACCCATGGCAGATCCCGCGATTCCTCTGTGCTTCCGCCACTGGCTCCTCCACGATTTTCTTCGCATGGCTCCTCCTGTATGCCACCAGTTCCCCTTTAGCTTCTGCACGGCGGTTCTCCACGGCGCCCCTCCTCCGCGCCCTTCCCTAGCAGGCTCGCCAGCCCGCGACGCCTCTCTGCTGCATGCTCCTCTACTACGCTTGTTGTGGCTCGCCCCTGCTCGCTCACGCCGCCCTCGCTCACCCCTGCTCTGCTCGCGCCGCCCTCACTCGCTCTGCTCGGGCCACCCTCGCTCTGCTCTGGTCGCGCCGCCCTAGCTCGCTCGGCCCTCTGCTCACGCCCTTACTAATCAAGTTTTTTCTATTCACAGGTTAAAGGAATTTTGAATTTCTTGCATTAATATGAAGTTATGCTTTATGATTTATGAAGAACTGAAAAGACCAGGAGCCAAGGATCACCTTTGAGGTACATATTCCTAACATTGTACACTTTTTGTTTGATAAACACGTAGAAAAGCATTCAATAATACATATACTGATATACATATATTATTATATATACAGTCGTGTCCCCGTGTCGCCATTTTTTAGAAAATGGCGTATCCTGTATCCGATACGTGTCGTGTCTGACACGCGTGTCCGTGTCTGTGCATCCTAGCTTTCAACTATACTTTAGCTTTTAATTTTGCAAATAAAATAGATTTTAATTTCTGGGCAAAGGAAAACCATTTCTAAATTCCAAAAAACTCCAATTCTTTTCTCATCCTCTTGTCCATTTCCTTCTCAACTTATTCTCAACTTATTCCTCTGTATTATCTCATCCTATTCTTTTCTTGTCCATCTCCTTCTCAACTTATTCCTCTGTATTATCTCATCCTATTCTTTTCTCTAAACTTGCTAAAAATTGTCGATAGCAAATAGTTCATGACAAAATGGTATCAGAGCTCTGATCTTGGCTCTAGATCTGACCTTGAGCAGTGCAAGCAAGGGTTTGTGAACTTGTTTCCCTGTGAAATTCTGAAGCTTACACTATTCTTGAGTGGATTTGGGGGAACTGTAGAAAGGATTAGAGATCTGTATCAGGTTGAGGAAATCTCTTGATTCCTTGATAAAATCCCTGGTCAGATCTTTGAATCTTGAAGATGGCTAGACATGGGATAGATGATGTGGTAGAAGAAGAGAGCCAACCGTATGTAACCAAAGTCGAGTTGGAAGAAGTGAAAAGAAGTGTAGATCTGATGAGGAAAGGTCAAGAAGAGCACAGTCAACAAATGGAGCAGTATAGCAAACAAATGAGTCAAATGACTGCTGCTGTAAACACCTTGGTGCTTCAATCGACTCAAAGGAGCCAGGAGAATGAGGAGCCTTCTGATCGGTTCTCAAGCTATAGAGGTAATTTTGGGCACCCCAACTCTTCTCAAATAGCAAATTTCTCTCTAGCTAGTGTTGTTCGTCTAGGCAATATTGCTTTACCTGTTGGTGGGGTTAGTGCTAGTCAGATCCATTTTGCTAGCACGACACTAGGTCCAGAAGTTCTGAACCATCAGGGTTTTCCAGTAATATAGGGTAGTATCAATCCCCCGTTAGCCCGTGTACTGATGAGCACTCAAGCGCCTCCCTTGCTATCCCAGCCGATGGGCAATGTACTCCCAAATCACAACTTGCACTTTGGTACAGTGCCATGTTCATTTCCAGCATATCTGGGGTCACAGCCACATTGGTCCACAAGAGTAACAAGTTCTCCTACTTTCAATGAGTGCCAATATGGAATGGGAAGAGAGGATGGGACATATTAGTACTTGTTCTTGATGGTGACTTCATTGAGAGATCGATAATCGATGCACATCCTCATGCTTCCATCTTTCTTCCTGACGAACAAAACTGGTGCTCCCCACGGCGATGAACTAGGTCTTATAAAACCTTTCTCTAGAAGTTCTTCTATTTGCTTCTTCATCTCCGCTAACTCATCGACTGGCATCCGATAGGGTCTCTTAGAAATAGGTGCTGTCCCGGGCACTAGATCGATGACAAACTCAATGTCACGGTTTGGTGGCATTCCGGGTAATTCTTCTGGGAACACATCTGGATACTCTTTGACAATAGGTATATCTTCCAAAGCAACTGCCTTCAAACTATTGACTATCAGGTGTCCATCACGCACAGAGGTAGCTTGAAATTCTACCTTGTTTCCTTTAGTATCTTCGATTGTAACGGCTCTTCGGCCACAATCTAACACGGCTTTATGCTTGGTTAGCCAATCCATGCCAGGAATGACATCTAAGGTCTGGGTGTCTAGAACAATTAGGTTGGCTAGAAACTCAACTCCAGCTATGAGTAACTTAGCTCCTAAACATCCCACTTTAGAAATTAGCTCTGCTCCAGGCGACTGGACTAATAGAGTATGCTTAAGGCGCATAACTTCTAAGTTATTCTTTTGACAAAAACTCGAAAACAAAGGAATCTGAAGCTCGTAATCAAACAAAAGCTGATCACAGTCTTGAGTTTACTAGAAACTTACCCGATCTGACGTCCGGTGCTTCTTGAGCTCCTTCGAGTGGCGTGGTTGACACGACCTCGACCACGCATCGAGGCGCTCCTCCTAGTTGACTGGTACGTTGAGAAACTCCTTGGTTGTTCGGTGCTGGGGTCTTGGCGGGTGTAGTTCCAAGGTTAAAACGGACTGGGGTGATTGTCCCATTCTGCGGACACTGATTGGCAAAGTGACCTGGTTGACGACAAGAATAACAAACTCTCCGAGAATTCTGCTGATTGCTCCCTGGATTGGGGTTGGTTGGCGCAGGGTTGCGAGAGTTTTGAGCAACTGGACAAGGTGCTGATGTTGGTGCCGGCGTCCTAAAAGAACTTTGTGGCGGAAACCGATTACTCTGTTGCGGTACCACTCTTGCTCTTTGTTGGGACTGGTGACTTCCTTGCTGGGCCATCTTGCGTTTGCGATTGTCCTCCAGTTCCTTGCATTTGTCTTCCATAACCAATGCCTTGTTAACTAATTCTTGAAAGTTTGGGAAAGTGTGGGCAAGTAGATTGACCTGTAGTCCTGAGTTCAAACCCTTCAAGAAGCGACTCTGGCGAGACTTGTCAGTACCGACATCCTCTGGAGCATAGTGAGCTAGCTGAGAAAACTTATTCAGATAGTCAGTCACTGACATAGCGCCTTGCTTGAGCACGGAATTCATCCTTCTTGGATCCATAATACCTTGGTACATGATCTTGACGGAATCTTTGCGAATTCTTCACAGGTGATATTTTGTGGCGCCTCATGTCTTTGTTGAAATTCTCCCACCATTCGGCAAATATGCCTTCCATCGATGAGTAGCATCTGAGACCTTCTCATGGTCGCCGCATTGAGTGATCAGCACTTCTTCTCAATAACCCGGCCAATCATCGGCTTCAATTGGTGTAACATTACTAGAAAAGGTTGGAGGGCGAGTCCTCATGAATTCAGCAAGCTTGGATGGTCCTTGGTGTCCATGAGCGACTGGGGCTCCAGGATGATGATTGGTGTTGTTGTTGTTTTGATTACTCATGTTCTGTAGGTGGTTCATCATGGTATACATCATCTGTGTCTGTGCTGCCATGAAGGCTCCAAAGTTCTGCAAGTCAAGAGGGGGTACTTGTGGTGGTACTGCTCCTATAGGGGTTTGCTCGTTGCCTTCTGATCCTTGGGTTTCGGATCCACTTGCGGCGGCATGGCGAGTCTGAACTATCTGGTGAAGCTTCATGGGTTAGATAAGGTAGAAAGCACAAGATGAGTTAAGAACTAATCTAAGGGGTAGGTTAAACCCAACAAACATAGTTCAAGAAAACCAAATGAACACCTTTATTTATTAAGGGTTTTAGTATGGCTTGCAACAATGCTTAAGGGCTTTTGCAGCTCATACCTGCACACAAGAAAAATAAGACGAACCTAAGCACACAAACTACCGCCTAAAGGGCGACTCGAAAGGAAACTGGCTAAGCCTGACAAGCTAAGACTCTAGCGATCTCAGTCGCTAAGGTAGCCTCCACAACCACGACGATGCTCACTGCTTGTAGACTTGGAAGTGGTGGCATCTTCAGGTGGTCTTGATGCCTGGGCTGTGCAGTGCGCGAGTGCCTCCGGTGTAGATGCAGCTGGCTCTTCTGGCTCTGCAGCTTCGATTGGCTCCTCTGGAACCCCCTCGGGGTCTTCCTTGGGATTTTCTTCAGGTTCCTCTTCCGGTTCTTCTGGCTCTTCCGGATCTTCCTCTTGTTCCTCCTCATGGTCGTGCTGACCGTAGAGGGCTTCTTCCAGTGTGGCGATCCTTTCTTCAGCTCTTTGCAAGGTCTCATAGGCGCACTCCAGCTCGGTGGCGGCTGCTTCCAGCGACTTCTCTTGAGCGGTTGCGAACTGGGCGAGGTGCACCACTGTGGCATCGTCTTCTCCATCCGTAGACGAGTAGCATGTTGGTCGATCCACGGTGGTAGCTCGGGGATGGTAACGGAAGACAGTATTTCGCAGTTCTCGCGCGTAGAGGTGGTAAATTCTGAGGATGGCCAGGCGTGACGACTCTTGAATTCCTTGCGCGCGAAGGTGATCCTTCTGACGGAGATGTTCAACGGCTAGCTGGCTTTAGTGTTCTTCCTGGCGTAGACTGTCAGACGGCAGATTACTCCACGATCTCGACCGTTTACTACCCATTGGTTGCCACGATACATGGGACGATCAAAGCCTCCAAGTACTTGCAACAGCTTCCACAGCTCTGCGGCAAGTATGAAGCATCTGTAAAGACAGACAAGAGGGTGGGAACCAAGTTAAAACAGCGGGGAGAGAAAAAGATTATAGCAATAGATGAGTCGAGAGAGACATGAGGGGAGTTAAGCAGTTCATTTAATCTTGCAAGTTAATTTTTCTTTAGAAAATAATTTGGACTCTCTAAGACGGCCGATCTAAGGGTAAGACCTACAGTCAGTATGGCTCTGATACCACATCTGTCGGGACCCAAAATATGCAATTCTGGACCTCCTGTGTATAATGCACTAGTGCAGGATCACGCTAGTGCACACAGTGTCAACATAGGTGAATATCGATCCACACAAGCGATTAATAACATAAACGAGTAATTTGATAACAAATAAGGGTTTTGACCTTAAGGTCGAGTTTACAATTATTAAGCCACGCAGGGCTAGCAAGAAATAAAATAGCAGCGGAATCCCATCAATTCACCACATTCAACTGACTGGGATCAAGACCCTACGATCAAGCACCTTCGATGAACTCCTCCTCGGCGGCGAAGACTCCTCCTCTTCATTGCATGTTTTACAACAAGCATGAGTACACACCGTACTCGCAAGTCATACCACAGAAATGCAATTATAGATGTAGGGTTATTCCAAAGGAATGGTTTCTGTGGTTCTTTCGCAGAAATGCAGCATTTGCAATTTAAATACAAGTAATAGATTGAAAGCATAATTCAAAACAAATAGACAATAATAATTGAACAGTTTTATTTCACAAAGATACACATAGCCTAAACAAGTTATTCACATAGCCATATGACTTAGGTCACACAGCTCCCTTCCCAAGGTTTTTATGAAAATCTACCCCTCGTGTGAAATCACCGAGCATGTCCATGACATGACGCCATTATTCAATAGATTGATTAACACTCTGCGAGTTTGTACACTTTACCCACACGATACAACTAGTGTAGCTAGCACTAGCCGTAATAAAAGCAGTTCGAAACTTCATCTTAACATTGACACTCCCAGTGTGCTTACAAACCGTCAGACAACCCCACATAGGAAGTCAGTCCAACACACACCGTTGGACAGGGACACGGCGAACCGCCCCGTGATGTGACTACCTGGTAGCACACCTCCACCCATGCACATAGCCTAACCTACTACCTAAGTAATCAATGCCAAGACTCCATAACTTAATAAGTTAGGCCCGTCCCATACCAGGCATGTGGTTGTACGAGAGGCTCAGTTCAATGGCGCACAAAGTTAAGTCCTTAATTGACCAAAGCAAGACTTCCGAATAAACTACAAATCCCTATGCACACAGGTTATTAAGCCCACGCACATAGCTCCACCAAAATATCACACAGTCCACTTGCCTCCGTCTTAATCCTTTTCCACCCTGTTGGTTAAGTGCAACATATGCCATCAACGAGTAATAGCACATAGCGCGCACAATTTCTATCACATAGTTCCATAGTTACTTAGTCAAGTTTATATTTGCAACTACATGAGATGATGACTCGTAGCATGGCTAAGCAAACTAATCGCATCTAACCAACCCACGTTGGTAATACAATAGCACCAACTAAATAAACCAAACTAGGGTGACAAAAGATCATGGCATACAATTAGACAAGGGAATCATAACAAATTGGACATTAACTTATCCCAAAAGCATTGAATTAAATAATTAAAGTAAATGTAATACTTTGAATCAATATAACTTTTGAAAACTGGTTTCAATATGATCAAAGGTATAACTTGCCTTGGAAAAGGTCTAAGTACTGATCTTGCTCTTGAGGTGCTCCTTCTTCTTCAAATCTTCCCGAAGTATCAATGTCTACTCGCAAACGAAACAAACAAACAAACAAACAAAATGAATAAAACAGAGGCAAAACAAACTCCAAAAATTAAATAAAAATCTCAGATAGGTAGATCTTGAATTTAGATGAATTTAGAAATTTGAATGGGCTCAATCGGAGTTTGGATGCAAAAGATATGAGCTTTAGAAGTTGGAAATCTAAAGAAAACCCTAAAAACTAATTATTCCGAATTTCCAAATTATTTCTTAAAAGAAAAATCGGATTATTGCGCAACGATGACGTCAGCGCTCGGAATTAAAGAATTAAAAAGAAAATCTGACATGTGGGACCCACACGTCAGTGAGATGGCTCACGGTGAACCAAGTCCACCGAGCCAGATGGATCTGGGATCTACCCGGGTGGCACGCCCGCGCACATGTGGTGCTGACGCGGCGCCACACCGGTCGACACACACGCACGGTGCTGAGGTGGACGCTGACGCGGGCGCTGACACGGGCTGCCACGTCAGCTCGATGGCGGCGGAGGCTCGGGAACCAACGGCACGGCGAACGGCGGCTCTTCGGCGAGCGTGGATGGTACCAGCGTGCAGCTCTCGTTGTTGCAAACCTGATGGAGTAGCTCTGGGTGGTTGAGGTGGACGGAGATGGCCGGCGGCGAGGTTCAAGCGGCGAAGAGGATCGGGTGTTGTCGGACGGCTGCTCCGGCGAGGCCCCGATGATATGGATGGTCCCAGGAGGTAGCCCACGCGACGTTGATCACGATGGTGAAGACCACAAGAGCAGGGCGTCACCGGCGGCGGCTGAATTGGGGAAAAACCGACGGCGAAAACCCAAAGCTTGAATTGCGGCAATACCCGGGCGATTGGAGCTCAATGGGTGGTGGCTTTGGGTTGAGGGCATGATCGTGAACCCAAGGGGCCTATTTATAGGGTCCGGGTGGCACGGGATAAGGAATCCCCAAATCGGGATTTCTTGAGTTCGTTTCGGTTTAAGCGATAGAGTTCGATTCCGTTCCAATTGAGAGCAGATACGAACGCGGTGAGATAAGGGATGAGATTTGGTACGTTTTCTAGAAGAGATTTAGTTGGAAATCTCCGTTGCCGTATCGAGCTCGGAGTTCCAGCCATGGCGGACTCGGACGCGGCGTTCACGCGGAGACGATGGCCAAACGGAGACGACGACTCGGCGGGTCCCACTGGCAGAGAGACACGAAGGTGGAAGCGGCGGCTGTGATCCCAAATCCGATGATCAACGGTGAGGAGAATGGGCGCCGGAATTGGTAGGACGAGGGAAAAGAGTTGGGTTTCGGCCCAAGGATTTATCTGAGATTTTAAATACCTTTTCTTTTTTAGAAAATACCAGAAATTCAAATAAGCAATAGAAAATAGCAAATGAACTTGGAAAAATTCCAGAAAAATCTGGAAAATATATCCAAGCCCAAGGAACCCAAATAAAATAGTTTTGACCATTGTTCATGTTGACTTTAATCATATTAAATTGTTTTGATATACAAAGTCCATATTAAGCTTTGGATTTAAATTCAAATAAAATCAAATGGTGAATTTTATCCTACTAACTATTCAAAAGATTTTTAAAGCTCAGAAAATTTGGATGTTACAATTTTGGACCGTCCGATCCAGTTCTAGGGCTGAGATCCAACGCTAGCTCTGTTGGTCCGAGCGTCCTAATCATTTTGGGCGGTCCGATTGAAATCCAGCGGCTCCGACCTCCTCCTTGTAGATCTGGACCGTAAAGACCTCCCCCTTGGAGATCCTAACCGTCCAGACCTCCTCCTTGTAGATCTGGACCGTTAAGACCTCCCCCTTGGAGATCCTAACCGTCCAGACCTCCTTGTAGATCTGGACCGTTAAGACCTCCCCCTTGGAGATCTTAACCGTCCAGACCTCTCTCCTTGTAGATCTGGACGTTAAGACCTCCCCCTTGGAGATCTTAACCGTCCAGACCTCCTCCCTTGAAGATCTGGCCGTTAAGACCTCCCCCTCGGAGATCTTAACCATCTAGACCTCCCCCTTTTGGCAGATTCGATCGTTAGGACCTCCCCTTGGAAATCCTAACCGTTCAGACCTCCCCTGGATTTGATTCTACGGCTCTAGACCTTCCTTGCGGGTGAGGATCTCCTCTTACCCTTGCAGACCTCCCCGTTTGTAATTGATCTTGACCGTTGGACCTCCCTTCCGGAGATCCAACCGTCTAGACCTCCCTTGCGAGTGAGGACCTTCTCCTAGCTCCTGCGGACCTCCTCTAGTGCACTTAATCTTGGCCGTTGGACCTCCTTTTTGAAGATCCAACCATCAGGACCTCCCCTGTGGGTGAGGATCTCCCCTGGTTCACTGCAAGACCTCCTCAATGCCTTCAAGAGACCTCCTCTGCTGGTCTTAGCTACCCCAGCTGGCGATCACACCCGTTTTCTTTATCTTTATTTGTGTCCTTGGGCAAGGAAGTCTTCACCGTATTTAATGCATGTTGTATCACATTAAATGCTCTCACCTTTGCAGTACTCATGTCATACTATTGTCCCATTCCTTGCCTACTCCCATTGTCCTCTTTACCAACTCCTGAGGACCCATATTCTGGGTCATGGGCATTGGCTCCAGCTATATATAGCTTGGGCAGCCCTTCCTTTCTCATTTTTCCTTATTTCCACTCCCTGGCTCAACCGAGCACTCTCTGGACCTCCTCCAACAAGCTCATTGGACCTCCTCCCGACCTCCTAATCTCTTTGTCGGTTTACCTTGGAGTTTTATTAAGATTTCCTTTGGATTTTGTTGGAGCTCTATTTGAGTCATTTGGTTTTCACCGTGTAGATTGTCAAGACCGTGTAGAACCAGAGTTCTGTGAAGGAGAGGAAGAAGCTCAAGACTTTGACCAAGGCAAGTTACACTCTTGATCATGTTGCACCTAATACTTCAAATTACTTATGTCGATTTTAAAGATGTATGCATGCTTATTTCACTAAGTTATATCAATGCCCAACTTTTAGTTCATAGTTATGCCTACTGCTTGGTATGACCACTGTCCATGTTGAATCAACCTCATTGTCACTCTAGATAAAAATCTGGTTCTTGCAATAGTGAGACCCGAGGCTTTTTTTTAAAAAAATGGAATGCTTAGTCTTGCTTAGACCAAAATCTTGATTTGGGAGTTCTAGCCAAAAATATTACTTATTCAAATGATTTCAGCCATGGCATTGGTGTGTTGTGGAGGTTTCGGCCATGGCATTGGTGTGTCATGGAGGTTTTACAAATAGCCATGGCATTGGTGTGCCATGGAGGTTTGAAAAGCAAAGTAAATGGAAAATGGATTTGGACTTGGGCGAAGCTGGTTGCTTGGTTGGTGCATGTCTATGCACGGGGATCGTGTGATCCGATGCCCCATGGTTGAGGTTTGTCGCCCAAGTCAGTTAAGGACTGGTCTTTGAGACACCACTTGCTAAGCCTATAATGGGCTATGCCACAATTGTGCAACCACATGTCTCCTGTGTGGGGCGTGGGACCTAGCCAACTAATTTACAAAGCTCTATCGTGGTTGATCCTGTTGATGCGGTGGGTAGTCATGTTATGACCGTTACAGTCCCACCTGGCATAAGAGGGGGCACCCCATTAACCCGACGGGTTTCTATCCAAAGGGGGGATTTGCGAAACCTTAATGTGGGTGGACTGTGGTGGAGCGATGCATTGTAAAAGCCTTGTCATGTGCTCTAGACCTCTCACCAAAGGAAGTGTGAGGTGGTATCGACGGATGCCAAGCAAACTAGAGAATTCATGTCATGTGGGTAAAGTGTACAACCTTTGCAGAGTGTAAATCTATTCGAATAGCCGTGTCCGCGGTCATGGGCATGCTGGTAATGTCACTCAAAGTTAGCTCTTGGTTTTGGATTTCAAAAGGTTTGTGAAAAATTGGCTTTTGGATGTTTATCCAAATTGGGTTTGGGCGGGAAGCCATGTGACAGGAGGGTATCCTTCACCATCTTGATGATGAATGTTATCCAACTGAAAATCGAATTTGCAAAAATGAATTTTAACTATTGTAACCTGCCTTGAAACTTAATACTTGTAATTGAAATAAAATTGGCTTTATGCAAATCAACCCTAATATGTTTTCCCTTGAGATATCCCTATGCATGTCATTTTATTAATTGACGGGTGTAACTTGCGAACACGGTTGTTGTGCTTACTCTTGCTTGATTCATCAATTGAGTAGGTGAAGATTCCTATGATGATGAAGATGACCAAATCAATTAGGTTGTGCCCTCTAGGCAATCACCTGTGGTGCAATGGGTGGACACTATCTTTTGTTTTCCACTGCGTTTGTGTGCTCTCGGTTGCTAGAGCTTGTAAGCAACCCCTTGTAATCAAACCTCCTTTTGTTGTTAATAAAGCTGCTATGGATGTCTATGTTATCACTTGCTTGCTGTGAGAACCGATCATTGATCTCTGAAATTTGGTTTAGATCGCAGTGGACTTTAGGCTCGTCCTCAAGCCTCACGACCTCCTCGGGTTGGCTCCTTTCGGACCTCCCTCGAGTAGCGCATGGAGTTTGGGGAGGTCTGAGGTCCAACGACCTCAGGGTCGGGACCCTAGACCTCCGGGTGGTTCTATCGGACCTCTCGGGAGGTCTGGAGGTTCTACCAAGATGTCCTCTCGGGACGTCCTGGGAGTCCTTTACGGACCTCCCAGGAGGTCCTGAGGGACCTCTCGGGACGTCCTGGGAGTCCCTTTACAGACCTCCCAGGAGGTCCTGAGGGACCTCCCGAGTGTGCCTTGGGCCGGGTCGCCACACATACCCATGAATCAAAGGGTTGAAATTGCAGTATTGTACCTTGTAGACAAGGCTGAAACTTGGTGGACAGGTTCTGGAATGAGGATGGAGAATATGTCCTAGCATCAATTTTGCATGGCTATTGGAAAGAGGTTTGCTCACCAATCAGTATATGATGTAGTGGCAGCATTCCATGCAGCAAAGCAGCAAACTACAGTCTCATCTTATATTGATGTGTTTGAAGAGGCAATGGCATTAGTCAGGAGAGACAACCTTATCTGTCCGAAGATTATTACATCAGGAGTTTCATAGCCGGACTGAAAGAGTACATTCAGAGCCATTCACAGCTACATAATCCAACAACCTTGATTGATGCTTATTGGATAGCAAAAAGATTGGAACAATCTAACCCATTCAGAAGATTTGAGTTTGGGGTTTTAAAAATAAATGCTAAGAGTAGTCCTCAATGGAACAACAACAAGGGAGCTAATTACAAGCTTGCAAGGCCTGAACCCAACAGGACCACAAATCCCAGTGGAGGCCAAAATGTGGTTAACAAGAATGAAGGAAGGTGTTTTAGATGTAATGAGAAGTGGTATCCAAGTTACAAACAAGAGTGTAAAATGAGTAAACAAGTTAGGGCCATGAATACTCGAGAGGAAGAAGTGGAGGATGGAGGAGAAGGACCAGGAGAAGAATTACAAGAGCTTGAACAAGTAGAAGGGGAGATTCAAGAAGAGGAGGAATCCCCATTTCAGTTGTCTGTACATGCAGTTCAAGGGACTAGCTCCTCCAAGCAGACATTTACTCTCATGATTCACTTGGGCAAGATGAGAGGAACTGCTCTAGTAGACAGTGGAAGAAGTGCTACCTTCGTTGATACTGAAATGGCACTAAAGGCAGGGTGTACAATACAAAACAATCCAGCAGTGAGGATTATAGTGGCTAATGGAGAACCTTGCGGAGCAAAGCCAAGTGTGTGAACTGCAGATATACTATACAAGGAGTGGAGTTTAGTGATACCTTTAGGGTACTGGACCTTAAAGGTTATGATTTTATTTTGGGAATAGATTGGATTCATGCACACAGTCCAATAAGACTTAATCTTAAGACTAGAGAGTTGTGTGTGAACCACTATGGCAAAAGTAAAGTCATTTTTAGAGATGAGACATTACCAGTAACAAATTGCATAGTTACCATAGAAAGGCTACAAAAACTGATGGAGAAAGGAGTGATGTGGGCAGTGATTTATGCGTGTGACCACAGAGAAGAATCACCTAAATTGATAACCATTCCTGCCGAACTAGTGCCTATTTTGCAGAGGTTCAAATCAGTGCTTGCTGAATCCAAAGAGTTACCTCCCAAAATAGATTGTGATCATTACATTCCCTTGAAGTCTAAGGAGCAACATGTTAACCAAAGACCCTATAGACTACCCTTCCACCAGAAGAATGCAATGGAGGGAATCATTGAACAATTGTTGAATTCTAACACTATTAGACCCAGTGTCAATCCATATTCTTCCCCTGCCATTTTGGTTAAGAAAAAGGATAGCACATGGAAAATGTGCATCGATTACAGACAGCTCAATGCCAACACCATTAAGAACAAATACCCAATTCCGGTGATTGAGGATTTGTTTGATGAATTACATGGTGCTAAAGTCTTTTCAAAGATAGATCTCAGGTCTAGATATCACCAGGTTAGAATGAGGGAGGAGGATGTTAAGAAGACAACATTTAGCACACATTTAGGCCATTATGAATTCATTGTTATACCCTTTGGGCTAATCAATGCTCCAGCCACCTTTTAGTCCTTAATGAATGAGGTTTTGTCTCAATTTTTGAGGAAGTTTGATTTGGTATTCTTTGATGATATATTGATATACAACAAGTCAATGAAAGAGCATGAGCATCATTTAAGCAGTGTGTTGGAGGTCCTTAAGAACAATATTCTTTATGCAAAAATGAGTAAGTGTGCTTTTGGGCAAAGGCAGGTGAAATATTTGGGTCATGTCATACACGGTGAAGGAGTAGCCACAAATCCTACCATGATAATAGCAATAGAAAAATGGCCTATACCTCAAAATGTTACTCAATTGAGAAGCTTCTTGGGTCTCACAGGGTACTACAGGAGATTTATACAAAATTATGGGATTATATGCAAACCATTGTTTGAGGCTCTTAAGAAGAATGCATTTGTGTGGCATGAGGCTCGGGATTCAACTTTCGGGAAACTAAAAGAGGTAATGACCAAAGCACTTGTGCTAGCACTTCCAGATCACAGTCAGCCATTTATTTTGGAGGCAGATGCGAGTGGGTATGGCATGGGAGCAGTTTTGATGCAAAATCACAAACCTATTGCATTCATGAGTAAGGCATTAGGTCCTAGAGCTGCAGCACTTTCAACTTATGGCAAAGAAGCATTGGCTATCATTGAAGCTCTCAAAAAGTGGAGGCATTACTTTGCGGGATCTACTATGATTATCAGGACCGACCAGCAGAGTCTGAAGTACGTTCAGGAGCAGAAGTTAACTGAGGGAATACAACACAAGCTATTGATCAAACTGTTGGGATACAATTACAAGGTAGAATATAAAAAGGGCAGGGAGAATCAAGCAGCAGATGCTTTATCTAGAGTTGTCAATGAAGAACAAGTCAATGCAATCTCAGCTGTTGTACCAATGTGGATTACTGAAGTTCTGGGCAGCTATGATGAAGATGACTATTGCAAGGAAATGATCAGGAAGCTGACTGTGGATCATCATGCTGAGCCTAATTATAAGTTGAATGGAGGAATATTCAGGTACAAGAATAGAGTGGTAGTTGGTACTAACTCTGAGCTAAGATGACAATTAATCATTTCTTGTCACACCTCAGCCTTAGGAGGTCACTCTGGGGAAAGAGCAACATACCAGAGGATAAAGCTTCTGTTTCATTGGGTGGGTATGAAACAAGCAGTCATCTCATTTGTCAAGGAATGCCCTATTTGCCAAAGGAACAAGAGTGAAAACACTCCATATCCAGGGTTGTTGCAACCTCTGCCACTCCCTGAACATGCTTGGACTCACATAACAATGAATTTTATTGAAGGGCTACCTAAATCTGAAGGAAAGGATGTGATATTAGTAATTGTCGACAGGTTCACAAAGTATTCCCACTTCATTGCCATGAGTCATCCCTATACAGTACAACAAGTTGCATATGAGTACCTCAATGGGGTGTACAAACTGCACGGATTGCCTGCTGTTATTGTATCTAACAGGGACAGAATTTTTACAAGTTATCTTTGGCAAGAATTATTCAAAGTATTGGGGAGGAGGGGGGGTAAAACTAAGGCTTAGCACAGCCTACCACCCCCAAACCGATGGGCAAACCGAGAGGGTCAACCAATGCCTAGAAGGGTACCTCAGATGCATATCCTTTGCTAGTCCAAAAAAATGGAAGAATTGGCTATCCAAAAAAATGGAAGAATTGGCTATCTTTGGTCGAATGGTGGTACAACACCAGCTATCACACAAGCTTGGAGATGACTCCTTTTCAAGCTCTCTATGGTTTCTCTCCCCCAATGTTCAATGAAGTCGTATTGCCTGATTCTCCTAATGAGGAAGTAAGGGGACTATTGCAAGGAAGACAATTGGCAAACCAAATCATCAAAGAAAATCTGCTTAAAGCTCAGGAGAGAATCCTCAAGTATGCTAACAAGAAGAGAAAGGAAAGAGAGTTTATAGTGGGAGACATGGTGTATCTCAAGATTCAGCCCTATAGACACACTTCGCCCTGTCTTCACAGATCCCTTAAGCTACATCCAAAGTTCTATGGGCCTTTTAGGGTAATAGAAAAGATTAGGCAGGTGGCCTATAAGTTATTGTTACCTGATGGCTGTCAACTACACCCTGTGTTTCAAGTAAGTCAGATCAAGAAGCATTTGGGATACAAGGTAATTGCTAGCCCTGAACTTCCTCTTGTAGATGATGATGGAAATGTTAAGGTTTATGCGGCGGCAATCTTGGAAAGAAGGGTGGTACCGAGGAACAACAAGCATATGGTCCAATGGCTGATTCAATGGATCAACCCGCTACTGGAAGCTGTGACTTGGGAGGACGCAGGTTTCATCTCGCATGTCTTTCCAAATTTCAGTTCTTGAGTACAAGAACACTCTGAAGAGGGGAGAGATTGTCGGGACCCAAAATATACAATTCTGGACCCTCTGTGTATAATGCACTAGTCCAGGATCACGCTAGTGCACACAGTGTCAACATAGGTGAATATCGATCCACACAAGCGATTAATATCATAAACGAGTAATTTGATAACAAATAAGGGTTTTGACCTTATGGTCGAGTCTACAATTATTAAGCCACGCAGGGCTAGCAACAAAATAAAATAGCAGCGGAACGAAGAAACTTCAGCGGAATCCCATCAATTCACCACAGGCAACTGACTGGGATCAAAACCCTACGATCAAGCACCTTCGATGAACTCCTCCTCGAAAGCAAGCGAAGACTCCTCCTCTTCTGTTGCATGTTTTACAACAAGCATGAGTACACACCGTACTCGCAAGTCATACCACAGAAATGCAATTATAGATGCAGGCTTATTCCAAAGGAATGGCTTCTATGGTTCTTTTGCAGAAATGCAACATTTGCAATTTAAATACAAGTAATAGATCGAAAGCATAATTAAACCAAATAGCCAATAATAATTGGGCAGTTTTATTTCACAAAGACACATAGCCTAAACAAGTTATTCACATAGCCACATGACTTAGGTCACACAGCTCCCTTCCCAAAGTTTTTTCATGAAAATCTACCCCTCGTGTGAAATCACCGAGCATGTCCATGACCGCGGACGCGGCTATTCGAATAGATTGATTTAATACTCTGCAGAGTTTGTACACTTTACCCACAAGATACGACTAGTGTAGCTAGCATTAGCCGTAACAAAACGTTTTAGAAATTTCATCTTAACATTGCCACTCACAGTGTGCTTACAAACCGTCAGACAACCCCACACAGGAAGTTAGTCTGACACACACCGTTGGATAGGGACACGGCGAACCGCCCCGTGATGTGACTACCTGGTAGCACACCTCCACCCATGCACATAGCCTAACCTACTACCTGAGCAAACAATGCCAAGACTCCATAACTTACTAAGTTAGGCCCGTCCCATACCAGGCATGTGGTTGTACGAAAGGCTCAGATCAATGGCGCACAAAGTTAAGTTCTTAATTGACCAAGGCAAGACTTCCAAGTTAAACTACAAATCCCTATGCACACAGGTTATTAAGCACACGCACATAGCTCCACCAAAATATCACACAGTCCACTTGCCTCCGTCTAAATCCTTTCCCACCCTGTTGGTTAAGTGCAACATATGCCATCAACGAGTAATAGCACCTAGCGCACATAGTTTCTATCACATAGTTCCATAGTCACTTAGTCAAGTTTCTATTTGCAACTACATGAGATGGTGACTCGTAACATGGCTAAGCAAGCTAATCGCATCTAACCAACCCACGTTGGTAATACACTAGCACCAACTAAATAAACCAAACTAGGGTGACAAAAGATTATGGCATACAATTAGACAAGGAGGTCATAACAAATTGGACATTAACTAATCCCAAAAGCATTGAAATAAATAATTAAAGTAAATGCAGTAATTTAAATCAATATAACTTTTGAAAACTGGGTTCAATATGATCAAAGGTATAACTTGCCTTGGAAAAGGTCTTGGTATTGATCTTGGTCTTGAGATGCTCCTTGTTCTTCAAAACCTCCCGAAGTGTCAACGTCTACTCGCAAACGAAACAAACAAACAAAACAAAATAAATAAAAACAGAGGCAAAACAAACTCCAATAATTAAATAAAAATCTCAGATAGGTAGATCTTGAATTTAGATGAATTTAGAAATTTGAATGGGCTCAATCGGAGTTCGGATGCAAAAGATATGGGCTTTGGAAGATTGAAATAAAAGAAAAACCCTAAAACTGGTTTATTGGAATTTCCCGAATTATTTTCCAATTGAAAATTCCGGGTTTTTATGACGCATGGCTGACGTCGGCGAACACTTTTCCACCGGAAAGAAATAAAAGAAGACCACCTGACAGGTGGGACCCACTGTCAGTGTAAGGGTTCACGGTGGACTAAGTTTACGGAGGCTTTGGATCTAGACTTGGTTTACTGCACATGTGCACGCTGACTTGGCGTGACACGTGGACGACACCTCAGCGCAGATGCTGACTTGGCTGCTGACACGGCTCCAGACGTGGGCGCCACGTCACTGGTGACGCCTCATCGCCGGCGGCGCCGCCTCGCTCCGAACACAACCACGGCACACAATGGCGATTCAGCGGCGGACACGCGCATTACCTGAAGGAAGCTATTGCATGTGTGGGTACGAGTTAGTCCGAGAGGATGACTGTGGCGGCCAAAAGCGTCGACGAAGCGGCGGAGCAGATACGGCTCTTGTTGGAATTGGACTCCGGTGGCACTCTCGCGGTGAGGAGCGGTGCACGAGGTCGACCCGGCGACGGGGAAGATGGTGGCGCGGCCTGCGGAGGCGAGCACCAGCGGTGGCGGATTTTGGAGATTTGGTGCGGCTCACAAAACCTAAACTCCAAATTGCGGCGGCGAGCTTTAGGAGAGGCAGGGGTGGGGCTTTGGGATGAGGAGGCAAGGCGAACCCTAGGGGCCCTTTTATAGGGTCGGGCACGCCGGATTAGGAAGCGCCAAAACGAATCCGTGAAGAACACGAGAGGGAAGCCGGGATTCTCGGGGATAGCAACTGATTAAAGGTATGATTTGGTGGATTTGGATGCGGGAAAGGTAGAGATAAGTTCTGATAACAAAACCGGGCGGATTAGACGAAAAAATTCCGTTGTCGGACGAGCTTCGAGGAGTTTCCAATGGCGGACGGGGCCGTGGCCTTGCGGAGAAGGTGACCGCGTCGGAGACGACGACTTGGAGGCGGGCCACAAGCAATGAGACAAGGAGGCGGCCCACGCGACAATGCAAGACAGAGGGAGGATCTTGTGAAGCGGCCTTGAGGTGCAGCGTCTTGAGGATCAGGCTCAGCAATTGGGTAGGGAGTGGGCCGCGACGCGAAAAGGTGGATGGGGACGATTCGCCCGAGAAATCTGAGATTTAGTTTAGTTTTTCATTTTATAAAATAGCAGAAATTCAAATAAGCAAAATAAAATAGCAAATGGCCTTGGAAAAATTCCAGAAAAATCTGGAAAATATGTCCAAGCCCAAGGAACCCAGATAAAATAGTTTTGACCATTGTTCATGTTGACTTTAATCATGTTAAATTATTTTGATGTACAAAGTACATGTTAAGCTTTGGATTTAAATTCAGATAAAATCCAAATGGTGAATTTTCTACTACTAACTATTTAAAAGATTTTTAAAGCTCAGAAAATTGGGATGTTACAGAGATTGTCAGAACTCAGAGTTTGGAAGTCTGAAACTACATGAAAGTTGAAGTCTATAGGAAGGGGTAATTCAGCGCCGATTTTGCTATGAAGAGTTATGCTTGGAATGTGCGGTTGAGATGCAATGATGTAAGGCGACTATGAAGATTCAACGCTCCAGAATAGAAGGAGTGAAACACTGTGGGTTATTTGGCGCTAAGTCACTGTTTCTCATAATGCACTTGTAGTTAATGAACTCTTAAGCTAATGCATTCGGCTGAGCATTATATAAGCACACTAAGGTCATTGTAAGGAATCATTCTGGATTTTAATACCAAAGAAAGCCTTAGCCGCCTCATCCTCTTGTCCATCTCCTTCTCAACCTATTCCTCTGTATTATCTCATCCTATTCTTTTCTTTGAACTTACTAAAAATTGTCGATAGCAATTCTTGACAATGCTGTGACGAGCCGACGAGCCTGAGGGCGGAGCGCCACTACGCTAGGAACAGGAAGGGCGGCCGGCTGCTGGGCCTTGTAGCAGGCGTGGTCCCATGAGTAGCTGCAGCGAGCCCGGGAGGACCAGGGCAATTGGTATTTTCTTTGATTCTTTAGTATCTTTACTCTTGAGTCTTGATTCTTGAAGACTTGAAGTTGTATTTTGTTTAGTCATGACTCATGACCGATAAAATTGGTATTTTGTAATTGTCCAATGTTTTGTAATCGGGGCATTTGTAGTTGCAGATTTGCTAATTAGATCATGTATAATGTATTCAATTACAATGCAAGTAACTATGGTTAAGAGAGAAAAAACCATTGATTCATTTTTCAAAAGAAAAGGAGTTGAACTAGTTGATGAATATCCTTCAACAACTCATCTTCCACCCTTGCTTCTGCTTGAATTGGAACGTCAGCAAAACCAAGATGAAGGGCAGCGAATAAATGAAGTCATATTTCAAGGCATTGAATTCTTAGAGCGAGATCCTGCATTACGCCCACAAATTTGGCAATATCCACCTAACCAAAGAGATGATGTGCAACGTGTATTTGAAGTTAGGTCCTATGCAACCCCTATTGCAGAAATACAAACCATCTGGAGCACAAGGGCATCAACGTCGCTTTCAATATAGTTGGTATAGTCTTTTTCTGTCATGGTTGGAGTACTCAAAGAGCAATCATCGTGCATATTGTTTATTTTGCTTCCTATCAAGCAGATACAAAAGCAAACGAGGTGGTTCTGATGTCTTCACAGTACATGGTTTTGGAAGCTGGAAGAAGGTTAATGATGGAAAAAAAATTGTTCATTATTAACACATATAGGATCTGAACCTTGCTCTCAACACAACAATGCAATCACATAATGCCAAGCTTTATTGAATCAACCAGGCCGTATAGAAAATGACATAGCAGTGAAGAGCAAGCAAGAAATAGAACAGAATTGTTTACGACTTAAAACATCAATTGCAGTTGTCAAGTGGCTCACAAAGCAGTCTTGTGCTTTTAGAGGTAATGATGAGACACCTCAGTCAAGGAATAGAGGGAACTTTCTTGAATTGGTAAAGATTCTTGCAGAATTCAATCCTGAGATTGCAAAGGTTGTATTAGGGAATGCTCCATACAATTCAAGGTACACATCACCAGACATTCAAAAGGAGATTTTGAGTATTTTCGCAAGTAAAGTTAGGAAACATATTCGCGAGGAAATAGGGGATTATAAGTTCTCTATTCTGGTAGATGAAACTTGTGATGCAGCAAAAAGAGAGCAAATGGCACTGGTTTTCAGATTTGTTGATAAAGATGGTCTTTTGCAAGAGCGATTCTTTGACTTGATACATGTAAGGAATACCAAAGTTGTAACACTTAAAGAGGAATTACGCTCTGTATTGTCCAACCATGCTTTTGATGTTCAGAACCATTGCAACCAAGGATATGATGGGGCAAGCAATATGAAGGGAGAGTTGAATGGATTGCAGGCCATTTTTCTCAAAGAATGTCCTTATGCATATTATGTTCATTGCTATGCCCATCGGTTGCAACTTGCACTACTTGCTGCATCTAAGGAGGTGATTCCTGTTTCTCAGTCTTTTCAGAAGTTGAATTTTATTATAAACACAGTTGACTCCTCTGCAAAGCGACATGACGAGCTTCGTGATGCTCAATTGATTGAACTAGCACACGCACTAGCTATTGACGACCTCGAGACAGGTCAAGGGGCAAATCAAATCTGCACATTGAAACAAGCTGGAGACACTAGGTGGGGTTCTCACCTAGGTTCTATTTCTAGCCTTATGAGCATGTTTAATGCAGTAAGTTCTGTTCTTCAAAATATAGCCGCTGATGCATTAGCTGGCTCAATTAAATCTTGATGGAACCTTTGCTTTTAGCTACTTGTCCTCTTTTGAGTTTATAGTTGTCTTATGTATGATGAAAGAAATATTAGAGATAATTGAAGATCTTGGCCAAGCTTTACGGAAGAAATCACAAGACATAGTAATGTTGTTCGTCTTGTGTTTTGGACAAAAGTGCACCTTGGAGAATTGAGATCAGATGATGGATGGGAATATTTTTTTGGCAAGGTTGTTGAGTTCTGTGTTAGTCATTGCATTGATGTTCCAGAAATGCAAGAAACTTACATTATGTGTGGTGGTCATGCCCGTCGTCAGCCTGATCGTTTTACTAAGGAGGTATATTATCAAGTGGAAATATTTCGAGCAACGCTTGATACCCAACTGCAAGAACTAGATCTCAGATTCAACGAGAAAGTAATAGATCTTTTATCCACTAGTGCTACATTGATCCCCAAAAATAGATTCAGATCTTTCAAAGCTGGTGACATATGTGAGTTGGTGAAGAAGTATTATCCAACAGATTTTACTCAACGGGATAGGTATGGCTTAGAGCAGTGACTAAAACATTTTGTTGTGGATGCTTCCAATGATGAAGTATTGAAGAATGTCTCAACCTTAACTGAACTTTGCCAATATCTTGTCGAGACAGGACGGCATACTATCTACAATTTCATTGATAGATTTCTTCGCTTACTTGTTACTCTTCTAGTTTCTATGGCTAGTGCTGAGCGTGCATTTTCTGGTTTGAAGATTATTAAGACAAGGCTACGTAACCAGATAGAAGATGACTTTCTTGCCAATAGCTTGCTAGTACACATAAAGGGTCAAATTGCAAATAATTGCAGCTATGAAGATATAATTAAGGGATTCAAGGATTGAAAGCGTCGAAGAGCATATCTGTAGTGACTAACAGTCTAACACCATGCTTAAGTTGTATTTTGGTATAAATAATTTTGTTTAAGAGTTGTTATATATGTAGTATCTCGCAATCTGTATTTTGTAACTCAAGTATGGAAAATATCAATCTACAACTCTTTGATCGCTACAAATTATACCATATGGTAGTGTTATGAGTTATGACTTAGCAGTTGAATATTTTTTGAATTTGCTTTGTCTTTGATCTTTGCCCCCCATAACAATTTTGCTCAAGCTCCGTCACTACATGCACGCTATTAATTGACGATGCCAAAGCCTGAAAACACAATTTTGAACTATAGCAGGGACTCAACTGCATCACTGCATGCACACAATTAATTGAAGATGCCAAAGGCTGAAAACACAATTTTGAACTATAGCAGGGACTCATCTGCAAAGTACTCCACCCAGAAGCACCAGACATGAGCCACCAAACCCGAAAGAGGAACGGGGAGGAACACAACGGAAACAAGTCCAGAACAAGGAAGCCACCAACCGAAAATTGCCCCCCTCCAAAACAACGTAGTTTCCCCTCGCGCTCTAGCACGTGCGTTGTTCGTCTTCTTCTTCTTCCCTTTTGCGGATTTGAATCTGCTCGGGCGATTGGCGCCGCGGATCGGATCCCGCTCGATGGCGGAGGGCTTCGGGCGGTGGGAGTCGGATCCGCTCTTCCCCGCCGCCGAGTGCGTGCAGGACTCCGCCGACAGGTTCGTCGGGCTTTTGCTCGTCCCGCTTCTCTCTCGATCCGTTGCCTACTAAAATTTTGCGCCTAGTTTGGTTTTGAAATCTCACGAGATTTGTTGCACATTGTGGAGAATTCGGTGCGTGTTTCACGTGAATATGTGGTGCCAGTTCTGGAGCTCGGGAATCTTTCGGTGTAGTTTCTTGTGTTCATGTAAATTCTGTGCGGATTGGCATTTGCGACAAAGAAGCTAGACCCGAAGTTGCAGGTGAATGGCGAGACCGTTTCGTCGCCCAAAGTCTCGTGGCTGTCTTCGATGAGAAATTCTGGGAAAATTGCAGTTTGGTAGGGTAAAAGGTTGTAATTTTGGCATTCATTCCTTGAGGACGCCTTGCGGGCATGAATCTATGACTGTCTTTCTGTGGATGCCCGTGCAAATGCTTAGCATAATTCTAGCAGGTTGCTATAGCTTATGTCTAGCTAAATAGTATCATTTCAATTAATTAGGTTTTGGTGTGAGTTTCGTATTTGAACATAGCTTACCTTATAGAAAAACTAGCTTTGCATTTTGCTATTGTGGTACAAACTAGCTATCGGTCCCCTCATGGCTACAGAAGTTGGATAATGTTTTTTATTGTTAACAATCGGTCAAATTATAATTTAATTAGGATTTGAAAATTTCGAGATATGTAAATCTAAATCAAATTAGGAATTGAGAGCCTTAAGTTGCATAAATCGACACCCGGTTGTGAATGGTTTTTTTTCCAAAAAAAAAAACTTAAGACTAGATAAGGATTACGAAAAAAAAAAATTGAACATATCAACTGATCAAATCAAATTAGGATAAAAAATTTTGTCTTAATCATTGTAGAGATTGAAAATTAAGCTGTACAAATCTGAATCAGGTTAGAAATATAAACCTTAAACACCATGCATTCTAGATTTTAAGTTGTACCAATAATATATACGAGCTTTCAATGTACACAAAGGCATTGATCACAGAGCTAGGCCATCAAAAGTTGTTCCTTAATGGGATTAGGCTTTATCCCTCCACACGATGTTGCATGCAGGTCATAAATTTTTATATGAAGCCTTTTTTTCCATGAGAAAATGAAGGAACGAAGGTACTTATCTAGTAACCAATGCATCTCCACATGCTACAGTCCAAATCCAAGCACTTCTTTCTCTATATACTTTGTGTTCACTGTCGTGCAAATACTGTGTATTACACTGGTCTAAAGACATTAATGGTTAAAGATGGTTTCTTTTTCTCCCAATTAACATGGTAAATTCTAGGAATTTTATTTTTTTCTCTATTAATCTAAGAATTTCTATGTTTTTCCTCTTCTGGTTAATGTGAGAGCAGCTTGTGATCCTACAATCAGTACATATAAATATGGCCCTTGTCTGGTATTAAGAAGTTATAGCAGGAATGTAAGTACAGAAATGCACCATGCTGTGCAGCCATCAAATCATAATATCTGAAAATTAGTAGTTTTTATCATAGTAAAGTATTGCTTATTGAATGCTGCCTCAAAATTATATTGTGTTTAAGCTTGCACGGTATTAAGAGGTCTTAATAGTTGATACTGCAAAGATTGTGTGTTCCGCTGCTTGCTGAATGTACTCATAGGATGTAATTTTGAGTTGGTGTACAGGATGGAGGGTGTCTACCGCTTGTTCTTGCATGAAAGGAAACTTATACAGGATGATACATCAGATGCAAAGATTCATGCACTGATACAGTATGAGAGAGATGTGATTACTGCTCTCGGAACAACCAAGTGGCAGGTTCAAACAATCGAGCTTTCCTTGTATCCATGTATCCATGTTTTTGGGTTATCTGTTTGCTTCTGTATTTTTTTTTCTAAGGCCTTTGTTCTCCTAACACTGGCAGTTGGAGCAATTTGAGAGGGAGGTGAATGCAGCTGCATTCTCTGATAAGTCAAATTCAAGGGAAAATGCAATTTTAAAATTTAGGCAATTCATTAGAGCTATAGCGGAGCAAATTTCTCGGGTGGAAGAAAGTTTGGAGAGTCTTAGGACAGATTTCAATAGAACTCCGAAATATTCTTACTCCAGTGAACAGGATGGAGATGGGTTGGCGTCTTTTCTTTCTGGTAGCAACAACAATGATACTCGTGTATATTATTCCACTGATACAGATGAAATTATTGAGCCTAAGTTCGACAACGCACCTACAGTGAATGGCTACCATCCTGCCCAAGAACATACAGCATGCGAACTCAGATATTCAGGAAAAGATTTGGAAGGAGCAGCCAAACTCCAATGTTCATCCGGAGAAAGTGCATGCGAAGGGGATCATAACAGTAGCAGTATGTGTAGTTTGGATGCTGATGATTCGTTTGGTAGGAGCCATCGTTACAAGAGCAAACTGAGCAGGAAGTACCGTAGTTTTATGAGAAACTTATGGTTTACAAAGAGAGGCCGTGAGAGCTTTACAAAGAGGAGGAAAGATGGAGAAGTGACGGATAGCGTGAGAAATGGAAATATATTACCTTCGTTCAATCTAGCTACATCTGGAAGGGTATGTTACCATTTGCTTTATTTTTCTGATTGTTTACATGTCGCAATCTAGGCACTATTTCGGGCTGATAGTTCTTTGAAGAATCTTGCTGTCTATTAATTTCCCCTGTAATGTCCTTCTATTGTTACTTCCTGCAGGCTATGTATTTATGGCCTGAGCTTGTCAAGAGGAGATTAAGTAGATCTGAATGTTCTACACATTATAATCATCCTCAAGTTCGTTTAGTAACAGCACTACTAATTGCACTTGGTGTCCTCGGTGAGTTTCTTTGTGCCATACTGCCATGGTTCATCTTTTTAAGCATTCAAGTCTGATGATTGACCATATCCCTTTGGAACAAACAGATATTTAGTTCAAGTGAGCAGTAAGCACGCTATGTTTGACAGTTTGAATACCTGAAAAAATAGGAATGGAATTTGTGGTTTTTGTAGTTTATGTATTCTATTAGTATTTTCGTTGTATCCATTATGTTCCATCACAAATACTTCGCATTGATCACAATAATATACTTGGAAACTGGAGAGTACCAGCTCTTCGATATGTCTGACATTCACTTTTCATATGTTTTTTGCTGCTTTATTTGAATTAAGACAACAGAGAAGATCAGCTGATATTATTTGAATTAAGACAATACAGAAGATCAGCCCAAACCATCCATGAGATTCTTGATCTATCATGTTTAGCTATTTGTTACTAATCACATATATTATGCCTTGAATCATATTTACATAAGTTGATGACAGAAGTTCATTACCTGCTTCAAACCAGGATAATATTTTTCATAAGATGTATCGGTCTTCACTTCTTCATCTGAGATTATTTTGCACATGTTGCAGGCTTGCTGGTTTTGCATGTCAGGTGACTGCGATCAGTATCCAGTTTTGGTCCCAATTATGTATGTATCAATCACCATGTTGCACTGTACCAATCAATCTGTGTCATAGTTCCTTATGAAGAAGGATCCATATGCTTTGAAGCACCCTGATCGTACGCTTTAGATTGCCATGCGATGCAGACAGAGGTTTGCCAACGCTTTTGTGCAGTTGATAGCTGTGGTTGCTCGTCAGTAGCTTGTCCCAGCATCGATGTGTGTTGTGATTTTTCTGCTAATCCACATTTTTGGATCAAGACTGCCACATGATGTCATTGAATTTGTTCATGATACTCGCATAATCAACAGAGATGGCTAAATTTGTCTGTAGATTTCCACGGTGGCGACTCCTGTTAATATATTCCTGCGAAAGGAAGGTGCACTTGAATCGAATTGATTCATTGTATTGTAAGTCTGTAACTGTCCCTACCTGGTTATTGAAGTTTGCTTGCTTAACTCGGATCGGAATATCAGATGCATTGTACATGGATGTGCCTTCCGCTTTGCATTTGTTTGCTGCCTGCGCTGTATTGCTTGCCTTTTCACGACCGTGAAATCTTTGTTACCGTACAGGCCGGCCTACAGCGAAAAGCAAAAAACGATGTTAGTCATGTAACCGCTAAGTGAACACATCCGACTATCCTTGTAAGCATTTACATCTACTTATGAATAAGGATTATCCAAAGTATTCGATTATTGGATACAATAAATTGTGACCTTATAAAGGTAGATGACTTCATGTCACTGACACTAAATCGAATATGAATTATCCAAAGTATTTGATTATCGAATGCAATAAATTGTGAAAGTGATTTAGATTTTTTAGCACTCCGAATAACAAGATCTTCTCTTTCTGAATTCGTATCCGAATCAGGTTTAAAAATGTAGATGTGAATATGGTTTTGTTTTGCACATTTGAATATATAATTATTTCTTTTTACAGGAGAATTCAATAGAATTACTCACCAATTTTTGTTCCAATACCACTAATGATTAGATGCAATTATTCAATTTAGTGTCAAATATTAAAATTTAAGCTCAATTTAACATATCACAGCAGTTAGTTGTGTTTCCATGGTGAGTGTAAAGGCTACTATTATTATCGAGCTGATGTGCGAAATTCCATGGTGAGTGTATGCTATTATTATCGAGCTGATGTGCGAAGCTACCAATTTATGTGGATGTCTGAATCTGACCGAAACAACTCAATACACAGACTCAAACTCATATCCAGCACACATCAAATTCATATTGAAATCCGAGCATATTCGAATCTGATTCAAAATATATGGATGTGATTACTGTTTTAACTTTCAACCACCATCCAACTCGAATTCGATCTGGTTACAACCTCCTAACGGACACGTGGGTTCCTGGTGTCAGCAGGGGCTGCGGGCCCACCTACCCGTGCCTGCCAATAGCGGCCTCTGAGCCCTACCAAGGGCCGCGCCGCACAGCAAAGCAGCCGCCTCTGATCTATGCCTCCATCACGCCGTAAACTAGCTAATCCCTCATCAGCTCGTCTCGGCTAAAAAATTCGGTAAACTCCACCGCGCCCTTTCGCCCGAGCAGCCAGCCGCGGCGAGGCGACCCACGGCCCAAGGAGAGGAAGAGGCGTCGCGGCCAGGGCAGCGCAAGCAAAAGCAAAACGCTCCCTTATTAATAGGGCGCCGTGCGTGCGTGTGCTCCGCCCATCTAAGTGTCTCTCACCTCGCGATCCAACCCCGACTTTGCTTCGCCTAGCCTCGCCTGGAAATCGGCGTGCGCCGCCGCACCCCACCGCCCCCCGATCCAGCCTCGTCGGGAAGGAAAAGAAGGAGGTACGTACGCGTCGATCCACCACCTTCCTCGCTTCCTTGATCACGCGCGCGCATCCCGCTCGTTCCCTCGGTCGCGGCGAGATCTTTTGTAGCCGCAGATCGCAGCCTTGTCCTGTTGTTTCCTGATGTGACGTGCTCCGTCCCCTGGTGCTGCGTCGCGGCGAGTCCTTGCGCTTGCCGGATCTGACCCTGTTCGGTAGACGAGGATAATGCCCAGTTTTGCGGTTGTAACTGTACATTGGGGCAAGTGATTTCAAGTTGGTTTACAAGGAAATTGAATGGGATTACAATTAACAAGCCAATTATAATCGCAAGATACTAGAATTGTTGTTCTTGTTTAGCTTTACCAAATGTCATCTGCATATATCTGTAATCTAATTTTGTCTCTTTTACCAGGATCAGCAAGATGTCAACTGCCACTACTCCGAGTGTGTGTTTCCCTAAATCTGGGGCTAGTTGCCGGGCCATTGCTCCGGTGATCAAGAACCCTTCCTTTATCGGTTACAAGAAGCTAACATCAAACGTGTCAGGCTTAAGGATTTCCAACAAGTTCAGGGTGTCCGTGACGGCCGCGCACAAGGTGAAGCTCGTAGGCCCGGACGGGACAGAGCACGAGTTTGATGCCCCTGAAGACACCTACATTCTTGAGGCCGCTGAAGATGCCGGGGTGGAGCTGCCATTCTCGTGCCGTGCCGGATCGTGCTCCACATGTGCGGGCAAGATGTCAACCGGAGAAGTTGATCAGTCGGAGGGTTCCTTCCTTGATGAGAGTCAGATGGCTGATGGATATCTCCTGACGTGCATTTCGTATCCAAAGGCGGATTGCGTCATTCATACCCACAAGGAGGAAGAACTCTACTAGCTGGCTCGCATATGCTTCTGCGGTGCATTTGTCGAAGTCGTACATCCGTTGTTTGGTTAGTTATTGTTATCTAGAGATTGGCATCTCCTTCTGGCCATCAGTTTGGTCTTTTGATTTTACCATGGCATATGAGTTGTGACAATAATTGCTGTAATATGGTTTAGCAATTCAAACTGCATTCGTTCAAATTGCAGCAATTCCAACAAAGGCACATTATGGAAGTTATGAATTCATGTTATACTTGTGGGCCGCTTCTAGTAGTAATTTTTTTGGCTTGTCTGTTTACATACTGTTTTGCTAGATGAATGTGGCATCTGAAGTTCAGAAATCAGAACTGTTTGCATAGCTAATAGCTTGCTTCCTGAAGTCTGAATGCTGCGTCTCAGAAACTGAAACTTGAGATGGTATAGCATTTTCTGTCCTATGCTATTCTTGTTGTTTTCAGTTTTCAGAAGGCAGCTTTAGAACTTTAGATGCATCTTGTGAAAAAAATAGTAATAATATTTTTTTTAAGATAATTACAAAAATAAATAGACGGCCCAAAAAATTACAAAAATGTGTCCCTGTCGCCAGGGACCCTCTCGCATCTACCTCAAACCCTAATCTGATTTGCCTACTTCTGATTTATATAGTTTTTGAATGGTACGAAATCTGTTAGACTCGCAATAGCATTTTGTGATCGTCGTATGTTGTTTTAGTGTGGTGAATTTTTGAAGAATTTTACGAGGAAGATTGAGGTATCAATGATTCGTAAGTAGGAAGGTAAGTGATATTACGATGCGGCCGGAAATTTATACACTTGCTCATGTACATACACAACATATTATTTAAGGAAACAAATGTGAACTTGCCATTACTATCAAAACTACGATAAATCACACTGATATTACATAACATTCAGCAAAATGTCATAACACTTAATCAAAATGATAATTTAGAACATTGGCAATAACATATTACTACTGTCTGTGCTTTCTCATGGTCGCAACCTCAACATCTCCCATGTGGATTGCCTCGAGTTGGGTGACCGGATGAGGTCCCTGCGGCGACGTCCGGAGTAGCGATGTCTCCTTCGTCCTAATGATTTCTTATGGGACATTTCTTGAAGGTGTGCCCAGACTCCTTGCAAATGGAGTACTTCTTCGTACGATGTCCAGTTTCTGCTTCATTCATGTCGTTCCTGATACGCCGTACCTATCGGCGGCCAACCTTTCCCTTGAGCCTATCAATGTCCACGGCCCAGATTAGTTGCTCTCAGGTCGGATGGCTAGTGAAATGGCCAACCACAGCGTAACTATACATCTCCCCAGTCTAGGTGTCGGGACCCCGAGTAGCACCCTAGGACCCTCTGTGCTCACTGGACTAGTCCCATGATCAGTGGCTGGTCCGCACAGTAGTCAACAACGATGTCATCACAACCATACAATAAACTAAAGATGAAGCAGACAAATTAACACTTAATAACAACAAAGACCTTATAGTCAAGCTTTTTACAGAGGTCTTGCCACGCAGGGCTACAACGACAGAGCTCACAGCGGAAACACAAAAGAATACGTGGAGGCCATTCGACATGCCCACAGGCAATCGAGTAGAGGACGTCCTAGCACGCAAGGTCTTCAAAGAAGTCGGAGCACCCTGGGAGGTCTTCTTCAGCTGCTGATCAACCAGAGGGCACAAGCTGTGAGTACTTTGAATGTACTCAGCAAGCCGTAGGGAGATGTATGCAATAATATTTATGCAGGTCTTGACAAGATTAGCTTTATGGTCTCTTTGTAGAAAGCAATATTGAATTGAAATACGATAAATAGATTGTAAAACACAAGTTGAAAAATTAGCACATAAGTAGACAAGTTCCTTTTTGAAACAACCCGTGACCACCCTGGTCACTGCCCAGACCACTCACGACCACCATGGTCATGAGTCAGACCACTCACGACCACCTTGGTCGTGAGCTAGACCACTCCAATAAGTTTTGAGAAAGTCTACTCCTTGCATGAGATCACCAGGCATGTCTGTAACCGGGGACTCGGCTATTCGAATAGATTTACACTCTGCAGAGATTGCACAACTTTACCCACAAGACACGAGATCTCTAGTTTGTTTGGCACCCGTCGATGCCCCTGCTCACTACCTTAGGTAAGCAGGCTAGAGCACGTGACAAGGCTTTTACAAGGTTCTGCTTTGACTCAGTTCCGCTCGCTGAGGTTTCGCTTTCCTGGCCCCCCCTTTTGCGCTAAGTGTGCGTGTCCATCCCATGTCTTACACACTTCCACCAAAACGGAACCGAGGTAAAGCATCGCCAATTAGTTGGCCAGGATCACCCCATAATGGTCTTGTGGTTGCACGGTATGGCTCGGATCGAACTCTTACAAGGTTAAGTCCTTAGTGGGTGTTCAGGCGAGACCTCCTCATCCCAATATGCTTCCTGCACCCCTTTTACTGCATGATCACTCGCCCGAGCGAAAACATTTTGGGTTCAACCCGACCAATGACCACCCTAGTCATGGCACCACCAATTTTATTAGCGGCCACGCAAGCCAGGGCAACGCTTGCCAAGACAACACATGCCAAGACAACATGTGCCACAGTTCCATAATCTCTTAGTCAAATTTAACATCTTTGAGACAAGTAATTGAGAGACAGTGCATAACTAAGCAGGTCTAAGCAGTATACACACCCATGTTGGTTATCACAAAGAAGTCCAACTAAGAATACCCAACCTATGGTGGTCCAAAGGTACATGACAACATGTCAAACACAATTATCCAAGGGGGTCATACTGCCAAGTAGGTGTTTAGCTAATTCTCAAACCATTTTTATACAGATAGCCATGCATGTTGGTATAAGAACAATATAATTTTGTAAATGGGCAACAACATGATAAAAGGTCTACGATTTGCCTTCGATGTAGAGCTGAGGTTCTTCGGTAGAGGTCGCCAGGTCCACGAACTCTTTAGTGAAGCCAGAATCTATATGGGCGAAAAAGAGCCAAATAAATACAACGAATTCAAATAAGACCAAAACTACCAAATAAGAAACCAAACGAGAAACATTGAAATAGAAACAGACTCTCGGGAGGAGGTCCTGAGGAGGAGGTCCACAGGAGGAGGTCCAAAAGAGGATACGACTACTCATATGATCGTACAAGGATACAACTACGCAACATGGTTGCAAAGAGATACAACCACGCAACGTGGTCGTGAGAGCATCAAGAGAACAAGGCACGGAGGAACTCACCCAAACACACAGAGAGAGAAAAGATGGGAGGAGGATGGCGAACGGCGTGAGTGCTCCAGTGAATTCCGCGATGGCAAGGAGGTCGAAGACGGCGCAAGCTCCAGTGGCTCCTTGGCGACGAGGAGGCTTCAGCGGTCTCCTTGGCGAAACTTCAAGCATGGTGAAAATAAGGTGAGAGCAAGGGAGAGCTGGGTGAGGAAAAGGTGATGATAGAGGGTTGCTCAGGCTTTTATAGCCAGGAAAAACGGGAAGAGCAGCAGAGAGACTCAAAGACACACGAGTTTAAGGGTAGGTGAAGGAGAAGATGGGAGCAGGTCGGAGAGGAGACAAGAGGGGGAAGCGGGTACTGCAAAAAGCAGCAGCATTTAATGCGACACAACAGTATTTAATGCGCTAAGACCTTTGCGTCAGAAGTGACACAACGGGTCGAAAGAGAAGGTGAACAGAACTAATAGGTGGGGCTAGTCAAAACTTGAAAAGGTGGTCCAACCAAAGGAGAGATCGAGACCAAGGAGGAGGTCGTGTCCAGGGGAAGGGTGGTCTTTGCAAAAAGACCAAGAGGGTGGTATTGACACAAGGGGTGGTCGCGGCACAAGGGGAGGTCGTGGCCCAAGGGGTGGTCTTTGCAAAAAAAACCAAGAGGGTGGTCGCGGCCCAAAGGGGTGGTCTTTGCAAAAAGACCAAGAGGGTGGTCACGGTCCGAAGGGGTGGTCTTTGCAAAAGACCAAGAGGGTGGTCGCGACACAAAGGGTGGTCGCGGCCCAAAAGGGTGGTCTTTGCAAAAAGACCAAGAGAGTGGTCGCGGCCCGAAGGGTGGTCCAACGAGAAGGAGGTCTAACCAAAAGGTGCGGGGCGAAGAGAAGCGTGACGAAGCGGGGCCATCCGATTTTAATCGGGCGGTTCAAAAAGGATGGGACGTTCGGACCTGTTGAACGCGCCAACAAGATCGAGCCGTTCGACACAGATTGGACGGTCCACAACACGTGGGACATTCGGACTGGCCGAAACGCCCACTAGATCGGGCCGTCCGATTTTGATCGAACGATCCGCGACGAAGGAGACGCGGAGCTGAGCCACGCGGGGAGAGTGGAACAAACAGAGAAGGGGAAAATAACACCAAAGAACTCCAACAAACTCAAAGCAACCAAACTCAAATTAATTTGAAGTTTGATTAGTTCATATTAAACCACAGCAATTTTTTTCGAAATCATCAGGTTGAGCTTGAGCGAATCAATAAACCAAATGGTTATTTTTGCTTTTGAAAACTCAGAAAACTTGGGACATTACACCAAGTTTGCATCACCGCCTCCTTAGTGAAATAGTCATAGAGGTATTGACCGGGATGCTACGCCACCGTCGAACATGCGGCTATGACATGGGAGCAGGGCCTATGTAGAAGAAATGGTTCGTTGCAAGTGCATATGCAACTACCGCGGTGTAGCGTGCACTCATGTGTGACCCTCTCGCGACTTGTCCCGCGGCGTCCTTTATCCCTGCACATTATCTCGAAGCGAATTGCCCTTCTTGCACTTCTCCTCCATGTACTTGGTGACCATGGCAGAGTAGAGTATTTTGTCATTTGCTATGGCGAGTGACGTTGTTGCTTCTGTCAACAAAGTAGTTCGCCGTACCGCAGAGAATTGCCTCCACAATACCAACCAAAGGAAGGCACATTACACCGCGCATGACCCAGTTGTACACCTCGGCTAGATTAGTTGTCATGACACCATATCGAGCACCACCCTTGTCATGTAGCAGCGACCGCTTCTCCTTAGGCTCGTGCTCAATCCAGTCCGAAAAGCATTTCACCTGCATCCCCATCCTCCTCGTCAATCTGAGAGCATCTGTGGGTAGTTGTAGCAATGCTTCGGGGGCCTGGTTAGCACTTGGGGCAACCCTTCTCGCTACATCCCTTCTATGTGTCTTGGTCCGCTCATCCAGAATCTTCCAAAATGCTTCAAACTTCCGCTGCTGGTTCTAGTTGTACAGCCGCTTGAACAGGTTCATCAAGTCTTTGTTGCGGAACTGCTTGTAGAAGTTTGCACCCAAGTGCCTCATGCACCACCTTCTCTACAGATCTGGCCATAGAAGTGGTATGTTCTCTCCTTGTTGCAGCTGGGCTATTGCACGCAGCAGGCCTGCATACCGATCATGTATGAGGCATACGTTGGGACAGCCTTGCACAACAGAAATCCTTACATTCTTCAGGAACCACAACCAGCTGTTCGTGTTCTCGCTTTCAACGAAACCGAATGCCACGGGAAGAACTTGATTGTTCCCGTCCGTCGCTATTGCGAGTCGGGACCCGGATCTCGGATCCAGACCCATTGTATATCTCGCACTATTCCTCGGATCGGCTAGTGCATACAGCTTGCAACATTGGTGTAATAAAAAACCGTACAACAAACTATAGATGAAGCAGACAAATTAATATTTAATAGCAAAAGGACCTTATGGTCAAGTCTTACAAAGGGTGCCACACAGGGCTAAAGATAACAGAGTAAACTTGCAACGGAAAATAAACAAACTCGTGGAAACCATCCAACATGCCCACAGGCTATCGAGTGAAGAACGCATCTTAGTTCGCATGGTCTTCAAAGAATCCATCAAATATCTCTGCATTCCCTGGTTCTTTTTCTGAGACTGTTCAACAATGGCGCAAAGCCATGAGTACTTTAAAGTACTCAGCAAGTCATAGGAAAATGTATGCAAATAGTATTTATGCAAGGCTTGACAAGGATAGCTTTATGGCTATTTTGCGGAAAGTAGTATTGACATGAAATACAATAAGTAGATTGCAAAGCACAAGTTGAAAGATTAATACATAAATAATCAAGTTTCTTTGAAACAATTAGTGAACACCTCGTTCACTTCCCAACCAATAATCCACCAACTACTCAGATCCACCCAACCCATTCCAACATTTTATGAAAATCTACCCCTTGCGTAAAATCACCAGGCATGTCCATAACCGGGGACACGGCTATTCGAATAGTTTTACACTCTGCAGAGGTTGTACAGCTTTACCCACAAGACACGACTTCTCTAGTTGGTTTGGCATCCGTCGATACCACTGCTCACTACCGTAGGTAAGCAGTCTAGAGCACGTGACAAGGCTTTTACAAAGTTCTGTTTTGACTCGGTTCTGCCCGCTAAGGTTTCGCCATTCTAGGTCCCCTCTTGTGCCGTTCCCAACCAAAACAGAACTGAACCAAAAGATTACTAATTAGTCGGCCAGGTCCACTCCATCCTGGACTTGTGGTTGCACGGTATGCCCGGATCAATGGTTCAAGGTTAAGTCCTTAGTGGTTGCTCAGACGAGACTTTCCGCATTCCAAATGTGCTTCCCGCACCCACCTTTACCACCACCCACTCATCCGAGCATAAATTGTTTTCGTTCAACCCGGCCAAATGGCAACCCTTGCCATGGCACAACAAATTTTATCAATAGTGGCTCCGCCATAGTTCTATATTTCCTTTAGTCAAATTCAATCATTCTTTGAGTAAGTGATTGTGAATCCCGGCGCGACTAAGCATGGCTAAGCATAAAATGATACCCATGTTGGTAGTACAATAATGTCCAACTAGTAATTAACCATCCTATGGTGTCCAAGGAGTTATGTCGTTCAAGGATACATGTCATTCACAATTTATCAAGGAGGTATAATGGCAATTAGGTAATTAACTAATTCCTGAAACCAGTTGTTATAAAATTAGTAATGCATGTTTATATCAAACAATATACTTTTTATAAAATGGGTTCAATATGATCAAAGGTCTATGACTTGCCTTTGTTGAAGAGTTGAGGTGCTTCGGTCGTTGGGTCCAAGAAATCTTCTGAAACGCTGGAATCTATACATACGAACAAAGCCAAATAAATGAAATAACTCCAAATAAAATCCCAAAAATTACTAAATAAATACTAAAAGGAAGATACAGCCTTTAGACGAATTTAGGAATGAGAATCGATGCAATCGGACTTCGTATGAAGGAGAACGAACATCCGGAAGTTCGAAAATCACATGAAATGATAGAAATAGAAATTGATTTGAATATTGGGAATTTGATTTTGTTTGGAATGGATTGCAACAAGTGGCTGTTTTGTGGACCCCACATGGAGGTGAGGGAGTTGAAAATAGAGAGTGAATGGGTGGTGTGTATGACAAGTGGGCCCAAGGGGTAAAGGATCAAAACAAATAAAATAAAATGGAATAAATAATTAAAAAAGAAAAGGGGAGGCTTCTTCCCCAGGGAGCATAACCGAAGGGCGCAGGGGAGTGCGAGGGCGGCTTGCACTAGCGAGGGCGGCGGGGAGGCACTGGCAGGGGCAAAATGGGTTGCCCCTGCCGAGGAAGGAGAGGTGGCGGCGGCGGCGGCCGGCAAGGCGGCTGCAAGGGGGAGGGCGCAAGGCCAGGGGTGGCAGAGTTTGGGCGGCGATCGGCGAAAGTGGGTGAGAGCATGAGCACCGATAGGTCACGAGGAAGCCGTAGAAGCTATCGGGGAGGCCGGATGTGGGGTGAGGAGGCGGTGCGATGGGCGCCATGGCCGACGGGAGGGCGCTCACGGCTGCGCGGCGCTACGATGAGCAATCGGCCGGGGCGAGTGGGGGGGAGAGAAGAGGAGGAGGAGAGACACGCTGTGACATGGTTGGGAGGGCCGGGGGGTGACCGGAGGTGGAGATGGCGAAGGGGCGACGCTCATGGGAGGAGGAAGGGGAGCTCGGTAGGAGCGGCTCCAAGGGATGGGAGGGGAGGAGGAAGGAGGGGGGAGGGAGAGGAGGTGTTGCCACCTATTTATAGCCAACAATGGGGGGGAGCTGCAAGGGGAGGACCGGAGAACAGCAGTCGGGGGCATGGGGAGCTTGGAGCCGTTCGGCTCTGAGGCAACAAGGCGAGGCCGGCCAAGGCTGGAGAGACAGGCGCCGGGTGGGTGAAGCGCAAAGGGAGCGATGACTGCACAAACTATTGATCTGGTATTGCGCTAACGTCTTGGCTCGGGCAGCGCAAGGACGGCGGCGACGCGCATGGTCACAAGAGAGTAGAAGACAGACACAGGCGGGCTCAAGTCACAATGCAATGGAGCGGGTGGTGGCGGCGAGTGGCGTCTTGGCGCTAGGTGGCGTCTTGATGGAGGTGGCCCAACGGCCGGCTTCAACGGGAGGAACGACGCTGTAGGGAGGCAAGAAAGAAGAAAAGCAGCGCCGGTAGAGAGAGAAAAGGAAAGGAAAAAAAGAAAAGGATTTTAGAAAATCCAAAAATGCAAGAAAATTTTATAAAATACTTTGGAAATTGAATAGACCAAATAAAATAGTTTTGGATTTTTTTTTTGAAGTTTATTTTGGCCAAATAAAATAATCTTTTTTCGTAAATTCAATTTTGAGCTTTAAATTCAATCGAATAAAATCCAAATGATTATTTTTATTTTTAAAGCTTCAAAAGGCTCTAAAAATAAAATAAAACAATTTTTATTTAATTGAAGTTTATTTTACTCTGGTTTAAATCATTTTTATTTTTGAAATCGCAAATTAAGCTTTAACGAATTAGGGAAAATCAAATGGTGATTTTTATTTGAAAAACTTTGAAAAGGCCTAAAAATTAAATAAATTAGCTTTGAAATATTCAAAATTACTTCTAACTTAAAGTTGGCTTTTTATTTTGTACATAACTATTTTTAGTTTTTGAAAGACAGAAAAACCATTTTTAAATCCAAAAATCAAGAAATTAATTTAGTTTTTCTTTTTAACTTTAAATCCAAGAAAATCTCAGAAACTCAATAAATTTTATTTTTGACGTTTTAAAACTCGGAAAACCAATAAAATACTTTATATAATATTTTTGATTTTAAATTCAAACAAAATCTAGAAAACTTAAATAAACCAACTTTTGAATTAATTAAAGTTTAATTAATTCAATTAAATTGCTTTTAATTCGAAAATTTCAAGTTAAGCCATAGCAAATTAACAAAATCAAATGGTTACTTTTAAATTTTGAAAATTTTCAAAAAGCACAGAAAATTGGGATGTTACGTGTAGTAAGTATGTGGCCATTGTACTTTCTAGTCAAGAATGTGTCATCTACGCACAAGATTGGACGGCAGTGCCGGAATGCATTGATGCATGGACCAAACGCGAAGAATGCTCGATGTAGTACCCTCTTATTGGGCCACTTCGAGTGTGTAGCGTCTTGAATGTCGATATGGGTGCCAGGATTCCTGTCTTGTATGACTCGAAGTTGCCCGGAGAGGTTGTGGTAGGAATCCTCGAACGTGCTCCACCTTGATTCCAATGCCTTATGTTTTGCCCTCCAAGCCTTGGCATAGCTGATTGTGTACTGGAACCTTGCATCAATCTCCCGAATGATGTATCGTGGCTCAAAATCTAGATTATCCACGATCTCACCGTACATGAGGTTGGCGATGAAACCTGATGACAGGTTCTGGTGGTACTGCATTGACTCAGAAACGACGCATGTGTGAGGGACCACTATAGAGCACTTCCAATAGGTGTCTCACTTAGGCTGAAATGCGTGCACTCGCCAAGGGCATCCCTCTATGTCGTACTTCACGTCGTAGAATCTTGGGGTAGACTTGATGACTTTGAATGTGCATCTCACCGACAAGGCCCAGAATCTGACAGTGTCCTGCACGACCTCCTTGCATTTATACATAGTTCCTAGCCTGACCTCACTATGGTCGTACTCCCACGACACATGGGAACCTTCGTTGACAACGAGGTTCTCGAACTGGTATGTGTTCCAGTTGGATGGAACCGCCTGCTGGTCCACATCATCCTCGTTGTCGGAACCTTCATCTTCAGACAATGTCATGTAGTCTCGGTCTTCGAGATCCATCCTTTGCACTACGGCTTCCACCTCCTCACCCTCGTCAGCAAAACCACTAGTTTGCATGACCATAGGAGCTACATCCGTAGGGTCTTCATCGACAGCATCAGCAACTCTGGGAGCTTCAACCATTGTGTGCGCCACGCTGTGGCTGGAGTCCCCGACTTCTTCTTCGGCGTCAGCACCCCCTTCTTGTTCAGCCGCGGGTGAAGAAGTGGGTTTAGCATATGCTTGGACCAGAAGGACCAATTTCCACCCTCCCTCCCTTGACATGCGTACATATGACTGCCATGAATTTGTTCCCTTCAGCTGCATTAACTCCCAATATGTGAGCTGTCCTACCTGTGGGGCAAGGCAACTCAATCTCAGATCGTACACATCATGATCCACTTGAAATGTGTGGAACAACCACCGCATCACAGCGCCTCATGTACGCTGCTCTGGTCTTGGTAGGGGCACGATCACCGATTGAAAATAACGCAAATCAATCCCCTCGGAACCCTCCATAATAGTCCCTTGACCATAGTAAATTTTAAAATTGGCAACGTCGGACATATTTGACGCACTGCACCATAAAGAACATTTACACGATTAACCGTATATCTAAAACTAGACTATCCACCGAAAAGTATTATGTAAAACGTACTGCACTACGTAACCGTACATCTAAAACTATGTAATCTATTCGGTTAAAAAAATTACCCGAGAGGTAGGCAATCGAATGGACAACGCTTCGCTAGCTTCTCTCTACTCTTCTCTCCTTCTCTTTTTTCTGAATAAAAATGAGTCATATGTCGAATTTTAGGGTTTCAAGAGGGTTTTAAAGGGTCAGTCTTCCTAGCGGCGTAAACCCGGACCGACAGACGTGAGGCGATAGGTTCTGCCATGGGATTCAACTAGCATGCGAATATATTTTTGTAATTTTTTGATGTGATTATTTATTTTTGTAATTATCTTTTTAAAAAATATTGTTTTTTAAAAAATTCTGCATCTTATGTCTGCAGGATATTGGTTTGCTTATGGTCTGTCCTCTGCACCATTTCATTGTTCCTTTAGCTTAGCAATCCTCACTAAGTGCATTTATCTAACACGGTGATTCAGGCTAAACTGACTCTACGCACCGGATTTGGTTTGTTCAGTTACGTCTGAGCATTAGAATGCCGCCGAAGCAAAGTCAAATTTTACTCTTGTGCAGCTCTAATCAACGTAGTACATGCTCCTTTCAAGCAAGGAAAATTCTCTAGCGTCCGTTTTTGTTAAACATCAAGTGAATCAGGATTCAGGAGTCGTAGCTCAATGTTGACCGTTGAACATGCTCAGATGTGCTTATCTACTTTTGAACAGAAGAAGAGAAGTTCTGCCCTAGGCAAGGGAGGAAAATATCGAGAAAGAGGAGAATCGCCTGGTTTTGGTTTGGTGATAGACTCGATGACGATAAACCCTTCTTTTGTGACCATATGAACAGGATTTCCTTCTCGAGCTCTCCAAATGGTGTGACATGCTGACGTGGAGGATTTAATTTTTGGCCAGCGACCACTACCGGTCGCCTGCTGTGTGCCGCCGGCCCAACAAAGCTGATGTTGACGTGCAAACTGCGCAGCAGCAGCAGCTTTTCACCGTTCCGTTTCCGTCACTTACATGCGTGGCTTCCTCGAAAGGACCATTTGTGTTGAAAAATCACTTTGTATCTGTTGGGAATGGAAATATCTGTTCATTACAAAACGTAAAGAAAGTGGAAACGGATATTAGAACGATTTCCTTCATATAAAATTAGGCTATACTGCACTAATATTAAGGCACATGCAACCTATACTGCCCTGAAAACCGTATTTAGAAACTCTGAACTTTTCTGTCTCTGACATGATAGATTAGGCCTTCTATGTTTTAGAATGATGAGAAATATAATTAACAATTCACATGGACATAATATCGATATAAAGAATTTTCCGAATCAGGAAGATTTTGTGTGCCCCGCCTGTGCCACCGGAAAATTAATGACTAAACCTTCTGCTCTGAAAGTGAAGGATGAAGTCTCTCCATTCCTAGAATATATCTAAGAAGACATTTGAGGTCCTATACAGCCCTGTCAATGCCATTTAGATATTTTATGGTGCCCATTAATGCTTCCTCGAAATGGTCGCATGTATGTTTATTGTCTACGAGAAACCACGCTTTTGTAAAGCTAATCTCGTAGGTAATTAAAATTAAGAATAATTTCCCTTATCAACATGTGAAGTGCATCATAATGGACAGCGCCAGAGAATTTACTTCGAATGCATTTGATGATTATTGCATGGCAATGAGAATTAACGTTGAGCATTTCGTACCGCATGTACACACCCAGAATGGACTAACAGAGGCATTAATTAAAATGATTAAATTTATTACCCGACCGCTTTTGCAGAATTGTAATTTGCCAACTACATGTTGGGGACACGCAGTCCTGCACGCAGCAACTCTCATCAATTTTAGACCGTCGGTGTATAACATCCATTCACCTATACAACTAGCGAAGGGTCAGCACCGAAAATTTCTCATCTACGCAAATTTGGTTGCAAGGTTTATGTACCTATACCACCACCACAGCGAACTGCAATGGGCCCTCTCCGAAAGTCTAAGATATACGTTGGTTATAAGACAACATCCATAATCAGGTATTTTGACCCTATGATTGGAGATTTGCATACAGCCCGCTTCGCTGATAGTATATTTGATGAGGATAGTTTCCTGTCATTAGGGGGAGAAAATCAACCCCTCGATGAAAAATGTCGAGAAATGACATGGTAAGCCATGGGAATCCATGCATATGATCCGCGCACTAGTGAAGCAAATAGAGAAATCCAGAAGATAATTAGTTTGCAAGCATTAGCGAATCAACTGCCTGACCACTTTAGTGACTTGAAGAGCGTGACCAAGTCGCATGTGCCTGCACGCAATATACCAGAGAGGGTTGAAATACCAAAGAAAATTGAAGGTACCCCTAATCCCGTTCAGAGGCCTCACAATAAAAGGACGGGAACTCCAGTCCCTCGAATCCTAAGTAGCCGGGGACGCCTAGTGAAAAGGGACAAGAAAGACTTGACACAGCTGATCACTGAAGTTCCCTAGAACTAGAAGGGGAGCCAGTTGAGATCTAGCACTAATATGGAACCTTCAGAAAAAGGCATACCGGATTTGAACATTCCTACAGAGGGAGACATCAGCAGGGATGTGTGTGCACATATCGAAGCTGAAAAACTAAAGGGACTTGCTTCCGTAATTAGAAGCAGCAGTGAGCAAGTAGAAGAATTAGAAGAATCGCCTCATGAAGAAATAGCTATAAAATATGTGACCACGGGAGAATCTATGAATAGGTCAACAGCCAATGTCGACATTTATTTTGCAAAGAAAATTGTCACAATCATCGATCTCAATGCAGAGCCTGCATCGCTCGTTGAATGTAAGAAAATATCAGATTGGGAAGATTGAAAGAAGGCAATAGAAACTGAATTGTTATCTCTAAATAAACGAGAGGTGTTTGGGCCCGTAAGCCGTACGCCTTCCTATGTGCACCCTATAGGGCATAAGTGGGTATTTGTTCGAAAGATAAATAAAAATAATGAAGTTGTATGTAAGACTTATTGCACAAGGTTTCACTCAACGTCCAGGAGTTGATTGTGAAAAAACCTATTTCCCGATCATGGGCGGAACTACCTTTAGATATTTAATCTCAATGGCAGTAAACTTAAATTTAGAAATAAAATTGATGGATGTGGTAACTACATACATTTACGAAAACTTGGATTCAGACATTTATACGAAGGTACCTGAAGGTATCCCTGTCCCGAACCAAGATAGTGCAAATAGAAATATGTACAATGTGAAACTCAGAAAGTCACTATATGGACTTAAGCAATCAGACAGGATGTGGTATAATCACTTGAGCAACTTTCTATGCAAGAAAGGCTACACGAGCAATGATGATTGTCCCTATGTATTTATATGACGATCTCAAGATGGATTTACTATAATCTCAGTGTATGTAGATGATCTGAATATCATTGGAACCTTAAAAGATATTAAGGAAGTAAGCTCTTATCTGGAGTCGGAGTTCGAAATGAAATATTTGGATAAAACCAAATATTGCATAGGCTTGCAGCTTGTGCATGCCCCTGAAGGGATATTAGTGCATCAGTCAGTCTATACTCAAAAGGTGTTAGAAAGGTTCGACTTTGAAAAGGAAGACCCTTTGAAAGTGCCGATGGTCGGAAAATCTTTGCAGCAAGACAGGAGTCCGTACAGACCTAGAGAAGAGGGGGAGGAAGATTTGGGACCAGAATTCCCGTACTTAAGTGCAATAGGAGCATTCATGTATTTAGCAAACTATACTAGACCGGACATTGCATTTGCCGTAAACCTATTAGCAAGGTATAGTGCAGAACCTACCAAAAGGCATTGATGGGGAATAAAGAATATTTTCCGATACTTCCAAGAAATCAAAGACCTTGGTCTGTTCTACAGAAAGAACAAAGATCTTACTATGATTGGTTATGCAGATGCCGGGTACCTGTCAGACCCGCATACAGCCAAGTCGCAAACAAGCTATGTATTCTTGTGTGGTGAAACTGCATTTTCATGAAAACCATCTAAGCAAAGTCTTGTATCGACTTCGACGAACCACTTGAAAATCATAGCACTATACGAGGCCTCACGAGAATGTACTTAGTTTCGACGGATGATTCACCACATCCAGCAGTCGTGTGGATTGAATATCGCGCAACCTTCCACTATTATCTATGAAGAAAATACAGCTTGTGTTGCACAAGTGCAAATGTGTTATGTGAAGAGTCATCTCACAAAGCATATCAACCCCAAGTTCTTCTATGCTCATGAATTGCAAAAGATGGACGAAATTAAAGTACTGCATACTAAGTTATGTGAAAATCTTGCAGATTTATTCACTAAATCACTTCCAGCGTCTAGCTTTGAAAGATACATACGTGGAATTGGAATGATGAGACTTAGAAAAGTGCAGAATTCACGAGGGAGAATCTTCACAAACTCATTATTAAAACTTGATCACGAAGATCGAGTATCCAAAGATTAAATCCTCGAGATTAAATGAAATTGAGTGGATTGTACTCTTTTTCCCTTTACAATTTTTCTTGAAGTTTCTCGACTAAGATTTTTAATAAGGCAATTCGTGCAATGCAGTAGAACGTGTATCATGTACTCTTTCTCTAAATTTTTCCTACTGGGTTTTTGTGAAGTTTTGGCGAGGCATGAATATGTGATGGGTGCCCAATGGAGAGTGCTAGAAAATCATCGGTTTGGCTCAGCAGCCGGCCTATGAGTGGGTGCCATATCCAAAACCTTAGTAGGGTACGTAGTCTATAAATAGAGATGCTAATCAAACATATACTCTCGTATTTGTCGTATAGACTGTGTAGTAGTCGTATTTATTTATGGGCGTGCCTGTAACGCGTGGTTTTCTTGGAGAGGGATGGTTTTTGTCCGTCTGTCACGGTTTGGACTTACCGTGGGTAGCAGATCACTGCATACTACGCTAGATTAACCTGTTGCTGCGACCGGCCAACTACTATAAAGAGCAGGGAAAGGTCGGCGACCCGGCCGGCCACGACAGGAGAGAAACGCTCGAGTTAATGCAGACGCAACGCAACTGCCGCCCTTCCGTTTCGCCCTGAACTGAAGGGGGAGAGAGAGAGAAGACGGGAAGGAGAGGCCTGAGGCCACTCGGGACGAGGCGCGAATGGAGCTCTGCGCCCGCTTCTCCTCGCTTGTGCTCTGCCTCCTGCTCTCGCTCCTCCTCACAGGTAGGTAGATAGAGAGATTCGATCCTTCGGTTCCTTTCTTTCTTTCGTGCATATATGCATGCATAGTAGCTATCTTTTGCAGTTGCAGCAGAACGTCCTTAGTTAGCTGGTCCTTGGACATGTACACCCTTCGTCTTCCAGTTGCTCGAGATTTTGCGTGTGTCGGTTTGGATCATCTGATTGATTCATCAACCAACTCCATGCGCTGAAACAGAATTAGCTTTTCGTTTGTTTCTTTTTCGTCTCATTTCAGTTGGGAGAACTGGCGAAGAATAGTAAAGAGTAAGGGCATTGAGTGCAGTTTCCATAGGGGCATTCATGGGATTCTTTTTTGGAAATTTGGGCATGGAGAAATTAGGTCATACTACCATGTAAAACAGCTGTTAGTGAACGGGATCAATCGTTCTAGCTATTAGGGTATGTACAATGCGAGATGCTTATATACGAGTGCTTAAAGAAAGAGATTATAGCCGCGTCATCAAGTACATATGTAAAAGTTGTTTTCTCCTGTACAAGCATCTATTTTGTAGGTGCTTAGATAATTGTATTATCTATTAATTATATATAGACATATATATAAGCACCGATGCCTAATTAAGCATCAATGCTACAAAATAAGTACTTTATCTGTCCTACGTGACAAGAAAAATCAGTTTATCTTTGTTAAACACGTCTCTAAACACTGCATTTCTACATGCTCTTATGAGGTCGTTTTCTTTGATTAATGAAGCGTATTTCAGTCGTCTAGTCCGACGTGTCTTTGACAGGGAAAACAATATACTTTCCACATCATCCTGTGAGGCTGCGAGCCCTTGTTGAAATCATGCATATTTGATTTGACATTTGTTTGATATTTTCCTCTTGTTGCATGCATCATTTGGTACTATTTCCTGTGCATTCGTTTGTCCAAAACGACCTCCTACCCCAAGAGCATTACAAGCCAAGTTTATGTGACAGGGAAACTCATTTAACTTCCTCTAATTTTAACTTTTTATCTTTAGATATTTCAAATCTGTTGCTAATTATTTGAGCTCACAATGATTTAAACGGCACATTCACACTATAGTTTTTCTTACCCGGACAGAAATAACCAACTAAAGAGAAGCAACCAATAGCACGGTGAAATTTTTGTGTACCTCCTACCCAATAGCACATTTCACTCGCGTAAGAGAATCAACCAACTAAAGGGGATGCAAATTTTTGTGTAGCATTAGCACGTGTGCATGAAGCCATGTGTACCGTTTGAGCCTTCGCCTTGTAAAAGTACGGTCATCGTGAGAGTACTTCGAGATAGAATTATATATGGAGTATGTATTTGATATGGCTCATCTTTGGCATCTGACTATGTAAAACATGGGTACGTAGCACTGGAGGGCTTGCGTTCGTGTCATGTTATTGGTTCGAGATCTCTTTGGAGCATGATTTCCATCCACGACTATTAAAATGATAAACATGCACGCTTTCATCTAGCATCACACGGAATGAAAAAATAGAACGAATATTGAAAGGGTTGGCCTTCTTTTCCTTTCCTTGATTGCGACATTTCCCAAAACCCTTGTGATCTAGTAGAGAGAAAAATTGGTATGAGACCGGATAAAGTAACATAATTGGAAGGGATGTGTGGGGGCCAATTGGTTTATTTTGACAAATGTCACAAGACGACTAAATTACGTTTATTTTGACAAAAAAAAATATCAATCTTGTAGTCCGGCAGCTTGGAGCCTTTGACACAACATTGCATTGAACTTTTTATTTATTAATTAACCTTTTTTAATTTTTATTTTAAAGTTGGCCTCCAGTGAACTCTATTTCCAATTCTAACCCCTTTGGTTACGCCACCACCCATGACATGACAAAACAACGCTGTCAAGTCATAGGATAAGTCCGCTAAATAGCACTTTTAGTCACGCCACTGGTCGGGGCGTGACCAAACAACACTGTCACGCCACGGGTGGTGGCGTCATGGCATGCTGTAGAGAAGGAGGAGATAGTATTAAATTACATGCACCAACCAGTTCACCCAAAAGCTTAAACTGATGAGGAAAGACGGGCAATTCACTTATACTTCAACACTCCCTCTCACGTGTAGGTTCCCTCAGGCTTAAGACGTGGATTAGAAATGAGCTGCAATTATTTTCGTAATTGCGCTAGTCGGGTCTTAAACTCAAGACCTCTTGACTCTGATACCGTATTAAGTTGCATGCACCAACCAGTTCACCCAAAAGCTTAAGCTGATGAGGAAAGACGAGCAATTCACTTATACTTCGACAGATAGGAGACAGAGAAGAAGAAAAAGAAAAGGAAGAAGGAGATGAATAAATAGGTATATGTGCTTAACTCAATGCAACTCCCACTCAGACTCGTCCTTGACTGGAACTGCTAATTTGGAAGACACGTTCGTTCAAGCTCGATGGTTGGCAAGCAGTTGCTCCCCAATCAGTGGTTTGTCTTCCCAGTGGTTGTGCATCCCTCTGTATGCACAACAACGCAGGCGCACCGACGGCAATGTCCAAATAGTCAAGAATCATCGGTTGGCGGTGATGATCTGGCTCTCTCCAAGCACACTGGTGAGGGCGAGGGTACGGAATGATGCATTATTTGCTGCAACGTTCTCCATTCTGGGTTTCGGCGCAGCGGTGGCGCCCTCTAGATTTGGAGTTGATGAATAGTGGCAGCGGCCCGGGAGGATGGGGAATTGAGGGCGGCGGCGGCACGAAAGGCGGGGGGATGGTGCGGGCGATGATCCACCACCGCCCTCCAAATCCAGAGTTGATGAATCGTGGCGGCGGTGGCTCGAGAGGATGGGGGATTGAGGGTGGCAGCGGCGTGAAAGGCGAGGGGAAGGTGCGGTCGACAGGCGAGATGCGGGGGAAGGCGTCGCCCTCTGGATTCGGAGTTGATGAATCATGGCGGTGGCGGCGTGAGAGGATGGGGGATTGAGGACGATAGCCACGAGATCGCGGAGGTGCGGCGACAGGCGAGATGTGAAGTGCAGGAGAGTTGTACATGCCTATTGAGTTGACTGGTTCTTTTTTGCTTTTTTTTCTCAAAGGGATTTGACCTCTTAATTTTGGGAATTGCTATATAACTTCTGATAGTTTTTTGAAGCCAAAACTGTCACTTTTCTGTTTGTTAGATATGCTATGAGATTCGTATTGTTGATGTGCTGTAAGAAAAAACCACAATAGCTGAATTTTCATTCGTCTGATATGCTTTGGGGTTTGCACTTTTTCCCATATGATGAATTGGGTCTGAATTTATTATGATTTTTTATTCGGAACATAACGGGTTCACCACATTACCGTATTTGTTGGTATATACTTTTATTTTTTTGTCTTTATTTTTGCTCAACCTTTCAAAGTACATGTGAAGAACATAACAGAGTTTACCATATTGCCGTATTTGTTGGTGTGTGTGTGTATATATATATATATATATATATATATATATATATATATATATATATATATATATATATATATGTTTTTGCTCAACTTCTCAAAGTACTGTGAGATTTTGAATCATATGATGGAAATATGAGTTATAAAGACTTTCAAGAATAATTACAGTGACCAAGAACCAAAATTATATAAATAATTTACTGTAATTTATGTATAATGAAGTTGTAAATAAACTTTCAGAATGATACAGTTTTTTACAGAGAAAACAGTCGAATTCTTTGTAGACATCCCTTTATTTTGTGGGTGCGACGTGCGTGCGTTTTTTCCCCCAGATTTGGTAGCTGAGGGGATGGCCTGAAGGACGAAATTCCCTCTTTATTAGTAGAGATAGAGAAATTTCCCTTTGACATTTTATCCCTTCTATCTAAGTATTTTTCACCTTCTCTTTGGAACGTCTCGCTCCGACGCCGACAGCAGCCAATGACATTGTATCGGCGGCGACGGCGCCACTCAAGTTCGGCATCAACTACGGCCAGATAGCGAACAACCTCCCGCACCCGACGCAGGTGTCCGGCCTCCTCCAGTCGCTCAACGTCAACAGGGTCAAGCTCTACGACGCCGACCCGGCCGTCCTCACGGCCTTCGCCGGCACGGGCGTCGAGTTCATCGTCGCCAACGAGGACCTCGGCAACATGACCGACGCTCAAAAGGCACGCGCATGGGTGGCGCAACACGTGCAGCCCTTCCTCCCGGCCACCCGTATCACCTGCGTCATCGTCGGCAACGAGGTGCTCTCCGGTACGGACACGGTCGCCATGCAGAGCCTCCTCCCCGCCATGCAGGCAGTCCACCAGGCGCTGGTCAACCTCGGCCTCGGCGGCAAGGTCAACGTCTCGACGGCGCACTCCGTCAACATACTCGCCAGCAGCTACCCGCCGTCGGCCGGCGCGTTCCGGGAGGACCTCGGGCAGTACATACAGCCGCTGCTCAACTTCCACGCCGAGGTCGGCTCGCCGTTCCTGGTCAACGCGTACCCGTTCTTCGCCTACAAGGCGAGCCCCGGGAGCGTGTCGCTGCCGTACGTGCTGTTCGAGCCCAACCCCGGCGTGCGCGACCCCAACACCAACCTCACCTACGACAACATGCTCTACGCCCAGATCGACGCCGTGTACGCGGCCATGAAGGCCATGGGGCACACGGACATCAGCGTGAGAATCTCCGAGACAGGGTGGCCGTCCAAGGGGGACACCGACGAGGCGGGCGCCACCGTGCAGAACGCTGCCGCGTACAATGGGAACCTGATGAAGAGGATCGCGGCGGGCCAGGGGACGCCGCTCAAGCCGGGTGTGCCCATCGACGTGTTCGTGTTTGCGCTGTTCAACGAGGACATGAAGCCCGGGCCGGCGTCGGAGAGGAACTACGGGCTATTTTACCCCAACGGCACGCCGGTGTACACTATCGGGTTCGACGGGGCTTCGTTCAGCCCGTCGCCGACGACGTCGTCGTTTTCCTCTTCTTCCAAGCCGACGGTAAGTAACAAAGTTCTGAGTTTTATGTCTGAATGAAAATTCAAAAAGGTTCTCTCTTTCTCTGCTTATTGATCTCAAAAGCCAGCTTTACAAAACCTACCACTACCATTACCAAGATGCGAAGCTAATGTGCAAGCACTTTGAGCTCTTTACCATAACTATACTATACATCACCATGACCATGGCTTTGATGTTGTTTGAAGTTATAAAATTGGTTAAAAGAAAAGGAGACTGTCAAATAACACCTCCCTGACTAGAAGACTAGAAGCTAACCCTTTTTTCGCTTTTGTTCACTCTTGCAGATTACATTTCCGGTGGGGGTGGTTGTCCTACTCGCCGCATTTTCCCTCTAAGCATCCTCCACAAGTATATATTGCACGAATGATTTGGGATTGTTTCCTGACCGATAGTTCAGTTTGTGCTTACATGGTACACGAGAGCCGGTATTTTATTCTGACATTGAGGTAAGCTTATCTCGATCATATTCCTGTTCAGCTGTACTTCTTACAATTTTTTTTTATGAAAACATATTTTTTAAACCATTCTTGGTACAATTATCACTTGATCAGTCTATATTCTATAACTAGGTTATTAAAAAGTTTCAGTCATGAAATTGAGTAATTTGACATGCATTTGTCAGCCATAATGTTAGGTGATCGGTCTAATCTATCACCTGTCTCATTGGCAACATATGTTTGGTCGTTTTCGTTTCTGGTGCTCCATTTGGAGGATGTCTTCGGTTAGAATATTCCCCAAGAAGGTAGGCCGGTGGTTGATCGATCGGTTGTGATTCTTGCTATGGCCATTTCTTGATAGCTATAAACCGACCAACCACAGATAACCGTCTAAGTTAGCTCGCGTACGTCATCTACAAGAATCGAATAAGCTTTTGGCACAAAAGAAGACATTTTTTTGGGGGGGGGGGGGGGGGATGCTCGGCTCCAATGTCTACTTTTCAGTTTTCCGGAACCATTGTTCCCTTGGGGCGAATTGCTGTTGAGCACTCGCTGTCTCGTTAACCCTCATGCGCAGGGTATTTTCTGAGAGCTCCAGACTAATTAATTCCTCAGAAGTATCTGACTCAGTTGTCGGAATTCTGAAAGTATTTAGACACGTGAGGGGATTGTGTATATCTAGACTTTCAATTATCTCATGAGGTATTTTCTGAGAGCTCCAGACTAACTAATTCCTCAGAAGTATCTGACTCAGGTGTCGGAATTCTGAAAGTATTTAGACACGTGAGGGGATTGTGTATATCTAGACTTTCAATTATCTCATGCTTTTATAGTGAGAGCATATGCACCATTATTGTGGTAGAAAGCTGGGAGGTTATCTTTCTAGGATAAGATTGTTTAGGCAGAACTCCTTACTGTTCTTTGATCATCTAGATGCTGATTTCCATTTTGTTGGTGCCACATGGACTAGTGTCTTACTCCAGAGGTGACAAAAGCTAGACTCATAAGCTTTGCGCATTCGTTGGCTGTGGTACCATTGGAAGGAGCCTGAGAAGCAGTGGAATGGCATACGCCTTCCAATTGATGAAAGGGACTATGAATTTTTTTGGGCTTCTACCAAAATTGTTCCCGGAAGAGGGGACAAGGCAAGTTTCTGGAATGATTTATGGATAGGAAATACTGCCCTGAAAGAAATAGCCCCCAATCTCTTTCGTATTGCGGCCAAACCAAAAAGAACAGGATAGTAAAGGAGGCATTAGAGGGGAATTCTTGGATTGCCGACCTTAGGCGTAGGATCACAGTGCAGCACGTTCTAGAATTTGTGCACCTGCATGGCAAGGTTGCGCAAGTGGACCTGGCTCCAGAAATTCCAGACGATATCACTAGGAAATGGACTTCCTTAGACACTTATACTGCCAGGTCAGCTTATGAGGCACAGTTCTTAGGATCAATAGAGCGGCCCTATGTCAGCCTCTTTTGGCATGCTTGGGCACCGCAAAAGTGTAAAATTTTTGCATGGCTTGCTGTTCAGGAACGGATACCAACGGCGGATATCCTGGCAACAAGGCATATGCAAAATGATTTCTGGTGCCCTCTGCATGACAAAGAAACCCGAAAACAAAGAAGACACCTATTAATCAGTTGTGCCTACGCAAAGAGGGTACGGACTGCTATAGCATCTTGGTCACATCATGTAACGACCCAACTCTAGGGCACCCGAGAGGTCCTCCAAGATCTCCTGGAGAGTCCATCAGGACCTCCCAAGAGGTCCACAAAGGACCTCTCGGACAGTCCACCAAGACCTCCCAGAGGTCAGCAGCAGACCTCCCGGAAGTCCAGAGAACAAGCCCGAGGAGGTCTTAGGAGCCGAGGAGCACCCCAATGATCTCCCACGGCTGACCAAGGGTGTTCGTGGAGGTCCATGGGCATCTCAAGTCCACCGCGACCACCGGAGGAGGTCGTGGAGGACCGAGGCCACCACCGAACCACACACGACCCACCATGGAGTGAACGTGGAGGACTGGAGCTCCCAAGGTCCTTTATGTGAACCGAGCTAGTCCCAAGGATCATGGCTAGCTCTTCACAAAGAACACCAAGTGGTAACATAGCAACAACACAAGCTTTATTAATAACCAAAGGAGTTGTTTACAAGAGATCTTACAAGCCAGCAGGCAAAGCATAACAAAATAAACACAGGGGCCACCCGATACACCACAGGCAACCGGCTGGAGGGCGCAATCCTAGTCGATCTGGACCATTTGGTCCACTGAGTAGATCACCCAAAGCTTCCAATTCCTGCTAAAAGATAGCATCAAGCAAGAGTGAGCACAACAACCGTGCTCGCAAGTTACACCCGTTGGATAACAGAGATGACATGCATAATGGATATCACAATGGAAGTCTTAATATGGTTGATTTGCATAAAGCCATGTTTATTTCAAATACCTGTATTAGGTTCTCAGGCAGTAATACAATAATTAAAATTCATTTTATCAAATCAGTTTTTCAGTTGGATAACATTCATCATAAGATGGTGAAGGATACCCTCCTGACATTAGGCTCCCAGCCCAAACCCATGGGATAAAATCCCAAAAACAGACTTGAAATTCATTTCTGGAAATTCCCAAAGTCAACATCTAACTTTAAGTGGCCTTTGCCAAGACGTCCATGACCGCGACACGGCTATTCAATAGATTTCACTCTGCAGAGGTTGTGCACTTTACCCACATGACATGATTCCTCTAGTTTGTTTGGCATCTTGAAAGTGCCACCTCTCACCGCCAAGGTAAGAGGTCTAGAGTTCATGACAAGGCCTTTACGATGCATTGCTCCACCACACCTTTCCTTGCTAAGGTTTCACCCCTGTGGATAGCAATCCGCGGGAAGCCCTCTTGCACCCCAAGGGAACAAGAGGGTTATAAAAGACCATTGGCCAAACAAGACCTCCCACACCTCCAATGGAGCAAAGATATGGTAGAGTTTTGCAAATTAATCACCAGATCCCACGCCCACTCTGGAGACATGTGGTTGCACGATTGTGGCATAGCCCATTATAGGCATGGCATTGGTCGCTCAAAGACCGGTCCTCAAATGACTAGGGCGACTTCCTCAAACCCCGGACCGCCACCTTTGCTAGGATAGAGTCCGTGCACAAACATTGCACCGACCAAGCAACCAATTCGCCTACCCAAATCCATTTTCATTTTCTTTGCTTCCCCAAAGAATATTTTCACACCCCATGACAACCCAATGTCATGGTGAAAACATTTAAAAGGAACAGTTGGTCATGTTGGTAAAGATTTCCCCAAATCAATACTTTTGGTCTAAGCTTAACTAAGCATGAGTCTTTCAAATGATTCCTGGTTCACATTATTGTGTCAACCAGATTTTTCCTAAGGTGACAACAAATTTGGCTCAATGTCAAAGTTGGCCATATGAGAGAAAGTGGTATAACTATGTGTTTAAAGACTGGTATTGAAATAACTTGGTAGAAATAGGCATGCATGATACTTTGAAACAGGACATAAATAAATTGAAATACTGGGTGCAATATGATCAAAAGTGTAACTTGCCTCTTGCTTGATAGCTTAAGATTCTATTTTCTCACCGCTCTGCTCTCTGGAAACGCCAAGATCTACACTAAGAAGAGAACAGATTCAAACAACGATCAAATAAAGAACCAACAGAGCTCCAAATAAAGAACCAAAATAACTCCAGAGGAACCTTAAAGCTCAATTAACCGAAGAGGTCTAAATTTCAGATTAGGTTCTTAGGGAGGAGGTCTAAGCTTACCAGAGGAGGGTGGTCTTTAGCAAAAGATCCCGAGGAGTGACTTAAACAATACACAGAGAGGTCCTGGGAAGTAGCTCTTGGGTAAGGTCCAGAGAGGAGGTCCTCATACGAGGCCATAGAAACCGAAAAAGAGTCCACCAGAGGAGGTCCCTGTGAAGGACACGACCGCCAATGCAAAGGACCAAAATAAGAGTGAAGCGGACCACCAGAGGACTTACCAGGACAAGGAAGAACAATAGATGGAAGGAAGATCGTGAGCGACAAGATCTTCCCCGGGAGCCACCGAACGAGAACCAAAATAGCAGAGCGTGGAGAAAGGGAGGAAGGTGATGTGATAGAATTTCTTGGTCTAACTGAAATCAAAATGGTGAAGAAAACTAGAAATACATATGTCAAGGATAAGTATGGAAATAGGTCAAAGATAGGTGAGTGGCGAGGCGGTGTCACTACCACCCCGTTAAAAAGTACGAGGAAGGACAAATTTATGTTGCTTTGGGAAGGACTAAGAAAAATGTCGAGTACGGTTAAGTGACCCAATTCAAAGTAATTACCACGTATGTGGATGCATTTAATGCGACAAGACATGCATTAAATGCCCAAGATATTTTCGTATGGCGGAGAAATGAGAGTGACCACTACCGGCAAGTGGGGCCACCAATTTTGAAACAATGGGTCAAAATAGGGAGGTCTTGCCCAAGAAGAGAGTCCTCAAGGAGGTCCAAGAAACTAAGAGGTCCTGATATACACAAAGGAGGTCCGAACATGGGGAGGTCCAAATACACATGGAGGAGGTCCACGTGACTAAGGTCCGGACAACCAGGACTTCATCAAAGGAGGTCCCGCGGCTCAAGGAGGTCTGAAGTGGAGGAGGTCCAGAGATGCGGAGGAGGTCTGGACATGGGGAGGTCCTGACGGTCAGGATCTCTACAAGGGAGGTCTGGCAAGGAGGTCCAGATCCAGGTTTAAAAGGCCACGGAGAGGTCTTGGACAGGAGGTCCAAGAACTACCAAGAGGTCCCGTGGTTAAGATTAAGGACAAGTTGAGGTCCAGGCGGTTGGATCTCCAAGAGGAGGTCCAACACCAAGATCAAACGTGAAGGTGAGGTTCCAAGGAGAGTAATGCACGGGAGGTCTCGACCTTAGGATTCAAATGAGGGAGGTCCGAACCGTTAGATTCAAAACAAAGAGAGGTCCAAAGCGGAGGGGTTTCAAGAAAGAGGATTCTACAGAGGAGTTCCACCCAGAGTAGTTCTAGATGGAGCCGCCAAGGTCAAGGTAACTCAAGGAAATCTTCAATCCAATGAAGTAAGGTCGAATGAACCCACGTAAAGTCCTTTCTGCTAGGAAGAAATGTCAAGTTGGTTCAAAGGCACACAAAAGACCCGATGAAATACCATGATGTCCTGGCTGAAAAGAGAACTGGGCATAAGGAGTGTGCCCAAGCAACAAGGGGTCTTGACTTAAGAGAAGTCTGAACAGAATAGAGGTCTGATCCGAAGAGATCCAAACCAACAAAGAGTTTCAAAGTAATCAAACTCAAAGGGAAAGGTCTGAACGAATGGGAAAGAGGTCCTAAAGAATGGTATTACCGTGAATTAGGGTGGTAATACCAGATTGCACTAAAAGGACCTTTGCAAAGAGAAGGCTACAAGGATCGGGGCGAAAAGGAATCCAAGTGATCACCAAGAGGTTCACAAGAGCATGGAAGGAACTCAAGTGGTTATAAAAGGAAGGCCTAGACCCTAAGGAGGTCTAAGCCAGAGAAGGAGATCTGGACCAGGGAAGGTCCAAGCACTTAGAAGATCTAGACCTAAAGAGGTCCGGATCCTTGGATGATGATCACAAGAGGTCTGAACGGTTCAGGCCTTCACATGGGAGGTCTGACAGCTCAGAGGGAAATCAGAAGGGGTCCAATTGAGCACAAAGGTGGTTCAATCGAATGCAAAGAAATCTAATTAGCCATGTAGGTTCAAGTGAATTATCGAGCATTCCAAAGAAGCAAGAGGAGACTCAAGCAAAAGATGTGAGGGAGGTCCGCTAGATCAACCCAGAGGAGGCTCGGGCACAAGAATATGCCCAACCGAAGATTGTGGTCTAGGATCAAGAGATCCGCACAACAACAGAGGTCAAACAAGGGACGGTCTCGACATATAAAATGTCCAAACAGATGAAGGAGAGGAAATCCTATCAAGAAAAGGAGATAGCTCGAGAGAGCTAGAGCTACATCAAAAGAACCAAACTTTGATTTAGTTGACGTTTAGCTTAGTCATTTTAAACAATCCGGATCCCGAAATTCTCAAGTTAAGCTTTGAATTATCATCAAAATCAAATGGTTCTTTTTATTTTGAAAATTTTCAAAAAGGCTCTAAAAATCAGGGTGTTACAAACCTACCCCCCTTAAGGGAATCTCGACCCCGAGATTCAAAAAGACTAGAAAGAATGAGGTGGGCAGCAAAGGGCAACTGGAGCTGCTGCTTAGTTGACAACTTCACTGCCTGCCTTTTTGGACATTTATTGGCGTAATGTCCCAACTCCTTGCAATAGAAGCACGTGACATTTGCAATAGGAGGGAACTTCTTCTGGGGTTGACCTAGAGCAGATGACTTGGAGGTGCTAGAGTTGGCTTGATGCTTCTCTGCCTCATCTCGGGGCATTGGCAATCCCATGCTTCTGTACTCTTGTACTTGCGACATAATTCTTGCATTGGCCTTTCTTCCGGCCGCTGGGGTTATTGTTGCTATGAGAGCAACTTCTGGAAGGTTGTCCAGAGCAATGGCTTTACGTCTTCTAGGGCATCGACTGGCATAATGCCCCATATCTGCACATTTGAAGCGCTGAACTTTTGTCTTTGATGTCTTGTTCTGGAGAGATGGCCCAACCATCTCACGAGTTTTGGAGGTCTTCATAATGTCTTGTACTTGAGCTTTCATCTTCCTCTTGTGACCACTGTCACATTGATGCTGATCTGTAGGGGTCAATGATATCTTCAAGTACTCTTTGCGTTCACTGCTGGGATGATTCACAGCTGCTTGAGATGATGTCTCCAGCTCTCTCGGTTGGTCTCCTAGGACCAAGGCTGCTTGTGGCGCCACCTTAGTTTGCAAAGGGCATTGCTTGGCAAAGTGGCCCTCCTTGCCACAATAGTAGCAAACTTGGTACTGGGTTTCTTTTCTTCTAGGACACCTGATAAAATAGTGTCCAAGTCGCCGCAGCCTTGCACAGAGAATTTCTTGCTCGGCTTTCCTTTCGGGGACATCCAGTAAGCAAAATGCCCTTGTCCACCACATCCATAGCGAGGCACGATTTCCAAGGTTGGTGGTCTTTAGGGAGAAAATGGCTTGCTACTTCATTATGAGGGACTTCGGTGGCTTGCCCTAGACGACTCTTCACAGACATGCCCTTCAGTGTCAGCAGGATGAGCCGAGGAACATTGTTGCCATCTAAACACCGCATTAATTGTTGCATCACCGGGTCAGGTGATGAGAAATCGATTTAGGTTCTCAAGAACTTCGCAGACAATCCTTGGTTCTCTTTGGCACCAACATTCCGAGAAGCTTCTCGACTAACATTGCTCCCATTCTTAGAGTCCATCTACTGGGTGCTCTAGAGGGTTAGGGAATGGGACCAAGGATAGGAAGGGACAAAAGAGATCCAAAGAGAACAGATCAAGAAACAACCCAACACGTAACCCAAATAACAAACTTACTCCAAAGAAACTCAATAGCTAGGAACGCATCTAACGATCGGCACACACTAAGCCGTGAAAAGGGCTCCCGATATAGAGGAAGTGTGGACAACTAAAGCTATGGGGTTGGGCTGACGTAACGGTCCTCGGAAGGTCTTACATGTAGTCCTTGAAGGGTAGGGACGACAATGCTTCTCTTCTTTCTTCCTGGTTCTCTTCAGGAGCTACTTGTCATATCCCAATGCTGGGTGTTTGCCAGAGTCCAAGGATCTGCCTTTCCTATTTTTACTAAATCCAACTGGTTATCATTGGAATCTATCACTCTACAAGTTTTAGAGTCATCCAGTTTAGAAATTCAAGCCCTTAATCAATCTCACATTCTGTTGGTGAGACCACACAATTAATAAACTCCTTTTGGGCCTAGATTTTGATAATCCCACAAATTTATTGCTTGCTTGCTTACTACTCTTCCGAGCAACCATAGAAAAAGAATCTACTAGCCATAATCATTTCCTTCCATCTGGTAACTCCAAGATCACAAAATCTTTAAATCCTCTTTGAATCAGAAGTTCTCCCAGCAATCTTATCATAATTTACAAGTTCAGACTTGATTCACCATTCCTCATACCCTAGGACCACCCAATTAGGAGGACTCATTTATTCAGTCTAGGTCCTGGTCAATGGGAAAGATCCCACAATCCACAAATCCCATTCTCGGAATAAAAGATCTCCTAGGTCCAAATTTAAATCTGATGCAATAAATTACTACATCCGCAACTAGCCAGCAGCTAATTGATCAAGCTTAATATCAACAAGGTACCCTTCAAGCACACCTTTCGAAATACGACTGTTATGCAATTCCAGGATCTGATCAAGACTTATTCCTATAATTCAATCAAGATCCCTTTCAAAACCGAATTTCCTATTTAATTGTATCCATCCAAGTCCAGTATATCCCACAGATTCAAGTCTGGGCTTCCAATCAACATTGCAATCTACTCCAGATTTTAGGGGTATTCAATTTATCCTAGTAATCGAATCAATACTTCGAATTCCTATCTTTTCATAACCCACCGAAAGTTTTCTTCCAGATTAACTTTTATTTGCTCAAATCGCATACCCACTATTCATATCCTCTTTAATCCATTACAATCAGACACACACACCAACATGCCCCAGTATTCATAAAACTTCCAATAATCCCAACAAATCCTCAAAACTTTGCTTCTCAATTTCAGCCTACACCTCTGACTTCAGAGCTACCTAACTTGGCACCCAGATGTACTGATAAGCTCACAAGGGCAGCTTCCAGGAGCTTGTAATGTTGGTCCATCGGTTCCAGTCTTCCCGAGGCATCCAGGGCTCAGAACTCAAAGGCTCGATCCTATAGGATTTTTCCAGAGGAAAGAGAATTCATTTACCTCTGTAAAACGTTGAGGCAAGCAAAATGATAAAGGGAAATAGGGTAAGAAAAGATACAGAGAGGGGATAAGAATAGAAAGATGACTCAGGTAAGGAAAGAACAAGTTATTTCTTTTGTTGTAAAATAAATTTTGAAATCTTTACTAACGTCCATTCTACTAGGTTGCGACCTGCAGTCGTGATGCTCTGATACCACTTTTGTAACGACCCAACTCTAGGGCACCCGAGAGGTCCTCCAAGATCTCCTGGAGAGTCCATCAGGACCTCCCAGGAGGTCCACAGAGGACCTCTCGGACAATCCACCAAGACCTCCCAGGAGGTCAGCGAGACCTCCCCGAAGTCCAGAGAACAAGCCCGAGGAGGTCTTAGGAGCCGAGGCACCCCAATGATCTCCCACGGCCAGACCAAGGGTGTTCGTGGAGGTCCGTGGGCATCTCAAGTCCACCCGCGACCACTCAGAGGAGGTCGTGGAGGACTGAGGCCACCACCGAACCACACACCGACCCAGCCATGGAGTGAACGTGGAGGACTGGGAGCTCCCAAGGTCCTTTATGAACTGAGCTAGTCCCAAGGATCATGGCTAGCTCTTCACAAAGAACACCGGTGGTAACATAGCAACAACACAAGCTTTATTAATAACCAAAGGAGTTGTTTACAAGAGATCTTACAAGCCGGCGAGCAAAGCATAACAAAATAAACACGAGGGCCACCCGATACACCACAGAACAGCCGTTTGGGGCGCAATCCTAGTCGATCTGGACCATTTGGTCCATCGAGTAGATCACCCAAAGCTTCCAATTCACGCTAAAAGATAGCATCAAGCAAGAGTGAGCACAACAACCGTGCTTTCGCAAGTTACACCTGATTGGATAACAAAGATGACATGCATAATGGATATCACAATGGAAGTCTTAATATGGTTGATTTGCATAAAGCCATGTTTATTTCAAATACGTATTAGGTTCTCGGCGATAATACAATAATTAAAATTCATTTTATCAAATCAGTTTTTAGGTTGGATAACATTCATCATAAGATGGTGAAGGATACCCTCGACATTAGGCTCCTCAAATTTCAAACCCATGGGATAAAATCCCAAAAACAGACTTGAAATTCATTTCTGGAAATTCCCAAAGTCAACATCTAACTTTAAGTGGCCTTTGCCAGCACGTCCATGACCGCGGACACGGCTATTCGAATAGATTTCACTCTGCAGAGGTTGTGCATTTTACCCACACGACATGATTCCTCTAGTTTGTTTGGCATGCGCGAGTGCCACCACTCACTGCCGAAGGTAAGAGGTCTAGAGTTCATGACAAGGCCTTTACGATGCATTGCTCCACCACGCCTTTCCTTGCTAAGGTTTCACCCCCATGGATAGCAATCCGTGAAAGCCCCTCTTGCACCGTGGAACGATGAGGTTATAAAAGACCATTGGCCAAACAAGACCTCCCACACCTCCAATGGAGCGAAGATATGGTAGAGTTTTGCAAACTAATCAGCCAGATCCCACGCCCGCTCTGGAGACATGTGGTTGCACGATTGTGGCATAGCCCATTATAGGCATGGCATTGGTCGCTCAAAGACCGGTCCTCAAATGACTAGGCCGACTTCCTCAAACCCCTAGACCTCCACCTTTGCTAGGATAGAGTCCGTGCACAAACATTGCACCAGCCAAGCAACCAATTCGCCCCAGTCCAAATCCATTTTCATTTTCTTTGCTTCCCCAGCAATATTTTCACACCCCCATGACAACCCAATGTCATGGTGAAAACATTTAAAAGAAACAGTTGGTCATGTTGGTAAAGATTTCCCCAAATCAATACTTTTGGTCTAAGCTTAACTAAGCATGAGTTTTTCAAATGATTCCTGGTTCACATTATTGTGTCAACCAGATTTTTCCTAAGGTGACAACAAATTTGGTTCAATGTCAAAGTTGGCCATATGAGAGAAAGTGGTATAACTATGTGTTTAAAGACTGGTATTGAAATAACTTGGTAGAAATAGGCATGCATGATACTTTGAAACAGGACATAAATAAATTGAAATACTGGGTGCAATATGATCAAAAGTGTAACTTGCCTCTTGCTTGATAGCTTAAGATTCTATTTTCTCACCACTCTGGCTCTCTGGAAACGTCAAGATCTACACGGCAAGAGAATGATTCAAACAACGATCAAATAAAGAACCAACAGAGCTCCAAATAAAGAACCAAAATAACTCCAGAGGAACCTTAAAACTCAATTAACCGAAGAGGTCTAAATTTCAGATTAGGTTCTTAGGGAGGAGGTCTAAGCTTACAGAGGAGGGTGGTCTTTAGCAAAAGACCCCGAGGAGTGACTTAAACAATACAGAGAGGTCCCGGGAAGTAGCTCTTGGGTAAGGTCCAGAGAGGAGGTCCTCATCGAGGGCCATAGAAACCCAAAAAGAGTCCACGAGAGGAGGTCCTGTGAAGGACACGACCCGCTCAATGCAAAGGACCAAAATAAGAGTGAAGCGGACCACCGAGGACTTACCAGGACAAGGAAGAACAATAGATGGAAGGAAGATCGTGAGCGACAAGATCTTCCCCGGGAGCCACCGAACGAGAACCAAAATAGCAGAGCGTGGAGAAAGGGAGGAAGGTGATGTGATAGAATTTCTTGGTCTAACTGAAATCAAAATGGTGAAGAAAACTAGAAATACATATGTCAAGGATAAGTATGGAAATAGGTCAAAGATAGGTGAGTGGCGGAAGCGGTGTCACTACCACCCCGTTAAAAAGTACGAGGAAGGACAACTTATGTTGCTTTGGGAAGGACTAAGAAAAATGTCAGGGTACGGTTAAGTGACCCAATTCAAAGTAATTACCACGTATGTGGATGCATTTAATGCGACAAGACATGCATTAAATGCCCAAGATATTTTCGGCGGAGAAATGAGAGTGACCACGGTGGCAAGTGGGGCGATCAATTTTGAAACAATCGGGTCAAAATAGGGAGGTCTTGCCCATAAGAGAGGTCCTCAAGGAGGTCCAAGAAACTAAGAGGTCCCGATATACACAAAGGAGGTCCGAACATGGGGAGGTCCAAATACACATGGAGGAGGTCCACGTGACTAAGGTCCCACAACCAGACTTCATCAAAGGAGGTCCCGCGGCTCAAGGAGGTCTGAAGTGGAGGAGGTCCAGAGATGCGGAGGAGGTCTCGACATGGGAGGTCCCGACGGTCGGGATCTCTACAAGGAGGTCAGCAAGGAGGTCCGAGCCGGGTTTAAAAGGCCACGGAGAGGTCTTGGACAGAGGTCCAAGAACTACCAAGAGGTCCCGTGGTTAAGATTAAGGACAAGTTGAGGTCCCAAGCGGTTGGATCTCCAAGAGGAGGTCCAACACCCAAGATCAAACGTGAAGGTGAGGTTCCAAGGAGAGTAATGCACGGGAGGTCTCGACCTTAGGATTCAAATGAGGGAGGTCCAAACCGTTAGATTCAAAACAAAGAGAGGACCAAAGCGGAGGGTTTCAAGAAAGAGGATTCTACAGAGGAGTTCCACCCAGAGTAGTTCTAGATGGAGCCGCCAAGGTCAAGGTAACTCAAGGAAATCTTCAATCCAATGAAGTAAGGTCGTAATGAACCCACGTAAAGTCCTTTCGGTTAGGAAGAAATGTCGAGGTGGTTCAAAGGCACACAAAAGACCCGATGAAATACCATGATGTCTGGTGAAAAGAGAATCGGGCATAAGGAGTGTGCCCAAGCAACAAGGGGTCTTGACTTAAGAGAAGTCTCGAATGTAAAAGAGGTCTCGATCCAAGAGATCCAAACCAACAAAGAGTTTCAAAGTATTCAAACTCAAAGGGAAAGGTCTGAACGAATGGGAAAGAGGTCCTAAAGAATGGTATTACCATGAATTGGGGTGGTAATACCAGATTGCACTAAAAGGACCTTTCCAAAGAGAAGGCTACAAGGATCGGGGCGAAAAGGAATCCAAGTGATCACCAAGAGGTTCACAAGAGCATGGAAGGAACTCAAGTGGTTATAAAAGGAAGACCTAGACCCTGAGGAGGTCTAAGCCAGAGAAGGAGATCTGGACCAGGGAAGGTCCAAGCACTTAGAAGATCTAGACCTAAAGAGGTCCGGATCCTTGGATGATGATCACAAGAGGTCTGAACGGTTCAGGCCTTCACATGGGAGGTCTCGGCTCAGAGGGAAATCAGAAGGGGGTCCAATTGAGCACAAAGGTGGTTCAATCGAATGCAAAGAAGATCTAATTGGCCACAGGTAGGTTCAAGTGAATTACTGGGCATTCCAGTAAGCAAGAGGGAGACTCAAGCAAAAGATGTGAGGGGAGGTCTGGCTAGATCAACCCAGAGGGAGGCCTGGGCACAAGAATATGCCCAACCGAAGATTGTGGTCTAGGATCAGAAGAGATCCAGACAACAACAGAGGTCAAACAAGGGGACGGCCTCGACATATAAAAATGTCCAAACAGATGAAGGAGAGGAAATCCTATCAAGAAAGGAGATAGCTCCAGAGAGCTAGAGCTACATCAAAAGAACCAAACTTTGATTTAGTTGAAGTTTAGCTTAGTCATTTTAAACAATCCAGATCCTGAAATTCTCAAGTTAAGCTTTGAATTGTCATCAAAATCAAATGGTTCTTTTTATTTTGAAAATTTTCAAAAAGGCTCTAAAAATCAGGGTGTTACACATCATCATAGCATTTTGCCTATACAAGGGGGCATCCACGAATCGGTCTTGCATTGGTGGGTGGAAACTTCGGAAAAGGAAGTGGCGTCGTGCAAAAAGGGCTAAAGCTCTTTAATCATGCTCACCTTATGGCAAATTTGGAAAGAAAGGAACAGGAGAATTTTCCAAGCTCAGAGGAACGCAGCAGTCAGGCTGGTAGCGATAATCAAAGAAGAAGCCAGGGCATGGATCTTAAGCGGGGTGAGCAGTCTGTCGGCATATCACCCCTCGGGCGACACGGCACTTTCGTAACCCCTGGATCTGTAAGCATGCACCAGGACATTTCTATCCAGATGTGACGAAACTATCTCCGGGGAGCGCTGACGAGCAGGCCAAGAACATCTTCATAAGTTTCCACTCAGTGAGGGGCGGAGGGAACAAGGAGAGTTCGGTTGAAGGAGTTTTGAGGGGTCCTTCGGCTTGTCTCGTGTTTTGCCTCTTTTGGGGGTTTTTTTCCTTTTGTTCTGTTTTTGTTTTTCGTTTGAGTCCTTTGTTGTTCTTTCTTGTTTCTCCCCCGTCTTTCTTGTGTCCTTGTATTTGTTGAATTTTGGTTTTCTACCCATCTTTAATGCAGTGTTAGCAGTTCTCCTGCCACGCCTTAAAAAAAACTACGACAGTGATTTCATTCATTGTACACTACAACTTTGGACAAAATAAGATCAATCAAGAGCTTGCGCCTCTTTGTTTTGTGCATTTTAACTCAATTGCGTTGCTATTCCTTGTAACTTGTAAGGTCCAGTCCATTGCCATGACAATTGGTAACTCCTAATATCGATCTAATTGCTCCTTTCTTTTCAAATGCAGGATGTAAGGTTTTTTTCTATTGATGAAAAGGACTTTAAGATTGTAATTGTACGACAGAGGGGAAGGCTGATGCATCACAAGCTAGCATGCCTATGTATTTGTTCTTGCCAGGCAAGCCGCTATAGAAGTTTGAAAGCATAAGATAAATTGCAACAGAAGTGGCCATAGTTGGTTCTGTAGCTACATGGGGGCAAATTTCTGGGCACATAGAGTGGTTGTTTGGTTTTTGTTCTTTCCGATTTATACTGAATTTATTGTTGTAGAACCAGTCTGTTCAATTGTTTTTGGTACTCAATTATAGGCTTATAGCTTGGTGTTGTTGATGACACAATCAAGAGCCTTGAATTGATCACTCGTGTCTAGTGTTTCCTCAAACCACCATCTAGACAAGAAAGCAATAACTATAACGAAGCAACGTCTAGCTGCAGAACTAACATTTCCCTCTCAAAAAAAGAGAGAGAAAGAGAAGAAGCAGTAGCTAAGAAAAAATCTGGCTAACATATATGGGCCTTGGCGCGGAGAGCTCGTGAATCGCGATATGTTCGTCGTCCACTCGTCGGATGGGAAAGGGAAACGGCGAGATGTTGCCGGCTTGCCGCGGGGGGACGGACCGGACGGTGCATGTGTGGGGAGCGAAATTGAGCGGACGAGCCGCGCGCGGTGCGGCCGTCCGGGCGTTGGGGACCTGGGGCATCCAGGACGAGCCAGCGAGCAGCCGGTGGCAACTGACGAGGCTCGAGTGCGGACTGCGAAGGCCGTAGGGGAAGTGGCCGACGAGGGCTGAGGCCAATGCGTAATGGGCCAAAGGAAGCGGGGATTGCAGGAGGGACAGGGACTGTAACGCCCCAAAATTCTGAGGACGTTAAACTCTCTACAACCGTTCAGAATGTGTAGTTGCAAAGTAAATAGTATCTCAAGCAAGCTTCTGATTACAACAAAATTCAACATTTTATTACATAAGGATAAGACTTAACAACCAGTTTTGACACTGACACGGGCATCCAAGCCCAAAGTTAATATAATACAAGACAAAAGAACTTCAAACCACAGGCACGCTTGAGCGCGGCTGAGACCTAATAACAGTAGTTGTTGCCATCTGTGGGTCCACCAAAATCCTGTTCATCAAGATCCTCTGTATTTTCCCTGTTTTCTTCTGTAGATTGTTTGCAGATTATGCAAAAATGAGTACAACTACCATACTCAACAAGCCACATGAAAAAGCTAAATAATTACATGCAAAGAGTTCAATGGATGGTTAGGGTTTACCTTAACAGACATATGTGGATGCAATTTACAGTTAAAGCAGTTTATATTTAAAACAGTAAAATAATAATACATAATAATATCAGGGGGGTTTCTCAACAAACTCAATTACCAGCTTACCATCTCAAAAACTCTACTTATGCCTCATGTACTGGAATCACCCATTAACACAGCTTCATTAACCGGAAGCACGGCGTATTCGAATACCTTTTTATACACTCTGTAGAGTTGTCCAACTTTACCCACAAGATATCCCAAACTCATACTGTCAGATCATAGACACGCAACCCGTTAGCGTGCGACTGAGTTTGGGATAACAAAACATTTTCACTGTTCAACCCTTTTTAGCCTCTACCCGGTAGGTATTACTCCGAACAGCCCTCGGGAGACCACTGACCAACAGTGGAATGTGTACTCCGAGGCTGACGGGTCCATACCGTTGTGTGTAGACTAGTCCCTTCAGGCCCACTCCTGTCACACCCCAGTTCCGCAACTACTCTATCACACAAGAGCAGTTACATTTCCTTATAGATATTCAATCGAATGAGCAGTGTACTAAGCTAGGGAGTAATGACCACGCTTGTGGTTGAGCGTTTTCTGTGTCTGTTACTTGGCACAAGATTCTTATCCTTACTTGTCATCCAGTGAGGCAATGGCCCAACACCAACTCGTGGCTGTCCACCTCGAGATCTCACTAATGACTCACTTTTAACCTAAGTCTATTGGGTTGTCCAACTTTTTGGACATAACCCTCAACTTTCCACCAAAACCATTAGCGAACTGCCAATACTGCTTTTGATTGATAGCATAATTGTGTGACAAAGCTACTTATATAGATAATATTTTATGTGAACTTGTCAAGGTGAATATGGCCTACAAGTGCTGGGTAGGTTTGTATGTGGGGTAATAGGATTTATCTAATTATCATGGCATTGAAAAGTATTATTTGAATAATTAAAGTAATTGGCTCAAATATAATAATGAAAGTATCAATATAAATATATGACATGTGGGTTCAAAATGTTCAAGGAATGCAGCTTGCATTCTTGCACAAATTCTTGTGGATATTGGTCTTGTCCGGCGTCTTCCGGAGTCTGGTCGTCAAGATCGTGACCTAACGAGAAGCAAAGCAATAAAAAGAAACCAAGTAAAAACTAGCTCGACAAGGAATGACCTGGGAACAATAAGCAAGTAAATAAAATAAAAAAGAAACTTAAATGAAGGTGGTGTGGGATGATGGAAATTTATCTGGTGTTTGATTGGACTGAACGGGGTTTGAGATTCGGATCCAAGTAAAACAAAAATATTGTAAAGGATTAATGAATACTATGGGAAGGTGAAAAGTTTCATTGAGAGTTTGGTATAGCTGAGCAGAGTCAAAAATGGGCTTTCTGGGCTTGAGATGGTCAAATTTGACATATAATGTCAAATTAGGGTTTCGGGCGAAAAAGTGTCGGATGATGAATAGTGCTATTTTACTATTCATGTCTAAACAAGGATTAGTGAATAGTGATTAGGTTCATTTTTTTTGGGTTAAAGAACAGTGCTAGGGCTTACTGTGCATTTTTCTGATTTTGGAACAGTAACAAATTTTACTGTGCTACGAATAGTGAACAATCGAACTGGATGAACAGTAAAAAAAGAATACTATGCAGAGAATAGTAAATGGGCTGAATTGAATGAACAGTGAATAGGCCAGCCTTTACTGTGCGGCCCACGGCCCCATTTGGCCGGGCCTTAAAGGTTTGCTGGCCGAAGGCTGTTACTCCTGCTATTGAGCGAGCGGCGAGAAAGCGAGTGGGCGGCCATTCCGCTTCGAAAAGGGAGAAGGTGAGGGCCAGCGGCCGTCGAGCGACGGTGGCTACCGGCGATGGCGGCCGGCAGCAATAAGCAAGGGCGACAGGAAGCTCCACCGGCGTGTCTTCTTACCTCTAGGGTTTTGCACCTGGGATTTGGGGTGGGGTTGTGGTGGTGGCGGCTCTCTTGCCACTCTGGGGGCGAAGATGGGTGGGGAGGAAGAGCTTGGTCTCGGGTTTTGAAGGTGAATCTGGGCGGCTTTTATAGCCCAATGGAGGCGGTGGGAGCGAGGCTCGGTGTGGGCGGCAGATGGGAGACCATGTGGACAGGGCGAGTGGCGAGGTGAGGTGGGGGCATGGGCATCTTGGCGGCGGGGCGAGGCGAGGTGGCGCTTGGGACAGGCGCCGCATTGAAGGCGGGCGACGACGTGGTTGGCCTTGCTTGCTTGGGCGGTCGCGAGAGAGGGAGGAGGCGGCATGGGCGACGGGTGAGGTGGCATGGGCGGTAGGGCAGTGTGAAGCGATCTTGATGGCCGGCGGTGGCGTGTGGCGTGGCGATGGAGGTGGTGACGGCGAGAAGCGGGAAGTGGCGGCTTGCAAAGCCGCCATGGTAGGAAAGCGGGAGGACAAAAAGGAAAGCGGGAGTTTGATGAATTTGGGGATTTTTGTTGAATTTGGTTGAAATTTGCTAAACTGAGATTTGAAAACGAGATTAAAATCAAAACTCAAATTGATTTTGAAATTTTGAATTTTGCAGATGTTTCAAGGACCTGGCAACGGGAAGTCGGCTTTTGGCAAAGTGGGCTGGCAAGTTGTTAGGCGTACACGACGACGTGGCAATGCCGCTGCTCGCTACAGAGAAATGGAGAGCATGTGTGCGTTTGCTTTGTGGGACAATGTTAAATGGGATGAGATGATACAGGTGAAATACGATCGTCCTATATAAAATGGTATTGTCAGTCTATCTGGTTGGTTGTATGAGATAATACAAGATTTTGTTTGGTTGATTGTATAGGATGATTCAAGCTGTTGTTTGGTTTGTTAGATGAAGTTGGATATAGTAGCCCTCACTAGAGGTAGTGAGTTCACATTCCACAATCGTGAGAATTGAGTTTAAAAATTGATTTGAATTTAAATTCAAGTTTGGAAATAGTTTTTCACACAATTAACTTATATATTTTTTGCCAATCCGAATTTGAGGCAAGGAAATTATTTTAACGGTTGAAATTGCAAGGCAAAGCTTTTGGAAATTTTGAAATGCAACCAAAGTTTTTTGAAATTCACGAATTTCATGCAAAAATCACGGAACAAGAAACCGGTAGTGGCAACTGGTTGCATTGGCTGGTAATATGACACAACAAAATATCAGAAAGTTCGTTATCATATCATTTCTACTGCCTAACAGGCTAACCATTTCTACTCACACAAACTAGAGGAATGGCTGATCAGCTAAACACAAAAGCGAAAAATAACAGCATCACCCACTGCATATACAATATCATTATCATATTATACCCAAGCTTGCCTTGCTTCTCCGGGAGCATCAAAGACCAGAACATCTGCAGACTTCTTCATGGACCTACTCGATTGTAACACAGGGTGCCCATAGAGCCTCTGGACACCTTTCCTAAAACTGTTGACTTCTGAAGTCTATCAAAACAATTTTTTTCACCATGATGGAGAACTTGTCCAGCTCGAAATAGGAGCTGATCACAAGTAGCCTTGTCAATCATAGGGTGATCAATGTTTTTCTGACTTGAACAAATGAATGGTGATCCAGGCGCCTCCTCTTTTCCTTTAAAATCTTTACGAATAATGTCTTGAGGAAATTCATCACCTGAACTGCATGTACACATGTGAAATTCTGATACAATCAGAGAATGTGATGTATCACTAATACCCAAACATTTAACATTGACATGTAACGCATGAAGACTTCAGAAAGGGGAACAGTAGAAATCAAATTCTAATGAAATAACAAATGGTGCAAAATACCCATAGTTCCATGAAGTGGCAATCGGTTTGATTTTTGATGGCCATAACATTGACATCTAAAGCTTTTCCAGCATGGAAACAAAGCAATGCAAGAGGTGAATCAAATTGTATCGGCTAGAGGTTTGATTGATTCTGGTGGTCTTTTACCCTCATAAAGCAGCATCTTGTGCTCAATGCAAGTGTCATGGTATGCCAGTGAAAAACAAGAATATATCAAACTGAAGTTAAAGATGAACATTAAAAGATCAATTTCATCCACTATGCATTATTGTTACTGGCTAAGTTAAATGAGCTGAATGGTGAGCCAATGACTTCAACTCCACTATACAAAACCTCGAGCTTCCTCCAGCAGGGCCTCGGCCATTTCCCCGTGGACTACGGCTTCATCACAAAGCCTCCAGAAACCAACATGATCCCTGCCCAGACCTGCTATATCGAACCCGTAATCGCCAGGGTACTCTCCGGTCAGAAGCTCAGGGTAGTCGTATGAGATGGGGCCCAACCACCGCGGCCGATCTCCCCCGTACCAAAAGCTTCAAAAAAAAATCCCCAACAATTCGCAACGTCAGTTGATTCATACAAATTAACAGAGTAGTGACAAGAACAGAGAGCAAGAAAGCTTGGTGGTTCTTTACAGAGGGTACCTACCTGGAGTTGCGGGCGGCGCGCGCGGCGGCGGAGGGCGTCTGCCTCGGCGGCGGCGGCCTTCCTGGCCTCGAGGCGGCGGCGGAGGCGGGCGCCGAGGGGGCTGTTGGCGATGGCCTTGACTGCGTCGAATCCGGAGTAAGTCACCGGCGCCTTTCTGTGGGGGAGAAGATGTGCAGGCGGATGAAGTTCTCCGTGGGAGGGGAGGCGTGTGGCGTGGATCTGGGAGATGATCGCAGCGGGGGAATGGGAGAGGAGCGCAGGCGGGCGGCGGGGTTCTGCCCGGGGGGGAGGCGGGCAGCGGGGGAATGGGGGAGGCGAGGCGAGGAGAGTGAGCGCACTCGCGTGGAGAAGCTGGAATGTGTGGTTCGCGTTTTTTCGGGTAACGGGATGATACAACATCTAACATCTACTATGAATATTCCAACTGATGGAACGAGGTGGTCCTGGATCGATCGGTTCTATTCACCGAATCAAACACATAAATCACCTTATTTCTTGAACCATTTGGTATCAGACCAAGTCATTCACTCATCCAAACAGACCCTAAGAGAAGGGCAGTCGGCCCGACAAGGCGAGCAGTTTTGTCGAATGACGGTGGTAGTTGGTTGTTGGGTCGCTGCCGATAAAGTAGTGGATACGTGTTTGAACTTACCCGGTATTGCAGATGCGTGTTTGAGGATGCGTTTTATGAGTACTTGAACGAAAAATATATATCTATAAAAACAACCGGTGAATTCAAGCCACCTCATTCGTTTCAAGAGTGGAAAATCACATGATAATCTTGAAAAAGAAAAAATCACATATATTATCTCATTAATCGAGACAAAAGAGAATGATTTACACCCCTTATTTTGGTGGAGCAAAATTATAAAGGTATAGATTGATTGTATATAGATATTAGAGTTGTATGACAAATACAATTATATTTTTAATAATAGGGAGCAAAGTTGTATAACAAAATACATAATATATTAATATCTAGCCGTGCAATTATGCAGGTAAAAAGCTGAGCCCTTGCTTTCCCCAAATCATAGAGAAACCACGCACCATCTTCGAGTCGTCTCTAAGGAAAACCCTAGCCGCCACCAAACAAGTCCCCCCTCCCCCCTCCTCCTCGCCACCGTTGGCGGCGGTCGTCGGCCGGCCAATGGCAGCAATGGGCTTCTTCTTCTTGGTGGTGGTGCCTGATCTGCATCGCGCTGCTGACGCTTGACGTCCGACGGCGGCGACGGTGACGACGGGGCTTCTTCTTCTTGGGTGGTAGTGTCTAATCTGCATCGCGCTCCCGACACCCGACGTCTGTCCGTCGATTTCCAATAGTGTGGACTTTGTCGGGGTTGGATCTAGGGTCCTTCTCCGCCAGCTCGCCTTCGGGTGTGACGATCCGGGGCCCTTCTCCACCGGCTTCTTCCAACGGCGCGGTTTCATCGATGACATGATGATGGAGGTGGCACGGTGCAGGTCCAAATTTGACGCACTTGGTAGAGATCACGGTGGTTCGGTGGTGGTGGCTCGACTCCTCCTCGGTGGACAGTTGTTAACCGACCGTCGCGTTGGCTACGGTGGATGTCGCTTTTCCTTTGATGTTGGTGGCGGTAGGTTGTTAGGGATGTTGCAGACGTTATCGTGGTGATCCGACCTTCGTTGGTTGGATCCAGCAATGAGGTCATGCTGTGGCGTGGTCTTGGAGTGCTGGTACCTTCGATCGGGGGTTAAAACTCTTGATCTGGCCTTCGCTAGTTGGATCCGGCAACAACGTCGACCTGAGCGGCATTATCTTCTTGAAGGCGTTGGTTTAGATAACCAGTACCTGAGCTCTGGAGTGAAAACTCTGATCTGACCTTTGCTGGTTGGATCCGGCGACGATGACGTGAGTCGTATCTTTTCTTGGAGACGTCGCTATAGAGATTGGCCCATCATCACCTATTTGTTGCACAACTGTTGTTCGCGTGTGAACGATCTCTTGGTTGGTCCTGAAGGCGGGGCTAGATGGGTTTTTTAGGTTAGCCTTTGCATGACAATTTGTTTGTCATTGTTGGCTTTTTGCCCTTTTTTGTTTTAAACTTTTAGCGGATGGTGATGTAATGACTGTGTGCATTCTTAATTGTTGTAGAGGCTGATAGTTGTACTTCTATTATAAATTTTTTTTAAAAAGTTGAGGGCCATACTATATACTTTTTTCCAATTTTAAACCCTGTAGGCTAGCGTAAAATTGGAGGTGCCAGGTAAATCTAAATTGGCCGCGCACCGTTAAGCAGCAGTAAAGGGAACGTTGGTGAATTTGACCTTTACTAGTGCATTGCGCACGTGTGATCATAAGCGTATGTTTATTTAGTGGATTTCTGTTGACATCCTTCGTCTTTCCTTGGCTATCTACTAACAGTTCCTTTCTAAACTACCCGGGTGACATATTTTAAACCCCGCACGATCGTCAGATGATACATGTACCGTCCAGATCAACCTCTGACCATTGTAGCATCGCCGAAAACCACTCCGTGTAGTGCGTAGAGCTTGCCAAATGGCCCAGGCGCGAACACCGTAGACCCAACCAAAGCGCATCCATACTGTTTATGAACAGTATGGGCTGTGCAGGCTCGGCACGACGGTCTGTGCTGTATTTAGACTGCTATCCTAGCACAGTACGGCACGAACAATATCGTGCCGTGGCACGAGCTCGGTATGCCCCATGAATCCATGATTCCAGTGTAGACTTCCAGACTCCAGTACCTCTAGAGTCTAGATGAGCCGACTGTGATTATGTGAATCCGAAACATTTAAAGCTAATAAACACAATAATTTGAACAAAGCAGCATGGATTCTAATGAAGCATTGATCGTATGCATAACAACTCATGACAACAACGACATAATCTTTATAACGATGACAATAACAAATGCATAACAAACTCAAACATCATAGAAACACAGTCGCTACCAAACATTCTCTAGTTCCAAACCCACAATTCAATGTCCAAATCCTAGTCTATTTCTACTTTTGGTGCTCAAACTTTGTAGGGCTTCCGCCCCTCCCCCTCCACAATAACACAATCTTTGTAGTGAGTTGGTTGCATTGCAGACCGGTTTCCTCCGCACTTGACAAACAAAGGCAATCATGTTTAATAAATAATAACTATTACGAAAAATAAAAGGAAATCTACATGAAGATAACGAAGAAGGACGTGGTGTTCGGTGTTCCTCTCTATCCCCCCTTTTCCCTCTCATAAAAGATCACCGAGGGCATGAAGAATCAAGAACATGAAGAATAAAGATAGGTGAGGAGACCCCCCAAAAAAGATGTCACTGAGGGCATGAAGAATCAAGAACATTGTGACCAATACGGGCATGGAATCGATGCCAGCAGGGTCGCAAGGATCAAAAGGAAACTATAGCAACGGCCTTCGCCGCACGCACGCACGCTCAATAACCGAACACATCAACCAACATCCAAAAATGTCGAGAAACAAACGACAAACAAAAACAGATCGATAAACAAACAACAAAACCGGTGCTGGGGGGGGGGAGGGAGGGAGAGGAGGAGGCTGAGGAGAGTGGTGCTGAGGGAGGAGAGAGAGAGGAGGAGGTCGGCGGCTCAGTGCTAAGGGAGGAGAGTAGATCTAGAGGAGAGGGAGAGGAGACGTTAGTGCAGTGCTGCACGTGGCACGCGCGTGCAGAGAAGGGGTAGGGGGAAAGAAAAGAAGAAACAGGACGGGCGACCAGACAACTTGGCAGACTTGCGGGAGACGGGCTTGTGGGCTAAATGGGCTAATCTTGGCCTGCTAGGCCAAACGGGCTTGTATCGGCCCAGCCTGATACAAACGGCCGACGAACCGTACCTTAGACCACCTATTCGGTTTGTGGACCGATACAGCACGGCCATCTAATAGTCGAATGAGGATGAATCAAGCCTAGATAGGCTAGGCCGGCTCGTGCCTATGCTGTGCCGGGCCGGCCGCCCATTCCGGCAGGTCTAGTAGTGCGACCGACTACCGAGTGTCAGGCTCAGTGCGTCAGACCGTAGCGGCCGCGACTCGCGAGTCACGACTCACGCACGCCCTTCGCCTCCTCCGCCGCGTCGTCCCCCACCTCACCGAACCCAACCGGAGGCAGCCCGAACCCTCGGTCGCCATGGCGGTGCGCGCGACGGTCTCCCGCTTCCCCGTGACGCCTGAGGCGCTGGAGGCGTGCGGCGTCCAGTGGGGCATCTCCGTGACGCCCTTCGCCGCCGCCGACGAGCGCGGCCAGCCGCCGTCCACCGGCGCCGGCGGCGACCGCGTCCCGCGCTGCGAGCGCTGCTGGGCCTACTTCAACACCCACTGCGACGTGGAGCGCTGGGGCTGGGCCTGCGCGCTCTGTGGCACCCTCAACGGCTTCGACGACGATGCCCTCCGCCGCCTCCAGCGCCCCGACGCGTGCCCCGAGCTCAAATCCTCCTTCGTCGATCTCGAGATCCCAGGTCGTACTATTTGCGATTTTCCTCAGTGTGTGTGTGTGTGTGTTGGGAGCCTTGTGAGTCCGAATTGGTTTCTCTTAGCTTTGGTGGTAGAAGTGTGACCCCTGGATTGGGTTTGTGCAGTGGATGGGGCGGAAGGTGCAGGAGACGGCGTGCAGGCGCGGCCTGTGTATGTGGCGGCGGTGGATCTCGCATGTAAGTGAAATTCTGTTGCTTAATGCATCCTGATCATGGAATTCTATGCGTGTTTCCCCCGCCCCCCTTTGTAGTGATGGGAGGGAGGTTAATTGTGCCTGTGAATGATAGAATTTTACCAAGTAACCCAACTAGATGAGAAGCATAGAAAAAGAGAAGGAAATAATGAATGTATGTAGCTCAATTTCGTACTATATGTATGTAGCTCAATTTCGTACTATATGTGATAAGATTTGCATGTACGAGTCTCAATGCTCAGCATGCACTGATCGAAATTTCAGCTGGATCATCAAATAGTCTATCGATAGCAATCTTGTGCTATGCTTTATAGGATCATTCTGGGAATTGATAGCCTTCTCTGAATGGCTTCAGGTTCTGAAGAGTTCCTGGAACTCATCAAGAGTGCGCTTCTGGCAGCCCTGGAGGGTTAGTATTCTGAACATTCGGAACTTTCCGATTTTGGATTGCTTCAACAACTTTGTGTTGTCAGCGAGTTCAGTTTCCATAGTTCCTCAATTGGGTTTTCTCCTTGCAACAGCTCTGATTCCAGGCTCCCTGTTTGGGCTTATGACATTCAGCCACAAGATTGGGTTGTATGATGTACAAGGTCCCATTCCAGTTGTGAAAAATGTTTTCATTCCTCCAGACTTAGAAGAAGATGGGCTGCCGGTTGCCCTGGAAGACGCCATGCCCCTGCTTTCTTTTTTGGCCCCTGTATGTTACGAAACTATAGGAAGTGTTACAGCTTGGTTTAGTCAATATGAACATATCATGTAATGGTAAGATAATTTATGAGCAGGTTGACACATGCAAGGATCGGATTGCTGCTGCCCTGGAGACACTGCGACCTACATCTTCATGGGAGAGAGGTGCTGCTTCCGGGCAGGAAGTGGATACTGTTTTGCTTGGTGGCCGAGGTTTGGGAACAGCCATGTCTGCTCTAATTGACTACCTAAGTTCGGAGTATGGGACTACTTTTGCTTTGGGTAGGTTAACATATTTCCCTTTCTGCAATTTTCTAGAAATGCCTTCTGTCAATTAGGTAATTACTTTCCTAAGATGTTGTATGTTGCAGAAAATTTTGTACTTACTCTTTTTATGCCTAACTAGCAATGGTTTTCTTGTTAATTCAAGAACAGCTAGGGTATTTGCTTTTCTGTCTGGTCCACCGGATTATGGAGAAGGTCAACTAGACACTAGGAGATATGGTGAGCAATATGCTAGCAAAGGGGAAGATGCTGACCTTGCATTGCTCCCTGAACAGATACCTTTCTATAGAGATCTAGTAAGCTTCAATTAATCTTGGAGGGAAAAAAGTTACCTTTTGCTTTACTGTGTCTGTCCTATATTGACCATATTGAAAATTTGAAACAGGCAGTTGTTGCTGTTCAAGCAGGAGTATGTGTAGACATATTTGCTGTAACTGATGAATACACCGATTTGGCTTCATTGAAGTTTTTAAGTATTGAAAGTGGCGGCTCGTTATTTCTGTATGCAAATACGGATGATTCAACAATTCCCCAGGACATGTGAGCTTGATCTTAGTATTATTCTATGTATTTTATATTTTCTTCTTCAAATTCCAACAGCCCAGTTTCCTGATAAATGATGCCTTGCCTTTTCCTCTTAATAGATACCGCTTGTTGAGTCGACCCTATGCTTTTGGTTGTGTTCTAAGGCTGAGAACATCTTCAGATTTTGAACCTGGCCATTCTGTAAGCAATTAAGCTATTTGTGTTCACATTAACTATACTGTACTGTCTAGCAGATTTCTAATGCATCCGTCCTTTTTGCAGTATGGACATTTCTTCCCTGATCCTCAATATGAAAATGTGCAACATATCATCTGCTGTGATTCATTTGCTACTTATGCATATGACTTTGACTTTGCCCATTCCGATGGCTTCTCCAGGTATTTTATTTTATCTTCACCCTTTGACTGATCAATTGTTTCTGAATAATGAATATGTGAAATATGAATCCATGTGGAGTGTATGCACTGTGCAAACCATCTGATATGCCTACTCCTATGGGTGAAAAATTCTGATATGACATGTAAAAGTTCTTGCAAAATTAAATTTCTTCAGCACAGTTCCTCCTGTTTAGGATGCTGTGGGGAATAAATTCCCGAAATCAAACTTTTTTCCTGCAGATATTTTTCTAGTTTGGTCAAGGTAGATGGTGACACAGGGTAGCAGTATAAAGAAGCATAATTTAGTTTATAACCATCATGGTATCTCATTGTTCAAACATTGTTTCATTTCAGCCATATAAAATGCAGTGAAATGCTGAAACATTATAATCACATGGAAGAGTGGTTCAACATGCAAAGGGACAAACAATTTTCCTTACATGATCATCTAGAGAGTATAGAAGAGAGCTTGTGTTTTTTAACATAATTCAACTTTACTATAGGAAGAAACCTTGTTCTTGCTGGATCCTATTAATCTAATGTAGTTGGGTGATACTTGTCGCCAGAAGTCAGATAATGTGATTTACATTATTTACAGGCACACAGAACCTGCTGTTATACAAATCGCTTTTCAGTACAGTGTCATTGAGCCTGTCGAGGAGGCATCAGGGAATGAAGCACAATCATCTGCAAGGTACAAAGCATCTGAGTATTTAATTTTCAAGACATTTCTTTGTAACTGTTTTAAGTTTTAACTAGCTTTTGCATGCCTTACCTCTTGTGATATCAATATTTCTGTTTTATCGAACTAATACTCGTGCTTACAACAATAGAGTAGTTAGTAGTGCATAACGAGAGTCATGCTAAAATCTCTTCCTTCATAATCTTTTTTTTTCCTGTTGTGCCTGTAGCTAAGTGACACATGTACTTTTGAAGCTGACCATTTTTCTCTTGTAATGTTACATCTCCACAGCTACAAGTTTTGTCTAAAGAGACGGTTGAGAATAAGGACATTGCAGTATCGACCAGCCAAGAATATCAATGAAATCTATGACAGTGTTGATCCAGAGGCTGTCCTACATATCCTTGTTCATAAGGTATCCATATTCAGTTTCGTTTAAATCATACACATAGTTTACTTTGGAGATGTTCAGCAGGTTGAAAATAGGAAAGATCGTCATAAAATAAAGATTGGAGGTGATTAGTTGCAAGGAACATTGATACGATTAGAAATAATGTGAGCTCAAGATCATTGAATTAATTCGGTATAGATTTCGACTGGTGAAGATTCTGTAAGGAAAGTTCTTCTGAGCTGATCGGATTCTGTAAGGAACATCTCCAGGAAGATGCTACATTTTTTTTACAATTAATTCAATTAATTGATTACCCAGGTGTTTGTTTATTTGTTATATTTTCCACCTTTTGGTTAATGCACACCTAAGGAAAATCCTGTGATCTTTTTTCTCATTTAATGCTGAGGTGCACACATTTACTATTTTTTTTATCCTCCTAACTTAATTCTTCTCTGGAACACTGTCATCAGGTTATTTTAGTTTCATTGGATAAAGGGGTTAGAGAAGGCAGACATTTGGTGCATGATTGGCTGGCTATCCTTACAGCTCGGTATAACGAGGTGTTGAGATCTGATGCACGAACTCCAGAATCACACATTGACATTGAGTTCTCACAATGCCCACAGCTGCAAATGCTACCCCAGCTTGTGTTTGCATTGTTGAGGAGCCCTCTTCTTCGCTTGCATGAAGAAGGCATTCACCCAGATTACAGGATATATTTGCAATGCCTTTTCAGGTGCATAATTCTCTTAAAATGTTATAATGTGGTTTACAAAGTCTCCTGCTTTAAAGATTTCTTGTACCTGACTTGGAGCAAATATTACCCCAAAAAACGTACATTTATTTGGATTTTTATTCGCGGTTCTATTGTATAAATGTCTAAAAAAAAATCATATGGTTATAGTTGCTCACTCCGAGAATAAAATTTAATATTGTTGTTGCTGCAGTGATCTCTTGTTCTTTATTGTGGTTTGATGTGAATTAATTTTCTCACTTCCGAGTTTATAAATCTCCTCTTGACTGTTCTTGCAGCGCGCTGGAACCATCTTCTCTAGCGAAAGCTATATATCCGGTTTTGATTTCATATTCCTCACCTGACAAGCAAGCATTCCCACGGCACACTTTGAGCCGTGCTGCTATGATCATGAGTGAGAGTTCAATATTTCTTCTGGATGCATTTACCAACCTTGTTGTTTACTACTTATCGACTGCTGATCCTTCACTTCCTTTTCCTCCACCACATGACTGTAAGTACATCCTTTTACTGTTTGTTGGGCATGCAAAAAAATGCTTGTTTTTTTCAGCCATTTATTTTGTTCACGACTAAACATATCATGTAGGTCTTTTGAGAACAACGATTAATGCGTTGAAGAAGGACAGGTGTGTAACACCGAAACTTACATTTATTCGTGGAGGACAAGATGATTCAACTTTGTTCGAGAACTATCTTATCGAAGAGCAAGATGTCGATGGTTCAGGGTTTACAGCTGGTAAAGGGTTTGTTTCCTTCCGTGAGAGTTTAAGGAATGAAGCAGCAGACATCCTCAAGGAAGAAAGTGGCAGCTAGTTCCAGACCAAATACCTTATGGTTCCAAAGGATGGCGTAGATTGTGTCAACAGCTCTTATTTTAACCTTTGCGAGTCTGCGTAGTAGATAACTGTAACATGATCAGCTGAAATGGAGAGAGATATAGCCATGGAGTAATAAATAGGGGAGGTCAAATTTCAATCGTACTAGTAGTTGCTTGTGTCAATAGCTCAATGTTGTAGGGATGATTGGTGAGAAACTTTTTATTCTTGCATTTTTCGTATATCTGGTCTGGTTATTTTTCATTCCTATTTTGTTAGCAAAGATATTGATGCAAAAGATAACACATGAGTTTTACAATAATACAATATACCGCTGGGGCTTGCCCGGGATTGGATCTGATGTCCCAGTAGTGTGAGCGAATGCAATTTCTGGGTCAAGTCAGTCATATTCAGACGGATGCCAGTGCAGTGAATCCTTTTCATACATGGATTTATGCTGAACACACTTTTGCTATACTCCATAACACTGTTACAAATATTCATACTCTATTCATACTCTAGAAGGTAATGCAGAGCGGGAGGGCGGCTCTCTCGGTGATGAATACGGTGCAGCTCCAGCGCCGGCAGCTGGTGATGTGTCTCAGCGCTTCTTGATGACGAGGAATGCTGCAGCAATGGCGACTGCAACCCCTCCAGCAACCATCAGCATGGACGCGAGATCACTCCCGACGCTGGGCTTCCCTGCCTCATCAGCGTTGCTCTCCTTTCAGAAACAAAATGCCATCTCAAGAATTCAGCACGCAGAAAGAGCAGGAATCATGTGATAATCAAAATAGAAACAGAGACAGCCCGGACTGCCTAGTGCAAAATTTGAGAAATGCAAAATTGCTGTGATGCTATTTGAGCAAGCCTGGCACTGACCTTGTGTTGATGTTGCTGTTCTTGCGCGTTGCCAACGCCAGAGGTGTCACCGACGGTGTGCTCTCCAGGAGGGGCGCCACCGTCCAGCTCACCTGTGCCTTCTGCAGCGGACTCCGACGGCCCGTGATCGTCGCTGCCGCCGCTACTGCTAGCGTTGCTACTCCTGCAGGCCTCGTGAAATGTTCTTTCCTCCGTCGAGAGCGAGCTAGCCTCCTCTGGTGAACCTGCCGTTGCCTTTCTTTGCGTGTTTGTCCTGCCTGGGTAAGTGCCGTGCTGTGGATCAGCAGGTGTTTCTTTTGTGCTAGGCATGAGGCAGGACAGGAAGAGGAGAGGAAGCGCAGGCTGCGGCTGCATTTAAGCCTTTCAGGAGGAGCACCGGATTGGCCGGCCTTCCGGTTTCGGCTCCACTTTGTCTCTGTCCGCGCCAATTTATTCACATTTTGGTCTCTGCATTTCGTTTGCGATGTTGCAGTGAGAGTTACCCGTCTTGAAGAAAGATATGCCATAGTGGAGGTGGTCATGCAACGTTAATATTATACCGTATTTACCATGGATTCCATGCCGGTATTGGATTTTCTTTTCTTCATGGTCTACCCAGATGAGTTAGCCTCGTCAGCATGGCATCATCACTGTTCATGACCCAGATGAGTCAGATCGGACATCGCGAGAGACAATTGGACATGTTTGGGCCAGGCCAAGAACACGCCGGGACTTCTTTTCGGAACGGGCATCTCGACGGTTGAATCGAATCTAGTTCAGTTTTCATCTACATATGATCGGTGTGCGCGATATTGGCAGTACTTGATATGAACTACTTTTGGTGCTTTGTCGAGCAAACAAAACAATTTATTCCGCATTGTTGAGACGAAGTGCAACAAAGATCAACAACGCAAGCAAATTGTCCAAAAAAGTTCTAAAAAACAGACATCGATTCGATTAGTTGATAGTTAAAAACCGAAGGTTAATCGTACAGAAAATAATAGGGTGAGAATGTGACAGCTGTGGGATTTGAACCCACGCCCTTTCGGACCAGAGCCTAAATCTGGCGCCTTAGACCACTCGGCCAAACTGTCGCTCGTTGTAATCTCTGTCTTCTGTCACTATAGAACGTGTCAAATCTAACAACGAGTGCCCGAGTGCAATCGCACTTCCGTATTTCTTCTGATCATCCGTAGACCTCAATGGCAGTAGTTGACACAGAGCCAGAGGTGTCTTGTTCTGTCCTGTTAATCAGAAGCACGCTGGCAAAGTGGCAAGGGGCCAAGGGGGTGTAGGGCCAAAGTTCATGCAAAGTGTTGCTCGGCAGCTCTTTATTTTGTGATATGCTTGCTCGAAAATTTTTAGGCTCCTCTGTCTTCCCCGAACCTCGATGATTATTTTCTGCTGTCCAGGCATGCTCCCTGGCTCAAGCTGGAGTTGCCTGGAAAGACATCCAGGCAAAAAAGGAGATGACAAGTCTCCAACCAAACACCTTACAGGCAGCATTAAGGGAGGACTCCGGCCAGACAAAATGGTGCTAGATGCCTAAAGGCATGTTTGCTTGGCTCCCTGGCCAATTTGCCTGGGCCGGGAGTGCGCCGGGACGTTGTTTGCTTGAACTCCTGTGCTTCGACGCAGCCAGGCCAGGTAATCGAAGCCAGGCGTTAAAATCGAACGTCTGAAGCTAGGCAGCTCCATCTACCATTCCTATCTTCGATCAAACGGTCTATTTTTTATCTACTAATTTCAGACACAGGCTTTCAACCAAACAACTCATCTTCAGGTTTGCCTGATCAGACAAAAATCATCTACTCTCCAGGCTACCTACAAGCACCACTTTTTCTCAGATATGGAATCCAGGGCACCAACTAAACAGACTTTCAGTCTCAATCCAAACAAACCCTTTGACGTGTATGGCTCAACGTCCTTGCCTGGACACTACCAGGATTGTGTTATTTTGCATTGCAACCCAGTTAGCTGCCTAGTACAGCCGTACAGGCAACCCCCGCCAGGCTCATCCCACAAAAACGAACGCATGAGAACCAGGCGTATCGATTAGTGTACCACCTACTCTAATCGTCGGCGCTCGTGCTCTTCCTCGTGTACCATCTGCTGAAGCCCGCCTCGCGTCGCTGATGCGGTCGCTCGCCTACTCCCGCTGCCGATGCAGTTGCTCGCTTGCTAGCTCCCGCTCGCATCCCGCCGCCGACACGGTCGCATGCCTCTCTCCCGACGCGCCCACCGTTGGAGGCCCGCATTCGCTGCTCCCGCCGCCGCCGACTGCCCGCATCCCGTCGCGAACGACGCCCGGATGCCTTCGCCCCATCTCGATGCTTCGCCTGCACTCGATTCGGTGAAAATCAGAGGAAGATTTGGGGATGAGGGGAGGAAGGGAATGATTTGGGGATGGTTAAACTGGTTTTAAAACATATTTGATAGAAGCGTATTTCTTGGTTTTACACTCATTCTGAAAACGTGATTTTAGAGCTTTATATTTTCTTCAGCTCCCAAGTCTATCTATCAACCATGCGAAAATCATCAAAATTCCAAGCTACTGCTAAGTTCTGCCTCACCATGCAAAAATCACCAGAATTCCAAACTAACATCACTTTTTGCCAGGCCCTTAGCCTCGGGGCGGCGACCAGGCGACCAAACAAGCCTCTTTCCCAAAAGCTTTGATGCGGCATGCACAAGCCCAGCCCATTTACGCACTGGGGCCTGTTCTGTCACAGAACTTCTGTGGGATGACGGATTTGGGCATCGTATGTCCAACTGAACTGCAGTCTGAAAAAAAGTAACAACATCAATTCAGCTCTGCTTGCAAGCTCCTCTCTCTCTCTCTTTCCAAAAGCTCCAAAAGAAAAACACATAAACACTCTAAATGCAAGTTGCAAGCAGAGGACTTTCTTGCGTGATACATAGCAGAGTACTTCTGCAGTGACTAATGACCTCTAAATCTCTAAGGGAAAAAAACTAGTGGCCTCTAATCGACACCCGAGTTAGGATTGCGAATTGTTTTAGTACAGTATTGAGTACTGATGCCGGCAAGCCTACGCCGCCTAGGGTGATGTGGATACTTTCATTGCGTGACACCTTGTTAGAGTAAGGAAGTAATATTGGGAAAGAATCTCCGAAGCAAGAAGGGTTTATAGTGATGCTAAAATGGAATCTCCGAAAGGCAAAAGAGCAGGGAATTGGGGAAGTGGATGTTGGAATTTTAGGCTTCGTCCGTACAATATTTCAATTAAATCTTTAAAAAAAAATCATAAAGGCACACTCATACATGGTGGAAGGTGAAAAATTTAGTATCATATTGCTAGTCTAGGTGGAAGGAGATCAACATATAAGATGAAGTTGGTCTTACCTAATTGAAACAAGCAAAAAGAGAACACGCGCGCTCGCTCGCTTGCCTCGCCAGAATGGTGGGGGGAGGCTATGTTAACTGCGTGTCATGTCCTAAATAGAGTCCCCACTAAAAATAGTGAGGTAACTCTGTACGAAGGTTGGAAAAGAATAAAACTATCACTCTCGTATTTGCGCACTTGGGGGTGCTGGCGAAAGTCAATGTTCCAATAACTAAAAGGCGCAAACTTGGATCTAAAACAGTGGATTGTGTCTGTCTAGGATATACTCATCATAGTATAGGCTATAGATTTCTAGTAGTTCAATTCAGGATATCTGACATGCCAATCAATATAATAATGGAATTCCGATATGCTATTTTCTTTGAAAATATATTTCCTATGAAGAATTTGCATAACTCTTCTAGTCAAGCAAATGGTTTAACTCCTGAGTCTACCACTCCAATTGAGTATATTTAACACACACATGAACATGTTTACGAGGAGGATGACAGTGTTGTAGCTCCTCGAAGGAGCAAGAGACAAAAGATTGCAAAATCTTTTGGTGATGACTTCGTTGTGTACCTTGTGGATGATGCTCACAAATCTATTTCAGAGGCATATGCATCTCCTAATACAGAGTAATGGAAGGATGTGGTTCATAATGAAATATATTCCATTATCACTAACGGAACTTGAGAAGTCACCGATCGTCCATTTGGTTGTAAGCCAGTTGGATGCAAGTGGATGTTCAAGAATAAGCTTAGGCCTGACGATACAATCGAAAAGTACAAGGCTCAGCTTGTGGCAAAACGTTATACTAAAAAAGAAGGTGATGATTTCTTTGATACATATTCACCTGTTGCCAGATTAACCACTATTCGAGTACTATTATCTTTGACTGCCTCACATGGTCTTATTGTCCATCAAATGGATGTAAAGACAACTTTACTCAATGGAGAGTTAGATGAAAAAATTTACATGGATCAACTTGATGGATTTGTAGTACCTAGATAAGAGGGTAAGGTTTGTAAGTTATTGAAATATTTATATAGACTCAAATAGGTACTTAAGCAATGACATGTGAAGTTCGATAGAACTTTGACATCTGCTAGGTTTGCGGTAAATGAAGCCGATAAATGTGTATACTACTACTATAGTGGGGGGGTAAAGGAGTAATATTATGTTTGTATGTTGATGACATACTTATCTTTGGGACAAACATTGATATGATTAACGAGGTTAAATTATTTTTATACCAAAGTTTTGACATGAAAGATCTGAGAGAGGCTGATGTTATTTTAAACATCAAGTTGATCAAGGATGAGAATTGGATTACCCTGTTGCAATCCCATCATGTGAAAAATGTCTTGAGCCGTTTTGGCTATATGGAAAGTAAGCTCTCTCCAACACCCTATGATCCTAGTCTAATACTTCGAAAGAATCAAGGACTAGGAAAGGATCAATTGAGGTACTCTTAGATTATTGGTTCACTCATGTACTTGGCTAGTGCTACTCGTCCTGACATCTCTTTTGCTGTAAGCAAATTGAGTTGGCTTACAGCTAATCCGAGAGATGATCATTGACGCACACTTGAGCGGGTTATGCGCTATTTGAAAGGTACAATGAGTTACAGAATTCACTATACTGGATATCCTGGTGTACTTGAGGGATATAGTGATTCCAATTGGATTTCTGATGCTGATGAGATAAAGGCTACGAGTGGATATGTATTCACTCTAGGCGGTGCTACTGTCTCATGTAAATAGACCATACTGACAAGGTCAACCATGGAGGCATAACTCACAACATTAGACACAACCACTGTTGAGGCAGAAAGGCTGCGAGAACTCTTGATGGATTTACCGATGGTTGAAAAACTAATTCCAGCTATCCTTATGTACTGTGATAACCAAATAATTATCATAAAGGTGACAAGCGCAAAGGATAATATGAAATCCTCAAGACATATGAAAAAGGCGGTTGAAGTCTGTCAGAAAATTGAGAAACTCCGGAGTGATAACTGTGGATTATATCTAAACTGCCAAAAATCTGGCAGATCCCATTACAAAGGGACTATCATGGAATGTGATTGAAATAGCATCAAAGGAGATGGGAATGAGACCCACGTGAGTTACACACAGTGGTAACCCAAACCTATGTGATCAGAGATCCTGTGAAATAGGCATTGGGAAAAACAAACCGTTTTGGTAACAGTATAGTACATTCTTACTTTATATCTCACTCCGTTGAAGATGCAATACTCTAATTATTGTAAGGCATGATGACATTGTCTTAATATGTTTTGAGGCTTAACAACAAAATACCGTCCTACAGGGTATTCGTGCAAGAACACACCTATATGAGCCCGACTGTTGGTCGCAGTCCATGAGATGTGGGTGATCTCTAAGAAGCTCATGAAGAGACACATGAGTATGACCTAAATGCTTCACCCGAGGAGTAGCCAATTGGTGGCCAAGTATCAGCAAAGGCCTTAGGTGAAACTTATCCACACAAAATTGTCAATTCAAGGCTTAGTCCATTGTGTAGTTGTGGACGAGTTTAGCTTGAGATTCTAGGTGGATGTTCAACTTTAACCGGTCTCCACTGAAAAACTGGTATATCAACAACACTTTGGAATGATGGGCAAATTCGTGGTGCTTTTGGGATCTATGGGGGATTGTTAGAATTTTGGGCTTGGCACGTACAATATTTCAATTAAATCCTAGAAAAATCCTAAAGACCCACTCATGCATGGTGGAAGGTGGAAAGTTTAGTATCATATTGCTAGTCTAGGTGGGAGGAGGCTAACATAAAAGGTGGAGTTGGTCTTACCTAGTTGAAGCAAGCAAAAAGAGAACACACGTGCGCGCTCGCTCGCTCGCCACGCCTCGCCTCGCCTCGCCATCGCCCGCCAACGTGCGACGTGTGCGTGAATGGTACGGCGATTTCGTGTCTGGCTGGCTATGGAGTTGCAGCTTCTTTTTGCACCTCATAACCATGCACATTGATCAGAACTGAAAATTAAATACACTGTTTCAATTGGCTTTTATGGCATGCCTTAACCAAGGTTAAAATAGTGTAATGTCAGTTATGACGGCAGTTTCTAATCAGCATTATAACGACAGTTTCTAATCAGCATTATAGTGGTAGTTTCTTCTGCTGACTCTGGCTCTATAGAAAGGAGACATCTCCTCTCAGATCATACACAACCAGAACAGAGAGAGACTCTCAGAATAGATAGACTAAGTTTTGTGCTATTGCTCGGTTCCTTGTTGCTATGCTACCTGGCTACTCTATCCCTTCCTTGGCGTGCATCGACGTGGGGAGAGCAGTGTATCCGAAGGCGGTGTCCCTCGCGATCCTGCACGAGTTGGGGGCGAATCTGGTTTTTGGGAAGCGTTCGCGCGACTGCTCACTACTTCCTTCTCTGTGCGTCGTCTTCTTCGAATCAGACTCTACCGCGATCTTCGTCGAAGCGATCCTCTGTAAGTAGCGGTAATGATATTTCATATGGCTAGGCTTTGTTTCCTATATATTTGTTATATGATGATGTTGATGCATACTACTGTTAGTAGCATACTTATTCTAGACTTTGCCTTGTTAGTGCATATATATGAGATAGATATATTTGAGTTGATGATCATGTTACTATTCATGGTCCCAAATATGCCTAGTATATAGAGTTAATTCCTTATTTGCCATCGGAAGTTGGCGAGCTCCCTAAAATGCCATCGAAAAATTGCTCATCCCTTGTATGCCACTCGTTCTCAACTTTAATCCCTTCTTTGCCACTCCGGTCAGTTGACCGTGGATTTGACCGTTGACTTGGACGCAAAAGATGATTTTGCCCCTAAGTGCATTATTTAGGGCTGAGATCTTTAGGGAATTGTTTGATATAGTAATATAGTTCCAAAAATTATGAAATTTTTATGGAAAGTTCCTAACATAGTGTAGATTATTCTGTAATTTTTATAGGCTTTTATTTACAACATGTTTTTCTCTAAAAATCTTTAAATTTTCGGTTGTAACTTGAAAGATTTTTAGAGAAAAACATGTTGCAAATAAAACCCTATAAAATTACAAATAATCTACACTATGTCAGAAACTTCCCCTAAAAATTTTATAATTTTTGGAACTATATTACTATGTCAAACAATTCCCTAAAGATCTCAAAGATACTTAGGGCAAAATCGTTTTTCGCCCAAGTCAACGGTCAGATCCGTGGTCAACTGACCGGAGTGGCAAAGAAGGGATTAAAGTTGAGAACGAGTGGCATACAAGGGATGAGCAATTTTTCGATGGCATTTTAGAGAGCTCGCCAACTTCCAATGGCAAATAAGGAATTAACTCTAGTATACAATCTCAACAGTGTCTCAAGGTGGGTCAATCCAACCCCATGTTCTCTAACATGTGTTCACATTATTGAATCGATATCCCTATATCTGTGACCGGTGAAACATGGTCATCAATCAATACGTGTGCTGGTCGATAAGTCACGAGTGTTCCGACCAGTGACATCTGACCAGGGATACATTTAGAACGACATCATATAAGTTAAAGAGCTTCACCAACAAGTCACATACTTGTTAATCTTTATAACCGATGATTTATTCAAGGAACAGAATAGCATTTATTGAATAACTCATAAACATAGACATAATACAATCATCTCCATGATTGCCTCTAGGGCATATCACCAACAGTCTCCCACTTGCACTAGAGTCAATCATACAGGTATCTAATACCCATAGCTCTTGTGTGTGCCTCATGCTTAGGTTGTGGGAGAGGCTTTGTCAATAGATCAGAAATATTCAAATCCGTGTGCACTTTGAATATTTTCATATCACCTCTCTCAACGATCTCACGAATAATATGATATCGTCGAAGTCTGTGCTTAGATTTTTGATGTGATCTAGGTTTCTTAGCTTGTGCAATAGCTCCACTATTATCACAACAGAAATCTATTGGACTGGAAGCACTAGAAACCACACCTAGTTCATAAATGAACTTCCTTATCCATACGACCTCTTTTACAGCTTCTGAAGCCGCAATGTACTCAACCTCTGTTGTAGAATGAGCAACCGTTCCTTGCTTGGAACTTTTTAAGCTTACTGCTCCTCCATTAAGACAAAACACAAACCCAGATTACGATCTGAAATCATCCTTGTCGGTTTGGAAGCTAGCATCGTTGTAACCATTTACGACCAGCTCTTCTTCACCACCATAAACAAGAAATGCATCCTTAGTCCTTCTAAAGTACTTAAGGATATTCTTGACTGCTATCCAATGACCTTCACCTGGATCCGATTGATATCTGCTCGTAACACTTAAAGCATACGACACATCTGGTCATGTACATAACATGGCATACATGATAGATCCAATAGCCGAAGCGTATGGAATTCTACTCATTTTGTCTTGCTCATCAGTGGTCGAAGGACACCGACTTTTGCTAAGATTAATGCTATGTGCCATGGGCAAGAAACCTTTCATGGAATCTTGCATATTAAACCTTTTCAACACCTTGTCTATGTACATATATTGGCTTAATCCAATTAGCCTTTTAGATCTATCCCTATAGATCCTTGTGCCCAAGATATGTTGCATCTCCTAAATCTTTCATTGAGAAACTATTTCTTAATGAAGTTTTAACAGATTCAAGTATTGGAATATTATTTCCGACAAGTAGTATGTCATCCACATACAATATCAGAAACACAAGCATGCTCCCACTAACCTTCTTGTAAACACAAGGTTCTTCTTCATTCTTGATGAAGTCAAACCCTTTGACTACTTCATCAAAACTAATGTTCCAACTCCGAGATACTTGCTTTAATCCATAGATGGATATCTTAAGCTTGCATACCTTTCTAGCCTCCTTTGGATCGACAAAACCCTCAGATTGTGTCATGAACACATCCTCACTTAGGTTTCCATTTAAGAAAGCTGTTTTGACAACCATTTTCCACATCTTATAATCGAAATGTGCAGCAATAGCTAGAATAATCCGGAAAGACTTAAGCATCGCGACAGGCGCGAAGGTTTCATCATAATCAACACCTTGAATTTGTTTGAAACCCTTTGCGACTAGTCGTGCCTTATGAATGTGAACATTTCCATCCATATATATCTTTCTCTTAAAAATCCATTTGTACTCAATGGTTTTAACACCATTAGGTGCATCAACCAAGTTCCAAACTTGATTATCATCCATAGACTTTATCTCGGATCTCATGGCTTCAAGCCATAACTTAGAGTCTGGGTCCACCACCACTTCTGCATAAGTTTTAGGCTCATCATTATTCAATAAGAAAACATCATGCCCATACCTTATTGGTAATTGATGTGGCCTTTTTGATCTACGTGGGGCTGATGCCTCATCTACAGGTCCAATAACATTTTTTCATCCTGTAGAGGTTCAGTAGGAGTTGAAATATTTTCAGATGGATCCCGAATTTCTTCGAGTTGCACCTTACTCCCACTGACTCCTTTGGAAATAAGCTCTTTCTTCAAAAAAAACACCATTACAGGTAACAAACACTTTGTTATCAAGCTAATTATAAAAATAATATTCGTTAGTTTTGTTGGACCGAAAAGGCGACTAGAGGGGGGGGGGGGTGAATAGGAGCACACTCACTTTTTCACAAAAGATAGATTCAACACAAATGTCACTCCAATAGCTATGGAAGCTATGAAGATCAATATACCAGTACAGCGGAAGACTAGTATTGAATCCAATCCAACCCCAAAGCAAAACACCCAAAAATAACCAAAAACTCAAATCTCAAAGTGTTGGGCGGTTTGACCTCTCATATTGGCGGGTCAAATATTTTGCCTAGCGGTCTGACCTCTAGAATGGGCGGTCTGACCGCTCCCGACGATGAACAGAAAATCAGCAAAATCACCCGACAATCCAAACGAAAACGACCTAACTTTTGATCCGTAAGGCCAAACTTCACGAAATTTGAACCACACCTTCCTAAAGATATTAGGAACCTATTCCAATCAAAGATTTCAAAGATCCATGCCAAAGTTCCTATCTTTTTCAGTTTGAGCGAAGGAGGTTCAAAAGCGAGCCAAAAGCAAAATATGATCTAGAGACTTGCTCGTGGGTGATTGATGATCAAGATGATCCTAGATGGGTTCCCACATATCCCAGCAAGTTAGATCACGGCAAGAAACCAAACAAAAACTCGCGGATCAAAGAAAGACTCAAAATCCTCAAATAGAGAGAAAGAAAGCAAACGAACTCATCTTTGAGAGAACTTTCTTTGAATTGATTTGATATGGTATTGGTTTACACCACTCCATCAATGGAGGACAAAGACTCAATACATGAGCACGAATCAAATCCAACTCTCTAGAACCCTAACCTCCAACTATCAACTCCCTAAGCACAAAAGCAAAACTAGGGTTTACAAGTAATGAAAGGGTTGAGGGTGCAGCACCTCCTCCTCTATTTATAGTGGAGGCTTAGACCTTCTAGAAGAGTAACCCTAATGGGCTCCGTTAAGGCCCAAAACAAAGCGGGACACATACGCACGCGTTTAAAGCACCATCTTCATCTCTTGACCTAATCCAATTCACCTTACGCCATCTTGCGCCGTGGTTTGGCAAAAGGTCACCAAGGCGGTATTTGGTAGAATTACCAAAATACCCTTCTCGATCCTTCTCCAAGACCGAGTCCATCTACACGGGCACTCGCCGCTTGCCACGCGTAGGTTGATCAACGGCTCCATGTCGTCAAGTCTCTCCCGTCCGGATTCCACCGCACCATCGAGCACTTGCACCACTTCCGCTACGCTGATCCAACCGATCGCCGAATCGCCTGTTCGGTTACCCTTGTCCATTCTCGCACCACACTTGAGTTCATTGACCTCACCCAAGATCGCCGATCGTTCGGACCTCGGCTCTCCAAGCCTAGTCCCGATCATCCTCGCCGCTGACCGTCGTTGACCACCAAGCAACCCGCACAAACAATAGACAAGCAAGCGAATCCGGAACAAGTTCTTCACAACTTGACCCACGTTAGTCAAAACATGCATCATGCAACACATATGCCATGAAACCCATGAACTTGACCTAACAAGCAAACATCGCCGCCACGAAGCGACGACGAAACACATCAAAACCGGTCGACCGCCACTTTGGCCGGCTCGACAGCTCTCGGCCGGACCGCCACCAAAGGCGGTCGACCGCCACCAAGACTTAACCAAAATTCCATCTGGAAAATCAAACCTCTGGAATTTTCAAACCAATAGAACTTTTGCTCGAAGCTCCAAAATTATGAGACCAAGTACGAAGCACCTTCTCACTTGCCTACACCTTCTATTTTTGGCCCGACTTTCAATCCAAAATATTGCAATGGCGGTCGGCCGCTCAAACAACGCCGGTCGACCGCTTCCATCTTGATCGACCGCCACTTTGGCGGTCGACCGCCGATGACCATTTCAAAAAACCAAGTCAAGGCATGGCGGTCGACCGCCACCATGGCGGTCGGACCGCCAGAGGCTCGACAAAAAGCTGAAACTTTGCCGAAAACACGTGATTCGATAAATCGTCAATGACATTGCCAATTGTAACATCATCCTAAGATCTCAGGCATATCCCCATGATATCCACAATCTCCCCCTTGATGAACACATTGGCAATTTTCCACAAATGCAAGTTTAGAGGTTTGAAAAGTAAAAACACGTCGTTTTCGCTCAAAGGCACAACTTGGTCCAAATGCAGGAAAAAGCAAAGGAAATGACCAAGCTTGCTCCAGAAAAGTATCAGCAAGTGAGATACGGCAAAAGAAAGCACAAAAGCTTCAAATTCCAGAAAGGAGTCAAAAACTCACTTAAGGTCCATATGAAAGAACAATTGTTCGATATGACCTTTGATCATTGTGAGGATCAAGAATTGCAATTCAATTTCAGAAATGACAATAAAACCATAAGAATGCAAATATGAAACTCCCCCTCACTATGATCTCAAAATTTCAATTTTTCTCCAAGTAGCTCCCCCTTTTTCAAACATCTTCTCCTCTTTACACATTTTTGACAAAACTTCTCCCCCTTTGACAATGGAGTCATCAAGGAATCACGCCTTCCTCTCGTCCAGAGATGACAAATGCAGAATGAGGAAAAAGCATAAGATGGAGCATGTATGAAATGCAATGGAGTGGCTTCAAATTTTTTGTATTTTTCAATTTTTGAATACAAGAAGCTTTGGAGATTACCCAAAAGAACAAGTTAGCATTTCTAAAGTTGCACAAACAACATATCAAGCCTAACAGTGCTAGCAAGATCATGATAAGACATATATTACAAAGCTAAGCAAGAAGGCTCAATATAAAGCAAAGAGTTTTAGCATTTTAAGCAAAGCTTCAAATCTAGCAAGTTCATCAACAGGGATCCTAAAATGATACTGGCCATGTCAAAATGTCAACGTGAGATCCAAAAGCTAACCATGACCATTTTAAGAGACAAAAAGGTCCTGAATTGAATCATTTTGCTCAATTTTCTCAAAACGCCCATTTTTCAACTGTTTTTCATTTGCAATGAATATTGAAGTTGACTAATGATCTAACTTAGTGACAAGATCCTGGACTAGGAGCCATCCACAAACTCATCCTAAGTTTCGACCAAAAGTTGATTAAAGGTATATCTTAGTGAAGAAGATCCTGGACTAGGAGCCATCCACAAACTCTTCCTAAGCTTCTACCAGGGCGACAAATCTTGAGGTTCATGTCAGTTGTGACAAGCAGTCCCCATGAGATCGTGCGATCATCAAACTATCTCCAAGTTCATGTCTTTGACATGCGCCTCTAAAGAGTAGTTTGGCACAATTTAAGCATGAGACAATCTTGAAGTTTGATTTTTCATTTTTCACAAGAGCAGTTTTAGATTCTCAGAACATAAGAAGCTCAAGTAATGATCAAAGCTAGACTTAAGAGCTAACAAAGCAATTTTGACAGACCAATGTCACAAAAGGAGCACTAATTAGAATCGGCTAAACAATTCACAAATTGCTAATTTCTTAGTTCAAGTTGTTTTTCAAGTTCTAGCTCATACAGCAGAGACTTAGCTACACATGTGAAAGCATGATAATTCTAGCAAGTCAAAGAACTAGACATGGCATTGAGCAAGAATTTGAAACACTAAAGCTCCAAAGGGTAATAAGCAAAGCTTCATCAATTTTAAAAGATAAGCAAAAAGCTTATATTACAATGCATCTTTTTGGATTTTTCATATGAATGCAATATGATACAATGAGATGCAAGAAAAGCTCAAAAAGCCTAAAAGATCAAAAAGATCAACAAGTTCAAAAAAGAAAATCAAGAAAAGATCAAATGAACAAGGAAAGATCGAAAAGATCCAACTCCCCTCAAACCAACCCATAGGGATAAATTACCCTAACTCACTCCTCAAGGTGGCAAACCTTGTTGGGTCTAAAGGCTTGGTGAGGATATCGCTAACCGAGCCTCGGACTCCACAAAACGCAAAGACAATATCACCTTTCTCAACGTGGTCTCTAAGGAAGTGATAGCGAATGTCTATGTGCTTGGTCCTAGAATGTTGCACCGGGTTCTTAGCAATGTTAATAGCGAAGTGTTGTCACGTAAAAGAGGAACACTAGCAAAGTTAACCCAAAATCCTTAAGAGTGGAGACCATCCACAAAATCGACTACAACAACTAGCAAAGAGCTACATATTCACTTGACCTTGGATTGTGCAATGTAAGACCGCTTCCTAGATGACCAAGAGACAAGAGAAGTGCCTAAGAAATGACATGTGCCGATGTGCTCTTTCTATCTAGCCTACAAACCCAAAAATCGAATATGAAAACCCCGAATGGACAAATAAGAAGAACAAGAATACCAAATGCCATCTTGAAGGGTAGAGTGTAAATACCGAAGATGCGCTTAACGGCTTGCGATGTGAAGTCCTCGGTGGCGCTCAAACCTCAAGCAGAGGCGCATCATGAAGTGGATGTCCGGTCTTGAGGCCGTCAGTCTGAGAGGAGCCGATCATCTTTGCGGTACTCGCGTTGATCCACGGCTTCTCCTTCCTCATCTGGATCCAGCGATCGAAATCGCCATGGGAGTGGCGATCGCTTGCAATCACCCATATCAAAACGCTTGAGCAAATCCTTGGTGTACTTCGCTTGATGGATGAAGATCCCTTCCTTGCATTGCTTGATTTGTAGCCCCGTAAAGTAATTGAGTTCTCCCATCATGCTCATCTCAAATTCCTCGGACATGGTCTCGTAAAAAGCTGAAACAAGAGCATTAGAGGAACCACCAAAGATAATATCATCAACATATATCTGAACAAGCGGAAGTTATTGCCATGCCTAAGAATGAAAAGAGTCTTATCAACTTTTCCCATTTCAAAATTATTCTTAAGCAAGAAGGTCTTAAGTCTATCATACCGGTGCTCTAGGGGCTTGTTTAAGACCATACAAGGCTTTGGATAGCTTAAAAACATGATCGTGGTGCTTGGGATTCTCAAAACCAGGGGTTGCCTAACATACACTTCCTCTTCTATAAACCCATTCAGAAGGCACTTTAACATCCATTTGATGCAACCTAAAACCTTTAGATGCAAAGAAATGCAAGTAAGATGCTTGAATGGCTTCTAATCTAGCAACAGAGCGAAGGTCTCATCAAAATCTAACCCCTCAACCTCGCTAAAACCCCGAGCTACCAATCTAGCCTTGTTTCTAACCACGTAACCATCCTCATTTTGTTTATTTTTGAACACCCAACGGGTTCCTATAACATTATGTCCACTAGGAGGTTCTACAAGATTCCAAACTTTATTTCTTTCAAAATTCTCTAACTCCTCATACATGGCATTGACCCAACTAGCATCGATAAAGCATGTGATATATCTTTGGGTTCAAAAGAAGCTACAAATGCAGAGTGAGAGAAAAGACTTGATCATGATACCGGAGCGAGTGACTCGCTCATGGAGATTACCAATCATCGATCCGGAGGTGTTGCTTCAATGTGCAAAGGAGCTGGGGAGATAGCGTCTCCTCGACCTCCGCAGGTACTGCTGACGACGAAGATGCAGCAGGAGCCTCAATTGGAGGTGAAGCAGTCGTCACGGGTTCAGGAGCTTGGGCAGCTTGGATAGGAACATCAGCAACAGGTGGAGGAACAGTATCAAGTTCATCCTCATCTTCTTCAACAAAAATGCTCTCTGTCACCTGTAAGTCACCTGAAACATCGGATCTAGCTCCAGGGCTAGTCTCATCAAAAGTGACATTGCATGTCTCCTGGACAATGTTAGTTTCAACATTAAAAACCCGAAAACCCCTCGAATGAGCAGGATAACCTAGAAATAAGCCATCACAAGTCCTTGATTCAAATTTATCTAGGTTTCCTGTCTTGAGAATAAAACACTTCGATCCAAAGACTCGAAAGTGAGAGACAGAGGGTTTTCTACCAAAACGAAGCTCATATGAAGTCTTGCCCAAAGACGGTCTCAAAAAGACACGGTTTGAAATATGGCAAGTCAGAGCAATAGCCGCCCAAAACCTCCTCGGTGTGCTATACTCATCCAAAGATCGTTCTAGCCATCTCGACTAGAGTCCTGTTTCTTCCTTTCCACAACGCCATTTTGTTGAGGGACGTGTGGAGAAGAGAACTGATGCTCAATACTGGCCAAAGACAAAAGAGGCAAAGAAGTATTCTTGAACTCCGTGCCATTGTCATCATGCGGATCGCTCTCAAGGCACCGGGAAGTTCGAAGCCAAACGAAGAACAAGGTCATGAAAATGATCAAAAGCCTCATCCTTCAAGCAAGAAAGAACACCCAAGAGTATCTCGAAAAGTCATCGACTATGACAAGAATGTACCAATTGCCACCGACCGATCGAACCTAGCAGACCAACAAAGATCCATATGAAGCAAGCGTCTCCGGTCCGTCACCATGACCATAGTCAATGACGGTGTGAGGCAACAACTTGCTTGCCATGCCTATAGGGCGACATCAAACATCCTTGACAGCTTTGAGTTTAGGCAAACCTCTCATGAGATCAAGGCCGCTAACTCGTGTCAGATGATCAAAACCAATGTGCCCCAACCGTCGGTGCCAAAGCCGATATCGAAGAAGAAGCAATTAAGCACTTAAGGGATCCAAAGAAGAGATTCTCAAAAATCACCTCAAAAATTCTACCAACTCTAGAAATCCCAAAACGAGCTCACCAAAAGAATCAAGCACACGACAGGCATTCTTCTTAAAACGAGTCTCATAGCCATCATCAAGAAGCTGTGAGACAGAAAGGAGATTGTACCTCAACTTAGACACAAGCGCGACGTCCTTGAGAATGAACTTGTCGTTCACCCTAATCATTCCAGTTCCTTCAATCCGCCCTTGTGTATCATCTCCAAAGGTGATGAAGTCATCACCGGTTGATCGCGTGAAGGAGGTGAGCCATCTTGAGTCTCCGGTCATGTGGCGTGAACACCCGAGTCGATTTAACCATGTGTTCTTCCCCTTCGCGCCAATCCTCGAAAATCAAGGAACAAAAGAGCGATGTGTCTCAACATCAAGTTAGTTAAAAGCGACTTGGGAATCCAGTACTGAGACACTCGTCTGCGAGTAGTATGCAAAGCAGATGTGCTATCCTTGACTTTATTAGCAATTCTATTATGAGCAATGGCAACAAGAACATGAGATGCATCCTGTCTAGAAACATGGTGATGAGCATGTGCAACAAATCCTAGACTGGGTTTCTTCTTTTGGACGTGACCATGTCTCATAAAAGCTCTAGATTGATTAGATGACATTCTAGCAATATTTCTCTTAGCGTTCTTCAACCTACGCCAACAAAACTCAACCAAATGTCCACTCTTCTTGCAATAGGTGCAATGGTATTTTGTACCACTGGGAGAAGCACCTTTTGCCTCAAAAGAAGGTTGGACAAACCCTGCAGATTTAAAGACAGTTTTTGCAGGTTGGGTTTTGAATTCAACTAAGCCTTTTTCCAAGACCTGAATGACATTAGGTTTGGACATGTCCTGGGCAGAGTTGTATCCTAAACCTTGCTTCTTAAAAGGAGTTTTAGATTTATCTAGAATCATGTTCAATTGTTTTTCACCATTAGAGAATCTTTCTAAAGTATCCTTGAGATATGCATTCTCTTTTCCAATATTAGCACATGATTCACAAGTCTTGCCCTTAACGGCTCTAGCATGTTTCTCCTTAAGATGCTAACTTCAAGCTTATAAGCGCACAAGAGGCACAAGATGTAGAATCAATTGTGTCCTTAAGCTTATAAATTTAGCTCTAATCGCTTCTAGAATATCCTTAACTTCATGTTCGCGTTCTAAGCGAAAGAGCAAAAGCTAGATTTCACATTACCGTACATCCAACTTGCTAGACTCTAAGCATTTTTCACATGGAGCAGATTTAACATCAATTAGCTCAGTTCTAGCATTTTCAAGTTGATGCAAAGCAATATCATGAGCAGATTGCAGTTTAGACAGTTCGGAGTGCAAAGCATGACAGGATGAACATTCATCAACATCTAGACTTTTAGCATTCACAAGCTCTAATTTCAAATTCTCGACTTGTGGCTCTAGATCCTTATTCCTAGCCATGGTGAACTCTAAAGCTTTATCCTGACTAAGCAATTGCTCATACATGTTATCGCATCTAGTAGAAAGGGCATCATAGGATGGAAGTACCTCATCGTTGTCATCGTTGTCATCGGCGTCGACGGAGTCGGCCAAGAAGCACATGCCGGTGAAGTCCTTGGCCTTCCCTTTCTTGTCTTGAGGGATCTCCTCCTCCTTGTCCTCCTCGCTCCGAGTCCACATCGCTCATGGATTGATCTCCAAAGCGGAAGGACCCGGTGAGCGACCTTCATAAGCTTGGCAAGATCATACTTGGGCTTGCCCCTTGAGGCTTCTTCCAGCAAAGCTTCTCAATCTTGTGGTTGCCCTTACCTTTCAGCTTGGGGCGGTTGGCTGGATGTGATATAGCTCTCCACACTCATAGCATGTCACAGGCCACCTCTCTTCTGCTTTCGACATTGTTATATGCCCGTGTGACTTTCTTGGCTAAAAGAGCTAAATCACCTCAGAAGACTCTCAAACTCTTCTTCTTGAATAGCAGATAAACACGCAAGAGAAAAACCAGAAGAAGACTCAGAAGAATCATCAGGAATCCCCTTGAAAGGATCAGCCACCAAAGCCATGTTATCCTTCTTAGGATTACCGCCTCTCTTGATCTCATGAGTCTTTAGCTTGCTATAAAGCAGCTCCAAAGTGAGATTAGAGAGATCGACGTTCTCCTCTATGGCAGTTGCCTTCATCTCCCACTCCTTGGTGTTGATTGCACCCAAGAGGTGGGTGGCATTCTCAGATTGAGAGTACTCAATGTCAACAGCTTTCATCTGATTGATCACCTTGTTAAAGCGAGTAAAGACGTCATCGATGCTCTCACCAGGACACATCTCAAATTTGTTGTACTCTCGCTTGTAGACATTCTGACGCACTTGCTTGATCTGGGACGATCCCTCATGGTAAGTTTCGAGGGTGTGCCAAATCTCATGTGCGGTCGCAAGATTGCAAATCCTATCGTACTCTTGCCTACCAAGCCCAGCATATAGAAGGTTCTTTGCCTTGTTGTTGTTAGCCAAGAGGGTCACGGCCGGCGAGCAACTCTCGCAAAACGAGTGGGGATCGAACAACCTCCCATATAGCTTGTCCTTCGCTCTCAAGGAAGACTCGCATGCGATTCTTCCAATAGGCATAGTCGAGCCCATCGAAGACATGCGGCTTGGTCGAGTACTTATCCATCGCCAAGTTCAACGACCGGTTAAGATCAAGATTGAACTAACCGGGCTCTGATACCACTTGTTGGACCGAAAAGGCGACTAGAGGGGGTGAATAGAGCACGCCACTTTTTCACAAAAGATAGATTCAACACAAATGTCACTCCAATAGCTATGGAAGCTATGAAGATCAATATACCAGTACAGCGGAAGACTAGTATTGAATCCAATCCAACCCCAAAGCAAAACACCCAAAAATAACCAAAAACTCAAATCTCAAAGTGTTGGGCGGTCTGACCTCTCATATTGGCGGGTCAAATATTTTGCCTAGCGGTCCGACCTATAGAATGGGCGGTCGACCGCTCTGACGGTGAACAGAAAATCAGCAAAATCAGCCCGACAATCCAAACGCAAAACGACCTAACTTTTGATCCGTAAGGCCAAACTTCACGAAATTTGAACCACACCTTCCTAAAGATATTAGGAACCTATTCCAATCAAAGATTTCAAAGATCCATGCCAAAGTTCCTATCTTTTTCAGTTTGAGCGAAGGAGGTTCAAAAACCGAGCCAAAAGCAAAATATGATCTAGAGACTTGCTCGTGGGTGATTGATGATCAAGATGATCCTAGATGGGTTCCCACATATCCCAGCAAGTTAGATCACGGCAAGAAACCAAGCAAAAACTCGCGGATCAAAGAAAGACTCAAAATCCTCAAATAGAGAGAAAGAAAGCAAACGAACTCATCTTTGAGAGAACTTTCTTTGAATTGATTTGATATGGTATTGGTTTACAGCCACTCCATCAATGGAGGACAAAGACTCAATACATGAGCACGAAATCAAATCCAACTCTCTAGAACCCTAACCTCCAACTATCAACTCCCTAAGCACAAAAGCAAAACTAGGGTTTACAAGTAATGAAAGGGTTGAGGGGGTGCAGCCACCTCCCTCCTCTATTTATAGTGGAGGCTTAGACCTTCTAGAAGAGTAACCCTAATGGGCTCCCGTTAAGGCCCAAAACAAACGGGACACATACGCACGCGTTTTAAAGCGCCATCTTCATCTCTTGACCTAATCCAATTCACCTTACGCCATCTTGCGCCGTGGTTTGGCAAAAGGTCACCAAGGCGGTATTTGGTAGAATTACCAAAATACCCCTTCTCGGTCCTTCTCCGAAGACCGAGTCCATCTGCACGAAGCACTCGCCTGCTTCGCCACGTGTAGGTTGATCAACGGCTCCATGTCGTCAAGTCTCTCCCGTCCGGATCCCACCGGCACCATCGAGCACTTGCACCGACTTCCGCCGCTTGATCCAACCAGTCGCACCGAACTGCCCGTTCGGTTACCCTTGTCCATTCTGCACCACACTTGAGTTCATTGACCTCACCCAAAGATCGCCGATCGTTACGGACCTCGGCTCTCCAAGCCTAGTCCCGATCATCCTCGCCGTTGACCGTCGTTGACCACCAAGCAACCTGCACAGCAATAGACAAGCAAACGAATCCGGGAACAAGTTCTTCACAACTTGACCCACGTTAGTCAAAACATGCATCATGCAACACATATGCCATGAAACCCATGAACTTGACCTAACAAGCAAACATCGCCACCACGAAGGACGACGAAACACATCAAAACCGGTCAGACCGCCACTTTGGCCGGCTCGATTGCTCTTCGGCGGCCGATCACACCAAAGGCGGCTCGACCGCCACCAAGACTTAACCAAAATTCCATCCCGAAAATCAAACCCATCGGAATTTTCAAACCAATAGAACTTTTGCCTGGAAGCTCCAAAAATTATGAGACCAAGTACAGAAGCACCTTCTCACTTGCCTACACCTTCTATTTTTGACCCAGCTTCAGAATCCAAAATATTGCAATGGCCGGTCTGACCGCTCAAACAACGCCGGTCGACCGCTTCCATCGCGGCCTCGACCGCCACTTTGGCGGTCGACCGCCATAGGACTATTTCAGAAAAACCAAGTCAAGGCATGGCGGTCCGCCACCATGGCGGTCGACCGCCAGAGGCTCGACAAAATCAAACTTTGCCGAAAACACGTGATTCGACAAACCGTCAACGACATTGCCAATTGTAACATCATCCTAAGATCTCAGGCATATCCCCATGATATCCACAAGTTTCCTTAGGATACCCCCACAAAAAAGCACTTATCGAACTTGGGTGTGAGTTTACCAGACGTCAAACATTTTACATAAACCTCACAACCACATATCTTGAGAAAAGACAACCCAGGATACTTCCCGCTCCATATCTCATGTGGTGTCGTTTCTACAATTTTTGATGGAACTCTATTTAGAGTGAAAGCTGCTGTTTCTAGAGCGTATCCCCAGAATTGCAATGGAAAATCAGATTGACTCATCATTGACTGAACCATGTCTAACAATGTTCGATTCTGTCGTTCAGACACTCCATTCCTTTGAGGCGTTCCCGATGGAGTGAGTCGTGGAACAATTCCACACTTCTTTATATGATCACCAAACTCATGGCACAAATATTCACCTCCACGATCAGATCGTAGATATTTGATTATCTTGCCAAGTTGATTATGCACTTCATTATGAAATTCTTTGAACTTTTCAAAGGATTCCGACTTATGTCTCATCAAATAGACATATACATATCTATTGAAATCATCAGTAAAAGTTATGAAGTACTGAAAACCACATCTGGTCGGAGTGCTCATTGGTCCGCATACATCCGAATGTATTACAATTAGTAGATCACTAACCCTCTCACCTCTGGTCATGAAAGGCGTCTTTGTCATCTTGCCAAGTAAACAAGATTAACATGTTTCAAATGATTCAAAATCAAATGAGTTTAGAAGACCATTTTTGTGGAGTTTCATCATGCGCTTCTCATTTATATGACCTAGTCGACAATGCCAAGTAAAGTGGGATTCAAATCATTAGGTCGAAGTCTCTTAGCATTTATGTTATAGACAGGCATATCCTCAAGATTTAAAACATACAATACATTCACCAATGGAGCATGGCCATAAAGCATATCTTCAAAATAAATTAAACAACAATTGTTCTTTATTCTAAACTCATAACCTTCACTCCTAAATAAGAAGTAGAAATAATATTTTTGCTTAAGACTGGACCATAATAACAATTATTTAGTTCCATAACTAATCCCGAGGGTAAAGCTAATGGTAAAGTGCCAATAGCTAATGCAACAACTCTTACTCCATTGCTCACATGAAGATCAACATCTCCTTTTGCCAAACTTCTACTCCTTATTAGTCCATGCATCGAATTACAAATATGAGCAACTGATCTGGTATCAAATACCCAAGATCTGGTCGAAGAAGTGGCAAGATCAATTTCTATAACATTTATACCTAAACTAGAAGTCTTACTTCCTTTGTTCCTTTTCATTTTTGCCAAGTACTTCTTGCAATTTCCCTTCTAATGCCCAATCTCATGACAATGGTAACATTCTGTGTCGGGCTTAGGACCCAACTTGAGCTTCTTAAGCTTAGCCTTAAGACTCTTGATCTCATCTTGAGTCTTTCTTTTACCCTTTTCCTTTCCTGACTTACCCTTCTTCTTGAAGCTAGTAGTCTTTTGAACCATCATCACATGATTGGAACTTTTCTTGATGCTCTCCTCAACATCTTTAAGCATGCCATGCAACTCGGTCATTGACTTCTCCATGCCATTCATATGAAAATTCAGTATGATAGGCTCAAAGCTCGTAGGGAGCGATTGGAGAATTACATCAGTAGCCAACTCTTGACTAAAGAGAAAACCAAGCTTTTACAAGCTCTCAATGTGACCAATCATCTTGATCACATGAGGATTGACCGAGTTGCCTTTCGACAGCCTACAAAAAACAATGCCTTTGAGGTATTGAATATCTCTGCCCTTGCTTGATCCTGAAACATACCTTTCAGACCCACAATCATATTGTAAACGTCTGTGGTCTCATATTGCTTCTGAAGCTCAGAGTTCATGGTTGCAAGCATAAGACCGTGCACATCGACTGTGTCATTGCAATGCTTCTCAGAGCATTCTTTTCAGCTTGAGTAGCATCGGCATTCGATTCCCCGGGATAGGGACCCTCCAAACATATTCCTTCTTTTCTTGTTTGAAACAATTCTCATATTACGAAACGAGTCAATAAAGTTGGTTCCATTCAGCTTTTCTTTCTGAAGGATAGATCGCAAATTAAAGGTAGGTGCAGAAGAAGTAGTAGGTGCTAGTGTAGCTAGCAACAATCATAATAAAACCTTTCTGAAACTTTATCTTGACAATTGGCCCTCCCGATGTGTTTTACCGTCGTACCAACCCTAATGAAGTACTTTGGTCTGACACACGTTGTTGGACATGGAGACGGCGAACCGCTCATAAGTGTGACCCGACACAGTAGTACACACCTCCACCCTGACACACAGTCTAACCTACATGCCTAAGTAGTCAATGCCAAGATTTCGTAGCTTACTAAGATAGGCTTGTCCCATACTAAGCATGTGGTTATGACTAAGTTCAATGGCACAAGTCCTTAATTTACTAAGCCGAGACTGCCCAATTTCTAACCAAATTACCAAGATTCATAATTTTTCAAGCACAGAGTTCCACCAAATCACAATTCTTTCCACTCGCCTTAGCGTAAATCTTTTCCCACCCTGTTGGTTAAGTGCGTCACCTGCCATCAACGAGTAACAACATACAACACATAATTTTTTCACAAAGTTTCATAATCACTTAGTCAAGTTTAGATTTGCAACTCAAAATGATATCAATAACCCGTTGCATGCCTAAGCAGACTATTCATGTTTAACCAACCCATGTTGGTGCTATGATAATACCAACTACTAATTAACCAAGCTAGGGTGACAAAATATTATGGTAATACAATCAGCAAAGTGGATATAATCAAATAGGTGTATAGCTAAATCCAAAACATTTAAAGAATTAAATAATTGAAGTAACACACAATAATTTAAATCAAAGTAGTTTTAAAAATCTGGGTTCAACATGGTAAAATGTACAACTTGTCTTGCTATAGCAATGATGTTCTTCTTTTATCTTTGATCTCCTACTTCCTTGACCTTCAGCTCTTTCTCACGATTCCACAACGTCAACGTCTAACGAGAGGGAAAGAGCAAATACAAACAAAATTAAAAAATATGAATAAAATAAACTCTAAATTAAAATTTAATAGTATAAGAAGGTAGGGATTGATTTTAGATGAATTTAGAAACTTGAATGGGTTCAATCGGAGTTCGTATGAGGAAGAACGAGCTCTCGAAAGTCTTATCGGAAAGGAAAATGCTAAAAAGAAAAGAGAGAGAGAAGATGACATGTGGGGTCCACAGAATATTCCCGAGAATCTTTATTACGGGAATTTTGAAAAAAGGTTGAGTGTATGACATGTGGGACTTTAACATCCTAATTTTCGTGTCTTTTCAAATTTTCAAAATAAAAAAACTAGTTGAATTTTGCTTGAAATAATTAAAGATTAATTTAAAATTTTAGAAATTAAAACAATTTAACATGAATAAATCAAACTTTGATTAAATTCAAAACTTGATTATTTGATTATTTGGATTTTCTTGTATTTCTCCATGTTCTTTTGCTATTTCTTGGAGTCCAGCTTTAATTTATTTATTTTCTATTTTCAAATTTTTTCTTTTCTTTGTTGTAAAATTTAATTTAATTATTTTATAGTGTTGGATTTCTTTTGGAGTTTTTGCAATTATTTAAATCAAATCCAAAATTCAATGTCCCATCTCAATTTTCAAATCCAAATTCCATCGTCTTAATTTAAAATCTCAAATTAATTTCCAAAATCAAACCAATTATCGGCCAATTTTGAATTCAAATTCTCAATTAGAATTCACATCTCCTCAGTTTCAAACCTCAGCCGAAATTTCGAATTGAAATTTATATTTGAATTTTCTCTGAAATGGAAATCTCAGAATTTCAATTCGTTGCATTTTATTTTGGGCCTAATCTCTTTTTCTTTTCCCTTTTTCCTCTTTCTTTCTTTCCTTCCTTTTTCTCTTGTCTTGCTCTGTTTTGTTCCAGAGCCGGCTGCTGCTCTCTGGCCACTAGAGCCAATGGTGCTCCACCCTTCAATCCTAGCTGCGACATCGCCTGCCCCCGCGCGCCTATGCCTTGTGTAACATCCCAAACAATAGTTTGTGTTTCAAATATATAAAAATGAGGAGAAATTAAAACTTTTGATGTGTCATGTTGTCATTTGAAATCTTCTGGAAATTTTTCCCAAGGGTTTCCTAAATTCAAAGACCAATGCTTCAATTGATGAAAGCATAATCCTTGAAAACTCCTTAAGCAAATCTTGTGATCACCCTCTGAAAATATTTTTTTCTAGCTTCTAGATCACTCTAGTGATCCCTCTGAAAAATTTCATAATTTTTAGAAATTATTTACTATTTCTAAGAGGCCAGTCAAACCAGTTTGACCCCTGGTCAAACCAGTTTGACCCCTGGTCAAACCCCTAGGGCAGCACCTTGTGATTTTTCTAGAGATAAATGAAGGATATGAAAAATTCTGGAAAAATTATACAAGGTTGATCTTAGATCCAGTAATCTTCCCCAAAATTTTTTAGAATTTTTGGAGCTATGGAACTCCCTCTAAAAATTCACAAACTATCTTAGCATTTTTGGGTTAAAATTAGGAAACATTGTTCCTCAGACCGAACTCAAGTCTCTCGGTTGAACCCAACCCACTCAGGTCCAGTCCGAGATGACGCACACTTTTGAGCTGTCCAAATGGAGATCAGCGGTCTGGATTGATCGGGCGTATCGGATTGTCCGAACATCCCAAAACATGTGGACCGTCCGATCTAGTTCTAGATGCATATGGGCCGTCCGATCTTTTAGTCCGAACGGACCTTCCGACATAGCCCTCTCTCTCCCTCAACCGGTGTCGTGTGGGCCCCGGCTGCAGACGTTCTTCTCCACACGAACACCGCCCCCGCGCCAGCTCACCTGCGTGCTATGAGGAGCGCCATGGCTCAGCGTCAGCACCCAACCACCACACCTGGGTTTTGAAGTGCGCCCACGGTTTCCCCGCAAGTTTAGTGCACACCCATGCACCCTTCGCCTCCACGTCCGCTCGCTGTCACTCAAGCTCCCGTCAGCACATGCCGAGCTCATCTCCTCGCCCTCTCCGTCCTCCATTCTATAAAGAGGCACTCATCGCTCTTCTTCTTTCCTTTTTGCAACCCTAAGGTTCGTCTTCACCTCTCCCCACCTCCAATTGTCTTCCTCCAAGCCCGAGCTCAAGGTTTGCACTCGAGCTCCAATCCGGCCAGGGCGCCGCCATCGTGTCCCCGTTGTTCCAGTGCCATCCCCACTCTCCTATCTGCATCATCTTACATTCCCGGGCACAAGGATTATTTCCCCTAAGTTAATTTCAGTTTTTAATCGCAGGGTTTGTCAAAATTTGATTTTCTTAAAACTCGGCCGCAAGCATCCCTCTTCGTCTCCATCTCCGACATGGTGAGCCATCCGTCGATTCCTTGCTTTGACATGCTCCCATGGTCTCACTTGAGCTAACCTGACCCTCCTTTTTCTCTCCGGAATGCTCAAGTCATCTTCTCCACGTTAAGCCTCTCCGCCGCCGTTGTCTTCAACGACGACTAGCCACTACCGACTAGTTGGTCCTCTCATCTGCTTCCAGGTAGGCTCACTGGACTTTATAGTTGCTAATGTGTGCATTAGATAACTGGTTTAATCGACGGGTTGCACATGCACAGGAAGCCGTAGCTTTTCCTCCACTCCCTGTCGTAGCGCCGCCGCTCCGGTTCAGCTCCGGTGATGCTCCGACCGCCCTTGAGTGCGCAATAGGGCCAGATTTCTGTTTTAGTTTTTAGTTCGCGCCACCGTTGGCTGCATCGCCGGCGCCGCGCCGGGCAAACTCGTGCCGAAGATGCTCTGTTGTCGGAATGCCGACAACACTGTGGCATTTTATTAACGCTAACTGACTGTCGAATTAGGTCTAAAGCATCATTAAAATTCGTGTAATCATTAGATGGTTTCACTAACCGGTGGGGCCTTGCGCTGAAACTGAGATGCTTTATTAAAAACCGGTTTTTGGTTGGGACACTGACGTGTGGGCCCATGGACGGTTAAGGTTTGAGTAAATTGGTGTACTGTATTTTCTCCTAAGGAAAAACACACTCCTCTCTTACTCAAAATGAAAGTACGTTTATGGGATTAGAAGGCGTCTTTTTAATTTACGCTTTCAGCGTCTCCTTAGCCGAGACCAGTGAAAATTGACTAGGTCAAGCCTTGACCTCGACCCCACTTATCATGGGTTGTGGCTAGCCAGTAGCGAGTATAAAAAGTATATATGCTTTTGTATTTTTCCTAAATGCTTTATTTGTGTAGTGTTAATTGCTATAAACTCCAAAATCGCATAAGTATTTCATTTTAACTCCTTTTTGAATGATTCAAATTTTGTTGGATTATATTTTTAGTGTACTTTATCTTGGTATAGTTTTTGAGACTTGTTACTGTTCCATAATTGGTTGTTAGTAGATTTACTTTTGGTTTAGATTTATTTTGCGCTAAAAGTTGTTTTAACTTAAAAAATGCATAAGTTTTTCTCTGTAACTCCAAATTGAGTAAACTCAAGTTTGTTGGTTTCCTCTATTAGTATAATTTAATGTAAAATAGGTTTTGAGTATGTTACTTTCTCTGAAAATTTTAGTTTACTTATGTTTTGTGCACTACTTTCTTGACTTTGAGAAATCATAAGAAATTCATTCTAACTCCAAATGAGGTGAATCAAATTTCATTGTTCATATCATGAGGAGCTCTACCTACCATAAAATTTCATGTTCACCACCCTTCTGGAAATTTGTGCCAAAACGTTTAACTCGGATGAACAGTAACAGTGAGCTTTTAATTGGATTTTCCTGAAATCTGATTTTCAAACTATCATAACTTTTGCATACGAACTCCAAATCAGTTGATTTTTGTTGCTAAATTCATTTAAAATCATTCTCTACATTCTGTGAAATTTTCGTGATTTTTGGATGATTTTGAATTTTTGAGTATTTTCGATGTTATTTGTTCTTATTGGTTCTTTTCGTTCTTTCGATAGGTTCCGATGAATACATTGAATACGAAAGTGATCCTCTACAGCAAAAAAGTTATCTCCAGTAAGGCAAACAGTTTTCCTTTGATGCACGTTGATCCTATTATTTGTGCATGTTAATATTTCAAATGTTTCAACAATATGTATGCATGCTATGTTGTCAAGTTATTTCTTAGTTTGTGATAGTTTGCCTATTGGTTAAATGATATATAGGTAAACATCCATCCTTTACTACTGAGCCTAGGATTATATCCGTTGTGATTTAGAGCTCGATGGATGGGCTCTAGTCACTTTATATTGTAATATACGAGTTGTATTGCTTAGCAATGCTTAGAACGGTATAATGGGGATCATCGCTTCGGCGATGGTTATTATATCATCACTTTATTTTACTTGGGTCAGGGTACCCATGTATGTATTGTATTTGAGAAACTAAAACTGAAAATAAAATGTTTTAGACTTGGGCACATTGGTTGGATGGTGTGCTTTTGGGTGTGTGCTTGGTGCCCGAGTCAACAAAGACCGAACATCTTGTGTCACACTATCCAGGCATTATTTGCTTGCATTCCACACGAGGGTATTGGGAACCTTTCTTGACTTAGTACTTTGGCGTGTGTTAGCTCCAAGTCGCAGGAGGTTGTGTGTGTTGTGTTAAAAGAGGGTATTTGTCTACATGTGTTGGGTGTGCGGTGGTGGAGTTCCCGGTAGGTTCTCCAACTCTAGGAGCATCGGTAAGTTCTCTCTCTGTCGATGACTCCGTCACAACGTATGGGGGTTTCCATTCTCATACGGACAACTCGTAGTTAATACATAATATTGGAAAACGTCTCGTAGGACTTAGCCTTGCCGGCATACCTTAGGAAGTGTGCTCTATCATGTGGCGAAAAAAACAGTCTGGCGTGTGGGTACAGTTGTACACCCCTGCAGGGTATAATCTATTCGAATAGCCATGTCCTTGGTTATGGACACGCTTGGTTAGGTTTTGCAAGAGTTAGACTATGACATTTTCGTTAAAACTTGAGATCTGGTGGTACGGATGGGAAATTCATGCTATGTTGTGGTGGCTGTTGGGAAGTCATTTATGCTTACAATTGTTGTCAAACTGCTATTTAAACATTTACAAATAGATTTGCTAAATTGCCTTCAATCTATTATCTATTGCAAATGAAATGTTGCTTTGTGCGTTAAACAAACCCTATGACTTCTCCTTTGAATCAGCTTGCATGTAGCTATGTATAGGTTTGTTATGTGTAAGTCTTGCGAGTACATTTTTGTACTCAGTTGCATTGCTTAATTGTTGCAGAGAAGGTTGATCCCCAAGGGATCGACTATTGTGAGACCGACTTCGTGCATGACGACTAGCTTGGCAGCCTGGTCGGTTGCCTTGTGGGTAAGGGCAAACCGGTTGGCTTTTGTTTATCGCCATCTTATGGCTTTTGTTTCCGCTGCTACTTTTTTTTATTTGTCATTTCGGCCAGTCGGCCCTCCTTTTGTAATAACTCTATTATATGTATGTCTTTTGTGATGTAATTTCCGCTGCTACTTTTATTTATTTATTTGTCATTTCTGCTAGTCGGCCCTCCTTTTGTAATAACTCTATTATATGTATGTCTTTTGTGATGTAAAATGAAGACTTAGTATTGTATGACTTGTGTATGGATTGGAAGCTATATTTTGTGAGGTGTATGTGTACTGCTATTCTGGGAAGTACATGTTCACCGAGAGTTGGGATATTTGGTTTGTAATGTTATGACTAATTGGATGGTTAAGTATTACGAGTTAAATACCCCAGTCTCTCACACCTTGACCTCGCCCACCCGTGCGTCGTGTGCACCCTTGCATGACCAAAGCCAGCCCGTGTGGAGTACCTTTGGCGCGCCAAGACTGAGCCACACTACCGCACCATGCGTGCCCCTTGTTCCCAAGCGTTGCTCATGTATTTTGGCTATGCTGTCCACGTTGTCATCAAGTCCCGCCATCCCTGTTTTCCTTCAATCCCTCCATTACCGCATTTCTTCAATGCACTGCCGTTTCGACAGCTTCCAAGACCGAGCCAGTAATGTCACCATGATTCTTGCTCGCGCCCATGCCCGCTTGGTCCTCGGCATCGGCTATAAAAGGGTGCCCAGCACCCTCATTCTCCCCACCACAACCCTTGCTACTCCCAAAGTCTCTAGAGATTCAACGCTCGTCTTCCTGAGCACTGGCCACCATACCCAATTTGCGTTCCCGTCATTCCGGTGAGTTTATTGATGCCCTAACCGTGTCATGCCGCGTTCCCAAACCTATTGATCATTTCCCCTCCATCAATTTTATGTTTTCCGTAGCACATTGTCGGAATTTTGCCGTAGTCTTCCATGAGGCCGAAATCACCACTGTCGTTCAATCTCCTTATTCGGTGAGTTTTTCGTCGATTGAACTACGAAACCACGTGTTCCCGGTCATCTTCTTTCTATCCCCCTCCTCAATTTTTGAATTCTCGTCGTCGGAGCATGCCGTCGCCGCTACCACCTTCTTCTCGCCGCAGGCCGTCGTCGCCCCACCTCTACGGACCCCCTCCGGCCACCCTGACCCGCCCAACCGCTGCCCCGTGCCCACACGCAGCCCATGCTCGCGCTGCCTTCACCACCACGCCACCACACGATAGGCGCCCTCACTCGGCCGTGTGTCGTCACCGCCGCCACCGTGCCCCTTCGACGCCGCCGCCGCCACCCATGGGACCGCAACCCCCACAGGGTTCCATTTCCCCCCTTGGCCGGCCGCCCCGCGCTGCCGCCGCTCCTGAGCCTCCCAGAGGCTTCTCTGTTCTGCTCTATTTTGTTGAGCCTCTCTGTTTATTGTTCATTGACTCAATAACAAGTGGGGCCCCTATGTCATACTCAGTAACTCTTTCACTCCCTCTCTCTTTCTTTCACTAGCATGTGATTGTTGCTACAAAAAATCAGTACAACATATTCCCTGAAATATTCTCTCCTTTTCCAATTCTGTCATTTCACGTGAAATTCAATCTTCCGAGAGTTCGTTCAAGCTCCGATTCAAGTGATTAAAATTTCTAAATTCATCTAAATTCAATAGTTATCTCCCATAACCTAAATTATTTAATTTGGAGTTTTTTTTTGAATTTGGCTTATTTTTGTGTATAGATTTCGACGACTTCGGAGAGTCAGATTTTGACGCTGCTTTAGAACAACAATTATTTGAGTAAGGAAAGTTACATATTTTATCATGTTTGATCCCAATATTTTAAATTATTTAAATTCTATTTTAAATTATCACTGCATGCTTATTTGTATTGAATTTAATTTAAATTCATGTTTTAAAGCTATAGTTATTCCCATTACCATTGTATAGCCAACTTTGACATTGAATTAAACATACCTTGACACCTTAGATGAAAATCTAGTTTATACAATAGTATGAACTAGAACACTTTGGAAAAATATATGTCTAGTCATGCTTAGGTAAAAAATATTTAATTTGGGGAATTTTAGCCAAATATTCAACTATGGATTTAAAATGAGTCTATGTCATTATTATGCCATAAAAATTTACAAATGATTTACAAAATAAAATAAATTAAATTGGTTTAGACTTGGACAAAATGGATGTTTGGATGGTGAATGCTGATGCATGAGATCGATTTATTTCTATGATCAAAACCAGAGTTTTGTTGAAAGTCGCATAGGTTGGTTAAGGACCGGTCTTCGAGCTGTATCTTACAAAGCTCCACCGTACTACCACAAGTCTGGAATGGGATAGACTGGACTAAATAATTTGCAACATTCCACCGTTGGTTGTGCCATTTTGATGTGCGGATGTCGGTTAGACGGTATTCCCATTTGGCGCAAGAGGCGGCTTTCGCGGGTGGTTGGCCCAATGGAGCGAAACCTTAGCGGACATAACTATTTTGGGATTGCGCATTGTAAATGCCTCGTCATAATCACTTAGTCGCACACTATCGGAAGTGTGTGAAGCGGACATTAAAAGTTGATTATCATTTATGGGTAAAGTTGTACAACCTTTGTAGAGTGTCAAACTATTCGAATAGCCGTATCTACTATCATGGACATGCTGAGCAAAGGCACGCAAAGTTAGACCTTGATTTTGTTTTAAAATGTTTTATAAAATAGTTTGTGATATGGTTGGGTTTCCATGAGAAAAATTATGGGTTGAAGCCCCGGGTTGGTGCTCGTGTTTAAGTTAGTGTTAGGTTGGTGCCTACACTAGCTTTATTACTTCTATTAAAACTCAATTTTAGATATTGTAAAACTTGAGCTTTTGAACTTAGTATTGTATTTAAAATGTCAAATATTGCTTTTGCACAAATAACCCTATAAACCTTCCTTTGATAATATCCATGCATGTATTAACTCTATTATGGGTGTAACCTGTGGAGTACATTTTTGTACTCACCCTTACTTAATAAAATGTTGTTTAGAGAAGAAGGACTTCGCTACCGGTGCGGATCCCAATGACTAGGCCGCTACCCCAGTCAATTGCCTGTGGCACATTAGTTAGGCTCTACTACTTCTTCTTCGTCTTCCGTTGTGTTCTTTATTGTTGGCTTGTAAGCCTTTCTTGTAATAAACTCTTATATTTATTAATAAAGTTATGCGAATTATGGGTGTTACCATATTTTTTTACTGTGTACACTAGCTACTGTTCCAGTGACTAGTGTATAATACACAAAGAATTTGAGGGTGTTACTCCCAGGTCCGACAGGGACCTACAGAAATAAATGAATTTCTAGAATTAAAAGAATTCCAGAAAAAGACAAAGAGAGTGACATGTAGGCCACTGGTCTATAGACCAGGTCCACGGCAAGAGAGCGGTTCACGGTGAACCGGGTCCATGTGGCTAGGGTGGACTAGGTTTGACATGACATGCAGGGCCCGCATGTAAGAGAGAGAGAATTAGGGTTTTGAATTGAGTGGCTGACGTGTGGGTCCCGCACGTTAGAGAGAGAGAAGGAGATGGGTTTCGATTTGCCACGTGTGCACTGACTAGGGCAACGGTGGATGAGGTGGCGAGTGACATGGCGCAAGGTGGTGGCTGACTTGGCATGGTGGCGCACGGGGCTCGCGCGGTTTGCCGGAGTTGCGGGTCACAGTGGAGGCAACAGAGGGTCAAAACGGGGATAGGGCGATTAGGTGAAGAAGATGACGCTGGTGCGGGGTCAAGGGCATGTCAGAGATGGTCGGTGGCGAGCTCCAAGCGGTGGCGCAAGCTCGGCTCCGGTGACAACGTTGTTGCGACGACGCTTCGGGAAAGGGGAGGAAAGCACGATGTAGAACGCGATGCGAGGAGTAAGATGGTTGTGAAGATGAATGGCAAAGCTCATTGGTGGTGGTGCAATCGGCTGGTGAAGGGCGGCGGCCGGAGAGGAGAGAGAAGAGAGAGAACTCGACGCACGATGGATGAAACGCGGAATCAAAAGTTGAGGATTGTATATCGGGAAGTGGAACACAAGATGACACAGACAGATTTGAGAGTAATTCACCGGGATGGCGAGGAACATGATGAAGGTGGTTCGGCCATCGTGGGTGTGACCAAAAACGAGGAAGATGAAGTTGGTGATGGCGGCCGGGTGCTCGGGACCTTTGGTGATTTGGTGCAAACAGCGAAGGAGGTCAAGGCGGAGCCAATGACGCGGCCGGGACGTCCCGAGGAGCTTTGATGGAGGAGAACGAGCACGGCAACGTCAACGCTGTACTCGGAAAAGATGTAGCGGGCGACGGTGCACGGAGGTGCTCCGACGACGACGGCTAGGGCACGAGAGGCAGAAGTTTTTGAGGCATGCGATGCGCATGGGGGCAGCGCGTTAAATAGCATGGAGAGGCATGCTTCAGAATAACTCCAATGGCGGCGCGGAGGAGGATTCCGTGGCAGCTACGCTTGCAGTGCGGGCATGTGCGGATAGTGGCAAGGCTGTGGGTGGCGCTGGCAAGTTGACCCGGGGCGCAAGAGGTGGCTGGGCCGGGTGAGAGGAGATGGGCCGGAGCGGTGAGGCGGGGAATAGAACGGGGAGGTGGGGTGAGAAACGGTACGGGCCAGGGTAAAGCAAAAGATACAGACAGAGAGATAGATGAGTGGGCCGATCTAATTCGGCCCACGAAGGAAAATGAATTAAGAAATGATTTCATTTAATTGACGTTTACATTAATCAAATTAAATAGTTTAAATTTTAGAAAATCCCAATTAAGCTCTATTAATTCAAGGAAAATTGGTGAAATTTTTTATGGACCTAATCTATACAATTTTTTTTTGAAAACCCAAATTTTGGGACGTTACAGCGCACAATGAGGTTCTACAGGAGCAATGGTCGTACGACGTTCGGACATACCATGGGTACTTCAAGTGGTATGTACCACGGACGTGCACCAGACTCACATGTCCTCCACCAGAGCGTTCGGAGCAAGTCACACATGAGGAGAGGCTTCATCACCCATTCGATCGACATAGCGCTTCGCGGCATGATGACACTGTAAAACACTCAAACCTATGCTCGCTTCATTCTTGATATTTTTACTGTCTAGAACTAAAAGCTGGTGTTTGTCCCTTCAGTTCGAACGGATCCAGCGGATCTCATGCACATCGGATTCCGCCAGCCGTAGCCCAGATCACATCTTTCTAGGGCTTCTCATAACTCTCAAGTCTATCTTGGTGTAGTACAAGCAAATTATCAAGAACATGAGGTGTGGATGGTTGAGAGACGACGTCCATCAAGTTACGCACCGAGTGGGCCGAGTGTGCTCACCTACTAGGTCGACACGGCCTAGTGAGACCGGCGGGCATCTTATCCGCACTACAGATTGGGGAGGTAAGTTAGGTTCAATTTAAGTCCTGGTTATTTATTATGCCTTAGGTTGTGCAAACATCATACCATGTTCCAGCCGCACATCCGTTGGGATGCATCACTTCTACGATCGACGTTCGCATGGCCTACTCAGACTGGCGGCCGTCCAAGTGCTCCTCGTTGGTCATCCGCATTGCAAATCGAGGAGGTACGTGATGTTCAATTTAGGTCTGGAATATTGATTTTTCCTAACGGCATTCCATCTTGCAGCCTTCAGTTGAGCGTGGGGGTGACGACGAATCAACTGATGAGGAGGCGGCCATCCCATCTACAGCTAGGGAGGAGTACACGGCGCCAGGATTTGAAGCGTACCACCCAGGGTGCCCACCCCTACTTTATGCTCAACAGAACCTTGACCAGCACGAAGTACCGTACCCAGGCCAGAGCTCCTCCACACTGAGGGTCGTTCAGACATCGTACCTGGGGGGCCTTCGCTCCGGGGGCGAATTTCTTGATTCGTTCATTATATGATGGCAGTTGGTAGCCAGTTTGACATGACTTAGCTAGACGACATTGATGCTGGACAGACTCAGCTGGACCAGAGTCAGCTTGCTGAAGCACCTCCGCCCACTCAACAGTCTCCGTAAGCCCTCCGAACTGATATGTGCTCTTTGGACCGGTTCACGTATCCCATGGGACATGCTCAACGCAAAACCAGGACGCTCACATAGATGCAGTGAGCAGAGTGTGGCTCAGATGAGTAAGCCATATTATATCCTGTATGTACATTGTATAGATATTGTGCGCTTATTTTGTACTATATTTGTATAGATTTTTTTTTTGCATAACATATTTGTATACATTATGTGCGTATTGTCAGAGTACATCGGTTTCGGAGATGACTTCGATGCCAGAGATTCACATGAAACCCTAAAACACCCGAGATTCACATGAAATCATAAAACCATTTTTGGTCACTACAATTATTCTCGAAAGTCTTAATTACTCATATTTCCATCATATGATTCAAACTCTAACATATACTTTGAGCAAAAACAAAGACAAAAAAAAAGAAATTCTATACCAACAAAATATAGGAATGTGGTGAACCCGTTATATTCTGAAGAAAAAAAAATCATAAGTTACCAAATCTCAAAGCATATCGGACGAATGAAAATTTGACTATTTTGACAAAAGCAAACAGTCGAATGTTGTTTAGCAAAACCACATTTGAAATGATAAAAATGGGGGTTCCGACCCATAGCCTGACGAAGTCATGCCCCAGGGGCACTGCCCTCGGCAAAACCGGCCCCTAGGGCCACGACAGAGGCAAATCCGGCCCCTTGGGCACCGGACGCGCTACGTGGCACGACGAGGAGAAAAATCGTGCCCTAGGGGCACAGTGCAAGCATTTCCGGCCCCCAGGGGCGCGATAGAGTGAAATCTGCCCCCTAGGGGCCAGATTTGGGTACATGTCGCGTGTCGTTTTGTCCGATGTGCTATTTTTTATATTACAACCGAGAGGAGGTTATTCACTATATTATTTTTTGGTGAAAAAGGCCTCCGCTAGCCGTGGCCATGTCTTCCTAAAAAAACAGGCCATCCGATCGCCTCCGGCCCCGCGCCCACCTGCCCGATCCGCGTGCCTTCGTGCGTTCCGCTTGCGCCTACGCTTTGAGCGCTCCGCGTGGGGCGCTTGGCCGGTGGGCCCACATGCTCCCGTGTCCGTTCGTTGGCCTCTGGGCTCTGGCTGCTTTGCGTGCCGTTCCACTCCAGTGGGCCCCGCTTTTGACCAGGCCGCACGTGCGTGCCCGTGCAAGGCGAGTGGGTGAACTTCTAGTACTATTTGTTATTCCCTCTGCCAAAGGTGCTATAAGAGCATCTACAACAATACACCTCAGCTGTTACTAAGAGCATGCCACATCAGCATTTTGATGATGTGGAAGAGAGAAGGGGAGGAGAGAGAGTGAAGCTGTTTCTATATGAAGAAACTATGAGATTGTTAATACCAAGACGTAAGTAACAACTAGTAACAACAAAATACTCTATTGGAGCCTTTAGTTGTTACTTAAACATTCATTTTGTGGGTCCCACTGCCTACCAACATGCTTGTAGCAATTAAGTCTTAGATACAAGCTTAAGAAACAATCTATTGGAATGGTTGTTTCGTTATTAGATTGAAGATTTCTCTCTCTTAAGAATAAACTAAGAAACAACCTATTGTAGATGCTCTAAGCGCCAAAACTTGATCACTTCATCCTAGTCCTAGTTTTGGACTACCAGTAGCTATAGTCCAAAACTTGAGATGACGGCAGCCCGAGGCGCCTCCCGGACGCGCAGCTGTCAAGAGCTGTAGGGCTAGCATTTTTCCATGGTTTGTCAACCTGCACGATCAAGCGCTTGACGCACCAAACTGGCGGTTGCTCCTCGTTGACTCAACAAGGCACAACACAACCATTGGACAACACAGAATCTGCACAACAAGACAACTGTTGAATAACCGATGTGTGTGCATACCAAAAGGATTCTTAGGCTATAAACATTAGAGAAATGTTACTGTAATTGATACAGAAAATTATTGGAATAAAGAAGATTGTTGGATTGCTCTCTCTACATCTTGTGTCAATTTGTTCTTCTACTTTTGTATTGTCTAATTGTGTGATTGATCTTGCTTCTAGTTGCGTTGATTGGATGTATGGATCACTAGACGACACGAGTTATTTAATACGTTATCAGCACGACTGCTCTACAAACCACGGTATGTCGTCGAATTCGAACGCCATCATCCTTCTATTAGCGAGATTAATTTGTAGATCGTTCATCCTCCACTCTCTGTGGCCTGAAGTACTGCCGCTGTCACCCCCTCTCCAATGGCCTGAAGGACTTGCTGTTGCCTCCATGTTCTTCGCTGATGTTCTTGGTGCAGGGGATTCAAAATTGCAATTTATAATTGCGGTGAGATGATTGTTTCATTTTAAATTGATAGAAAGTTATGGGCATCTGTTCATATCTGCAAAATCAATGGAATCAGTATTTTTTTTTGTGGTTCAAGAACTGGTTATCCTCTACGAATGCTAATTGTTGATTGCTATATGTTTTCCTATCTAGAAATTAGAAATTTGTATTGACAATGAAGTACAAATTTTGTTCTTCAGCTGAAATATGCCAGTTCTACATTTCTATGTCAAACATGTTGATCTAACATGAGTTCAATGTTCGGCTAAAGCATGTGCTAGGGTTTCCAAGTTACAACTTATTCCTTTGTAAATTATGAGCTTAATTAGAAGACCATATGATTTCAAGCAAACAAACTATCATTTACCTCAGGGGTATTTCAGATATTTCCCAATACAGAATAGTCAGTCAGTCTACCTAAAACCCAGACTGTCAAATACTAAATATTTTCAGCTCAGCCGTTCATCTCTTCGGCCATATAGCTCAGTTAGAAGCTGCTTTTCAGAAAAGTTACTGTCACGCCAAATAGACCCTAAACACCTTCAAAAAAAGATGTTCGTATTGGAGGAGATGAATTTTACTTGAGCACTTGATGACATGACTATATTATCTCTTTAATAACTATGTATAAGTATTTTACATTGTACCGGCTCTAACTACGTGTAGATGTTTTTTTTAATTTTCTGATCATTACTTAGAGTTACCCCTCCCATTTGATCGTGTTAAATTGCGTTAACCAAATGTACGTTCTCACCCTTTCTGAAAAACCAATGAGCTGGCTCCGTACAAAACAAGAGAAAAAAAATGCTGACCGGGTCATGGACATTATCATTACTCCACTCAGTTTTTTACACAACAACAAAAAGCGCCAGCACGGCCGGAGACCCGACCGCAGAACTTTTTCCCTCTAACTTGGCACCTTTTTTTTTTTTATCTGTAACAATAAAGGAGCCTACGCTAGTACGATATTATAAAAATAGTACCACAGCAGCCATCTATCGCACTACTAATCTGCAAAAGCCACCTCCTACTCTCTCAGCTTGCGGCAGGCCGTCTACCATACTCCTAGTCCATGGCAGAATGTATCCGCCCATGTAGGCACGCGTCGATGCCATTCATCACACGGATCGAGGAGCCTTTGCATATGGTTTGCCGCGGACTGAGAGGGTGGTAGGTGGTTTCTGCGGACTGAAAGCGTGGTAGGGGACACGTGTCGCCTACCAGTCTAGCGCGGTGTCATTTTTGTCATTTTGGATGCGAGGAGGTTAGATTTCCTATTTCATTCCAAAAAGCGGCCAAATGAACCAAAAACTCCCGACCGCATGCGTCCACGGCACGTACACACGACCACCCCCGAACGCGCGGGGGCAAGAATGATTCAACTAAACTCCCCTTTGCCCCTGGCGCACGTGTGAGCGTCTGGGGCCTGGTACAAAAAGTCGGACCGGACTGTCGGTTAAACCGGAAAAGGCTGGAACCGACAACCTAGCCGGCTCGGTTTAGCTCAAAGACCGTCCATACATTCGTACTAGGAAAAACTGGCCAAACCCGCTAGTTTTTTAATAAACTAGTGAATCGGTGTGGGCTTCACTAAACCGAACGATTCTTATTATTTTTTGCTAGTGAATTCAAGGGTAAGATACGAAAGATGTGAATATGAGTGCCATACTAGTTATTTCATCGAGAATTAGATTGTAACTACACCTATTGCTCCGAATAAATACTTTGATAGACAATTACAGTACAAATATGCTATTGTTATCAGGGTTTTTTTATCGGTCAATTTTTTTTACCGGGACCCCCCGATACAGCCGAGATTACCGATAATCGGAAAATTTCAGCCGAAATTGTCAATTTGTTTTTGAATTTTTCGGATTTTAAATTCAAAAAATAGTCAAATTCGAACAAAAATCATCAACTGAGCTAGTTAGCATGGTAGCAAGATTCAGATGGGCTTGTATTACTTCACTCATTCATCAACTGAACAAAATTCAAAAAATTTGATTTTTTTTGGGACAAAATTTATCCAAATTTCAAATTTCAGAACCGGTTTGAATTTCTATCAAGGGGCCGATAGAAATGATAATCGCCGATAATCGGCCGCTAAAAAAACCCATGATTGTTATAGCTATACATGCTTAATTCTACTGGCAAATATGGACCCGTAAACTAATGAACCGCTGGACCGGTTGGATTGTGGTCAGTCCGACTTTTTTGCACTACGGTCCGGAGTTGGTGCGCTGCGCTGCGCGGCAGGGCGACGTCGCAGGCTCGCTGTCCAGGGTGAGCTGTTGCCTGCTAAATGCTAGTAATCATATCAATCGGGAGTTTGTGTTTCGTGACTGGGTCGCGGTGTCCGCCGTGGTAGGTCGCCTCGATCGCTAGCTGTCTCGCCGTGGAAGCCGGGTGAGGAGGAGGGAGCAGTCGAGCAGGGCAGGCGGCACAGGAGTCGTCCCCCGTGTCCATGCGCGACAGCGACGCACGTCGAGATCCGTTCCGCAGAATCGGTCGACTGCCACATTGCTCCGTTTTTTTTGGTTCTTTTTGAGACGTACTGCCTGCTACTTACCCCGGTACCAGGCCCTTTTTCTCCCGCCTGTTGGACCTTATTGCATGATGAGTGCGGCGTCTACAACAGTACAAACTGGTACCTTTGGGGTCGTCTAATATGTGCTGTATATATTTGTAAGTATCTGTGATGTCAGGTTCTTCTACATTTGTTGGATTTTGAAATATTTGTAAATCCTTGTATGTGTTTACGTGACACACGAGTTTTGTTGCTCGATCTACATGAAGTTTGATGAACAAAAATGGCACACTTGAATGGTTCATGCCTACTCCAGACCTGACCAGCTGGCCAAAAGTTACATGAAACAAAAGGACAAGATTGCCAAGATTGAACGGCCTGACGGGGAGGAAGCGCGGTACAGGTCAATGCGGAAACTGGTACTGGTCCGTAATACGGTGGTTGGAAATTGGAAAACAGCACCGAGATGCATCCACAATCCACATACTTTGATTGGACTAGGATCATGCCTGACTTGTTAAAAACTGGAAAAACAAGAATAGACACGAAAAGACAGCAGTGGTCACTGCCTCGGCTGGTGTTGCAACGCGCGGACCTTCTTTAGCTCGGAGTTCCATTTCCATCGATAACTACGTCCAAAGCGCCCAAGTTGGACAGAGACCGTATTACGCGTTTCGTCTGGTAAACGAGCTGGCGGTTTAGGATTTTTGGGTTAACACCCTCGCACTTACGTCACTGCAACTGTTTCAGTAAATCAAAACCATCAAATTGCTTTGGTAGGGGAATTTGGCCTAAAACTAACCTCCGTTTTTTACTGCTATCAAAATAAACTGTTTGTCGCACTTTCAATATACCCTTGCAAACTATTAGTCCTTTCCTTTTGTTCTTTACCTAGTACTAGAAGTGCAAGGTACAAAGTAGCACGTCTTACAAGATTTTGCTTCTATCAAAGTAGTCCCTCCGAGAAATAGGTCAATTCTAGCAGGTTCTATCAAAATTAAATTAAGAAAGAGTAAACTGCGCTCTTGGCTCATCAAACTTGTCAAATTACATATTTAGGTAACTAAACATGTTTAAATGGATCACCTAATGTCACTAGCAGGCTAGCTCAAGTCTAACTACCAGTGGCACATCTAAAACAAAATCGACCAAGGACCACCATACATATTACCACATGTGCGTAGAGCCATCGGACTTAAACTGCAGAGTACACACATATATGTATGCGGGTTTTAATAAGGCAAAATGACTTTGGACTCAGTGTCTCGTGCACTCCTTCAGCTCTACGTGGATCCGCCCCTGTTAAATATGTGTTTTATGAGTTCGGTGACCTATGTGAACTAAGACGACAAGTTCAGTGACCCACAACGCAATTTACTCATTAAGAAATATGATGCTAAGGTTGGCCTCTACCATAAGTGAATGAAACTATTATCTATAACATTTATTATCGATAATGGTATTCTTAATAGCCCTTAAGTATACCCCTGGTCGAAAATACATGTACGGCTAGGGAAGGCTACGACTACTACATGTCACGATCACCCTATGATCGTAAGATATGCTACAACCAGGTCTGATCACGACCACCCCTATGGTTAATAAAAACAACAAACATCTGGACCTTATTGACTAGGGACTCTATATACTACGCTTACTTACACGTGGTAGTTAATACACGGGTGATTTATCCCTGATATAATCGCACGTAGTTCTCTCTGTCTTTGGCGTAACCGCACGGCGAATGTGCAGGAAGGTATAACCTTAAGTTAAATCCAGAAAAGTGTGTGTTCGGAGTTTTCTCTGGAAAGTTTCTTGGATTCCTAGTTTCAGCTAGAGGAATTGAAGCAAACCCAGTAAAGATATCAGCCATCGACCAGATGCGCCCTCCGACCACAAAGAAAGAAGTCCAAAAACTATCCGGCTGTATAGCAACGCTAAGTCGTTTCATAGCACGGTTAGGGAAAAAAGGATTACCTTTCTTTAAGCTTCTTCGGAAGCGCAGAAGTTTCGAGTGGACTAAAGATGCAAACGATGCCTTTGAAGAGCTCAAGAGGTACCTTACGAATGTCCCGATCTTAGTATCTCCAAGATCGGGAGAAACATTGTTGATATACGTGGTTGCAACACCACAAGCGGTCAGTGTTGTACTTGTCGTTGAGCGTGACAATATCCAACGACCAATATATTACGTAAGCGAAGTCTTACATGGACTAAAGGAACGATACTCGTACGTACAAAAGTTGCTATATGGTCTCCTTACGCCTTTAAAGAAACTAAGGCATTACTTTCAGGCCCACAGAGTGGTCGTATCTACTTGATAACCTCTTAGTCAAGTTCTCAAAAACAGAAAATCATCAGGACAAATACTAAAATGGGCGATCGAGCTTGGGGCGTTCGACCTCTATTTCATTTCACGAATAGCAATCAAGTCTCAGGCTTTAGCAGAATTCATTATTGAATGGACGAACCCTGAACCAACCCAAGGGCCCGAGTACGAACACCACGAAGAGTGGACCATGTATGTTGATGGTTCCTTGATGCTTAAAGGCTCAGGGGTTGGAGTTGTCTTGGTATCTCCTACTGGAGAACACATTAAATACGGCATTCAGTTGAAATTTCCCGCTACAAATAATGTGACCGAATACGAAGGTTTACTGGTAGGACTCCGAGCAGCTAGAGCACTCAAGATTCACATATTACTAGTGAAAGACGATTCTCAACTAGTAACGAATCAAGTCAGGAAAGAGTATCAATGCTCAAGTCCCAAGATGTCATCTTATTTGGCGGAAGTACGGAAACTCAAAAAGCACTTCTTTGATTTCTAGATCCAATATATTTCTAAAAAGGAAAACGTTCTGGCATACCAGTTGGCACAGATGGTTTCTACAAGGTCACCTGTCCCGCCTGGAGTTTTTCTTGAACAACTTGATACACCCATGGTGGTCGAGCATTCCGAGGACACAGATGCTCCACTAGAGGTCGTACAGATCGATCCCAGTAGTGATTGTATGACATCGATCTACAATTATCTTCAGCGTGGCACACTTCTTGAAGACGATGTAGAGGCCGATCATACAGCTTGAAAAGGCAAATCATACACTCTAATCGAATGTACCCTTTACAAACGGGGAGAGAGGAGTTTGTGGAGCACATCATTCCTACAGAACTTTAGTCGGTAAAGCCTTCAGATAAGGATACAACTGGCCAACTGCCCTCCATGATGCAAAAGAACTTGTGTTGAAGTATGTACAATGTCAATTTCATAGTCGACAAGTACATCAACCGGTACAAGTTTTGCAAACAATACCCCTTTCTTGGCCTTTTGCAACCTAGGGACTAGACATTCTAGAACCTTTCCCAAAGGCACCCGAGGGCTTTGAATTTCTTTTTGTCATGATTGATATATTTTCAAAATGGATCGAAGCTGAGCTAGTCATTAAAGTAACAACTGAAGCTGCTAAGAAATTCCTCACAAAAAAATGTGATCACACGATTCGGTATACCCAACAGATAATCACAGATATCGGTATTCAGCCGAGCGGCGAAAACTTTTAGGAATTCTGCGAAGACCTAGGTATCAAGATACATTACGCTTCCGTGGCTCACTCGCAGAGCAACGGAGTGGTCGAGCGAGCTAATGGCATAATAATACAAGGATGAAAACACCGAGTGTTCGACCAGTTAATAAGACGGTCATGAGTTTGGGTTCAAGAACTTCTCTCGGTATTATAGGCCGTTCGAACCACGACCAGTCGTGCGACCGGTGAAACACCATTTTTTCTTGTTTACGGTGCTGAAGCCATGCTTCCTCTGGAACTGAAACTTGACTCTGCTCGAACTGATTGTTTCAATAAGAACGATCAAACAGAACATAGACTCGACTGTTGGTGATATGCCCTAGAGGAAATCATAGAGATGATTGTATCACGTCTATGTTTATGAGTTATTAAATAAATATTATTATGTTTCTTGAATGAATCATCGGTTATAAAGATTAACAAGTATGTGACTTGTTGGTGAAGCTCTTTAACTTATATGATGTCGTTCTAAATGTATCCCTGGTCGGAACACTAGTGACTTATTGACCAGCACATGTATTGATTGATGACCATGTTTCACCGGTCAAGGATATAGGGATATCGAATCAATAATATGAACATATGTTGAAGAACATGGTGTTGGATTGACCCACCTTGAGACACTATTAAGATTTTTATGATTTTATGTGTCATCAGTTGATCTCAAGCAATGATGATTTATAATCCTTAGACCTGAGATCAGCATTGTTTCTTACATGTGTAATAGTATACTTAGGGGTTGCCAAACGCTACTCGTAACCGGGTAGTTATAAAGGTAGCTTTCGGGTATGCTATGAAACATGCGGAAGAATGTGACTAGTCAGATATAGGATTTGCCCCTCCTAACATAACAGGAGAGATATTTCTAGGCCCCTCGATGTGGTTGGATAAAGAAAGTGCATGGCCATGCCACTGATGGTCGAAGAGTTCGATCACATGAAGTTATCCGACACTCGATCGAGAAAGTATTGGACAGTCCATGGATGACATAATATCTCACCTGGAGTTCAACCAGATATCGTGAGGCAAAGGGATAATACAGGAGAAGGTCGTTAAGTTCGATCAGATACGGACTAGTCGTATGGAGATACGAGCTGGTTGTAGACTGGTCGAATATAATCACTAAGTGGTCGAAACTTGCTCGTAAGGAGTAATGAACTGGTCGAAACTAAATATGAACTAGTTGTATAGAGATGTGAGCTTGTCGTTAGTGATAAGGACCTGGTCGTAGATCATATTACGTTAAGGTTCGTCCGATATAATTTATATGTATTCAAGAATCGTTATGTCCTTCTAGGAACCACTAACGACTCGTGGTTGGAAAGGGTTTCTGAGTCACAACCGATTACACATGAACCTAACAGGTCACACACTTAACGAGTTGGAATAAACATATTCGGATAGGATCCGTCATGGGCTCTATATAAGGAGATGCATGAGGCTGTTGGGAGGAGTACGAGTTGATGTGAGTTGCTCCACTGAAACCCTAGCCGCCATCTTCTCGGAAAGCCTTCCTGTGTGATTTGGTGCTAGCACACTGGCGTACGATGTTCTTTCCCTGGATGTGTAGATACAGTAGAGGCGCTACTATGGTTGTTGTTGCGCTCGAGGACGATCTGTGATTTTTACAAGGAACTACAGAGGTTGCTAGAGGAGACGATCGACTCGCGAGGACGCTGGACGATCGATTATGACCACTTCATCACGCGCTCTACGTTGGATCATACTACTCCAACTCTTCTTCCGCTGCATTACGCGTCTGGTGGTAACGATCTATGATCTCTTGCTTGCATGGCATCCTAGTTTACGTGGTAGATTTTTTGAATTGCTAGCTAGTGTAGCCCACTGTAACGACCTTCTCGGAATGTACATGGAACCGACTGGATTTTTTTTGAGCCGCGGTACTACCGCTCGGTACATCTCGAGAGGAGGTCCGCCAGGACCTCCCAGGAGATTTTCAAGACCTCCTGGAGGTCTTGGCCTCTGTGCACTGAGCCAGTCCAAAGAACCCAAGCTAGCTCGCACAGACAAACATGGGTGTGATCAAATCCATACAATAACTGAGAAGAAAGTAAAAGATACCTTAACATATATTAATAAAGACCTTTCAGTCAAGCTTCTTACAGGGGTTTGCCCCTTGGGCTTACAACCGGGAGCACAACGCGACAGACAAAAAGAACTAACACGAGCAAATCCAACCGATCAGCCCATAGGCTATCGAGTGGAGGACGTCCCCTAGCGCGCAAGGCCTCCAAAGACCTCTTCTTCTTGGAGCTTTGAGCTCTCTGGAACTCCCTGATCTGCTGATTAAAACAGAGGGCACAAGCCATGAGTACTTTTGAATGTACTCAGCAAGCCGTGGGGGAAAAGCATGCAATAAAAATTCAGGAAGGGCTTGCCAAAAGAGAGCTGTATGGTTAGTTGCAAAAAGCAATATTTGACAGCAAGTAATAATAGTAGATTGAAAAGCTCAAGTTGAAAGCATATTACATAAATACATTTGTTTGAAAGGAGGGAGTGAGCACCAGGCCACCAGCTCACTTCCAAAGCCACTTGGGGGAGGTCTGATCGCACCCACGACCAGGACCTCTCCCAAGACCACTCTGGAGCACCAACTCCAGAGCTCCAAAAGACCACTCGTGGGAGGTCTAGTCGCACCCACGACTAGAACCTCAACCATGACCACTCTAGAGTACCCACTCCAGAGCTCCACAACCAGCCCTTGGAGCGCAACTCGAGCCAACCATGACCCCTCTAAAGCCGGCCAAGGTCTTTTCGAGGCAAAGCCACGGCCTCTTGCAAAAGCGCCTAGGGACACATTTTATAAAAGTCTACTCTTTTGCACCACTTCTCCAGGAGATGTCCATAACCAAGGACTTGGCTATTCGAATAGATTTTACACTTTGCAGAGGTGTACAACTTTACCCACAATCCACGATCTCTCTAGTAGGACGGGTTCCGAAAAGACCCTTGCTCACTTTCGAAGGTGAGCAGTCTAGAGAGCGTGGCAAGGCCTTTACAAAGCTTTGAACTGGCTCGAAGCTGCCCTCTAAGGTTTCATAACTCCCCCTCCAAGGGTTATTGGTGCCCCTCTTGCGCCAAATACCAAAGACGCTTCCACCACAATGTAAACAAGCCACCATTGCTAATTATTCGGCCCAGGCCATCCCCATAAAATGACCTTATAGTTGCACGGATTACCCGGATCCACAGACACAAAGTTAGGTCATTAATCCACTTAGGCAAGGCAACCTCATCCTATTGTGCACATGGCACCCCCTTTACTGCACGATCACTTACCCAAGTGTGAAAATATTTTGGGTTCAACCCGGCCACTGGACCACCCAGTCCTGGCACTGCAAATTTTAACAAGGTGGTCTCGCACCACAATCAACACAGTTTATGGCCTCAAAGACTACAATTTAATAAAGGGCACCAACCACGGTTTCATAGTTCCATTAGTCAAGATTATTAATTGATGAGGCATGATTCACAAGACCCACTTGTTCTCTGACAAGGCTAAGCATAAACTTACGGTCCCATGTTGGCAATATCAAGCAATACCAACTAAAAATACCCATTCTAAGGTGTTCAAGGTGATCATGACAACATGTCGGGTTCAAGTGTCCAAGGAGGCATAATGTCAAGTAGGAGAATAACTACAGCCCAAACCAGTTCTATAAAAGTAGCTATGCAAGTTTAAAAAATCAAAATACTTTTGTAAAATGGGATCAAGATGATCAAGGGATTCCACGACTTGCCTTTGTTGATGAGCAAAGCTTCAGTTGGGGGCTTGATCCACGAGCTCTTTAGTAAAAACCGAGATCTACACGTTCGCAAAAGAAATGAAATAAGCAAAGAGACTCCCAGAAATCAAAAGAACTTACTTAAAGCAAAAAGAGAGGAGGTCCGAGAGGGAGGTCCCAAGAGAGGGAGGTCTAGACCCAAGGAGGTCCGAACCAGAGGAGCTTGGAGAGCTCACCAGAACCGAAAAAGTGGGGAGAAGAGGTTGAGTGAAGAACAGAGAGGAAATGGATGCCCCTGGTGCTCTATTTATAGAGAATAGAAAATAGGAGCACCACAAAAAGGGAGCGACCAGGTGCAAGATATTGGTACAAAAGGTATACTGCTAGCAAGTACAACAAAGGACTAAAACAGTCAAAAGAGGTGACAAAAAGTAGAAATGAGTACAAAGGAAAGGACAATATTTTAATGTGACTTCAACCCACATCAAATGCGCTTAAGAACCTGAGGTGGAGGAATCGAGAAAAAGGGCGGGACAGTCAAAGGAACTGGTTGACAACAGGAGGGGGGGGGTCCTGTGAGAGTCAAAGAATGTCCCAAAGGGGAGGTCCTGAGGCAAGGGGTCTTGAAGTGGTTAGGACCCAGGGGGAGGTCGATAGGGAGGACATGACCCACGGGGGGAGGTCATGGCCCACTAGGGTGGTCCTTACAGAAAGACCAGAGGTCTTGACCTCAAGGGGGAGGTCTAAACCACAAGGGTGGTCTTAACAAAAAGGCCACGGGGAGGTCCGAGAGGACAAGGAGGCCCAAAGGACATGGAGGTTCTGCGGGGAGGAGGTCTTGAGGACCAAGAAAAAGGTCTCGAGGAGATCCTGAAGACAAGGAAGTCTAGAGGAGGTCCTAAAGACTACAAGGAGGTCTTGAGAACAAGAGGTCCTAAAGACTACAAGGAGGTCTGGAGGACAAAGGTCCTAAAGAGAAGGTCATAGAGACTACAAGGAGGTCTTGACGACAGGAGGTCCTAAAGACTACAAGGAGGTCTTGACCACAAAGGTCTAAACACAGAGAAGGAGGTCTAGACCACAAAGGTCTAAACACAGAGAAGGAGGTCTGAATCACAAGGAGAAGGCCTCAAGAGGGTCCAAACATAGGGGAAGGTTTGAACCTACGAGCATGGCCTTGGACATCAAAGGTGGTCCTCACAAGAGACCAAGGGGAGGTCCCAAGGACAAAGAAGCCCTGCAGACAAGGAGGTCTGGGCTCAAGGTCCAACGAAAAGGGGTGGTCTTTGCAAAAAGATCAGCAAAAGACCAGGTGGAAGGTCTTTGCAAAAAGACCGCGAGGGAGCCTAAGGAGGAGGTCTTTGCAAAAAGACCACGGGAGGTCCTAACGGTCAGATTAAGATCAAAGGAGGTTCTGACGGTCAGATCAAGATCAAAGGCGGTCCTGATGGTCAGATCAAGATCAGAGGTGGTCCTGATGGTCAGATCAAGATCACAGGAGTTCCTAACGGTCAGATCAAGATCACAGGAGTTCCTAACGGTCAAATCAAGATCAAAGGAGGTCCTGACGGTCAGACCAAGATCACAGGAGGTCCTGACGGTCAGATCAAGATCAAGGGAGGTCCTGACGGTCAGATCAAGATCACAGGAGGTCCTGACGGTCAGATCAAGATCACAGGAGGTCCTGACAGTCAGATCTAAACAAGGGGAGGTCTGAGCTATTAAGATCTCCAAAGGGGAGGTCCAAACGGTCAAATCTGAGCAAGGGGAGGTCCAAACGGTCAGATCTGAGCAAGGGGAGGTCTGAGCGGTTAAGATCTCCAAAGGGGAGGTCCTAACGGTCAGATCTAAGCAAGGGGAGGTCCTAGCGGCTAAGATCTCCAAAGAGAGGTCCTAACGGTCAAGATCTGAGCAAGGGGAGGTCCTGACGGCTAAGATCTCCAAAGGGAGGTCCTAATGGTCAAGATCTGAGCAGGGGGAGGTCCTGACGGCTAAGATCTCCATAGGGACCTAACGGTCAAGATCTGAGCAAGGGGAGGTCCTGACGGCTAAGATCTCCAAAGGGAGGTCCTAACGGTTAGATCTAAACAAGGGGAGGTTGTAACATCCCTATTTTCCTGAGTTTTTGAAAATTTTGAAAACTTTAAAATTGAACCATTTGGTTTTATTAATTTGCCAAAGCTTAACTTGTAATTTAGAATTTTAAAAGCGGTTTAATTTGACTTAATTAAAACTTGAATTAATTAAAGTTGGTTTAGTGAGTTTAGTTGATTTTAATTTGGTTTTCCTTTGGCCTTATGTTAAAAATAATTAATTGCCAAAATTAAAAGCAATAGTTAAGTCAAAAATATTTTTATTAAGTCCTAAATAATTCAAGGGACTTCGTGAATTTTTGGACGCCTTAAGTTATTTTCTAAAATCCTTTTGCTTTTCTCGGTATTTTCTAAAAAGAAAAAAGGCTTAGGATTTTCCTCCTTGGCTTGGGCCGATTTCTCAGCCCATCCTCGTTCTGACCACAAGGCCCAACGCCAGCAGGCCTCCTCGCCATCGTCTGATTTCAATCAGACGGCTCGACGCGTCCTCGCACCTCTCTCTCTCTCTCTCTCTCTCTCTGGGCTACTTTGTCACCGCCACCATGGCCGTCCCCTACCTCCCGCCTCCCGCCGCCCTCGCTCCCTCATTGCGCAACCCGGCTGCCCACGCCTCCTCGCGCCCTAGCCCCCTCCCCTTGCTGTCTGACGCGCCACCCTTCTCCGCCTCGACGCGCCAGACCCTCCTTGCCCCTCCCGCGATTCTCGCCGAAAGCCGAGCCATGTGACATTAAGACGCCATGGCTCTCGAAGCTCCTCCTCCGGGGCCCTGTCGCCTTTAAAAGAGAGCCCCGGACCGCCTCCTCCTCCTCCATTTCCCTCTCCTCCTCCTCCCTCCTCTCTCGGCGGAATCGAAGTTTTTGCGGCCGCTGGCTCCCAAGACCCCGCCACCGCTGCCGAGCACCTCTGCCGCCTTCATCACCACCTCCGCATCGCCGCCATGAGGCGCACCCGGCTTGTAACTCCTCATCCTCGAGCCTCATTGAGCGCTGCCGCCATGTATGCCCAGCCTCCGCCCATACTCATGGCACGCCTCTCGTCGCCGATCCACGTGGCCGCCACCTCAACGCCCGTCGGCGCTTATCGTCAGCCTTCACGACGTGTCTACCCCATCAGCGCCACGCGGATTTTTTCTGATTTTCTTTAGGAAAATAATTCTGGGAAAATCAGGAAATTCCTAAATTCATCATTTTATGCAATTTCCTATCTTCTTTTGGCCATAACTCCCTCATTCGAACTCCGATTCGAGTGATTCAAATTTCCAAATTCATCTAAAATCCTTGTCTTATTATTAGTATTTATTTAGTATTTATTTGGATTTTATTTGAAGTTGTTTTATTTATTTAGCTTTGTTTGCGCGTATAGGTTCCGGCGTTTCGGAAGATTTCGCAGACCCGACGGCCGAAGCATCGCTACTCTTCAACGAAGGCAAGTCATAGACATTTGATCATATTGAACCCATCTTTATAAAAAGTATATTGTTTGATATAAACATGCATTGCTAATTTTATAATAAATGGTTTCGGGTTTTGTTAATTACCTAATTGCTATATGCCTCCTTGATAAATTGCAATCGACATGTATCCTTGAATGACATAACTCCTTGGACACCTTAGGATGGTTAAATACTAGTTGGACATTATTGTACTACCAACTTAGGCACGCTTTATTGCTTAGTCATGCTCTAGTAGACATTGGTCTCGATCTCATGATTCAATAAATGCTGATTTGCCCTAGCGCACATGGTTTGTGGCTTGTGTAGTAACGAACTGTGTTGCTAATAATGCGAAGTGTGGTCCTGTGTGAGACCACGACATTTGTTGTCATCTTACTAAAATTTGTGGTGCCAGGACTAGGGTGGTCCTCTAGCTGGGTTGAACCCAACATGATGAATTTGACTAAAGGAAATTATGGAACCGTGGCGGAGCCACTTTTGTTAAAAGATGTTGTGCCATGACTAGGGTGGTCATTTGGCCAGGTTGAACGAAAATAATTTATGCTCGGACGAGTGGGTGGTGGAAAAGGTGGGTGCCGTAACTCACACTTGGAATGTGGAACCGTCTCGTCTAAGCAACCAACTAAGGACTTAACCTTGAACCATTGATCTGGGCCTCAACTGTACAACCACATGTCTAGATTGGGATAGACCTGGCTGACTAATTAGCAATGTCTTGGTTCGGTTCCGTTTTGGTTGGGAACGGCGCAAGAGGGGGCCAGATGGAGGCGAAACCTTAGCGAATAGAACTGAGTCAAAACAGAACTTTGTAAAAGCCTTGTCACGTACTCTAGACTGCTTACCTAAGGTAGTGAGCGGTGGCATAGATATATGCCAACAAACTAGAGAATTCGTGTCTTGTGGGTCAAGTCTGCACAACCTCTCGCAGTGTAAAACTATTCAATAGCCGTGTCCCCTGCTATGGACATGCACAGTGATTTCACGCAAAGGGTAGAACTTTTGTCTAAAATGTTGGAATGGTTTGGTCGAATCTTGTAGTTGGTTGATGGTTGGAAAGTGAACAGGGTGTTCACTAGTTGTTTCAAAGAAAATTGCTTACTTATGTATTAGTCTTTTAAATTGTGCCTTGCAATCTACTTATTGTATTTAATGTCAAATATTGCTTTTCGCAAATTAGCCATAAAGCTATCCTTGTCAAGCCTTGCATAAATATTACTTGCATACAATTCACTATGACTTGTTGAGTACATTCAAAGTACTCATGGCCTTGCGCCCTCTGCTTAAATCGGAGAGAGGAAGGTGAACCAAAGAACTCGAATTCTATGATGAAGACTTCTTTGAAGACTATGCGAATTAGGTCGCGTCCTTCACTCGATTGTTGGTGGGCATATTGGGTGACCTCCACCAGATGTTTTGTTCTCATTGCAAGTTACTCTGTTGTCTTTAGTTCTGCGTGGCAAACCGCTGTAAGACTTGACCATAAGGTCCCTTTGCTTAATATTATTAATTTGTCTCGCTTCATCTTTTGTTTGGTTGTGTGGTTATGATTACACCAATGTTGCAACTGTGTGAGCTAGCTACTGATCATGGGACTAGTTCAGAATACACAGAGGGTCCTGGGGTTGCATACTTGGGGTCCTGACAGCGGTGGTATCAGAGCCATATCGACTGTAGGACGTAACCATAGTTAGCATGGTCGTTTAGTCAAAACTTCAAAATTTTATTTTATAAATCAAACCAACCATTAAACTTGAATAATATTCTCCTCTCATCTTACTCTATTCCCCCTCATCTTATGCTAATCTCTCCCTATTCCATTCTTAAAGTCTGACTTCTTATCTTTTCTGAACTTTGTTTCTGAATGTAAAGTGACCCTCTTATCTTGATAATCTCTATAGAATCGAGCTTTACTTGAAGTCACCCGCCAAAATAAAATAGATTTGTAGTGCAGTTACCCTTTTAATTTCAGTATCGATAAAATCGGTGGCTTGAGTTTTGGTTGCCTCTTGTAGCTTTCTGGCTATTGTTCGTTGGGTTAAACCGACTTTCCCCAATTAGGCTGTCCCGTCTTTCGCCCTTGTCTGGCTCGTCTTTGTGCTTTTCCCTCTTTCCTATTATGCTTTCTTCCTCTCATCTATAAAACACGAGAAGATCTGTGCAGATGGTTCAAACCCGCAACTCGGCAAGTCAGGAAGAACAAGTGGACCCTATAACGCCACCAACCCCAGCCGCAACAACAGATCAGGGTTTGGGACAGTTCATGGCAGCACAGGCGCAGTTGATGAATGCAATGATGCAGAGCATGAACCAGATGATGACTCAACAGATCGAGACGGCCGCCGCTTTCTGCACCGTCTTCAACTGAACAACCAGCAAATGCCTGCCACCTCCGCCCCCACCAGCTTACCCACAGTCAAAGCTAGCAGAGTTTATGAGGACCCATCCACCTACCTTTTCTAGCTCCTCTGAGCCTTTGGATGCAGATGACTGGCTGCGCTCTACTGAAAAGAAGCTTGCCATTACCCGGTGTGATGACCGTGAGAAAGTTCTTTATGCCACACACCGGTTGGAAGGCACCGCCATGAATGGTGGGAGAACTATTGCGCCGCCATGAGAACCACCGTAACATCACTTGGACTGAATTTTGAAACTTTCCGCCTCTCATATCCCCGATGGAAAGGTAGAAATGAAGAAGAATGAGTTTCGTGAGTCAAACAAGGAACCATCGCTGAGTGAATATCTCAACAAGTTCACGCAACTCTCTCGTTATGCCCCAAATGATGTTGCCACCGATGATGCTCGTCGAAGCGCCAGCGAGGACTCAACCCTAGCTTGAAGGTTCAGTCGTTGGCAACGACTATGCCAATTTCCAGCAGACTAGTCAACAAGGCCATGCTCATAGAAGAGTCACGCCGCTGATCGGCGGAATCTCATAAAAGGAAGTCGATGCAAAGATGGTACTCATCAAGGTCATTCGCAGAGGGCGAACGAATGCACAATACCCATTCATTCTCGTTCCTCCCGTCACCTTCGTAACCCCCAAGAATAAAGACTCGCCTACCTACCCTAGGATTCCGGCTTCAACAACAACACCAACAACCAGCCTAAGAAGCAACAACCCCGCCAGAGGAATCACTGTTTAACCACAAGAATCGGGACATTATGCCAAGAATTGCCCTCAGAAGCAAGGTCCTTCACCAGTCAGATTCAACCTTGGAGCTACCCCGACCAGGACCCCCATGCCAGGAGCAGGACGTGGAGCACCTCAGACTCCAACAGCACCAGCCAAGAACCCTCAGACTTTCGGAAGAGGCCATGTGAACCATGTCACAGTGGAGGAAGCCTAGATAGCCCCGGACGTCGTGCTAGGTAAGTTCATAGTAAATTCAGCACCTGCTACAGTTTTGTTTGATTCTGGAGCTACCCATTCATTTGTTTCTCGGAGTTTTGTTGCAAAGCATCAGTTAAAGGTTCCGACTCTTAAAAATGCTATGTTGATTCGTACACCTGGTTCGGAGTTGAGTACGAACCAAGGCTGTCCTAAGGTTAAAGTAACCATAGAAGGGGTAGCATTCTTAGCCAACCTTATAATTATCAATGCCAAATCCCTAGATGTGATTTTGGGTATGGATTGGCTTACTGATCACCAAGCAGTTTTGGATTGTGGTGATAGAAGCATCACGTTGGTCAGCCGAGATGGAACCAAAGTAAAGTTCGAAGCCTCTACGGAAAAGTATGATGGGACCTTAGTCTGCAGTGTCAGTGCTTTATCGGTGGAAGATGTGCCGGTAGTCAGAGAATTTCCAGATGTCTTTCCGGATGAGTTACCTGGAATGCCACCGGACCGGGACCTAGAGTTTGTCATTAACCTAGTTCCGGGAACCGCACCCATTTCCAAGAGACCCTACCGTTTGCCGGTTGATGACTTAGTCGAGCTGAAGAAGCAGATTGAAGAAATGCAAGATAAAGGATTTGTCCGACCAAGTTCTTCGCCCTAGGGAGCCCCAGTGATCTTTGTCCCTAAGAAGGATGGTACCCAGCGGATGTGTGTGGATTACCTCTCTCTTAATGAAGTCACCATCAAGAACAAGTACCCTCTGCCCAGGATTGATGATTTGTTTGACCAGTTAAAGGGAGCCGGAGTGTTCTCCAAGATAGATTTGAGGTCTGGTTACCACTAGTTGAAGATTCGTGAGGAAGATATCCCGAAGACAGCTTTCTCAACCCGATATGGACTGTATGAGTATACGATCATGTCTTTTGGATTAACCAATGGACCGGCTTACTTTATGAACTTGATGAATAAAGTATTCATGGAGTATTTGGATAAGTTTGTCATTGTCTTTATTGACGATATTCTAGTCTACTCTAAGAGTGAAGAAGAGCATGAAGAGCACCTTCGCTTGGTTCTGAATAAGCTTAGAGATCATCAACTCTATGCTAAATTCGACAAGTGTGAGTTTTGGATGGAGGAAGTTACCTTTTTGGGATACGTCATGTCTGCAGAAGGAGTCGCCGTCAACCCCAGTAAAGTCAAGGATGTGCTCAACTGGGAGTCACCCAAGTCAGTACCTCAGGTCAGAAGTTTCCTTATGTGGTCTAAACCTCATAGCTAATGACCCCTATGGTCATTAGAATCCCAGGAGTCACCTGATGGGTAACCTGGTCGGAGAGGGTCCTGTACCCGTTGCATGACCAGATGACTGCCCGTAGAAGCTTTGAACTGACACTTGGACTCCACTTCAAGTACGTCCTTTCCGTGTGATGAATGGAACATGTGTCTTAATTGTTCCAAACCATACGACGTTTTCGGCCCTAAGTCACTGATAATAACCATTATATGGTTATTGTCTTTCACTGACATCAACCGATGATCAGTTGGCATTTCGCTAACTGCCACTGTTCCCCCGACCAGTCTTGTCACTTCCAAAGGACGTCTCTTTCGGGAGTAACTGCCACCACTTCGTCAGTTATTTAAAGAAGAATACAAACGGCAGGAAATGACATTGGGACAAGACGATCAGGATCTGAACCATCAAGATCAATCTGAAGACAACTAGGAGAGAACAACTGCAATACACTCAATGTAACTAGGGCTAGTCTAGCGTCTTATTCAAGGCCCCCGGTAAAAATCCAGTTCATTGCAATAAAGAGCAACTTCATTCTCATCCAAGAATTCTTAGTCATTTGCCTCTTTTTATTTTGTAAGATCGGCAACTCGATCGGCGACTGTGTCTCTTTGACAATAACCGTCACCAACATGCATATTCAACCAACCATTTAACCTATCTTAATGTTTTTTTTATCAAGAATAAAAAAAACTATACCGGTTGAGAAGGATTTAATTTGGAACATGAGTACCGGACCATTTAACATGACATATGTCAACGGTTACTGTTTTCCAAAAGAATTTGTCAAAGTTATAGCAGTTCCCCATGAAAAGTAAACGAGAATTGGCTCTGTTCAGAAAAAATATTGGTCTCACTATCCAATTTCTACTTCCACCTCTCCATTTGGCACTAACCATTGGAAACAACTACTTGAAAATTAATTCCCAAGGTCCCGCGGTCAATGTGCTGGAAAAAACTTTACCGGTTGAGAAGAATTTAATTTGGAACATGAGTACCTGACCATTTAACATGACATATATCAATGGTTACTGTTTTCCAAAAGAATTTGTCAAAGTTATAGCGGTTCCCCATGAAAAGTAAACGAGTATTGGCTCTGTTCAGAAAAGATTATTGGCCTCACTGTCCAATTTCTACTTCCACCTCTCCATTTGGCACTAACCATTGGAAACAACTACTTGAAAATTTATTCCCAAAGTCGTGCGGTCAATGTGCTGGATGACCCCCCCTGTTGTCTCTTTCGAGGGTTACCTACCGGTTGATTCGTGACACGCTCTTCACTGCTATGCAAGATCTTGACATGGTACATGGATATCATTGAAGAGGTCAAGAAATAAGTTACTAGGTTGTTTGTTACGGCAGATTTAGTAATCCAGCAACCCTGGACGGGTGCCTCAATCCGACAGCTATGGGTGGCCAAATGTTCGCACTTAATTCTCTGCATGCGACAGCAGGGCAGCGGCCAGCCGGCTACCAGTGACAGGTGAAATTCGGTACTGGCCCTAGACCCTACTAACCTACTTACCACCACTTTAATTATTACACTCCACTAATTATAGTTGGCACAGTATTGGTGAGACTGTCTCGGTTCAATTGAAGTTGGACAAGACATGTTTGGCTCAAGTCCTCGAACTGTTTACAGGGTTCTCTGCTTTGACATCTTCCACATGCAAGGCAGGTGGTCAGGTGACATATTAGCTGAATCGCCTTTTAAATGTTGGTTATAGATAGTTTGCGGTGGCAGTGCGGCCAAAGCTGCCGTAAATAGCAGTTGTGAAAAATCTAGTAGCGTATTTGTGAAAATCAGATTAACATTTAGCAAATTATGTATTTACGTGGTAGCTGCTCCTAGATTTTCTTTTGTTATGTAGAACGCAACAAACCCTATTCGCAACCCAGTTTTAAGAGAATTTTTTTATTAATTTTATTTTAAAGTTAATCCTGACGTATTTTATTTCCAATTTTAACCTTTTTGGTCACGCTACGGGTGGTGGCGTGACAAAACAACGTCATCCACGTCGGCAGATTCACGGGGCAAGCTTTTGTCACACTACTACACGTGACGTGACAGTATTGTTTGGTTACGCCAAGACTAGTGGCGTGACCAAAAGTGCTATTTTGGGACTTATCCCGTGGCGTAACAGTATTGTTTTGTCATGTCATGGGTGGTGGCGTGACCAAATGGGTCAGATTTGAAAATAAAGTACGCCAATAGTCTTTAAAATAAAAACTAAAAAAAGTTTAAATAATAAAAAAAGTTCGTTTTAAGAAGGTAGGAGAGGAAAAAAAACATATCCAAAAACGGTGCCACCGATGATCCACTGAAAGTCTGCAATACTAAAACGAAACCATAGTGCTCAAATCATTTTTAACTGGCCAACCAGATAATCACTTTAGGATGAAAATCTTTGCAACAAATGTGAGGCACGCCTTGAAACAAGGCACTGCATATGGTGAGCATACCAACCAAATAGTACCTCAGAACTTTGCTATGTCCTCCATATTATTCAGTATAGCAAAATTTAATGAAACCTCCTTAAGTCCTTATGATCATGTTGAGTGCAAAAGGTTTCGGTTATTGGTACCTCTACTTTACCTGTAAAATATCCCCATCTTGCCTAACCACGTCTATACAAGGATCTTTTTTTTTTGACATTTCTGTGGTTCCTAGCGTAAAGCACCCCCAAACTCGAATTTGCTTGTCGTCATGTTGCTTTTTCCGTGCCACGAGTAGTGATGTCATAGCAAAGTGGTGATCGGTGAAGGCACCCGAGTTAGGCTAAAGCCGTTTGTAAGTTTTATTAGGTCGGACACGAGACGATGTGAAAGAGGGATGGGAGTACAGAGAATTGAGTCGTCTTTCATACAGTAGTTGACGCTAACACGAGAAACAAGACATTATATATGAAGGGACTGTCTACAGAGATATGTAAAAGATAACTCATTATAAGAATTGTCTTTAGCGTTGCTTATAGATAACATAGATGAATACTATACAATTGTTGTCTATATAATTGCACATACCTTTATTTAAATAATGAAATGAAGACTACTAATTAAATAAGAAATGAATTATCGAGGATTTCCCGCTATGAAAACGTGTATTTGAGGATTATTCTTTGATGTCTCACTGATATGTGAATCATAGAACTATATATCAGTGACACCAAGAGATAAATTATTAGATACATCTATCTCGTAAAGATCCTCGTATCCCTTCTTTTGAGAAAAGAAGAGATTTGAGGAAGGATAAGACTGACCCAGTCGTCCCCCTCCTCTCCCCGGCCACGCAATCCACTCGGTTTTAATTCCACCACCACGACCTGAGAAATTTCTCCCCGATTAAGCCGCGCACCGAGATCACCATGTCAAAACAACGATCCCCCTCGATCGCGTCCCTATATAATCTCACTCGCCGCGCACGTACCATACTTGCGTTCTCACTCTGTTCGAGCTCGACGGCGAGACTAGCTGCGATCGAGTGAGTTGATTGACGGACGCCGGCCATGGGCGAGCTGGCCCCCGGGTACCGCTTCTACCCGACGGAGGAGGAGCTGGTGTGCTTCTACCTCCGCCACAAGCTCGACGGCCGCCGCCGCGGCGACATCGAGCGCGTCATCCCCGTCGCCGACGTCTGCTCCCTCGATCCATGGCAGCTCCCAGGCACGTACAGTTTACAGACAAAGCATATGTTGTAATTAGTAGTAACATGCTGCCGCCGATCGAATGCATTGCAATTAACGGTTAAATGATTGCGTACGTGCAGAGGTGCACCGGGGAGCGTGCGCCGGGGACGGGGAGCCGTGGTTCTACTTCTGCTCGCGGCAGGAGCGGGAGGCGCGCGGCGGGCGGCCGAGCCGCATGACACCGTCGGGGTACTGGAAGGCGGCGGGCACTCCGGGGTGGGTCTACTCGGCGGACGGCCGCCCCATCGGGACCAAGAAGACCATGGTGTTCTACCGCGGCCGCGCGCCGGCCGGGACCAAGACCAAGTGGAAGATGAACGAGTACAGGGCTCTCGAGGACGACGACGTCGACGCAGCGCCAGCGGCCGCTCACGCCACTGCCTCGGTACCAAACCCTTCCCTTCAGGTAACGATGCTCCTTAATTTTCAGCCGCTGATTGATACTGTATAAGAATCCAAAATTAAGCACAAGTTGCCTTATCAGCTATCACAAGTTGCTTTTATGCAATGGATAATGGTGATCGTACGCTGATGTGAAAGCATATGCATAGCTGCATACACACTGTAGTCACACGAGTCGTGAGGGTAACTGCAACTTGCAATAACATTGACATCCATTTTTTGTGCTTGCTTGTAGACGAGGAGCGAGTTCAGCTTGTGTCGGCTGTACACCAGGTCCGGGTGCCCGCGGCAGTTCGACCGACGGCCGTGCGCTGCCGCGGCTGGCGGTGGCAGCGAGAACCCGGTGCCGTCGTCGTCCGTGGCGGCTGCGTCGTTGGCGAATGAGGACGTTGAGGTGGAAAGGGATCGAAAGAGGAAAAGGTGTGCACCAAACGATGGCACGTCGTGCAACGACGGCGGCGATCGCACCGTGCAGCAGCAGCTGACGCTGGGAGGCACCGATGACGAGCTCGTCGACAACATGACCGGCTGGGCAGAATTTTTGGACTGGGTTTGATATTGGAATTCAGTTACATGGTCGATCATGCGAAGAAAAACTCCATGCATGGTCGATATATATGTTTTTTACGGATTTTTTATTTTAAAAAAATCATTTTGTACTGCCAAATAAAATTTGAGCAGGAACTGCAAGGTTAATTTTAGGAGATAGATATCTAGAGTCTAGACAATGCAGCTCACAAACACAATTTTGTACCGAAATGAAAAACTGAGACTTTAGATATGCTAATTAATTCTTGGGGTTGTTGATTTTTTCCTTGATACAATAATGCAATTTGTAAAAAAAAAATCGGTGGAACGATGCGATTTGTTTAAATCAAAGAGATAAGAATGCAATTTGTTCTTTGGCCATGCATGCAAAAACTATTTTCTACGATCGTCCGGTCCCTAGTTGTTGCAGCGATGGTGACATCTTAATTTGGCCTGTTGCTTCGGACCAAACGCGTATGATGCAAATCGCTGGACATCAATCGTCACATAGACTATCCGTTGAGCTTCGCTCGCTGTCGCTGATAGGAGGCGGTCGCTGATAGGAGGCAAACATATTCCCGTCCATTTCACCGTACGCTGGCATGTTGTCATGCTGAGATTCATAAATAGGCAGATAAATTCATTGCAACAGTCCCTCTAAAAAAATACCATTGCAACACTTCAATTTGCCAAGGCCTAATGCTACGTGACATACCTTAGAGTGGATACTATTTCGTAGGATTTGAATTGCTATGAGCCATAATTCTCCTCACAAGGCACAATGTTTTTTTTTGAAACATAGACTAGGGACAAGCTCGCAAGCAGGGATCACATAACCGGTGAAGGGAAACTTCCCACTGGCTGGTCGGGACCGGTAACCGGCCAATTATCGGTCAAACCGGTTTTTTTTGACTAAAATTCATTTGAATTTGTTTAAAAACCAACCGAAATTCAAAATTCAAAATTTGAATTTGCAAAACCCAGGAAACCTGACCGGGATTTTGGATCCGACCCTACCAAGCAACCGTTCTTGACCGAATTTGATCCTCGCCGCAAGACTCAGTATTTTTCGCTCGTGGGATGGTCACCGAGCTTGGCTAGGTCATTCTGCATTTCCACGCCCAATGCTCATTTTGCATTTCCACGCCCAATGCTCATTCTGCATCTCCACACCCGAACCTTCGCCTCATCTTCTCGATGAAGCCTACATCCATTGGAGCTTTAGTCTAATTTGACACTGTTTATGGCCTCAATAGCAAATCTGGCACTCCGTTCGCCACAATTACAAAAATAGCACCAAGTCTGTGCCATAGGGGAACAGACTTCTCCTTCACGCGCCACGTGTCCTGAGTCCGTGCCCCAGGCGCATGGACGAGCCGCTTTCGTGCCCCAGGCGCACTGAGTCGATGGGCCCACAGTCAGTGGGAGAGGGAGGAACAGAGGAGGAAAACAGAGGAGGGGCACTGGCGGGGTGGGAGCGACCAACGAGGGGCAAAATGGAATGGCGGTGTCTCGGAGGTCCTCCAGGTGGTGGCGGCACGGTGGCGGTGGCTCAAGCGCACAGTGGCGGCTTAGCGGTGTTCGTCGGAAATTAGCACGAGCATGGGCTCGGCGTTGACGAGGGGGTCGTGCCAGATGAATCGGGGAGGCTGGAGAGGAACCGAGGTGGCGGGGCGACAACGCCAGCATTGTGGAAGATGGCAGCATAGTGCCCGAATGGAGAGGGGGGAAGGTGGAGGACGCACGGGGATACGAGATGACGTGCATAACTCGGCTTAGGGCTCACCAGCGAGGGGGATTGGGCGCAGCGCGGGGCGGACGAGCAAGCATCGGTGCGGTGTGAGCGCGCACGGTGGGCACGGTGTGACGCGGGCGAGCACGAGTAGGCGTACGGACTCGAGACACGTGGCGCGTGGAGGAGAAGTCCATGCCCCTGTGGCCATATTTGCTATTGAGACTGTTTAGCCAAAAACTCCATCCATTGTATTCGTACTTACCTGACGGCACTGATCGATGACAGGATAAGCGTAGTCCATCGATAAAAGACTGATGAGAAAGCATCACGTCGGGTCATCCAGATTCGCAACCCATATGCCCCGGTGCCCCGGCCTAGCTCAAGATTCAAAAGCGCTACCGGGTTCCTCGCCAGAAGGTGAGAGGGAACAAGCGCGCACGTTATTCTGTTCGGATCGGTAAAGCTGGAGACATACCTGATCGACCTGACAAGTAAAACAGGTCTGCACATACAGGATCTGGTACTGTCAGTTCACCTCGATATCTAGGCTTCTATGGCTAAACATAAATGATATTTGGCATGCATGTGATGCATGCAGCATGGACAGAACATGAGGGAGCATAATGCGTACGTGGATGAAAACATTCTGTTCGGATCAGGAAAGAAGGAGACCTGATCGGTGAAGGGAAAGTTGCCTAGATGGGCCTCCTGGCCTAGCCTACAGGATCCGGTACCATGAATCCTCAGATGTCTTGGGAAACCATGGACTTGGTCCAGCAGCCGGTCTATGGGTGAGCGACTCATCTAAAACCTTACTAGGGTCTTGTCGACGATCGAGTCGCCGATCTTACGGAAATAAAAGGAGGAAAATGACGTGGAGTATCCTGGAAGAGAATGGGGGCTGCTCTTTATTAATATGAACTGGGATTACAAGACCTGACTAGGGACTATCTCTAATTACACCGAATGTATTGAATGCTACTGCTTTGGCTTCTGAGTTGCCTTGCTTTGCGTGTCTTCTGTTATTCGTTGTTCTTCCCCCTCGTCTTTTGCGTTCCACCATTAAATAACTCCCGAAGAGGTGGTAGTTACTCCTAGAGAAGGCGTCCCTGATGAAACGTTACGACTGGTCGGAGGTTTAAGGTAGTTAACAATGTGCTAACTACCTTGCGATTAAGTACTTGTCAGAATCTTAACCGTAAGGTGGTTTATTGTCAGTGTCTTGTATATCATCGCATGCATGGAACGTTTTGCACGTGTTCCATTCGTCATACGGTTAAGGGTGCCTGTTCATAGCTTTTTCGAGCAGTTACCTGGTCGAAACCTAGTCCGACCAGAGTACCCATCGTGTAACCTCTGGAATCCTTACGACCAGTGAGATCGTTAGCCTTAAGGGTTACGACTATAAAGACGTATGGGTCTTTTATGTATTTAATTTAATACATAGAGGTTTGAATCCTCGTCAGCTAGCCCCCGAACTTTAAATGAACAGGTCATGTGAACACCTTCTTTCGATGAATTTGTATCGGGCAGACCCCCATTTAATGCCATGACATTCGAGGCGGTTTGTGTTCATTTTAAAGTTGAGAACTTGCCTTGGGAACTGAAGAGTTCCTCTGTCCGTTGGGCGAAAAAGAAGCTTTTTACCGTTCAAACTTTTATGGATAACCTCCGATCGTGATTTAAAGATTTGAGGCTATAAAAATCCTCATCGCTAGACCTTTTGGAGTTTTTATGCTTCCAGATCCCTTTTCTGATCTTCTTTGCCGAGAAAAAAATCTTTATCCCTCTTTTCTTGTTCTTCCGACCACAAAATCTCATACGAACTCTACTCATCCTTGAGGATTTTCACCATGTCGGAGCAAATCACAAAGTGGTTGCTTTCGGAATTGAGCAAGAAAAAGCTTGAGGCTTTGGAGAAGATTGGGATGCTCCCAGACAAGAATTTGATCAGATGGAGACCGGCGTTTGGAGAGCATTTTCCAAGCCGCGAAGATGGGGAAATCCCTGTTTTCCTCGCCTACATCGAATGCGGGCTGAGGTTGCTGGTACACAAATTCCTTCTCCGCGTTCTTGAGTTCTACGAGGTGGAATTGGTGAATTTGGCCCTAAATTCTATCGCCAATATCAGCATCTTCACATATTTGTGTGAAGCATATCTAGGAGTGCCTTCAAGTTTGAAGCTCTTCAGGTATTTCTACCGAATGGTGATGGGGAGAACCACGGAGACTCCCGGAGAATGTATATTGCGCCTTCACGATGGGAAGGCTGATGAGTACATCCATATGTACTCAAAATCCTCGTGGTCGTCACCTCGTGGTCGTCATGGAAGAAGAACTGGTTCTATATGACAGTTACGAAGGATGATAGCCTCTACTTCGCCGGGATGAGAGCGAATGAGAATCTCAAGTGGAGGAAGACCGTGGAGAAGATAGGAGTGGTCGGATGATGGGTGGATGCCATCTACGACCTACGAGTCAAGGGCCTGACCTCTTGGTATGTGGTGAGAGACTTCACTAAGCGTCAGATTAGTCCACTGAAGCTTCAGACTCACTCCTTGATTTGGTCCATTGGTCGTGATGAAGCTATCTCAGGAGGTGGTAAGTTTTTGAGATAAACTCCGACCAGTATTTTTATTTGATTAATGTACTACCTTAAAACCTGTTCATGTTTTGTTTTTCTCTCCTTTTTCTTTCAAAGCTCTTTCCCCTGAGGAAATTAGGGAGCGGATCAGGCTGATCTGTGCAGGGGAGCCTGGAGAAAAGGCTGGATTCCCCGAGATCTTGGCCATAGTTCCTACTGAAGAGAGACTAAGAAGGCTTAAGGTAAACAATCAAAGAATTTCTTTTATCATGCATACATATTCTCCGATCAGATTTTTGATCATGCTCTATTTTTGTGGTTGGTCGGATTGCAAATCACACAAGCTGGTGAGGCTAAACATCCCACCGTTATTCCGACTGACTCGTGCCTAGATGCATTGGAAGAAGATGAATCTCTCGAGGTAATAGAACATTTTCAGAGTAATATATATGTACTTTAGATAAAAGATTTCATCACCTAACCAAATTTATTTATTGGTTCAAGTGGAGAAGGTTGAAGGCCAATGGTGCACGACTGCGGAGGCTGCAAACCTCAGACCGGTCGTTGATGACCGGACAGTTGCTACTAGAACAACTAGTCTAGAGGCTGGTGAAACCACTCCACCCGACCAGACGGTCAAGGACGTAATCCTCGATGAGCTGATCGAGGGCATCACTTCTGACATCTTGTTGGATGATGCAATGGATTTGGCCAATTCTACCGGTTCGGAACCAGCAAGATCAGAAGAAAAGAAAAGGAAGAGTGACGGCACAGAGTTTACTCTTCCGCGCTTTAAAGTCAAATATCAGAAATTAACTAGGTATGCACAAATGAAAGTGGTCGTATAAGCGCATACCTTTAATAATTTCTTGATGATTTGATGTTTTTCTTTTTTTGAAAACTTCCCTTCTTTGCTTTGTATAGGTCCTCTGGTGTTCCGGTCGTTTCCGACCAGACTCCTTCTAAGGACTAGGTACTTGAAGAGGTCCATGAGCAGATCATTTCCCAGGACAGAATTCCTGAGGAAACAGTGGTCGGAGAAGCCCCGAAAGCAAAGTTAGGGCTAACAATGAGTTGGAACCATTGGTGGTTCTAACTCCTTCATGGAGGTAGATGCCCCTAAAGGCCCTCAACAGGTTCCGACCATTGTTGGTAATTCTCCTCAACCTGACAAGTTCCCTTTTCACCCTCGATTTATCGAGGATAAGGAGCTTGACGAGGCATGGGGAAAAATATCGGATCATCAAATCAAAATACATCCTGATTCAATATTTGGCGGATATAATGATTTGGCGATCCGGGTAAGTATCTACGACCAGTTTCATAGTCTCTCCTAAAAAATCTTTTATAGAGAATTTTTTTTAAAGAGGAAAATGCTATTTGAGCAGCACATGGTTGAGAATTTTGTCGTGGTCGGAGGACTGACCCAGCGGATTAAAGACTTGGAGCAGAAACACTCTGAATTAGAAAGTAAGGACTTTCCCCTTAACCTTTTTCTTTCTTCAATGCTCCGCCCTTTGCCAATTATTCTCCCTTATCGTATTTGATAGATTTGGAGAAAATAAAAGAGGAGATCCTTGCTGAGAAAGCCAAGACAGCTCTGCTTGAAGAAGAAATCAAAGCTAAAGACCGGTCATCATGGGTTTATTTACCAAAGAAGGAAGAACTTAACAAGAAAATTGAAGGTAACAGTCGTAAACTTGACTTATTATCTTCCTCCAATTATTTTTGTGCTTACCACTTGTTTTACTCTTGCAGAGCAAAAACAAGCTTTGGGCAGAGTAGAAAAGACTCTGAAATTTGAGAAAGACAAGGAGGCGGCTCTCGTTCAAAGCCTAGATGAAAATACTTTATTTTTGAACAAGATGATCTTTGATATGGGATCAGGATCAAGTCTGCCTACCTTAAGAGATCCAGTAGAGAAAATGAACTACTTTGGTCAACTTCTAGAGGATCTTAATACTCTGCTCAAGACTACTCGGAGGAACTATGCCCAGGCCATGAAAACAAGCGTTGCTAGTGGAGTTAGTTTTGCTTTGGCAAAACTGAAAGCTTCCGACCCCTCCATTGATCTCCAAGTTGTTGAAGATGACTTCAACTACCCACCTGAGGAGGCAACCAAGTTCATGGAAGAACTCAAGCCACTCAGAGATAAAGTTGTAGAGGAGATGGAGGTCGGATCTCCATCAAGCAGTAATTAGTCTAGGAATATTTCTAGAGTAGACTCCTGCAAAAAATGTAAAAGTATTGAATATGTATAAAACTTACCTTTTATGTCATTAACAATGCCTTTGTTTATCCTGTTTGACTCTCTCTTTTTTTTAAAAAAAATTCTCATACACTTCCTAGCCCCCGACTGCTTTATAGTAGAAGAACTTTACTATACAAGCAGTTAGCCAAGAAAGAGAATGAAAGTCAAAAACCATTGTTTTGAAGGTATGTGCCGATGTGAAGTCAAAACTGATCGTAGCAATACTAGGAAATCACTGTGGTCGGAACCAGCTTATGACTTCGCCTAGTTATAGATCTTTGTTTGTCATGATCAAAATACCAATCAAAAGTTATACATGGTCGGATAAAAGACCTTGTTATTTGACATAAGAAGAAATGCAAAAATGAATGCAACAAATTATAAGCGAACTTTTTTTTATATCTATTATCCTAAAGTCTGGTCGGAAGGAATGCTTAGATCTAAAATCATATAACATATTTCGTGAAACGTATTCAAGCTCTCTATCCGACTAGTAGCGAGGATCGTAAGAAAAGAACCGTCGCTAGGAAGCTCCTTCCAGCAAGGTGACCACGCATAAAAAGGAGAGACTTTGACTAGGAGGCTTTCCGTGTCTCGACCAGTAGCCAGACAAGAGCAGAGCCGAATCTTGAAATAATGAAATATAATCTTCATAATCTTAGGCATATCATTCAGTATGGAAAGTTATTTGTATGATGCTCTGATTACTCATATATTTTCTTAAGAAAAGAGTATTGTTGCGCGTGGAAAAATGCTCACGACTAGGACTAATACGGCGTATGACATAGAAGTCGTTGCCATAGAGTAACAGAGATCCTTGAAAAGGATATCGGAGAGAAAATTGTCTTCTCCGACCAGTTTAAATTAACAATCATGAACGACCAGCCTATAGGTATATATATATAATCAAGGTTACCCTTTTTTTAATGAATAAATGAATTTATTGAAATTGAAAGAACGTAAACAATAATTAAACATAGAACTTACGCAATTGATCAATGTTCCAAGAATTTGACAAAAGTTGCCCATCAGACATAGCTAGTCGTACGGAACCTGGTCGGGTGACGTCGACCACAGTGTAAGGACCTTCCCATTTGAGAGAAAGTTTATTGCGATTTGCTTGGTTCTAAATTTTTCTGAGAACCAGATCACTTACAGCAAGGCTGCGAGGTTGCACCTTACGACTATGGTACCTTCGCATGGCTTGTTGGTAGACTGCTGATCGTACAAGAGCTTGGTTTCGTCGTTTTTCAAGAAAATTGATATTGTTGAGTCTTCGTTCATTCTAATCGTTTTCGTTAAAATGATCAGTTCGAGCAGAGCCAATTTTGAGTTCTGGAGGAAGCATGGCTTCAGCCCCGTAAACCAAAAAGAATGGTGTTTCACCGGTCGCACGACTGGTCGTGGTTCGAACGGCCCATAATACAGACGGGAGTTCTTGAGCCCAAGCTTCTGACCGTTTGATTAACTGGTCAAATACTCGGCGTTTGATCCCTTGCATGATGATACCATTAGCTCGCTCAACTGCTCCATTGCTCTGCGGATGAGCAACAGAATCAAAATGAACTTTAACACCAAGTTCATCGCAGAATTCATGGAATTGACTGCTAGAGAACTGGGCGCCATTATCTGTGATTATACGACTGGGTACACCAAATCGTGTGATCACATTTTTCATGAGGAATCTCTTAGCGGCCTCAGTTGTTGTTTTAATAACCGGCTCGGCCTCGATCCATTTAGTAAATGTGTCAATCATTACGAAAAGGAATTCGAAGCCCCCGGGTGCTCTTGGGAAAGGTCACAGAATGTCTAGTCCCCAGGTTGCAAAAGGCCAAGAAAGAGAAATTGTTTGTAAGGCTTGTGCCGGCTGATGTACTTGTCGGCTATGAAACTGACATTGTACGCACTTCGTCACAAGTCCTTTTGCATCATGAAGGGCAGTTGGCCAGTAGTATCCTTGCCTGAAGGCTTTACCGACTAATGTTCTGTAGGAATGATGTGCTCCACAAACTCCTTCATGGATTTCAGTCAGCAACTTAATGCCATCTGTTTGAGATATGCATCTCATCAACACCCTATGAGATCCTCGTTTATACAAGGTACGCTCGATTAGAGTGTATGATTTGGCTTTTCGTATATACGATTAGCCTCTACATCATCTTCCTAATTATGTCATGTCAATATAATTGTAGATCGATGTCATCCAATCTCTACCTTGATCGTGATAAATACCAACCGTCAACGACACAGGAGCATCCATGTTTCTTTGATCGGTTTGTTCAACTCAGTAAAGAATCATGTATGTTCTCAAGGCTCGACTATCGAGGGTGAATCGAGTTGCTCGAGAAAAACTCCCAAGCGGACGATTGACCTCATGGAGGCCATCTGTGCTAATCGGTTCCGCTAGAAAGTTTTCTTTCTAGGAATATGTTGATCCGAAACCAAGAAGTGCTTTTCGAAGTTTCCGTATTTCGCCAGATAAGATGACATCTTGGTACTCGAGCATTAATACTCTTTCCTACTTCATTCGCTACTAGTTGAGAATCGCTTTCACTAGTAATCATGCGAATCCCGAGCTTAACGAGCCGCCGAGTCCCGCCAAGAAACCTTTATATTCTCGCCACATTATTTGTGGTAGGAAAATTTAAATTGGATGGCGACTTGATGTGTTCGCCAAGAGGGATATCAGATCACTCCAATTTCCGATCCTTTTAACATCAAGGAACCGCAAAAGTACATTGTCCACTCCTCGTGGTGTTCGTACTCGGGCCCTTGGGTGGGTTCAGGGTTTGTCTATTCAGCAATGAATTCTGCTATTGTCTGGGACTTTATTGCTGTTCGTGAAATGTAATGGAGGTCAAACGCCCCTACCTCAATCGCCCATTTTGCTATTCGTCCTGATGATTCCCTGTTTCCAAGGACTTGACCAAGGGGATATCCAGTTGGTACGACCACTTTGTGGGCTTGAAAGTAATGCCTTAGCTTCCTTGAAGAGATAAGGAGACCATAAAGCAACTTTTGTACCTGTGGGTATCTTTCCTTTGGTCCATGCAAGACTTCGCTTACGTAATAAACTGGTCGTTGGATGTTATCCCTTTCTACAACCAGTACATTGCTTACTGTTTGTGGTGTTGCTGCCACGTACATTAGCAGTGTTTCTCCCGGTCTCGGAGAGACTAAAACCGGGGCGCTTGTAAGGTACTTTTTAATTTCTTTAAAGGCATTGTTTGCCTCTCTAGTCCACTCGAAACTCCCATGTTTCCGAAGAAGTTTAAAGAAATGTAACCTTTTTTTCCCTAACCTTGCTATGAAACGACTTAGCGCTGCCATACAGCCGGTTAGTTTTTGGACTTCCTTCTTCGTGGTTGGAGGACGCGTCTGGTTGATGGCTGCTATCTTTACTGGGTTTGCTTCAATACCTCTAGCCGAGACTAGGAAACCGAGCAATTTTCCAGCAGAAATTCCGAACACACACTTTTCCTGGATTCAACTTGAGGTTATGCCTTCGAAGTTGTTGAAAGTTTCTTGTAAGTCGAGATGTGATTGCTAACGCTGGTGGTCTTTACGACCGATCATCAACGTAAGCTTCTAGATTCCGACCTATTTGTGGACTAAAGGTTTTTGCATCAACCTTTGAAAAGTTGCACCAAATTTTTGAGACCAAATGGCATCTTAACATAACAATAAGTGCCATATGGAGTGATGAAGGAAGTTTTCTCTCATCCTCTTTACACATACTAACTGGTGGTACTCAATCGATCTAGAAAACTTAGTAATTGCACCCAGAGGTAGAATCTACCACTTGATCAATGCGTAAGGGGAAAATCATCCTTCGGACAAGCTTTATTAAGATCTCAGAAAGTCAATACACATTCGCCATTTCTCATTATTCTTCCTAACCATTACAGTTTGGCGAGCCACCGAGGGTGGTTGACTTCACTTGATGAATCCAAATTTTGAGAAGCTTGTCAATCTCTGTCGATTGCCTCCTTCCGATCAGTGCAAAACGCCGTAGCTTCGCTTGATCGCTTTCTTATCGCCTAGAGAGCTAGCTCTGGCTTGATCACCTCCGGGACTCGGGCATATCGGACGCCTGCTAGGCGAATACGTCCTGATTTGCTCGGAGGAAGGAGACGAGCAACTCTTCCTATTTAGGATCGAGTCTTGCTCCGACCAGAACCTTGCGAGCAGGTGGGCCAGCATTTTCTGGCCTAGGTAGTGACTTGGCGCTGTCCGGAGAAGCGCCTTTGTCGAGTGATACCTCTTTTGACTGGTCGGAGGGTTTGGGTGTCACCTTCGGTCTCGAGTGTTTGGCCTGCATGGTAGATGGATTAGCCTCTCTGGTCGGAAGTTCATCAACAAGTTCAAAGGATTTTCGATCACATACATAAGCCATTTTTCGATCTCCCCGAAAAGTGATGACTCCCTTTGGCCCCGGCATTTTCAAACTTTGATAACCATAATGCGTGGCTATCAAGAATTTTGCTAATGCCGGTCGATAAAGAATTCCGTTGTATGCGGATTCAAAGTTTACCACATCAAACGAAATTTTTTCCGTTCGAAAGTTATTGGGCCTTCCGAACGTAACCGGTAGGGAAACTTGCCCTATCGGTTTAGCGATGGAGCCAAGAACTATGCCATGAAAAGCATATTTCATTGGTTTCACCTTTGACATGGGGACCTACATTTCTTCTAAAGCTCCCGCAAATAATATATTCAAAGAACTACCTCCATCTACCAAGACTCGATTAACCCTACAATTATTAATGGTTGGTTCAACAACAATAGGGAACCTACCTGGTCGAGTCGAAGGAATGTGGCAGTCGTTTTTGCTGAAGGAAATTGCGATGTCCGACCACTTCGATTGCTTGATAATGGTCGGAGATTCGACGAGGTTGACCTCCCGCTCCATGGCCTTTAGATGACGTTTGGATTCATATGAAGAAGATCCTCCAAAAATCATGTTGACTGTGTGTTGGGGATCCTGGTACTCCATCTCTTCGTCGCCATCCTTGTCCTTTTTGGAGCTCGTTTCTCCAGGTTCTTGTATTACGGGAAATGATCCTTCACCTGCATAATATTCCTCCAGTTTCTTTTGCCAGACTCGACAGGTGCGCAGATCATGCCCTGCCTGCTGGTGAAGTGGACACCACTTCTTTTTTTTCTGGAATCCCTCGGTCGGAGCTTTCGTCTTGCCCCGACCGGTGTAGTCCTTCTTACCCTTCATGAATTTATCAGGAATGGCTAGGACCTCCTTGTCGTCGAGCCTGCGGTTCTTTTTATTCTTGAGAGACTTCTTATTCTTTTTCTCTGACTTGTCCAGGCCAGGCTAAGGAATCTTGTCTTTCCGATCAATGGCTTCGCACCACTCGATTGCTTCACTAGCGGTGGCATACTTATCGGCCATGTCAAAAAGCTCAACGGTTGTTCTTGGAGGGTTCATTGCTATGTCCTCCGTAAACCGCCAATTTCTCAGACATGTTTTGAAAGTCTGAATAACAGATGACTCTGCGACCTCGGGTATAGAATTCCGAACCTGGCTGAACCTCTTGATGTATTGACGTAAAGTCTCATCAGAACCCTACCGGATTCGGTGAAGATCATCCTCCTTCCCAGGGTGGTCGTACGTGCCCTGGAAATTTGCAATTAGAAGATCACAGAGTTGCTCACAAGTATAGATTGATCCGACTGGTTGGTTCAACAACCACGACCGGGCAGACCCTTCGAGCATGGTGGGTAGATAGTTGGCCATCACATTCTCATCGCCTCCAGCACTAATGATGACGGTGGTATAGATTTGGAGAAATTCTAATGGATTTTGAGTTCCATTAAACTTGTCTAAGTTGGCCGGTCGGAACCGGTTAGGCCAACGCACAGCTTGGAGCCCTGCAGAGAAGGCTCGACAACCTGTGATTGATTCATGGCGCCTTCTCTGGGAGGGTGCCGGATTGTAATCGGTCGGAGACCGGTTCCTAAGATTGGAACGCTGGAACTCCGGTGTGCCGATCCGGTCGTAGACATTGGTATGATGCCTTCGACCGCCTACTTGATTCAGATGATGTCGGAGATTGTCAGGTCCAAGCGGTGGTTCTTCTCGACGTGATGGGGGAGTGGCTTCCTGAAATAACCTTCTCCCATCGTGACTCCTTGGTCGGAATCGTCAAGGAGGCCTTGGTATCGATTGTTCCCGAGCATAACCATGTTATCCCCTACTGAGGGAGGAACGCTGGGATAAAGTCATAGTTTGACTCTCTGAAACCCTTTGCTCCTGATATGCTTCCGTGCGCTGCATGGTCTGTTGGAGAATTTCGGATACTTGACCTACAAACCGCATAAAACCCGAGTTTCGCTAAAGTAGGATCGAATTATTTAACATATCTTGAACACATCGCAAGTTTTGTATTCTATCAAGGTCTCAGGGGGTTCATATTGGTCGTAGGTGTACGGAGACCTGAACCTTCCCCCGACCTTTGGATTTGATCTATCCTATCGCCACTCTAAGTGGGCAACGCCAAAGTAGTTAATTGATGGACGCCGATCACCTCGTGGACTCCGGAAGTTGGTGCTCGATGGTCGGATCATCTCTAACAAAGATGTGATGGCGTGGTAGAGAATGTAGGACCGTGCAGGGTATCTTGATTCTCATCTCCGATCGCGTTGACTTCGTGCCTCCAGCACCGATCTTCTGATGAGCTTCCATCGTAACTAATGGAGAGCTTTTCAGTGCTTCTGGTAGAAGTTTCCATGACGGAGAGCGGTTGGAAATGAGGACCTCCTGAGGTCTCCTCAGCCTGATTCGGTGAACTGTCGATCATATGCTGAGCGTGATCATCCCCACATGGCCTTCGACTAGTGGAGGCTTCATCGACACCGTTACCAGATGTCGGTTAACTCCTGGAATTGCCAGAAGCCGTAGGAGAATATCTTTCAGCCATGATTTCATCGAGGGTATAGAGATTTTTGAGTGGTGGTGCTGAAATTTCTTCACCTGTTTTGCCGGTCGGAAAGACCGGGCTTGAAGAGGTCCCCGACATTCCGAGATGATCGGAATGGTCGTTCTTCGATTGCGCCACCGGTAATGGTGGCGATCCCGCCCATCCGGTCGATCTCGCTATCGTCGACGACGTGCGAGCCGGCGGAGGAGGAAGAGGAGGATGATCTGCCATTTTCCTCCATGGCACGAATGCATCCTTCCATATCGAGGTCGGCGTAGTCTACCAAGTCAAACCAATTCTCCTCATTCCAAACTCCGGGCATATTCGCATTAGCGATTGCAATAACTTGGGCGAGGATTTGTACGAGTGAAGAGTTTCTTCAGGAAACTTACGTCTTCTACCCCACGGACGGCGCCAGCTGTCGATGATCGAGTCGCCGATCTTACGAAAATAAAAAGAGGAAAATGACGTGGAGTATCCTGGAAGAGAATGGGGGCTGCTTTTATTAATATGAATCGATTACAAGACCGACTAGGGACTATCTCTAATTACACGAATGTATTGAATGCTACTGTTTTGGCTTCGAGTTGCCTTGCTTTATGCGGTCTTCGTTATTCGCCGTTTTTCCCCTCGCCTTCTGCTCCACCATTAAATTACTCCCGAAGAGGCGTAATTACTCCTGGAGAAGGCGTCCCTGATGAAACGTTACGACTGGTCGGAGGTTTAAGGTAGTTAACAATGTGCTAACTACCTTGCGGTTAAGTACTTGTGAGAACCTTAACCGTAAGGTGGTTTATTGTCAGTATCTTGTATATCATCGCATGGCATGGAACGTTTTGCACGTGTTCCATTCATCATACGGCTAAGGGTGCTGTTCATAGCTTTTCCGAAGCGACTACGGGTCGAAACCTAGTCCCACTGTGGTACCCATCGTAACCTCTCGAATCCTTACGACCAAAGAGGTCGTTAGCCTTAGGGTTACGACCATGAAGATGTATGGTCTTTTATGTATTTAATTTAATACATAGAGGTTTTAATCCTCGTCAGGTCTCTAGCTTATAAATAGGGGTGCTAATCATTTATAAAAGGCTGATCATGAGAAGAGAAATAATGAGAAGAAATATGTCTCCCTATATCTTTGCGTTCAATCTACTATTTATTCTTGTATTGTTTTGTGCAATTCTACACTTATCAACGAGGTGATCGATCGGACTGGACTCGCCAGCGATGATTCCTCAACATGTTATCAGCACGATCGACTCTGGCCTACCTCTAAGCCTACTCTACTTGGATTGAAAGGTAACCGTCGTAGCACGACGCTCGTAGATCAAGTCGCTTTCAATTCCGTAGATTTAGCTTTCTAGAGTATTTCTTACGGTGCAAATCCGCTCTAACCTACCACAAGCCAACTTGAAGTCGCCGGCACAATGCTGATTGGCAGGTTGCATGAAAGAATAGATGATGATTGCACTGTGGATCATAGATTGTAAATCCGCTCTAATCTACCGCGAGTCGACTTGAAGTCGGCAGCCAAGCCGATCGGTAGATTACATGAAAAGAGTAGATGATGATTGCACAATTCATGGATGAATAGTAAAAAGAAGAAAAAACACGACCGACGCAGCCCCGTACGGCCGCGCCGTCGCCGGTTTGCCGCCGGCCACCTGCATGCGCTTGATGCCAGCCTGGAGCCGCGCCGCCACGCTCTGCATGCACGCCAATCCTACACGGGCTCTGTGCCATCCCGAAGCTGGTGCCGCCGGCCCCGCATGATCGCGCCGCTCGCCCGAGCATGGCCACTCCTCATCGGCCTGTAGCCACCCGCTCGGCCCTCCCGCATGAGGCATCCTTGCCTCCACGCACGGCCTGTAGCCACCCCTGGCCGCCTCACGCACACCGCGCGTATCGCCGCCGGCCCCCCACATGAGGCACCGTGTGCCACCGCCCCGAAGCTGGAGCCACCCCGCGCAGCTCCGCACGACCACGTGAAGCTAGGCTCGAGCCGCCCCGCATGGCTCGGACCCCGTGTGGCTTCTGTCGCACACGGCTCCACCCGCGCGAGCGCCCATTGTGCACCCGCCACCGGCTTGCCGTAGTGCCGCGGACCTCCGACGCGTGTGCGCAGCGCCGCCGTTGCTCGCCTCCCACGCACGCCAAGACATGCGCCCACCGGCAAAGATCGCGACCATCGGCCCTCTCACTGACGCACCGACAGAGCACGCCGCGTTACCGTCCCGGATGGGCTCGCGCCGCCGGCCGGTGCCACCAAAATCCGGCCGCGCCCGTGCCTGCCGCTTTGCAGATGTAATCGCCAGCCTCGTGGTGCCCTACGGCGCCACCTCGGGAGATTGGGTAGGGGAAACCCTACCCCCTGCGCCGGCCGAAAGTAGCCCAAAATCGGGCCGAAAATATGGCCCAGCTAGAGGAATTCGGAAAAAAAGGAGGGAAAAGAAAAATCCCAAATTTTTTCAAATAAACCCTCGAAGTTCTAAAAATTACGAGGAAATATTTCAGGAAAAAAATTCTTACAGAATAACCCCTGAGAAATTGAAAAATTACGCGATTTGTTTTTCTCAGAATTGAAAATTCGCGGCTTGGCCCCTGTACAGTGCAGAATTCTCCGAAAATTCATATTCCAGCAAAAAAGGGTCTTGGGAATTCAAATTTTGAATCATTTTGAGCATTTGAAGCGTGTTTAACTTTGTTATTATTATTTCTATGCAATTTATATATTGTATTTACTGTTTTGATTATCTATGATTGTTTATATTACTTTTAATCGCTGAAAATAGCAGTTGTCGACGATCGAGCCGCTGATCTTACGAAATAAACAGAGAAAATGGCAAAAGAGTTCTTAGGAGAGAATGAGACTGCTCTTTATTGCTATGAACAAGATCCTATATAGGGGGAGCCCTTGACATGGTAGTGGACTAATCCTAATTATACTGAGCGTAGTGCTTGGTATGCTATTGAATCAGACTTGAAACATGAATCTAATGCTGATTGTGACACTTCCATCTGATGGAATGCAACCGAATCTGATTGTCCTTTCTACCGTTCGTAGTCTCCTTTAAGTAGTCGACGAAGTGATGACAATTACTTCTTGAAGAGACGCATGTTGGAAGTATCGCTACTGGTCGGAGCGAGGCAGCAGTTGATGATGTATAAACCGTTTGGCGGTTGATGTCTGTGAGGCTCTCAACTGTATGGTGGTTGTTGTCAGTGTCTTAGGACCACGAAACGTCATGTGGTACAGAGCAAATATACCATGTGCTCCATTCATCACGCGTAAGGAATATGTTTGGAGTTAAATTCAGATGCTATTTCATTGCTTCTACGAGCAGCCATCTGGTTAGAGACTAGGTACATGATCTTATCTGACCAGGGTACCCATTATGTAACATCTGGAATGCTTACGACCACGGAGGTCGTCAGTCTTAGAGGTTACGACCACGAAGACATATGGTCTTTTATTAAGTATTAAAGTAATATATAGAGATTTTAATCCTCGTCAGCACCGAATCATGATAATTGCATAGAAAAATACGGGACCATGAACCGGGAGTTCAAAGAGCATTATGAGAATTTTGCAACAATTTTATGCAAATTACCAGCAGTAAACTTATGAACTCTTTGCATGAAATATGTAGATGACTGGCATCACGAAATCGAGAGTTTGAAGAGCTGGCCCAGCATGGCCAGAATTTATACAGAATTTGTACCAGTTTTCAACTATGTGGTAAGGTAATCACGGATGAGCAGAAGATTGAGAAGACTCTCTCTACCTTTCACCTGAATGCGGCGCAATCCGCACACAACTGTCATCAAGACAACTACAAGAAGTATGACAAATTGATTGACATCATGCAAGTTGTGGAAGCTCAAGATGATGTTCTAAGGAAGAACCACATCTCACAGCCGCATAGTAGCAATGTTGGCCATGAAGCCAATGCTAGCAGCTACAAAGTGAGGAAGCCTCTCATAAATGAGAGAGGCAAGATGGATAAGGTCGTGGGTCGCACGTTATTGATACTTTCCAGTCTAAGAAGAAGGGCAAAGGACATCATGAGGCACACCTCGCCACTACAGGCACGGAGGATCCACATCCATTAGTTGCACTCATGGATGTGGACAGCCCAGTAGCAGCCCCCATCACCCCCCTTTGGACATCGTAGCGGCCGCAGCCATAGTTTCCCAAGAGGAGAAGATTGCCATGGAGCAGATTTAGGCAAAAGTTTCTACATACTTCGCTGATTCGATCTAGTATATGCATTCCACTTAGATATTTTTACAGTCACTTGCAATTTGTGATTGTGATAGAACTTTGAATAATGGTTGCAAGCTCTAGGAGAGCAAAGCATTAAATTTTTATGATGAGTCCTGCAAGGCTTATTTTCCCGTATTTATAATAGCAAGTTATGTTCTAATATTTGAAGTATTAGAACGCGTGTGGCGCCCTATGGAGGAAGTGTGCTTTGCGGATAGCGGCACAACGAACACCATCTTGAGAGAGACAAAATTCTTTCAGTCGATCAGCAAGAATGCTGGTAGTCTTATGACAATCGTGGGCAACGATACTTGTATAATAAGCTTAGGAAGGGCCACAATTGTACCCCCGATGGTAATGGTTTCCACGTAGAGACTAAAGAAGAGTATGGTTAGGAATACCTGCTCATTGCAGAGTGTGAAGAGAGTGCAAAAGGTTATTAGAACGAGTTCCTTTGTATGAAACTGGGCTATACTACACTAATATTAAGGCACCCGTAGCCTATACTGCCATGAAAACCGTATTTAGAAGCTCTGAACTTTTATGTGTCTGGCATGATAGATTAGGCCACCCAGGTCTTAGGATGATGAGAAATATAATTAACAATTCACAGGGACATAATATCGATGTAAAGAATTTTCTGAATCAAGAAAGTTTTGTGTGCCCCGCATGTGCCATCGGGAAATTAATTACTAAACCTTCTGCTCTGAAAGCGAAGGATGAAGTCCCTGCATTCCTGGACCGTATCCAGGTAGACATTTGCGGTCCTATACAACCCCTGTCAGGGCCATTTAGGTATTTTATGGTGCTCATCGATACTTCCTCGAAATGGTCGCACATATTAACGTTGAGCATTCCATACCGTATGTCCACACCCAGAATGGACTAGCAGACTTTTGCAGAATTGTAATTTAGCAACTACATGTTGGGGACATGTAGTCCTGCACACAACAACTCTTATCAATGTTAGACCATCGGCATATAACATCCATTCATCTATGCAACTAGCGCAAGGGTTAGTACCGAAACTTCCTCATCTTCGCATATTTGGTTGCATGGTTTATGTATGTATACCACCATCGCAGCGAACTTAAACAATCAGGCAGGATGTGGAATAATCACTTGAAGTAACTTTCTATGCAAGAAAGGCTACATGAACAATGAGAATAATCACTATGTATTTATACGACGATCCTAGGATGGATTTTGTATAATCTCAGTGTATGTAGATGATCTAAACATCATTGGAACCCTGAAAGGTATTAAGAAAAGCAAGCTCTTACCTGGAGTCGAAGTTCGAAATAAAAGATTTGAGTAAAACCAAATATTGCCTAGGCTTGCAGGTTGAGCATGCCCCTAAAGGGATATTAGTGCATTAGTGAGCCTACACACAAAAGGTGTTAGAAATGTTCGGCTTTGGAAAGGCATACCATTCGAAAGTGCCAATGGTCGGGTGATCTTCGTTGCAAGATAAGGATACGTATAGACCCAGAGAAGAGGCGGAGGAAGTCCTGGGACCAGAATTCCTATACTTAAGTGCAATAGGAGCACTCATGTATTTAGCAAACTGTACTAGACCAGACATCACATTTCCTGTAAACCTACTAGCAAGGTATAGTACAAAACCTGCCAAAAGGCATTGGCCGAGGATAAAGGACATCTTCCGATACCTCTAAGAAAACAAAGATATTGGTCTATTCTACAGAAAGAACTGAGACTTATCTATAAATGGCTATGCAGATGTCGGGTACTTGTTGGACCCGCATACAACCAAGTCACAAACAGGCTGTGTATTCCTATGTGGTGGAACTGCAATTTCATAGAAATCGTCTAAGCAAAGTCTTGTATCAACTTCAACGAACTACTCGGAGATCATAGCACTATACGAGGCCTCACGAGAATGTGCTTGGCTTCGGCGGATGATTCACCACATCTAGCGGTCGTGTGGATTGAATACTGCGCAAACCCCCACTATTATCTATGAAGATAATGCAACTTGTGTTGCACAAGTGTAGATGAGTTATGTGAAGAGTCATCTCACAAAGCATATCAACCCCAACTTCTATGCTCTTGAATTGCAAAAGTTGGACGAAATTAATGTACTGCATACTAAGTCACGTGAAAATCTTGTAGATTTATTCGCTAAGTCACTTCCAGCATCTAGTTTTAAAAGATGCATACATAGAATTGGAATGATGAGACTTGGAGAAGTGCAGAATTCAGGGGGAGATTCTTCACGAACTCATTATTGAAACTTGGCCATGAAGATCGAGTACCCAAAGAGTAAATCCTAGATATTAAACGAAATTGAGTGGATTGTACTCTTTTTCCCTTGACGAGTTTTCCTGAAGTTTCTCGGCTGAGGTTTTTAATGAGACAATTCGTGCAACGCAGCAGAACGTGTGTCATGTACTCTTTCTCCAAATTTTTTTCCACTGGGTTTTTATAGAGTTTTTGACGATACATGAACATGTGAGGATGGGTGCCCAAGGGGGAGTGTTGGAAAACCATGGGCTTGGCCTAGTAGCCAGCCCATGGGTGGACGCCCCATCTAAAACCCTAGCACGGTCTCTACCCTATAAATAGGGGGTGCTAATCATTGTAAAAGGCTGATCATGAGAAGAGAAATAAAGAGAAGAAAGAAGTCCCCCTATATCTCTGCATTCAATCTACTATTTGTTCTTGTATTGTTCTATGCGATTCTACGCTTGTCCAATCTACTGAACTCACCAGCGACGATTCCTCAATAGTTTAGCCTTCTTCTGGCTTATCAAATCTGATCTTTGGGGGTGATTCTTGCATACATGTGGCGTATGCAATGTGGATGGGTCATGATGGCACGGGGAAACATCCACATGTGTTATATTCCAAAGAAATTAAGCAAGTGATTGCAAGTTTGCAACTTCATCATCATTAGGTTGCTCCCAATGGGCAGTATCTTAGTGTAGTTTCTTTAGTGCATGAGGAGTGTTAGGATACTATCTTTCCAATGCATGGTTTCTTATGGTGTAGTATCTTAGGTTGTTTCATTTAATTACATGCATGATCTTTACTAGTATTTGAGCATTATGGCCTATTTGTGGCATGTACTAAGGCAATACATGCATGATCTTCTCAATACACGGGATCAATCACAATAAATTTTATGCGTTGGATTTCGAGACCGAACCGGTATCCAGATTAGATACTAGAGTACCCTCTCTCTTCATTAACTATGGTGCCACATCATCATTTTGCTTACATGGCAGGCTTAAGATACCAGCCAGGGTGGAGCACTGGGAGCAGCCTTAGCCGTTAAACTGAGAGCAAGCCTCGCCGGGCATTTGCCATTGGTTGGGGGCACACTAGCACACTTGCATGCCATCGTAGTCAAAGTCCCAAATGCCCAAAGCGGATAAGCTAAACTAGTGCGACACATCACGGATGTACATGACCGTGCTGCGAATCAAGATCAAGCGATCCAGTATCAAATACCCAAGAACTGATCGGAGAAGTAGTAAGATTAATTTTGTATAACATTTATACTTGAACTGGAAGTTCTACTTCCCTTGTTCTTATTCATCTATGCTAATTACTTCTTGCAGTTTCTCTTCCAATGCCCACAAGAAAACAATGCCTTAGAGGTATTAAACCTCTCTACCCTTGCTTGACCCTGAAACATACCCTTCAGACCTACAATCATATTGTAAGCGCTTGTGGTCTCATATTGCTTCTAAAGCTCAGAGTTCATGGTCGCAAGCATTAGGCAGTGCATATCGACTACGTCATTGCAATGCTTCTCATAAAAGCATTCTCTTCAGTACGAGTAGCATCATCATCCAGTTCCTTGAGATAGGGAATTCTCAAAATACGAAACCAGTTAATAAAGTTTTTCTTTCTCAAGAACAGATCGCAAATTAAAGGTAGGTGCAGAAGAAGTAGGTGCTAAGATCTACAACAAAATATATGCAAAGATTGGGCACTATGTTTATGTAAGATCTTCTATTAGACATTCATGTTGGTGGTTACGTTCGACCAATCAACGACCACCTTGTATCTTTATACGACTAGTATTTTCCTGGTCAAACTTAATCATCAACAATCAATAAAAAATACTCCCACTAAATTTCATATCCCTCTTATGACATTTAGTGATTCAAGACCCTCAATCAGTTAATCTACTAGTGAGCTTTGGCATCACTGCTAGAAGATTAGTGAAATTGGTAAGCAACCCTTTGCTAATCATATCTCTATATGACTCTTGTTGTTGAGCGGTATCTCTATGCTCCGGTACCCAACCCTATACCCTAAGTTCCATAACCGTTATGATAATCATGTCAAGTTAAACCAATGCTCAGCGTATAAGTGTCTGACACAAACACATCTAGTCAAGGAGAATTAACGACACTCTGCTTTGGCAAGACTCATCATCGAAAATACATGACTTTGGATGGTGCAGCAAATTTGGGAGGGCATCAATTTAACTTAATAATAAGTGAGGGAATTTTACTTCTACCATGTTAAAAGCATCTAATAATAAAATATGATCAAATAGCATGACAGGAATAAACATTCACAGATAATCAAATTAAACTGTGAAATAGTATGGCCCTTAGCATGACGATCTTCATCACCATGCTTCCTGTCCTCCAGCCATCATGCTTGAAATCTCTGACCCCATTCATCTACTAAGCAATTACCCCTAAAAGCTAGTAATGAATTACATACGAGAATATCAAGCATCACATATCGGTACCGAGATCGTTATACAATAATATATAGCTCAATGGCTATCTCACAGTATGACACGCAGGCCATGAAAATCCATTCATGCATCACATACACAATGGGCCATACTATTCACATCAATCCCTGCAAAAACGAGTTATGCATAAAATCCAATTCTATCGGGTGACATGAACACATACTACTATATAACGCGGCTACGACCACGGCGGTCCCGCTAGCCGGTTAGTGGGCGGGGATCGAAGGAGCAACGTCCTCGGAAAATTTTCCCGAGACATGAATCTTATTCACTTAACCGAAATGAAAAACTGAGACTTTAGATGTGCTAATTAATTCTTGGGTTTGTTGATTTTTTCCCTTGATACAATAATGCAATTTGTAAAAAAAAAAAATCGGTAGAACGATGCGATTTGTTTAAATCAAAGAGATAAGAATGCAATTTGTGCTTTTGGCCATGCATGCAAAAACTATTTTCTACGATCGTCCGGTCCCTAGTTGTTGCAGCGATGGTGACATCTTAATTTATTCTGTTGCTTCGGACCAAACGCGCATGACGCAAATTGCTGGACATCAATTCTCAGATTGACTCTCCGTTGAGCTTCGTTCGCTGTTGCTCATAGGAGGCAATTCAGGCAAACATATTCCCGTCAATTTCACCGTACGCTGGCATGTTGTCATGCTGAGATTCATAAATAGGCAGATAAATTCATTGCAACAGTCCCTCTAAAAAAATACCATTGCAACACCTCAATTTGCCAAGGCCTAATGCAACGTGACATACCTTAGAGTGGATACTATTTCGTAGGATTTGAATTGATATGAGCCATAATTCTCACAAGGCACGACGTTTTTTTTTTTTTGAAACATAGACTAGGGACAAGCTCGCAGGACTCGTGTTTTTCGGCTCGTGTGGATGGTCGGCTGAGCTGGGCCGGGTCATGCTGCATTTCCACGTCCAATGCTCATTCTGCATTCTCATCTTCTCGATGAAGCCTGCATCCATCGGAGCTTTAGTCTAATTCGACACTGTTTGCAGCCTCAATAGTAAAACTGGTCCTCCGTCCACCAAAATTACAAAAATAGTATCAAGTCCGTGCCGCAGGGGAACAGACTTCTCCTCCACACGCTACGTGTCCTGACTCCATGCCCCAGGTGCACGGACGAGCCACTTTCGTGCCCTAGGCGCACTGAGTCAATGGGCCCATAGTCAGTGGGAGAGGGAGGAACAGAGGAGGGGCGCCGGCAGCTCTAGCGCATGGCGCCGGCGGCGGATGGCGTCGTGGGAGCGGGCGACGAGGGGCAAAATGGAACGGCAGTGTCTCGGAGGTCCTCCAAGTGGTGGCAGCGGCTCGGGCGCACAACGGCGGCTCAGCGGCGTTCGCCGGAAATTAGTGTGAGCATGGGCTCAGTGTCGACGAGGGGGTCGTGCCAGGTTACTCGGATAGGCTAGAGAGGAACTGAGGTGGCGGGGCAACGACGCCGGCATGGCGGAAGATGGCAGCATAGCGCCTGAATGGAGAGGGGGAAAGGTGGAGGACGCATGGGGACACGAGATGACACACATAACTAGGCTTAAGGCTTACCAGCGAGGTGGATCGGGCGCGGCGTGGGGGCGGACAAGCACGCACCAGTGCGGCGTGAGCACGCGCGGCGGGCACGACGCGACATGGGCGAGCACGAGTCAGTGCGCCTGGGGCATGGGTGCGGCTCGTCCATGCGCCTAAAGCACGAACTCAGGACACGTGACGCGCGAAGGAGAAGTTCGTGCCCCTGTGGCCAGATTTTCTATTGAGACTGTTTAGCCAAAAACTCCATCCATTGTATTTGTACTTACCTGACGGCACTGATCGATGAAAGGATAAGCGTCGTCCATCGATAAAAGACTGACGAGAAAGCTTCATGTCCGGTCATCCAGATTCGCAACCCTTATGCCCCCAGCTAGCCTATGTCCAGAGGTGTGCGCTAGGGTCCCTGGTCGTAAGGTGAGAGGGAATGCGCACGCGCGTTATTCTGTTCGGATCAGTAAAGCTGGAGACAGACCTGATCGACCTAAGTAAAATGGGTCTGCACGTACAAGATCAGGTACCGTCAGTTCACCTCGATATCTAGGCTTCTATGGCTGAACATAAATGATATTTGGTATGCATGTGGCGCCTGCAGCATGGATGAAACATGAGGGAGCGTAATTCGTACGTGGATGAAAACATTCTGTTCGGATCAAGAAAGAAGAAGACCTGATCGGTGAAGGGAAAGTTGCCTAGATGGGCCTACTGGCCTAGCCTACAGGATCCGGTACCATGAATCCTCAGATGTCTTGGAAACCATGGCCATCGCCCAGCAGCCGGTTCATGGGTAGGCGCCTCATCCAAAACCCTAGTAGGGTAGCTAGCCTATAAATAGGGGGTGCCAATCATTGTAAAAGGCTGATCATGAGAAGAGAAATAAAGAGAAGAAAGAAGTCTCCCTATATCTCTGCGTTCAATCTACTATTTGTTCATGTATTGTTCTGTGCGATTCTACGCTTATCTACGAGGTGATCGATCAGACTGGACTCGCTAGCGACAGTTCCTCAACACGTTATCAGCACGATCGACTCTGGCCTACCTCTAAGCCTACTCTACTCGGATCGAAAGGTAACTGTCATAGAACGACGCTTGTAGATCGAATCGCTTTTCTAGATCGCTTTCAATTCCACAAATTTGGCTTTCTAGAGTATTTCCTATGGTGCAAATCCACTCTAACTTACCGTGAGCCAATTTGAAGTCACCGACACAATGCCGATCGGTAGGTTGTATGCAATAGTAGATGATGATTGCACTGTGGATCATAGATTGTAAATCCGCTCTAATCTAGCGCCAGCCGACTTGAAGCCGGTGGCCAAGCCGATCGGTATATCATGCAAAGAGTAGATGTTGATTGCACAATTCATGGATAAATAGTTAAAAGAAGAAAAAACCTGGCCGGCGCAGCTCCGTATGGCCGCACCGCCATCGGCTTCATCACGACCACCGTCGATGCGCGCCTGCGCCGTTGAAGGCTGGCCGGAGCAGCGTCGCCCGCGATCGCTTATGCGCCTCCCGTCAGACGGGCTCAGGCCATCCCGGCCGGTCAGCCCGGCCCGCATATGACCGTCTTGCTCACCCGAGCATGGCCACTCCTTACCGGCCTATAGCCACCCGCTCGGCCCTCCCGCATGAGGCGTCGCTGCCTCCACGCACGGCCTGCAGCCACCACCGTCTGCCTCGCGCATGCCGCATGTATCGTCGCCGGCCCTCCCACACGAGGCACCGTGTCTTTCTTGTCCCGGCCGAGCCACCACCAGCCTCACGACGTGTGAAGCTGTGCCCTCTGACCCCAGATGGCGGACCAGTATGGTCGCTGCTTGCACGACTCCACCCTTAGTGAGCGCCCATCGTGCATCCGCCACCAGCTTCGCCGACAAGGTTGCGGTTCTCCCTCGACGGCGTCTTTGCATGCGCCGCTAGCCCTTCGCCTCCCCACACGCGTGCAGATGCACCACCACTAGCGCTCACACGCCGTCGGCAAAGACGGCCACCCCGGTGTTTCCCCGTCACGCCGACAGAGCCTGCCAGCGCCCGCGTTCTGCCCCTGTCGAGCTTTGTCTTTGCCGGCCGTGTCGCCGTGCCATGCGCCGCCCGGCAGCACCATCGGCGAATCGCCCGAACGTGCCGCATCATGCGATCAGCGCCGATCATGCCGCTTCGCCGCCGACAACCTCCTCGCAGTGCCCCTGCAGCTGTCGCCACCTTGGGAGATTGGGTAGGGGAAACCCTACCCCACTGTGTTGGCTGGAAGTAGCCCAAAACCGGGCCGAAAATATGGCCTAGCCGGAGGAATTCGAAAAAAAAGGGAGGGAAAAGAAAATTCCCAAAATTTTTCAAATAAACCCTCGAAGTTCTGAGAATTATGAGAAAATATTTTGGGAAAGAAATTCTTGTAGAATAACCCCTCAGAAATTAAAAAAATTGCACAACTTTTTTTTCTCAAAACTGAAAATTCACGGTTTAGCCCCCGAAAAATGCAGAATTCTCTGAAAATTCATATTCCAGGAAAAAATGGTCTCGAGAATTCAAATTTTGAATCATTTTGAGCATTTGAAGCATGTTTAACTTTGTTATTATTATTTCTATGTAATTTATATATTGTATTTACTGTTTTGATTATCTGTGATTGTTTATATTACTTTAAATAACTGAAAATAGCAGTTGTCGATGATCGAGTCGCCGATCTTACGAAATAAACAGAGAAAATAGTAAAAGAGTTCTTGAAAGAGAATGAGACTACTCTTTATTGCTATGAACTGGATCCTTTACATGGGGAGCCCTTAACAAGGCAGTGGACTAATCCTAATTACAGTGAGCGTTGTGCTTGCTATGCTATTGAATCAGACTTGAAACATGAATCTAGTGTTGATTGTGACACTTCAATTTGATGGAATGCGACCGGAATCTGATTGTCCTTTCTACCGTTCGTAGTCTCCTTTAAGTAGTCGATGAAGTGGTGACAGTTACTTCTTGAAGAGACGCCTTATGGAAGTGTCACGACTGGTCGAACCGAGGTGGCAGTTGATGATGTATCAACCGTTCGGCAGTTGATGTCTGTGAGACTCTCAACCGTATGGTGTTTGCTGTCAATATCTTAGGACCATGAATCGTCGTGTGGTACGGAGCTAATATACCATGTGCTCCATTCATTACATGGTAAGGAATATGCTTGGAGTTAAATTCAGATGCTAGTTCATTGCTTCTACGAGCAGCCATCTAGTCGGAGACTAGGTACAAGACCTCATCCGACCAGAGTACCCATTATATAACATCTGGAATCCTTACGACCACGGAGGTCGTCAGCCTTAGGGGTTACGACCACGAAGACATATGGTCCTTTATTATGTATTAAAGTAATAAATAGAGATTTTAATCCTCGTCAGCAGTGAATCATGATAATTGCATAGAAAAATACGGGATCACGAATCGGGAGTCCAAAGTGCATTATGAGAATTTTGCAACCATTTTATGCAAATTACCAGCAGTAATCTTATGAACTCTTTGCATGAAATATGTAGATGACTAGCATCACGAAATCGAGAGTTCGAAGAGCTGGCCTAGCATGGCCAGAATTTATATAGAATTTGTACTAGTCTGCAATTCTGTGGTAAGGTAATCATGGATGAGCGGAAGATTGAGAAGACTCCCTCTACCTTTCACCTGAATGTGGCGTAATCCGCACGCAACTATCATCAAGACAGCTACAAGAAGTATGATAAATTGATTGACATCATGCAAGTTGCGGAAGCTCAAGATGATGTTCTAGGAGAGCAAAGCATTAAATTCTTATGATGAGTCCTGCAAGGCTTATTTTCTCGTATTTATAATAGCAAGTTATGTTCTGATATTGGGGACACGTAGTCCTACACACAGCAACTCTTGTCAATTTTAGACCATTGGCATATAACATCTATTCATCTGTGCAACTAGTGCAAGGGTCAACACTGAAATTTTCTCATCTTCGCAGATTTTGTTGCATGGTTTATGTACCTATACCACCATCGCAAAGAACTGCAATAGGCTCTCTCCGAAAGTCTGGGATATATGTTGGTTATGAGACAACATCCATAATCAGGTATTTGGACCCCATGACTGGAGATTTGCATACAACCCACTTCGCTGATAGCATATTTGATGATGATTGTTTTCCCATTATTAGGGGGGGGGAGAAAATTAAACCCTTGATAGAAAATGTCAGGAAATAACGTGGCATGCCACGGAAATCCATGCACATGACCCACGCACTAATGAAGCAAATAGAGAAGTCCAGAAGATAATTGAAGTCTAGAAGATAATTGAAGTCCAGAAGATAATTGATTTGCAAGCATTAGTGAATCAACTGCTTGACCACTTTAGTAATTTGAAGAGCATAACCAAGTCGCATGTGCCGACACACAATGCACCGGAGAGGGTTGAAATACCGAAGAAAGAAAAAGGTATCCCTAATCCCATCCTGAGGCCTCAGAAAAGGATGAGAACTCTGGCCCCTCGAATCCGAAGTAACCGGGGACGCCTAGTGAAAAAGGATAAGAAGGAATTGACACAGCCAATCACCGAAGTTCCCCAAAACTAAAAGGGGAGCTAGTTGAGACCTGTCACCAGTATGGAACCTTCATGAAAGACATACTGGATTTGAACATTCCCACGGAGGGAGATGCCAGTATGGATGTGTGCGCACACATCGGAACTAGAAAAACTAAAGGGATTTGCCCCATAATTGGAAGCAGCGGTGGGCAAGTAGAAGCATTAGAAGAATCGCCCCATGAAGAAATAGCTATAAACTTTGTGACCATAGGAGAATCTATGAATAACACAACAACCAATGTCAATATTTACTTTGCAAAGAAAATTGCCATAATCATCGTTCTAGATCTAGAGCCTGCATCGCTCGCTGAATATAAGAAAAGATCAGATTGGGAAGATTGAAAGAAGGCAATAGAAACATAATTATTGTCTCTGAATAAAAGAGAGGTGTTTAGGCCTGTAAGCTGCACTACTCCCCAAGTGCACCCCGTAGAGCATAAGTGGGTATTTGTTCGAAAGAGAAATGAAAATAAGCAAGGCTCGTTGCACAAAGTTTCACTCAACATCCAGGAGTTGATTATGAAGAAACTTATTCCCCGATCATGGGCAGAACTACCTTTAGATATTTAATCTCAATGACAGTAAACTTGAATTTAGAAATGAAATTGATGGATGTGGTAACTGCATACCTTTATGGAAATTTGGATTCGGATATTTATATGAAGATACCTGAATGTATCCCTGTCCTGAACCAAGACAGAGTAAATAGAAATTCATACAGTGTGAAACTCAGAAAGTCACTGTACGGACTTAAGCAATCAGGTAGGATGTGGTATAATCGCTTGAAGCGACTTTCTATGCAAAAAAGGCTATACGAACAATGAGAATAATCCCTGTGTATTTATACGATGATCCCATGATGGATTTTGTATAATCTCAGTGTATGTTGATGATCTGAACATCATTGGAACCCTGAAAGGTATTAAGAAAAGCAAGCTCTTACCTGGAGTCGCAGTTCGAAATGAAAGATTTTGGTAAAACCAAATATTGTCTAGGCTTGCAGCTTGAGCATACCCCTAAAGGGATATTAGTGCATTAGTCAGCCTACACTCAAAAGGTGTTACAAAGGTTCGGCTTTGGAAAGGCATACCATTTGAAAGTGCTAATGGTTAGGAGATCTTTGTTGCAAGATAAGGATACGTACAGACCTAAAGAAGAGGGGGAGGAAATCCTGGGACCAGAATTCCCATACTTAAGTGCAATAGGAGCACTCATATATTTAGCAAACTGTACTAGACTAGACATCGCATTTCCTGTAAACCTACTAGCAAGGTATAGTACAGAACCTGCTAAAAGGCATTGGTAGGGGATAAAGGACATCTTCCGATACCTCCAAGGAAACAAAGATATTGGTCTATTCTACAGAAAGAACCGAGAAGGGAAGGCACTCGAGTATGCGGCTCATTTATCCTTCAATCCCACTAACTATATTGCCGAGTATGAAGCGTTACTCTTGGTTCTACGCCTTGCTAAGGTCATGGGGGTCCGACGCCTCCTCATCTTAGGGGATTCCCAGTTGGTCGTCAATCAGATGGATAAAATAAATCAGTGCCTTGATAAAAAAAAATGGCCAAATACTTGGACAAAGTGAGGAAGATGGAATACCACTTTGTCGGACTTGAAGCTTGTCGAATCCCTCGTGGAGATAATCATCGAGCAGGCCGCCTGGTTCATGCCGTAGGCTCTCAGGAACCCCTTCCTCCAAAAGTCTTCTTTGAAGTATTGAAAACGCCATCAGTAGAAGAAGCGTCCGTTCCTGAACTACCTCTGGAGGTCAACGAGACTTCAGTCCTTCTTCCTTCCTGGATGACTCCTATCATCAAGTGCATACAGGGAGAAGAGGAGCCGGAGGATGCAGTAATGGCCCGTAGGCTAATCTCCAAAGCCAAGGCTTATATGATCATTGAAGGAAAGCTTTACAAGTGCGGAGCATCCACCCTTCTAAAGTGTATCACAAGAGAAGAAGGCATTTCTCTCCTCCTTGATGTGCATGAGGGCCTATGCAGCTCTCACATCGCGCCAAGGGCAATCGCAGCCAAAACACTTCGCCAAGGCTTCTATTGGCCCACGATGGTGCTAGATTCCCTCGACGTTCTCAAAAAATGCGAGGGGTGCCAAAGGATGGCAGCCAACCACAACGCTCCTACTAACCCCCTTCGCACCATACCAATCACTTGGCCTTTTGCCCAATGGGGAATGGACCTGCTCGGGCCATTCCCACCGGGCAAGGGGGGCTACAAGAATGTAGTGGTATCAGTGGATTACTTCACCAAATGGGTGGAGGCGGAACCCCTGGCCTCCATCACGTCTCATTCCGTGCAGAAGTTCTTTTGGAAGAATATCGTGTGTCGCTTCGGGGTTCCCAAGGAACTCACAGTGGACAACGACACTCAGTTTGATGCCTCCTCCTTCAAGGATTTCTGCGACTCCATTGGGACCACCCTTTGCTTCGCATCGGTGGCTCATCCAAAAACCAACGGGGCTTTGGAAAGAGCTAATGGGCTAATTCTGCAAGGCATGCGATGTAGCCTCAAGGCAAGTGCCCTCAAGCGAGGAACCTGGGCGGAGGAGTTCCTCAACGTCCTATGGGATTATGACGACCCCCGCCGTGCACTCGGGAGGACTCAGCTTCTCCTCATGTATGGGTAGAAGCCGCCCTCCTCGCCGAGATCCACCATCGCTCCCTCCGAGTGGAAATGCTTTCAGGGCCATCACCTGCTAACTTCGCCCAAAATGAGGACAACCACAGGATTGAGGTGGACTTCATTGAAGAAATCCACGACTAAGCCCACCTTAAGCATGCTGCTTACGAAAAGGAAGCTACCTGGTTTTACAACAGCAGGTTGATGGAATGCACCTTCCTCCTCGGTGACCTTGTACTAAAAAAGGTCACTGACCCGAGGGCTCAAGGGAAGCCTCACCCTAAGTGGGAAGGCCCCTACCGCATCTCCTTGGTCCTAGGGTCAGGCACTTACCAACTTTCTACCCTGGAAGGCAAGCAGCTGAAGCATGCATAGAATGCGGATAAGCTCCGCAAGTTTTATGCTTAAAACTCTATTGTATGCCCTTCGTGGCACCTATTGATGTGTAAACACCATCTTTCTTAATGCAATGAAGACATGAGATTCCTGCATGATCGCTCCATTTATGTAATTATGGCATGATTCCGGGGTAGTCCCTTAACACGTTGCTGTTAAGAGATGAACATGTTTTGTGTGAGTCTTCCCAAGTATATGATCATTGGCGATTGAAAGGTTTGCCTCCTAACACGTTGCTGTTAGAAGGATGCCCTCTAACACGCTGTTGTTAGGAGGTTAAACCATTTCAGGAGATCGTCTGACCAGCGTGTTTGCAACTAATTGTAAGGACTTGCTCCTAACGCGCTGCTGTTAAGGAGCTGTCCTTACCTACTAGTCTCATAAGTATTGCTTGAGACGCTCAGGCTATCATTAACCCTTCCGTTCCGAAGGGTGTCACCTGTAATAGCCCAAAGTTCTGTTACCAATTTAAAAATTAATCAAGTTGTTATTTTATTGGATTTCCTGAAATTTGAAAGAGTTTTATTGCTTTATTTGAATTTCTGGAATTTTAAAAGCTTTTTCCTAATTATTTTAAAGCCAAAATAAATTATGTACAAAACTATTACCAATTTTAAGTTGGAATTATTTTATTTAAGTCCAAAATAATTCTAGAGACTTCTATGAATTTTTCTAGAATTTTTTTTTGAATTTTTTTGCTATTTTCTAAAGCCTATTTGAATTAATCTGTTTATTTAAAATAAGAAATCAATTTAAAATCCCCTAAATCACTTTGGGCGAATCAGAATCGTGGCAAATAAATGAGCCTCTCTCTTCGCCCAAAACGTTCAAGACCACCCACCTACCTCATCAAGGCGTGACTGTCAGATAAAACGTGACGGCCAAGCTTGCCGCTTTTTCCCTTTCTCTCTCCCAACCGCCCCACCTACTAGCCCTCTCCTCTCATTGCCCTTGGCCTCATGACCCCTTGTCCTCCCCGGCAGATCTTCTCCACAAGCAATGGCCATGCTAACCGCTTATTGTTACGCCGGCGAACTCGCTAACAAGCCGCTTCCAACCGCCCGTCGTCACACGTGCAGGCGTAGACTCGCGCTCTCCTCCGACGACCTCTCCCCACAAGACGCGAAGCGCCAAGCCCAGAATCGCCGCCATGATCTCCACCTCCTCCACGCCGCTTTGGAGCCCTCGACCCTATAAAAGGGAGCACCGGGTAGCCCTCTCCTTATCGACGCCAACGCCGCCACCCATTCTCTCTTCGCTGTGTGCTCGCCGCAATCGAAGATCCTGCCGCTGCTTGGTCGTGAGCACATCGCCGCCTTTAGCACCGCCATATGCCGACGCGGGCCCTCGACACCGCCACCACTACATCATCATGACGCCGGAAGCCGGTCGCGCACTCGCCACGGAGGACCCTCGAGCCGCCACCTCGTCGCCGCCTCGAACCTCGCCGCTTCTTCCGCCACCGCCGCCTCGCCCTCATCTCGCCGAGTGGGTGAGAGCTTCGAAGTTCGCTGCTCCTCCTCTTTCTTATGCGCCGCTTCGCCGCCACACCAACAGAAGGCCATGACTATTGGTCCTCATACGGCAGCCGCCACACGTGGCCTTGCCACACACACCGCCGTGGATGCCACCTCACGCCACGTGGGCGCCACCTCAGCGTCGGATCCGACGTGGATCCGACGTGGCACCGAACCTGCACCAAATCAGCACCACCCCCTGAGCCAAAATCCCGTGGGCCTGGTCCATGTAGACCGTGTCTATGACACGTAGGGCCCACCAGTCAGATTTAATTTAAATTCTAAAAATCTTAGGGCTGATGTCAGCATTGCGCAGTAAATAGATTTTCTTTCAGAAAAATTAATCGGGAAATGCTTTTAAATTGCATATTTAGATTAAAACTTGTAAAATTCATATCTTTTGCTTCCCAACTCCAAATTGGGTGATTCAAATTGATAAAATCTTAGAAAATTAATATCTAGCTAAATAAAATAAAATTATTTCATTTGGAGTTAGTTTAATTTGTCTTTTTGAATTTCATTTGATTTGTCGTATTTTCACGTTTAGACTTCGACGATTCCGGGGAATTTGATTCTTCCGAAGATTTAGAATTTCAAGACTTCAATGAAGGCAAGTTATACCCTTGACCATATTGTTCCCAGTATTTTAAAGCTATTTGATTCAGTTTTAAATTATTAAATGCATGCATACTTTTATTCAATTATTTCAAGTCCCTGTTTAAATATTTAGATATTCCAAGTTCTATTGTATGGCCAAATGGATTATTGAAATGTCATTCCCTTGTCACCAATAGATAAAGTATTATGGAAAATTTTCACATGCTTAGCAAATGCTTAGACCCTAATTATGCTTTTTGGGAGGATTTAGCCAAATCATTTCAAATTGGTTTAAACTTAAACCTATGGTATTGTTTTACCATAGGGAATTTTGTAAAGGTGGTTTTCACTGAAATAAAATCAAAAATGGTTTGGACTTGGGAAAAACGGATGAATGGTGGGTGCAGGTTTATACACGGGTTTAATCTGGTTAGGATTAAAGCCCAGGGTTTGATTTGAAAGACACCCAAGTCAATTAAGGATCGACCTTTGAGCGTTCCTTTGCTATGCCTTACCGTACCACCACATGGCCTGTATGGGCAGGACCTAGCTTAATAATTTGGGATACCTCATAGATATTCGTGCCATGTTGTATGTGTGGGTGTTGGTTAGACAGTAGTCCCACCTAGCGCAAGAGGGGGCTCCCGGAGGATGGTCAGTCCAATGGAAGCGAAACCTTAGCGAGCATGAGTACTTTGGGGTAGATCATTGTAACGGCCTTGTGATAATTGCTTTGTCACACGCCTTAGGAAGCGTGGATTGGCCGACTCAAAGAGCAAATTATCTCGTGTGGGTAAAGCTGTACAAACTCTACAGAGTAGAAACTATTCAAATAGTCACGTCCGCGGTCATGGACATGCTGGCAAAGCCACTTTGAGTTGCTGGCAAAGCCACTTTGAGTTAGACTTGTTTTTGGTTTTAAAATGATTTCAACAGATGATTTCAGGATGTTAATCCTTGTGGTAAAATTGGGCGGTTAGCCATGTGATAGGAGGGTATCCTTCACTTTTTATGGAGGTTATCCACATTATACAATTGTCTTTTAAAATCTGATTTTAGATATAGTATAAAAATGGCCTTGGAAATTAATATGATTATTTAAACTTGAAAATGCTGCTTTATGCAAATAAACCCTGCCAATACCCCTTGTTTACTTTATGCATGCATTCAATCATTACTTGATCGGTGTAACTTGCGAGCACTAGCGATGCTCACTCTTCTTTGAATAATCTTTATTCAGAAGAAGACCTCTATCCAAACGGTGAGGACATCGATGCTTAGGCTGCGCCCCCAGACGATTGCCTATGGCGAATCATTGGGTCTACTACAACTGTTCTGCTTCCGTTGTGTTTTACTTCATTTGGCCTCAGGCCCTTTGTAATAAACTCTGAATAACTATTAATAAAGTGCGTGATATGTTTGTGTTATCACTTTTTTTTGACTGTGTACACTAGTAATCCTGGACTAGTGTATAAACACAGAGAATTCGGGATCCTTCGCTCCCAGGTTCAACATCACCTCCGTGGTGTATAGGGCGCACAACCTTCGTGGTCTCCCCTAACAAAACACCAAAGCGCTTGACGTCTGCCGCTCGCTATGGCGGCTTATGCCCCATCGACCCAGATTTAAGTGATGGCTCGAGCCTAGCTCCCGAGTCTTTGGATGTGCTAAGGATTAGTCCCCCTTTAGCCTCCAGGCTATACGCTGAACGACCTCCGGGTCACTCCTCACCTTGCTCCAAGGCAGGCGAAGGCCAACCATACCTAACATAATTCGCATCCCCTCGGGAACACCTGCCTATGAGCAAAGCGGTCATACAAACCAAGAACCTTTAGAGGTCCCGAGAGACATTTCCTCTCAATAGGCACGAAAGCGTGCCCTTATTACATTTGGCATACAAAATGCCTCGCAAGCAAGGTACCTACACCTTTCTAAAGGTATCTAAAAACACCATGTCACCTCGCCCAGCTAAGGCTGAGGCCCGCTGCTAAACTATCCGACCTTCGTGGGCTATCCTCATAAGGCATGGTCCGAACGGCCAATCGCTCGGCCCCTTTGCGCACATCGCTTATATTTGATGTCAATCACCTTCTCAAACATGCCTTGAATAAAGCATAACATCATACTGTCATTTTCATAATAGATGCAAATGCGAACATAACCACGCTCTTGGGATGGATGCTACATAAGGTCTCAGGCCTAACTCATCTACAAAAAGAGAATGCTAAGCAAGTCTGCATGATATCACTACAGAATCTCTACTAAGTAGAACATGTCGGCAGAAGTCATACACTTGCTGCGGCGTCACGCTCGCCGTCTGCTGGTGAAGGCACATGAACTCTCGAGGCCAGGGATAAAGCAACGCTCTTCACAAACTCTGCCGTGAGGGGTCTCAATGCAGCTCACTCCCCTAGGGACACCTTCTTCACCTCTAGAGTGAAGGAGCCACGTAGGCCCTCATGCACCGCCTCCTTGCCTGAACTATCACAGCGATGGGAAATAGCAAGGGCCCTGGTTGTCAAAACTGCTGTGGCGAAGGACTGGCTTCGGTGCTTTACAGCCTGGGTGAGCAGACGGACTCACTCCTCAAGGAGGAGAACCCACACCTCTAGCCTCATCACCCCTGATGGGACTGGAGTAACCTTAGCCCCCAAGCTCTCCAAGTACCTCTATATAGCTAGGGTGATCTCCTAGAGTCTGAAGAAGTGATTCAGTCGTTGTCAGGACTTGATCACATCCTCCTCCAAGCTCACATTCACATGGTTAATGACCCTAGCCTTCTCCTCTGAAACTTTCAACTTCTCCTCAGTGGCTTTCAACTTGTCTTCAGCGATCTGCAATTTTTCCTCTGCAGCCTTCATCTTCGCCTCTGCGGACTTCATCCTATCATCGTCCAACGGTGGGGCACTCTGTTGCGCCTCAGCTACCGCCTCCTGGAGTATCTCTTCTATGATTCGGGGCTTCATCCCTAATGATGTTAGAGATTGAAGTGGCCTGCAGGAAGCACATAAAATGCCAGTGTTAGAGGATGTTTGAAAAGCAAGTGTTGGGCAGAGGATGATTATACTTGGAAGTAGAGGTTTACAGCGGTGCCCAGCCGATCCTTGAGAAGCTGGCAGAACTCTCCGACGTCTCGTGTATCGCGAAAGCAATGTACTTGTTGATACGCCCCTTGGTGAGGCGAGAATCTGTGCTGCTGCATCATCATCATCAATGAGTGGGATGGCGTAAGAAGGCAACTCACTGGAGGAATAGCTCGTGACCCCATCACAAACCTCTCACACCTGAACCTCAAGGTCGGGACAGGCCTTCTCCCCTCTTGGGCCCCAGACTGTGGGCACCACATTCCTCACGTCACCAGCCTGTGCTCCTACCTCAGCAATATCTGACATAAACAGAAAATATTGATGAACAATAAGTAACAAATGAACAAAGGTAAACAAGAAAAGAAATGCGCCTAAACCTTCATCCCCGAAGAGAGAATCGAAGGCGTCACAACACTGAGTGGCGAGAGCCTCCGATCCCCCGTGAGGGGTCAAGCCTAGCTCTCCCTCCTCTAGCCGCTCCTCAACCGTGAGTACAAGGGACCTGACAGAGCTGGAGTCTGTGTAGACAAAAAACTAGAGCTCAGAGAAGAAGATGTGGTCTGAGAAGTCTTGTGGCTCTGAGGAGACTCCCGAGCAACCCTGCATCTGGGCTTAGTATTGAGAACGCGGGAATGATCATTGTTGGAGGGCTCCATCTTCCTTTTCTGTGGAGGCAACCTCTACAGTACCTCGAGATCCTGAAGCTTCTCTTTACGCAAGGCATGGCTAGGGGCAGCAGGGTGTGAAAGATGCCCCGAGGGGAGCTGTGCGGTGCCAGGAGCATGAGGGTGGAAGCCACCTGTCAGGGGGGCTTCGCTCCCACGGTAGGAGGCCTCACTCCCGTAGCAGAGGGCTTCATCGTCAAATGACCCTTCTGAGGGGGCCCCTTGCAGTGCCCTCTGGATCCAACACATTGGTTTTCTTCCTCTTCGTCGGATTAGGGACAGGCTTGCCCCGAGGAGGCATCACCAACTTCAAGCTGTTGGCAACGCTGTTCCACCCTCGACCATCAAAGATGCCGACCTCCTCAAGTGCCTCATACTCAGTCACGATCATCTCCCAGAGGATCTAGTCAGCCTCCTCAATTGCCCTCGTGGAAGGGTGCACTACATGAAGTTAAAAAGATGATTCAGATTCACAAATGAAGGGGCAAGCCACAAGTAAAGGAGAAAACTAGCCAAGCTGTGCCCACCTTTTTTCTTGGAGAATGTTAAATAGTCACGCTTCTCGGCAACCAGGGGGCTAGCATCTAGAAGGGGCATCTCCTCCATCAAATCCCGAACACCACTTCACTTACGGACTTCAGATGTAGCACGAACAAACTCCCAATCAGCGTCCGAGAGAGGAGGAATCTCAGGATAATCGTCCTGGGTTATCTTGGGCTGGCTGCTGGTGTATGGAATGCCCTCCACCTTCAAGTAAAACCACTTCTTCCCAGGACAGTTCCAGTTGTGCTTTGTGGCATGGACAGGATACTCGCCCTGGTTCTGGACAATTGAGGTCAACGAGCCTAGCGGTCCGAACCTCCTGTTCGACCGCTGGAGATGGAAGAAGTGGTCGAAGGATGCAATGGTAGGCTTCAAACGCCTACCCTCGACTGTCGTGTCGCACAGCCACATGAACACTCTCACCTTGGCAAGGAGGTTGGGCGAGAGGTGCGAGAGCTCAACCTAGTAGTGCTTCACGAGGGTCCGGATGAAGGGATGGACAGGAAGCCCTAAAGCCGACCTCAAACCAAGCTTTTAACGCAACAGGTACCCCTTTGGGGGGCAGGGGCACTCGTCCAGCCTCGGCCACCAGATGTCATTCAGTGTGAGGTGGCTCCCAAGTGCCACCAACGCCGCCTTCTCCGCCTTAGTGAGCAAGGAAGGCTCGACAACCACAAGAGCCTCCTTGCTGAGGCCGTCGTCAAGGATCTCAACATCTGCATCAAGATCATCTCATGGTAGATCTATCATGGTTGCCTTAACCCGGTCCTTGTCTCCTTTTCCCCGGCGGAATAGGTCACAGTCCTTAGTCATGGCGGTAGAACGGGAAAAACATGTGATGAAAGCATTGAAAAATGGATAAGTACTCAGCGAAGGAACACTAATAGACACATAAATTATATAGAATATAACATCTTGCTTTTAGATTCAACATGCAGCCATCATGCACGCCCTGTGTGCCCGCGCACCTCGTGTGCCTTGTGCGCTTGCGCGACCCATGCACCCCACATTCCTTGTGCAGCTGCACCCCACGCACCCCGCGTGCCCGGTGTGCCCGTGCCCTGTGCGCCCCGCGTGTCTTGTGTGCTCGCGCGCCCCGTGCACCCCGTGTGCCTTGTGCGGCTACACGTCCCGCACCTCGCATGCCCTGTGCACCCGCGCCCTCGAGCTGGTGCCCTTACGCGCCCTATACCCGTGCGTGCCCTCGCGTGTGGTATTTAGTCCAACCAATCATTGGTGAATCTCTTGTATGTCTATCTTTCGTGAAATGTGGAGTACCTCACGCCGACACCCTCGCACGCCCGTGCGGTCTACGCCCTCGCACCCATGCCCTCGCGTGCCCTCGTGCTCGAGCCCTCACGCACCCGGTGCCCTCCCGTGCCCGCGCCATCACACGCCCGTGCCCGTGCCTTGTGCGCCCGAGCCCTTGTGTGCCTCGTACCCTCGGGCGCTTGCGCCCTCACGTGCCTCGTGCCCTCGCACGCCGTCGTGTGCCCTCGCGTGGGCGCCCTCGCATGCTCGTGTAGTCTACACCCTCGCGTGCCCTCGCGCTCGAGCTCTCGCACACCCAGTGCCCTCGCACCCGAGGCATCACATACCTGTGCCTTGTGCACCCGAGCCCTCTCGTTCTTGCACCCTCGCGTGCCCTCGCTCCTAAGCCCTCGCCTGCCCCATGCCCTCGCGCCCATGCCCTCGCACACCCTTGCGCCGGCGTCCTCGCATGTCCATGTGGTCTACACCCTCGCGCCTGAGCCCTCACGCGCCCCTGCCCTCAGGCGGCCACGCCCTCGTGCACCCACATGCACCCGCACCCATGCCTTGTCCACCTGAGCTCTCATGTGCCCTTGTGCCCCGACCCTCACGCCCAAGCCCTCACGCACCCCGTGCCATCGCGTGCCCTCACGCTTGAGCCCTTGCATGCCCTCGCGTGCCCTCGCACGCCTAAGGGTGGAAAAAAGCCTAAAACTCGCGAGCCAGCTCGGCTCGTTAAGAACTCGGCTCGAACTCGGTCCCTTAACAAGCTGAGCCGAGCTAGGAATTTAGCTTGTTTTCTTAACGAGCCAAGTTCGAGCTGGCTCGCGACTTGCTCGTTTAGCTCGTTAAGAAAACCAGGTCAAGCCCACTATGCACAGTGCCGAGTTAACGAGCCTACCAAGCTTTAACGATCTGAGTTAACGAGTTTAGCTTCAATTGTTAGTAATGAGCTTAACGAGCCGAGTTAACGAGTTTGAACGAGCCGAGCCGAGTTTGTTATTTTGCTCGTTAGCGTAACGAGCCAAGCCGAGCTTAGCTCATTTCTTTAACAAGCCTTAACGAGTCGAGCCGAGCTAGCTCGTTATCCACCCCTACGCACGCCCTCACACGCCCCGCACCATCACACCTGTGCTCTCGTGTTTCCTCGTGCCCTCGCCCTCGCGCACCTTGTGCCCTCGCGTGAGCCGGTGGCCACTGCCATGGGGGCCAAGCCAGGCAAGCCCGAGGCAAGCAGCGCGGCAGCCACAGGCCGAGCCATCGAGCTGCGCGAGTAGGCCACGCCCCACGGGCCGAAGGTGCTAGGTGAAGGGAGCAGCTGGAGCTAGGGAGCCAGGGAATGACACGAGCCGGGCCAGGTGCAGCCAAGCTCGAACATGCCATGGCCATAGGGCGCAAAGGGAGGAGCCAAGCGACGGTGCGCACGGGCCGGAGGCGTCGAGCCACCAGGAGGAGCTGGCAGCAGGAGGAGCGCCTTGGGAGCCAGCGGCAGCAACACTGGAAGAAGGCGAGTTCGGGTGAGCTAGAGCCGGACCCGGGCCGGAGCCGGGAGGCACAGAGCTATAGGGGCGTGAGGGAAGATGGGGAGCAGCCGGGACACAGGTGCAGGACCGGCGAGTCGGTGGACGAAGGCGCCAGGAGGGGCAGTGCCGTGGGGACCCAAGGGAGGAAGGGAGGCAAGCAAGCTTCAGTTGGAGCATAGCACCAGGAGGAAGAAGCAACCGAGAGAGAAAAGAAAAAAGGTACTTGGCTGCCTTGGATTCCCACAAAGGATGGCACCACAACCTGTCTTCATGGTTTAAATGGTGTCATTATTTCACATGTAGACACAAGTTGCAGCCTCACATGCAAAAAATGAAAGCACACAAACTGCAAAAGGAAAAGGGGAGACACCCTGAGAACCCCACCCACAACGCCCTGGCAAGAGTTTAGGCAAGAATCAGCATTATGATTAACAAAGTGTTCCCATGAGCATGGGAAACAAACAGAGCCGAGAGTAGTCAATTTGAATACAAATGATCACATATGATCACATACGCATAAGGGACCGATGCCCTGGCAGAGTTCTCCCTTAGCATACTGGTCGAAGTTCTGCTCGGTAATCAAGCACAATTCTATCAAACTCTTCTGAAAATATCAACCTTGGCATAAAGGGCACAATTAAAGACTACCCCTTTCGCGTTTCCCCCAATATTGTAACAGCCTCAGTTTTAATGAATAGTAATAAAATGCTTTTTATAGCATTTCTGGTCGTTTTTAAACTTGGGCATTTTTGTTACAATTTAAAACCTCCATTTTCGATCCAAATCTTAGCCTTGTTTTGAAACTTCAAAAGGAAATGCAAGTCTATGCTTGTATTGAGACCGGGGAAGTGTTTTTACCAAATACTAGAAAAATTATCTTGAACAAACATGAATTTTGTCAAAAATTTAGAAATTATTTTGACCTTAAGAAAAATCTTTGATCTCTGATCAAACCTTTTCGGTTAAAGTTTTTATTTAAATATTTTTAAAACCGAAACAGTGATTTTCAAAAAATTTCTGGGACATATATCATCCCAGGAACCTCTCTGCAAAATATCGTATTTTTATAAATTTAATTGGTATTTTTAAACCCTTGCTCAAACTTTTGAAGTTGATGTTGGGTTCAGGTCAACTTAAAGTCAACTGTGGATATCATGGGGATATGTGCATGATCTTAGGATGATGATACAATTGGCAATGGTATTTGTGGTTTGTCGATTCAAGCGCTTTTGCAAAGAATTGCTCGCTTTGGTTGTCAAGCGGTCGACCGGCATTTTGACTGCCGACCGCCAAGCCTTGCTTAAATTGGTTAAGTCGGTGTGGCGGCGACCGCCGAACGGCGGTCTAACCGATTTTGACTTGATTCGTCGAGTTGTTTGGCGATGCTTGTTGGGTTAGCTTAAGGGCATGGGCTTCAGTGCATATGTGTTGCATGTTGCATGTTTTCACTAACGTGGGTCAACTTGTGAAGAACTTATTCCCGGATTGGATTTGCTTGTCTATTGGTGTGCAGGTTGCTTGGAGGTCAACGACGGTCAATGGCGAGGAGGATCGGGACTAAGCTTGGAGAGCTGAGGTTCAGAACGATCAAGGATGCCGGGTGAGGTCAATGGACTCAAGCGTGGCACAGAATGGACAAGGATGACCGAACAGGCGATTCGGCTGATGGTTGATCAAGCGGTGCGAAGTCGGTGCAAGTGTTAGTGGTGGTCGGTGGGAGCCGGATGGGAGAGACTTGCCGACACGATGAGAGCGCCGGATCAACCTACACGTGATTTAAGCATGGATGTGTTTCGCGCAGTTCGGACTCGGTCTTCGAAAAGGATCGAGAAGGGGTATTTTGGTAATTTCACCAAATACCGCCTCTGTGACCTTGGGCTAAATCACGGCGCAAGACGGTGCGCGGAGAAGCGGTTTAGGTCAAGGAGAAGTTGAAGATGGCACTTTAAAATACGTGCGTATGTGACCCGTTTGTGTTGGGCCTTAACGGGAGCCCATTAGGGTTAACTCTCTAGAAACTAGGCCTCCATATAAATATGGGTGGCTGCTGGGATACAATGACCAAGGACTTCATTTTTGTAAACCCTAGTTTGGTGTTAGGGCATTAGAGAAAGAGAAGAGGTTTAGGGTTTTAGAGAGTTGAGTTGAGTTGAGTTGTGTGCTCATGGATTGAGCTTTGTCCTCCTTAGATGGAGTGGCTGTAAACCCTCTCAACCTCAGTTCAATCTATGGATGATTTTCCAAAGATGGGTCTCTTTTGTATTCTTGCTCTATATTTGAGATTTTGAAGGGTTCTTTGATCTATTGCTTTTTCCTTGGTTTCGTGCCCTCTTCTACCTTGCTGTGACATGTGGAAACATATCTAAGATCACCTAGATCATCAATCTCCCACGAGCAAGGTTTAGATCAGGTTTTCGTTTTTGCCCGGTTTTGAACCTTCCTTCGGTAGAATGGAAAAAAGGTCGAAACTTTGATGTGGATCTACTCAATCTCTGCTTGGAATAGGTTCCTAAAATCCTTAGGAAGGTGTGTTCCAAATTTTGTCAAGTTTGGCCGTGTAGATCAAAAGTTAGACCGATTTTCGTTTTGGTTTTGGGTCATCAGACTTTGCTTACAGTCGAGTGGTCGGACCGATCCTATAACGCGGCCAAACCGCCACCGGTCGATCGAAGTTTTGCTTGCGTGATCGATCGATTTCCATGTTAGGGTTTGGTCCTTTTGTTCCTTGTTTTGGGGATTTTGGTTTGGATTCAACACAAGTCTTCTGCTGTTCTTGAGAGTGTTGATCTTCATAGCTCTCATAGCTATTGAAGTAAACCTGGTGTTGAATCTAAACGAGGTGAAAAATAAGGCGAGCTCCTATTCACCCCCCCTCTAGTCGCCTTTCCGGTCCTACACCAGCCCTAGCCTCTTTGGCACTGTAGCGACCCAACCTAAACCCTAGCAAACTCGTGCGACCCAGCCACATGCCTTGGAAACTGGCTCTGTCACGTTAGGGCTCAACTCAAACTCATGGTTGCACGTGTGCCGTCCGATTCAAAACGGACCATCCTGATGCGTTGGGACGTTCAGGACCATCCTAAACCCCCACGCAATCTCCACCGTTAGTTTTCAATCCAACCGCGCTCAATTTTGGTTTGAAAACCAAAACACGCGTGATCTTTGAACCGTTAGATTTAAATTCAACGAACCAGATCATGTGTGCCGTTCGAACCGTCCGAACGCGCCATGCAATCTGGGCTGTTAGATCTAAATCGGACGATGCGCATTTTATTGGGCCAAACCATTTTTAAATGGAAAAGCCCAATGCGCACGAGCCATTAGATTTAATTTCCACAGCCAGGATCAATTGGTCCGTTCGGACCGTCCGAACGCGCCATTGATTGTGAGCCGTTGGATTCAAAATCAAGCGCCGGGATCAATTGGGCTGTTCGGACCGTCCGAACCACCCATTGATATTAGTCGTTTAAATCAGATCCAACGATGCCGCTTTGATTGCGTTAAAAACTCAAAGCGCACATCTTTTAAGTGACTGTTGGATTTCAATCGTAGGGCTCCTATGAGTTGGGTCGTTCGGACCATCTGAACACCCCACTCAATTTGAGCCGTTCATTTTTTATCGGATGATACACAATTGTTTGAGCTCGCTGTTTTGTGTCTTCTCTGAGACTAACAGTTGGGCCCACGTGTTAGTGGCACATCTTCGTCTCCTCAGTGCATTTGCGCCAACGCGGAGCTCATCGCCGTTGAGGTGGCATTGTGCCGTGAGTTTTGCAGCATGCACTTGACACTTGGCGCTATTTTGCTGCATTGAGGACACACACGAGCTCACCTCTTCATCTCCGGCGAGTTGGCTATATAAACCCTAGAACTCACTTTCGGCCAATTTGTTGTTGCAGTGATTCTTCTTCGTCTCCAGCGCAGCCTTCTCATTCTCACCCTTTGTTTATCTCTTTCAATGCTTTATTCACCCTGTTAATGGGAGTCTTTGGCATTGTTTGTAGATTTAAAGCGTGAGCTTGTCCACGGGCTATCTAGAGCACGCCAGAGCGCCGCCGTGGTGGTTTTGTTCACTCCGGTGAGCTTTTCGTTAGCTCTTTCACGTCACATCGTGTCATGTGATCTAAGGAGCGAAACCCCCCAATCATTTTATCTTTTGATTAACAAGATTGCTGGGAATTTGCAATTTCCCCTTTTCTGTTATTGTCGGTTTCTTCATCCTCAAACCTAATCTGGTGAGCCCTTGTTCAATCCCTTTTTGTTTAGAGCACCTAGGATCTTTGCTCAAGCTAATCTGATCGCTAACTCCTTTTGTTTTGATCTAGATTATCTTATTCTTCTGAAGCTACCATCATCCTTGTTGTCGGTCACTTTCTTCAGAGCAAACCTTGGTTCTTTGACCATTTCCTAGCCCAGGTAGCTTCTGTTGTGACCTTTAGATGCTTAAACAGGATACCTTTTGCTTAGATCCTAACCTAGTTGTGTCACCTTTTTGCCAGGCAAGTTTGTAGGAGCTAGTTGCTATTGTCGGATTTCTGACCAGATCAGTAGCTAGTTAGTTGATAGTTAAATTTTGTCACTTATTGCTAGCAAGTGATTATCTAGGTTATTATCTTTACTTAAAATAGTTGTAGCTTAAGCATTTTGCTAGTTGCACATTAATACTTTGAGCATGCATCTTTTTCGGTATTTTTGAATCTGGTATGTTTCTGGATTTTCATTTGCCATTTTTTTTCTGTTTAGGATCTGATTTAGCCGATGTGAGTGAAATTGTTCCTGAAGCTCCAGCACCTGAACAAGTGGTTTATTACCAAGGTAAGCATCCTCTTGCACCATGTTGATCCCAGTTTGGATACTATAGTGTTTTGAAATGCAGTGATAACTGTGTGCATACTATTTTTGAAGTATCTTTAATTTGTGAGTTAGCTAGCTACATCCCATTATTTGTGGCTTACCCTGAATCAAAATCATACACGTATGCTTAAGATAGAATCCTTGTACTGGTATCTTGTTCTTTAAGTTTTGCTTAGCAGTGCAAGTCTGTAGACGTTAGTTGACTGACAAGCTTCTCTTGTCGGTTTTGGGGAAACACTTTTTGAATTCTATCTCTGGTTTCTTTGTTCAGTTTTGTTAAAATTGTTGGTTAAGTTAAGTTTGGTTTGGTAAGTTTGGTTTCGATCTAGACAAGTGGATGCTAGTGATGGTGCCTTCGTGCACGAGATTTGGGAAATGTGGTAGTCTTATCCGGATCAGTAAGGACCGAACTTTGACCCGTCAATTCTAGTACCTTACGTACTTCCACACGCGGTGTATGGGCGCTGCTTGGTTAAGTAAGGGGCTGATGTTATTGAGTTGAGGAACTAGTGGTGTGAGGACGTGTGTGTTTGATCACATGTTCCATAGGGCTCCGATTGCAATTTAATATGTGCGATTGGGCACAGGTTTGGATTTTAGTTTATTGGGTTGGGACTCCCGACACAACATGTATGCCCCGGTTAGCAAACTCTATCAGAAGTTTGTACTAAGAGGGATTAGTCGCACATTGGTGATTCAACTCAATAATGTCAACTTGCTGAAAAATACCGAGTCTTGGTTTACCTGGCCGGCATACCTAAGGTAGTGTGCTATTTTTCCCGGGGGCTTACAAGCTGACCAAGTCATGTGGGTAAAGATGTACACCCCTGCAGGGTTAAAACTATTCGAATAGCCTTATCCACAGTTACGGACAACACTGGTTTTGATGGTTATCAATGTATAGACTCTGTTTTTAGTTTTGTTTTGGGCTTACTGGATTTCGGCATGAAGGAATATTCATGCTTGTTGTTTAGTCAAAGTGGGTAGCCACTTTGATTTTGTTGTGATTATTGTTTTATCTCTTACTTATTGTTGTTTTAGTCCAAACTTGCTTACAAAATGGTTTTTACAAAAAAAATAAATAAATCAGTAAGTGTAGAAGTAAAACCCGGCTTTATGCAAAATCTAAAACCAGTATGACTCTCACTTGCTCAGCCTTATGCATGTACAGATTCTAATCCTTTGTATAGGTTCTACTAAACACTTCTTTTAGTAGTTTTGTGTAAGTCTTGCGATTACCTTTCGTACTCAGGTGCTTTAACTACTTGTTGCAGGTGAGGACGGTTACTTGTACGAAATGCCCGTTAGCACCGATTAGGGCGACGCTAACGAGTGAAGCTATTTCTATCCACTACTCAGTTGCCTGAGGGTTATGAGGGCACACTTGGTGGTCTTTTGTTGTTTATACTTTTGTTTCCGCTGCAAAAACTTATGTTTGGCGCTGCTGTTCGGTTGCTTTTGTTGAACCGAACCCAGCTTGTAAGATATGTATTTATGTACTCTGTATGCCTTGTATGACTGTGTACAAATGTTGTTAGGATATATATGCAATAGTCTTTGATCTTGGGAACTATTGTAAGACATATATCCGGGAACCTGGCATTGGGTTCATTCCTTGTTAATAATTATGCTTTTAGGTGTAATATGTTAACTTGGAATGTGTCCAATACCTGGGGTCCTCACAAATATTCCATCCACCTGCTAGTAGAACCCACTCCACAGGGAAAACACCTGTTCAACAGATCTAGAAATGTAATCACCGGACAAAGACCGATTATACCCCCCGCTTGTACTCTTAGACTAGCTATCCCCAAGGGGTATTTTGGTCATTTGTACAGGCCCAAGAGCCTATAAATACCCTATGTATCCCTCATTCAAGGAGGGAGCTCTCTCGAGCAAGATAAGAAAGCTAGACATCAGGTGAGCCTCCAGGAGGAACCCTCGAACCCCCGTAGGCCACCGACAGGAGTAGGGCAGTCCTCTCGGATCCTCGAACCTATATAAACCATCATGTCATTTTCACTCTCGTGGACGACGGCCCGTAACACAGTTGACATCCATCCCCTTACTTGTATTCAGTTTTTATGCAAACAACATTAATGTTTAGGTGTAAAAACCGAACATAGGTGAGGGTCGACGTCTGCCCCCTTACTTGTGTTCAGTTTTTACACAAACAACAATAATGTTGTAGGTGTAAAAATCGAACATAAGTGAGGGGTGGACGTCAGCCGTCTGACGGGCCATCGTCCACAAGAGTAAAAAATGACACGAGAGTTTATACAGGTTCGGGGGTTCGAGAGGACAGCCTTACTCCTATCGGTGAGCCAACAGGGGGTTACCTTCGGGGAGGGAACCCCTGAGGGCTCACCAGTTTTAATATGATTCTTCATTGCTCAAGAGAGCTCCCCCCTCAAATGAGAGATACATGAGGTATTTATAGGCTCTTGGGCCTATACAAATGACCAAAATACCCCTTAGGGGATGACTATCTGATGAGTACAAGCTGGGGGGAGGGGTATTATAGTATTTTATAAGTACAACAACCTTTCTTGGACCTGTACGCACATCTTCTGCAAAGCGGGCCCCAACACCATGAGGGATGAATTATTCTTCCAACAGTAGCCCCTTTCCCCTTGGTGTTTTAGGGGGAACACCAAAAGGGGTAGCCTCGAATTGTGCTTTTTATGCTGAGGTTGATATTTCAGAAGAGTTCTGGTAGACTTGAATGCTGGTTGCATCTGAAGATATGGGGAGAACTCCGGAGGTACGAGGGTGCCGCGAGGGCGCGAGGGCTTGAGGGTGGCGCAACTGTGGTGGCGCCCTCCCTCTGAGCCGCTCTGCTGCCAAAGTGCCCCCAAGCACCCCTACAAAGATGCTCGTGCCACCACCTTTCATGCGCTTTGCGGCGAAGAGCCCTCGTGCACTAGTGCCCCAACGCGCCCTGCGCCCTGCTTGCTCCACCCTACTCGCGGCACCCTACGGCTGGAGCGCCCTCGTGCACTAGCGCCCCCGCGTGCACTGGCCCTACTCACGGCTAAAGTTTCAGATGAGATCCAAACTAACAAACCTAAGCCCAAAACTAAGTCCGGCCCGACTAAAGAGAATGAATACTTTTACTGCAAAGAGCTAGGCCATTGGAAGAGGAACTGTAAGAAATACCTAGCTGATCAGAAAAGGAATGGTGGGATTAAAACTTCCACTCTGTGTTTTAATGTTATAGATGTTTTTCTTGTCAACTCTTACGTTAACTCATGGGTATTTGATACGGATCGGTTGCTCATATCTGCAATTCGATGCAGAGTCTAACAAAGAGTAGGAGAATTGCAAAGGACGAGATAGATCTTCGCGTCGGGAATAAAGCAAGGGTTGCTGCATTAGCCATCGGGACTTTGCCATTACTTTTGCCTTCAGGATTTATTATGGAATTGAATAATTGTTATTACGTTCCAGCCATTAGTAGAAACATTATCTCTGCCTCATGTTTGATGGTAGAGGGTTATAAATTCATTATTGAGAACAGTGGTTGTTCTATATTTTTGAATGAAGTGTTTTATGGCTATGCACATGTTTTGAATGGGTTGTTTATTTTAAATCTTGTTGATGCATCCGTCTATAATATTAATGCAAAAAGGCTTCGGCCTAATGAAATGAATTCCACTTTCATTTGGCATTGTCGTTTGGGTCACATAAGTGAGAAACACATGTAAAAGCTCCATAATGATGGAACTCTAAACTCATTTGATTTTGAATCATTTGAAACATACGAGTCTTGCCTGGTCGGAAAGATGACCAAGACACCTTTCACTGGTCGGAGTGAAAGGACGTCCGACCAGTTGGCACTCATACATACTGATGTGTGTGGACCAATGAGTACGACAGGAAGAGGTGGTTTTCAGTACTTCATTACTTTCACCGATGACTATAGTAGATATGGATATATCTACTTTATGAGGCACAAGTCGGAATCCTTTGAAAAGTTCAAGGAGTTTCAGAATGAGGTACAGAATCAACTTGGCAAGACAATCAAATCTTTACGATCTGATCGTGGAGGTAAGTTTTTTAGCCATGAGTTTGGTAATCATTTGAAACAATGTGAAATTGTTCCACAGCTTACACCACCGGGCACTCCACAATGGAATGGTGTGTCCGAGCGGCGTAATATGACCTTGTTGGACATGGTTCGATCAATGCCATTGTATTTTTGGGGTTACGCTCTAGAAACCGCCGCTTTCATGTTAAATAAGGTACCATCTAAATCAGTAGATAAGACACCATATGAGATGTAGACTGGCAAAAGCCCTAGTTTGTCTTTTATAAGGATTTGGGGATGTAAAGTCTATGTTAAATGTTTGACGTCTGACAAACTCACACCCAAGTCAGATAAATGCTTCTTTATAGGATATCCTAAGGAAACCAAAGGATATTATTTCTACAACTGGGAAGAAGGCAAAGTTTTTGTTGCCCGAAATAGTGTCTTTTTGGAGAAAGAGTTTCTTTCAAAAGGAGTCAGTGGGAGAAAGGTGCAACTCGAAGAAATTCGGGAAACATCTGAAAGTGTTTCAACTCCTACTGAACCTCTACTGGATGAACAAAATGTTGTTGAACCTATAGATGAGGCACCAGCCCCACGTAGATCTAAAAGGCCGCGTCAATTGCCTACAAGGTACGGGCATGGCGTATTATTATTGAATAATGATAAGCCTAAGACTTATGAGGAAGCGATGATGGACCTAGACTCTGAGAAATGGCTTGGAGTCATGAAATCCGAGATAGACTCCATGAGAGAAAATCAGGTTTGGAATCTGGTCGATCCACTTGATGGTGTTAAAACCATTGAGTGCAAATGGATCTATAAGAAAAAGATTGATATGGATGGAAATGTTCACATTCATAAGGCTCGACTAGTCGCAAAAGGGTTTTGACAAGTTCAAGGAGTTGACTACGATGAGACTTTCTTACCGGTAGCGATGCTTAAATCTATTCGGATCATTCTAACAATTGCTGCATATTTCGACTATGAGATATGGCTAATGGATGTCAAAACGGCTTTCCTTAATGGAAACCTAGACGAGGATGTGTACATGACACAACCTGAAGGTTTTGTCGATCCAAAGAATGCTAGTAAAGTATGCAAACTTCAAAAGTCCACTTATGGGTTGAAGCAAGCATCTCGGAGTTGGAATTTACGTTTTGATAAGGAGATCAAAAGGTTTGGTTTCGTCAAGAACAAAGAAGAACCTTGTGTTTACATGAAGGTTAGTGGGAGCACGCTTACTATTCTGATCTTGTATGTAGATGACATACTACTGGTCGGAAATGACATTCCTATGCTAGAATCCATTATGTCATCATTGAAAATTAGTTTTTCCATGAAGGACCTAGGGGAGGCAGCATATATCTTAGGAATAAGGATTTATAGAGATAGATCTAAGAGGCTAATTGGATTAAGCTAGGATAAGTACATAGATAAAGTGTTGAATCGGTTCAACATGCAAGATTCCAAGAGAGGATTCTTGCCCATGGCACATGGAATTAATCTTAGCAAGAATCAGTGTCCTACGACCACTGATGAGCGAGACAAAATGAGTGATATTCCATATGCTTCGGCCATTGGATCTATCATGTACGCCATGCTATGTACACGACTAGATGTATCATATGCTCTAAGTGTTACGAGCAGATACCAAGTTGATCCCGGTGAAGGTCACTGGATAGCTGTGAAAAACATTCTTAAGTACTTAAGAAGGACTAAGGATGTGTTCCTAGTTTATGGCGGTGATGAAGAGCTCGTTGTAAATGGTTACACCGATGCAAGCTTTCAAACCGACAAAGATGATTATCATTCGCAATCTGGTTTTGTATTCATTTTGAATGGAGGAGCAGTGATCTGGAAAATTTCCAAGCAAGAGACAGTTGCTGATTCCACGATGGAGGCCGAGTACATTGCGGCTTCTGAAGCTGCAAAAGAAGGTGTTTGGATAAGAAATTTCATTGCTGAGTTGGGTGTGGTTCCGAGTGCCTCGAACCCAATGGATCTCTATTGTGACAACAATGGAGCCATTGTGTAGGCTAAGGAGCCTAGATCCCATCAAAGTCCAAGTATATACTCAGGCGCTATCATCTTATTCGCGAATTGGTGGATAGAGGAGATGTTAAGATATGCAAAGTGCATATGGATTTGAATGTTGCTGATCCGTTGACAAAGCCTCTCACACAGCCAAATCATGAGGCACACACAAAAGCTATCGGTATTAGATACCTAAATGATTGACTCTAGTGCAAGTGGGAGACTGTTGGAAATATGCCCTAGAGGCAATCATAGAGATGATTATATTTCCTTATGTTCATAATATTGGATAAAATGTTATCTTGTTCCAAGAATAATATTGTTAATATTGATTATCAAGTATGTGACTTGATTGTCAAACTCTATATTTTTGCGATAATTATTCTTATACGATCCCTGGTCGGAAACATATGAGGACACATATGAATAGACTAGCATATGTATTGGTTGATGACTATGTTTCACGGGTCATGGATATGGAGATATCAAACCAATAATATGGACACATGTTAGAGAACATGATGTTGGATTAGACCCACCTTGAGACACTATTGAGATTGTTATGATTCTATGTGTCGTTAGTTGGTCTCAAGCAATGTTGATGTATAATCCTTAGACCTGAGATCAGCATGGTTTCCTACATATGTAATAGCACTCTTAGGGGTTGCCAAACGCTACACCGTAACTGGGTAGTTATAAAGGTAGCTTTCGGGTATGCTATGAAACATGCAGAGGAATGTGACTAGTCGGATATGGGATTTGCCCCTCCTAACATGATAGGAGAGATGTCTCTGGGCCCCTCGTTGTGGTCGGATAAAGAAAGTGCATGGTCATGCCACTAGTAGTCGAAGTGTTCAACCACGTGAAGTAATCCGACACTCGATCGAGAAAGTATTGAACAGTCCATGGATGACACAACATCTCACCTGGAGTTGAACCAGACATCATGAGGCAAAGGGAGTATACATGAGTAGGTCGCTTAGTTCTAACAGTTACGGACTGGTCGTATGGAGATACGAGCTGGTCGTAGACTGGTCGAACATAGTCACAGGGTGGTCGTAACCTGGTCGTAAGGAATTACGAATTGGTCGTGACCAAATACGAACTGGTCGTATAGAGATAGGACCAGGTCGTAAGTGATGAGGACCTGGTCATAGATCATGTTGCATTAAGGTTCGTCCGATATAATTTGTGTGTATTCGGGAATCGTTATGTTCTGCTAGAAGCCGCTACGACTTGTGATCGGAAAGGGTTTCCGAGTCACAACCGATTACACATGAACCTATAGGGTCACACACTTAACGGGTTGGAACAAACCAGTACGAATACGATTCGTCAAACGTGTTTGGATAGGATCCGTCACAAGCACTATATAAGGAGATGCATGAGGCTATTGGGAGGAACGCGTGAAACACCACCGAAACCCTAGCCACCATCTTTCTGAGAGCTCTACCGTGCGACTTGGTGCTAGCACACCTGTGCATGGTTGTTCCTTCCCTGGACGTGTGGATACCGTAGAGGCGCTACTGTGACTGTTGCGCTTGAGGGCGATCCGTGATCTTCACAAGGAACTACAGACGTTGCTGGAGGAGACGATTGACTCGCGAGGACGCTGGACGATCGACTACGACCACTACATCGACGCGCTCTATGTTGGACTAGGCTGCTCCAACCCTTCTCCGCTGCTCTACGCGTCTAGTGGTAACGATCTATGATCATCTACTTGCTTGGCTTCCTGGTTTGCGTGGTAGAAATTTTTGATTTGTTGCTATCGTAGCCTACCCCGTGGCCCAACAGCTTGTTTTTTGCCTGGAGGGCCGTGTGCGCCGCACTTTCACTCCTAAATTCATCTGTCGTCTTCTTCGCCACAAACTCGGCCCAGGACTCTTCCAAGAATGGATACTTGTGGAAGGGCCTCAGATCCTTCTCCACGTATTTCTTGACAAGCGTGCTCTTGAAGTTCTTCCATGCTTTGCACGCCTGTAGCAACGCGTGTCGTTGCACGGAGTCCCGATGTTGCTCTGGGATCTTGAACGATTTGAGAATATCCGTCAGCAGCTCATCTTTCTGAGTTTTGGTCAACTCCTTCCACGAATCGTAGGTGACGTTGACCCGTTGCCGTGCAACTATTCCGACCGTTCCTCGAAATGCGGATGCTGCTCGGCGAGGATTGATAGGGGTCCCAGACTGATCGACCTCCGTGATGGTAAATCGGCCCGCGGGCCTTTTCGATATTCCTCTTCTTCTACTGCAATTGGATATTCCAGAGGATGCTGCATCATCAGACACATGAGGCGGCGATGACAAAGAATGAGTGGAAGACGTCTTCACAAGAAATATAAGTTCTGACACACATGAACATATTATCATAAAATTCGATCTCTATGTGTATGGGTATACACACCTATTAATAATAATATGCTCAACACAAACATCATGTGAACAAATGAAATCAGCATAAAGCTAAGATTTAACATTTTGATATTGCTATCAGATGTAGAGTAAGCATTCCAATTAGAGCTCAAGTTCAAACCCGATTATCAAAACAATTTCAGTACAAGACTATTAGCATCACACAGCATTCATCTCAAGCCCACCATACCACATTGCAATATATTCCAGTAGCAGTATCAAAACAAATAACATATGAATAACTGACTAGAACAAATACAAATTCCTAACACAAGTACAATTATCATGAGTTAATGAGGACCATGACAGCATGATAGATTATTGATAGAAAGAGTGAGGGAAAGGGGCGTCGGGGTTGGCAACTCGGCATTGGTTACCTTTGGGCGTCGAGGAGAAGGACGAGCAGGGAGCATTACCAGAGCAGCAGGGCGGCGTCGAAGGGGAGGCGCGCCGGGCTCGGGGGAGGGGAGGAGGTGCGGCAGGCTCGGGGGAGGAGGCGCGCCGGGATCGAGGAGGAGGCGGCGTCGACAGGCTCAGGGGAGGAGTCGCATCGGGCTCGAGGAGGAGGCGATGTCGAGGACGGCGTCAATGGGCTCAGGGGAGGAGTCGCGCCGGGCTCGAGGTGGAGGCAGCGTCGAGGACGGCGGCGACGGGCTAGGGGGAGGAGGGAGCGAGGAGTTGAGAAACTTAATCGTTGGAAGTGGGGGCGCGGGCAAACCCTAGAGTCCAAATATAAAGAGGGATAGACATCACAGACTGTTCTAAAGTAGAACCGTCTGTGATATGTGATGTATCACAGATGGTTCCAATCAACAACCGTCTGTGATATGTGATGTACCACAGACGGTTCCAATCAACAACCGTCTATGATATATTGTATCATAGACGAGTTTTTACCAAGGAACCGTCTATGATATATAGTCACAGACGGTTTGATCTACAAACTGTCTGTGACATTATTTTGTATTGGTAATCTAGTTCTGTTTATTGGCTAGCCTCAGAAAATACTAGCCATGCCCTCTGAAACAAGCAGAAAACACAACAAGTACATGTATATACATCCAATTCACATTCATTTCAGAAACAATCATATCCATTTCACAGTACAAATCAATTAACTCAAATAAACTAAAATTAACCATTCATCATAACGTACATATACACACATTGTTCAATTAATCTTTAAAAATTAGCTCTTCATGATGATCGACGCGTATGTAGCTAGTTTCGTCATGTTCTTCTTCCTCGACCCTTATGCCGTTTCCGAAAGGAGGCAACTCGTCAAATTGATTGTATTCTTTCTCATCCACTTCATTCTCAACACCGACAATCCTCCTTTTTTCATGAAGAACTACGTGGCGCTTCTTATTTGCTGGGTCGGTTACATAGAAGACTTGAACAACTTGGTTAGCCAGTACAAATGGTTCGTCTTTGTATCCGACACATTTAAGGTCCACGGTAGTGACGCCGTACTTGTCGACCTTCACCTGTGGGAGATGGACCTAACGGCACCAAAATAAGGGGATCTTGAAAAGCACGTAGTCGATCTCCCATATCTCCTCTATTTGCCCATAGTAGGAGCTCCTCAGCCCATCGGTACGATGACGCATGTACATAGTTTTGCGCGAGTGATTCAGCCACACACTCTCGGTATCATCTAAGCAGTGAGTACATGCTTTGGCCCCTTTTGTACTCTGGCCCGACAGATTAGCAAGGGCAGGATAATCATTTATGGTGCAGAACAATAAGGAACGTAAAGTGAAGTTCTCTCGTTTGTACGCATCCCATACATTGCATTCTTCAATCCACAAGATTTTTAGATCTTCCATCAATGGTGCTAGGTACAGATCAATATCATTTCCAGGTTGCTTTGGCCCTTTGATAAGTATCGACATCAAAATATACTTCTGCTTCATACACAGCCAAGGAGGAAGGTTGTAGATACAGAGTGTCACGGGCCAAGTGCTATGTCGGCTGCTCTTGTTATCGAAAGGATTCATTCCATCTGTACTCAATCCAAACCTTATATTCCTCACTTCCGCACCGAAGTCTGCAAATCTCCTATCGATGTTTCTCCACTGGGCGGAATCAGCAGGGTGTCTTAGCTTTTCGTCATTCTTACGCTCCTCTGAGTGCCAATGCAGTAGTTTTGCATTCTTTGGGTTTGCAAAAAACCGCTTCAAACGGGGAATTAAAAGAAGATACCACGCCACCTTAGCAGGAGGTCATTTCTTCACCTCGATCCCCTCATCGTGATCTGATTGATTCTTACGCTTGTATCGGGATGCATTGCACACCGGACATACATGCATGTTTGCATACTCGTTACGGTAGAGGATACAGTCGTTCGGACATGCATGTATTCTTTTTACTTCCATTCCCAATGGACAAAGAACCTTCTTGGCTTTGTAGGTGGTTTTGGGTAAGTCGTTTCCCTACGGAACCATGTCCGCTAAGAGACCTAACAGCCCCATGAAACTCTTGTCGGATCAACCGTTGCTTGCCTTTAATTTTAGCAGTTCAAGCACGGATGACAACCTTGTGTATTCCGGCTTACAGCCTGGAAACAAAGGTTCCTCCGAGTCCTCCATCAAGCCCTAGAATTTAACATACTCCCTCTCATCACAGTTCCCTTCTGCATCGCGAAGCATCTGATCTAGATTGTCATCATCGTGCAGCCTATCCGAATCGGAACCACAATCGACATCATCCGGCGGTATATCGTTGACTTCCTGTATAATATGCTCTTCACCATGACTGGTCCAACGTGTATAACCCCTTTTGAAACCCCTTCGAATCAAGTGTGCTTCGATCTACGCTCGGTTCTTAAACATCTTCAGATTCTCACAGTCAATGCATGGACAGTACATATATTCCGCCCCCTTATTCAACATATCCTCCTCCGCAGCTCTTGTAAAAGCACACACACCATTAATGTACTCTTCACTCACACGGTTCCCAGCGTACATCCAGCTTCGGTCCATCACACGGTTCGTATTGAAAACCCTGAAAATAAATAAAAGGGTAACTTCGAAAGCGTATTTTCTGAGGCTTAATTACGCTTTCCAACAGAGAAAGTGTATTTTTCTCTGAACTAAAGGTGTCTTTTTTATTTTTACATTTTTCTGGATTTTATTAACTTACATGTGGGCCCTATTTGTTAGTGACTCATTTTTTATTTCATGATTTTATTTATAAAATCTATGGCGGTCCCACATGTCATAGACTCGTTAGTTTATTAACTAAATGATTAAAAACAGTAGGATTTGAAGCTCAAATTGGGCTTAGGGTGACATCACATTACTAATAGTCATGGCTCAGGGCCCTAAGGTCGCTTGAGGCGAACCGACGGTGATGTCCCGTGGCGGCGCCATGGGCTTCACTAGCGATTCAAGCATAAATGCCTGAAACTACTCAAATTAAAGGATGCTTATGCTCTAGTAGCTCACCTCTATCACGGGTAAGGTGTCAATGAAGTCGAGGAAGGTCCAAGGCGGCTGGTTGTCGATCAATGAATAGAGGCGACGGCGGCAAGCTCCTCAACGACAATAGCTGAAATGGACCACACGAGCGGGCTCAGTGAGGTGAGGCGATACTCAAACCGGGCACAGAGTGGCGATGGACTCACTGGGCTTGGAGATCTCCCACGGTTACCGTAGCGCCAGAGATGGAAATCAAGAAGACTCTGTTGGGGATCCTATATACATTGCACCGTTTGTGATGAGTTAATTATCATGGACGGTTTTCAACAAAAACCGTCTGTGATATGTAGTAATATCACAGAAAGTTTTTTTGTTGAAAACCGTCTGTGAAGTATCATAGACGGTTCCGACAAAAAACCGTCTATGATATTGGGTAATATCGCAGACGGTTTTTGGTCAGAACCATCTGTGATACTTTACAGACGGTTTTAAACATTAACCGTCTGTGATATGACCTCTTCACATACGGTTTTTAGCGTGAAAAATAACACAGACGGTCGGTAAACAAAAACTGTCTGAGATTGTGTTTAATACAGACGGTTTCGATAAACCGTCTGTGATCAGGTGTCCAGTATTCACATTTTTGTAGTAGTGCCAATATATACTCTGTAACATTCTGCTTACGAAGTTCTTCAATTAAGAAATTAGTGTGGTGGAGGATAGTATTATATAGACTTCAAGTCTTAGGGCTTAAGTTATTCTGTACTTATTTGAGTAATATGGTGTTTTTCTAGCCAAAGTAATCCATCAGAGATCAATTTGGTGCTACTGAGAAAAATAGTTTCTCTTTTGCCATCTGTGCATCCGTGCACTACAAGCTAGTGAATTGAGGCTTATTACATATCAAGAGCACATGTCCAATATTTTTGTTTGCAAGGCATGACAAAGTCTTTTCAATTGTCAGCCATACGATTTACAAATTTTATTCCATACAAGATTAATTTACTACAGGTAAAGTATGCTACTAGCAATATGTTCTATTAAGCAGATTTAACCAGTTATTTAGCAGTAGATAAGACTTTAATAGAACAACTTAGACCATTATTTTATTTATGGTATCTGAAAAATAACAATTTAATGCATAAGGTTTCTGCCTAAAGCAAAAGATAAGAGATACTCATCATAAACAGGGCCAATCTCTTCAGGAATTGAATCTATACTACTAATGCGACTCGTGCAGGAAAGTGATATCTTGACAAAGGCACCACATCGTCATTCTTAATGGCAGAGTAGAGCCGGTATCTTATAAATGGCAAATCCTTTGCCTTTTCAGCGGCAGCAGGTTCAAGTGTGCCAGCGGTAAGCTCGACAATTGCATGATATGGAGATAAACCAAGGTGATATAGTTGCTGCCATCTAGGGCAAGAAAATTTCCATTTAGTGATGTTTAACATATCCCACATAATTTATGCAATGTTCTATATGTTTACAGCTGGTAAAACATTTTCAAATGCATAAAATGAGTGCAAAATAGTATATATTAATTTTATCTATTCAGTAGACAATTTTACACATTTCCCGTAATTTTATTGGTATTTTTGGGATTTTCTAATATATTTTTAAAGTCTAGGAGCAATTTTTAGAATTACTAAACCCATTAATTATTTTTCAAAAAACGCAAAATAACAGGAAAAAATAAACAATAAAAATATGATGCTTCCAAGGTGTACTAGGTCTAAGGTTTTACAAATTTATGGAAGCTCATATACATTAGAAATTCAGTTTCTAGGATTAAATTAAGGTTATTGCAAAAAAAATTTATTAAAGCAAATGACCATAAGTCGATGGTCTAGATTATAAAATAACCATAGAGCATGCTAATTCATCACAAAAATGGATTCCCGAAAGGTTATTCTGCAAGAATAGATGAAAATCTGAAATCCGACATAATTTCCCAAGATTCCAGGGGGTTTTCCACAAAAATTTCTTATATGCAAACTTTTCTCATGAGCGGCGCGGCATAGTCGGCGGGCGGACGGCTTCGGGCCAATGCTGTGCAATGCGGACACGCCGACGGGAGGCGGCGATCGGGTTAGCAGAGGCGGTGGGCGACGTTGGGCGAGCGGCATATCGCCATTTTTTTGCTTTGTTTTTCTCTATCGTCATATGAATAGTAACAATGAATGATGATGAGCAGTAGCATCAAATGACGATGAATAGTGAATCCATAGGAGATTAGCCGATTAATCTATCTAATTTAGGTTTCTAAAAATTTAATGTACCAGATTAAATTATAGATCATGCGGATTGGAAAAGAGTATCCCGAACGACATACTGATTTGCGAGAAGAACGATTCGTGCTAATAACATGTTAAACTATCGATGTCGTGGTCGAGAGACAATCAATCTAATCACATAATGAATACCAAAGATAGGCACAATGTATAGAGAACCAGTTTATTTCCATATTCATCTGTACATCCTTGTATATGGTGGTCCTCATATTTATAGTCTATAATAGTAAAAACCCTCCATAACTAGTTCAGTCTTTTATCCACGTGATTTGGTTTCCAACAGGAATTAGCAAAAGTGTCTAGCTTTCTTGGGTCCTAGTAATATGGCTGATGAGCTGACGTGACATGTTACAAAATGGAATCAGAAAAGAAAGAAAGGCAGAAAAAGGCGCTAAAATAATATGGTGGGTTGTGATCTTATCCGGGCGTCGCGTTGGCCCACAAGGCCCGCGGTCGCCGGCTGGGATCCGATGGGATGGGGTACGGTGCTCACGTCGGCGGAATCCAACCGCGGGCGGCGGAATCCCGCCCCCCCAAAAAAAAAAATTGTATTTGGCATCTAGAATTAGAATGTATGTTCTCGTGGAAATGCTGGCAACCACCGCATGATTAAGAGAGAGAGAGAACAGAAAATATGTAGCTCAAACACGCATGCTGATTAGCTCTAACTAGGCATCAACCGTGCATCAGCACAGCACGGGCTAGCAATTTTAAGAGCTATTTATTTATTTAAATTCAAAAGGCCATAATATATCTTAGAAATATTATATATTTTCTTATATATTGTTTTAAAGAGAGAATAGCGTTTAGTTCTATGACCGTAGCAGCTGAACGTATATATATTATTACCTCATTTTTTTAGAGGAACCTTGTTATTTTTAGTGCTCACGATTTATGTTGTTAATTTTTTTCCATGTAAATTAATTATTTTTAGAGTTAGGAGGACTGCAACCACCAGGATTACAAAGCCGAGTGCATCGCACCCTCTTTTGTGCTTCTGTACATGCCACTTCAAAATATCATGCCAATTATTATTATTTTTAACAAAATATGGTTAGAAAGCCATGAGATGATCAATCGGCATACCAAAAAAAGGTCAAAACTCAATAAATAATAGAAGATACAAAAACTGATAAATTTCCGTGAATTTTACCTTTACGATTTTCTCTTCTCCCTTTTGTTTTTGATTTCCTCTTTAGTAGAATTTTTTTCCGAATTTAGATTTGAATTTTTGTGGCATGATAGATTAGTTTTGCATCAATATTGTCGGCTTTTTTTTAGAATTTCTCGTGATTTTTTGCATAGTGTGTTGAGGAGAATGCATGAGCGCATAGGAGGGGTGAGATTCATTGGATAGACCTTAGTACATAGCCTATATCTAAAACATTTGAAAAAAAAAGGGCAAGGAAAATATAAATTAAGTCCATCTGGAACACGGGAATCTCAACATATTACTACGAATATTGAACTGTTTCATGTGAATTTTTTTGTAAACTTCATGTGTTCCAAGCTGGCCATTAAAAGTTGCGCAAAGTTGTTTATTTTCGTGAAGAGCCTGTTCCGATGCAACAATCAGAAGTCCCTTAGCTCATCCTTGAATCACCATGCTAACAGTTACATGTCCCTTAACTCATCTACAATACAACACCGACTAACTATACATATTCTTTATGTTTCGGTATGACCAAGGACAATATCTCACACTCCTCATCATGTCCTCCCAAATCATAATCCCTTTGGCATGCCTCTCAGACATTGCCGCTTCTCGACGATAATGCAATGACAACGGCTACAATTCCTCGACCCCCTTCGCGTTGATGACCGATCGGGATCTCGTCAGCAGCAACACAGTGGCAGATCCTAGGAGACTTGGGAGGTTCTCGATTTGCATGATCATTGGGGGTAGGACGGCCAGAGGAGCGATAGCAAACAACACCTCATTTAGTTGGACTGAGAAGCAAGGTGCTTTGTTTGGTTATTGGATTAGTTTGACATTTTATCTTTTTCATGTCTTAGTAAGGTAAGAACCAAGTGTGTTTGGTAAAGCGAGTTTTGATTAGATAACGTATTTTTCAATTTATACATCTTTAGAGCAATAGAACCTTTTTTTCCTGGATAACAAAATTCATTTTGGTTTGTTTTCCTAGATCCATATGTAAGACCCTAACTCTGCCAATGACTTATCTCGTCTACAACGTATGTATAACAAAATTCATCAAAACAAAAAGGAAAGAATTCGAGTTTTATCTCTCTTCAAAGTAGCATATCCATCACCGTATCTTTTGCTCAGCTTCCGAACGGCTTCCTCTGAAAACCTCCTTCTTTCAGTTGCGGCGGGGTATGCAGAGTCAAGGAATCCCAATATCACATCACCCGGGGAATCCAAGGGGGATAAAAAATAATTTTAAACGAATCTCTCCATGCTTTGCTCTGCTCTGGTAGCACTGCGAGCCTTTCCGCACTGTTCGTTTGGCTGCGCCCGTGCCGCGTCACAGGTCGGCGCCACACGAATCCTCCAAAAGAGGCTTAACCACGTGGCGCCTACTAGGCCCGCATCACGACAAAGGAGACTTCCCTACCGAATCTTTATTCCCTTCCTTCCATGTATCTGCTCTCTTCCTTTTTCCCTTCTGATCAAATCACCTTTGCCACATACCGAAGGACAAACAATCCAATCCCCTCGCCGACAATTTTCAAATAATGGAAAAGAAAAAATTTCTTTCGATCTCTGTATTAAGAAAACACACAGTCCATTTTATTAAAGAGACAAGAGTATTAAAATAACCAATACTATTAAAAGTGGCTTGAAGCCTTACAACCAACAGACAAATAAAAATTAAACTTAATCGTTGCAAATCATGTGAATAAGCCGTTACCCATGAGAATTAAGGATTTACTTGGCCACAAACTTCAACCTTAGGCTTCCATCCAACATGTACTTCTTTTGGACCGATTTCTGTAAATTTGTCGAAGCACTCAGCTAGAACCCAAACAATATAACCCCTTGCCGACATGGCCAACCTTTATCACTCTGTAGTATTCTAGATTCTAGAACAAGGCAATATATAGATTATAGGGTAACCAATGGAACGAAAACGTGAAGCCGATTTGCCGTTTTTAGTTCGTTGCCCCTTTTAAACCCCTTCGTGCGTGCTTGGTCTTCGTGCGTTGTACTTCACGAATCACCAATGCAAGTGACGCCCATACATTTACTTTGCTTCGTGTCTCTCGAGTGGGTTTCAAACTCCCGTGCCATGATGCATCATTATCCCCAGCAAGCATCATCGTCTTTAAGCTAACAAAGTTAATTTTACAGCACTCCAACTTTTACAGCGGGGCAAGCAAATTCACATCCTTGTGGATAGCGACTAGTACCTGCACTAAGAAAGACCTGTTTGGGAGGGCAAAGTGGATAAACATCAGCACAGAAAAAGCTCGTGCCAAAATCTCCACTCGACTGGGAGGACGGCCGGCTCGGGCCCACGCAGGCTGGGCCAATAACGCTTTTTTTGGGCCACGTACGCTTGGAGGCCCTGCGGATTCGTGGCGTCGTCTCCTGCCACCCAGCGTGCCGCCGAGCGGCTGAGGTGATCTGAATCTGATGCAAACACGGCCCCATGTCGCGCTCCGAGGTGCCGTTTTCGTGGTGTACCACTCGCGGCTAAAGTGACAGCAGCTCACCTCTTCTAGTACCTCACACATACGCACGCGAAAGATTCTACTGGCTCCGCTCTAGTTATCAATCATGGCAACTTTAATCAGGATGAGTTTTGTCCGGCAAAATGCGTCACGTACCCCACATGCTTATCGATACGCACAGTACTATTATATGTTGTCTGAGGTGTACATGATTCTTGTATCTGAGCGCGCGGGTAGAGATTGATGCGGGTCCAACAAAAGAGAGAACGAGTTGGATTTCTCGCGTGCGTGCGCAGCACATCGGAGCGGTTCTCTGGTCACGCATTTCATCTCTAAGGGTATATACAATGCGAGATGTTTATATACGAGATGCTTATATACGAGTGCTTAAAATAGATAATATAGCCACGTCATCAAAAATTGTGTAAAAATTATTTTCGCCAATGCAAGCATATCTTTTATAGACGCTTAGATAATTATATTATCTATTAATTATATATAGTTATAAACATAAACATCTATTAAGCACCTATGCCTAATCAAGCATCGATGCTACAAAATAAGCACCTTATTTATCCTAAATGTCTAGAAAGATTGGTTTTTCTTTGCTAAGCACTCCTCTAAGCACTTGCATTGTACATGCTCTAAAAGTGCCGCGTGAAAAGCTATGGAAGCTCTGCATTTGCACGTCAATTACTGACTAATTAGTAAATCTTCCTACGCACGATCCCAGCAACATATTAATTTGGCATATTAACAGAAATTTAGTGTAATCTCGATAGGATACTAATGACAATATGGAATAATTACCCATGTAGGAGAGTAGGAGGCTGTTACTCGATCACAGCAATTAAGTGGCATGAGGTTAGCAACAAAAAGAAAGTGGATCTTGCGCGTGTTATATGGTACAGAGAATCCGCATGTGTTTTATCCTACGTAATCAATTACAGATGTTGTTTAATTACTAAATCATTAGGTGCAGCATATCGATAACACATTAAAGAAGATGTAAAAATATTACATATGACCAGTAAAGTAGGAGCTTGTTACTCGATCATGGCAAGTGATGCATGGTTATTACAATTTCAACACAGTGGTATATGATTGGTATTACAAATGATACAGAGAATCTAGATATGTGCTACCGTGTGCAATCAAAGTATTGACCATATCTATTTGCTCAATCATTAGACACCTGCTACCTGCATGATGTTAATTACGTGCAGTAACAGAAAGAAAGTGTGTCCTGCACCTGATACGGTATAAAGAATCTATATATGTGTCTTATCCTGCGTAATCAGTTACAAAAATCAGGAAATCGTTAAGTTTAGGTCCTCCGAAGCAAATTAAGAGATGACGTCAAAAATACATATGCAGAAAGTAGGGTGTTGTTATTCGATCACAACAGGTAACGTAATTGCTCCTACACCTGTTATGGCATACAGAGCTCTGCACAATCAATTAAGTATGTTGTGTAATCAACAAATCATCATGTTTAGGTTCTTAGTAGCATCTTAAAGATGAAGTAAAATAATTACGTACGGAAGAAAGTAGGAGATTGTTGCTCGGTCATGACAAGTAGTATAATTGTTCATACACGACTACACCTGTGTTAAGGCATAGAGAACCTAGATGCGTGCTTTATCCTAAGCAATCAATTAGCAATTAATGGTGTCTGTCTAATAATCAATTCAACAAGCATGTAAATAGTGACACAAGTCAAAGTCCATACTACATTCCACTTTCAGTTTCCTTTGATTCCCCAGTCCACACAAAAGACGAAACTGAACAAGGCAACCAAACACACACACTACTTCGCCTTTACTATTCCATTATCTAATGCATGAATCATTCCTATTCTCTACACCTCTTCTAATCTAACCCATCGATTAATTTAGCTACACTTAATCACCATGGAGGCGGCACGGTACCATGGAAAAACTTCTTAGCAAGATTTCGCCGGTTACCGTCGGGTTACGGTAACCGGTGTTACTGGTGGTAGCCGGTAGGAATTAAAACTGGAAAAAAAATCGGTTTTGATGAATTTTATCAAAAAAAAAATTTGCTTGAATTTTGTTCAAATTTGATTTTTTTTTTAAAATTTTAAAATCCCAAATTTTTATTTTTTTTTATTTTGACCGAAATTTCTGATTTTTTGCGGTTACCTGTCTTACCAGTCCCCGTTAAAAAAAACCAACCGAAAAGTTTTTTTCTGCCACGCCACGGCTCTCACACCCAAAACGTGCGCGCGCGCGGGGCACACACAGAATCATACTGCGTCCCGCCCAGCTCCAAATCGTTATATATAAGACGCCCATCGCCTCGATCCAAGCAAGCAAAGGCAATTGCAAAGAGCAGCTTCCGCAGGAACGGTAAGTTGTTACGCCCGCCTAACGCGCGATCATGGCTTTCTACCGCGGCGTGGGTGGGCCGTCGTCGTCGTGGGTGGCGGCGCCGCAGGCGATGATGGCGCCGCCTCCGAGCAGCAGGCCGTGGAGCAAGGCGGAGGACAAGGTGTTCGAGAGCGCGCTGGTGACGTTCCCGGAGAACGTGCAGAACCGGTGGGCGCACGTGGCGGCGCGGCTGCCGGGGCGCACGGCGCAGGAGGCCTGGGAGCACTACCAGGCGCTCGTGGCCGACGTCGACCTCATCGAGCGCGGCATGGTGGAGGCCCCTGACTCCTGGGACGACGACGCCGCCTCCGGAGGACGAGGTCGCGGCCGCTTAGGGGGCGGCGGCGCCGACGAGCGCCGCCGCGGCGTGCCCTGGACCGAGGAGGAGCACAGGTACTTGCGCGATCCATAAATCTCAAGACCCTTTATTTTCTTGTCCTTTTCCCCTGTTATTCTACATGCGTTCTTCGAGGTCCTAGATACTTCCCCGGATCTTTCCACGTCGGATTGCTTCCCTGGCCCACTCTTACCCTTCTCACCGACACGCGGGCCCGGATTCCCGTAGCCGCGCGCCCTACCTGCGAGCACACGCTCCTGTACATCGAATGACTAAATTTCCTTCTTCCCCTGTACGTGTTGGTGCAGGCTGTTTCTTGAAGGGCTGGAGAAGTACGGCCGCGGTGACTGGCGGAACATCTCGCGGTGGTCGGTGAAGACGCGGACGCCGACGCAGGTGGCGAGCCACGCGCAGAAGTACTTCATCCGCCAGGCCAACGCCACCAGCCGCGGCGACAACAAGCGCAAGAGCATCCACGACATCACCGCCCCGTGATGGGTGGAGATCGAGGGCATGCAACAAGATCCGGTCTAATCCAAGCTTAGCTGCATTCACCCCCTAGCTTCTACCTCGACAGGAAAGAAGAAAACAAAACCGTCTCCATCTGTCTCTGTACAAATGTAGGCTAAAGCTAGCTTGGTTGGAATCTGTGATCAAGAACCAATAAAAACAGTGTATGATCGAATAACAGTGTCCATGTGTGGGACATGTAAGGAAGGAACAGAGCCTGGAAGGATTTTAGCAGTCCAGCGCATGGTTATTAGAGACAATGGTAAACTAGTATTGATGATCATGGCATGGTTTTTCACATCCCATTGTCATCTTACCAATACATCTATCCTAGTGACAAGCGTCTTTTTAATGGCATTGTTGGTTCTTTCTGTTGTGTTGGTAGGTTTTCGTTGCGATGGCACCAAAAGTGGCTTGGAAATGTTACTCGTTATGTAGCGTCACTCCTGTGTGTTCCGAGATATGTACATGTATGCCGTGACGAACATATGTTGAAATAGTTTGCCGACGTAATGACCGGATTGTATCTAGCCTTGTGGAACTAGACTACACAAGCTTGAAAGGCACGTAGTTAAGAACCTGCCAAAAAAAACCCCTCGTCAAATTAACGCCCGAGACCAACATCCTAATTTGGCGCACTCTCACTAGTGTCCAAGTTATCATCACCTTGGTGTCATCTAATTAGGCAAAGGTACAAGCTTACGCAGTTGCTCCTTTTGGCATGTAATTCCGTGATGGAAACAAGGTTACTAGTGTGGACGCGTGGTTTGGATCAGTCCGGACCTAAATAGCATCGTTTGCGACACTTTTTACAAAAGTAGTCGTTTTAGCGCTGTATTATAAAAAATGCCACCATGAATGTGACGTTTTTTTTACAGAAGTAGCCGTTGCAGCACCGTATTGTCAAAAATGTTATCACAAACGTGCCGGTACCCGACACGTGTGCAATACTAGGCCTCCCGTGCCCGGATTTAATCTCCGCTGCACCTCCCTAAATTCGAACGTCCCTCGTTTGGACATATGTCCGCCTCTGCTCGCCCGTCGCCCGGACAAGCTTGTCCGTGCGCTCCTCGCCTAGACATGGGCTGTCCGCACGCCTGTGCTCCAGACGCGTCGCGTGTCGCCCGAAAAGCCGGCTCTGCCGGCCGCCCCTCGCCCGGACACGGGTTGTTCGCACACCCCCTGCCTAGGCGCACAACATCCGCACGCGTGTCGCCCGGACAGCCGGATCAACCGGCCACCCCTCGCCTGGATGCGCCACGTGGGCGACCTCCGCTCCTCCCTACGCTGGACGCACGTCCACATTGGCATTTCTGCTCGTCCTGCACCCTGATGCGCTTTATTCCCTGTCGCACATCCATCACCGCCATCACCATCTTGTTTGTGCATGCAAGCAAGCCACGCGCGGGAGGGAATCCGATTCCTCCCGTCACATCGCGGTCGGCCGTGATTTGCATTGGGTGGCTATAAATTCTGAGTCGACTGCGAGACGCTTCGCTCACTATCATCCTCACTTTTTCGCTCTCTCATTCTCGCCTCGGTCGATTTTGCTTTCACAGATGATTAAGGATTATTTAGAGCCGTCATTAGCGGTCATATTAGCAGGTAATTTTTTCCCATACGTATTTTCTTTATTAACTGTGTAGTTAGTTAATTAGTCATAGTTAAATTTGTGTTAGTTAATTATTTCTAATTAACTAGGTCGTAATTAATTAGTCATAGTTAAATTAATCTTGCATAATTATTCGTGACATAGTTAATTAGTTACAAATTATTTAATCGTAATTAGTTAGTGTTAGTTAATTAATTAGTTGTAATTAATTAGTTGGAATTAATGAGTCATAGTTAATTAAGTCGTAATTAATTAGTCATACTTAATTAGTTGTAATTATTTTAGTGGTATTTAATTCATCTTAAATAATTTAGTCCTAAATAATCTAGTTGTCATTATTAAGTCGTAATTTTTATTTGTAATTCATTTGTGGTAATTAATTATTCCTAATTAATTTAGTGGTATTTAATTACTCGTATTAATTTAGTCACAACTAATTTAGTCGCATTTTAATTAGTCATAATTATTATGTTGCAATAAATTGCATTAATTAATTGGTCGTATTTAATTAGTCGTAATTAATTTGGTCGTAGTTAATTAATGTATATTAATTTGTTATTTGTATCTAGTCATAATTTTTAATTTCTAGTAAATCATCTTTATTATTAATTTATTCACTAATAATCTTTGTCTTTCATCTCCTCGCAAGCCATGCCTCTACCGAGCTATCGAACCATTCTACGACGAGCATCATCGGTGCATGTTGTGGATCATCGGGGACGCGGATGGCCCTCCACCCCTCATGCTTCGGTCTGAGAGACATTACTGGCAGCTCAACGTTTGTTGCATCTCAATCCTTGGGACACGGGCTTGTTTCCCTTCGTGAAGCCACTCTCGGTCAGACGCTACTTCACCCTAGATGGCAGTCTGATGTTGGCACTTGTCGACAGGTGGAGACCCAAGATACACACCTTCCACTTTCAGTGGGAAGAGATGACGGTCACTCTCCAGGATGTCTCATTCTTGATCGGTCTCCTGATCAACGGTGAGCTACTTGTTCCAAGTCGTCCGCCGGCGGACTGGAAGGCCTGGTTGGGGCATCGGTTTGGCATACCTATCTCGGATAACGCCCGTGGTGTCCCTCGGACATGGCTGAGGAATTTTAGTCAATGCTCACCAGATGCACCTAACGAGGTTGTTAGGACGCACCACGCCACTTACCTTCTTCATATTTTGGGTTCCAGCTGTCGCCTCATTGCGGTGGCTCTATTGACGAAGTAACCGACCATGAGAGTTCATGTCTTCTCAACGATCACAGTGATAGGGAGCCACCGCACACCTTTCAGCATGCTATTGTACACCTCGAACATGTTGGTCATCATAATTTTGTACCTCGCATCATCTGTGTCATAGAGCATGGATCATTTCTCCAACTCAGGAGCGTGGAGATTAATCCACTACGTGAAACTTATGGTGCTCCTAGATTGCTCTCTCGCAGCCCGATGTCCCTCCTGTGCCTCTGGAGGTGACTCCTTGTATGCCTCGTAGTCTGATGTTCGAGGTCTGTCCAGATGGACACAAACTTTCGCCTCTGATTCTACAAGCACAACGCCTTGAACGTCTTCATTATTTCTTGATCGCGAATTGCATGAAGAAGTTCGATGCAAGATGCATCATGCACCACTGGGTTTCAACGTCGTTCCACTAGTGAGGGGGTTCTATCCCATTCTTCATAGTGTTCAGAGCCGACAACAACCCAGCATTACGGTCTGTGATAAGGCATACGTTGGGCTGATCTCCCACAACCACCTGCTTTACATTCGCTAGAAACCACAACCAACTAGATGTGTTCTCATTCTCTACGATTGCAAAGCAACCGGGAGAAGCTGGTCATTCGCGTCGGCCGCCACCGCGGTGAGAATGGTGCCCTTGTACCTCCTCGTGAGAAAAGTGTCATCCATCGTGAGCACCGAACGACAGAACTTAAAGCCCTCTATGGCCTGGGCAAAAGCCCAAAACACCCGGTCTAGTATGAAGCAGTTGGGTCCTCCATCAGCATCTTCACTTTCAACATGGTTTGTGTACGTGCCAGGGTTTGCTTCAGCAATTTGGTGAAGCATTCTCGGCATAAGGTTGTACGCCTCTTTGTATGTCCTGTACATGAACTCGATAACATTCTGCTTGGCTCGTCGAACCTTGCTATAGCTGACTAGATAACCAACCAGATTAGCGACTTCTGACAACAGCATCTTAGGGAAGACGAACACGTCCTCCGTAACTTTGAGGCTGATGGGGCTTGCCACATATGCAGAAGTCACATTCGATATTGCTGTAGTGGCTCGCTAAGCTCGCAAGTGTGGTTGGTCACAACCTTGACCCTGAAGACTGAGATGAACTTTGCTCGATGAGCGCTGACCTTGCAAGGGCAGCCTTCCATTAGTCACTTCACTACGTAATGTCCTAGGTTAGATCGGTGCACTCAGTACAAACGGCTAATGGGCAAGGCGTACCGTGCTATAGCTTGCTGCACAGCTGTCTTGCTAGGGAAGTGCTACCCAACTAAGAGGGTGTCAGCATCAAATCCCCACTGAGACCCTTTTTTTTTGGAAGTACGAGCGATCACACTGAGATATCATCAAGTCTTGATGCCACGTAAGGCACCTCCAATGACACAATTCCGCCGGTTGGACCACCTCCTTGGGGTGAGTCCTCCTCGCTATCATCCGAGCCTAGGTCGGTGACCTCGTTGGACTCTAATGTAACATCCCAATTTTCTGAGCTTTAAAGATCCTTTGAATAGTTAGTAGGGAGCAAAATTCACCATTTGATTTTATTTAAAATTAATTCAAAAGCTTAATATGGATTTTGTATAACAAAACAATTTAATATGATTAAAGTCAACATCAACAATGGTCAAAACTATTTTATTTGGATTCTATGTGCTTGGATTTATTTTCTAGATTTTTCTAGAATTTTTCCAAGTTCATTTGCTATTTTCTTTTGCTATTTGGAATTTCTGGTATTTTCCAAAATAGAAAACCTATTTATAAATCTCAGTTAATCTTTGGGCTGAATTCCTTGCTTGGCCCAATCCTTTTGTCCTTCGGCCCGTTCTCTTCTTTGGGGCCGTTTTCCTTTTTCTTAAGCCCGCTCGCCATTTCCTTTTTACGTCGAAGCCCACAAGCAATGCCCATGCTCCTCTATTCCTTGTGCGCGCCGTCGAAGTCAAATTTCAACCAAGCCAAGGCCTTCTTCCTTTGTGTCCCTGCCACGTGGACCGCCTTGGCTTCTCATCATTGTCTTCAAGTAGGACTCGTTGAGTCCAGGTTGTTCACGAACGCGACAGTGCCGCCATGGCTCTCCCAATCCCTACCTTCCTCACCCTATAAAAGGAGCCACCCGCGTTAATCTTTTCACACCAAACTCCTCCCTCAAAACCCTAAGGCGCCGCCTTGGATATCTTCTCCTTTATGCAATCGAGCCGAGAAGCCTGGCCGCGCAAGCTTCAACTCGATTCTCCACCGTCTGGCCAACCTCCTACCGTGATTCCGCCGCCATTGATTCGTGATCATCGTGAGCTTCGGGGTGCTTCCCTTCAATTCGGTCGGACGCCGCTAAATCGTCGAATCCTCCGTCGCCAGAAAGCTCGCCGCCGCCATCTCGTTGCCGTGGGAGCCGAGCCACCATCGCCAGGAGCTTCGCCGTGCTTCCGGGATCTCATTTGGTACCTTCTAGAGCCCCTCTTGCCTCCGGTTGCCCTCGCCACCGAGCTTTGTTGCTGCCGGCCATGGCCGCCACCCTTCTTTGTGTTTTGCTCTCCTTGTTGATGTGGCAATCCACCGCACCGCCATGTCAGCGTCCACCTCATCGTTTGATCCCGTGAGGCAACCTCGTCACCTCTTTGTCGGTTGCCATGTGGCAGACTCAAACTTCCCACCAGAGCCAAAAGCCATGAACCCAGTCCACATGATCAAAGACACTTCCAAGTGGGACCCACCTATCAGGTGGAGTCCTGTTCAGCTGAACCCCTTTGATGACGTCAGCGCTACGTCATAATCCAATTTTTCTTTTAAAGAATAATTCGGGTTAATTCCAAATAATCCAAAATTAGGGTTTTTTTTAATTCAAACTTCCCAAGCTGATATCTTTTAGCATCCGAACTCCGTTTGAGCCTATTCAAATTTATAAATTCATCTAAATTCGAGATCTATTTATCTGAGATTTCTATTTAATTTTTGGAGTGTGTTTTGCCTCTATTTTTATTTGTTTTGTTTGTTTGTTTCATTTGCGAGTAGACGTTGATACCTCGGGAAGATTTAAAGAAGAAGGAGCACCTCAAGACCAAGATCAATACCACCTTTTCCAAGGCAAGTTATACCTTTGATCATATTGAACCCAGTTTTCAAAGTACTTTGATTCAAATTATTGCATTTACTTTAAGTGCGTATTTGAATGCTTTTGGGTATAGCTATTGTCCAATTTGTTACACCCACCTTGATTCATTGTTATGTCATAATCTTTTTTCACCCTAGATTGGTTCATATTTAGTTGGTGCTATGGTATTACCAACGTGGGTTGGTTAGATACGAGTAGATTGTTTAGCCATGCTACGAGTCATCATCTCATGTAAGTTGCAAATATAAACTTGACTAAGTGACTATAGAACTATGTGATAAAAACTGTGTGTACTATGTGCTATTACTCGTTTGATGGCATATGTTGTACTTAACCAACATGGTGGGAAAGGATTTAGACTAGGGCAAGTGGTGGATACTGTGTGCTACTTTTGGTGGAGCTATGTGCATGGGCTTAATAACCTGTGTGCGTAGGGATTCGTAGTACATTGGAAGTCTTGCCTTGGTCAATTAAGGACTTAACTTTGTGCACCATTGAACTAAGCCTCTCGTACAACCACATGCCTGATGGGACGGGCCTAACTTAGTAAGTCATGGATTCTTGACATTGGTACTGTGAAGTAGGTTAGGGTCATGTTGCATGGGTGGAGATATGCTACCAAGTAGTCACATCACGGGGCGGTTCGCCGTGTCCCTGTCCAACGATGTGTGTCTTACTTCCTGTGTGGGGTAGTCTGGCGTAAAGCACAACGGGAGTATCAATGCTTGAGATGAAGTTTCTGAAACATTTTGTTACGATTAGTGCTAGCTAAGCTAGTTGTATTGTATGGGTAAAGTGTACAAACTCTGCAGAGTGTTAAATCAATCTATTCGAATAGCCGCGTCCGCGACCACGAGGGGTAGATTTTCATGAAAACCTTGGGAAGGGAGCTGTGTGACTTAAGTCATATGGCTATGTGAATAACTTGATTAGGCTATGTGTCTTTGTGAAATAAAACTGTTAAATTATTATTGTCTATTTGTTTTGAATTATGCTTTCAATCTATTACTTGTATTCAAACTGCAAATGCTGCATTTTTGCAAAAGAGCCACAGAAGCCATTCCTTTGGAATAAGCCATCATGTATAATTGCATTTCTGTGGTATGACTTGCGAGTACGGTTATGTACTCATGCTTGTTGTAAAACATGCAACAGAAGAGGAGTCATCGCCTGCTTTCGAGGAGGAGTTCATCGAAGGTGCTTGATCGTAGGGTTTTGATCCCACGGTTGCCTATGGTGAATTGATAGGATGTCGCTCATCGTCACTACACCATGGCACAATATTAAGGGCAATGCAACCGCCGAAAAATGGCTTTTTGGCAATTTATCTGCTGAATGTGTATTCGGCACTTATTGCTCGCCCGTAAAATCTTCACGGAAAGACATTTCCTACGATATGTGTATTCCTGCAGCTAAAGTGCCCTAGATAAGTTGGTTTTCCCGGCGCTAGAGTTTCCCCAGCTAGATTTTTTCGGCGATTATATGTATTGCCGAGCTAACATGCCCTCGATTGTATGTTTTGCCTACAGCTAACATGCCCTCGATTTTATGTTTTGTCGGCAGTTAAGTGCCCTAGATAAGTTGGTTTTCCTCGGCAATTAGACTTATTCCCGGCAGTTAACTGCCCTAGATTGTCTATTGTCCCCGCCAGAATAAACACCTATATACATGTAAAATACCAATATAATTTAATTACGCCAAGATATTTTCTCAATAGTTTGCACCATTCAACGAGAATTTAGAAAATATACAATTTTCTCGATCTTACCACTTAGAAAATATCACATCAACAATCAAATATAGCAAGAATACGATGAAATTCAGATGATGCAAAATACATAAACCTGAAATATGATATTTCTGATAAGCATAACAGTACATGTGCAATACACCATACACATGCAATTTCAGAATTCTGAGCATTCTAATATAGCCACGATCTCCTTGGCATATAGAAAATATCCATACAAAAAAGTCGACAATACTAGTCTATCCTTCGCACATGTAAATTCTCGAGCCCCTTCTATCATAATACTAGTCTATCCTTGGTATTTACAAAACATCTACGCAAAAGAAGTCGACAATGAAATCATCATGCTATCACCGTTTGCAAAATAAGGATGATCACTCTATCGCTGAATAATAACTTCAACAAATTTTATGTTTTGTACACGAAAAGAAATTCGAGAAGTCAATAACCAGAAACCATATATCCCTTGTTGTATGAGTTTTTCCACGTGCATAAAGACACTAGTTATGAAAGTTCACTTATATATACTAAATCCAAGAATATATCATTCTGATCAAACCATGGATGTATCATCCGATCCTAGTATTCTAAGTTCATTCATCTCATCTTAATCCTAACTATCAGAAGTTAGGCCAACGCGATCAATGGAACCACAAACCATATATCTCTTGGTTTGGTTTCTTTGGTTTAACTAAACAATTCGCTTTCCCAAAGACATAAACAATGTAAAAGACATGTTGTTCTGTGGTTCACATGAAAAATTGCTGAAGAAACGTCCCCCTTGATTTGTTAAACCATACGGCATTGTTGGTGCTTAAGCACAGCTACAACAGTGGCCCGCCCATATGCCCACTAAACATGGTAGGATTTGGTAAGAGGAAAGTTTCATGTCACTTGTTGTCTGGAAAAAGTTTCATGTCACTGAGTGCTAGCTAAAGCTTGCTTAACTGAATCAATACTTCGAGAAACATGGAATTGAGCAATGATGTTATTGCAATTGGCCCCTGTTTGATCCATTGACTTTGCTCTGGTGACACCATTTTGACTATTTTTTCAGTGATGTAACCTACTTGATGCGCACCAATCAGAGATGGCAGTTTGAGCAAAGAAACAGAGCTAATTATATGAATTATCAACTACAAGCAGTGAACACAGCTAATTAATATGAACTACAAGCTCCTAACTGTTCAACAGCTCCTAACCAATCGAAGGGAGGTAAATATATGACCTACAAAAGAACTCTCCCATTAACAAAACTAGAATGTCCTCAATGATAAAATTATAAGAACATGAATGGAAAAGGGCCCTTCAATTTTTTGTGTGGATTATTTCCACCGATTAGGGTCCATGATAAAAGAGCATCTATCACCTTTCAGCGCCTCCTTTAAAAGTAATAGCATGGGACCATTTGCTTGCCCGAGTTATATATGCAACATAGTGTGAAGAAACCGCAAGTATTTCAGAGTTGGAGCACCAAGCATACCATCAATTGGTCGGAAAAAAGTAAAGGAAGCGTAATTAAACTTCGATAGCAACTTTTAATGTATAAAATGTCCTAGCAATTTTAATCCTATGGTTGGCAAGACTACGTCCTATGAGCATGTCTTGTTAGTTTCGTGAACAAGAGCATAACAATTAATTTAATATTTATCAATGACGCTTGCTAGCGATTTTGACAGTAAAATTCATAGTAAATAAGCGAGAAATGGAAGGGACAAAGAGTATACCGGATGGCGAAATGAACATTTTGGATTCAAACAATAGCCATTTAACCAAGACCAACAGCTCTCTAGGGTTCATCCGGGCACCCTCATCGTGATTTAAAATCACATTCATTCCTCGATAGAAGTAATAAAGAGGTATGGTCATTGAAAAGATTCTCGACCGAAATTAATAACAAAACTATGACAGAAAAATATGCATGATAAATAAGAAATCACGGTCTATGATGAACAATGTGTACGATTCGGATAGTGTTGATAATGAGATTAAGACTAACAATATATCAGCTATAGAAAATGAAGCCAACAAAGTAACAGGACAATTAAGAAAATGAATAGCAAAGTGAGGAGTCAAGCACAGGTCAAATATGTGTTTGACTGGCAAGAAACCTAAGCTCATGGAAGCATATACACCACATAGGGTGTTCAAAGGTAGAAAACAAAGGAAAGTCCTAGGTGGACACAATACATTAAGATCCCATAGGTAGGAGCACTTTGAATGAAACAAGACAACAAATGCATGAACGGTAATAGAAGAAGTATGAGCTTGAAGGTAGACTAGGCATGCCCGAGTTGCGGCGTGTTGGAATTGTACAAGGCTAAAAGCAGCATATATATTAAAAAAATTGAGACTACCTCATCTAAATATTGATAAACATGCATACATACTTGATTTGGATTGTTACAAAGCAAGTGTACACTTTTTGCATATAACAATAGTTTATCAGAATAGTTTTTGGTTTAATTTGATATTGGATAACATATTTTTCAAAAAAAACTAGGAGCAAATTAAATTTTGCAACAAGCAAGCATCCCTAGTGAGAAATAACAAACTCCTATCAAGTAATCTTCCATAAGAACCAGGAATGGTAAATAGCTTGCACAAATTTGGCATCCCCGGTGAGAAAACAGACACTAGATTTCTTGTCGCTACGTTCTCCCCACAACTAAAAGGCATATAATCAACGCAACAGTTAGGTGTTGGGGACATATCTCACAGTAAATGCGCTGTTTTCATTCTCGGGAGTTTCAATTCCCTATAAGCCTACTATCACAGCTTTTAATTAAGCAACCGGATCACAACTTGACTCGCCCTAGCATTGCAAACCTAAAACTCACAAGCTTGCACCCAGAGGAATAAAATATCCCGAAAGCGCCAATCACAACATGATATGATCCTATATTCTTGTGTTCTCACCACAAAACAACGTGGATGCGGGGAAGAACCGTCTGAAAAATTTGATCTTGCACCGTGAAATTCCTCTAGTACTGAAGCTCAGAATCCTACCCGACCCGATTCCCAAACCAAATTGCCCCAAACAAAAATCTAACCTCCAATCGCAAAAAACACCACCCCAAAACCAAACTAGCTCGCAGGAGAAAGAGAGGAAGGGTCTCATCGAGATGGTAGTATACCTTCTTGCGGTGAGGCGAGGCGAGAAGTAGACGATCGGTGTTGCGCCTCGGCACCTCCTCCTCCTCGGCGTGCCTCATGGCACCACGGCTGCCTCCGCCTCCCGCCGCCACCAGGTCCGCCCACCTCCATGGACCTCGTCCCATGGGATCATGGGATCCTCCTACCCTTCCCTACCCAACCCGCCCAAGACGAAAGGCAGGGTGGGACGCCGATCGCACCTCCAAAGGGGAAGCTAGGGTTCGGCGAGGTTGGCGGCAAGTGGATTAGATCTACGTGTGGGTTAGGGTTGGGGAGGGCGACGAGACTTCGCTCATGTTGGGTTGTGCCCTCTGCTGGCGGCGTGTGGATGGGTTGGAGGTCGGGTTAAAAAAACAACACAACAATATGAGGGGAGGGGGAGGAGAGGCGGCCGAGGAGGCGGCACTGGGTGGAAGGCGCCTGGGAGGAGGGAGGCATGGGGAGGATGGGGCGGCGGGAGGAGGGGGGCGAGGGAGGCGCTGGGAGAGGCGGCGGCCGTCGGGAGCAAAGCGCGAGGAGGGCTTTGGAGGAGATAAGGTGGAGGCGCGGCGCCGCTCATTTTTTCACCTTGGCACCTAAACTTTTTCGTCGGCAGATATGAGGTCGAACAGTTCGGTTTTAAGACGATTAATTTTTTCATCTCCCGCCTATTGTTTTTCTCGGCAGTTAGGTTGACCTGGTTGATTTTTTCTAGGGCAGATATATTGTAGCTAATAAAAAAACATTCCTGGCAGATAAGTTGTTCTAGACACTAATTATTCCCGGCAGATAATAGGACCCGCAATCTCTTGGACATTGCCGGCACATATTTTGCCACTCATCCTATTTTTTGCCAGCAGTTAATTGCCCTTAATTCTATGTCATGGTGTAGTGTGTTTCTGTTTCCGCTGCTATTTAATTGTAAACTCGACCATAAGGTCAAAACCCTTATTTGTTAATCAAATTACACGTTTATGTTATTAACCGCTTGTGTGGATCGATATTCACCTGTGCTGACATTGTGTGCACTAGCGTGATCCTGGACTAGTGCATTATACACAGAGGGTCTAGAATGGTATTTTTTGGTCCCGACAGAGGTGGTATCAGAGCCATACTGGCTGTAGGTCTTGACCTTAGTTAGATCGGCCGTCTTAGAGAGTCCAAATTATTTTCTAAAGAAAAATTAACTTACAAGATTAAATGAACTGCTTAACTCCTCTCATGTCTCTCTCGACTCAACTATTGCTAGAATCTTTTCCTCTCCCCACTGTTTTAACTTGGTTCCTATCCTCTTGTCTGTCTTCACAGATGCTTCATACCTACGGTGAGCACAAAGGCGGACTTGCCGCAGAGTCAGGAAGTCAAGCAGGTGTACTTGGAGGCTTTGATCGTCCCATGTATCGTGGCAACAAATGGATGTTAAACGGCCGAGATCGTGGAGTGATCTGCCATCTGATAGTCTACGCCAGGAAGAACACTAAAGCTAGCCAGCCGTTGAACATCTTCGTCAGAAGGATCACCTTCACGTAAGGAATTCAAGAGTCGTCATGCCTGGCCATCCTCATAATTTGCCACATCTACGCGCGAGAGCTGCAGAATACCGTCTTCCATTACCATCCCAGAGCTGCAGCCGTGGATCGACCAGCACGCTACCTGCCCACAAGTGGAGAAGGCAACGCCACGGTGGTGCACCTTGCCCAGTTCGCAGCTGCTCAGGAGGAGTCCTTTAGACGGTTGTTTGTGTGCTTAGGTTCGTCATTTTTTCTTATGTGCGAGTATGAGCTGCAAAGGCCCTTGGGCATTTGCCGTAGCCATGCTAAGACCCTTAATAAAGTATTTCAGTTGGTTTTCTTGAAGCTGTGTTTGTTGGGTTTAATCTACCCCCTCGATTAGTTCTTAACTCATCTTGTACTTTCTACCTTACCTAACCCATGGAGCTTCATCAGATGGTTCAGACTCGTCAAGCCGCTGCAAGTGAATCAGGAACTCAAGAGTCAGATCAGAATGAGCAGACCCCCGCAGGAGCAAATCTGCCACAAGCACCCCCTCTTGACTTGCAGAACTTTGGAGCTTTCATGGCAGCACGGACGCAGATGATGTATGCCATGATGAACCAGATGCAGGCTATGAGCAACCACAACAACAATCATCACACTGGAGCCCCAGTCGCTCATGGTCACCATGGACCATCCAAGCTGGCTGAATTCATGAGAAGTCGCCCACCAACTTTCTCTGGATATGTCTCGCCAATAGAAGCTGATGATTGGCTTCGTGTAATCGAGAGGAAGCTGCTGATCACTCAATGCAGCGACCACGAGATAGTCTTATATGCCACTCATCAGATGGAGGACATAGCTGTTGAGTGGTGGGAGAATTTTTGCGCAGCGCATGAGGCACCATAAAATATCACTTGGGAAGAATTCTCCGTAGCCTTTCGTCAGTACCTTGTACCTGAAGGCATAATGGATTTAAAGAAGGATGAGTTCCGCCCTCAAGCAAGGAGCTATGTCGATAACTGACTACCTAAATAAGTTTTCTTAGCTAGCTCACTATGCTGCAGAGGACGTCGCTACTGACAAGGCTCGTCAGAGTTGCTTCTTGAAGGGATTGAACTCAGGATTACAAGTCAGTCTACTTGCCCACACTTTCCCAGACTTTCAAGAATTGGTTAACAAGGCATTGGTCATGGAGGACAAACACAAGGAACTGGAGGACAATCGCAAACGCAGGATGGCTCAGCAAGGAAGTCACCAGTCGCAGCAAAGAGCAAGAGTGGTACCGTAGTAGAGTAATCGGTTTCCGCCGTAGAATTCTTTCAGGACACCTGCACCAACGTCAGCACCTCATCCAGTTGCCCAGAACTTTCATAACCCCACGCCAACCAACCCCAATCCAGGGAATAATCAGCAGAATGCTCAGAGAGTTTGTTATTCCTGCCATCAACCAGGGCATTTCGCCAACCGGTGTCCACAGAAGGGAACAATCACTCTACAACCTTGGAGCTACACCCACCAAGACCCCAGCAACGGGCAATAACCAAGGAGTTTCTCAAGCTACTGGTCAGCCTGGAGGAGCACCACAATCAGTGGTCAGAGGTCGTGTCAACCACGTCACTCTGGAAGGAGCTCAGGAAGCATCGGACGTCATACTAGGTAAGTTTCTAGTAAACTCAGTACCTGCATCAGTTTTGTTTGATTCTGGAGCTTCGCATTCATTTGTTTCTAGAGTTTTTGTAACTAAGAATAATTTGAAAGTTATACGCCTTAAGCATACTCTGTTAGTCCAGTCGCCTAGAGCAGAGCTAAGTTCTAAAGTGGGATGTTTAGGGGCTAAGTTACTCATAGCTGGAGTTGAGTTTCTAGCCAACCTCATTGTTCTAGACACCTAGACCTTAGATGTCATTCTTGGCATGGATTGGTTAACCAAGCACAAAGCCGTGCTAGATTGTGGTCGAAGAGTCGTTACAATCGAAGATACTAAAGGAAACAAGGTAGAGTTTCAAGCTACCTCAGTGCGTGATGGACATCTGGTAGTCAATCGTTTGAAGGCAGTTGCTTTGGAAGATGTGCCTATTGTTAGAGATTATCCAGATGTATTCCCAAAGGAATTACCCGGAATACCACCAGACCGTGACATCGATTTTGTCATCGATCTAGTGCTTGGAACAGCACCTATTTCTAAGAGACCCTATCGGATGCTAGCCGATGAGTTAGTGGAAATGAAGAAGCAAATAGAAGAATTTCTGGAGAAAGGTTTTGTGAGACCTAGCTCGTTGCCACAGGGAGCACCAGTTTTGTTCGTTAGGAAGAAAGATGGAAGCATGAGGATGTGCATCAATTATCGATCTCTCAATGAAGTCACCATCAAGAACAAGTACCCATTACCTCGGATTGATGATCCGTTTGATCAGATGAAAGGAGCTAGAGTGTTCTCAAAGATCGATCTGCGATCAGGTTACCATCAGTTGAAGATTTATCCTAAGGGTATACGTAAGACCGCTTTCTCAACGCGGTACGGACATTATGAGTTCTTGGTCATGTCCTTTGGCCTGACTAATGCCCCTGCCTATTTCATGAGCATGATGAATAAAGTATTCATGGAATATCTAGATAAGTTTGTAGTTGTGTTCATCGATGACATTTTGGTCTACTCCAAGTCAGAAGAAGAGCATGCTGAACATTTGAGATTAATTCTAAATGAAGCTCAGAGAGCATCGGTTGTATGCCAAGTTTAGCAAGTGTGATTTTTAGAAGAAAGAAGTGGATTTTCTTGGGCATGTGATGACAGCTGAGGGGATAGCAGTTGACCCCGGTAAAGTTAAGGCAGTATTACATTGGGAACAACCCAAGACTATTACTTAGATTCATGGTTTCTTGGGAATGGCAGGATATTATCGCCGTTTTATTGAAGGATTCTCAACGATTGCTAAGCCTCTTACACAATTGTTGAAGAAGGAGAGAAAGTTCACATGGACCCCAGCTTGTGAAGAAAGCTTCCAAGAGTTGAAGAAGGGTTTGACTTCGGCCCTAGTGCTGAGTTTGCCAGATATCCACAAAGATTTTGATATCTACTGTGATGCTTCGCGTCAAGGATTAGGATGTGTCCTGATGTAAGAAGGAAGAGCTGTCGCTTATGCGTCAAGGCAATTAAGGCCTCATGAAGAGAATTACCCAACCCATGATCTGAAATTAGCTACCGTAGTGCATGCTTTAAAGATTTGGCGCTATTACCTTATCGGTAACCGCTGTGAGGTATATACAGTTCATAAGAGCCTAAAGTATATTTTCACTCAGTCTGATTTGAATATGAGATAGAGAAGATGGTTAGAGTTGATAAAGGATTATAATCTTGGAATCCATTACCATCCTGGTAAAGCTAATGTAATTGCAGATGCTTTAAGCCGTAAGAGCTATTGCAATGTCGTGGAAGTAAAAGAAGTTTGTTCAAAACTTCAAGAGGAATTTCAGAAGCTGAAGTTAGAGGTTGTGTCTGAAGGATTTGTAGCCAGTCTAGAAGTGCAGTCTACTTTGGAAAAGAAGATCCGAGAAGCTCAACCAAGGGATCCTGTACTCTTAGACATCAAGCTTAAAATGGCAGATGGAAAATGTGAAGACTTCACCTTAGATGATCAAGGTATACTATGGATCAATGGACGTATCTGTGTACCAGATGTCGATGGGTTAAGACAGCTAATTTTGAAGGAGGCCCATGACTCCAAGTATTCGATTCACCCTGGTAGTACTAAGATGTATCAGGATGTTAAGAATAAATTTTGGTGGCCAAACTTGAAGCGAGAAGTTGCAGAGTTCGTTGCCTTGTGCGACATGTGTCAGAAGGCAAAAGCAGAGCATCAAAGATCAGCAGGTCTACTACAACCTTTGAAGATTCCATAGTGAAAGTGGGAAGAGATCGAAATGGATTTCATTACCGGTTTACCCAAGACTCAATCGGGTTACGATTCGATTTGGGTAATAGTGGATCGTTTGACTAAAGTTACCTATTTCTTGCCAGTCAAAATCACATATTCGGGAGATCGTCTTGAAGAGCTGTATATGTCAAGGATTGTCAGTCTACATGGTGTGCCTAAGAAGATAGTGTTAGATCGAGGATCTCAGTTCACCTCTCATTTTTGGCAGAGCTTGCATGAAGCCTTAGGGACTCATCTGAATTTCAAGATCGCGATCATCCTCGCATGCATGGGCGACTAAAAAGAGTTAATCGATATTGGAAGATATGTTGAGAGCTTGTGCCCTAGCCAATGCTACCCGTTGGGATAAGAGTTAGACATATGCAGAATTTTCATACAACAACAGTTATCAAGCCAGTCTGCAAATGTCACCGTTTGAAGCTTTGTTTGGCCGTGCCTGCAGAACCCCGTTGAATTGGTCAGAAACAGCTGAACGTTTAGTTTTTGGGCCAGACATCATTCAAGAAGCAGAAGAGCAAGTGTCTATGATCAGAGAGAGATTAAAGATAGCTCAGTCGAGGCAGAAAAGCTATGCTGATAATCGTTGTCGCGATCTCAGCTTTGAACCAGAAGATTTTGTTGATCTTCGGGTTACTCCCCTCAGAGGTGTGAAAAGATTTCATGCCAAAGGGAAACTTGCCCCTCGGTATGTTGGTCCGTTCAAGATTTTGGATCGCCGTGGAGAAGTAGCTTATCAGTTGGAGCTGCCGCAGTCGTTAGCAGGAGTGCATGATGTCTTTCATGTCTCTCATTTGAAGAAGTGCCTTCGTGTGCCAGATGAACAAGCCCCATTGGAGTCAATTGAACTAAAAGAAGACCTCACTTACAAAGAGCAGCCAGTCAAGATCTTGGATGTCGCGGAACGCCAGACCAGAAGTAAGACCGTTCGTTTTTGCAAAGTTCAGTGGAGCAACCACTCAGAAGGTGAAGCAACGTGGGAGCGTGAAGAAGAGTTGAAAGCCGAGTTCCCTAGCCTTTTCTCTAGCCAGCCTGAATCTCGAGGTCGAGATTCCTTTAAGGGGGGAGGTTTGTAACATCCCAATTTTCTGAGCTTTAAAAATCCTTTGAATAGTTAGTAGGGAGAAAATTCACCATTTGATTTTATTTGAAATTAATTCAAAATCTTAATATAGACTTTATATAACAAAATAATTTAATATGATTAAAGTCAACATCAACAATGGTCAAAACTATTTTATTTGGATTCTATGTGCTTGGATGTATTTTCTAGATTTTTCTAGAATTTTTCCAAGTTCATTTGCTATTTTCATTTGCTATTTGGAATTTCTGGTATTTTCCAAAATAGAAAACCTATTTATAAATCTCGCTTAATCTTTGGGCTGAATTCCTTGCTCGCCCAATCCTTTTGTCCTTCGCCCGCTTCTCCTTTTTGGGGCTGTTTTCCTTTCCTTAAGCCCGCCGCCATTTCCTTTTTTCGTCGGTTTGGCATGCACAGCCGCCCATGCTCCTCTTTTTCCTTGTCTTGGCGTCGTCGAAGCTCAAATTTCGACCGTGCAAGACCTTCTTCCTTTGTGTCCCTGCCGCGTGGACCCGCCTTGGCTTCTCATCATCATCTTCAAGTAGGACTCGTTGACTCCAGGTTGTTCACGAACGCGATAGCGCCGCCGTGGCTCTCCCAATCCCTACCTTCCGCACCCTATAAAAGGAGCCGCGCGTAATCTTTTTGCACCAAGCTCCTCGCTCAAAACCCTAAGGCGCCGCCTTGGATCTCTTCTCCTTTGTGCCGAATTGAGCCGAGGAAGCCCGATGCCGCCAAGCTTCAACTCGGATTCCTCCACCGTCCGTCAACCTCCGGCCGTGATTCCACCGCCATTGGATTCGCATCATCGTGAACTTCGGGGTGCTTCCCTTCAATTCGGTCGGACGCCGCTAAATCGCCGAATCCTCCGTCGCCCGAAAGCTTGACGCCGCCATCTCGTTGTCGTGGGAGCCGAGCCACCATCGCCGGGAGCTTCGCCGTGCTTCTGGGATCTCGTTTGGTACCTTCCAGAGCCCCTCTTGCCTCCGGTTGCCCTCGCCACCGAGCTTTGTTGCCGCCGGCCATGGCCGCCACCCTTCTATGTGTTTTGCTCTCCTTGCTGATGTGGCAATCCACCGCACCACCTTGTCAGCGTCCACCTCATCGTTTGATCCCAGTGGCAGCCTCGTCACCTCTTTGTCAGCTGCCATGTGGCACACTCAAACTTCCCACCAGAGCCAAAAGCCCTGAACCCAGTCCACATGATCCAAGACACTTCCAAGTGGGACCCACCTGTCAGGTGGAGTCCTGTTCAATCGAACCCCTTTGATGACGTCAGCTGTGGATATCATGGGGATATGTGCATGATCTTAGGATGTTGAAACAATTGGCAATGGCTTTGATGGTTTGACGATTCACGCGTTTTCGGCGAAGCTAAAAGAGTTGTTAGGAAGAGGCGGTCAGACCGACGGTCAATGACCAGTTAGACCGGCTTTGGTGCGATCGACCGCGGTTGAACTACGGTCTAACCGGCTTAATCCTGTTCATCGTCCAATAATTTGCGATGATTTTTTGGTGAGGTCGTGTTCATGGTTATTAGTGCACATGTGTTGCATGATGCATGTTTTCACTAACGTGGGTCAAGTTGTGAAGAACTTGTTCCCGGATTCGATTTATTTGTCTATTGTTGTGCAGGACGCTTGGAGGTCAACGACGGTCAACGGCGGGGGTGATCGGGGCTAAGCTTGGAGAGCTGAGGTCCAGAATGATCAAGGATGCTGGGTGAGGTCAATGGACTCAAGCATGGCGCAGAATGGACAAAAGTGACCGAACGGGTAGTTCAGTGCGCCGGGTTGGATTAAGCGGCACGGGGGTCAGTGCAAGTGCCATGGTGGTTTTGGTGGGAGCCAAACGGGAGAGACTTGCCGACACGATGCGAGTCGTTGATCAACCTACACGCGAAGCAAAGTAGTGCTTCACCAAGATTAGACTTGGTTTTTGGAGAAAGATCAAGAAGGGGTATTTTGGTAATTTCACCAAATATCGCTTTTATGATGCGTGGCTAAACCGGCGCAAGTGTTGGGCGTGGAGAAGCGGTTTAGGTCAACTCTTCTAGATGAAGGCCTCACTTTATGATGCATGCGTGTGTCCTATTTGTGTTGGCACTTCATTTGTAAAACCCCGCCCATTAGGCTTAGGGTTTTAGAGAGTTGAATTGATTTGAGTGCTCATGTTGTGAGCTTTGTCCTCCTTGAGGGAGTGGTTGTAAACCAAAGAACAACCACTTAATCAATCTATGCAAGATTGCACAAAGATGAGTTCCTATTTGTTTTTGCTCTCTATTTCTTGATTTTGGGGCTTTCTTTGATCCACGAGTTTTTGCTTGGTTTCTTGCCGTGATCTAACTTGCTGTGACATGAGGGAACCCATCTAGGATCATCTTGATCATCAATCACCCACGAGCAAGTATCTAGATCATATTTCGTATTTGGCTCGGTTTTTGAACCACCTTCGCTCAAACCGAAAAAGATAGGAACTTTGGCATGGATCTCTGCAATCTTTGATTGGAATAGGTTCCTAATATCTTAGAGAAGGTGTCTCAAATTTCGTGGAGTTTGGCCTTACAGATCAAAAGTTAGACCAATTTTTGTTTTGGTTTTCGTGGACGATTATCGTGCTTGAGGTCCGATCGCACCTTGCTCGAGGTCCGGACCGAGAGGTTAGTCCGCACCTTTGCCTGAGGTTAGTCCGGCCTGAGAGGTTAGTCCGCACTTTTGCCTGAGGTTAGTCCGGCCTGAGAGGTCTGTCCGCACTTTTGCTTGAGGTCAGTCCGGCCCTCTGGTTTAGGTTTAGGTTTTTGGTATTTTGCTTGGGGTTTTGATTTGGGTTCAACACAAGTCCTCTGCAGTACTTGTATATTGATCTTCATAGCTTCCATAGCTAATGGAGTGATATATATGTTGAATCTAATCAAAGTGAAAAATAGTGAAAGCGTCTATTCACTCCCCCCAACCTCTAGTCGCCTTTTTTGGTCCTACATCAGCGCTATGTCATAATCCGATTTTTTTTAAAAAAGAATAATTCGGGTTAATTCCAAATAATACAAAATTAGGATTTTCTTTTAAATTGAAACTTCCCAAGCTCATATCTTTTGCATCCGAACTCCGTTTGAGCCCATTCAAATTTCTAAATTCATCTAAATGCGAGATCTATTTATTTGAGATTTCTATTTAATTTTTGGAGTGTGTTTTGCCTCTGTTTTTATTTGTTTTGTTTGTTTGTTTGTTTCATTTGTAAGTAGACGTTGATACCTCGGAAGATTTGAAGAAAAAGGAGCACCTCAAGACCAAGATCAATACCAAGACCTTTTCCAAGGCAAGTTATACCTTTGATCATATTGAACCCAGTTTTCAAAGTACTTTGATTCAAATTATTGCATTTACTTTAAGTATGTATTTGAATGCTTTTGGGTATAGCTATTGTCCAATTTGTTACACCCACCTTGATTCATTGTTATGTCATAATCTTTTGTCACCCTAGATTGGTTCATATTTAGTTGGTGCTATGGTATTACCAACGTGGGTTGGTTAGATACGAGTAGATTGCTTAGCCATGCTACGAGTCATCATCTCATGTAAGTTGCAAATATAAACTTGACTAAGTGACTATGGAACTATGTGATAAAAACTGTGTGTATTATGTGCTATTACTCGTTGATAGCATATGTTGCACTTAACCAACAGGGTGGGAAAGGATTTAGACTGGGGCAAGTGGTGGATACTGTATGCTACTTTTGGTAGAGCTGTGTGCATGGGCTTAATAACCTGTGTGCGTAGGGATTCGTAGTACATTGGAAGTCTTGTCTTGGTCAATTAAGGACTTAACTTTATGCGCCATTGAACTGAGCCTCTCGTACAACCACATGCCTGATGAGACCGGCCTAACTTAGTAAGTCATGGATTCTTGACATTGGTACTCAGGAAGTAGGTTAGGTTGTGTTGCTTGGGTGGAGGTGTGCTACCAAGTAGTCGCATCATGGGGCGGTTCGCCGTGTCCCTGTCCAATGATGTGTGTCGGACTTACTTCCTGTGTGGGGTAGTCTGGCGTAAAGCACATCGGGAGTATCAATGCTTGAGATGAAGTTTCTGAAACGTTTTGTTACGATTAGTGCTAGCTACACTAGTTGTATCGTGTGGGTAAAGTGTACAAACTCTGCAGAGTGTTAAATCAATCTATTCGAATAACTGCGTCCGCGACCATGGACATGCTCGGGGATTTCACATGAAGGGTAGATTTTCATGAAAACCTTGGGAAGGGAGCTGTGTGACTTAAGTCATATGGCTATGTGAATAACTTGATTAGGCTATGTGTCTTTGTGAAATAAAACTGTTAAATTATTATTGTCTATTTGTTTTGAATTATGCTTTCAATCTATTACTTTTATTCAAACGCAAATGTCGCATTTACGCAAAAGAGCCACGTAAGCCATTCCTTTGGAATAAGCCATCATGTATAATTGCATTTTTGTGGTATGACTTGCGAGTACGGTTGTGTACTCATGCTTGTTGTAAAACATGCAACAGAAGAGGAGGAGTCATCGCCTGCTTTCGAGGAGTTCATCGAAGGTGCTTGATCGTAGGGTCTTGATCCCAATCGGTTGCCTGTGGTGAATTGATGGGATGCCGCTACTGCTTCAGCTTCCTCTTCTATTTATTTTCTTTGTCAGCCCTGCGTGGCTTAATAATTGTAAACTCGACCATAAGGTCAAAACCCTTATTTGTTAATCAAATTACACCACTACTACAGAACATCATCACGCATTTGGAGCGGAATCATCATCAGCGGTTTCGCTTCAACCGCCTATGTTTGTTGGTGCAGTGATAACAGATATTATCACGAGGCGGTACAAAACCGCTCAGTGATACGAAATATCACGAGCGGTTTTATTAAAAACCGCTCAGCGAAGTCAAAATATCACGAGCGGTTTCAACCGACAACCGCTCAGGATTCGAGAATATCACGAGCGCTTCTAAATAAAAACCGCTCGTGATTCGAGAATATCACGAGCGGTTCTAAATAAAAACCGCGTGATAGGAGAATATCACGAGCGGTTCTAAATAAAAACCGCTCAGTGATTTGTGACTATCACGACGGCTTTTATATAGAACCGCTCGTGATATTCTCCTATCACGCACGGTTTGCGATCGAAACCGCTCAGGATATTGCCTTCACTGACGCGGTTTTAACAAAAACCGCTCTGTGATAGCTCATACCCCTGCCCACAATTTCTTTGTTTTCTCGCTAGCCTCGGGAATTGCTAGCCATGCCCTCTCAAAACAAGCATTCACGTAAATGATTCAAGCAATCACAAAAACAGATTTCACAATAACAGATTCAAGCGACCATGACAACTCAAAGTGATCATTACTCAAAATAAATTACAAAAGATCGCATTTGTTCAAGTATTGTCGCTATAGTTACAACTAGATTACAATTGTTTTGCGTTGAGAGGTTTTAGTGGGGTGATGCTCGGGTTGGCGACGGAGTGAAACTCTCCGTTGTCGTTAATGATTTCGAGTTGATAAAGGCGCAGAGCTTCCTCGAATGTCCTCGATCTCTTCTACAACGAGTGAATCACATTGTAAATCCAAGACACATAAGCTACCAATTAAGAGTAAAGTGGTAAGCTACATATATTTAAATTTATAATTAGGAAATAATTATTTGAGATTGACAAACCTCGTGATCCTTCTTCTTAGTCAGAAGGATTAGTGATATGATAGCGGGACGTAGATTGCACATAACTCATCATCTTTTCTTTGGCGGCCTTTGCAAAAATAGAATTACATATATAGGTATAGTCGGTTCGAGACGCGTTATTATGAAGTATGATATAGTATTATTGTGTTGTAGCATGTCTTTGGAAAATCCATCCCTGTGTTAGTTAGGCGCTCTTTCCATCAGATATTCCTTTGTTGGCAACATAATTGATGAACGACCTACATGATTCAAAAAGTTATCCTCGCCATTTCAAACGAATGAAGACTACAATAGAGTTATGTAAGGAGGAAATGAGCATACCTCTCAGTATTCCTCTTAGAGTGTTGAAGTCGTGCTTGTTGCGGTTTAGGGAATCAAGGTATATCACATGGTTCCTCTTGGGTATAATAACTAAAAGGATCCAATGGTACCTACTCATGTATGTCGCTATAGTCATTAAACCTAAGTTCGTGTTACAGATAATGTACAAATGAAATTTGTATAGCAAGTAGTGACACTTACCCCACGGTTGTAGGGCACCACTATGTACTTCATGTTCCTCTCAGAGAAGCAATAACCTCGTTATGTATTTCTCGACGAAGGATCTAGTCTTGTAGGATGGTTTGCAACGATACCACGTGTGGGTCGAGGAAACCCACCTGTTCTTTCCATTCCCTGACATTTTGCAAAGATGTATCTATACATAAGCAATGAGTTGTGATATTTATCGGTATTAGATGAATGTAGAACTTGATTGTACGCGACTTACAATTGTCCAACATCGTGAGAAGCGAGACGCCGAGGCCAACGAGGTTGAATAGTTCAAATAAATCATTGAAGCCCACGACGAAGTACCTCGTCCCGCTGAAGAAATGCTTGTCCTCGATTCCGACGGTGATTCCAAAGATCGGACCCCTTCTTTTGGGTCTTGTCCAAGTACCGAGCATGCAAAGCTCGACAAGCATGTCCAACAGGTATTATCTGCCGAACACAACGGTTTTCCGATGATGTATTTCCGGGTATCGCGGACTTCCGGACTTCCGGACTTGGGAGGCGCTTTAACGTTCGTTGATTTCGATTTGGCCTTAGCGATTGGCATCGTTTTTTGTGAGACGACTCGAACCGACACGTCGGCCGCGCTTTTGTTTGTTCCTTCTCGTCTTCTCCACGGGAATCAAGAGGTGGCCTTTTGAGGCGAAACATGAGGTGGAGTCATCGAGGGTCCCGTTGGAGAGGAATGGTCGTGTCCAGATCGCGGCCTTCGCCGGGTTCGTATGCGATGTTCTTCTTAGGCCATTGGATAAAAGAGAGGACGGCATCCCTAGTGTTGTGATCTCTTCGTTCGGGCAAATGTCGGCCAGGATGGCTCGAAATTGACATGTACCATATCCACGGACCTTGGCGTAACTGTGCACCACCTGGGCACCATCTTTGACCGCCCTTCCTCGTATGGATACACCATCCCTGCAGACCTCAATACAAAGGACCCATCCATCCTCACTTGAGCTTACAGTATGTCGGCTCCTACAAAGCGACACGCAATTAGCTAAGGCGTCGTTAGGGTCTATCTTTGGTGCATTCCATAGATGTACGTTACCTTGATGTCGCTCTATCGGTGTCGGACGTCGTCATGTTCACAATTATCTTGCGAACGCGACGCTACTCCGACGTCGAGGAGGACTGTCTTCAAATTAGCGGGCGGCTTATGCGGCCACCGCTCATGAGTATATCCATTTGACTCGCAATGTCGCCATCTCTACTTGAAATTGGTTAGTAATCATCTGCACCAACCGGTTGTCGTGCTCGACCTTGGATCTCTTCCTAGTCCTATCGTGTAGTAGTCGTCTGCGAATCCATGAATCCAAGGTGCGTTAACCCCAAGGCCTCGCGTGCGACCGGGTGCTCCTTGTTTCCCAAGGTCGTAGATAGTATATCCTTCTCCTGTGCGCACGGAAGGAGCCTTGGGAAGCTTGGGCGATCAAGTCACGCCGCAAGAGGTCATCACGTTATTATAGACACTATGAAGTTATGGACTTATTAACAACTTAGTAGTTCGATATACTTACCACACGCTGGGACACTTCTCAGTCTGTAGGGTTTGTGAAGGAGATCTTTGCCGACGAGACTTGTGCCCTCGCTTTTAACCATTTTAGGGAACGCAGGTCTGCGGACATCGAAACGGATTCTCCTTCTCCGCCGCCCATTCTCGTATTTACCCGCGTACCAGCGGTGCCGAAGTTTGTGCGGTGAGTGTTTCGTGTCCGAGAGCTTTGTGCGCCGTGACTTTGCTCCTAAATTCGCCGATGTTTTCATAGCCACAAAGGTGTCCCATGCTTCGCGTCAAGAATCTATACTACGCTGGCGGGCGGCGCTCGACCTGTGTTCACGCCGTGACAAGAATGCTCTTGAAGGTCCTCCACGATTTACCCATCGTGAGCATCGCCGTTAAATCGCAGACGCGTGCTACATATGCTATCTCGAATAGTGAACTTCTCTGAAAGTTCTGTCCACATCGCGCCTTTCGCTTCTTTCGTCAGGTCCTTCCACCTTGGTGTGGTGATGAGGACCAGTTCCCTTCCAAGTATCCCGCAGATGGTCCGGAATCTCACCGCTGATCTCTTGGGACTCAGAGGGACCCCAAAGTCACTGACCTCCGTGATGACCACCCGGCCCGTAGGCATTTTCGATTGTCCTCTGCCATCTCGCTTCCGTGTCATTATAAATCCGACGGTGATCGGCTGCCTCGTCGGCCGCCTCTTCCATCTCGCGGGGTCGGTGTTGGCGGCCTCGCTCGCCGCCTCTTCCATCTGCGGGGTTTGGTGTTGGCGGCCTCGTCGTTTCTTCCATCTGCATGCAAGGCGTCGGTGGCGGCGAAGACGGTGCCTCTGCCATCTCGCTTACTTGCTCTCGGGAAGAAGTCTGAGAGGTTGACTATAGAGATCAAGATGGCAAATGAAGAGTTGAATGAGCTCATCTGAGACTACTAACATTCCTAACACTCCTTAATCCACCAGCTTCTATTCTAACACTCCTAACACTCCTTAATCCACCAGCTTCTCTTGTGATCTTTGTATAGATAGAAACTAGTGATACAAATCTTTTGCCCGAGCCTACTTCTCTAAGGAAATGCGATTGATGATATTATGTGCTCTCGTAGGAGAGTAGCTAAAGAACAAGTCTTTGCCATCTCAATCCTATTGTATATACTCTTCATGAAATGAATATGATAATATAAATTCAAACTATGAGCTCTAAACAATACTTTGCTTAATCACAAATGATCTCAGCTATTAGCTAAAACAGTTAAACTTCGATCAAGCAGAGGTTGACTACGAGAGATCAAGATGGCAAATGAAAAGTTGAATGAGCTCATACATACTACTAGAAGAATCACAAACTAGTCAATACAATCGATCAATTTGCAATAGAACTATGAGTCGAACCGAAGTAACCAATTAACGGTACAACATATTGACAAGTAGTAAGTAATACAATAGAGCTCAAGTATGAACTAACTATCACATTCAATCTCAAAGATAAGGCGAGTTCATCACGAGCATGTCAACAAAGCCCATCGATCAATTTGCAATATCTTGATGATAGACTCAAAAATCGAAACTAATACGAGATCAAGGTATCAACTAGCTTCGCAAATATATATATATATATATATATATATATATATATATATATATATATATATATATATATATATATGCAAAGATCAACCGAATCGCCACAGAGGAGCAATACTCACAGAGAGGATCTTTGAAAAGAACTCACGGTGCGCAGACACTATTCCAACATATTAATTGATGATATTATGTGCTCTCAGAAGGAGAGTAGCTAAAGAACAAGTCTTTGCCATCTCAATCCTATTGTCTATACTCTTCATGAAATGAATATGATAATATAAATTCAAACTATGAGCTCTAAACAATACTTTGCTTAACTGTCAAATGATCTCAACTATTAGCAAAACAGATTAAACTTCGATCAAACAGAGGTTGACTACAGAGATCAAGATGGCAAATGAAAAGTTGAATGAGCTCATACATACTACTAGAAGAATCACAAACTAGTCAATACAAGCGATCAATTTGCAATAGAACTATGAGCTGAACCGAAAGTAACCAATTAACGAGACAACATATTGACAAGAGTAAGTAATACAATAGAGCTCAAGTATGAACTAACTATCACATTCAATCTCGATTATAAGGCGGAGTTCATCACGAGCATGTCAACAAAGCCCACTGATTAATTTGCAACTAGCAAATATATATATATATATATATATATATATATATATATATATATATATATATATATATATATATATATATATATATATATATATGCAAAGATCAACCTAATCGCCACAGAGGAGCAATACTCACAGAGAGGATGCCGACAAGAACTGGGGAGGCAGGTCAGGGGAGGAGGCCGATCAGGGGAGGAGGGAGCTGGGAGGAGGTCGACATGGGGAGGAGGACGGGCACTGGGAGAAGGCCGGTCAGAGGAGGAGGCCGACACGGGAGGAGGACGGCGGCCGAGGTCGGAGGCACCAATGTCGGGGCGGCGACCGAGGTCGGCGGCGGCGCACGCGGGGCTTACTGACTGGGAGGTGAACGGGCGCCGAGGTCGGGCGGCAGACCGAGGTCAGGCGCCGAGGTTGGGGCGGCGCAGAGGTCGGGGCACCAATGTCGGGCGGCGGCAAAGGTCGTGTCGGCGGTGGCAGCCCTAAACCCTAGAGGAGGCGAACGAAAGGCGAGAGCGTAAGGGCGCGAGAGGAAGTGAGAAGTGAGAGGAAAACCCTAGCGTTTCCGCTTTATAAAAAGTATATCACGAGACGGTTCAAATGAGAACTGCTCAGGATATTATTATCATGAGCGGTTCTCATTTCAACCGTCGTGATATTATTCCACGACGGTTGTATAATAAAACCGCTCTGTGATAGCCTACAACCCGAGGCCAATTTATGATATCCTCGACAAAACATATGAACACCGGTGAGACATAAATATCCCGAGAAAACATAGTGAACTTTCTTTGAGACAAGTATGATGACAATTATGACAAGTCCATATGAATTCTAACTCGGTGACAAGTATGATGACAAGTTCATAACACATTTGACTTCAAAATTTCATATCTAATTCAACTCAACTCCAAATCAAGTGAAACCAATTTTGATACTCCACATTACAATGTACGCCCACACATTGACATTAATATCAAATATGACAAGTCCATAACAAGTTCATAACACATTTGACTTCAAAATTTCATATCTAATTCAACTCAACTCGAAATCAAGTATGATGACAATTTTGATACTCCACATTACAATGTACGCCCACATTGACATCAATATCAAATATGACAAGTCCATAACACATCAACACATGACAATTTCACGCTGACATCAAAATATATGAGAGATTACAAGTCCATAACACATGATGTTATGGAATAAATTAATTACATTGGAGTAAATTCTTAATTAAGATATAGGCCTTCATGATGATCGACGCAAGATATAGCTAGCTTCCTCACCGGGTTCTTCCTCGAGCCTAATGCCGCTTTCCAAAGGAGGCAACTCGTCAAATTGATTGTATTCTTCCTCGCCCACTACATTCTCAACTCCGACAATCCTCCTTTTTCCATGAAGAACTACGTGGCGCTTCTTATTTGCCGGTCGGTTACATAGAAGACTTGAACAACTTGGTTAGCCAAGATACAATGGTTCGTCTTTATATCCGACATCGCTCGAGGTCCACGGTAGTGACACCGCATTTGTCGACCTTCACTGGCGAGATGGACCCAACGGCACCAAATAGGGGATCTTGAAAAGCACGAGTCGAGCTCCCATATCTCGCCTATTTGCCCATAGTAGGAGCTCCTCATCCCATCGGTCTTGAATGCATCTATGCGGACACCGCTATTCGGGTCAGGCTCTTCCTATCCCGAAATGCCAGATAAAATGTGTACCCATTGATGTCGATCCTTGCTATGTGACAATTGTAAATTGTGGCCCTCGTACAACCATAGCAACAGATCATCACTTGATGACCTCCCAAAGATTCGCACCTTTAACCATTCGTTGAACCGACGGTTGTGCTCTCTCGTGATCCAAACCTCCGGCCGGTCTCGGATTCATTGGTGCACCATGTCTTTGTGCTTTCGTCGATATACGGGACACTTGGGTCATGTGTTGCAAGACCATGAAATGGGCTTGAGCGTATGTATCCAGATCGAGTTATTGATTTCTTCCGATGGTCCCGATACCATCCAGCTCCCCTCATGGCGAGATAGAGGCACACCTATCGGTTCCACTCGAGCCATGTAGTCGACGCAGAACTCAATGACCTCTTCGGTTGCATAACCTTCGATGATGTCGCCCTCCTACGAGATCGATTCCGACGTAGGACTTGAGAATTCCCATGTACCTCTCGAACGGGTACATATGACGAAGAACACAGTGGCGATATCTTTATCTCTCTCACAAGGTGAACAATGAGATGGACCATGATATCGAAAAATGACGGAGGGAAATACATCTCAAGATGACATAGAGTGGTCACCACCTCGGCTGCAGAGCATCTAGTCCTTGGGGATCAATGATCTTCTCGAGCAATTGAGTTGAAAAATAACACGCCTCAAGATTGCCACTTGGACCTTGTTCGCAAGATACTTCTAATTGCAACAGAAGCATTTGTGTCATCGAGACATGACAATCATGAGACTTCATACCAATTAATTTCAAATCTTGCATAGAAACAAGGTTCTTAATGTTAGCGGAGTAACCAGATGGGACTTTCACTCCATGCAAGCTCAGCACGATTCATTTCTCTCGGCCTTGATAGAGTGTAGCAAAATCGGGGAAGGTACGCTCGTCTCAGACGGTCTCTCTGGTGCTAACTCACCTTATGTTCATATCAACCAAGTCACGCCGCATGTTAACACCATCCTTTGTTTTGCCACTAATGTTCAAAGAAGAGACCAATCAAGCTATCACATACATTCTTCTCACGTGCATGACATCGATGCAATGGCTTAACTTCTAAGTGCTCCCAATAAGGCAAGTCCCAAAAATTGACCGCTTCTTCCGGATGTTCTTCTCACGGGTTCTTAATTTACGCCCCTTCCCAAGCACAACATCGATATCCTTAACCATATCATAGACCTCTTTCCTCTAAAAGCCCTTGGAGCTGAATCGTTCTCCTTATTTCCGTAATTGTTTTTTTCATCTTGCGGTATGGGTGACTCGAAGGAACCTACGGTGACGATATACACGCTTTTGCGAGTTGTTCAAATTGCATACACTCTCTGTAGCATCTAGCGGTCTTGACGGAGCTTTGGCTCCTTTTGTACTTGGTCTGACAAAGTTACCAAGGGCAGGAAAATCATTGATGGTGCGTAACAACATGGCGCCAGAAGTGAAGTTCTCTCGCTTGTACGCATCCCATACCTGCATTCTTCGCTCCACAAAGGTCACAAGATCTTCCAAAGAATGGTGCTAGGTACACATCAATATCATTCCCAAAGTTGCTTCGCCCTTGGATAAGTAGTGACATCAAAATGTACTTCCGCTTCATACACGTACCAAGGAGGAAGGTTGTACATACATAGATTCACGGGCAGTGCTATGCTCACGCTCATGTTATCGAAAGGATTCATTCCATCCGTACTCAACCCTAACCTTATGTTCCTCGCCCGCACCAACTCTTCAAGTCCGATCGAAGTTTCTCCACCGCGCGAATCAGCGGGGTGTCTTAGCTTTCCATCTCTCTTACGCTCCTCCGAAAGTGCCAACGCAGCAATCTTGGCGCCCTTTATGCTCGCAAATAAACGCTTCAAACGTGGGATCACAGCAGATACCACAACATCTTAGCAGAGGTCCTTGCTTCACCTTAGCAAGATTCTCGACGCTTGTATCGGATGCTTTGCACACAGGACATACATGCATGTTCTCATACTCTTTACTAGAGGATACAATCATTCGGACATGCATGTATTCTTTCTACTTCCATTCCCAATGGACAAATAACCTTCTTTGCTTGATAGGTGGTGCAACAACACGCTTCTCCTAAGGATGTCCGCTAGAGACCTAACAACGCCGTGAAACTCTTATCGGACCAACCATTGCTTGCCTTCAATTTCAGCGGCTCAAGCACGGTTGACAACCTTGTATATTCCGCTTGCAACCACTGTGGAACAAAGGTCTCACCGAGTCCTCCCTTAAGCCCTCGAATTTACAAAACTCTCTCTCCTTTGTAGTTCTCTTCGCATCGCGTAGCATCCGATCCAGATTGTCATCGTGTGACATATCCTCATCAAAAGCAAGATACCACATCCGCGATCGTTGACTTCCTCGGCGGTGCCGTCATTACTAACTTCATGTGTAATAATCTGCTTTTCACCGTGGATCGGTCCAACATGTATACCCTTTTGTGAAACCCTTCAATCAAGTGCGCTTCTATTTGCGCCGTTGTTAAACATCTTCAAATTACCGCAATCAATGCATGGACAAGACATAAAATTTATCTCCTTCTTCAACATATCCCGCCTCGCGGCTCTTCTAAAAGCAACCACGCCATTAATGTACTCTTGACTCACACGGTTCTGCTGACATCCGTTTGATCCATCTACACTACGCATGTAACAAATTAGTGTCAAAATTGATTAGCGATTAATTTATAGCAAATATAAAGGGTTATAGATCGTTACCCTCGGAGGTCACGAAGAAAATACGATTCTCTCCTTTCCTTCTCCTCTCTAAGGTGGCGAATGGGGAGGAGGTGGCGGTGTTGGAGGCGCTTAGGGCAAGGGTCCAACCTTCTCCTCTCTAAGTGGCGAACGGATAATTATTGATTATCCGCATGATTGTTGATTAGATACGAGACAAAAGACAAGAGGAAGATCCTAATTAATAACTAGCAAGTTGGTCCGCGATTAGCGCAGTATCCGCTTTCATATAATTGAAACAATAAACCACCGTGATGACGCTTTCTTCATGGATATAAATGGAGGAAATATAAAATACATCATTGCACATGTGACTTATCTTGGTGTGTCATAAATTCTTCTTTTTAATCTGCTTCTAGAAAACTACTCATGAAATTAGTTCGATTAAGACTTTCACTTCTTTGCACGCATTTACTGCTTTTGTCTCATCGCTGCACAAAGGAATTACACCAGATTAATTAAAGGCTACATGTTTTGCTTTTCATTTTCTACAAATAGGGTCCATCAAATTGAGAGCTAGATGTACGACGCTTTTGCCTTTTCCCATCAAGTAGTATTAATTGAAACCTAAACCCTATGCTTCCGATTAAGGAATACAACAAAGAAAACAAAACATTAGCGTCTATGTACAGAGTAGCAAAGTCGAAATTCACTAATCAATAGAGTGGAAAAAGGATAATCATTACTTCATCTGCTTAATTAGGGAGAAATCGCAGTTGGAGGAGCTAGGGAGGAAGTGGCACCGCACTGGGGAGGAGAAGCTAGCTACGAGATCTAAGTGGAGCCCAAAGCAGCAGAGGGTCGGTTGATTATATTTATCCAAACGCCTTGCAGAGGAGTGGCAGAGGCACAACAGGTAGTGAGGCAAAGGACACACCTGGCGAAAGGCGCGCAGAGGGATGTGTCGCTCCAATTTATACGATAGGCATATCATGAGCGGTTCTTAATAAAAACCGCTCAGGATAGATGACTATCACGAGCGGTTTGTAAATAGAACCAGTATATGATATTACATGACGGTTCTATTCACAAACCGCCTGTGATATCACCAAAATCACGCACGGTTTGTAAATAGAACCGTCAGGATATTACATGCACGGTTATTAAATAGAACCGCTCGTGATTGGTGATTATCACGCACGGTTTGTGAATAGAACCGCTCGGTAATATCACGAGCGGTTCTATTTACAAACCGCTCGTGATAGATGACTATCACGCACGGTTCTAAAAATACCGCCTCGTGATATCCTTCCCGCCACCCGCAGTGCGGCAATGGTTAACACGAGCGGCCCAAAGGAACCGTGCGTGATGGGGCGCCTACTATAGCCTGCTTTTGTAGTAGTGCACGCTTATGTTATTAACCGCTTGTGTGGATCGATATTCACCTATGTTGACACTATGTGCACTAGCGTGATCCTAGACAAGTGCATTATACATAGAGGGTCCAGAATTGTATTTTTGGGTCCCGACATCTAATCCAAGAGGTTGGTCTAGTAGATACTCATGGCACTCAATGTGGGCCGACCACCATAATCCCGCCTCCTCATTTTGCACAAAATTATGCGCAAGTCTTCTCTCGTGGATTTCATCCAAAATAGCACATTCCGTACTACCATCTTCGAGCCCCATCAACGGTTGTCCGCTTCCCGAGGCACCATCATCATCAAGGTTTCCCATCGGCCTGCGTACGAAATTCACGTACACCATCGCTTCCCGTATATCGCCGTCTCGGGTTGGGAACCAATCTGCATATACTGGCCCTGTGCTATGCTTCTATTCACCTTGACTAGCTCCCATATACCCTACCGTCCCCTACCTATGTAGGTGATTGTCTCGATGACAAGTTTCTTTGTCATTGGCTCCGTGTCGATCTCCCTCCGGATAGAGCTCCTAAGCTCGTGAATACTAATCGCATCGAGTCCCTCTACCCAGACCTCCTTGTACTGGCATCTCGACATGTCCAACCCATTGGGCCCGGCCCGTACGAGACCATCGACATAAAACACTACCAAGTCTTGTATGTTCGAAATTACCTAAAGCCACAACAACCCAATTTACGATACGCAATATAACAAACAAGGTATGTAATTAGCACTAATTAATTTACTATACATGACTATTTACATGTGATTATTTCTTCAATTAGGAGTAATTTATTTCCACTAATTACCCATGAGGCCATGACATAGATAATTACGACATATTACATACAACTAAGCAATTAAATACGAAGTTATTAAATACAAATAATTAATTAATTAGCAACAAATTGATTACTTTTCAATAAATTACTTACGAGAAATTCATTACATCTAAGTAATTCTCCTTGAATTAATTATGATTAATTAATTAAGACTGATTAATCACGTAAAAACATAATTAATCATAATTAATTATGTTTATTTAGTTACCACTAATTAACTACGAGTCATTATTTACCAACAAATTAATTATGGCCATGCATATTCGACCACTTCATTTGCACTAATGTAATTACCACTAATAAACTACGACTCAAACAATTACTACGTGTGCGGCAGATCCTCCTCTGGGCTTTGGGCAACCGGACAGGCGGCCAAGTGGCGCGTCCGGGCCATGGTCGATTGGACAACTAATTAACTATGACCAATTATCCACAACTACTTAACTAAGTACACAGTTAATGATGAAAATACATACGAAAAAAATTACCAGCCAATATGACCACTAATGACGGCTCTAAACAAGCCTTAATCGTCTGACGAAAATGAAATCGACTGAGGTTGCGAAGGACAAAGCGAGCGAGAATTTGAGAGCGAGCGAGAATGAGAGTGAGCGAAGCATCTCGCAGTCGACTTCGAATATATAGCCACCCAATGCAAATCACGGTCGACCGCGAAGCGACGGGAGGAATCGAATTCCCTCTTACGCGTGGCTTGCATGCAAAAAGAATGCATGGGCGGTGATTTATGGACGTGACAAGAGGTGACAAGACGTGGCATGACCGGGTGAGGAGGGGCTAGGACACCCACATCTCCGCGTGCCACGCGTGCGGGTGGGGTCTTGGGCCACCAGCGACCGGACAAGGGCGCTTCCGGGCTATGGGCGAGCAGTAGTGGGACAAGTGGCGTGTCTAGGCAACATGCAATGCGTCCGGGGCATGGGCGAGGGGCGTACATGCAAGCTTGTCGGGGCGACGGGCGAGTGGAAATGAACACGTGTTCGGATGAGGGGCATTCGAGCTAGGGAGGTGCGACTGAGATTAAATTTGGGCACGGGAGGTCCTGTATTACACACGTATTGTGTACTGGCACATCCATGGTGATATTTTTGGCAATACAACACTACAATGGCTATTTCTGTAAAAAGCGTCGCCAACTGTGCCATTTAGGCCAAATGTTCGTTTTGGCCGGTTGGACCGAGGAGATGACTAAAGGGGTTGAATATGCGTCACAAAAACAAGGACCTATTCAAAAACTTTTGTCTTAAGTAGTTCAAAGTTCTTTCACTCCAATAGCTATGCGGAGCTATGAAGATCAGAGAGAATCATCCAAACAAGAACATGGCAACAAGAAGATCAAGACTCACCAACATCCCTACTAGACTGGTCAAGCCAGTTGAATAATTGTAGTCAAATCCGGTGAACAGTTGCGGTTAGATGGAATGAATAGTAAAACCATCACATAATTAAATTTCAGCATGATTTCAAAATCACAAATTGATCCAACTTTTGATCGACAACTCCAAACTTCATAAAACTTCAAACACACCTTCTCTATGATGTTAGGAACCTATTACAATAAAATATCTTGAACATCATTACCAAAGTTTTGACCTTTTTCCGTTTGAGTGAAAGTTGCACCAAAACCAAGCAAAATACAAAAATGATGATAGAGTGGAGCTCGTGGGAGGAATCAATACAAGATGGCTAAGAATGGTTTCCCACACATCCTATCATCCTCAATAACAACAAGAATCAAGCTAAAATCCCTCAAGAGCAAAACCACCCTTTCTTCAACTAAAAGCGGGCAAACTCGAGAACTTGCAATATAAAGTGCCTAGATCATATAAGAGGAATATTTGGACGAATTTAGAGATTTGATTTGTACTTGGAGATGAATGTTTACAACCACTCTCTTGTAACAGCCCAAGATCCATAAGTTGGGTTAGTTAAGCATCTAATGTGTATTTGTGAAATTTTGGACTTTTCAAAACTTTTTGTTGCAAAGCAAGTAGGTTGAAACCAGGTGTTTCAAATCCCGAAAGTGAATTTTCTAAAGCAAAATATTTTTTTCAAGATCTTGAAACTTAGTTTAGAGTGGAGTAATAAACCTTATGTTGAAAATCCTTTGATTTTTGAAGACTAGAATTTAAACCTAGAAATCCAACACTCCTTCCCCAATTCAAAAGCTCAATTTGAATTTGGGGCAAAACTAAAAAGGTATCCAGTATGGGAATGTTTATTTTGGAATTCAACTTATGAACAGTAAACCCTCAATGGCTCCCATAATGCTTGAGGTAATTTCAAAAGAATTCTCAAATTCGAACTTGAAAATATTTTTTCTCTAGCTCAGAATTAGAAGCAGAATTTTATTTTGAAAATATAGTAGGACCCATAGCTGGGAATATTTTAGATGGATTTTATCTTCTCTGATATGCTTGTTAAATTTTTTCTGGAATTTTCAGAGGTTTTTGGTTCCTTATTTGAATTGCATGTTCAAAATTTGAATTTGAATTTACAATACAAACAAATTATATGAACAGTGCCTATAAATAATTTTATTATGTTATAGAACAACTAAGAAACCCACTTACAAAATTTCAAAATTTTTAGAATTAATTTGCTATTTTTAAACCATCAGTCAAAGTAGGAAATCAAAAGTCAAACAACAAAAATAGAAACTTGAAACCATTCTAGAGAAAGATGCGTTACCTGAAAAGCCCTAAAAAATTATACATAGATATAAATAGTGTCTGGAACATCCCCTAAAAATTTCAAGATTTTTGGAGCTAAACATCTATATTCAAAAATTATCTAAACCTCCTCAGCCTATTTACCAAAAAAAAAAAACCTAATTTCCCTCACCCTCACTTACTTGCCGGCCCCACCAGTAAGGTCTTCTCCTGCTGGGCTGGAGCCATCGGCTAGGCCCTGGTTTTGGACCACCTCACCGACGGTTTCCCGGCATCGCCCGTGGTTTGCGCTCGCCCAAGCCTGCCCAACCCCACTAGCCTGAGCTCCTTCTCCACGCGACATTGCGCTCTATGCCAGCTAGCCATGGGTGCGCCTTCTTGCATGCTCCACCATCCTCCCTATTTAAAGGCCACCGAAGCTCTACATCCTCTCCTTTACCTTCCCCGACCATTTCTCCAACTCTCCTTCTCCACTTCCTCCCCTTCTCGAGCTCAAATTGAGCTCGAACCCGAATGTTGAGCACCGGACATTGCCGCATCACCGTGACACTCCCTGCCACACAAAAGGGATTTGAGTCACTTATTCATGTCCTTGTATACCTCCTCAGTACCCTCTTTCCATCCCTCACCATGTTTCTCTCTTTCTACAACCGGAGCTCGGGGAACGCGCAAGGTCTTCATCACGTCCGGTGGCATTCGGTTCGCGGTCGTCGCAATACCTCGTCGTCCCAACCAAACCGGTGAGGCTCTTACCCATTTAATCATGTCACCTCATGTTATAAACCCTAAGGGTGATTTACCCCCATGTTAATTCGGCCCTTAAATCGTAGGATCATCGTGCCATGGTCATCTTCCTCACGTACAGCCGAAAGCACCACCACCGTGCCATTTCTTCTCGAGTGAGCTCAAGTCCAATTGTTTTCGCCTAGAGCATCTACACACTACCACTTAGCTTCCCCCACCATTCACTTTTGCTCTCTTGCTCCACAGTGACCTCGCCACGGTGACACCATCACCGCTGCCACGACTTTTCGTCACCGACCCATCTCCGATGAGCTCCATCCTCCACCATCGCTTGGTAAACTCCCATAGACTCCCTAGTGCTTGTGCGCACTTTACTTTGCCGCGGGCACCCTTGCTTCACGAAATGGCATTGGAGTCGAATGCCTCCATCGCCAATGCTTGTCGTGCCGCCGCTATGATTCATTGGAACCCTCACTGTGGGTGCCAGTGGCTTTGCCCTGTCAAGGTGTTTCCATTTTGGCCTTTGGCCAACGTCACCGTGCCCGCTACTGCTGATGACAAGCGTGACAATGAGTAGCGCCGAGAGCTTCTTTGTTTGTCGGAAGAACCGACTGTTTTGTAGCGCATTCATTAGCCCAAATATTTGTCATTTAGTGTTAATCATTGGTTAACTATTGGTTTAATGACGTCTAGTTTGGCTGCCATGTGGGCCTTGTGAATAGAAATCAAGGGGTAGTTAATACCGGGTTTGACTTTAAGTCTATGACATGTGGGCCTGAGAGCTTTTAGTGCACATTGCACTTTTGGTCCATGGATCGTAGACCGAGTGTGTGGACTTTAGCCCACGCACTATTCTCATGAACCTAGTCTATGATAGTGGGTCCCGCATGTTAGAAGTTTTTCCTTTAGAAATTTAAAAGGATAAGAAAAGAAAATACTCGTGGGCCCATCTGTCATTCTCTAGTGCATTCCTAAATCAGACTTAAATAAAAAGAAACTAAAAGACCCCGATCCCACCAGTCAGTGACTATGGCTGGCTTCAAAGAAAAGTATTTAATTCCATTTAAATTTTAGAAACGAATTACTTTTGCACTATAAATTCAAATAACTTCACAAATTATAACTAATTCAAATTAACTCCAAATTGAGTGAAACCAATTTTGTCAGCTTTCATTTTTATTGTACTTGAACTTGGAATAGGTTTGAAACATGTTAATGTCCTAGAAAATTTCAAAGTTCGAATTAATCGCTGAAATGAATTATTTTTACACTAGAAATTGAATTAACTTAAAAATCCTCAAGAAATTCATTTGAACTCCAATTGGGGTGATTTTTTTTCTGTTCATTATACTTTACTCTCTTCCAAGCCATGTAAAATTTATCTCCACCACTATACTGGAAAATTTCACGAAAAGAATTAAACTCGGCTACAGTAACCGAGATTCATTTTTGGAATTACTTTTAGGGCAGAAATTGTTTTGGGCATAACTCTCACATATAAACTCCAAATCAAATGATTTTTTGTTTCTAAATTCATATAAAATCATGATCTACCTTATGTATTAATTTCATAATTTTTGGAGACTTTTGGAATTTTGGTGTTTATTCGGTGTTTTTGCTTTGTCGGTTCTTATCGTTAGATGACGAGGATTTGGGAGTGCAACCAAAATGATCGTGAGAATGTCCAGAGTACCATCAAGCAAAGTCAAGCACCCCATTCCTTTTATGCATGTTGATCCTATTATATTCCAAACTATTATCTTGTTTGCAACTGTATGTATGCATGCTTTATTTATCAAGTTAATTTTGTTGATTAGAGGTAGTTAATCATATTGTATGAATTCTCTGAAATTGTTCATCCCCTACCACTAGCCTAAGTTAATAATTCCGCTGGTGAATTAGAGCTCGTGGATGTTATATGGTCTATTTATGCTTATTCGCTGTCATGCTTAGCTTCTGGTAGAATGGGCGGTTGTCGACTTGTCGATAACCTTGATCACATAAATAATTTTTATTATGTTATGTCCAGCACCCTGTGCTATCATATTTGGAATACTAAAAATAAAAATAAAATGATTTAGACTTAGGCAAATGGTATGAATGGTGTGGTTATCGGGTGTGCTGGTTTGTGCCCAAGTCAATAAAGACCGAATTACTTGTGTTACTGATCCAAGCATTATTGCGTGCATTCCAAATGAGAGTATTGGGAACCCCTCTTGACTTAGTACTTTGGTGTGTGTTAACTCGGAGTCGTAGGTGGTAGTTGTTGGCGGCATATCTGGTGAACATACACCATTCTATGCACATATGGACATAGCTCATCTCGGCCGTCCAACAGAAAATCGACGGATGAGATCGTAGCCTACCTCCCACTTATGAACTTTTGCATTAACCCCCGTGAGCCTAGCCAATTTCCCGAAAACGCCCTATGCTACCATCTTCCCATCCCATTCCCATTCGATCCCCTCAGACCAAATCGATCCCCGAGCTAGGGTTTGGGAGAGAGGTGAGCATGGTGGCGGCGCTGCTCGTGTTCGCTGCCGATTCGTCCCCTGCGTCGCCCGCCTGCCCACCGGCGACACTCTGCTGAACCGACGGTGATGCTCCTCCATCTGGGCGCCATCCTCCATCATCTCAGCGCGCCTCGCCTCACTGCCTCCCCTTCCCTCACCCTAGGGACTCTCCACCACCCCCTCCCTCACCGTCGACTTCTTGTTGTTTTTTTATTCCATGAGTGGAAAACACATGTCCTTGTTTTTTTTTGTTCTTGTTTAGAGAGAGTGCTCTTGTTGTTCAGATCCAATTCTTGTTGGGGCCGTGAGGAGAGGTGTTGGTGCCTGGCTGTGGCGTTCTTAGTGATTGCGGTCGTGATGGGAGACCCTGAAGGATTGTAATTTAGGGAGAGTTCTCGGTTCGACAAACTAGTATTGTAATTTTTTTCATTATGAATTTGAGTTGTCAAAGTGTGATTGTGAAATTGGGAGTGTATGATTGAAAGAATTTTGTATGTGAACAGCAGCTTGTGCTTGATTGAAATTATAGCTGCATGCTGTTGTTGTTTCATGAATGTGGAATTCTAGTGCAATCGTTGCTTTTCTGGGTGTTCCTACTACTATCCAGTTCTGGGCGTTCTTGATTTGTGATTTCTAAAATGCAAGATTGTGATTTCATTGTTTGAACATTGTAATTTCATTGTGTAATACCTGGACTTGTTGAATTGTTGAATGCAAAATCAAATAGATGAAAGTTTATGTCATTCTATTGCCATCACAACTCTCATATGATTCTGTAAAGCAGAACTGGAAGTATGTCTGTAGCAAAATCAAAATTGCTTTCACAACTTTTAGGCATGCTTGAATGCGAAAATGAACTCCAGAACTCCATGACCTCATTAAGCAAAACTCCAGAACTCCATAACCTCATTGTCCATGAAAACAACAATTTAGGATAAGATGGCCCTTGGCATGATTATTTAAGTGGATCCTTTTCAATACTTAAAGTATTCCAGTTCCATTGGAGCAACAATGAGATGACAATATATGTAAGACCTGGTACTACTCACAAACATTTGAAAGCATCTCAGACCTAGTACTACTCACAAGCATTTGAATGCATCTCAAAAGAAAAAAAGAACAAAAAAAATCATCATACAAGCTAAAGAGACTGAAGATGCATAAAGTAATGCTATCTTTTTCTTGCTCCAGATCCTTGTTAATCGATTTAGGGTGATGTACTATTGTAGTTTGGCATTAGGAATTTAAACTGAACATGATTCTGTTTATGATATTAGTGATGTCTAGCTTGTGGACTAATAACTTGCTGGGCACATGGACATCCACGTTCCCATTTTGGCTGCATATTCACTCAAGCAATATGCATTATATTCTTGTCATCCAAGATGACATGATCTTGCATTCAGTTTTGAGTACTAGCTTTTTCAAATGGCTTAGCAATTTATCTTTGTCAGAAAAACAGTCAGGCAATAGCATTGCTTCTTCTCAACACAAATTGCTTTCACAACTCTCAAAATTCTTTGATCTGAACATGACATTGTAAGTTAACAAATCAACCACACACATTGCAATGAAATATTATCACAACCAGATAGCATTCACATCCAATTTCAACAATCATGGTAGCATATCTAACTAAAGACATCAACCATTTCAGAAGAAGAGAGAGAGAACATTCTAGACTATGGCTGCATTGGTACTTCCACAAACACAAGAGCACTCAACTTAATTTATACAATAATCTCATTCCATTCAGTGATTACACAATACACATCAATCAATATAGTGTCACAGTACAACTACAAATACAAAAGCACTCTGTTGCATCTAAAATGTTTACTCCTTTTTGCTGACTACATGCTTTTTCAGTCCAACATGGTGTTTTTTCATTGTTTGCATTCAGTACCATCCTCACCATCAAGACCAGGCAAGTCTTGGATAACTTCAAGTTCAATCTGTAGGAGCAAACCTCCCAATCAAGGTGGTTGAGTGCAGTTTCATATTCAGTCAGTATAGATATTGTGCACTCCAAATATGGCAGTTCTTTTGACTATGTCGGAGGAAAGTGTCGATCCCTCAAGGCACTACAAAAGAGAGTATTTTAGATTGGTATAATTCAATCAATACAAGGTGTGCAACATTGCCTTGGTACCATTATAGTACAAGAAAATCTTCTAGTGATATTGATACTGATCATAGGTATTGTATTTCAGTAAGAAATTATGCATGGAAATCCAATGTTCATACAATAGTTACCTAGTCAGCGAGTACTCCTTAAAGCCATTGGCAATCTGACGTGCCTCCAAGGTTCCTATGCATCCCCGGAGGGGGCTCGGTGTGGGCGCGCGCGCAGTCGGCTCGTCCCCTCCACCTGCGCTGCACCCTACGTGGAGGCCGCCGTCACGGCACGTCGCCTGGATGGAGGCCACCTCAGCACGGCGGCGGCGGTGAACCCTAGCATGGAAGAGAAGGAGCTCTGCGAACGGAGGACTCGGGAATCTGAAACTGCGAGGGCTCATTCGTTCGGACGGGGGAGGGGAGACTTGGTGGGAGGGAGGCGGCGCCGCCGACGGAGCACAAGGAGGAGGCAGAGAGGCGCTCACGGGCTAGAGGAGCGACGCCACCATGGTCGCCTCGGGCGATTTGTCCTGAGGGATTGGAAAATGCAAATGATACGGTGCTAAGTGTGCGCCGGCGGGGGGGATGCAAAAATCGCTAGCGCTCGCCTTGGGCCGTCGATTCCGCAATGAAGAGCCCGGATGGCTTATGTCCATATGTGCATAGAATGGTGTATGTTCACCAGATATGCCGCCGTAGTTGTTCGGAAAAAATATTCTGTTGTTGTTGGGAATGTGGGGGTGGGATCCAGTTAGGTTTCCTCGCCCAAGGGGCATCGGTAGTTGACTAAGACTTTACCCCGAGGGGTAGTTGACCGAGGCTTTACTGGTGGGTCCAACACAACATATGGGTCTTCTATGGGAGCCCCGTTTGCACACGCAAGGGCGGTTCACAGAAAATTTCACCCATATAGGCGGCTCTTAGCTTATACATCTCATTGGAAAGTGTCTCGTAGGACTTAGCTCTACTGGCATACCTAAGGAAGTGTGCTAAATAGCTTGGCAAAGGAGCAGTCTGACATATGGGTAAAGTTGTACACCCTTGCAGGGTTTAATCTATTCGAATAGCCAAGTCATTGGTTTTGGACACGCTTGGTTAGGTCGTGCAAGAATTAGACTCAACATTTTGGAATTTAAACTTAAAACTTGATCGGGTGCTATTGAGAGAGGTTCTCATGCTATTGTTGTGTGCTACAGGGGAAGTCACATGTTATTGTTAATTGTTGTCTAATGTTAATTACTCACTGCTATTTGAAGTATTAAAAATGTTTGCTCACTTGTGATTTAAATCTACTACTTGTATTCAATTGAAATATTGCTTTGTGCTGAAAATGAACCATATAGCCTTCTCTATTGAGTAGAGCTTGCATGTAGCTATGTATAGCCTTGGTAAAGTCTTGCGGAGTACATTCGTGTACTCACGGTTTGCTTTTATTTACTAATCTGGACAATAGGTGTTGAGATCGAATCGGGTAAGAAAGATGCGCAGGAAACGTCGATTTGCTATGGTTTGAACCTATTCGGTTACCCTGCGGGTTATGGCAAGCCATTGGGACTTTGATGATGGTTAATTTATGGTTTTAGTTTACTTTATTCCTTGTTTTCCACTGTGTACCTATCATTCTATCTTGCTATTTGGCCGGTCGGCCCTATGTATGAAAATTGAACATTGTATGTTTATTATAGTGTAAACGTTGAAGATTCCCGTATTGTAATGACTTGTGTATATCTTGATATTGATATTTGTGAACGTGTATGTGTACCGCTCCTGGAAGGTACATAATGCACCGAGAGCGAGAAATTTAATTTATGATGCTATGATCATTGGGAAGGTTAAGCATTACAAGTTAAATCGTTCGATGGCTCTCACATCCCTTGAGAGGACAAAGCCACTAGGGAGGCACATACACAAGTGCTCTTGTATGTCTCAATACATCCCTCAAACCCTAGGCTCCTCCGCTCTCCACTTTCCTTAAATTTTTACATTAAGGTTCCTTGGCTTAGTGGATGTGCAAATCCTGCACCACCCCTTATAAAATAGAGGATAGGTCTAGAGAGAAACCCTAACGGGTATCCATTAAGTCCGCACACAAACGAGTCTTTCACTCACGCATGCTTCTCAAAGTATCGTCTTCATCTTTAGCTCCATTAGGCCAAATCCATCATGCCTTGACCTCCATTGAGTATCCTTGAGCTAATCAACTTAGGCTACCGCCGTTATTTCGCACACCACCACTTTTCCGGTATTAGAAAAATTACCAAAATGCCTCTACACCGACCTTTCCCAAATCCTTCACATCGAAACATCATTCATGCTTCACCATCATCCATGTGGCTCCAATGACTTCCCACCAAGTTTCTCACGCGTCCGAATCCCACCAAAGCGTCCTCACTTGCAAATGGGCCTAAGCAACTTGGCGCACCACATGCCTTACAATGAACCATGACCGAACTTTTCTGGACCTCAGCTCCTCCCTAAGCTTGGTCCCGATCGACCTTGCTATTACCCGTCATGTCCATCACCGGTAGCTCCCGCTCTGGTTCTATGTCTTCTCGGCTTGTAACCACACCAGTAGCCTTAGTCATCTTTCGGTGACACCTCGATCATTCTAGATCTCAGCTCCCCTAGCTTAGTCCCGGTCCTATTCGCCTCACCGTGACGTAGCTTCGGAGTCCTACAACCAACCCCAATAAGCAAACCGCCACATAGCACTACACGACAGACAAAATCATCAATTGACACAATTGATGACTCAAGAATATATACCTTCAAAGTTTCGCTCCCAGAAGTATCACTTTACCTCAAAATATCGTTGCTCAAACTTTGACTTCCTTGGTCTATTCTATCTTACACCTTACTTGAATCCAACCATCTTACCTGGCATCCATGATCGTTCTAAACCTTGGTTCTCCTATCCAAGTCCTGATCCTCCTCACCATTGACCATAGTTGACTTCAAGCTACATGCACAACAATAGACCAAGCAACCATTTTTAGGCACAAGTTCTTCACAACTTGACCCACGTTAGCTAAAACATGCATCATGCAACACATATGCACTAATCCCATGACTTTGGCCAATTCCACAAATCAGCACAATTCACTGTGCATGAACTCACCCAGGCTGGTCAGTCCGCCAGCCCTAGGCCAGTCCGACCACTAGCCTTTGGCTGGTAAGACCGTCAACCCCATGGCGGTCAAACCGCGCTCCTCAGTAACAAGAGACTAGTCTGACCGCCACCGATCTGACCGCCAACCCTTGGTGGTCATACCGCTTCCCAATTCTAGAAAGCGCCCCTCTCTTGACTTTTTCGGCAAATATGTATCTAGTTTCACGTACATTCTCTATTTTCAATGGACCCTAGTGCAAACACATCCCCAAACACTCCCACACAAGTGCTTGGTGTCCATTTGGACAACTTCTAATGTGACGGTGGCCCGATCTTCCGAAAAGTACTGGTATGTCGATTGGGGAGAACACGACGTTGATGATCCAAAGGCTTCGACCAAAACGGATCGAACCCCTCGCAATCACTACACCACTGCTCCGATGGTTATCAACCGTACCGAATATAGTTGACCTCGCCAAGAAGGCTATCTCCTGCAAGCGAATCGAGAACACAAGCAAGAGAGTAGAAGATGCAATCTGAAATTGTATTGCGAATAATGATTAAGTTCACAAAGTTAGGGTTTCTCAATCGAACGTGCGGTGAGACTACTATGCAGAATAATCTAAAAAGAAACCCTAGGAAAACTAAAGAGGTGCGGCCTCCTTAAATAGGGGATTTGGAGCCGCACATAGCTAAGGAAGAAGGGGGTGGTACTATTTATGTGGTACTGTTCACATGAACAGTACAGTCGGCAGCCCAAGGGGGGTGGCCAGGGGGATGGCCGGCCAGCATATAGGCTACATGAGCCAAATAAGCCCATTACAAAGTTTGACTCAAACTAACCCTTAAGGGGATTCGGATACAAGCCTTGTAGGCTAAGGAAAGGTGGTGCAGCACCAAGTAGAGGGTGGCCGAAACTCTTTGAGTTGGAGGCTACAAATTCTTCATCTCCTTTAGGGTGGCTTTAAAGTCCTGAAGTCCTTGCCGGAATTGTGGCCATTGTTATTGCCTTCTCCTTCCTTGATGCACATCAACTCCTTGCTGTCTATTCCTAGATTCCTAAGCACAAGCAAATAATCTCCATTAGGTAGCATCATAGAGTTCTTAAATAATACACTCAGCCCTAGAAATGAATTTACCTGATAATTGAGTTAACGAGCATGTGCCCGAGTTATTGGACCTTGTACATCATTCATGGTGGTAGCAAGAGGAGTGTTCATATCAGTAGAAGTGATGTCCTCATCATCCTCCCCTTCTTGAATTGGAGTCGTCCTCGACTCAAGCTCATCCTCCACGCCCAAGAAAGGTTGTAAATCTACAATGTTAAAGGTGGGGCTAACCCCGAAATCTGCAGGCAAGTCTAACTTATATGCATTATCATTAATACGTTCAATCACTTTAAAAGGACCATCTGCACGAGGCATGAGTTTAGACTTTCTCAATTCAGGGAATCGTTCTTTACGCAAGTGTAACCACACAAGATCACCAGGTTCAAAAGTTACATGCTTGCGTCCCTGACTACCAGCAACTTTATATTTAGCATTCATGATCTCAATGTTCTTTTTAGTTGTCTCATGCATCTTAAGTATCAAATCAGCACGTTGTTGAGCATCAAAATTTACCTTCTCCGAAGCTGTAAGAGGCAACAAGTCGATAGGTGCACGAGGTATGAAACCATAAACAATCTCAAAAGGACATGTTTTTGTGGTAGAATGCAGCGAGCGATTATAAGCAAATTCCACATGAGGCAAACATTCCTCCCACATTTTTAAGTTCTTTTTAAGCACAACCCTAAGCATAGTAGACAATATTTTATTAACTACCTTAGTTTGTCCATTAGTTTGGGGATGACAAGTAGTGAAAAATAACAGCTTAGTCCCCAACTTAGCCCACAAAGTTCTCCAAAATGACTAAGAAATTTAACATCACGATCTGAAACTATCGTATTCGGAATACCATGCAAGCGAATAATTTCCTTAAAGAACAAATTAGCAACATGTGTAGCATCATCACTTTTATGACATGATATAAAATGAGCCATCTTAGAGAATCTATCCACGACAATAAAAATACTATCCATCCCCTTCTTTGTTTTAGGCAGCCCTAAAACAAAGTCCATCGAAATATCTTCCCAAGGTGTGCTTGGGACATGAAGAGGCATGTATAACCCATGAGGATTAAGTCGTGACTTAGCTTTTTGGCACGTGGTGCAGCGGGTAATGAAGCGTTCAATGTCATGCCTCATCTTTGGCCAATAAAAGTGTTGGGTCAGAATATCCTCGGTCTTCTTCACGCCGAAGTGACCCATCAATCCTCCTCCATGCGCCTCCTGTAACAACAAAAGACTAACGGAGCTAGCTAGAATGCATAGCTTGTTAGCACGGTACACGAACCCATCATGCACCACAAATTTATTCCAACCCTTTCCCTCTTGACAATCGAGCAACACATCTTTAAAATCAGCATCATGCATATATTACTCCTTTATTGTCTCTAATCCAAAGATTTTGAAGTCAAGTTGTGAAAGCATGGTGTATCTCCTAGACAATGCATCAACTATTATATTGTCTTTGCCCTTTTTATGTTTAATGACATAAGGAAAAGACTCAATAAACTCAACCCACTTAGCATGTCTACGGTTTAGATTGGTTTGACTTCGAATATGCTTCAAAGATTCATGATCAGAATGTATTACAAACTCTTTGGGCCATAAATAATGCTGCCATGTTTCTAAAGTTCGAACTAGAGCATACAATTTTTTATCATAGGTAGAATAGTTCAAACTAGGCCCACTTAATTTTTCACTAAAGTAAGCAACAGGTTTTCCTTCTTGAATTAACACACCACCAAGACCTATGCCACTAGCATCACATTCTAATTCAAAAGTCTTGCTGAAATCAGGAAGTTGAAGCAAAGTTGAAGCACCACCGATCTAACCGCCCCCATACTCGGTCAGACCGCCCGGCCTCGGCCGTTCAGACCACCTAAACCTGATAGTAAATCCGACAATTTGCAAAACAACGAGTTTACTCCCCAAACTCTTCGACAACAATGTCAATTATCCATCACCTAGATTAAGACCATACCGCATGGTTTCTATAATCTCTCCCTTAATGAACACATTAGCAATCTACCCAAAAATGCAATTTGGAATTTGTTTTGAAAATATTGGTCGGTTTTGCAAAAAGGTACAACTTGATCCATATGAAAGAGAAAGCCAAGAAAATGACCAAATCGGCTAAAGGAATGTAGAAGCAAACAAGTAGAGACAATCAAGTGCATAAAAGCTTCAAATCTAGATAAGCCTTCAAAAACTCACTTGAGGTCCACATGGAAAAAAAACAAATGTTCAATTTGACCTTAGATCATAGTGAGATGTTAATTTTGTGGGATTTTGGAATTTAAACCAATAAAAGATTATTAGAGCATAGGAATGCATATGAAATCCTCCCCCTCACTAAGATCTACTAATTTTGAATTTTCTCCCCCTGTTTGCATGAATAACCCTTTTTCATAATTTTTGCTCCAATTTCTCCCCCTTTGACAATAGAGTCATCAAGGAATAACATCTTCCTCTCATCTATTTTTTTTGGATTAAAGAAATGCAATGGAGTGACTTCATTTTTGGATTTTTAGTTTTTAAGGACATAAAGCTTTGAAGATTATCCAATATGAAGAAGTTAGCGTCTATTAATGCAGAAGACATATTAAGTATGAAAGCTAACATATCATAAATGACAAGCTATAGATTGACATCAAGTCATATATCCAAGAGTCATCTAATCTAGTGTATAAAATAAAATTACTTGATGATAATCTGAATTGAGCACAATTTTAGAGTGCAAAAGTATGAACCAAGCCACAACAAACATGTAATCCAAGGTAATGAAATAGGCATTGACTACGGGAAGGATTATAGAGCCTACAACGTGCATCAACTTGCTCAAATTCATTTGAATTGCAATTTTAGCATGAAAAAGTTCTAGTGGGGTGTAACATACCACTATTGAGCTAAGAGTGCTCTAGGCATGAAACATACCTTTTGTGAGCAATGATATCACATATGTATGGCATTTTTAGAGTAAAAATGATTGTTACAAGGTATTTCCATGATTAATCTAAGTGTGTAACAAACCATTGTCGAGCAGTGAACTATTTTCAAGATACCACTTGTTATTTTCAAGATAACGAGATATTTTTTCATTAGAGCACTAAAATTGTGCAAAAACCATGAACTGTCTAAGATTTACTTCTAAGTTCAAGACAGATTCAAGATAAGCCAAGTAATTCTAGTTGGCACTTAATAGACATGTAAAAGGTCTCAAAGGACATACAAGCCTAGCTTGACTCATACCACAAGTTGAATTTAAATATCATTCATTGCTTTTAGATTAAGGCTAGACCTTCTAAGTCTAGATCACATGCCAATGCATCAACAAGTAGCTAAGCAAATAAATCATGTTAATACAAGCATACAAGCTACAGCATGACATCAATAAAAAACTAGCCACATCAATAGGGGTAATAAGCAAAGTTTCATGAATCTACAAGTTGAAGCAACAAAGCTATATTACAATGCATTTTTTTTTTGTTTTTCATGGATGCAATATCTTACAATGCCAAGTTTTGATGTCTAGATCGATGCTCTGCACCTTACAATCTTATCTAGGAAATGAGGAGCACTACTCATACTTTGGACAATCTATTAGATGATGATCATTTATCCAAATCTAAGCTAACTTGCTGGGTACATACATAGGACAAGTGAGGATTAGGGATTGATGTAAAACAAGCACAACATTGTGGGTTAAAACCTAACGATATTTTCCTAAATAGGTGCCATAGTTGCTCCATGAAGACAAAAAAAATAAATCCTATTTCTTACATATTGGCACAATGGCATAGTCGAAAAGGCTTTCCGTCGTCAACCCTACACTGTAAGACCCAACAAATAGTTTGATGACAATGACATAAAGCGTGCATCCATCCCGGATCTTTGTTTCTCAAACAGGTTTGGTGCTCATCGTCAGCAACTTTTAAGGGACGCAACTACACACGGTGAGATGGCATTTTGCATGTTTGCGAGGTGTCCACTACGTGTCTAGCGACGCAATGTTGCATCAATGTCTATCTTCACAAACTAAGAATGCTTTAATGCCTACTTGTATCTATCATCTTTGATGTAATCATGTTAGACCTTTTCTGATGAATAAGGTCATGGGCGTGTTCACACCTATGCTTGTGTTCATGAGGTTTCCACTACGTGTCTACATACACAATATTGTCAGCGACTATCTTTGTAAATTGGGAATGCTTCAGCGCTTACATGTATATGTCTTCCTTGATGTAGTCACACTAGACCCTTTTTTTGGGGGTGTTGGGGTGTTAACCTACAACTACAAGTAGCGTATATCACGACCTTTCGCTAAAACTAAGAGCACTACTTGTCTCTAGAAGAAACACATGCCCTACATGACCAACCATATATTTATATCCCCTTAAATGGGAAAGAATCTGCGGTCTCTGGGAGCATCCACATCGTTGGTTTTACAAAAATCCTCGTGGTTTTTAGAATCACGTCGAGGCCCTAGCTGAACCAGCGGGGGTGGGTTTTGTGTTTGCCCCTTTTGCAGAAAGGCCATCATCAACCTTGGAATCCCGCTCAGGTCCTGAATGCTTGTGGTCGTCCGATCGGTGCTAAGGGGCAGATCCGACCGTTTGTGCTGCGTTCTAGGCCCAGTGCCCTACCCGTTCCATCCTCCTCTCCCGATCACCTTGTAGAGGTCGCATCCTCCTCCTCGCTCTAGCCCTGGCATCTGTTGGGCTGGAGTCCCTCCACATGGAAAAGAGGCCCAAAAATCAGCCCATAAACTTGGAAGCTTGTGAACCGTTGATTGCTCTATTGACCAACGGTTGAGATGCCTCCTGCTTGGTGAAGGGAAGAAAAACCCTAACCATTTCCTTGAGCTGCTATTGGAAGGAGAGGCTTAGGAGGAGAGAAGCATATGCACACAACAAAACAAGAGACAAGAGGGAAAAGAAGAAGAGGAGCCTTATTCCATCTCGGGTGATCCTGCGCAGTCTTCATCAAGACATCGATCGGAGTAGCAAACATGGTCTAATCTGCTTCAAATTTGGTTTGTAAGTTCCTGACTCATGATATTTTATTTGTACGGTTGGATTGAGGATTGGTTGAGAGGAGCACCTGATTTTAGAGGGGTTTTGTCAGTTCGGGTAGCAGCAGATTCAATACTGAGCAGATTTGGTAGAAGTTCTGTTTGAGTGGTGAAAATTTGTCTGATTTGGCTAAAATTTGGACAGTCTATTAGGGACTCGTGGATCCACATTATTTCCAAGTTTTATATAGTTTGGATCTGTGGTTTGTGAGATATGAGCTGATAATCAAAGGGAACAGAAATTGTGTCTTCTTTGCTTGACTGCTAGTGTACCTCCTATGAATTGTGTATGGTTGTTGATGATGATATCAAGATTATATCTTGATGATGTTGTTGCTTCTGTTATGTACCTCTAGATGTTCTAGAGAAGACTCCTTGTACCCATTGTTGATTATAGTGGAAGATTTGGGAGCGGGCTGTGCAAGCCCCGTGGTTTTTACTCCTCACATTGAGTAGGTTTTCCATGTAAATCGCTGGGTCACTTTGTGCATGTTCTTGTTGTTAATCCTGCTGCTTATTTGCTGGTTGAAGCTATCCTCATTGGTTCACTACAAGTAGAGGTGCTAAACTTTTGGTAATTGCATTGTTTAGCCCCAACAAGTGGTATCAGAGATAGGTTTGCTTTGGTGATTGTCTTGCAGTGAAAGATGGAGATGAATACTAGCATAATAATATCTCTGAATTGTACAAATTACCAAGGTTGGAAGGGTAAGATGGAGGATTTGCACTATATGAAAGAGTACTACAAGCCAGTATTTACCACCGAGAAGCCGGATGACAAAACTGATGATGAATGGAAGGTACTTCACCGTCAAGCTTGTGGGTTTATTCGATAGTGGGTCAATGATAATATGTTGAACCATATCAGTGATGAGACACATGCACACACCTTATGGCAGAAATTGGAAGAATTATATGCCAGGAAAGAAGGCACCAATAAGATGCTCTAGATCAAGCAATTGATGCATTTGAGGTACCGAGATGACACTTCTGTGGCTGATCATGTGAATGCATTTCAAGGCATTATAAATTAGCTATCTTCCATGGGCATCTCATTTGATGATGAGGTTAGGGCTTTGCTACTACTTGGTTCTTTGCCGGATACTTGGGAAACTCTCAAAGTCACTTTGTGCCATTGAGCTCCAAATGGTACTGTCTCTTGGAACCTTGTAAAGACCAAAGTGATAAATGAAGAGTCAAGAAGACTTGCTGAAAGAGAGAATTCCTCCTCACAACCTAAGGTGTTGTTCACCGAGTCACGAGTGAGAAGCAAGAGCCGAGGTCCGAAGAATTCAGTTGAAAGTAGAAGCAAGTCAAGAGGAAAAATTTTAGATGTTGAGTGCTATCACTGCCATAAGAAGGGACACATTAGAAAGTTATGTCGGAAGCTCAAGCGGGAGAAAAAGAAGAAGGCATAGAAACAAGATAGTGACAGTGATGTTGGTCACATTACTTCAACGGTTAAGGACATGATGGTAGTCATTACAGAAAATGATGATGACAAAATTGGTTCGACTGTTGAAGAAAGGATCACTATTGTTTATGATGATGCAACCATCAACCTTGTGGGTGATGATGACATGACTTGGATACCTGATAGTGGTGCTACCATACATGCTGCATCTCATATAAGGCTCTTCACAAATTATGTTGCTGGTGATTTTGGCATTGTGAATATGGGAAACAATGATCGTGCTCGAATCACTAGAAAGGGAGACGTGCATTTGGAGACAGCTAATGGTACACTACTAATTCTCAAGTCTGTGAGACATGTTGAAGATCTGCGGCTCAACATAATTTTAGTGGGATTGCTTGATAACGAGAAGTATTCCAGTAGATTTGAAAATGGACAGTACAAACTCACTAAGGGCAGTATGGTATTTGCAAGAGGTAAAACAGTTTCACTCCTGTATCATATTCATGCTAAACTCTCTTGTGTTTCTGTCAATACATAGGATAGGATGTTCTTTGCGCTCTATGGCACAAGAGGCTTGGGCACATGGGTGAGAAGGGCATGGTTGTGCTAGTGAAGAAGAACCTCTTGTCAGGGATTTCAAGTGTGCAATTGAAGAGTTGTACAGATTGCCTAGTGAGGAAACAACACTAGGTTGCTTTCAAAAGTCAGCCTCCTCACAAGAAGCCAGAGTTGCTGGATTTGGTGCATTTTGATGTGTGCAAGATGTCGGTAATGTCAATTGGTGGTGCTAAATACTTTGTCACTTTCATTGATGATTCTTCCAAGAAAGTATGGGTTTATCCCTTGAAGTCCAAAAATCAAGTGCTGAGTACATTCAAGCAATTCCAAGCCTCAGTTGAGAGAGAAACTGAGAAGAAGATAAAGTGCATTCGTACTGATAATAGAGGAGAATACATTAGGCCATTTGATGCATATTGCAAGAAGCAAGGAATTAGGCATCAATTTACTCTTCCTAAGACACCACAACTAAATGGCGTTGCTGAGAGGATGAACATGACTTTGGTGGTGAGAGTTCGATGCTTATTGTCACATGCAAGGCTGCCAAAGTCTTATTGGAGTGAGGCTTTGATGACTGCAGTTTATCTTATTAATCTCTCACCATGTTATCCTTTGCAGGGAGATATTCCTAATAGGGTGTGGTACAACAAGGATGTCTCCTATGATCACCTGAAAGTGTTTGGGTGCACGGCGTTTGTTCATATTCCTCAAGATGAAAGGTCCAAACTTGATGCAAAGACACGACAGTGTATACTCTTTGGCTATGGTTTGGATGAGTTCGGCTACAAGCTGTTTGATCCTATAGCAAAGAAAGTTATCAGAAGTCGTGATATTGTGTTTGTTGAAGACCAGACAATTGAGGATATTGTGAAGGCAAAGGTGCAAGTTCCTCAACAACAAGATATGGTTGATTTAGACCTAGTTCCTGCAGCTCTAGCTCCACAACAAGCTGAAGGCAATGTTGCGGATGATGCACAAGATGATGTGTATGGTACAGGTGGTGAGAATTCTCCCCAGAAGCACGAGTTTGATCCTGAATTTGATGATCATGATCAACAACCACCAATACCAGAAGTTCCACTCAAACGATCCACCAAAGATCTCAAACCTTCTAGTAGGTATTCTTTAGATGATTATGTGGTGTTATTGTCTAATAATTTAGAGCCTGAGTGCTTTGCAGAAGCAATTGAAGATGAGCACAAGAAGGAGTGGATAAGAGCTATGCAAGAGGAGATGGATTCCTTGCATAAGAATCACACATATGAGCTGGTGAAGTTGCCAAAGGGCAAGGAGGCATTGAAGAACAAGTGGGTTTACAGAATTAAGCAAGAACAAAACACGTCACATCCAAGATACAAGGTGAGGCTAGTTGTGAAAGGATTTGGCTAGAGGAAAGGAATTGACTTTGATGAGATCTTCTCTTCGGTGGTGAAGATGATATCCATTCGGGTAGTTCTTGGCATTGCAGCTAGTCACAACTTGGAGGTTGAGCAAATGGATGTGAAAACATCCTTTCTTCATGGAGACTTGGAGAAAGAGATATACATGGAGCAGCCTAAAGGGTTTGTTAAGAAGGGCAAAGAAGATTATGTGTACAAGATAAAGAAAAGTCTTTATGGCCTGAAACAAGCACCAAGACAATGGTACATGAAGTTTAAATCTGTTATGGGGGAGCAAGGCTACAATAGGTGTAGCACAGACCATTGTGTGTTCTTTCAGAGATTCTCAGGTGATGATTTTATATGTTGATGATATCTTGATTGTTAGCAAGAATGTCTCTAGGATTGCAAAGCTGAAGAAAGAGTTGAGCAAGTTTTTTTGTTATGAAGGACTTGGGGCCAGCAAAGCAAATTCTTGGTATGAGAATTGAGAGGGATAGAAACTCCAAGAAGTTGTACCTGTCACAAGAGAAGTACATTGAGAAGGAACTTAAGAAGTTTTGGTTGGATAATGCAAAAGCCGTGAGCTGTCCACTTGTAGCTCATTTCAAGTTGAGCACCAAGCAATGTCCTTCTACTGATGAGATGAAGAAGGAAATGTAGAATGTTCCATATGCCTCAGCAGTTGGAAGCTTGATGTATCTTATGGTGTGTACAAGGCCGGATATTGCTCATGCAGTTAGTACAATGAGTAGATTTATATCAAATCCTGGAAAGCCGCATTGGAAAGCTGTGAAGTGGATCATGAGATATTTCTGGGGCAGCAAAAAGATGAAGCTTTGCTTTGGAAAAAGAGAGCTCGTGTTAGTTGCATACACGGATGCAGATATGGTCGGAGATGTTGATAGCAGAAAATATTCGGAGATGTTGATAGTAGAAAATATACTTCAGGGTACCTGATTACATATTCAGGGGGAGCTATGTCATGGAAAGGTAAGTTGTAGAAATGTGTGGCATTATCTACAACTGAAGATGAATTCATTACAGTGACATAGGCGAGCAAGGAGCTATTATGGTTGAAAAGGTTTGTTGGTGAGCTTGGTTTTGATCAAGATAAGTATGTGTTGTTTTGTGATAACCAAAGTGCCATCCACTTGAATAAGAATTCAAGTTTCCACTCAAGGTCGAAGCATATTGATGTCTGTTACCATTGGATCCGAGATGTGTTGAATTCTAAGCAAATGCAGCTTGAGAAAGTCCACACCGATGGCAACAGTATTGATATGTTGACCAAGGTAGTGACGAGGGAGAAGCTCAAGGCATGCCATCAGTTTGCTGGCATGGTTGAAGTAAGGTGGTAAGACCCTCCATGATGTTGGGAGGGGGAGTTTGTTGGGCTGAGTCCTCCACATGGAGAATAAGCGCAAAAATCAGCCCATAAACTTGGAAGCTTGTGAACCGTTGATTGCTCTATTGACCAACGGTTGAGATGCCTTCTCCTTAGTGAGGGGAAGAAAAACCCTAGCCATTTACTTGAGTTGTTGCTGGAAGGAGTTGCTCAGGAGGAGAGAAGCATATGCACACAACAAAACAAGAGACAAGAGGGAAAAGAAGAAGAGGAGATTTATTCCATCTCGGGTGATCCTACGCAGTCTTCATCAAAATGTCGATCGGAGTAGCAAATGTGGTCGGATCTGCCTCAAATTTGGTTGTTGAGTTCTTAACTCGTAGCTCTTTGATTTGTATGGTTGGATTGAGGATTAGTTAAGAGGAGCACCTGATTTGAGAGGGGTTTTGTTAGTTCGGGTAGCAGCAGATTTGGTAGAAGTTTTGTTTGAGTGGTGAAACTTTGTTCGATTTGGCTAAAATTTGGACAGTCTATTAGGGACTCGTGGATCCACATTCCTGCCAAGTTTTACACAGTTTGAATATGTGGTTTGTGAGATATGAGCTGATAATTGAAGGGGACAGAAATTGTGTCTTCTCTGCTTGGTTGTTAGTGTACCTCCTGTTAATTGTGTATGGTTGTTGATTATGTTATCAAGATTATATCTTGATGATGTTGTTGTTTCTGTTATGTATCTCTAGATGTTCTAGAGAAGACTCCTTGTACCTATTGTTGATTATAGTGGAAGATTTTGGAGTGGGTTGTGCAAGCCCCATGGTTTTTACTCTTCACATCGAGGAGGTTTTCTACGTAAATCACTGTGTCACTTTGTGCATGTTCTTGTTGTTAATTCCGCTGCTTATTTGTTGGTTGAAACTATCCTCATTGGTTCACTACAAATAGAGATGTTGAACTTCTAGTAATTACATTGTTTAGCCCCCTAAACCACAGTGCCGCCATCGATCCACTCACCTATCGCCAAGAGGGTGTTGGCCAGGCCAGCGGTGCAGCTGACTTGGATCATCGTTGTGCCTCTCTCACCCTCATTGTCGCCTGCCTTCAGCAGCTGCTGGTGCCCGTTAGCTTGGATGAGCCCTCTCCCCTCTTTGTTGCTTTGGTTGCTCCCCTTTCCTGGTTTCCTCTATTTGCCTGCTGCTCATGCTGCCCGACCTACTCGATGTCGCCGCTTATGCTTGTGATTCTTTGTTGGAGATTGACATCCACCTCGATTGGTTCTGCTAAGGAAACATGTAAGGGATCAACTCAATCATCCGATTTAGCCTTTCATTTGCTAGATTGTCTTACATCTTACCTTTCTTGCTAATAGAAGTGTTGATGCAGAGAAGCTTTACATGTAGGGGGTTCCTTCCTAGGCTGGCCCTTGATGCCTCTCTCACGGTGCATCAGCCTCTGGATGGCATGGGCCGGGGCTGCGGCCTACGACAGCCAAGGCCGGAGCCGGGGTGCAGCAGGGAGTAGCACGCATCATGGCACGATTGATTTTCCCTACATAGTGCTTTTAGGATTTCTTCTAGGAGAAAAGTTTTGCCATACGTGAGTTGAATAGTTGATCAAAACATCATGGCATCATTGCAGAATAATAAAATTAGTTACCCTTCTAGAGGTTGCTGGTGACTATATTTTGTGTAACCTCCTCTTGCTAGTGTGTCGAATGTGTTGATTATGATTAAGGCTTCAACTATATCTTTTATAGTTTCTTATTCTCTTGATTGTCATAACTTTATTCTTATCTAATTGCAATGTATGATTGCCATTTTTTAGTTGTTTCATCAATATTCATTTTCTCTCACATAAGGATTGACCACTTGATTATCTATAGATATTCAGAAATGGAGAAAACTGAGCGATTAGCTCGTATTTTCCGTGTAATATTTCCTCTCTTTGTGTACACTAGGGTGCCCACAATTGTTGTTGTTCGTTCCATCTTATTCAGTTTTGTGTCTAATTTTATAGTGTATAGACATAGGTTTATACACATGAGGGGTTGCATATTCTATGTTGTGTCGGGAAAAGCATGGGTCAAGAAGAGTAACAGAGCAGTCAATAAGAGATGTCGACTAGTTGAGCAACTACAATGCCATATGAATTGCTCAATTCAAGGTTACAACTTTTGGTTAGAAAATTCCCTTTTGGAGTCTCTGGTTTGCTGGGTTTGGGTTTTGAGGCCTAATTTTTCAGTTTAAATGCCGAGTTTTGAAATTGTAAGTAACAACAATGGTTGCCAATTTCCTTTTTGGTTGTTACTTGATGATTAGCAGTAGGAGATGCAAGATTGCAATCATTACGTGAGGAAAACATTCATAAGAGGGAGTAAGGAACCTCCACAGTAATGATTATTTTATGAACTTCTCCAGAATTTCAGGCGTTTATTCCCTTTCCATTCTATGCAATGTTCAGCTTTTTCCATTGTGCCTTCGTATTGTTCCATACTTGCCATCCTCATCTTTGTCCGGACATATAGATGGGGATAGCTTGCAAATGTTTGTCACAAAGTCGTCTATCTGAAAATAGACTTTCCCCTACTTGTCAGTCCAAATAAGATTGAATTGCAGGTTATGTTTGATACAAAATTTCATTCTACTTACTTTGTACTGTATAGAATAATTGAGATTTGTTGTTGGTTAGCATTTATCATCATTAAATGGATCTGTATGTTCTTGCTAGCTGCTTTACTATGGTCACATAGAAGCTTATACCATGTCAGATAAAAACAGTATCTGATTGATTCCAATAGTTAGGACGAGAATGGAAATTGACATTACACAAGAAAAAAAAGGATTTGTGGTTTGTTTGTTGTAAGCTACTGTAAGGAGGAAGGCGAAATCTCTACGACAAATCCAGAAGAAAAATTGAAGTCTTTGTGCTGTTGTTTTTACGTATTGGCAGGTGATTAAAACCAATGTTGGGATGTAATAGTTGTAAGAGTTATTTTAGCTGGTTAGCTATCTTTACCTTTTGCATGGTTTGTACCTTTACCTTTTGCATGATTTGTACCTGTTTATTGACTTTTAAGACCTCTCTTCCCACTACAACAAAACTATCACCTAAAGACGCTTTTGTTTTGACGCTTTTATGTTTGTCTCTACACCAATAAACATATATATGTAAAGACGCTTATCAAGACGTTTTATATAACGCTACAAAATCTCTTACTGTAGCCATCTCTCCACCTCCCCCACACCTCCGTATCTCCACCTCCCCACTTCTTCAATGTGGTGCGGGGGTTGGTGCGAGATGGGATCTGGGAGCAACAAGGGGGCCTCTGCGTGGTCTGCGTCGGGCGAGGAAGGGAAGAAGGGAAGGGGAAGGGACGGAGGGGAGGACCTACTTGCCGCCGAGCTCCTCCTGCTTCCTCTCATGCTGCCGCCATGTGCTGACGCTTCTATGTTGCTTGCCATGAAAGTTGAGGTAACCAAACCGCCGCTTGCTTTCGTTCGTTTCGTGAATGTGATGTGATGAGTAGTTGAATCGGGTGAGGAATGGGGTTTCCATAAGCAGGCGATGGCAGATCTCATGTTTGTTGATAGATTGTTTTTTTAATCTTGCCGAATCTTGCTTCGGGAGTTTGGAATTCTCCCACTTTCCTGTGGGGATTTCTGCAGAATGAGAGGTGGGAGTTTCCTGATTCAAACTAACTAGTGTATGATTTGGTGAATGATTATTTTGTAGCTGTGTTAAATGTAAGAGATATGTAGTTTCAAGAGTTGGATCCTCTCTTTGTAATCGAACGGTAAATTTGATTGTTTGCAGTCTAGCAAGGGTTGGGAGACTGCAAGCATGCCTTCACTAGCTCACACTGACAAATCAAATGAAGATGCTCCCGTGATTCCTAAATCTCATCAAGGTGAAGGGTCAACGATGCCTTTATCAGATAGCGATAGAGAACAAGATGATGATTCTTCAATTGGATCTGTTCCTGCTCCCAAGGAGATCGCCGAGTGTCTTCTGTAAAATGTACAGAAGCCATTAAAACACCAACTGAGGAGGTCAGTCAAGAAGCCCTTAAGCTTATTTAGAAATTCTTTTACATATTGTTTCTTAATTATTTTGACTTTAAGCTTCTTATGTTATATGTGTTCTTGTTTCGCAAATAGTGTTCATTCATGCATTTTGGTCCTACTCAACAACATAGCATCCATGCAAATGATGAGAAGTTAATACGAAATATCAATACCCATGTTCTGTTCTTTATAGCCATTATAATTTGCCCACAAAATTCAGTATCTAAAACTCAATCATAAGGACAATAAGTGAAGCAGAGGCCGGCTAGTATCCAGAAGGATTTAGATCCACTGCCTTTGAACTGCAAATGCGCAAGCTTAGCTGAGCCATGATCACAAATCAAGTGTTTGGATGAAGGCATGGGGGATTTGCTGTGTTTAGAATTTCTCACATGACACTCTAATTTTCTCATACACACCAATCTACCATTCAAGCCCCAGTCAAAATAGTTTTTAGGAGTGGAAAGGAATGTACTGCTTTTGTAATTGAAAGGCGGTGATCCAAATACTAACAAGAATGTATAGAAAGTGTGCCATGGACACCGGTCCTTGCAAGATAGCACTGCTGCTATTCCCTCAAATGTGCATGTGGTGTGTACAGTTGCCTTTTAAGCTTGTGTAGGACAACTGGTGTCACGAATATAGGAAACTGAAGGCGAAGGTTGAGACGATACAAAAATGTCAAAAGTAATTCATAGTGATTTCGGTTGGTTGCCGGTGTGTACTATACAATCGTTAAAAATGTAAATGTGATGAACCTCTATTTCTTGTAGGCACCTCATGTGAGAGGAACTTGAATCTTTGAATCTCAAGGAGCAGAAAGAACTTGAGCAAAGAAATGAAAGTTCACTGAAACATATCTAAAAAAAAACACTAGCAGAAAAGTTTAGCGAAGTAGGTAGCTTCTAGACCGAGATATCCACATTATGTGTATGCAGTTTACAATGACATGCTCTGTATGTTCAAGAGCTGACACGAATATAGGAAACTGAAGGCGAAGGTTGAGACGATACATAAATGTCAAAAGTAATTCATAGTGATTTCAGTTGGTTGCCGCAGTACTATACATCGTGTACTGTGATGAACCTTACCTTTTAAAGATGTATTCTATTTCTTGCGTGCACCTCATGGGAGAGGATCTTGAATCTTTGAATCTCAAGGAGCTGCAAAGAACTCGAGCAAAGAAATTTGGAAAGTTCATCAAAACATATCTTGAAAAAAAAGAAATACACTAGCGTAAAAGTTCAAAGAAAGTAGGTAGCTTCTAGACCGAGATACCCACATTATGTGCATGCAGCTTACAATGACATGCTCAGATGTTCAAGAGTCGACAACTATAAATTCCTTGTATGTGCAGAGCCGACTTATGCTCGAGTCCATTTTCGAGCTTCAAAAGAAGGTAAATTGTCGACCTTGCTTATCTAAATGGGTGTTAGAACTTGCTAACTTGCCATGACATCTTTTCGGCCATCGCTGTTGCAAAGTCATGTGACCTTCAACATGCCTGCAAGTACTCTCTGCTTTGGGCCCGAGGCTCAGGAAATCCTCGCTCCGCCACTGTTACTTAGTAGTCGTATTCTTTGTATTAGTCTTGGATTAGTCCTATATTGTTTATTATTTGGATTTCGCAAACACATGTGCTCTATGTACATAATAAACAAGTTTATCACTGAACAGGTACTAGGCTCTGGATTTGGAGGTGGATTAGGTTGTTTGTTCCTGAAGACGCCGCCGCTGCTCTCTAGCCACTCGTCGCCTGATTTAGTTGTAGGATTTGTAGGAATTTTTTTTTGTGTGTTTGCACCTTTGTATGTGGATACTAGATTTAGTTGCTAACTCGATTCAATCTGCAACAGAGTGTCTGTTTTTTTCTGGTTTTTTTTATTATATATAGACAATGTAATTCTACATTTCAAATGACTTTACCTCAGATCTGAAATTCTTATGAAAATATGTGATACTATATCTTCTGAATCATTATAGTTTAACTAGCGATAAAATATTTCTGCAGAATAAAATTAAAATGAACGTCTCTAGCTAAATCTAAATATGTCTATGAATGCGTATCTATGTTTCTTGGCATGCAATAAAACGTCACTAGGGAGAGTAGAGACGATATGAAAATGCATATATGAAAGCGTCTCTAAGCTTGCGAGACGCAATCTAAACGACTCATATCATTGTAGATGTGCTTACTAACACGTCTATGATCTTTGACACGATCAAAAACGACTCTCGACGCTATAGAGATGATTGAAAACATCTTTAACTCATAAAATAGTTCTCTGGGGCTTTTGTGTTGTAGTGTCCCTCGCTATGTATTCTTTGGCTTTCAATATAAGTTGGGAGACCCTTTTGTCTAAAAAGAGATCTTCGTAAAATTTCAATGTCCTTTTATTTACAGTGCTAGTGATGTCTATTTTATGTTCCTTCTATGTCTTGCACGATGCTCACAGTATGCCCTGCCTTCCTTTTGGTGCCATGCTATCCTTCCAAATATAGGTTAGGCTATGGTTTACCTAGATATCATTTAGGCATTGGAAGCCATTGGTGATGAATTGCATTTGTTTCTTCCATGATACATTTCGGGGGCAAATATCTGTAGATCAAAGGAACCAACTGATGAGAAATGAGTTTTACATGAATTTTCACTTACAATTTGTTGTTTTCCCAGGTGATTCATGTACCATTCAATGTATCATCTCCAATATATTTGATAGCCTCTTCTTTGCAAGTGAACAAAGCCATATGAATCATGTTGACTCGCTGGTTGTTTTGATTTGAGGAAACAAAGATAAACATTTTCCCCTTGTTTTCTTATAGTAGTTAGAGTCTACATGCTTATTTCTTGCATGTGTTTGTAATTTACATGATTGCAATGACATACACCATTAACTTTCCAAATAAGAAATCTAAACACATAGATTGATGGATAGTCCATTAATTAAAAAGCTTGATATGGATTTCTAAGAATATGTATGCTTCTGTTTTGGTGCCAACACCAATATCTACAAACCTAAGAATTGAAGCACACATCAGCCTTTGTCCGGCAGTAATATTCTAAGTATTTGTATCCTTCTCATTTTTAGGCTATACAGCTGTCTGATTAGTATGTATTAACCTAGGAGTTGCATGCTCCTATTGGAAGAGGTTTTTATAAAGAAATTATATGTATTCAATTTTCTTGAAGAGTTTGAGACAACATCAAATTATTTGAGGCAATATGAAGTTATGTGAATTGATATTTCATGTGAAGGTTTAAGACTATGAAATTATTTGGACCAATGCTTCCTTAATTAAGACAAGTTTTATGTTTTCCTAATTTTTAAAGATATTCCTATAAGTTACTATGTTGTTTATATGCTAACAAAAAAACTTTTCTACCCGCCGATGATGGTGTGTTTGCACATGCTATTTGATTTGAACACACTATTTTTTTTATTCTTGTGTGCTAAATGGTTGCCGCTTGCTTTTTTCAGTTGTCGCAGGATGATTAGCACTGTAGAAGCAATGCTGCATTAGGAGTTTTCATGAAGAGGGGTAAAGCATATGCAGTGGTATGACTTATCTGGACTTGCCTACAGTCTGAAGTGTTTCCTACTTTTCCATTCTATGTGTTGTTCAGCTATTATCTGTACATCTATTATTCCGTGCTTTACATCCTCATCTCACTTGAGGTATCTGGATGGATAACTTGTAATGTTTTTTAATGATATGCCAAGTTGGCTACTATGGTCTGGACATTTCATATTTGTCTCATCATTGTATTTATCTATCCATCTCTTATGTGAAGCTGATCCAGATATGTCAAGATGCTATCATATTGTTAAATGTATTTTGCATTCTGAGCACTATGTCAAAAATCACCTGACGCAGCGTGCAACCCTACCTAGTTGCCAACTGAAACTTTGAACCGGTGCCAAAACAAAGTGGATTGTTTGATTACTCAAAAATCAACGAAAGATCATATTTTTAGATTACAACAAAGGATGCACACCACACACATATCTCTAGCTTACAAGATCAATTTATCCTAGTATCTCACGGAGAAGATGTACACACCTTTCCATTCCTAATGAAAGTAGGCATCAGCGTCGAATATGGTGTTCGAACAAGGAGGGCCAGGTGCATGACGGCAACCATAGCCAACCGAGCTTGTAGCTCTCCAACGGAAGATCACGTACTCGGTAATGCCTATTCGGACCAAATGAGCTATCTCTGTTAAGCTGGGTTGCCTACAACTCTAGGCGCACTCACCAATAGCAACCCAACCGGGTCTTGTTCTGCTTCCTCTCCTTTTTGCATCGTCGACAGTAAAGGCCTCTAATGCCTATGATCATTGGTAGCGGTGGCCCAGCCCAGCTTAAATAGTATGTTTTAAGATAATGGAAGAGAAAATCTCTCCTGACCTCTGCATCAAAGATGCACACAACCTATTTTATTAAAGATCTGAAGTACCAAAATAAACAAAATTGTTAAAACTAGCTTGAAACCTTACAAACAAACGATGACCGGAAAAATAAGGGTTAATTCCTTATTTGCCATTGGAAGTTGGCGAGCTCTCCAAAATACCATCGAAAAATTGCTCATCCCTTTTTTGCCACTCGTTCTCAACTTTAATCCCTTTTTGGCCACTCCGGTCAGTTGACCGTGGACTTAACCATTGACTTGGGCGAAAAGATGATTTTGCCCTAAGTATGCTAAGATTTTTAGGGAATTGTTTGACATAGTAATATAGTTCTAAAAATTATGACATTGTTAAGTGAAGTTCTAACATAGTTTAGATTATTGTGTAATTTTTATAGGATTTTATTTGCAACATGTTTTCTCTAAAAATATTTCAAGTTACAACCGAAACTTTAAAGATTTTTAGAAAAATATGTTGTAAATAAAACCCTATAAAAATTATACAATCTACACTATATCGAAAACTTTCCTAAAAATTTTATAATTTTTATATTACTATTCTAAAAATATTTCAAGTTACAACCGAAACTTTAAAGATTTTTAGAGAAAAATATGTTGTAAATAAAATTTTGCCTATAAAAGATCTACACAATAATCTACACTATGTCAAAACTTAAAATTTTTAAAAAGTTTCATAATTTTTGTGAACTTTATAGGGTTTTATTTGCAAATGTTTTTCTCTAAAGATATTTCAAGTTACAACCGAAACTTTAAAGATTTTTAGAGAAAATATGTTGTAAATAAAACCCTATAAAATTACACAATAATCTACACTATGTCAGAAACTTTTCCTACCATAATTTTGGAACTATATTACTATGTCAAAAAGATCTCAGGATTAAAGTCAACGATCAAGTCCACGGTAACGAGTGGCAAAAAAGAGATGAGCAATTTTTCGATGGCATTTTTGAAAGCTCGCCAACTTCCAATGGCAAATAAGGAATTAACCTAAAAAATAACTTAAGTATTATAGATCCGCTAAACCGCCACCCATGAATGCTTAACAATTGCTTCGCCACCATTTCCAATTTGTAGCTTCCGGCCAACATGGACTCTTTCTGGGTCAATTTCTACAAAGTTGCCCAAGCCCTCAGCCATTGTCTACTCAAAAAGATAGCGTGCAAGGGGTTAGTGACAATCTTTTTGTCAAAAATAACATTATTCCGACATAACCAGATATACCAACATAAGGCACTAACTTCCACTAGGAGTTGTGACTTTAAACTTTTTGGGATACCGTCTAACCAATTTGCAAATATATTTGCTATACTCGCAGGAGGAGATAAATTGAACGTACATTGAACAGCCCACCATGCAAGACGTGCAAATGGGCATTTAATAAAAAGATGTTGAATTGTTTCTTCTTTAATACAAAAACAACATTTTGTGCTTTCCCCCAATTTCTTTTGAGCAAGTTATCTTTAGTTAAAACTACCCGTCTTTTGAGATACCATAGGAATATTTTCACTTTTAGTGCAATTTTAATTAGCCAAAAAAGGTTCCTAATAGTGGCTTGATGATTTCCAATTAGTGCCGCATAAAAAGATTGTACTGAAAAAAGTCCAAACTTATTCAAGTTCCACCTGAAAACATCTTTTTGAAGGATCAATTGTAAATTAGCAATTCTTAAAATTAACTCATTCAACGCTTCTAACTTAGGCCCAATTATAGGTCGTCGAAAAGAAATATGTAAAGGGCCATTCTCAGAATATTTGTCATTGTATCATCCTTCCTCCTGATCACATTGTAAAGAAGTGGATATTAACTTTTCAGGGGAGAATCTTCTAACCAATTATCTTCTCAAAACCTAATTTGCATTCCATCTCTAATTTGGAATGACCCAAACAAAAAAATGATATTTGATTTTCATTAGACCCAACAAAAAATAAGAATTTCCAAGTTTATTAACTACTCGCGAAAGACTCTCCTCGTCTAAATATTTCCCTGTAGGCTTAAATTGTATGCATCACTGAAGCTTTTATTTTGGAGAAATCGCTCCACTTGAAATTGTTCATGTATTGTGCTCTGAATTGAATGGGATCCGGTAGTTTTGCGACCAGACGTTGATCGCACGTCAGCACCGGCACCGGCGCACGGCACATAGGACGGCCGAATCGAGCTCACCGAACTTTTCTTACACCGAGTTGGTCGACCGCACTGCGGTGCCACGGGAGCTTGCGGACGACGCGCGTACTATGCGTCGACCTACTAGAAGATCGAGCACCTCCCGGTCCATGCGTGTCTCGCCTCGGGACGTGGGCGCGACGGTGCTTCGTACGGTTCGCACCCCATCCACGGCCCGCACACCGCGCCAGTCACAGCACCCCTGCCACCGTGTGCGGCAGACATACCTTCGATGCGCAGTACTCGGAAGTCGGAACGCCGTGAACAGTACCGACCTGGACACCTGGTAAGATTGCTTTTTCTAGAGGACCTTGGAAGATTAGCTAGGCTGCAGATTGGGCCTCGTTTGAAGCCCATCAAATCAGCGGAGGTAGATTTTTTCCACCAAGAGCACGTCGAACGGGATTTAACTAGACGTCTACACCACGGCCCAATACAACAGATTACAGAGCATTTCACTCAACTCACAGTCCGTCCAATTTCGACATCATGTCGGTGGGCGAATCATAGTGCGCACGCGCTCACACTCACTCACGCAGTCACCCACGCGACACAGTACTCTCTAGTGCTTGTACAGTGGAGTGCCGCCAGCTTCCGCAGCCGTATGCCCGGCCGTATGGCATTTTATTCCTTTGCCTCCGGTGGTGCAAAAACGCAAATGCGACTGTACCGCACACCTCCTCCCGGCCGACCGGGCTAGCTAGCTCCCACATGCATGACATGACACAGCATCAAGTCGTCTCCTCCGAATTAAGATTCTGCCGAGACATAAAGACCGGCACATGGCCAAAATACCGACTACTACCTCGCAAACTTATTTATGCGCTCTCATTAACTAGGAGCATCACAAGGCCGTGTACGTAGTGTGTGGGAGTATTCGCTTGTGCCCGTCCGGCTTGTGAGTTGTGACAGCCAAGTCGGTGCCATTTACGCGCTTGTACGCTCCCCTTTTGGTCTCAGTGACAGTAACATCTTTTTTTTTCTTTTTCTTTATTGCTTTCTGGTGTGGTGGTGGTACTGCTGGTATCAGACCGATTTATTTATGGCCTGTTCACCAGGTGGGCAGATTTGAATCCTATTAGCACGCGGTAATCTCGCAGCTGGGCGACGTGTCAGGGCTCGGCACTGCTACTAGCTCGGCGATTGTGGGGCGCGCAGCAATTAACCGTACGTACGTACGTGCTGCTGCTGCTGCATGTAGTTGCAAAATCCAGTTCCAATCGCGGCGTGGTCCCTAATTCGACAACAAACGGCACGTACGGTCGAGCGAGTCAGCAGAGACTCAATTCCTCCCGGATGCAAAATTGTCCAAGGAATATAGAATCGCCATTCACCTATATGTATGTAAGATCTGTGTGGATCTCTGGAGACCATTTAGTTACATGTTCTAGAATTAATTGCATCAAAGTCTAGACCATGAAAACATTTTTTTTTAATCAGAGGGGAAACCCCAATTTCATTATTGAAACCAGATAACGAGTACAAATTCAAAATGGGTATACATACGAGATAAAACAAAGTGAGGATTTAGACAAGTCCGAAGCATAGACGAACTCCAAATATCTTCTTTTCAAATAAAAAATTAGAGAGAGAATCTGTTATATTGCATCCGTCAGTGTGGCCAACCAAACAGCTAGCCTTGATTGGGTCGTACCCCGGAGTATAAGTACACCGGGGCCCATGTATGAGCTACAGCTCTTCGTACGGGCAAACGACCTGTCGAGCGCGGTGCATGTGTAAGCAGGCGCAACCGCGCAACACGGTTGTTAGTCTTGTGCTGTAACTAGCTGTTTGCACGTTCAGGTATCCTCGAATGTATAAGCAATCACAATGCTGCTGTGGAATGTTGTTTTATCATGTCGAATCTTAGAAAGCCCAAGCAGTGGCGAGGGTGAGCCAACTGCAAGACTAGCTGGACCGTATCTTTCATTTAAATCAACAGTAGTCCATTTACTCAATGGCTGTTTCCAATTTATATCCCATTTACTATATAACCAGTTCCTACATTTATCCACTTTATATTAGTTTAGCTCGATATTCCCCTCTTTCTTGTTTAGGAAATTAGGTAGCATGTTGTTGTCCAAATGTTGGGGAAAGGCTATAGAGCGCGTGCGCCCTCCAGCCCGGGAGTGCGTGGTGCACATGCACCTCCTCTTCTTCGACGACGGGTTAGAGTTTATCAAAGTTATGGAAGGGTTTATTGGGACCTCGGGGTATAAAGAGGAGGGGGTGGCAGCAGCGGTGGTGCTGCTGGCCACGGGCTCAAAGGAGGGCGGTGGGAGGCGAGTGGCACGGCGACAAGGAGGACTGAATGTTAGGTTAGGTGGGGTTGAGGTGGGGTGGCGCGGGGAGGTGGCGAGGGTGTCGATGGCCATGAGTGGTGGAAGCAGGGGCATAGGCAGCAGCGGTGGAAGCGCACAAAGCTCACTAGGGAGGAAGAAGACAGACATGGGGCCGAGGGAGGAGCTCTCTGGGAGGAAGAAGAGGGGCGGGGGAGGAACTCGCTAAAGAGGAAGAAGAGAGGCGAGGGAAGTGCACGACTGCGCAACGTGCGAGTGCTCCGTAGACCTTCCCAAATGTTGTAAGGCTAAAAAAAGTACGCCTTTTGTTTTCAGAAAGATAGAAGTATATAAGAGAGTACGTAGCACATACTTTAAGTGATTTGCCTAAAGATAATTGTGCAAATGCTGAAGCATCTAAAGTTGCACAAACCCATTATGTGCACTTAAATGATGGAGTTTAAAATCTTGGATTTTTTCCTTCTATTTTTTTTTCATTTTCTGAAAGGCGTGTAGCCAGGATCGCATCCTAGGAAATTGCACATATCTTACAGATTTTCGAATTTCAACTAAGAGGAGTACTTTGTGCTTGTAGATGAATTAATAATCAATATTTGTGAGTTAAATGATGGGGACACAGCTCTCAAGATCACGTAGGAAGATACATGAGTTTTTTAGATAGGTTCATGCCTTCTTTGGAGAAAATAACAACTCTACTCTTGTGTTCTTGTATTGAATGAGATTACAAAACACAACAAGCCACCGAAACTAGAAAATGTTGTCAGGGTTTTTTTAGACAGGTTCAGGCCTTGTTCGAATAGAATAACAACCCTACTCCTGTGTTCTTGTATTGAATGAGATTACAAAGCACAACAAGCCATCGAAACAAGAAAATGTTGTCAATGGATTCTATTTGTGTGTCGGTCCCTCTGTCCTCTATCTGTCGGCGCTGCCCCTTACAAAGTGTCGAAGGTGTGGCAGTTGCTATGCTCCAGGAGGCACCTTGACGGTTGTTGGAATCCACACGTTAATGACGGTTGTTGTTAGTGAGACGTTCTCCTTGTACGTTCACTAGGTGGTTATTGTCATAGACGGAGAGATGTATGTGCAGTTATGTTAGAGACACATATGTGCACGTGTTGTATTAACTATCATGAATAATCGAGCATGGCGTACAAGATCCCTAGTTGATAAGATAGGGTACACATGTATGTCTATGAGACATATCGACTGGCAGATGGTCGTGTTTTGACCTGGTCTTAATAGGCCTTACGACCAGGGGTGGTCATAATCTGAATTGGTCGTAGCCTGACCTGGTCATGATTAGAATCTCCGACTAGGAGTATAACGGCTATTAGAATATCATTATCTATAATGAATATTAATAAAATAGCTTCATTAATCGAGGATTATCCAATCCTCGTCATCTAGCCCTCCAACTTCTAGTGAAAATGACTTACTTGAGAATAGTAATCAGAAAGAAAACTTTCTGATGAGTATTTCTTTTGACCAGAAATTGACTTGGTCAAGGAAGCTTATTGCTAGTGTGGACTCAGACTTCCTTTGCACCCTTTTTGTAGCTGAAGTACTTGAGCACTTCGACGTGGAATTGGTGAACTTGGTTCCTAAGTCGATCACAATGTTGAGTCTATTTGTGTACCTCAGCGAAGCGTACTTTGGGATCCTCGCAAATCTGGAGCTCTTCAAGTACTACTACGGGTGAGCAAGCAGACGCGTGGGATTGTGGGAAGCTACTTGATTCAACTCCACGATGAGAAGTCAAAGTACCGAATCATCTTGATCTGGTTGGAGGAAGAAGTGGTTTTACATGATTGTTGCCCATGAGGATCGTCTTGTTTTTGCGAGCAAGGCCGCAGAGAAGAAGTCATGGGACACGACCTCGAATGGTCCAGGCCGGATCGTGCCATGGATCCAATCCATCAAGGTCCTAAAGGACGAAAGATTGACTGGATGGCACATGGTGAGATATTTCATCACACGCCGCATCAACCCTTTGAACATACGAGCACAACTAATGTGGATGTACTCAGGGGGTCGAAGGTCCGACTAGGGACTACAAGAATGTTAAGTTTGTCATAATCAATTTAGCTCTTTGATTTTTTATTTTTGAGCATGTTTTGATTGTATTTTCTCATTTGTAGACCTGGTGTGAGAACTCTAAAACTCAAACTAATCTAAACAACGTTGATCGATAATTAGCAGTAAAATAAATTCATCTAAACAAGAACGAAACATAAGCTTAGATTGATATCGGACACATCACCAAACAATTTCATATAAGAGTATATTATCAAAAGTTCACCAGCAGAATTTACAACATGAATTGTTACAGCAACAACACAACATCGATATAACTCAGAGTCAATTACAAAATCCTTTACAAGCGAAGGTAAAATAGTTATACAAACTCGGAATTTATTACAATAATTATTTACAACCGATCAAAATAAAAAATTTACAGCTTTGAGTACATTACAAAATAAAAATAAAAGTCTTGCATATCACCGAAGCCTTGCATCCTTGTCCGTGCATCGCCAGGATCATCGAACCCATTCCCCGGCCAACCCGAAACACTACACACATTTCCATTTTCCATGAAGAACAAAAGACCAATAGCAAACAAAAAACTATAAATTAGAGTTAGAGTATAAAGAAGTGTTGTCGTCAGATCACATGAAGATCCTCGAGGTTCCCAGACCAACCAAGGTTAGTCGACACCATCTCACTTCAGTGGGTTTCATCACTCAGCAGTTGTCGAAATCCGACACCCACGTTATACCGACTTACCTCAACCGTAGAAAAATCCGACAATGCCTTATGAACCAATGGTCTATTTCTTTCTCCTAGCCCAACACCCACTTTCTGTGTTACCAACTTACCTTCGGTAGTAGAAAACCAATGAGCAGTACAGGGAGCTCTCCATAGACCAAAGGTCCTGAAGCAAACAGCCTGTTGTAAGGGTGGAAAGGATAAGGGAGGGGCAATATTGGCATGAGCAGGGCAATGGAAAGAGAGGGCAGCAAAGAGCTCCCAGTCATAAGCATTCCACACTCACAGAGCCTCACAAAGCCAACCCAAGCCACACAAGCTCCTCTGCTAATCAACCATGCACAGAGAGCACATGCCACCATAACCACATCATCCACCCAATCCATCATAGAGCAAGGGAGAATAGGGAGTAGAGAGGGGAGTAGTATACCTCGGCGACCACGGTAGCACCACCGCCGGCCTAACCACGCGCACCCGACAGCCTCACACTCCCCGACGTGCGGGAGGCCTCGAGCCCCATCATAGCTAGCCCAGGGTTGCCACCTCTGTCGCCTTCATCATGCATGAGCATAAATCAACACAAATCAAAAATGAATCAAGCCTAAACATCAAAACCGAAACCACAGAGAATGGTAAAAAGAGAAAAAAAACCAAATCCAAGTCACAACCCATAAGTTTGGGGGTCTAACAGCCCAAGGCGCGGGAGAGGTGCGACCAGAGCTGCAGGTGGGCCTAGCACAGGGGGCATAGGCGACCGAGCCGTTGAGGCGAGCGGGTGCGCCAAGTCGCAGGTGTGGTGGGCGCACCAAGACACCAAGCGAAGCTAGGAGGCAGGCGGGGCAAGGCCGAGCCGAGCGGAGCGGCCGGGTGTGGTGCCAAGAGCTAGGGAGCCACCAGGGGAGAGGAAGGAGATGAGGAAATAGGGAAGTGAAGAGAAGAAGAAGAAAAGGGGAGGCCAGGAGCATTCGGCCGAATGGGGATAAGGGGGAGAGAGAGAGAGATTAGATAAAGAGAGAAAAGATTAGGAAAAGAAATTAGGATTAAGGAAAGGGGGATAGAGCGATGGATTTTAGAAAAATGAAGCACATACACGGCATACCTATAAGTGCCGGATGAATCTCAAGAAATACAAATCTGTGAACCATGTGGGAAAAATAGCAATAGACCGACCGGTAGAAAATAAAAGCAGGACAATGCCAAATTAATTTAGGACGCTTGAATTAAACTGTTGATTAATAAAATCACTAAACTAGATAAAGCGTGGTAATAAACCATTCGGCCCAATAGTGACTAAGGAGAGAGATCAATACACTGACGACATTTAATTAAATCAGTACAGTGCCGGTACGTGTAGTATTTTGTTTTCGTGCGATAAGACGCGAGAATGTGCAACCTCGATCCTAGAGCTAACAGACTAGAATGACCACAGTTGGGGAGTGCTAGCCTAACGGGGGTCCGAAAAGTTTATTAAATAAAAATCTGCTGACAAAGAAAATCAACTGATTAATATACGCATAGTAGCACCCAAAAGCAACTATTTATTTATTTATTATTCGCGCTGCCGTATAATTGAAGAGGACGAACCAACGTAGGCAGGAGTAGCTGATCTGGAATTCATTGACGCAGATCTTTACTACAACTACGAAGGCAATCCTATCTCTTGAACATCAACTTAGTTATATTAAATATAAAAGTTACTTTTTTGTACCATATATGTACGTGCATTAAAATTATCTCTTAAAATAAAATCAGATAAAAGAAAGAAGAGAAAATAAAAGAGTTGAATATGAGAAAAGAGCAGTCCAGCTGAGAGGAGCAGCTGGGCTGTAATAGTAAATATTAAGGCTGGTAAAGGGGGCCCGTGGCAGAAAAGAGAAGAGATGGGACCCTTTACATATGGATAATATATAAGGACCAATAAAACTCCCACTTGGATAAGAGGCCGTATTTAAGTGCCAACCAGAAAATGCTACCTTGTTACGTGGCTATACTCTCCGCATCAGGTAAGTAATAAAATGTGTGAGTTATGGAGGAACCCAAGACCGGTAGGAAGAGTCTGAAAGTGGGGTATCTAATGTGCTATAGTACCACAAGGTGGAGTGCTGGGTGCGGGGATGAACGGCCCAACCAACATTATTGAAATTCGGTGGAGAACTGGGTGAGCACCCCAGGACACCGGTGGAACAAGATTGGAGTCTACGGTGACCGCTAGGGGTCTATCTTATTACCGAGTGACAAGTAGTCTTTTTAGAATTAAAACTGTCACATAAATCTTTGTAAATTATTTTCTAGAAAAAGAGATGAGTTAGAAAATATCATAACGAACAGAGAAGAGTCATACAATGCATCTTTGCTAATAAATGCTTGCTGAGTACACTAGTACTCATTTTTGCTATTATTCTCCTTTGTTAGATCCTAGTCCGATCAGGAACTATTCCGATTGGAATGAAGGACACGCAGGTGCCAAGGAGACCACATGAGACGAGGGCACTTACTACGAGGAGTAGGGTGAGGTGGATACCTTATTCGACGAGTGGGACGAGTAGACGATCGGTGGAGCAAGGTAGGCAAGCGAGGGGATCCATCCTGTTTTATAGTTGTATTTAGATACTTGTAAAAAAGACCATAGCCTTGCGTGGCTAATTGTTGTAACACAAGTACACACAGGCTTATCACGGGCGGTTCGGAACCATCATCACAGACGATTTTTGAATCGTCTGAATTTGTATGTCTGTGATAACCGTCGGTAATCACAGACGGTTCAAAAACCGTCTGTGATACGGAATAACATAGATGGTTTTTTGTTGAAACTATCTGTGAAGGCACAGTATCACAGACGGTTCTATCTACAAACCGCCGGTGATACGCAGAATATCACAGACGGTTCTATCTACCAACCGTCTGTGGTACACAGAATATCACAGACGGCTTGTAAATAGAACCATATATGATATTCTACGTATCACAGACGGTTTGTAGATAGAACCATTTGTGATATTCTACATATCACCGACGGTTTATAGATAGAATCGTCTGTGATACTATGCCTTCACAGATGGTTTCAATAAAAAATCGTCTGTGATAGTTCATTACCCTAACTACTTTTTGCTGATTTTTGGCTAGCCTCAGGAATTGGTAGCCATGCCCTCTAAAAACAAGCATGCAGAAAATAGATACATCACAGATAATCAATTGTTGACAACTCAAAGTGATCATTACTCAAAATAAATTACAAAAGATTGAATTTGTTCAAGTATTGTCGCTATAGTTACAATTGGATTACAATTGAGTCAATTGTTTGCAGGTGGTTAAGAGGTGTCGACGGGGTGAAACTTTGGGTCGGCGACGGAGTGAAACTCTCCTTTGTCGTTAACGATATCTGACATGATAAAGGCGCAGAGCTTCCCTCGAATGTCCATGATCTCTTGCCCGTCGAGTCCATCTAAATCTATCATCAAGTCCTGTCGCTAGCAAGAGCAAAGTGGTAAGCATATATATGTAAATTTATAATTAGGAAATAATTATTTCGAGATTGACAAACCTCGAGATCCTTCTTCTTAGCACTAATGATTTGCTGCATATGATAGCAAACGTAGATTGCACATAGCTCATCATTTTTTTGTTGGCGGCACTGCAAAAATAGAATTACATATATAGGTATAGTTAGTTCGAGACGCATTATTATGAAGTATGATATAGGATTATTGTGTTGTAGCACGTACCGAAAATTTCATCCTGTGTGTTAGTTGGGCGCTCGATCCATTGTATGCTCCTTCTTTGCCAACATAGGCGATGAACGAACTACATTATTCCAAAAAAGTTATCCTCGGCCATTTCAAATGAAGGAAGACTACAATAGATTTATGTATGGAGGAAATGAGCATACCTGTCGATTATTCCTTGATTAAACCTAAGTTCGTGCTGCGTATAAAGTACAAATGAAATTTGTATAGCAAGAAGTGAAGCACTTACCTCTAGTTGTAGGGCACCACTATGTAGTCATTGTTGTCCTGACAAAGCAATGCATCCGTTATGTATTTCTCAACGAAGGATGGGTCTGTTTTGATGGTTTGCATAGATACCATGTGTGGGTCGAGGAAACCCACCGGTTCTCGCCAAGCTCAGGCATTTTTCATCATGTATCTATATATAAGCAATGAGTTGTGATATTTATCAGTATTACGTGAATGTAGAACTTGATTGTACACACTTACAGTGTCCAACATCGTAGAAACGAGGCGTCGAGGCCAACGAGGTTGAATAGGTCATATAAGTCGTTGAAGCCCACGACGAAGTTGCCCAGCCCGTTGAAGAAATGCTCATCTTTGTATCTGACGGTGATTCCAGTATCGCACCCCTTCTTTTCGGTCTTCCGCATGTACCAAGCATGCAAAGCCTGACAAGCAAATCCAATAGCGGAGTTATCTTGTGTCGGCTTCATGATTTTACGATGGAGTACTTCTCGGACTTCCTGGACTTGGGAGGCGCCTTAATGTTCATCGATTTCGATTTGCCCTTAACGACTGGCAGCGTCTTCCTACAAGATGACTCAGGAACCGATACGGCAGCACACTTTTCTTGTTCCTTCAGCGTCTTCTCTACAGGAACCGATGAGGTGGCCTTCTGAGGTGAAGGATGAGGTGGAGTCATCGAGGATCCCATTGGAGAGGAATGGTCGTGTCTAGATCACGGCACTACTGGGTCCAGGGCGATATCCTTCTTGGGCCACTGGATAAAAGTGTGCCTGGCATCCCCTAGTGTTCTAATGTCTTTGTTCGGGCGAATCTCCAGCGGGATAGCCATGAAATTGTCATGTACCATGTCCACCTGGACCCTGGCGTAATCCTACGCCAGCTGGGCACCATGCTGCACTGCCCCTTCCTAGTATGGATACACCATCCCCCGCCCAGCCTTAATAGAAATGGACCCAACCATCCTCACTTAGATCTTGTAGTGTGTCGGCTCCTACAAAACGATACGCAATTAGCTAAGGCATCCTATAGGTCTATCTTTGGTGCATTCCATAGATGTACATTACCTTGATGTCGTCTATCGGTAATTGGACATCGTCATGTTCAGAATTATGCGTGGACGTGACGCTACTCCGATGTCAAGGAGGACTGGCTCCCAAATTAACGGGGACGGCTTGCGACTGGCTCAGGAGTTGATTCATTTGATCCTGCAATGCTGTTATCTGTCCTTGAAATTTTGCAGTAATCATCTGTACCAACCGGTCCTCGTGCTCGGCCTTGGATCTCTTCCTACTCCTATACGTGCAGTAGTCGTCTGTGAATCCATAACTCCAAGGTATGTTAACCCCAAGGCCTCGCGTGCGACCCGGGTGCTCCTTGTTTCCCAGGGCCGTAGATAGTATATCCTTCTCCCTGTCTGCTTGGAAGGAGCCTTGGAAAGTTTGGGCAGTCAATTCACGCTGCAAGAGGTTATCATGTTATTATAGACACTATGAAGTTATGGATTTATTAACAACTAGGTAGTTCGACATATTTACTACACGTTGGGACACTTCCTGGTCTGCTGGGTTTGTGAAAGAGATGGTGCCCGAAGACGAGACTTTTGCCCTCGCTTTTAACCAGCTTAGGACACGCGGGTCTGTGATCTCAGGAAATGGCCCGGTTGTGTTCTCCTCCTCCGCCGCCCATTCCGTGGATTTAGCCCCGTACCCAGCAATGTCGAGTCTGTGCGGGTGAGTGTTTTGTGTCTAGAAAGCTTTGTGCGCCACACTTTGCTCCTTCAATTCGGCCGTCGTCTTCATAGCCACAAAGGCGTCCCATGTTTCCCGCATCAAGAATCCATACTTCGCGAAGGGCGTCTCACTCGTGTTCACGTACTTTGTGACAAGAATGCTCTTGAAGGTCCTCCACGATTTATCCATCGAGAGCAATGCCGTCCGTTCCACGCGTGCCATGTCTACTTCTAGGATAGTGAACTTGCTTGAAAGTTCTGTCCACAGCGCGCCTCTCTGTTCTTTCGTCAGAGACTTCCAGCTTGGTGTGGTGATGGGGACCCGTTCCCTTGCAAGTATCCCGCAGATGGTCCGGAATCACGCCGCTGATCTCTTGGGACGTAGAGGGACCCCAAAGTCACTGACCTCCGTGATGATTAGTCGGCCCGCAGGCATTTTTGATTTTCCTATGCCATCTCCCTTACGTATCATTATCATCGACAGAAATACAGACGCATTAGGCGGCGTCGGTGACGGCGGCGAGGACGGCGCCTCTGCCATCTGCGGCGTCGGTGATGGCGGCGAAGACGGTGCCTCTGCCATCTCGCTTACTTGCTATCTATATAAGTTACATATGCAATAAAATGGATTGCAAGTGTCCCAAATTAACATATACATATGAAGTATCTCCATGTCATTTAAAATGAATAATATGCTCAACATGTGCAATATTAGCAAATAATCATAATTAATTCTAGTAAGAAAATCAATCAAGTCATTTAAAAGGAACAATATGCTCATCAAACACAATAAGTGTACACTTAAAATCAGCATAAAGCTAAGATTTCATTGTATGATTATTGCTCTCAGAAAGCTAGTTGCATAAGATTTAACCTTGGCCATCACAACACTTATGTCCAATGTAATCATCAATTGAATATGACAATTTATAGATTAGGCCTTGAGTTCAATTTACAACTTGCTATTCGAATCAACCAGATTCAAGCAAATTTACTCAACTTAACCTATGCTGGACCACAGGAGTAGAGATCAACAATATTCTTCGATGCACCAAACAATCCAGAGACTTACTAAATACATGGATAACAGAAAGAAGGCACTGAAAAGATACAGAATAGCAAGAAGAATTGAATGATAGAGCTACAGGAACAACAGGTATAACAGGTTGAAATGAATTGCTCAAAGTTATAGGAATCAGTTAGACAATCTACAACTCAGGCTTAATCTATATACCAATTCACATTCAATTTTATTTTCTACAACAATTCATCACCAAGCAGATCAAAGAACCCACCAATCACAGATCACATATTTCAACTAGCACATCACACACACACACACACACACACACACACACACACACACACACACACACACACACACACACACACACACACACACACACACACACACACACACACACACATATATATATATGTATGTATGTATGTATGTATATGCAAAGAGACAGTGCATGATATGTTGAAATACTCACAGCGGCGATCGTACTCAAAACCACCGAGAAGATCAATAGACAAGGCACAAGGGAGGACCAAATTAACATAATCAAATGTAAATCAGTCAAGTCATTTAAATTGATTGAAATGCTAATATTTCCAACTTTAGATATTCACTCAATTCTCAGCTAACCAATTTGCCATGTAGAACAAGGAATATCTTAGTCCAAACTAAAACAGGAGAATGACATGTATGATCAATTATAAAATTTGAATGTAATTGTTATTCCAATTGAATATTTCTGTAATAATCATATAATTACTTTGCATAGAAAACATCAAAACAAGTAATCATAGCCATACTATATTCACAAAGAGGATTCTTGACCTAACATAGATTCATCAGAACATTGCCATTCCAACTATGAATAATTCCATATATATGCATGAACCATCAGTCAAATTCGTGGACAGGAAATGAAAAAAAATGTTCAAGAACCATCTGGCATTAGTCACAATAGCACCGAGTCCTACACATACTCATGCATTCCATACAAAGAATTTCAGATCTGTGCAAATCCAAAATATGACCGAATCCTAACAAATCACAACCAAAATACTACATATTATCCTACACATTTTCATCTAATTAGCAAATCCACGCACATCTACACATTACAAATAAAAAGGGGATGAGGGAGGACAAGGTGGAAGGGTGGCACCGAGCTCTTAGCCTCTTACCTCCACGGCTCTGAGGGAAGAAGCGATGAGGGGAGAATGAGGCCGCTAGAGGGGAAATCCAACGATGACAGCACACGAGGAGGAGGCTGTGCATCAAGGACGGCGGCATCGTCGATGTCGGGGGCGGCGACGCCGAGGTCGGAGGCAGCGGTGTCGGCCGGGGATTAAGGGGAGTGAACGAGTGAGCCCTAGAGGAGGCCAGTGCAGAGGGAGGATGCTGACACAGGGAGGAGGCCGCGCGTCGAGGCGGTGGCAGCGTCGGCAATGTCGGGGGTGGCGGCGTTGGGGCTTACGGGGAGGTGAACAGGCGAACCCTAGAGGAGGCGAAGGAGCGCGCGAGAGCTGAGCAGGCTAAGGATTGGGGAGATGAATGGGCGAGCCCTAGGGTTATAAGGCCTATCACAGATGGTTCTATTATGGAACCGTCTATGAAAACAATCACAGATAGTTCTATTTACGAACCGTCTGTGATATTCTATATCACAGACGGTTCTATTAAATAACCGTCTGTGATATAGATAGAACCATCTATGATAAAAATATCACAGATGGTTCCTTATTAGAACCGTCTGTGATTCCTTATCACAGACGGTTGCATAATAGAACCGTTTGTGATAACCTAACATCCTGGTGACAAATGAACAAGTCTCTTCATTTTCTCACTTTTGTCTCTTCATCTCACGATCGCTAATCCTTTTTTTATCGTCTGTGATGTAAAAAGGATATGGTCTTTTTATCGTCTGCTTATTACAAGCGCATAATATTATCATTCCACATTACAATGAAGTCTACATTGACATCAAAATCAGAGATGACAATTCCATATTGACATCAAAATATATAAGAGATTACAAGTCCATAACACAAGGCAAATCCACATTGACATGTCTCATGTTATGAAATAAATTAATTACAATGGAGTAAATTCTTAATTAAAATATAGCCCTTCATGATGATCGACGCGCACATAGCTAGCTTCCTCACTGGGTTCTTCGTCGAGCCTGATGTCGTCTCTGAAAGGAGGCAACTCATCAAATTGATTGTATTCTTCCTCGTCCACTACATTTTTAACTCCGACAATCCTCTTTTTTCCATGAAGAATTACGTGGCGGTTCTTATTTGTCGGGTCGGTTACATAGAAGACTTGAATAACTTGGTTAGCCAGTATGAATGGTTCGTCTTTGTATCCGACACGTTCGAGGTCTACGGTAGTGACGCCGTACTTACCAACCTTCACTTGTGAGAGATGGACCCAACGACACCGAAATAGGGGGATCTTGAAAAGCACGTAGTCAAGCTCCCATATCTCCTCTATTTGCCCATAGTAGGAGCTCCTTAGCCCATCGGTACTGAATGAATCTATGCGGACACCGCTATTCTGGACTGTGCTCTTCCTATCCTGAGTTACCATATAAAATGTGTACCCATTTATGTCGTATCCTTGCCATGTGACAATTGTAAATTGTGGCCCTTTTGCCAACCATAGCAGCGTATCATCACTTGATGACCTCCCAGTGATTCGCACCTTTAACCATTTGTTGAACCGACGGTTGTGCTCTCTCGTGATCCAAACCTCCAACCGGTTTGGATTCTGTTGGCGTACCATGTCTTTGTGCTCGTCGATGTACGGGGACACTTGGGTCATGTGTTGCAAGACCGTGAAATGGGCTTGAGCATACGTATCCAGATAGGGAGTGATTGATTTCCTTCCGATGGTCCCGATACCATCCAGTCTCCCCTCATGACGAGATAGAGGCACACCTATCGGTTCCACCTGAGTTATGTAGTCGACGCAGAACTCAATGACCTCTTCGGTTGCATAACCTTCGATGATGCTGCCCTCCGATCGAGATCAATTCCGTACGTAGGACTTGAGAATTCCCATGTACCTCTCAACGGGTACATGTGACGTAGGAACATGGGGCCGCATATCTTTATCTCTTTCACAAGGTGAACAATGAGATGGACCATGATATCGAAAAATGACGAAGGGAAATACATCTCAAGATGACATAGAGTCGTCACTACCTCGGCCTGCAGAGCATCTAGTCCTTGGGGATCGATGACCTTCTGAGCAATTGAGTTGAAGAAATAACACAGCCTCAAGATTGCCACCCGGACCTTGTTCGGCAAGATACTCCTAATTACAACAGGAAGCATTTGTGTCATCAGCACATGACAATCATGCGACTTCGTACCAATTAATTTCAAATCTTCCATAGAAACAAATTTCTTAATGTTAGTGGAGTAACCAGACGGGACTTTCACACCATGCAAGCTCTAGCACAGTTCATTTCTCTCGGCCTTGGACATAGTGTAGCAAGTTGGGGGAAGGTACGTTCATCCTGTATCGGTCTCTCTCGGTGCTAACTCGGTCCTTATGTTCATATCAACCAAGTCACGCCGTGCGTTAACACCATCCTTTGTTTTTCTACTAATGTTCAGTAAGAGACCAATCAAGCTATCACATACATTCTTCTCCACGTGCATGACGTCGATGCAGTGGCGAACTTCTAAGTGCTCCCAATAAGGTAAGTCCCAAAAAATTGACTGCTTCTTCTAGATGTTCTTCTGACGGGTTCTTAATTTACGTCCCTTCCCAAGCACAACATCGATATCCTTAACCATATCATAGACCTCTTTCCCTCTAAAAGCCCTTAGAGCTGAACCGTCCTCCTTATTTCCGTTGAATTGTTTCTTCATCTTGCGACTCCTGGGAAGGAACCTACGGTGACGCATATGCACAGTTTTGCGCGAGTTGTTTAGCCATACACTCTCCGTAGCATCTAAGCAGTGTGGACAAGCTTTGGCTCCTTTTGTACTGAAACCCGACAGGTTACCAAGGGCAGGAAAATCATTGATGGTGTAGAACAACATGGCGCGTAAAGTGAAGTTCTCTCGTTTGTACGCATCCCATACATGTACCCCTTCGTTCCATAGTGTCACAAGATCTTCCAACAATAGTGCTAGGTACACATCAATATCATTCCCAGGTTGCTTCGGCCCTTGGATAAGTAGTGACATCAAAATGTACTTCCGCTTCATACACAGCCAAGGAGGAAGGTTGTACATATATAGATTCACGGGACATGTGCTATGTCGGCTGCTCATGTTACCGAAAGGGTTCATTCCATCTGTACTCAACCCTAATCTTATGTTCCTCGGTTCCGCACTGAACTCTTCGAAGCTCCGATCGAAGTTTCTCCACTGGGCAGAATCAGCAGGGTGTCTTAGTTTTCCATCTTTCTTACGTTCCTCCGAGTGCCAACGCAGCAATCTTGCCTCCTTTGGGTTCGCAAATAAATGCTTCAAACGTGGGATCACAAGCAGATACCACAACAACTTAGCAGGAGGTCCTTACTTCGCCTTAGCAGTGTTCTAACGCTTGTATCGAGATGCTTTGCACACGGGACATACATGCATGTCTACATACTCTTTACGGTAGAGGATACAATCGTTCGGACATGCATGTATTCTTTCTACTTCCATTCCCAATGGACAAAGAACCTTCTTTGCTTGGTAGGTGGTGTTGGGCAACACGTTTTCCTCCGGAAGGATGTTCGCTAGGAGACCTAACAACGCCATGGAACTCTTATCGGACCAACCATTGCTTGCCTTCAATTTAAGCAGTTCAATCATGGTCGACAGCCTTGTGTATTTCGGCTTGCAGCTAGGGAACAAAGGTCTCACCGAGTCCTCCATTAAGCCCTCGAATTTACAAAATTCTCTCTCACTATAGTTCTCTTCTGCATCGCGTAGCATCTGATCCAGATTGTCATCGTGCGACCTATCCTCATCAAAAGCACAATCCACATCCGGCATATCGTTGACTTCCTCGGCGATGTCATCATTATTAACTTCCAGTATAATCTGCTCTTCACCGTGACTGGTCCAACATGTATACCCTTTTTTGAAACCCCTTAGAATCAAGTGCGCTTCGATCTGCGCCGGGTTGTTAAACATCTTCGATTACGCAATCAATGCATGGACGATTACATAAAATTTATCCTTCTTCAACATATCACCTTTCGGCGGCTCTTCTAAAGCAACCACGCCATTAATGTACTCTTGACTCACACGGTTCACACCGTACATCGATTCGATCCATCTCGCTCGCATGTAACAAATTAGTGTCAAATTAGATTAATAAACCGCAAGTGCGTACTCTTCCTATTTACCAAACATACTTAAATTGATTAGTGATTAATTTCTAGCAAACATAAAGGGTTATAGATCGTTACCCTCGGAGCTCACGAAGAAAATACCAAATATCTCTCAAGAATCCTCTCCTTCTCCTCCCTTCCCTCTCTGTCGGCAGCGCAATGGGCTTCCTATTTACCAAACATACTTAAATTGATTAGTGATTAATTTATAGCAACATAAGAGCATCTCCAGTGTATTGAACCAATGCCGATTCAAAGAGATGCCACGTAAGCATTCAAAGAACTGCTCATTTTCCCCCCAAATGTATTGATCCGATTCTTACTCTTAAGTGGGACCGACATCTTATTAAAAAAATCAGAAAAGAAATAAAATCTCTCTCAACCGCTCTCTCTCTCCATTTCCTTCCCCCTCACAGAACTTAATGCATATGCTAACCACCCGATGAAAAATATTATTCTATTCACTTGCATCCAGATGCAAAGTTTGTATCGGTTCCTAGAGTTTTGCTTCGGAATCGGCAGCTTCCAACGTGTGGAATCGGTTCCTAGCATTAAATCTAGCCATTTGAATCGGCTAATTAAGCACGTGTATTGTAGATGCTCTAAAGGGTTATAGATTGTTACCATGAAAATATCAAACCTCTCGATAATCGTCTCCTTCTCCTCCCTTTCTCCTCTCCTTCTCCTCCCTTCCCTCTCTGTCGGCGGCGCAGTGGGCAAACACTTGGGTGGCCGCTCAAATGGGAATGGGCAGGGGGTCTAGTCCAGGAATTTATAGTGCGAGGATATCACAGACGGTTCTTATTATAAATTGTCTGTGATATAAAACTATCACCGACGGTTTTTCAATAGAACCATCGATGATAGTTCACAGACGATCTTTATTGACAACTGTCTGTGGTGCAGGAGATTATCAGAGACGGTTATTTAATAGAACCGTCTGTGATAAATCACAGACGGTTCTATTAATGAACCGTCTATGATAGGCATCTATCACAAACGGTTTATTAATAGAACCGTCTGTGATAGGCTCGCACGGCAAATACCTGGTCCGGACAGAACCAACACAGACGATTCCATTTTAACCGTCTGTGATGAGGCATCTACTATTGCCTATTTTGTAGTAGTGATACATAGATTCACGGGCCAGGTGATATGTCGGCTGCTCATGTTACCAAAAGGATTCATTCCATCTGTACTCAACCCTAACCTTATGTTCCTCGGTTCCGCACCGAACTCTTCGAAGCTTCGATCGAAGTTTCTCCACTGGGCAGAATTAGCAGGGTGTCTTAGCTTTCTATCTTTCTTACGCTCCTCCGAGTGCCAATGCAGCAATCTTGCCTCCTTTGGGTTCGCAAATAAATGCTTCAAGCGTGGGATCACAGGCAGATACCACAACAACTTAGCAGGAGGTCCTTGCTTCGCCTTAGCAGTGTTCTAACGCTTGTATCGAGATGCTTTGCACACGGGACATACATGCATGTCTACATACTCTTTACGGTAGAGGATACAATCGTTCGGACATGCATGTATTCTTTCTACTTCCATTCCCAATGGACAAAGAACCTTCTTTGCTTGGTAGGTGGTGCTGGGCAACACGTTTCCCTCCGGAAGGATGTCCGCTAGGAGACCTAACAACGCCATGGAACTCTTATCGGACCAACCATTGCTTGCCTTCAATTTAAGCAGTTCAATCATGGTCGACAGGCTTGTGTATTCCGGCTTGCAGCCAGGGAACAAAGGTCTCACCAAGTCCCTCGAATTTACAAAACTCTCTCTCACTATAGTTCTCTTTTGCATCGCGTAGCATCTGATCCAGATTGTCATCGTGCGACCTATCCTCATCAAAAGCACAATCCACATCCGGCATATCGTTGACTTCCTCGGCGATGTCATCATTATTAACTTCCGGTATAATTTGCTCTTCGCCGTGACTGGTCCAACATGTATAACCTTTTTTGAAACCCCTTCGAATCAAGTGCGCTTCGATCTACACCGGGTTATTAAACATCTTCAGATTACCGTAATCAATGCATGGACGGTACATAAAATTTATCCCCTTCTTCAACATATCCTGCTCGGCGACTCTTCTAAAAGCAACCACACCATTAATGTACTCTTGACTCACACGGTTCACACCGTACATTCAGTTTCGGTCCATCTACACTACGCATGTAACAAATTAGTGTTAAATTAGATTAATAAACCACAAGTACGTACTCTTCCTATTTACCAAACATACTTAAATTGATTAGTGATTAATTTATAGCAAACATAAAGGGTTATAGATTGTTACCCTCGGAGCTCACAACAAAAATACCAAATATCTCTCAAGAATCCTCTCCTTCTCCTCCCTTCCTCCTCTCCTTCTCCTCCCTTCCCTCTCTATCGGCGGCGCAATAGGCTTCCTATTTACCAAACATACTTAAATTGATTAGAAATTAATTTATAGCAAACATAATGGGTTATAGATCGTTACCCTCGGAGCTCATGATGAAAATACTAAATATCTCTCGAGAATCCTTGCCTTCTCCTCCCTTCCTCCTCTCCTTCTCCTCCCTTCCCTCTCTGTCGGCAGCGCAATGGGCTTCCTATTTACCAAACATACTTAAATTGATTAGTGATTAATTTATTGCAAACATAAAGGGTTATAGATTGTTACCCTCGGAGCTCACGACGAAAATACCAAATATCTCTCGAGAATCCACTCATCCTCCCTTCCTCCTCTCCTTCTCCTCCCTTCCCTCTCTGTCGGCGGCGCAATGGGGAAGGACCTGGTGGCGACGGCTCAAATGGGAATGGGCAGGAGAGCGGTTTGTCGGGACCAGGTATTTGTATTGCCAGCCTATCACAAACGATTCATATTACAAACCGTCTGTGGTACTTACCTATCACAGGCGGTTTTTTAATAGAACCGTCGGTGATAGTTCACAGATGGTCTTTGTTGACAACCGTCTGTGGTACCAGAGATTATCACAGATGGTTCTTTAATGAAACCGTCTGTGATAGTTCATAGATGGTCTTTGTTAAGAACCGTCTGTGAATTATCACAGATGGTTCTTGAATAGAACCATCTGTGATAGTGAGTATCACAGATGGTTTGTAATACGAACCATCTGTGATAGGCTGGCACGGCAAAGGCCTGATCCTGGCAGACCCAACACAGACGGTTCCTTTTAAATCGTCTGTGATGTGGTGTCTACTATTGCCTGTTTTGTAGTAGTGTAATAAAGTATATTTTCTATCTTATTGTTCTGCTGCGTTAACTTTGGTAAGGCTTACTATTCGTCGGAGCGGTGTCCTACCGGGCAGACGAATAGTAATCCGTATGCCTAAGTGTGATTACCCCTAGGGTAATGACACGAGGCGCCACACCTGGTTCAGAAAGAAATTGACGCTCAGGTCAAGCTCATCTATGATAAAGTGCCTCCGAAAACAGAAGGGGTTCCTCAAATTTTGGTTGTTGTCTACGAGGAAGAGAGACAAAGGTGCCTAAAGGTATTCAATGGTTTATTGATTTTTTCTTTGGGGTGACCGGTGGTCATGATTTCAACCACTAACTAATCTTTGATTCTTGCATTTTGTAGCAAGTTGGCGTGATGGAGACCCTACATGATTTTGATTTCGATTTGGGCTTCGCTGAAGATGATTCAAAGGGTGATCAAGTACCACTGAGCAAGAGATGCCACATCATAAAGGGAAGATGGTCGTGGAACCTAAAAGAAAGGTTCCAAAGTCCAAAGTACCATTTTACTACGATACCCGAACATTCTCAATTTTCCCCATGCCTACTTTTGTCAAGCAAATAGAGAAGAAAAACTCGAATTTTTTTACTTCTTTTGTGATGGCCACTGCCGCTCCAGTAGAGCCTATGGGGTTAATAAGCCCAAGCCCCCAAGTGATCTAAGTTAGTTCCGATCAGAATGAATAGGATATTACAAAGTAAGGACCTCTGCAAATTCAAGAGACTCGACCGATTGAGGTCGAGCAACACATGACCACCTTGGCCATTGAAGACAAAAACCACTCAGAGGTTGAAAGCTTCAAGTTGGTGAGGTCGGCCGAAGAAAAGGAGAAGAAAAAGAAGATCGACCATGTTGCATTACACAAGGTGTGTTCTGTCTTCAGGATCGTATCTAGGAAACCAAGATATGTAAAATTCGAAGATTAGTAATAATACTTACCTCTTTCTTTTATGACTTGAATTCTAATTTCTTTCTCCTCTGTTTTGTAGTACCACTCCTTTATCCCCCAAGGATATTTCTAAAGATAAACATGTCACCATCGAAGGAACAACCACTGAGATAGTAATATCTCATGTGGTCATGGAGACAGAGACAAAAGTGGCTGAAGATTCAGCCACTCCCTTCGAGGAAGTTTCAGGAGAGAAAACCGCCACCGTCAAGCAAGTCACGACCTCTAAGGTGGTAGTCTCCTCCATATTCATAGAGACAGAGGTGAAGGCAGTGGAGGATTTGACAACTCTAGTGATCGAATCAGTTCTCGAGGACATCAGTGTCCAATCAAGAGAACTGACTGTTCGATCACCAGAGGTGGTCGAAAAAGAACAGGCGGATGGCTCTGATCAGGGCCACCGTGAAGGAAATGAGGCTACGGAGGTGGTACCCCCAAAGCCCCAAGGTACTAGCTCCTCTTCGACTGAAGAAGAACAAGAACTCGACCTCTTTTTTCTAGAGTTTTTTGCTGTTCCAGAAATCGAACTTCATCTTGGAGATCTCGCAACTAAGCCCCTCATCCCAAGGATATCCCCATCCGATGGCACATTTTTTTACGATGAGCACCTTCAAAAAGTGGTGGGACAAGGTCAAAAGGCTCAAGAATTATGAAGACCCTGAAGAGTTCTATGGGATGTATGCTCATACAATAATCGATGTAAGTACTCGATACCAAATACATAACCTTCTATGTTTTTTTTGCTTCTTTTTCTAAGAGCAATCGAACAAGTCGTTGTGGGTAGAGAGCTGACCCGGCAACTTTTTGAAATCTAGAAGGAGAGGGATCTCCTTTGCGAGTAGACAGAGAGATGGTAAGTTACCCTTGCGAGTAATCTTTGACCATATGTTTATTCTAAATATCTTAACCTTTGTAGGTTGAATAGTGATGCCAAACCCCTTGCGGACGTACTCGATTTGGAGAAAATCGAGTCGCAAAGGTTGATGGCAGAGAAGGATGACCTCCTTAAAAACCTAGAGGAGGCTAATTCTGCATCTTGCGAGCTACAGAATATTAGAAAAGTAAGTATCTCTTTGATATTTGGCTTTTTCGAAAACTTTCCTTGCTTTTCTCTCATATTTTACTCCTATTCTAAAGAAAAAGATGTCGATGCGGGTAAGCTTCAAACCGAGCTCCAATGAAAGGGCTTAATGATCAAGGAGCTTAACCGCATCATAAGGGGAAAAGATAAGAGCCTTAGGACATGAGAAGATTACTGTATGATGAGTGCTACTTCCCAAGAAAAGGAAAAACAAAAGCTCAAAAGCCGCTTGACAGGTAAAAATACTTTCCTATGGTCAGTATAGGATACTAGTCAAATATCTTGTTTATTGACTAATGGTTACTATTTTTAAATAGAGAAAGCGACAGAAAATAAATGACTCCACGAGGTGCTGGCAAGCATTCGGGAGGAGACAAAGGCGACAAAAGTCAACTTTCAAGACAATGACTCCCTCCTAAATGGCGTGCTCGGCGGGCTATGTGCCAAGGAGGTCAATCCTCCAAGCGACGCCCTGGTCGGACATGCAAGCTGTCTTGGCTAGCAGGTTGGAGCCCTCTAGGAGTTAATTACTACTATGAAGACCAACTAGGCTCAGTCGATGAAGGAGGCTGTCGAAAATGGAGTGAGCTATGCCTTGGCAAAACTCAAGGCGTACGACCGCACCCTCTACCTTGTTCCAGTTGAGGCTAACTTCGTATGTCCTAAAGCAGAAGCCCTTAAACTGGTCGAACAAGCTAGACCAACCGGAAGGAAGGTTGTAGAGGAGATGCAGCTAGGATCTCCTTCAGAGTAGTTTGTAATATTATGTACATGTAAAGACATATTTGATCTATTTGAATACACACACACATACATATAAATCCTCATTTTCCTACAAATTTTCTTTTTTCGAGTAGTCCGTAATTGATAAGACAAAATAGAAATGAGAAATAAAAATGAAAGACTAAGGTCTAAAAGTCATAATTATAACTTTTCCCCTAGCCCTCGACTGTTTGCTTAGTTAAAGTAAATGTACTAAAGAAACAATGAAATGGCTTGTTCAAATTCTTCTGACCACATTGTTGAACCTAGTCTCCTTGTATTGGCAGCAAAAGTTAGGAACAAATCGACGCTAGAAAGCTCCTTCTAGTGGGCAAGAACATGTGTAGATGGGAGATACTTCGACTAGATGATGTCGCCTTTCTTCAACCAGTGTAAGGAAAACCAAGTATTTTAAAGTGATCGGAGAAATAATGAAAATTTATATCATCAAGTTCTTACATAAGACAGTAAAGAATGAATAAAAAATTATAAACTTTATTGAAAGCATAAAGCTTATATAAGAACTTTCTTAACTGGACGATGTTCCATGAATTATAGAGAACTCTACCATCTTCCATAGCCAATCGTACCGACTTCGACCACTGTGTAATGTCCTTCCCACTTGGGAGAGAGCTTATTCTGACTAGATTGGGTCTAAATATTTTTCAGAAACAAGTCACCTATAGCAATGCTGCAAGGTTGGACTTTACGATCGTAGTACTTGTGTAGGCCTTGTTGGTATATTGCCGATCGGATTAAGGCTTCGTTCCTCTTTTCTTTGAGCAGGTTGACGTCATCACCTCGATGTTGTTCTTGATCCCGATTGTTGAATTTTTCAACCCTTGTGGACCTAATCTTTTGTTCTGGTGGAAGCATAGCCTCGACACCAAAAACTAAGAAGAATAGCATTTCGCCTCTAGCCCGACTAGCGATCGTGCGAATTGCCCATAATACTGAGGGTAAGTATTTTACCCAAGCCCCCAAGTGGTTTACACGCTGGTCAAAAACTCGAGTTTTAATTCCCTCCATGATTTGACCATTTGCCCTTTAGACTGCCCCCGTTACTTTGCTGATGAGCAACAGAGGCACAACATAATTTGGTACCTAGTTTTTCGCAAAATTCCTGAAATTTTGCGCTTGCAAACTATGTACTATTGTTAGATTGATAATTTCATCATAAATTTCTTAGCTGCTTCCATTGTTATCCTAGAAACAGGTTCAGCTTCGATCCATTTTGTGAACATATCAATTGCCACAAAAAGGTACTCGACGCCATCTGGTGCCTTTGGGAATAGACCTAGGATATCTAAACCTAGGTTGCAAAATGCCAAGAAAGAGGAATAGTTTGTAATGCTTGAGTTGGTCGTTGTATCTGCTTGCTATGAAACTGTCATTGTACACACTTAGTAACGAGCTCTTTAGTATTGTGGAAGGCTATTGGCCAGTAGAAACCCTGTCAAAAAGTCATATCGACCAGGGTTATGTAGGAAGCATAAGTTCCATAGATACATCAGTGTATTTTGTTAAGGAGTTCTACTCCTTGTTTCTATGATATTCATCGCATGAGTACCTCTCTTGTACAGGACTCGTTCAACTAAAGTATACATTTTGGCATTTTGGGATAGATAATCAGCCGTGAGATCATCGTCGGGTATGGTACCCTTTTGAAGATACTCATAGATGGGATTCATCTAAGTATCCTCATATTCTAAAGAGGCTATCTCACTCGGAGATGTGAAGAAGACTCCTTGTGGGATTGTGGGACGATTAATCGAGAAGAAGTTAGTCGAGCTAACTAGCTAGCAAGAAAATTATCCTTTCGAGGGATGTATTGAACCTCAAGACCAAAAATGCTTCTCAAGCTTCCTAGCTTACGATAAGTATTGAGACATGGTCGAATTAGAGCACTGATACTCTTTTCTAACCTGATTCGTGACTAACCGAGAATCACCTTTCATGAATAGCCAGCAAATCCCAAGCACTTTTGCTGCTCAGAGGCCAGCCAGTAAACCTTTGTACTCCACCATATTGTTAGTAGCAGGGAAGTTTAACTAGATAGCGTATTTTAATGTCTCTCTGGTTGAAGAAACCAGGACCATCCCAGCCCTGGAGCCACCAAGCGTTAGTGTCCGATCAAAGTACAATGTCCACTGGTCGTGGGATTTCTGTTCGGGTTCCTAAACTGGTTCAGGATTTGTCTATTCGGTGATAAAGTTTGCCAAGATCTGGGATTTAATGGTCATTCAGGACACAAATTAAAGGTCGAACTCCGCAAGTTCAACCGACTATTTAGCCATGCGCCCCGCTACTTCCCTATTCTAGAGGACCTCTCTAGAGGGAAATCCAGATGGCACAGTAATCTTGTGCACCTGGAAATAATGCCTTAGTTTCCTCGAAGATAGGAGGAGGGCATATAAAAGTTTTTGGACCTGAGGGTAACGCTCCTTCGGCTCATGTAAGACTTCGCTAACATAGTGTACTGGTCGTTGAGTATTTCACGTTCAGCGATTGGTACTGCACTTAACGGTTCTGGCGTAGCGGCTAAGTACAGTGAGAGTTACTCATTTGGTTGAGGGGAAACCAAGATTGGAGCACTCATGTCGGACACGGGAGTAACACCCCTAAATCCTAAGTGTATTCTACACTAGTCCCTGGAACAATAGCTAGTGTACACAGTAAACAAATATGGAACATCCATAATTCGCATAACATTATTAATAAATATTAGAGTTTATTACAAGAAAGGCTTACAAGCCAACAATAAAGAACACAGCGGAAGACGAAGAAGTAGTAGAGCCCAGCTAATCTGCCACAGGCAATCGACTAGGGTAGCGGCCTAGTTGTCGAGCTTCATACCGGTAGTGAAGTCCTTCTCCTCTACACAATATTTTATTAGGCAAGGGTAAGTACAAAAATGTACTCCGCAAGTTACACCCATAATAGAGTTAATGCATGCATGAATATTATGAAAGGAAGGCTTATATGGTTATTTGTGCAAAAGAAATATTTGATATTTTAAATACAATAGCTAAGTTCAAAAGCTCAAGTTTTACAATATTTTTTAAAAAAATTGAGTTTTTAACTGAATTAATAAAGCTAGTGTAGACACCAACCTAACACGAACTTAAACACGGGCACCAACCTGGGGCTTCAACTCATAATTTTTCTCATGGACATCCATCTATGTCATAAACTATTTTATAAAACATTTTGAAAAGAAAAACAAAGTCTAACTTTGAGTGACTTTGCTTAGCATGTCCATGACCGTAGACACGAATATTCGAATAGTTTGATACTCTACAGAGGTTGTACAACTTTACCCACAAGAGATAATTATCTTATAATATCCGCTTCACACACTTCCATAGGTGTGCAACTAAGTGATTATCACGAGGCTTTTACAATATTGTTCCACCCCAAAGTTATTGTGCCCGCTAAGATTTCACTTCCATTGGGCTAACCACCCGCTGGGAGTGTCCTCTTGCGCCAAGTGGGAATACTGTCTAACTGACACCCACACATCAACATGACACAATTCACAATGAGGTGTTACAAATTATTTAGCCTAGTCTATCCCTGTGAGACCCCGACGTTTATTCGGCTCATAATACTTAGTCATCCAATTGACCCTAGTATTATCAACCAAATAAACCCGGTCTCGAGAGATGTATACTTCCTAATGCAAGATACATACCTCACAACAAAAGAATGTATCAATTCCATACAACACATAGTACATAAGCAACAAACCGAAGTTAATATTAATAAGGAATAGGTTAATACAAAAGAGGGCCTTCGCCAAATAACAACAAAACTACAAAGATACACAATGAAGCAAAAGTGCCATAAAGATGGCCCAAAATAAGAGCCAACCAAGGTGCCTTTAGCCCACAAGGCAATCGACCGGACCGCCAAGCTAGTCGCTCTCCCAACCACCAAGACAACACAAAAGTAAAGCCCTTTGGGCTCTACCTCCTCTGCAACAAAGTTGTTAAGCAAAAGCAAATGAGTACAATAAATTGTTTATTGTACTCGCAAGACCGACGTAAGATAACAGAACTATAATTTAGCTATATGCAAGCTTTATTTAAGTGGATGAGGCTTTGGACTCATTTAAGCACAAAGCAAGTTTTCATTTGCAATAATATAGTAGATTGAAAGCAATTTGACAAAGCATTTTTAATTGTTGAAATAACAACGAGATAAATAACAAGGTAACAACAACAAGAACAACACGAAGTGACCAACCCAAGTCACCACAACAATAGCATGAACTCCCGTTCATACCAACCATGTCAAGTTTTAATTAAAGGTTGTAGTCTAGTCTTGAACGACCTTACCAAGCATGTCCATAACCTAGGGCGAGGCTATTCAATAGTTTTATCCTGCAGGTGTACCACTGCATCCACACGTCGGACCGCCTTTCCATTAGGCACACTACCTTTGGTATGCCGGCACGGCTAAGTCCTACGAGACATTTCCAATGGACAATGCTAATTCTGAGTCGCACAACCCACGGGGAGAAGGAGACATCACACAACCTACCCGGAAGCTAATGCTCCTCCCACATCACACACACATTTTATCTTTAAAACACACCAACCGAGCGACCCCAATTAACACCGCCCAAAGTACTTAGTCAAGAGGGTTCCATATGCCCTCGTGTGGTTAGCACATAAAATCGCTGCTTAGTGACCCAAGTACTCGGTCCTTAGGGACCCGGCATACCACCACATCCAAAAACCACGCCATCCATCCAATATGCCCAAGTCTAAATCAATCTTTTATTTTCAGTTTTTGATTTTACAAATTAATCAAAGCACAAGTGCTGGACATATAGGAGTAATAATCAGTTTTGAGTGATCAAGACCATCGACTAAGTCGATGATCGCCCATTTCTATCGAAAACTAAGCATGTCTAAGCAATTTAAATCGAAACTACTAAGTGATAAGAGCTCATCCAACGAGCTCCCACCACAGCAAATAACCTAGGCTCATGGTAGTAGAGGATAAACAATTCCTACAGATTATGCAACTATAGGCTTGCTAGCGACATTTAACACAAAGTAGCATGCATACATAGAAGTAAAACGAGATATTAAGCTTTAAGGTAATGGGACAATGATGGAAATGATCAAACTGCTTGCCTTGCTGTTGCTGGTCAATTTGTTGTGGAGGGTCACTCTCGGGATCACCACAAATGTCGAAACCTAACGGGAAGGCGAGAAAGAACCGATAAGAACGACGAAAAACAACAAAGACAGCACAACAAACGAACTCCAAATTCTCTGAATTTCCTACAGCAGCAAGAGGATGATTTTTAGGGAATTTTGCAACAAGAACCAATTGATTTGGATTCTCAATGCAAAAGTTATGAGCAAAACAATTCTGCTCAGCCCCTAAAATACCAAACTGCACTATTCATTAATTTAATTATGAGGCAACATTTTCTAGAACAGAAGTGAAGCTGAAATTTTTACTGTAAAACCAGCACCTCATGAGATGAATAACACAATTGAGTTCATCTCATTTGGAGCTATATTGCACTCTCTACAAATTTTCAAAAACAAGAACTTGAACAAAATTATAATGCACAAGTCCTCATTTCTATAATAGCAACATGCTCAAAACTAATTTTCACAGTGAGTTCACTAATAGAGGAAACCAACAAAGTTGGTCTCACCCAAAAATAATCTACAGAGCATTAGTTATGTGTTTTACAAGTTAAGCATTGATTTAAGTGTATATTTAAAGTTGGTTTTTAAAATCTAAGGGCAAACTGTGCTCTGGAGCTGAACTCAACTTACAATCATTTTTGGATTAAAGTCAAGTTCAATACAGAGCTAACACACTTTGAACGACCTCATTTGGATTTAAAACGACAAAGATATGAAATTCTAAAGTTTATACCTTATTTCAGTTTATAATTAAGACTTCAATGGAATTTCTAAAGAAAAACACACAGGCCGGGGAGGACATGAGCCACAGATCTCAGATCTGACGGCTCAAGACCTCCCAGGAGAACAACACACACGCGCTCACGAGGTCCAGAGGTCTGGACCTCCTAGCAACGCACATGCGCGCCGAGTGAGGGAGGTCATGGCCGTTGAAGGTGAATCCAACGGACCACAACGATGAGGGAGGTCCGGACGGACCAGATCTAAAGGGAGGTCCTCAGCGGTGAGATCTTCCAAAGGAAGATCTAAACTATCAAGATCTCCCTAAGGAAGATCTACATCGTCAAGACCTCACGGGGAGGTCTGGGACGGTCCAGATGTTCAAGGAGGTCCTCGATGGTTCGAATCGTCCGAGGAGGACCTTGACGGTCAAGATCTACCCGGGAGGTCATGAGCAGCCGAGATAACCTAGGGAGGTCCTAACATCACAGACCTCCGAGGAGGTGCAGGACGGCCACGATTGCGCAAGGGAGGTCTTGGGCGCTCCGCATCTCCTCGAAGGAGGTCATGGGCGTCCCAGAGCTCACGACCACGCCGCGGACATGGAATAAATGCGCCGGACAACGAGGAGGTCCACGCAGCGGGAGGTCTTAAATCTGGCAAAAGTGAGGATTAAATGCATTTAAGACGCCCAATGATTTCAATGATTTGAGCACATGATGGCGCATTAAACTCGGCAAATCTCGCCCTAAAACGACAACGGCTTGCCGTTTCATCCGACAAAGGCCGGGTTTGAAGAGATGGTCATCGCCGGCGATGTAGACCTCGCCGGCGACATCCAATGGTACCGTTGGTTCGCAATAACCATGCGCACTCGGACCTCCTCTCAACGGCGGCGACCTTGAGCACGCCGTGAGCCGAGAGGACAACGAAGGCACCACACGGCCAAAATCCAAAACGCAAAAGGGAAGCTCCGCGCGACATTCAAGCGTGCGCCCAAATTAAAAGCTCCGCGACATGCATTCAAGCGGGTGCCAGCAGCTAAGGGACTAACAGGAGGTACCTGGAGGTCCTAAGGTGCTGGCGAGGTCGTGGAGGTGATGACCGGAGTTGGGGAAGACAATGAAGCTTCACAGCCCAAGGCACCAGCTCCAAGCTCAACTTTGTCCACCTCTGAAAAATGCCCAAACAAATTAAGTTAGGGTTAACTTCCAAGAGGTTTTGGGAGCAAAAGTGAGCGAGGGTTTGAAAAGGGAGCCACTGGAACTCCTGAACCACTGAGAAGCTCCAAAGACCTTGACAATGGCACCGCCGGTGGAGGTCGATCAAGTGGAGGAGGAGCTCACCACGCACAAAGTGCAAGGCCGAGAACAATTGTGTGCAAAGGAAGCCAAGGGAGGATTCAAGGGGTAACTTATAGCCTGTGGTGAAGGTTATGAGTGGGGCTAAGCTCCATGGTGAGCTTAGCCCACGGGTTGGTCCATGGGGTGGCAAGGACATGAGGTTGACAAGGTGCAGCTGAGCCGACCCGAGAGATTAAAGCCGCTGCATTAAATCTTGGTCGACAAAGAGTCATTGAAAAGTACACAGTGGGCGGCGTGCATTAACTCCTTTGCCAGAGCTTGCAAAGCGCTACCGAGGAAGGAGAAGAACAGGAGGTCCTTATGACCGTTGGATAAGACCAGGGAGGTCCTAACCATCGGATGACAATTTTGAATATTACGTCTAAATGGTCGGAGGAGGTCCCACCACACGATCAAGGATGGGGAGGTCGTGGCCCTCCGATTTCCTTAATGTGTAAGCGCGCGTGGGGAAATAGGACGGAGGTCCAAAGCGTTGGATCTCCATCCAGCAGTCTTGGACCTCTGTGAGGTCTTAACATGCACGAACATAAGACATGAGGAGGAGGTCATGGCCTTTGGATTAAAATCCAAGGGCACACAACCAAAGGAGGTCGAGGCTTTGCGTGAAGCGAGGAGGTCAAGACCTTTGGATTTTGATCAATGGTGGTGATCAAAACAGGAGGTCTGAGCCTCGTGCGTGGCGCAAAGGAGGTCTTGAGCTTGCACAACACACACGGAGATCATGGCCTTTGGATTTAGATCTAAGAACAACGACCTCACGTCTTGCTGGAGATCGATGCATGAGACGGGGAGGAGGTCGTGATCAGGATTTCAAATCAGCGGTGCACAACATGAGATAGGGGAGGTCTTGTGCTGTTGGATATTTTGAGGGAGGTCGTGGGTCGTTGGATCGATCCAACTCGACCTCAAATGAGTGCAAAGGAGGTCGATAGTTAGCTTAAGAGGAGGAGGTCGCGACCATGGATTTTTGATCCAATGGTCGTGACCTCATGTAGGTGGGAAGTTTGCTTAGCTTAACGGTGAGGGGGAGGTCGAGAGGCGGTTGGATGTAAATCCAATGCCTATGACCTCGCCAAGGTGGAAGGTGGTTTTGAGGTTTGATAACAAGGGGAGGTCAGAGCGGTTGGATCTTAATCCAAGGGCTATGACTGGACAAGGTGATAGATATCGAAGGAGGTCTTTGCGGTTTAACACATTGTGGAGGTCATGGCCGTGGATCTTTGATCCAACGGTTATGACCTCGTGAGGCGAGGAGGTCTTTGCGGTGTTGATCATGGAGGAGGTCGTGGCGGTTGGATGTAAATCCAACCACGCGACGTGCTCAAGGTGGAGAAGAGGTCTGTTTGGGTGCAGAACACGGTTGGGCAGACCGGCTTTGCACAAAGGCTAGCCCAAGGAACAGTGTAGGCTTTTAAGTTTAATTTTCTAACAGCTGAGACTTTGCAAAATTGTTTGGAATAGCAATTCCACTCCAAAATTCATGAAATTTTTACGAAAGCTTGATGACAATGAGATTAACCTGACATAAAATTTCCAGAGGTTATTATGCAATGCATTTTTCTCAGGAAATTCGTTAAGGTTGTTTAAAGGATTGTTTTACCTCCAAAATTTATCAAACTAGTTTTACAACTTGTGATATTTTTCAGAGGGGTCCCACACAGTTTTGGGGCCAAGAAAAATATATTCCAATATTTGACACTAGATTTAGACAATTGGAAAAATGAATTCGACTTTTGGGTCAACAAGAGCTTTGTGTTTTTGGATTACACAACTCTTGGACAAGAATTACATAAGAGATTAGGGGTTTTCAAGATGTGAGAAAAAGTTTTAATTTCTACACATATAATTATACTTGAATAACCCCAATTATACATTTGGGATGTTACAATCCCACTCTAGACTTATGGTAGTACAGTGGAGCTTTGCAAGATGCGACTCGAAGACTAGTCCTTAACTATCTTAGGCGACTTCCAAAATAACCCATAGGCCTCAACCATTCACTGAATTGAGCCCGTGCATAAACCTGCACCCACAAACTATCCATTTCACCCAAGTCCAAACCATTTTTTAATTTTAATTCATTTTTGAAATCAGTTGTAAACTTCCATGACACACCAATGCCATGGATACAATTTAAACCACTTTTGATTTTTTTGCTGTAAATTCATGAATCAAATATTCCAGGTGAAAGCATGACTAAGCGTATTTTTTTTTTCTAAAATGTTCTAGTTCATACTATTGCATAAACTAGATTTTCATCTAAGGTGTCAAGGTATGTTTAATTCAATGTCAAAGTTGGCTATACAATGGTAATGGAAATAACTATAATTTTAAAATAGGAATTTAAATTAAATTGAATACAAATAAGCATGCAGTAATAACTTAAAATAGAATTTAAATAATTTGAAATACTGAGATCAAATATTATCAAATGATGTAACTTGCCTTGCTCAAATATTTGTTTTTCTGAAACAGCGTCGAAATCGGGCTCTCCGAAGTCGTCGAAATCTACACTCGAAAATAAGACAAATTCAAATAAACTGTAAATTAAATATTTTAGGTTCTGGCAAATAGATATTGAATTTATAAATTTGAATCACTTGAATAGGAGCTCGAACGAAGGGGAACGAGCTCTCGGAAGATTGAATTTCACATGAAATGATAGAAATAGAATTTCTAAAATTATTTTTCTAAAGGAGAATCTACTTATTGCATCAACGAGAAGATAACTGAATTTCGGCCGAATTAAATTCCTACTGGAAAATCCTATGAGACACTAACAGGTGGGCCCATGATCCATGGACTAGGTCCATGAAAAGGCTTTGGTCCATGGTGGGCCGGTTCTGTGAAACAGTAGCGTGGCTTACACGTGTGTTGGCGCAAGCACCACGTAGGCGGTGATGAGGCAGCCACGTAGGCGAGGGTGGCGAGGTGGCCTACCCGTTGCGTGCCATGTGGCAACAAGGTGGCGGTGGTGCACGGGTACCAATGGCTGTCGGCGAATGGCGGCTAGCGGCGAGGGTACCAAATGAGAGAGGATGAGATGGGGAGCATGGCGTGCACCTCGACGGCGGCTAGGCGTGTAGAGATTGCTGGCGGCGAGGGAAAAGGTGGCGGTGCAATTGGGTCCACGGCGGCAAGGTCGCTCCGGCAATGCTCCGGCGAGGAGGGCGAGAGCATGAGGTAGAACATGGTGCGGTGAATCTGAGGGTGAAGACGATGGTGGTCGAGACACACGGACGTCGGCGCTAATGGCGACGGAGAGGCTTGCGGCCGGCGGGAGAAAAACTTCGATTGCAATGAGGAGAGGAGGGGAGAGGGGATGAGACTTCGGGGATGAGATGAGGAGAAGAAGGGGAGCACGGTGCTCCCATTTATACGGACAGAGGGGCACCGGGGGAAGAGATCGCGCGGCGAGGTTTGCGGTGGCCATCACGCAATCATCGTGAAATGCGTGTGAATGGGGAGGAAATGACCGGAAATGGAAGCGACGATGTTCGGGGGTCTTGATGGCACCAAAAGCGCGAGAGATTCGGGAGAAAATTGCGGGCTTCAAAGAGCTTGCAAGGTGGCAATGGCGGTCGGTGACGAGGAAGAAGAAAGGAGGGCTGACGTGCGGCCCGGATTGGTAGAGAGAGAAAGGGGTGGCTGGGCTGGGTGGTTTGGTAGGCGAGAGCGAAACTAGGCTGGGAGAGGGAGATTTGGTCCAAAAGAGAAAAAGGGATTTAATTTGATTTTTGAAATTCAGAAATGCAACAAATCAAAAGGGCTTTTAGAAAATAGCAAATAGAGTTAAACAATTCTAGAACAATTCGCAGAAATTCCCTGAAATATTTTGAACTTAATAAAAATAAATTCCAACTTAAAGTTGGCTTTTATTTTTGTACATAAATTATTTTAATTTTTTGGAAAATAGGAAAACCCTTTTTAAAATCCAAAAAATTCAAGAAATTAATTAAAATTTTATTTTTACTTTAAATCCAAGAAAACCCCGAAAACTCAATAAATTTTCTTTTTGACTTTAAAACCAGGAAATTCAAAAAAAAAGAAAGCTCTATTAAAACTCAGAAAATCCAATAAAATAATAACTTTATTAATTTTAGTTTTGGTAACAGAACTTTGGGATGCTACAACTCGTAAGATATATTTTGATATCCACCAAAGCTCTATTTTCCTCTTTAGACCACACGAAACCCTCTTGTTTCCTAAAGAGTTTAGAGAAAGGGAGTCATTTTTCTCCCAGACGTGCTATGAAGCAACTTAACACTGTCATTCACCATGTGAATTTCTAGACTTCCTTCTTTGTGGTCGGAGGGCGCATATGATCGATGTCGACAATTTTTTTGGGATTGTATTCAATGCCTCAAGTAGAGACAAGGAACCCAAGTAGCTTCCCCGAAGATACTCCGAATACACACTTCTCATGATTGAGTTTCAAGTAGTGTTTTCTGAGGTTGTTGAATGTTTCTTGCGGGTCAGAGATTTGATCTAAGCACTTTATGATTTTTATGACCAAATCATCAACACAGGCTTCCAAGTTTTAGCCTAGTTGAGGATAAAAGGTCTTTTGCATAAGGCGTTGGAAGGAAGCAACATCATTGTTTAACCTAATTAGCATTTTGATGTAGGAAAAAAATTCCAAATGGGGTAATGAATGTGGTCCTTTCTTCATCATCTAAACACATAATAATCTAATGATATCCAGAATATGCATCTAGTAACTTAGCATCTCATAACCAGTAGTAGAATCAACCAATTGATCAATACGAGGAAGGGGAAAATCATCATTCGGACAAGCTTTCTTTAAGTTAATTAAATCTACACACATTCCCACTTACCATTAGATTTTATAACCATTACAGGATTGGCCAACCAGTCCGGGTGATTGACCTCTTTTATGAAAATGGCTTTAAGTCGTTTGTCGAGTTTCAGCTGGACAGCTTATCATCGGTCGGGTGTGAAGTGTCTCAACTTTTGTTTGACGAACTTCTTAATTACCATGCCATAAAGGTAGCATGTGCTCGATCACCCTCCTGGGGACTCGGGCATGTCGGATTCTTTCACACAAATAGATTTGCGTTTTCCCAGAGGAAGGCAATGGGCACGTCTTCCTATGCGTAGTCGAGGGAGGCTTCGATGCAAAAAGTCTTGGAGGTCTCTGCAGGATTGGGCGGAATCTCCTTGACTTGGTCGTTCGGCTTGGGTGCAATCGTTGATCCATTGAAGTTCTCGAGCAATTCCTAACTGGTATTGGACTCGACTAGGCATCCTGTCCTGGGCCACAATCCATCTTCTCCTGGTAGTCTCGGGATCGTCCATGTTTGAGTCTGCTAGGGCATCTCTCGGTGGAGTGTGATCACCTCGAGAACGTTGGTAGCTCATGAGTGTTGAGATTTCTCTTGTTGTTGGAGGGGTTCTCGTCATTTGGACGAGTGCCAGAATGGCGTGTACAGCGACCAGCATCCTTAGATCCATCGTGTAGAGAGTGATTAGGATATGTAGGGAGGGCAAATACCTCCTAGGTGCTGTTGGCACCGCTGGTGGTTGAGTCCTCTGGCTTGACATGTAGTTGAAAGACAATGCCTCACGACTCGGAGTAATCCCTACCAAGAAGGGGAATTCTGGGTTATAACCATCTCCAATCAAAGGTGTATACTCAGGTGTGTGGTCGGACTTGTAATTGCAAGTTGTCGACCATGCCCCGCGGAGTGGTAAGTGCACAGTGACAGTTAGCAGATGGTGTTTGAGCCTTGGAATCGTGTGTTCCAAGACCGTGCCTCGAAGAGGAAGCCTATAAACTAAGCATCCTCAATTAATGAAGCTATGTATCTATAATATTCATTAAAGATAGTGGTATTCTAATAGCCCTCCAGTATACCCTTGGTTGGAGATACTTGCCACAACCAGGTCAGGTCACGACCCCCCTTGGTCATAAAATTTGTTACGACTAGGTCAAATCACGATCAACTTCTGGCTGATAAGTCCCACAGACTAATATACGGGCCCTATCTTATCGACTGGAGACCCTGTACACCATGCTTGACTATGCATGGTAGCAAATACGACACGTGCACCTTTGTGTCTTTGACATAACTATGCACATCATTCTTTGTCTCCAGCAATAACCGTCTGGCGGACGTGCAAGGAGGATGTCTCACTGACAACAACCGTCATCAACGTACGGATTTCAGCAACCGTCAAGGCACCTCCTGGCATACAACAACTACCACCCCTTCGACACTTTATAAGGAGCAGTGCCTAGAAAGAGGAAGAGGAGAGACCGATATATACAATTAGAAGCCATTGACAACATTCTTAGTTTCGATAGCTTGTTTTGTATTGTTACCTCATTCATTACAAGAACAAATGGGTATGGTTTTTATTCTCTTCAGAGAAGGCCTGATCCTGTCTAAAAATCACCTTGTCTCTTCTTGCGTGATCTCGGGAGCCGTGTCCCCAACATTTACTCACAAATATTGATAGTAATTCATCAACAAAATTAATGGTCAAAATGAAATTTTAGAGACCGTATTTGTCCGAAAAACAGTATGTTTTTTTGACCTAAGGGAGTAGTCGTTAGTTTGCGCCAAAGTTTGAGCCCAATTCCTTAATTAAACTGAAATCATGAGGCACGATTGCAGCACCATTTCTACATTGTACGTAAGCTCAATAGCCTAGAGTATTTTTTGGGACCTGCATGTGTATAATTTGAACTTATTAATCCTCAATATCAAAACATAGTGATTTTGGTCTCTCACTTTGTTTGTCCCTATCGATTTTCATCGTTTTAGCACAGAAATCACACTAGATGCCACTACTACAGAAAAGGTCTTCACAGATGGTACAAAAATGTCATCACAGATGGTTTTGTGAACCGTCTGAGTTTATGGGTCAGAAATGACATGCGGTCATCACAGATGGTTTTTGAACCGTCTGTGGTGCAGACTATCACAGACGGTTATTAACTCAAAACCGTCTGTGATAGTAAACAATCACAGATGGTTTGTAGCTAAAACCGTCTGTGATAGTTGATGTATCACAGACAGTTTGTAGATTAAACCGTCTGTGATAGCTGATGTATCACAGACGGTATGTCCTAAGGAACCGTCTGTGATATTATTTTGTATTGCTAAATCTATTTCTGTTAATTGGCTAGCCTCAAGAAATGCTAGCCATGCCCTCTGAAACAAGCTGAAATAGAACAAGAACATGTATACATCCAATTCACATTCATTTCAGAAACAAGCACATCTAATTCACATTCATTTTAGAAACAAGAATATGATCCAATTCACATTCATTTCAAAAACAAGCACATCCAATTCACAAATCAATTAATTAATATTAACTATTCATGTACATTTACACACATGTACCATTAAGTTCAATCTTATCCCAATCAAGTTCAATCTACATTGTGGAACTTCCCATCTAGATTTATGACCTTACGGTTCAAGAATGCCGCAAACTATCCTCTAATGTTTATGAGCTAGCCCTGTTCCAACACAGTTGTATCGATGCTCGCAACCTATCGCTAGGAAGATTAAATTCGTGCATATATAAATTGATAAGTATAAATAATTATTGCAAGATTGACAAACCTGAGGATCATTGGTCATCGCAGAACCGACGAGTAGTTCCATGTTGTGGCAAACATAGTATCCACAGAGGTTGCGGTAGGCATTTCTTTGGTGGCAATTGTAAAAATAGAATTGGTTAGTTCGAGAGGCGTTACTATGAAGTGTTATATACGATTAATGTGTAGTAGCGAATATCGGGAAATTTAGATCGTGTCGCAGAATCCTTTCCTTGCAATTCCCTCCTTTAGCAAAGTACATGGCGAACGACCTACGTGATTCCAAGAAGTTAGCCTTAGCCATTGCAAAGGAAGGAAAGACTACAATACAGTTACCTATGGAGGAAATGTGTTTACCCGTCGATTAATTATCGGACAATTGTGAAGTCGTGTGTGGCCCTCTTTAGGGAATCTAGGTATATTGCCCTGTTCCGTTTTGGTATAATTACAATTAAAATCCAGTGGAACCTACATAGGTATGTTGCCATGGTCATTAAACCTAAGTTCGTATTGCTTATAAAGTACAAATCAACAAGTATAGCCACTAGTGCAACACTTACTCCTGGTTGTAGGGCAAAAGTATGAATTCCTTGTTGCGATGAGCCAGCAATGACTCCGTCATGTAATTCTCGACGAATTTTGCATTCTCCATGATGGTTTGCAAGGAGACCAAGTGTGGGTCGAGGAAACTTACCGGTGAATTCCTTAATTCGGCTTCAGAAATCATGTGTGTGTGTGTGTGTAAAAGCAAGGAGTTATATATAACATTTATCGGTATTACACGAACGTTGACTGTGATTGTACATATTTACAGTGTCCAGCATCGCATGAGTGAGGCGTCAAGAGCGTTGAGGTTGAAGAGAAAGAACAAGTCCTCGAAGGTCACCATGAAGACACAGTCTTAAACCACGTGGTTAAGATGATCCTTCTTGAACTTGACGTTGACACTCAAGCGTCGTTGTCATCCGTCTTGTTGACATGTTCCATGTACCATGTATGCAATCTCGTGAAAGAGAATCCTAGGGTACGGTCGGGCTCTACCGTCTCGACCAACGGTTCGCCTAGCATGAATTTCCGGGCCAATGGCAAGAAAGGGATATCAGAACAGGAGTCGACAGTCTTCGATTTGCCCTTGCTACCTCGCTTTTTAGATGTCGACTTCACGAGAGTCGACCGAACACGAGGTGTAGATGCATCTGATGCACCGGGCCCTTACCGCTTCGGTGCAGGTAGCTCCCGTGGACTTGACACCGTTGCAGGACATTCCCGTGAAGTTGACACCGAAGTAGGTAGCTTCAAGCAGATGTCCCTCTTGGGCCACTGGATAAATGTTCCAATGGCTTGCCCTAGAGTCATGACCTCGTCGTTTGGGGGAATCTGTAGTGGGACGACTGCGAAATTGGCATAAACACCGTCCACATTCACTCTTGCGAAACCCGGCGTTGGATTTACACCGTGCACCAAAGCCTCGACACTGGATGGATACATCTGGCCCCAAACAGCATCTAGGACAACGGAGGCATATCTCACTTGGAGCTTGCACTTCATAGCCACCTACATAACGATACAAAATTAGCTGCTCCAACAGGCCTATCAATGGATCGAGCATTCTCAAGATAATAATTATTACCAGGATGTCATCAACAGGAAATCTATCGTCGCCTTTTGGGGTAGGGTTAGGGTTGGACGCGCAGCTACTCAGAAGTTTGGGGGGGGCTGGCTGGCACAGTAGGGGCAGCGCTTGCAACTGATTTTCCCTAAGCCTTTCCTCAAGGCTCTCCATCTACCGTCGTGTCTCATCTCTGACGCGATCATTGATCTCATCACTGATGGATTCAATGATCTCATCTCTGAGGGATTCTCGAATCTCCTCTCATAGCTTTGCATCGCGCTCGGCTTTGGCTCTCTTCTTACTCCGGTACGCTTCGGAGTCCTCTGGGAATCCATGTTTCCATGGAATATAAAGACCAAGGCCTCTCATGTGACCCGGGTGCTCATTGTTTCCTAGGGCCATGGAGAGTATATCTCTCTCCCTGACTACCTGGAATGAGCCTTGGAAAGATTGTATACTCAGCATTTCGTACAATAGCCTGACATGTCATTTCACTTCCTATGAAGTTATGGAGTAATTACAAACTATATATTTTGATATTTTACCAGGTGCTGGGACACTTCCTCATCTGCGAGGTTTGGAAAGGAGACGGCCCCTGAAGACAGGGTAGATAACCTCGCTCTTAGTCAGTTTCAGGTGCGCTCATCAGGGATCCTGACAAATGGTGGGAAGGCATTCGAACGGTTTGCCTGCTGGCCCTGATCCCTCCATTGTGGGATTTTACCTGCATACTTAGTGGTGTCGAGTCTGTGGGGTGCGTGTTTTTTTGCCTGGAGAGCCCTGTGTGCCGCACTTTCACTTCTAAAATCATATGCGTCTTCTTCGCCACAAAGTCTTCCCAGTACTCTTCCAAGAACTGATACTTGTGGAAGTGCCTTAGATCCTTCTCTATGTAGTTATTGACAAGCGCGCTCTTAAGTTCTTCCACGCTTTGCACGCCTGTAGCAACGCGTGTCATCACACGGAGTCCTGGTGTTGTTCCGGGATCTTGAATGATTTTAAAATATCCATCAGCAGCTCACCTTTCTGAGCTTTGGACAACTCCTCCCACGAATCGTAGGTGATGTTGACCCGTTCCCGTGCAACTACTCTGACCATTCTCCAGAATGCGGACACTACTCGGCGAGGATTAATAGGGGTCCCAGACTCATCGACCTCCGTGATGGTAAATCGACCCCCGGGCCTTTTTGATATTCCTCTACCGCGCTTGGATATTCCAAAGGACGGCGCATCAAACACATGAGGTGATGATGATGAAGAATGAGCGGAAGACATCTTCACAAAAAATAGAAGTTCTGACACGCATGAACATATTATCATAAGATTCGATCTCTATGTGTATGGGTATACACATCAATTAATAAATAATTGGAATATGTATGGAAGAAATTAGGACCAATACAATGACATAATTGATATATAAACATGTAAATCCTCCGAATCATTTAAAAGGAATAATATGCTCAACACAAATATCATGTGAACAAATAAAATCAGCATAAAGCTAAGATTTGACATTTTGATATTGCTCTCAGATGTAGAGTAAACATTCCAATTAGAGCTCAAGTTCAAACCCAATTATCAAAACAATTTCAGTACAAGACTATTATAATTACAGAGCATTCATCTTAAGCCCATCACACCACATCGCAATTTATTTTAGTAGTAGTATCAAAACAAACACCATATGAATCACTGACTAGAACAAATACAAATTCCTAAAACAAATACAACACCTCATACTACTCAGTGTTTGAACCAGATACCAGCGCAATTATCATGAGTCCATGACGACCATGACAACATGACAGATTATTGATAGAAAGAGTAAGGGAAAGGGGCGTCGGGGTCGGCAACTCGGCATTGGTTATCTTTGGGCGTCGAGAAGGACGAAAGCGGGAGCAAGATCTGGGAGCAAAGCGGGCGGCATCGAAGGGGAGGCGCGCCGGCCCGGGGAGGAGGCGACGTCAAGGACAGCAGCAATGGGCTTGGGGGATGAGTCGCGCCTGGCTCGAGGAGGAGGGGGCGTCGAGGACGGCGGCGACGGGCTTGGTAGAGGAGGGAGAGTTGAGAATCTTAACCTTTTGAGTGGGGGAAGCGGGCAAACGCTAGAGTCCGAATATAAATAGGGTTAGACATCGCATATGGTTCTAAAGTAGAACCGTTTGTGATAAATAATATCACAGACGGTTCCAATAAATAACTGTCTATGGTAGTTGTGTATCACAGACGGTTCCAATAAATAACCGTCTATAATATATTATCACAGACAGTTTGTAGATGAAACCGGCTGTGATATTCTTTTTATTAGTAAATCTAGTTCTATTTATTAGCTAGCCTCAGGAAATGCTAGCCATGCCCTCTAAAACTAGTAGATGCACAACAAGTACATGTATACATCCAATTCACATTCATTTCAGAAACAAGCACATCCATTTCACAGTACAAATCAATTAACTCAAATTAACTAAAATTAACCATTCAGAACTCATATACACACATTGTTCAATCTTTAAAAATTAGCCCTTCATGATGATCGGCGCGTATGTAGCTAGTTTCGTCACGTTGTTCTTCCTTGACCCTTATGTTGTTTCTAAAAGGAGGCAACTTGTCAAATTGATTGTATTCTTCCTCGTCTACTATATTCTCAACTCTGACAATCCTTCTTTTTCCATGAAGAACTACGTAGCGCTTTTCATTTGCCTGGTCGGTTACATAGAAGACTTGAACAACTTAGTTAGCGAGTACGAATGGTTCATCTTTGTATCCAACACGTTCGAGGTCCACGGTAGTGACTTCATACTTGTCGACCTTCACCTGTGGGAGATGGACCCAACGGCACTGAAATAAGGGGTCTTGAAAAGCACATAGTTGAGTTCCTATATCTCCTCTATGAGCCCATAGTAGGAGCTCCTCAGCCCATCGGTACTGAACGCATCTATGCGGATACCGTTGTTCTGGTTAGTGCTCTTTCTATCCTGAGCCTACGTATAGAATGTGTACCCATTTTGAGAGACCATGTGGTCGTGTCTCCATGAAAGTGATGAGTAATTGACAAAGGTTTTAGGTCAGTCGAGTTTGGTTTGTGTGGTCGGACCTTGTCGTTGCGCGGTTCACGCGTTTTCGTGAAGTCATTCTGGGCTGTCAGGAAAATCGGAACGACCGGCGTGTTATGGGCGGTACGACCGCAGGGCGGTTGTACCGATTGGTAAATGGCGGTTGAAGAATTCCAGAGAAGTTGTTTTTTCGAGTTCTGGTCTTCATTGAAAATCGGAACGACCGCAGGTATTGGAGCGGTACGACCGGAGTGCGGTTGATCCGCTGGTAACATGGCGGTTGTACCGATTGTATTGTGAGTTTCGGCCATTTTGGTGATTTGAGTTTTGGGATAGGTCATATCCAAGTGTGTTCATGCATATGTGTTGCATATTGCATGTTTGAGCTAACGTTGGGTCAAGTTGTGAAGAACTTGTTCCCGGTTTCGTGTTTCTTATCCGTGTGGTCTGCGGGGCGTCGGCGGAGTCGTGGCGAGACACGATGGATCGGACTAGGCGCAGGTGGCGCTGAGGTCAGAACGGTCAGGATGTGTCGAAGACGACGTGGACTCGAGGTGGTTGCGAGGCGTGCGAGACAAGGAGCGCGGAAGCTTCCCGGAAGGTGCAGAAGGGGCGAATCGGGAAATTCGCAAGGCTGCACAAGCGAGGCGCGGCTCAGTTGGACTTAGCGGGCGAACGGGAGGAGACCCGTTAGCCAAGGCTATATAAAGGATTGGAGGGCTGCATGCCCTCTTGAGCACTTGGGTGGAATTAGGGTTTTAGAGTCAAAAGAGGCTTTGTGAGGTTGTTTCTCTTTTGCTCTTTAGTTGTTGAGAGTGGAGGTGTAGGCGAGTAGTGCTCCTGCTTGTCCCTTCTTGGTTTCGTGTTCATCTCCCCTCATGAATAGATGAGTGTTGGTTCTTGAGTTGTGAGAGTGAGGAGATGGATTGAGCTTACATGTAATCATCCCTCTGGTTCTAATGTCCATGCGTATGGGGATGTATCTATGTGTTTTTCGCTTTTGATTCAATGAATGAAATCTGAAGTTTGTCTCTCGAACTCTTGTTTTGTTCTTCGTGACTCCCATTTGATGATTTCTTGATTTTGTGAGTCTCTTGTTTGTTTCTTGTTGGGAAGCCTCAAAACGAGTTGTTCTGTGATGGGTTAGTGCCACAAGATCTTTTGATCGATTTCCCGAAGAGCAAACTTGGTTTAATTCTAAGATTTCAGTTTTGGGTTGTCTCTGTTCTTCGTTCTTCCGTTTTTGGTTGATTCCTGAGATTTTGTGGATGGATCTACTCAATCGTTTCTTGGAATAGGTTCCTAACATCCTTAGGAAGGTATGTTCCAAATTTGGTCAAGTTTGGCGCGTAGATCAATAGTTCGTTGATTTTCGTTTTGAAACCCGCCGGATTTTGCTGTTCCAAGACAATCGGATGAGCAAGACTTAACATCTGCGGTTTATCTGATCTAGCGGTACAACCGCCGTTTGTTCTATGGTTATCTGGATCGCGGTACAACCGCCATTACTATGGTTGTACCGATTGTCTGTTTTGTTCGGCTCTTCCTCGTTTTTGTTTCTTTGAGCTTTGGGGGTGAGAGTGGATTCAACATAAGACTTCCTCTGTGCTTAATCATTGATCTTCATAGCTCTCATAGCTATTGGAGTGATTTATAAGTTGAATCCATTCTTTGCGAAAAAGTTTGGTGCTCCTATTCACCCCCTCTAGTCGCCTTTCCGGTCCTTCAATTGGTATCGAGCGGGTTAGCTCTTTTCAATAGATCTTAACCGTCTCAAGAGCCGTGGCGATGGACAAGTACTCGACCAAGCCGCCTTTTCGATGGCATCGATTACCCCTTCGGAAGAGCCGAATGGAGACATACATCCGGGCCGGGTATGCCATCTGGCGGAAGGTCAAGGTTCGATTATTTGTTCTGCCGATGAGAACATCAATCTTTGGGAACATGGTTGATGTTGAGGCGAATGCAAAGGCAAGGAACATCATCATCCGGGGTTTGAGTCGTAGTGAGTTTGACGCATATCTCACATGCCGTCCGCCTCACGATATCTGGGTGACCCTCGGCGCATACCATGAGGGCACCACCGGATCAAGGCGGTTCGACAGACCGGTTCAAACGAGAATACAACAAATTTGAGATGCTTCTTTGGTGAGTCCCTAGATGAGTGCTTCAGACGTTTTCACAAGATCTTGAGCAACCTCCGGCGGTCGGTCTCACATACCCGACTTCGGACAATGCTCGTCGGATGCTCCAAGGCACTCGATCTGCGTGTTTGGGAGATGAAAGTGACCACCATCAAAGACACGACAGACCTCTCGACCTTGACTCTTGATGCTGCCAGTACTCACGCCTCAAGACTCACGAGATTGCGTTGTCTCGTGGTCGAAGTCACATCGATGGCCTTGGTCACCGATCGATTAAACCACGGTTCTCTTCTTGATTCGTTGTGTGGTTTCTCCTTGTCGCTCTCTGTGACGTAGCGATGATCGCTTAGAGCACTCGAGGATGAGCGGTAGCCCTCCTAGCTCGGAAGTTTTCTCATGCTTACAAAAGGAGGAGGGACAGAAGAGGGAGGACCTGTGATTTGCTTCGAGTGTGGTGGCCCCAACCACATTCGGGCAACCGCCCCAAGCCGGAGAAGGGCAAAACGACTACGGCGGTTCGGGCAAAACGACTACACCGACAAGAACGCAACAAGAAGCCTCAGCTCGGGCGCCCGGCAAGAAGAAGAAGTTCCGCAACCGGCAAAGCCAAGAAGCTCTTCCACAGCGTCCCTCACCGCCTTGACGACCTCGACCTCGGCGAGGTGGAGGGATGGAGCGACGATGACGGACGGGTGACCAAGAGCCCAAGGATGGCGGCGGCGACTTCTCGGCATGTGCTTCATGGCCCTCGAGGGCGAACTTCGGCGACAATGAAATGTACTCCGACACGACGAGGTAGATCCCACCTCTGAGCAGCTCAATCATGCTTTTCTTAAGCTAGGAGGTTTTCATGCTAAAGCTAAGGCTAGGTGTCTTTGAGTTAGAGAAGGAAATAGATAGTTGTCACTAGAGATTATTGCTCTTACATCTGCTCCTTCTAGTGATGATTGTGATACATGCTCGCTTTCTTTGGTTGATATGGAGAAGTTAAGGACCTCACATGATAGTGTGTCCTCCAAACTTGATAGTGTTAAGGTGGAGAATGTTAGTCTACTTCTTTGAGTTAGAGTTGAGTAGGATGGTCATTACCCTACTTATTCTTGATGAGACTACTTCTCCCACCTCATGTGAGGGTAAGGACATTCTTTGCTAGAGGATCTTATGCCATGCTTCTTGATCTGCTGAGTCTTGTGAAAATTGCAATAACTTGAAGATGAACTTAAAACAGGCGGATCATAAAATTCTTGAACTACAAGCTTCTTTACTTGAGCCGATTGTTTCATTCTTGAACTGTCCTAAGTTAAGCTACTGAACTTGAGGTCGTCTCCAAACAGTTTCAAGATATGATTGATCATGAAAGGAAGTTGGCTCGGTTTGCTTCTAAGGACCTGTTAGCTCACCATGCATTAAGTGTAACAAACTAAAATCGACTTGATTGCTTTGGATGAGAAATGTGTGAAGCTAACTAAGGACCTTCTAGAGAAGTCACATTGTGCTTGCAATATGATTGTGGAGAAGGGGAGAAGCTCGAGGTAAGGATGAGGCGCTTAGCAACGTGAACCAAGCGGCTAGCGATGGGGTCTGTCCCTTGAGTCGGTGTGCTTGCACAAGCCATTCTTCCTCTATTCTTTGGTTCTTCTTTTGCTCCTTACCTTCTGCTTTCTTCTTCCCCTGCTCTTCTTGCACCTCTCTCTTTTGGGAGTGTCAGTACCTTATGAACACTCTCGAGAGATTTGTAGGAGGCAAGAAGAAGCTCAATCTTATTCTAGACCAATCTAAGATCTGCAGATTTAATCAGGGTCTAGGATATGACTTCTTTGAGGACATGAGGAAGCATCCACCGCCGTGCTCGGACCCATAGCACTGTGTGTGATCGAGATCGAGCCAGGACCGAGAAAGTCCATTTCAAGTCGGCGGGCTATGTCCGGGATTTCGACGATGAAGGTAATTTCACATCTTTGCTTCTACCTCTCGAAGGTAAGTATCACCGCACCTTCATCGTAAGGATGGACACACAATCGATCGATGCTTGGTAGCGCCAAGATCGCGTAGAGACCATGTTGAGTCTCTTAGGCGCATTCGAGGTCGGCCCCGGACCTTGAGTGCACCTAAGACCAACACGAGGTCTAGGCTTGTTTCTTCGATGGGTTTGTGCGACATCGAGGACTTGGTTTTTCCGAGTTTTACGGTTTTCGTCCTCAAAATTTGCTTTCGATCGTGACTTCCGCCGTCACGAGGTAGATCTCGTTTTCCCCATCGAGATAGCTACCCATGGCGTGTTCGACATGTTGCGGTGCTCGACTCGCTCCTTCGTAGCGATCGGACCCGAAGAACGACTTGGTCTACTCTTAGACCTTACGCTTTGGAGTTCTGAGAGCGTAGGGTAGATAGAGGTCGATCGTGCTTGACTACTTCATCACGCTTTCGGCGTGTTATTCATATTGGGTGCCAAAATCATTGTTGATTTATCGATCTTGAGACTTTACTCTGTTTGACTCGGTTCGCCGGGTAGGGAAGGAGAAGGTTTGGCTTGTAGACTCGGTTGTTCTCGTCATATGACCGGAGACTCCGTTGGTTCTCTTCCTAGCCCGCGCTCCGGTGATGAGACGATCACCTTCGGAGGCGCTTCGTCTGGGCGTCGTCATCGCCAAAGGTCTTGTCGTATTAATGCTTCTTTTATTCTTAAGGATGTTGCCTTGGTTAGTAAGTCAGTAGTACAATTTGCTTTCCGTGTCTCGACTTCTGATGACGGTTTCGAGTGAGCTTCAAGAAAAACAATTGCAAAATTCTTGATTCTTGGGTAGTCTCGGTTTATGGGATTTCTCGTTATGGGAGGATCTTTCGTGCTGATTTTTCGATTCTCTCCGTGATCCTCTCCGGTGTTTGGTTGCTACGAGTCCCGCGATCTCTTCTCGCATAGGAGACTTGGTCATATTGGATTTGACCATTTGACCCGAGTTAGCGACCATGATCTCATTAAGTGGTCCTGCGAAACTCAAGATGGTCAAAGATCTTGTTTGCACTCCATGCCAAGACGCGGCAAGATGGTTGCCGCTTCTCATTCTCCCACCACATTACTATGACCGATGCAGACCGACAACTGCTCCACATGGACCAGTTGGACCAAATCGAGTCTTGATCGGCGGGAGGAAGTGGTATGTTCTTGTTGTGGTTGATGACTTCTCGAGGTACTCTTGGGTGTTTTCTTAGCCTCGAAGGACGAGACATTTACACATTTCGAGGTCTTTTAGTAGGTACATCTGTTGAGCTCCGGGTGCCTTCTGAGCGATCCATGATGACAATGGCACGGAGTTCAAAATTCCTACTTTGAGAGTTTCTGCGGTGAGGCAGTGTAGAGCACCGGTTCTCTTCTCCATCGTCCCTCGGCAAAATGGCGTTGTGGAGAGGAAGAACCGTACCTTAGTCGAGATGGCGGGCGATGCTTGATGAGTACTCTACACCGAGGAAGTTTTGGTTTTTGGCCATTGCGATCGCGTGCCATGTTTGAATCGAGTTTTTCTTGGGCACTCCTACACCGCACTTCTTATGAGTGAGATACTGCGAAAGCCCAGCGTCTCTCATTTTCGTGTGTTTGGTTGCAAGTGTTTTATCTTGAAGTGCAGGAACCTAGACAAGTTCGAGTCACGTTCTGTGGCGGTATCTTTCTAGGCTACTCGACTTCTTCGTGGGCTTATAAGTGCAGGCTGCGAGTCTAGCAAAATGGTAGAGACTCGCGAGGTGACCTTCGACGAGGCGGTCAGGACTAGGCGAGATATCTCGAGTTCTTTAGAGCGATCGAGACCATCTTTGTGGATGATGAGGGCGATGGAGATGACGGTTGTCTACGATCCCGCCCTCATCCACTCCTTGAGGTGCCGTCTTCCACCGCACCTCGAGGTGATCGACCCTGCCTTCTGCTTCCTCTGGAGCTAGTGGCTCTGTTCCTACCTCGTCGGCTCATGAGGTAGAGGCCACTTCTTCATCTCTCCCGGGACCTCCTAGACACATCCGAAAGTTCATCCTTGAGAGCAGATCATTGGAGATCTTTTTGAGCGTGTTACCCGCTCAAAATCTGCTTATCTCAATTCTGTCTCCATTCTCGCCTTCATTGCCTCCTTTGAGCCCAAAGATGTTTCTCATGCTTTATCGATGAGTCTGGGTCAATGCCATGCATGAGGAATTAGAGAACTTTGAGAGAAACAAGGTCAGTCGCTTGTTGAGCCCCCACGAGGCCACAATATCATTGGAACCAAGTGGGTGTTCAAGAACAAGCAGTGAGGATGGGGTAGTCATCCCAAACAAGGCAAGATTGGTAGCTCGGGGTTTTCGAGGTTGAGGTCTAGACTTGAGGAGACCTTTGCCCTGTGAGCTCGACTTGAAGCCATTAGAATCACCTTGCCTTTGCAGCTTCTAAGGGTTTCAAGCTTTACCAGATGGACGTGAAGAGTGCCTTCCTCAATGGCCTTATTGAAGAGGAAGTCTCGTCCGAGCGACCTCGAGTTTGAGAACCCCAAATACCCTAACCATGTCTTCAAGCTTTCAAAAGCGCTGTATGGACTTAAGCAGGCTCCCAGAGCTTGGTATGAGAGGCTTAAGTCCTACTTGTTGAGTCATGGGTTTGAAATGGGTAAAGTTGACAAGACCTTGTTTATCCGTAGGCTTGGTAGTGACTTTCTGCTCGTCCAAATCTATGTCGATGACATCATCTTTGGCAGCTCTTCTCATGCTCTGGTTTCACGCTTCTCGGATGTCATGAGCACCGAGTTTGAGATGAGCATGATGGGTGAGTTGACATTCTTTCTTGGCTTCCAAATCAAGCGGTCTCGGGAGGTACTTTTCTTCATCGAGGCAAGTACACTCGTGATCTCTGGCGCGCCTCGACATGAGTGATGGGAAGCTTGTGTAAACTCCATGGCTTCTCTGACCTATCTTGACCAGATGAGGATGGCGAGCCGTTGATCAAAAGGAGTTTCGCAAAGATGATTGGCTCCCTCTTGTACCTCAACGCCTCGAGACCGGACATACATTTTTACGTGTGTTTGTGCGCTCGTTTTGAGCTTCTCCTCGCGTTTCTCACGCCAAAGCGATGAAGCGCATCTTCGGTACTGCGAGCTACCATTGACTATGGTATCGGTACTCTTCCTCATCTGTCTTTCCTTGAGAGCCTTCTCGGATCACAGAACTTATTTGGTCAGAGGATAGATAGGAAGAGCACTTCCGCACCGCCAATTTCTTGGCACTTCTCTTGTTTCTGGTCTTGAGGAAGCGATCCGGTGTTACCTGATCCACCGCAGAGGCGAGTCGTTCTTTGCGGCCGATTCTTTGTAGCCAAGTGCTCTGGATGGCTTCGACCTGCGGGACTTTGGGTTAGTTATCGGCGTTGTTCCACTTTTTGTGATAACACTTGCGATTAACATTGCCAGAACCCGTCAAAGATTCGGACCAAGCACATCGATATTCGTTTCCACTTCCTTAGAGACCATGTAGAGAAGGGCGATATAGTGCTCGGTTTGTGGAAGTGACCACCGGTTGGTGACATTTTCACCAAGCCTTTGGATTGTTCGAGGTTTTCACTCTGCGAGAGAGCTTGGGGTGGTTTGTCCTTATGGATTTGTAGTGAGGGAGCTTTGGGTTTCTTGCTTTACTATATTATTTATGCTCTTGCTCCTTACTATTGCATTGCATTTTGGGTGCATTTGGGATTAGTCCTCTAGCATAGATTAGAGTGTTTTTTTTGTCTAGTTGTTTAGATTTACTGCTCTTATCTTGTGATTCTAGGATCTTGCTTATTAGGCATTACTTATCTCACTAGGTTGAGCTCACTCACTTCTTGTAGGTTCTAGCGAGGTTGGGCCACCCTCGGGTAGACAGGTGCGTGTTTGCTCCTAGGTGTGTTAAGTGGGCGGTTGATAGTCCTAGAGTCATATGGGGTAGATGAGAGTCGTCTCGAGCCATAGTATTCTCTATATCTTATCTATGCTTTAAGGATTTTTGTTTTATGTTTTCTTTGCCGACTTCTCGATTTATTGTTTTGGTTCAAGGGAGTTCATTTGGGAGCTTACGGAGCTTAATATTGACTTAACTCAACTTGAACTAAAAGTTGCATCTATTGTTGAGGGGAGCCGGATCTTACGCATGTCTAGCATTACGCATTGTAATATAACTACATTAAGCCTTGATTATTATCCTGCTATGACATGTTTACAATGCTTTACACCTTGCCATGACTTGTGCTTATTTGCTAGATTTATCATGACTTCATATGTGTAGCCTAGCTTTTGCCATGATAAGTTAATTAAAATTGCTCAACTTAAACTAAAACTTGTCATGTTAGCACTCGAGATTAGTCTTTCTTGAGCTATCCTTTTATGATTCATGCCATGTCAAATAAATTTGGGTAGAGTGATGAATCTATATTGAGCCTTAGAAAGAGCTGTTTTAGTCTCTTGGTGATGCATGAGTTAGTACAACTTGTTAAAAGGCAAAAGATCTCTTTTGTGCGAAAAAATGATCTCACCAATTCTCTCCTATGAGGCGGCTTGCCATTGCACTTGGCATGAACTTAGGGGGAGTTTTGGGTGACCTAGACTATCTTCTTAAGCTTCTCGCTTGGAGTAGTCGCATAAGGCTTGAGACCTAGCACATGATAAAACAAAAATCTGGTTGGAAACCACCATGAATTTAAAAAGAAAATATGTGTTCAATGTGCTTAAAGCCACAAAAGTATCATGTACTTTAACCAATGTTTCAATCTTGAGCATAGCACTCTATTTGGTCTCAATTTAAGCTTCTTAGTTCCGCTTAGCTTATTGACATGGCCTGTATCATCCTTGGATATCTCTAGCGAGACTTTGCTCATTGATGACTTGACTTGCTCACATAATGTACCTCATTTTCAGATTGTCATCTATGTGTTCTAGCTAGCTTATACATATCTTGTCATGATCTAGATAGCCTTTTATTAAGTTATGGCTTGGTGTATTACATGTTGGTCATTATGGATAATTCTCATGGCTCAAAATGCTTAAATAAACAAACTTGACCAATTTTCATCCATTAACATGTCATATTCTCTCTATTGCATCTTGATCGTTTATTGCCAAAAGGGGAGAATAGAGAAGAAAAGTCTGTGGGGAACAGTTTAGAGCTTTGGAGATCAATTTGCTCTTTCGATTGTTGCTCTTGCGTTCCTTACATCGACATGGTCATTAGCTTCATTTCATTTCTTGGACCATGTTGGTTTCTTCAAACTCAAACTCTTCTTAAAAGCTTTTTACGGGTTTGTCAATATTCTCATCAAGGGGAGATTGAGAGACCATGTGGTCGTGTCTCCATGAAAGTGATGAGTAATTGACAAAGGTTTTAGGTCGATCGAGTTTGGTTTGTGTGGTCGGACCTTGTCGTTCTGCCGTTCACGCTTTCGTGAAGTCATTCTGGTTTGTCGGGAAAATCGGAACGATCGGCGTGTTATGGGCGATACGATCACAGAGCGGTTATACCGATTGGTAAATGGCGGTTGAAGAATTCGGAGAAGTTGTTTTTGAGTTCGGTCTTCATTGAAAATCGAACGACCGCGGTATTGGAGTGAATACGGCCGGAGCGCGGTTGATCCGCCGGTAACATGGCGGTTGTACCAATTGTATTGTGAGTTTCGGCCATTTTGGTGATTTGAGTTTTGGGATAGGTCATATCGGTGTGTTCATGCATATGTGTTGCATATTGCATGTTTGAGCTAACGTTAGGTCAAGTTGTGAAGAACTTGTTCCGGTTTCGTGTTTCTTATGCGTGTGGGCTGCAGGGCGTCGGCGGAGTCGTGGCGAGACACGGTGGATCGGACTAAGCGCAGTGGCGCCGAGGTCGAACAGTCGATGTGTCGAAGACGACGTGGACTCGAGGTGGTTGCGAGGCGTGCGAGACAAGGAGCGCTGAAGCTTCCCGGAAGGTGCAGAAGGGGCGAATCGGGAAATTCGCAAGGCTGCACAAGCGGGGGCGGGCTCCGTTGGACTTAGCGGGCGTGCGGGAGGAGACCCGTTAGCCAAGGCTATATAAAGGATTGGAGGGGCTGCATGCCCTCTTGAGCACTTGGGTGGAATTAGGGTTTTAGAGTCAAAAGAGGCTTTGTGAGGTTGTTTCTCTTTTGCTCTTTAGTTGTTGAGAGTGGAGGTGTAGGCAGAGTAGTGCTCCCTGCTTGTCCCCTTCTTGGTTTCGTGTTCATCTCCCCTCATGAATAGATGAGTGTTGGTTCTTGAGTTGTGAGAGTGAGGAGATGGATTGAGCTTACATGTAATCATCCCTCTGGTTCTAATGTCCATGCGTATGGGGATGTATCTATGTGTTTTAAGCTTTTGATTCAATGAATGAAATCAAGTTTGTCTCTCGAACTCTTGTTTTGTTCTTCGTGACTCCCATTTGATGATTTCTTGATTTTGTGAGTCTCTTGTTTGTTTCTTGTTGGGAAGCCTCAAAACGAGTTGTTCTGTGATGGGTTAGTGCCACAAGATCTTTTGATCGATTTCCCGAAGAGCAAACTTGGTTTAATTCTAAGATTTCAGTTTTGGGTTGTCTCTGTTCTTCGTTCTTCCGTTTTTGGTTGATTCCTGAGATTTTGTGGATGGATCTACTCAATCGTTTCTTGGAATAGGTTCCTAACATCCTTAGGAAGGTATGTTCCAAATTTGGTCAAGTTTGGCCGCGTAGATCAATAGTTACGTTGATTTTCGTTTTGAAACCCGAAGCGGATTTTGCTGTTCGGGACAATCGGATGAACCGGCTTAACATCTGCTTGGTTGTATGGGGATCGCGGTACAACCGCCGCTTGTTCATGATTTGTAGCCGATCGCGGTACAACCGCCATTACTATGATTGTACCGATTGTCCTGTTTTGTTCGGCTCTTCCTCGTTTTTGTTTGCTGAGCTTTGGGGGTGAGGAGTGGATTCAACATAAGACTTCCTCTGTGCTTAATCATTGATCTTCATAGCTCTCATAGCTATTGGAGTGATTTATAAGTTGAATCCATTCTTTGCGAAAAAGTTTCGGTGCTCCTATTCACCCCCCCTCTAGTCGCCTTTCCGGTCCTTCACATTTATGTCGTATCCTTGCTATGTCATAACTGTAAATATTGGCCCTTTTGCCACCCATGTCAGCATATCACTTGACGAGCTCCTAGCGAGTTGCTCCTTCAACCATTGGTTGAACTGACTGTTGTGCTGTCTCGTGATCCAAACATCCGGCCGCTCTAGATTCTATTGCCGAAGCACGTCCTTGTGCTAGCCGATATACGGGAACACTTTAGTCATGTGTTGCAAGACCGTGAAATGGACTTGAGCATATGTGTCGGGACCCCGGGTATGCAACCCCAGGACCCTCTGTGTATTCTGAACTAGTCCCATGATCAGTAGCTAGCTCACACAGTTGCAACATTGGTGTAATCATAACCACACAACCAAACAAAAGATGAAGGAGATAAATTAATAATATTAAGCAAAAGGGACCTTATGGTCAAGTCTTACAACGCAGTTGCCACACGGGCTAAGCAACAAAAGAGAGCCGGCGGAAACACAACATCTCAAGTGAGGCCACCCAATATGCCCACCAAAGAATCGAGTGAAGGACGCGACCTAATTCGCAAAGTCTTCAAAGAAGTCTTCTTCGTAGAACTCTGAGTTCACAGGTTCACCCTCCTCTGCTGATTTAAACAGAGGGCGCAAGGCCATGAGTACTTTGAATGTACTCAGCAAGTCATAGTGAATTGAATGCAAGTAATATTTATGCAAGGATTAACAAGGATAGCTTTATGGCTCATTTGCGGAAAGCATTATTTGACAAGAATACAATAAGTAGATTGTAAAGCATAATTTAAAAGACTAATACATAAGTAAGCAGTTTTCTTTGAAACAACTAGTGAACACCCTGTTCACTTTCCAACCACCAACCAACTACAAGATTCGACCAAACCATTCCAACATTTTCGACAAAAGTTCTACCCCTTGCGTGAAATCACCAGGCATGTCCATATCCGGGGACACGGCTATTCGAATAGTTTTACACTCTGCAGAGGTTGTACAGCTTGACCCACAAGACACGAATTCTCTAGTTTGTCCGGCATATATCTATGCCACCGCTCACTACCTTAGGTAGCAGCCTAGAAACACGTGACAAGGCTTTTACAAAGTTCTGTTTTGACTCGGTTCATTAAGCTAAGGTTTCGCCTCCATCCGCCCCTCTTGCGCTGCTCCCAACCAAAACAGAACCGAACCAAGACATTGCTAATTAGTCACCAGTCTATCCCAATCTAGACATGTGGTTGTACTGCGGTTGAGGCCCAGATCAATGGTTCAAGGTTAAGTCCTTAGTTGGTTGCTCAGACGAGAGGCGCTTCCACATTCCAAGTGTGCGTTCAGACCCACCCTTTCCACCACCCACTCGTCCAAGCATAAATCATTTTCGCTCAACTTTGGCCAAATGACCACCCTAGTCATGGCACAACATCTTTTAACAAAAGTGGCTCCGCCACGCCCATAAGTTCCAATAGTCAAATTCATCATGTTGGGTTCAACCCAACGGAGAGGACCACCCTAGTCCCGGCACCACAAATTTTAGTAAAGTGACAACAAATGTCGTGGTCTCACACAGACCACACTTAGCATTATTAGCAACACAGTCGTTACTACACAAGCCACAAACCATGTGCGCTAGGGCAAATCAACCTTTATTGAATCATGAGACCAACGCCTACTAAAGCATGACTAAGCAATAAAGCGTGCCCATGTTGGTATTACAATAATGTCCAACTAATAATTAACCATCCTAAGGTGTCCAAGGAATTATGTCATTCAAGGATACATGTCGATTACAAATTATCATGGAGGTATAATGGCAATTAGGTAATTAACTAATCCCAAAACCATTTATTATAAAATTAGCCATGCATGTTTATATAAAACAATATACTTTTATAAACATGGGATCAACATGATCAATGGTCTATGACTTGCCTTCGTTGAAGAGTAGCGGTGCTTGATTAAATGGTTCTGCTAAATCTTCCAAACGGATCCTATACGCCGCAACCAAAGCTAAATAAATAAAACAACTCCAAATAAAATTCCAAATAAATACCAAATAAATACTAATAGAAAGACAAGGATTTTAGATGAATTTAGAAATTGGAATCACTCGAATCGGAGTTCGAATGAGAAAGTTACCTCCTAAGAAGGAAAACACATAAAATCAAGAAAAGGAATTTCTGATTTACGAATTATTTTCCTAAAGGAAAATCGAGTTATTGCGCAAGCTGACGTCAGCAGAGGAAATTCCGGCCGAAATAAAAGAAAAAGAAAAACTGACAAGTGGGGCCCACTTGTCATAGAGAGGGTGCATGGTGGACTAGGTCCACCCGGCTCTGGAAATGGCGTGCCACGCGGGCGGTTGACGAGGCGCACACGTGGGAAAAAAAGGGGGAGGTGGAGCCTAGGTGGCGCTGACGTGGACGCCACTGCCGCCACGAGTAGACCCGCCGTGGCGGCCACGGCCAATGGTCGCCGGCGTTTAGCTGGGTTCCAGTGGCCGGCGAGGGTACCTACGGGGAGAGGGGGTTGCTCTGATGCTGGGGCGCGGGGATTCGAGGACGCGGCGTGAAGAGGACGCTCGGAAGCGACGAAGCGGCGGCGAAGCGGCGGTTGAAGGCGGCGAGGAGCTCCGGAACTTCCGGAGAGGGGGCGCGACGGAAGCCGTGAGCTTGCGATGCCAACGGAGGTGACAACGGCGGCGGCGGTGCTCGACGCAATGGCGCGGTGCTCAACAAAGCTTGGCCGCCGATCTTGGAGCTCCAAATCTGGTGAGAGAGAGCGGAGAGCAGAGTGAGGAGGGGAAAAGGAAGAGGGCGAGGGCGGTCTGGTGCTCCCTCTTATAGAGCTCGGGGAGGGTGGAAGGGGCGACGGCGTGGAGGACCATGCGGCCATTAATGGCGCTCGTCCGTGCGGATGGGGAGGGCATGGCGCGTGCTGCAGTGGCGGCGTGGTAGCGGATCTGGCAGGGACGGGCGTCTGTGAAGAAGGAGAGGACGGGAGGTGCCAGGGCAGGCATGGCGAGGGCGGGCGCGAGATTCATGGGCGCATGGGCACTCCCACTTGGCACGGTCCCGAGGTAGGGATGACCGGGGTGGGCGACAAAGGTACCGCCTGTCGTGTAGGGCGATGGGTGGGCGGGGGGCCGTCTTGTATGAAGCCAGTGTGAGACATGTGAGGAAAATAGGATGTGGGTCAAGAGATTCGCCCAAAGAGGCTTAGGGATTTTTCTAAGGTTTTTCTTTTTAGGAAATACCGTAAAAGCAAAAGGAATTTTAGAAAATAGTTTAAGACACCCAAAATTCTAGGAAAATTCTCAAAATTCCTTGAATTATTTGAGACTTAATAAAAATATTTTCAGCCTCACTATTGCTTTTAATTTTGGCAATTAATTACTTTTGACATAAGGCCAAATGAAAAACCAAATTAAAATCCAACTAAACTCACTAAACCAACTTTAATTAGTTCAAGTTTTTATTAATTCAAATTAAACCACTTTTGAAATTCTAAAATACAATTTAAGCTTTGGCAAAATAATAAACCCAAATGGTTCCTTTTTAAGGTTTTCAAAATTTTCAAAAAGGCCGGAAAATAGGGATGTTACAAACCTATACCCCTTAAAGGGAATCTCGACCCCGAGATTCAGGCTGACTAGAGAATAGGTGCGGGAACTCGGCCTTCAGATCTTCTTCGCGTTCCCAGGTGGCTTCTTCTTCGGTGTGATTGCTCCACTGAACTTTGCAGAAACGGAGGATCTTGTTCCTTGTCACACGCTCAGACACTTCCAAGATTTTGATGGGCTGCTCCTTGTATGTTAGATCTTCTTGCAAGTCAACTGCCTCTAATCAAGATCTGTTCTTCCCAAGACACGCAGTACTTCTTCAATCGAGACACATGAAAAACATCATGCACATCTCGACAACCTGCAAGGGAGCTCTAACTTGTAAGCAACTTCTCCTCTTCTGACTAGAACTGGAAAAGGTCCAATATACCTTGGTGCGAGCTTTCCACTAACTCTGAAGCGACGCATTCCTTTGAGAGGTGAGACCTTCAGGTACACATGATCTCCAGGTACAAAGGCTAATTCCCGGCGACGGTTATCAGCATAACTTTTCTGTCTGGTCTGGGCTGTTCTCAGCTTTTCTCTGATCGACTTAACTTGATCTTCAGCCTCCTTTAGGATGTCGGGTCCAAGCACTTGCCCTTCGCCAGACTCAGTCCAATACAAGGGTGTTCGACACTTTCTTCCGTAAAGGGCCTCAAACGGGGACATCTGCAGACTTGATTGATGACTGTTGTTGTATGAAAACTCCGCATAAGGTAACATTTGGTCCCAGCTGGTCTGGTTCTCTAGAGCGCAGGCTCTCAACATATCTTCTAAGATTTGATTTACCCTTTCTGTTTGACCATCTGTCTGAGGATGGTAGGCCGTACTGAAATTCAGATTAGTGCCCATGACGCTGTGCAGCTTTTGCCAAAATCTTGAGGTGAACTGGGTTCCTCGATCGGACACGATCTTCTTTGGCACTCCATGCTGACATACTATCTTGGCCATATACAATTCTGCAAGTCTGTCTCCTGAGTAGGTGGTCTTGACTGGGATGAAGTGAGCCACTTTTGTTAGGCGATCGACAATTACCCAGATAGAATCATATCCAGCTTTAGTTCTTGGCAGACCGGTGATAAAATCCATTCCGATTTCTTCCCATTTCCATTCAGGGATGCTCAAAGGTTGCAAAAGTCCAAAGAGTCTCGATGCTCGGCTTTAACTCGCTGGCAAACATCACATTGTGCAATATACTCAGCAACTTCACGCTTCATGCTAGGCCACCAATAGAATTCCTTGAGGTCTTGATACATTTTAGTGCTTCCGGGGTGAATGGAGTACAAGGTTTCATGAGCTTCCTTGAGTATTAACTGTTTCAGTTCCTTCTGATCCGGTACACAAATACGCTTGTCAAACCATAGGGCACCTTGCTCATCTTCTGAAAATCTTAAGGATTTACCCTGCTTCATGTTTTCTTGATTTCCTTGATATCCGTATCTTCTTCTTGGGCTTTCTTGATCTGATCTTGAAGAGTTGGTTGCACTTCCAGGGTAGCTAAGTAACCTTCTTCCACTAACTCAAGCTTGAGCTTTTGAAATTCTTCGTGCAATGCTGGCTGACCTTCCTTGATCATCAGAGTATTGCAGTAGGTCTTTCTACTTAAAGCATCTGCTACAACATTTGCTTTGCCTGGGTGATAATGAATTCCCATGTTGTAATCCTTGATCAATTCCAACCATCTTCTTTGTCTCATGTTCAGATCTGCTTGGGTAAAATGTACTTCAAACTCTTATGATCCGTAAACTTCACAATTACATCGATGAGGTAATGACGCCATATCTTTAAAGCATGCACTACTGCAGCTAATTCTAAGTCATGAGTGGGGTAATTGACTTCATGAGGCTTCAATTGGCGTGAAGCATAGGCTACCACTTTCCTTTCTTGCATCAAACACAACCGAGACCTTGGCGAGATGCATCACGAAAATCTCAAAATCCTTCCTAACATCCCAGAGAATCAAGATCGGGCGGTGGTCAAACGCTTTTTAATTCTTGAAAACTTTGCTCGCATTCTCAAGGCGTCCAAGCAAATTTCTTCTTCTTCAAAGAATTGGGTAAGGGTCTTGCTATTCTTGAGAATCCTTCTATGAACCGACGGTAGTAACACGCCATTCCGAGGAAACTTCGACCGAGGTATCGACTTGGGTGACTCGATTAAGCACATCCTTGACTTTACTAGGGTTGACAGTGACTCCTTCTGCAGACATGACGCGTGCCCGGAAAGGTAACTTCTTTCATCCAAAACTCACACTTGTCGAATTTAGCATAGAGTTGATGATCTCTAAGCTTATTCGTAACTGCGAAGGTGCTCTTCATGCTCTTCTTCATTCTTAGAGTAGATTAGGATATCGTCAATAAAGACAATGACGAACTTATCTAGATACTCCATGAACACTTTATTCATCAAGTTCATAAAGTAAGCTGGTGCATTGGTTAATCCAAAAGACATGACCGTATACTCATACAGTCCATATCGGGTTGAGAAAGCTGTCTTCGGTATATCTTCTTCACGAATCTTCAGCTGTGGTATCCTGACCTCAAATCTATCTTGGAGAACACTCCGGCTCCTTTTAACTGGTCAAACAAATCATCAATCCTGGGCAGAGGGTACTTGTTCTTGATGGTGACTTCATTGAGAGAGCGGTAATCCACACACATCCGCTGGGTGCCATCCTTCTTAGGGACAAAGATCACTGGGGCTCCCCAAGGCGAAGAACTTGGTCGGACAAATCCTTTATCTTGCATTTCTTCAATCTGCTTCTTCAGCTCGACTAAGTCATCAACCGGCAAAGCGGTAGGGTCTCTTGGAAATGGGTGCGTTCACGGAACTAGGTTAATGACAAACTCTAGGTCTCTCCCCAAGCATTCCGTAACTCATCCGAAAAACATCTGGAAATTCTCGACTACCGCACCTCTTCCAAAGATACAAGATCTTGACATCGCAGACTAAGGCTCCATCATACTTTTCCGAGAGGCTTCAAACTTCACTTTGGTTCCATCTGGCCGACCAACGTGATGCTTCTATCACCACAATCCAAAAGCGCTTGGTGATCGAGAAGCCAATCCATACCCAAAATCACATCTAGGATTTGGCATTGATAATTATAAGGTTGGCTAGAATTCTACCCTTCTATGGTTACTTTAACCTTAGGGCAGCCTTGGTTCAGTACTCAACTCCGAACCGGTGTACGAATCAACATAGCATTTTTAAGAGTCATAACCTTTAATCGATGCTTTGCAACAAAACTCCGAGAAACAAACGAATGGGTAGCTCGAGAATCAAACAAAATCAGCAGTCTTTGAATTTACTAGGAACTTACCCAAAGACGACGTCCGGCTATCTGGGCTTCCTCTCCGTGACATGGTTCACACGGCCTCTTCCGAAAGTCCGAGGGTCTTGGCCGTCTTCTGGAGTCTGAGGTGCTCCACGCCCCGCTCCGGGCGTGGGGTCTGTTCGGGTAGCTCCAAGGTTGAATCGACCGTGATGGACCTTGCTTCTGAGGGCAATTGCTGGCATAATGTCCGAGTTGCTGACAGTTGAAACAGGTGATTCCTGCGGCAGGATTGTTGCTTCTTGGCTGCTGGTTGTTGGTGTTGTTGTTGAAGTTGCGGAATCCTGGTGCAGCTGGGCGAGGTGCTGGTGCAGGGGTTCTGAAGGTGACAGGAGGGACAGAATGAGCTGGGTATTGTGCATTCGTTCTGGCCCTCTGCGAATGACCTTGATGAGTACCATGCTGCATTGACTTCCTTTTGTGCGATTCCGCCAGTTCGCGACGTGACTCTTCAATGAGCATGGTCTTGTTGACTAGCTGCTGGAAATTGGCATAGTCGTTGCCAACGACCTGAACCTTCAAGCTAGGGTTGAGTCCTCGCTTGAAACGCTTCTGACGAGCATCATCGGTGGCAACATCCTCTGGGGCATAACGAGAGAGTTGAGTGAACTTGTTGAGGTATTCACTCACTGACAGGTTCCCTTGTTTCAGCTCACGAAACTCATTCTTCTTCATTTCTACCTTCCGCGGTGATATGGGAGAGGCGAAAGCTTCGTAAAATTCAGTCCAAGTGATGTTCGTGGTTCTCATGGCGGCACAATAGTTCTCCCACCATTCTGCGGCGGTGCCTTCCAGCTGGTGTGTGGCATAAAGAACTTTCTCACGGTCATCACACCGGGTAATGGCAAGCTTCTTTTCAGTAGAGCGCAGCCAATCATCTGCCTCCAAAGGCTCAGAGGAGCTGGAGAAGGTAGGTGGATGGGTCCTCATAAACTCTGCCAGCTTTGACTGATGATAAGCTGGTGGGGGCGGAGGTGGCATGGCAGCTGCTTGGTTGTTCGGTTCAAGATCAGGAGCAGAGAAAGCGGCCGTCGTTCTGTTGAGCCATCATCCGTTCATGTTCTCGCATCATTGCATTCATCAATTGCGCCTGTGCTTTGCCATGAACTCTCCCAAACCCTGATCTGTTGTTGCGGCTGGGGTTGGTGGCGTAACGGGGTCCACTTGTTCTTCCTGACTTGCCGAGTTGCGGGTTTGAACCATCTGCATGAGCTTCTCGGGTTTTAATAGATGAGAGGAAGAAAGCACGATGGGAAAGAGGAAAAGCACAAAGACGAGCCGCATAAGGGAGAAAGACGGGACAACCTAATTGGGGAAAGTCGGTTTAACCCAACGAACAATAGCCTAAAGCTATAAGAAGCAACAAAACTCAAGCCACCGATTCTATCGATGCGAAATTAAAAGGGTAACTACACTACAAATCTATCTTATTTTGGCGAGGCGACTCTAAGCAAAGCTCGATTCTATAGAGATTATCAAGGTGAGAGGGTCACTTTACACTCCGAAACCAAGTTCAGAAAAGATAAGAAGTCAGACTTTAAGAATGAAATAAGGAGAGATTAGCATAAGATGAGGAAGAGTAGAGTAAGGTAAGAGGAGAATACTATTTAAGTTAATTGTTGGTTTGATTTAGAAAATAAATTTTTGAAGTTTTGACTAAACGACCATGCTAATTATGGTTACGTCCTACAGTCGATATGGCTCGATACCACATTTATCGGGACCCGGGTATGCAACCCGGGACCCTCTGTGTATTCTGAACTAGTCCCATGATCAGTAGCTAGCTCACACAGTTGCAACATTGGTGTAATCATAACCACACAACCAAACAAAAGATGAAGCAGACAAATTAATAATATTAAGCAAAAGGGACCTTATGGTCAAGTCTTACAACGGTTGCCACACAGGGCTAAGCAACAAAAGAGAGCTGGCAGCGGAAACACAACATCTGGCGGAGGCCACCCAATATGCCCACCGGCAATCGAGTGAAGGACGCGACCTAATTCGCAAAGTCTTCAAAGAAGTCTTCTTCGTAGAACTCTGAGTTCACAGGTTCACCCTCCTCTGCTGATTTAAACAGAGGGCGCAAGGCCATGAGTACTTTGAATGTACTCAGCAAGTCATAGTGAATTGAATGCAAGTAATATTTATGCAAGGATTAACAAGGATAGCTTTATGGCTCATTTATGGAAAGCATTATTTGATAAATACAATAAGTAGATTGTAAAGCATAATTTAAAAGACTAATACATAAGTAAGCGCTTTTCTTTGAAACAACTAGTGAACACCTGTTCACTTTCCAACCACCAACCAACTACAAGATTCGACCAAACCATTCCAACATTTTCGACAAAAGTTCTACCTTGCGTGAAATCACCGTGCATGTCCATATCAGGGACACGGCTATTCTAATAGTTTTACACTCTGCGAGAGGTTATGCAATTTGACCCACAAGACACGAATTTCTCTAGTTTGTTCGGCATATATCTATGCCACCGCCACTACCTTAGGTAAGCGCCTAGAGCACGTGACAAGGCTTTTACAAAGTTCTGCTTTTGACTCGATTACGTTAGCTAAGGTTTCGCCTCTATCTGGCCCCCTCTTGCGCCGTTCCCAACCAAAACAGAACCGAACCAAGACATTGCTAATTAGTCAGCCAGGTCTATCCCAATCTAGACATGTGGTTGTACGGTTGAGGCCCAGATCAATGGTTCAAGGTTAAGTCCTTAGTTGGTTGCTCAGACGAGACGGTTCCACATTCCAAGTGTGCGTTACGGCACCCACCCTTTCCACCACCCACTCGTCCAAGCATAAATCATTTTCGTTCAACCTGGCCAAATGACCACCCTAGTCATGGCACAACATCTTTTAACAAAAGTGGCTCCGCCACAGTTCCATAAGTTCCAATAGTCAAATTCATCATGTTGGGTTCAACCCAGCCAGAGGACCACCCTAGTCCGGGCACCACAAATTTTAGTAAAGTGACAACAAATGTCGTGGTCTCACACAGGACCACACTTCGCATTATTAGCAACACAGGTCGTTACTACACAAGCCACAAACCATGTGCGCTAGGGCAAATCAACCTTTATTGAATCATGAGACCAACGTCTACTAAAGCATGACTAAGCAATAAAAGCGTGCCCATGTTGGTATTACAATAATGTCCAACTAATAATTAACCATCCTAAGGTGTCCAAGGAATTATGTCATTCAAGGATACATATCGATTACAAATTATCATGGAGGTATAATGGCAATTAGGTAATTAACTAATCCCAAAACCATTTATTATAAAATTAGCCATGCATGTTTATATAAAACAATATACTTTTATAAACATGGGATCAACATGATCAATGGTCTATGACTTGCCTTCGTTGAAGAGTAGCGGTGCTTGATTAAATGGGATTCATGAAATCTTAAAAGCATTGGGATCTATCTGCAAAACCAAAGCTAAATAAATAAAACAACTCCAAATAAAATTCCAAATAAATACCAAATAAATACTAATAGAAAGACAAGGATTTTAGATGAATTTAGAAATTGGAATCACTCGAATCGGAGTTCGAATGAGAAAGTTCTGACCTCCTAAAGAAGGAAAACACATAAAATCAAGAAAAAGGGAATTTCCTGATTTCTGGAATTATTTTCCTAAAGGAAAATCGAGTTACTGCGCAAGCTGACGTCAGCAGAGGAAATTCCGGCCGAAATAAAAGAAAAAGAAAAACTGACAAGTGGGGCCCACTTGTCATAGAGAGGTGCATGGTGGACTAGGTCCACCCGCTCTGAAATGGCGTGCCACGCGGGCGGTTGACGAGGCGCACACGTGGGCAAAAAGGGGGAGGTGGAGCCTAGGTGGCGCTGACGTGGACGCCACCTGGCCGCCACGTAGGACCCGAGCCGGCGGCGCTCACGGCCCAATGGTCGCCGGCGTTTAGCTGGGTTCCAGTGGCCGGCGAGGGTACCTCTGGGAGAGGGGTTCTTGATCTTTGGTCAGCGAGGATTCGAGGACGCGGCGTGAAGAGGACGTCGGCGGCGAAGCGAGCGGGCGGCGGCGGCGGTTGAAGGCGGAGGAGCTCCGGAACTTCCGGCGAGGAGGGCGCGCAGGGAAGCCGTGAGCTTGCGATATAACGGAGGTGACAACGGCGGCGGGTGCTCGGCAGCGGCGGGTGCTCAACAAAGCCGGGGTCCGATCTTGGAGCTCCAAATCTGGTGAGAGAGAGCAGGAAGCGAGAGGAGGAGGGGGAAAGGAAGAGGGGGGCGGCGGTCTGGTGCTCCCTCTTATAGAGCTCGAGGAGGTGGAAGGGGCAGCGCGTGGAGGACCATGCGCCGTTAATGGCGCTCGTCCGTATGAGATGGGAGGGCATGGCGCGTGCGGGCGCGGCGGCGTGGTAGCGGATCTGGCGATGCGAGGACGTCTTGGCCTTGAAATGGAAGGAGCAGGAGGTCTTGTGTGGGCATGGCGAGGGCGGCGCGAGATTCATGGTGACATAGGCACTCCACTTGCACGGGTCCGGAGGTAGGGGATGACCGGGGTGGGCGGTGACAGTGGCCGCCTGTCGTGAGGGATGGGTGAGGCGGTGGGCGTCTTGTATGAAGCTGGGCAAGGGTCCACATGAGAAAAATAGGGGATGTGGGTCAAGAGATTCGCCCAAAGAGGCAGGGATTTTTCTAAGGTTTTTCTTTTTAGGAAATACCGAGGAAAAGCAAAAGGAATTTTAGAAAATAGTTTAAGACACCCAAAAATTCTAGGAAAATTCTCAAAAATTCCTTGAATTATTTGAGACTTAATAAAATATTTTCAGCCTCACTATTGCTTTTAATTTTGGCAATTAATTACTTTTAACATAAGGCCAAATGAAAAACCAAATTAAAATCAACTAAACTCACTAAACCAACTTTAATTAGTTCAAGTTTTATTAATTCAAATTAAACCACTTTTGAAATTCTAAAATACAATTTAAGCTTTGGCAAAATAATAAACCCAAATGGTTCCTTTTTAAGGTTTTCAAAATTTTCAAAAAGGCCGGAAAATAGGGATGTTACAATATGCATCCATATCTAGAGTGATTGCTTTCCTTCCGATGGTCCCGATACCCTCGAGCCTTCCCTCATGGCGAGATCGAGGCACACCTCCGAAGGAACCTATGTACATGATTTTACGTGAGTGCTTCAATCACACACTCTTTGTATCATCTAAGTAGTGAGTACAGACTTTGGCCCCTTATGTACTCTAGCCGAACAGGTTAGCAAGGGCAGGATAACCATTTATGGTATAGAACAACAAGGAGCATAAAGTGAAGTTCTCTCATTTGTACGCATCCCATACATGTACCCCTTGAATCCATAGTATTTTTAGATCTTCCAACAATGATGCTAGGTACACATCAATATCATTCCCAGGTTGCTTCGGCCCTTGGATAAGTATCGACAGTAAAATATAATTCCGCTTCATACATAACCAAGGAGAAAGGTTGTAGATACAAAGAATCATGGGACAAGTGCTATGTCGGCTGCTCATGTTACTGAAAGGGTTCATTCTATCTGTACTTAATCCAAGCCTTGTATTCCTTGGTTCCGCATCGAAGTCTGCAAACCTCCTATCGATATTTCTCCACTGGGCGGAATCAGCAGGGTGTCTTAGCTTTCCGTCATTCTTACGCTCCTCCGAGTGCCAATATAGCAGTTTTGCATCCTTTGGGTTCACAACAAACTGCTTCAAACGGGGAATTACAGGAAGATACCACGCCATCTTGGTAGGAGGTTATTTCTTCACCACGATTCCCTCGCCGTCATCTGATTGATTCTTACGCTTGTATCGAGATACGTTGCACACCGGACATACATGCATATTTACATACTCGTTATGGTAGAAGATATAGTCGTTCGGACATGCATGTATTCTTCCTACTTCCATTCCTAATGGATAAAGAACCTTCTTGGCTTTTTAAGTGGTTTTGGGCAACTCGTTTCCCTCCGGAAGTATGTCCGCTAAAAGACCTAACAGCATCGTGAAACTCTTATCAGACCAACCGTTGCTTGCCTTCAATTTCAGCAGTTCAAGCACGGATGACAACCCTATGTATTCTGGCTTGAAGCCTGGGAACAAAGGTTTCTCTGAGTCCTCCATCAAACCCTGGAATTTAACATACTCTCTCTCCCTGTAGTTCCCTTCTGCATCATGAAGCATCTGATCTAGATTGTCATCGTGCAGCCTATCCGAATCGGAACCACAATTGACATCATCCGGCGGCATATCGTTGACTTCGTCGGCGATGTCGTTATCACTACCTTCCTGTATAATCTCCTCTTCACCGTGACTGGTCCAACGTGTATACCCTTTTTAAAACCCCTTCGAATCAAGTGTGATTCGATCTGCGCTTGGTTCTTAAACATCTTCAGATTCTTGCAGTCAATGCATGGACAGTACATATATTCTACTCTCTTATTCAACATATCCTCCTCGGCAGCTATATTAAAAGCAGACATGCCATTAATGTAATCTTCACTCACACGGTTGCCAGCGTACATCCAGCTTCGGTCCATCTACACAATGCATATAACAATTTGGTGCTAAATATTGAATTAATTAATTAGTATACTATAGATGCAACTTTTGATATGTCATTTGAAATATGTATTTCTAATGAACTAAAAAAACACCAATGCATCCTAGGTTCAGGTTCTTCATCACAAACACATTATAGATAACCCATGCCCAACTTCAGATAGCAAGAAGCCAACACTTACAAAACAACACAAAAAGCTAGATCTAAACCATCTTCAATTCTCTCTTTACCGATCTAAACCATCTTTAATTCTCTCTTTACCAAGCTAGATCTAGAATATAATGCAAGGAACAAATTAATTACATATTAACCATCGATAGTCAAGAACAAATTACCAAATATGTGATCTCCTTTCACCAAATCGCCTCAAAGCCCCACCACTAGCAGCAGCAGCGAGAACAGAGCAGGAATTTAAGACAGATTGATCTGTGAGGATCGGGTCTGCAATAAATGAGATTATCACAGACAGTTTTTAATACAAACCGTTTGTGAAGAGGACGGGAAGTCATAGACAGTTCATATTGAAAACTGTCTTTGAAGTATTGCAATATCACATACAGTTCTTATTCAGAACCGTCTGTGATACTTCACAGACGATTTTCAACATAAACCGTCTGTGATATTACCTCTTCACAGACGGTTTTTAGCGCAGAAAGTAACACAGACGGTCACTACACCAAAACCGTATGTGATTATGTTTAATACAGACGATTTTGGTCCCGTTTGTGATCAGGCGTCCAGTATTAGCCTTTTTATAGTAGTGTGCTGTAACACCCTGATTTTTCAGAGCCTTTTTTTTGAAGATTTCAAAATTAAAAGAACCATTTTGTTTTGATGAAAATTCAAAGCTTAACTTGAAATTTTAGAATGGATTTAAATTGACTAACTCAAACTTCAACTAAAATCCTTTGATGGTTTGTTGAGTTGTTGGAGTTTTGGTGATCTTCCTTTTTCTGTCCAGGTTTTGTCCATCTTTGGACCAGACCTCCTTAGGTCTAAACCTCCCCAAGTGATTGTGCCCTCCCTGATCTACATCCCCTTCTGTGGATTTCCCCCAAGTTTAGACCTCTCCACGTCTAAACCTTCCTCAAATTCACTCGAGCTCGCTCTCTGTATCTTTTGAACACCACTGTGTCCACTTGGACCTACCTCCGTTGCTTTAATCCTTGAAACCCTCTCTGGAAGTTTTCTTCGGCGCCAACCCGGTAGTACCGCCCGCACCTTGCGGTGCCACCGTTCCTCTAGGACCTCCTTCTTATTTATTTGGACCTCCCCATGTCCTTCAAGACCTCCCCATGTCCTCTAGGACCTCCTCCTTGTCTATTTGGACCTCCCCGTGTCCTACAGGACCTCCCCGTGTCCTCCAGGACCTCCTCCTTATCTATTTGCACCTATATCGCTTGTGGATCGTTCGATTTACATTGGACGGTTTGATCTTGGTGAAACGTTCGGATGGTCCGAACGTCCCAGCCTCTCTGAGCCCTTAGATCTTGGCTGGATGGTCCGATTTGCAGAGGCGTTCGGACGGTCCGAACGTCCCAACCATTTTGGACCGCCCGATTCAGTTCAATGGTTGAGATCTAGCGCTAGCTCGGATGGTCCGAATGACCCAATCATTTTGGGCGGTTCGATTGAAATCCAGTGGCTCCCGCTTCTCCCGCTTCCTATCTCGCTATCGCCCTCCCTCCTTGTAGATCTGGCCGTTAAGACCTCCCCCTTAGAGATCTTAACCGTCCAGACCTCCCTCTTTGTAGATCTGGCCGTTAAGATCTCCCCCTTGGAGATCTTAACCGTCCAGACCTCCTTCCTTGAAGATCTGGCCGTTAAGACCTCCCCCTTGGAGATCTTAACCATCCAGACCTCGCCCTTTAAGATCTGACCGTTAAGACCTCCCCCTTGGAGATCTTAACCATCCAGACCTCCCCCTTTAAGATCTGACCGTTAAGACCTCCTCCTTGTAGATCTGGCCGTTAAGACCTCCCCCTTGGAGATTTTAATCGTCCAGACCTCCCTCCTTGCAGATCTGGCCATTAAGACCTCCCCCTTGGAGATCTTAATCGTCCAGACCTCCCTCCTTGTAGATCTGGCCGTTAAGACCTCCCCCTTGGAGATCTTAACCGTCCAGACCTCCTTCCTTGAAGATCTGGCCGTTAAGACCTCCCCCTTGGAAATCTTAACCATCCAGACCTCCCCCTTTAAGATCTGACCGTTAAGACCTCCCCCTTGGAGATCTTAACCATCTAGACCTCCCCCTTTAAGATCTGACCATTAAGATCTCCTCCTTGGAGATCTTAACCGTCCAGACCTCCCTCCTTGCAGATCTGGCCATTAAGACCTCCCCCTTGGAGATCTTAACCGTCCAGACCTCCCTCCTTGCAGATCTAGCCGTTAAGATCTCCCCCTTGGAGATCTTAACCGTCCAGACCTCCCTCCTTGCAGATCTGGCCGTTAAGACCTCCCCCTTGGAGATCTTAACCGTCTAGACCTCCCTCCTTGTAGATCTGACCATTAAGACCTCCTCCTTGGAGATCTCGACCGTTCAGACCTCCCCTTTTTGTAGATCCGATCGTTAGGACCTCCCCTTGGAGATCCTAAAAGTTCAGACCTCCCCTTGGAGATCTTAACCGTTCAAGACCTCCTCCTCCGATTAGATCCTGACCATCCAGACCTCCCCCTAGATTCAATCCAACCGTGAGGACCTCCCTTGTGGGTGAGGACCTCCCCTTGACCTCTGCAGACCTCCCCATTTGCATTTGATCTTGGCCGTTGGACCTCCTTTTTGGAGATCCAACCATCAAGACCTCCCCAGCGGGTGAGGACCTCCCCTTGTCCTCCGTGGGACCTCCTCAGGGTCTCCGCAGGACCTCCTTTTTGGGTCTTGGCTGGACCCACTTGGCAGTCACACCCAGTTTTCTTTTATCCTTTGACTGTGTCCTTGTGCATGGAATTCTTCCCCGTATTTAATGCATGTTTTATCGCATTAAAGGCTACCACTTTTGAAGCACCTGTGCCATGCTTTTGTCACATCTCTTGCCTGCCTTCATGGTCCTTTTTACCAACTCCTGAACACCCTAGCTTGGGAAAGCTCCATGGCTCCAGCTATATATAGCTTGGGCAGCCCTTCCTCTCTCACTTTCTCCTCATTTTCACTCTCTGGCTCAACCGAGCATTCCTTAGACCTCCCTCAAAGCTCTTGGACCTCCTCTCTTGAGTCTCAGGACCTCCTCCAACAAGCTCCCTGGACCTCCTCCCGATTGCCTACCCTCTTAGTTGGTTTTATATTGGAGTTTTATTGAGGTTTCTTTGGATCTTGTTGGAGCTCTATTTGAGTTATTTGGTTTTTTCACCGTGTAGATTGCGAAGGCCATGAGGAGCAAGAGTTCCTAGAAGAAGAAGCTCAAGATTGTGAGCAAGGTAAGTTACACTCTTGATCATATTGCACCCATTACTTCAAGATATTATGTCGGTTTCAAAGATATATGCATGCTTACTTTTACTAAGTTATTTCAATGCCTATCTTACTATTCATAGCTATGCTGAATTCCATTGTATGGCCACTGTCTATGTTGAACCAACCCCATTGTCACCCTAGATAAAATCTGGTTTTTGCAATAGTAAGGACCAGAGGTTTATGAAAAATGAAAGCTTAGCCTTGCTTAGACCAAAATCTTGATTTGGGAAATGTCTCTTCCAACAGACCAAAATATCAAATGTTTCAAAGCCATGGCATTGGGTTGTCATGGAGGTTTTGATAAATGTTTTGGAAAAACAGAAATGGACAAATGGATTTGGTCTTGGGCGGATTGGTTGCTTGGTCAGTGCGAGGTATGCAGGCTCAACTCGGGTAGGGTTGAGGCCGGGGTTTTGTGTTAGCCGCCCAAGCCATATGAGGACCGGTCTTTGAGCCGCATCTTGCTATGCCTATAATGGACTATGCCACCCTCGTACAACCACATGTCTGAGAAATGGGCAAAGGACACAGCTAACTAATTTGCAAAGCTCCATCGCGGTTGATCCTGTGGATGCGGTGGGTAGTCTTATTATGACCTTTGTAGTCCCACAGGCGCAAGAGGGGCTGAACCTGCGGATGGGTAGTCCAAAGGGGGTGAAACCTTAGCGAGGGTGGACTGCGTTGGAGTAATGCTTTGTAAAGGCCTTGTCATGTGCTCTAGACCTCTCACCAAAGGAAGTGTGAGGTGGTGTCGATGGATGCCAAGCAAACTAGAGAATTCATGTCATGTGGGTAAAATGTACAATCTCTGCAGAGAATAAATCTATTCGAATAGCCGTGTCCACAGTCATGGACATGCTAGCAAAGCCACTCAAAGTTAGCTCCTGGTTTTGGTTTTCAAAGGACTTATGAAACTGATCTTGGATTTATATCCAAATGGTTATTGGGCGGGGAGCCATGTGACAGGAGGGTATCCTTCACCATATTGATGATGAATGTTATCCAACTAAAAATTGTGTTTTGAAAATGAGTTTTTACTCATTATAATTGCCTTGGAACTTAGTACTGGTATTTGAAATAAAATTGGCTTTGTGCAAACCAACCTTAATATGCCTTCCATTGACATATCCTTATGCATGTCATACTGTTATTTGACGGGTGTAACTTGCGAGCACGGTAGTTGTGCTCACTCTTGCTTGATTGATGAATTGAGCAGGTGAAGACTTCTTTGATGATGAAGAGAACCAAATCAATTAGGCCGTGCCCTCCAGCCAATCACCTGTGGTGTAATGGATGGAGTCTGTCCCTTGGTTTTTCCGCTGTGTACTGTTGCTCTTGGTTGCTGGAGCTTATAAGCAACCCCTTGTAATCAACTCCCTTTTTTTATTAATAAAGCCTTTTGTGGATGTGTATGTTATCACTTGCTTGCTGTGAGAACCAGTCATTGATCTCTGGGGGCTGGTTTAGATCACAGAGGACTTGAGGCTTGTCCCCAAGCCGCACAACCTCCTCGGGTTGGTCCCTCTCGGACCTCCCTCGGGTCAGGAAGTGGAGCTTGGGGAGGTCTGAGGTCCAACGACCTCCTTGGGTCAGGACCCCAAACCTTCGGGTGGTCCAACCGGACCTCTCGAGAGGTTTGGGCGGTCCTACCGGGATGCCCCACGGGATGTCCTGGGAGTCCTTTTACGGACCTCCCAGGAGGTCCTGAGGGACCTCTCGGGTAAGCCCTGGGCCGGGTCGTCACATGTGCATATAAGTGTATAAGTATAACCATCAAATATTGTTGTTTTTTAATACAACATTTATACTACAAATTAGGGCTTGTTTGGAATGATTTTTTTTTTGCAATAATGCACGGGTGGAAACAGATCAATTCTAGTAGGATTGATATGGAATTCACAGTTATATGCATCTAGTGTGATTTAGTGTTTAACCAAATTGAAGAGCTTAATTGAAGATGGGTAAAATTTGAAGGTACCGTAAAAGAGCCCTCAAAATAAATATTGGTGTTTATACACCAATATTTGAAGAGCTTAAACACCAAAATGAATAGACTAAACATGAGAGTTAAGGAACTGAGATCAACCTAGTTTATTTTCAGGGCTCTTTTATGGTACCTTCAAATCGATATGAGTCATCTAATGTTTTTATCCAATAGATCAGATTAGTTAAGATTAAGTTATAGTTTCCCTGATATACTACTAGTACAAATCCCGCGAGTGGTAAAATTTTAATTACCCAACTGAGTTTGAAATGAACACGCTTGGGCAAACTAGTAATAGGTTCAGTGAAAAGTCCACAATACCCTCACAAAAAAATTACAATGAAAAGTCTGTTATGTCCTCAACAAATCAATGATCAGATTTAATTTATGCTACCACCCTCTTACTACTAGTAGAAGGTATCGTAAAAATTCCCTATTTTGAGAAAGCAAACTCGATTTGGAAAAGCTCTGCAAAAAAATCCATATAATTTGCCCTGTTTAATTATTTGTCTACAAAATCTTACATGAAGCAAATTAATGTGGGTATGGAAGAAACACAGTAGTTAATGGATTTCATGGAAAAAAGAAGTTACACGTACATGTCAATTTCCTCGTTGTCCCTTTTAGTTTCAGCTGCACTCTCCCACTAGACACCGGCTTAGGGCATCTCCAATAGTCTATTTCACTTGTCTCTAAGAGATGCCATGTAGACTTTTTGATGACATGGCAGAGAGTAAAAGATAAGAGAGAACCAAATCGTCGTCTCACGAAACGACCATCGCATAAACGCGAAACGAGGCGAAGCGACAACGGTTTCTCTGTTGGAGTGCGTTGTTGTTTGCTGCAGCGTTTTTGTTCTTCTCGGCGAATCCACAGCGCGCGAGCCATTTCCTTCCCCGCGCCGGCGAGTTTTCCTTCCCTGCGCCCACGAGACTTTTCCTTCCCTTTTCCTTCCCGCGTCTGGCTTTCCTTCCCCGCACCTTCCTCCAAGCAAAATGTCGGTGACTCCCAATGATTACGATCGGCATTTGCATCTCCCCATCGATTCCCCACTTCCTCTTTCCTGATTCGCTGGTTCCTCTTTCTCTATCGCTCAGCGCCAATCTCAGATTTGCTCTTGAAGATGATTCCCACTCGGCGGTCTAGAGTTGTGGCGCCACCGCCGCAGGAGACTTTGACGTCGACTACCGCCACCTCGTCCGGGGATTTTTCCATCGCCACATCTTCAAATCCTGCCAGCATCGCCGCCTTTGTGGAGTCCATGGGTTCCTCCTCAGCCCATGGTTGGTGGGGCTCGCTTGGAGCCGGACGCGGCTCTAGCTCTTCTGTTCCCAGGGCTTCTGATTTCGGGTATGATTTGTTCTTCATATATTTCTTTCGTTCGTTTCTTGAGCGCATTGGATCTGGTTTGATTTCTAGTATGATTGGTATAGGTGATTTGACCTACTTTTGTTGTGTTGTTCGTAGCAATGCTATCATGTAAATCTTTGAGTATCTACTCTGTAAATGGCGATGGCGGTGTGCGGTGATCTGGCTCTGTGTAGTTCATAGCCGTGCTCTGTAAATCAACTGATACTACAGTTCTGTAAATCAACAAAGAAAAGTAGATTAATTAAACAGATAGTAAAACCTCAATTTGGTTTTATGTGAAATGCTATCGTACTGATGATTTATCCAGCTAGAGTGGAAGTCAGTTTTTGCCTACTAAAAAAAATTAGTCTTAAGGCTACAGATCATAATGCACTATGCTAGTTACTACTAATTCAGTTCAGGATTTGTTTGAGCTGACACGTGATACATGATAGATAGATCTGCAAAACACCTGCACTTTTAGTTATAAGCAATTGGGGATAGACAATTTGTGTATATGGAATGTCTATCTCCTGTAATTTCCAATAGCAAATGTTATGGGCTAGCAGTGCAAAGTAGAGTAGAGTATATATAGATCATGTCATGAGGGGATGCCATATTATTTGTTATATAGATCATGTCATATTATCATGTCTTGTAATTTCCAATGATATATTATATATGCATAGTTTTAGTAATCTTTTATACTTAATAATACGACATGTTTGTAATTTGTTTGCAGCGGAATGAATCCATATCTTCCTGGTGGTTTCTTAAGTGACCTCCAAAATTCATCAAATTTCCCTCTTCCCCGGGAAATTCCTCATCAGTCTCCTATGCCACCAGTCCTGGCCCAGCCCTTCATCGATGTTGGCAATGGCGACAACGAAGATGCTAGTAGGACTTGGAAGCGGTTGACGTGGACACAAGAGGAAGACTTGAGATTGGTAGGTTGATTTTTCAGTTGGGCATCTAAATAATTAATACTTGTAGTTCAACATGTTTATATTGGTACTAATATATTTTCACGAAATGCAGTTCAGTGCTTGGTTGAACAACTCAAACGACCCAATCAACGGAAACTGCAAGAAAACTAACCAGTACTGGGGAGAGGTCACTGCTGTGTACAACATCACCACCCCAAAAAATAGAAGAAGAGAAGCGAAGCAAACCAAGGACCGTTGGCACCGAGTGAACAAAAAGGTCGGTTGGTTTTGTGCCTCTTGGCTAAAGGCTAGAAGTATATATGCCAGTGGACAGTCAGATAATCAATTGATGGACAAGGCAATGAAAATATACGAGGAAGACTACAAGGAAGGGCAATTCATGTTCATGTACTGTTGGAAGGCTATCCGAGACTAGCCAAAGTGGCATGCATACATTGAGAAGCTTGACAATTCGAAGAAAAGAAAGCTTTCAGAGTTTGGGGAGGCGTGGGAGGACTTGACATCTGCTGAAGATACCAAAGATATTCCACGTCCATAAGGGACCAAGCCTGCTGAGGCTGAACGCAAAAGTAAAGGCAAAGGCAAAGGGAAGGCGTTGGCTACAATAGAGGTTATCGATGATATGGAAGAAAAGCTTGACAAGTTCTTGATGGCTCAGTCCGAAGCTAGTAGGGGTCGCAGCGATATGGTTGAGGTGCAACATCGTATGTCTGCCAAGAAGCTTGAAATGGCAAAGGAGAAGAAGGAGGCCAAAATGCTAGATTTATACAAGGGGCTCCTTATGCATGACACAAGAGGTATGCCTGATAACATGAAAGTTGAGCATATGAAGGCATTGAGGTCTATGAGGGAGAAGTTGTTTGGCCCATCTGATTGATGTATGATTGTAACAGATATCTAAAGCACTTAGGTATTTGGTTTGCTAAAGAGTAGTAGCAGTAGCTAGTAGTTCTGAGAATGCCAATATTTCCAACAAATTAATTTCATAAATACTTGCTTAATGACATGCTTCTCTATGAACCAACAATTATTAAATCTGATCAGGTTATGCTCCTGGTGCTTACTGGAGTTACTGTTACCTCACCAGGTTGTTTGGTGTAATAGTTACATTGTAAGAGCTTCTACTAAGGTTATAGGTGCCAGTTACTCCAATGTAGTTGTCTTTGATGCCACAAACAATGAATGTGTGTGTACTGGATTTACATATGCGGAGTTTTGGGTGGCTATCAGTGGCTTGCCTCAGGCTAATTTTGGAGGGTGATATGTTGTTTCATGAAATTGGCAAATTGATCTTGGTCAGATTTGGTGAAAAAATCTAACTGATCCAAAGCAGTAGGATTGCATGAGGTTTATAGGAACAATAAATTCATCTTTAAATCTTTATGTAGCTGTTATGCTTGTAAACTTTGCGTTGTCTTTACGGAAAAGTTGTCATAGGATGTAACATAAAAAATGACTAGATCTGAGGGTGTTGTCTGAAGTTGTTACCCATATAGCATGTTGCGCTTGGAGGAGATGAAAATGAACGATGTTCATTTTCTGCTTGTTGACAATCTGTTGGTCATCTATTCACTTGTTGGTTGCATTTACTTATATGACAGTATATACCAAGACATCTACAAGTCCAGGATGCCACAAACAATGAATGTGTGTGTACTGGATTTACATATGCGGAGTTTTGGGTGGCTATCAGTGGCTTGCCTCAGGCTAATTTTGGAGGGTGATATGTTGTTTCATGAAATTGGCAAATTGATCTTGGTCGACGGTGAAAAATCTGGTGATCTAAAGCAGTAGAATTGCCTGAGATTTATAGGAACAATAAATTCGTCTTTGAATCTTTATGTAGCTGTTATGCTTGTAAACTTTGCGTTGTCTTTACGGAAAAGTTATCATAGGATGTAACATCAAGAATGACTAGATCTGAGGGTGTTGTCTGAAGTTGTTAGCCATATAGCATGTTGCGCTTGGAGGAGATGAAAATGAACGATGTTCATTTTCTGCTTGTTGACAATCTGTTGGTCATCTATTCACTTGTTGGTTGCATTTACTTATATGACAGCATATACCAAGACATCTACAAGTCCAGCTTCTCATGAGGATCATCTATGCACATGTGCCTATACAGATTCTCTACCATTTGACAATGTTTATTTTGCTTACATTATAGAGGGAATTGTCAGATATATGGAGCATGACATGTAGTTCCTTGTAAATCCCATGAGCACTGTCGGTGTTTTAGAACCGAACTTACGTAAAGATTATTTGATTCGGGGGTTCCTCTAGGCTCAAAATCACACAGAGATGGAGACACGGGGACTTTTATACAGGTTCGGACCTTCTCCTGGGAGAATAACAACCCTATTCCTGTGTGTATGTATTGAGTATACTAGATTACAAGATGGAATCAGAGACTAGAGTATTGTCCTTCTAATCTTCTTTCGCCTCCCTCCTCTTCCTGATGATCCTTGCCTTTTATACTGTCCCCAGGGTGTGCCGTTGGATCTTCAGTATAAAGGTCACATTAACGCACCAGATCATGGAGCCATTACTGGAGGTTATTACAGGAGTTGTAACGTTCCCACGTTGGCAGGCAATTATCACCATAACGAGGAGTTAAGTCGTCTTTGTTATTCGAGGAATAACAACAATTGATTGCTCATATCCTTGGATACGGTACATGAGATTCCCTGATCGACTAGGCCCACATGTCTGTGAGTCTTGTCGACTGAGGACTGGTCGTAGAAGAGCTTATGACCAGGTGGTGGTGGTAGGAGAGCCTACAACCATAGATCAATCGTAGTAGAGCTTACGATCACGGGATAGTCATAGAAGGGCTTACGACTATAAGGTAGTCGTAGGAAGACCCACGACTACAGGGTGGTCGTAGGAGAACTTACGACTTCCAGCTTCTCTCTTATGAATATTAAAGGGTATACTCAAGAGTTATATGACGTCATTATTATCCATAATATGAATTATAGATATATAATAAAATAAGGATTGTTATATCCTCGTCAAGCACTAATTCTAATGAGAATTAATATTTTGTCAAACCTAGATGTAAATTAAACATTTGTCAAGCCCACACAGCAACAGGAACATTTCTACATAGGCATGCCATGATGCTCTAGCATTTAGTTATTACAGCAATTGGTTTGACCTATTTCTGCACAGCCAGCATTTTTCGTGGTATCACTAATAGTTGGTTACACTATTTCATCAATCAGAATGTCTAATGCAATGGTTTACAAGACTATGCCGCTCTTGGAAGATACTATGTAAGTTTTCTGCCCTGCTATACCAACTGAACTTCATTCAGCCTTTAGCTTCTTTACAATCTAAACGACCAAAAGTTTGGTATCTTCATCTAAATCATGTTTTAGCAATGAGTGTTCTACTTTTGATGGTGTACTATAATGTCAGGAGAGCTGACTCAAATTGCTTGCACTACTTGCTTGAAGTCATTAAGTTTTTAATCAAATTAAGTTGACAAATAGTGGATTGGGAAAAATTAGTTTCTGGACTAGAAATATTGCTGCACGTAGCTACATTTTTACATGGTTTTTGCATCAACTCAAGTCTGGTTGAGCTATGTTGCATGCAGTATGCACCCACTAGCAAAAACAAAAACAAAAAACAAAATACCACCATCTAAAAGACAATCTTCATGCAACAAAAAGGGCAAGCACGAGGCTTTCTTGTTTCTTAAACATTGTACATATGCACCGGGCGGTGCTAGAAACCTGACCAAAAAGTACAAGCTTCCACACCAGAAAAGTAACACATTACAAGGGAAGTGCCAGTTGATTAAGTCCCCAAAACAAAACTTTGTTTGCAGTCACTGGTTGGTAGCATTGGCAAACTTAGCATGGAGTCACTGAATTTGAAGCCTCTGAAGGAAATATATATGAAGTATGTTGGCCAGGAACTTGAAGTATGTCAGCATAGGAGTATCGTCATTAGTCTTATCCTGAAAATACACCCATTTGCCTCATCATCCAGCAGTTATACATGTATTCCCAATGCATGTAGTCCCAATGCTATCATGAGTATAATTCTATAATTTCTATAATTTCAATGCTATCAGTCACTGAATACATTTCTGCATGCACTCCCAATGCATGTATTCCCAATGCATGTAGTCCTAATGCTATCATGAGTATAATTGTGCAATTTGTGTAATTTCAATGCTATCAGGCACTGAATACATAGCATGTAGTCCCAAAGCATGCAGTCCCAACACATGTAGTCCCAATGCTATCATGTAAATATTGGAGTAGTACATCCAACTCTATATATTAGACTATCTGACCAAAGCAATTTCCAACTCTATATATTAGACTATCTGACCAAAGACATTTCTATTCCCCACTATGTCACACTAGTTGGCCTCATCTTCCAACTCTGATGCTTTTGATGACACCGACACCGAAGACCCAACCAAAATCATGGAGCATCTCATCGCCGAGCAGGACATCCCCGATTCTTTAGCTAGGAGTCTCACAGCAAAGTTCAAGGCCAAAATCGTGGCGCTTCGAGCTAGGATTTCTCAGCGCCAAAGAGGTACTAGGAGTTACATAAGGAGGAATCGTGAAGAGGGCCACAAACAACTATTTGCTGATTACTTCTCCGAAGACCTACTCTACACCAACTCAATGTTTCATAGAAGGTTTCAGATGGGAAGACCCCTGTTTCTACACATCGTGAGCACCCTTGCCGAGTGGTCTCCCTATTTAACTCATAGGGCAGATTGCACAAAATGGCTTAGGCTCTCGCCGCTACAGAAGTGCACGACAGCTATTCATATGATGGCATATGGCACCCCTGCTGACCAACTTGACGATTATCTGAAGATCGGCGAGAGCACTTCAATGGAGTGCTTGGAGATGTTCGCACAAGGGGTAATTGACAAGTTCGACAGACATTATCTGCGACGCCCCACAGGTGAGGATGTGGAGCGCTTATTGCAAGTTAGCGAGTCTTGAGGCTTTCTTGGCATGCTAGGAAGCCTGGACTGTATGCATTGGCTATGGGAGAATTGTCCGGTTGCATGGAAAGATCAATTCACCCGTGGTGACCATGGCGTCCCTACACTCATCCTCGAAGCAGTAGCTTCATATGACCTCTGGATATGGCATGCCTTTTTCGATGTCGTCGGTTCCAACAATGACATCAATGTGCTCAATCAATCTCCATTGTTCATTGAGGAGTTGAAGGGGGAAGCTCCGCGGGCGCGGTATTTTGTCAATGGGAGGTGGTATGAGACTGGCTACTATCTTGTAGATGGAATATACCCAGAATGGGCTGCCTTCGTCAAGACAATTCTACTCCCCCAAACAGTGAAGGACAAATTATTTGCACAACATCAAGAAGGGGCGAGGAAGGATGTTGAACGGGCGTTTGGTGACTTGCAATCTCGTTTCACCATTGTGCGTCGTTCAGCACGATCATGTTCACGGGCCACTATTGGGAATATCATGAAAGCATGCATCATTCTTCACAACATGATTGTTGAAGATGAGAAGGAAATGGTTACCACTTCTCTTGACTTGAACGAGACTCCAGGGACATCGATTGTTCTACCTTCGGAAATCAACAACGGTCCTGATCCATTCTTTACCAACATGCTACAGAGAAACGTTGTTATTCGTGCTCGACCAACACATACCCAACTCAAGAGGGACTTAGTCGAGCACATTTGGTAGAGATTTGGCAACTAGGTCAATAATTAGTCATAGTTTTAGTAATCTTTAATGCACTAATATATGATATGTTATATACGTATGCTTTCATTTTTCACAACATCAGTTATATATGCATGCTTCCTTTTTTCTTTAAAGTTCTCTTTGGATTTTTCCATGGTTGTTGCTAACCATACTATTTTGGTGTTCACACAGGTTTATTTGCAAGCACCTGAAGAATTGCTAGTGATCGCTCTTTTGTTGCAGCTAGTTATATGTGCACTGTCTCAAGAAAGTGCTAGTTATAGCTACATTGTTGGACATTTTATTTAGTTCTACTTTTGCTTATGGCTAAACTGTTGGAGACTTTATTTGGTTGTACTTTGCAGTACTTGCTTCGGTTTATTTGCATACATCGATATGTTATGTGATGAGCCATCGATCTGTACTTTGCATGATTTGTTGTCTCTTGGATGATGTATGACATGATACATTGATTTGTTGATCGGTTCTAGGGTTAGAATCATGCAAAGCTTCAATGCTTGTGAGGATTGGTGTTAGAATTGCTGCTTGTTTATATATATGTAGATGTAACCAAACAACACATGTAGATCAAAAAGATTGAAGTTAGTGTTGATCAGTATGGTTATTCGATTCATGCAAAGCTTAAATGCTTGTGAAGGTGTTAGAGACAACCTAAGAGACAATCTATTGAAATAGTTGTCTCTAATATTATCTCAAGATGACATGGAGAGTATTAGAGACAAGCTAAGAGACAAACTATTCGAGATACTCTTATATTTACTGCAGACAGTCACTAGCATTAAGGTACGTACCTACAGCTCATTAACGCATCCTCCGTACCTATATATGCCGTCGTTCTCACTTCATTTCGTCAAGAGAAATAGCCTACAAGTCTATAGTTTCATCTATGCCATCCATAATAGATTAACCCTTAACTCTCTCAATCCAATTAATATCCCCAACCACAGGAAAGAGAAGGTGAGCTTACTTAAAGGCCAAAATGGAGGAGCTTAGCTTATCTTAACTGTACTAGCTAGCATCGGAATCGGAATGCATCGTGGTTGTGGGAACCGAGGGGCTGATCGAGAGGGAGGGAAGCAACATGAATTTAAATGCTGCTGTTCATGGCAATAAAGAAAACCATCACCTCCTCCTCAACGCAGCGCCCTCCGCATTATATAACGCAAACGGGAGCTGCACCACCACCCCACAAATACCCAGGCAGGCACAAGGGCTTCACTTCGGTTCCGGCCGGCCTTCATTCCGGTAGCACCTACCAGTACATGCACGCGAGTGGCCCGGCCGCCTCCTAGCTCCACTACCACCCCAGCCACGCACGCTAGCTACGTATAAACCCTCGTGTGTGTACGACTGATCGATCGATCGACAGATCGTATATATCGCGACGCTTCAAGTTCAAGCAGGTAAGTAATGTGCATCCATATATGCAACGTTGATTGATTGATTACATCGATCGGTCTATCATTGGTACGTAGCTGGTGCTACTGTTCTGTGTTCTGGTGACACGAGCTGGCTGGTGTTGTGCAGTGGTGAGGAGCTGAGTGCCGGAGCTAACTTGAAGATGAGCAGGAACAACGGCAAGGGGTCGCAGTCGCGCGGGGGCCCGTCAGCGGCGCCGGGCGGCAGCAGCTCGCCTAGGAGGCTGTCTTCGTCGTCGTCATCCACGGCGTCTCCGCCGAGCTCGTGCGTGTCGTCAGAGGGGAGCCCGGAGGCCGCCGGCGGCGGCGCGCCGATGATCCTGGCTGGGTGCCCCCGGTGCATGATGTACGTGATGCTGTCGCGGGAGGACCCCAAGTGCCCCAAGTGCCAGAGTACCGTGCTCCTCGACTTCAACGACGGCGCCGACCCGCGCCACGTCGGCGCCGGCAAGAGCAAGGGCAAGCGCGGCTGACCTGACCTGTCCTGTGGCATGGCGCCGGCCGGAGCGGAGCTGAACTGACATGGCTGGCCGTGCATGTCATGACGACGATCTGATCGTGCAAGAAACTAAGCTGCTACTAGCTACTGTCTCTTCTGTTAATCCTGTGCGTGTCGGTGTTCATGTGTGAGTTGATCGAAAAGGAATTATTGCGTAGACCCGTTCTTCCATGGACTAGGAGGCGTAAGCTAGCTGTCTACAGCCATGCGTGTGTGTGTCGGACATTGGGGTGCCAATGGAACGGGTCTAGGTAATAATTTCGCGTCTCTTCTCTATCTGTGAGGTGTAGTGTGCGCGGTGTGTGTGTTCTGGTGAAAGTGATGTGCTTGTACGGGGCAGTACTGCTAAGGATTAAGATTTTGTCTTAGAGATTTATAGAACGTAATGCTCTTGTCTGGCGTCCTTTCGCGCCCGGGTACAGCTTGACGCGGCGTAAATATGCTGCAGTGACGTGCGGGAAAGCGGTGGGTGCAAATGCATTTCATACGGACGGACGTCGAGCTAGCTAGCTAGCACCTAGGCAGCTCATCGTTAATTAACTCGCGCACATGAACACTGCGCACATCGATCGAACTCTACGTATAAATACGTACGTACACCGGCATAAAAAAAAACTTCTGAATACTCCATAGTCCATATATACTAATCCATCTCAATTTTCAGACAACACAAATGTATGCAGAGAACACACAAAGATCACGAAATAGGAATCGAAAGTTCAGACAACTTTTCTGCAAAAGAAGTTTGCGTGTTGTTTGGTTCAGAGATCGAAAGACCGTGACATGCATGAGGTAGCGTTTCTTTGGACAAAGAAACTAAGGCAGGCAGGCATGGGGAGATCGATCGAGGATAGGAAGATGCTGGGTTGTTAGGGTCATTCAAAGGGGAGACTATTGAGGATTAACTCGCTTTTAAACCAAATAAATGCACGAGTAATTGGAGACAGTTGAGGGCAATATGAAGGGGGGATTGTGTCAGGGTGATGAAACCACAGTTCATGCCAACCTTGTCGCTTCAATGCATTGTTGCAAAGGAGGAATTGAAGCACACTGCTTCGATGGCCAGCCACTAAATGCCCTCATATTCCACTGTAGTCGCCTCTGCTGCACACAGAATTAAGGCACACTCCCTCCTCCTTCTAAGAGCTAGCTACTGGTACAAGTCAACAGCTGCCTACAAGCAACAATGCAACAGCAACAAGAAGATTATAAAAATTACTACTAGTATATATAACGTATATCAAATTAAATAAAGGCAGTTGATCTTGCCCATGGAGCATTGTGTTGGTAACATCACTTCATGGCCGGTCTCTTGTCTGAAAAGGGCCAGTCGAACAGTGATCCGGAGAAGCCATTGGGCTCAGGACGATGTTCATGCAGTTGCATCGAATGGCTTTCTCACACTATATCCATCGAGCTAGCTAGCTAGCTACTTTTGGGCAGATGAGTCAGAGATTTTATGGTTGCATTCAACTGATGATGACCACTTGGCCAGTGCAGTGTGTCAACTGCATGCATCCAGAACATATGCATCACATCACATCCTTGGTGTGTGCATGGCCATGCAGCCGTGTAGTAGTACACCGCAACAATAACATCCATCCATCCATCCATCCTTGTCAAGCAAATTAAACCGAGCTAGGGTTGCAATGCAATCAAGGTCGACCAACCACTCACCTTTAAATCCCCCCTCCTAAAAGATCAGCTCGTAACCTCACCACAATTAAAGGCCATATAGTGCCTAGAGAGAACATACATAATAATAAGTGCTCATGAATAAGAGTTGTTGCTTGGCCAGGGTTACAGCTCCTACTGAGCTGTTCTTTCCATACATTGAACCATCTACGGCAAATGCATGCCAAGTGTACTCAGATCGGATGCTAATTGAGTACTCCACTTGATGCTCAATGCATGTGGCCGTCGATCTAGAAGTACTACTCCTGCATCATACATGGAGAGATTAGCAAACCGCAGTCATGCATAGACGCACTTTGGTTCCGAATGAAGTTAGCTAACACAGCTGAGAAGGACCGATCGGTAGAGTAATTGTGAGGACCCCGGGTTATCTCTGTAAGATCGAGACTAAGATGGTCTTAAGGACATAACTCTTGGGCCTCAAGTAAATGGATTCCAACTTAACTTAATCTAAATGAGAGGCTTAACTGAATCTAGAGCCCCGACGATCATGTGCGCTGCTCCCTTGCGAGCACTACATGATTGTCGGTTCTCCAATAAGCCAAACACTACACTTAGTGAGTTAAATGGGAAGCCATGAACAGCGAGCATGAACTCATATTGGCTCCCAAGATCAGCGACCAATATGCTCATATTCTCATTCAACGTTGATCACATCCATACAACAAACATACATTAATAGTTCAAAAGACATACAACGATATAGTTAAAGTCTACAACTATTACAAACGGCCGACCGGCAAAATTCAAATAAGAGTATTAAGTAGCAGCGGAAACGAGTAAATAAACCAAAAGACCAGCAGCGGTGTGCCCATATCCTATCGGCAACCGACTGGGAGTTAAAAGATAGCACTACTCGTCAGTGTCGCCTAAATCGACGCTAACGAGCTCAACAGGCTCATATCCTTCCTCACCTGAAATTGCAGCAACCGGGTTGAGTACAAAGGTACTCGCAAATCTTACACAAATAAAAATTAGTTATGCTAGAGTTTGTTACAAAGGATGGCTCATATTGGCTTAGTTTTACAAAAGAGACGTAACATTTTACAACCTACACATACTAGTGTTTCAAGTGCCATTTCAAAATCAGATTTGAAGTGGAAGTAAAGCATGTGAATAAGTAGTAAATTGAATAACAAATGAATCATATAAATAACAAAGTAGCTGTCCACTTTGATACAACAACAAGCATGAACATCCCATTCATGACGAATACCAAGTTATAACCACAAATTTTAATTCCAAGAATTCCAAGACTAACAATAAGCAGCCACAAACTCAAGCAGTCGTCCATAACCGCAGACACGGCTATTCGAATAGATTTATACCCTGCAGGGGTGTACTACTTTACCCACATGACTTGATTAGCCCGTAAGCCTCCAGATGCCTCCGAAAATAGCATACTTCCTATGGTATGCCAGCCGGGTAAACCAAGACTTAGTATTTCAGCATGCTAGCATTATTAAGTTGAATCACCCATGCGCGACGTAATCTCGCTTAAGTGTAGGTTATACCACCTACTAACTAAATGGGCACGCAAGTTGTGCCGGGCATACCGACCCAATTAATAAGTTTAAATAGTGCTCACCCGCACATTATAGAATTACAATCGGCACCCTACGAAGCATATATGCGATGGGACACATATACGTCCTCATGCCACCAGTCATCAACTTAACAACACCAACCCCTTACTTAACCAAGCAGCGCCCATACGCCACGTGTGATAGCACGAGTTTTTCTTGAACCGCAGGTACCCAAAGTTCGGTCCTTAATTGTCCAGACAAGTCCATCACTTTCCCAATACTCGTGCACAAAGACACCATCACTAACCATCACTTGTCCAGACCAAAAGCTCATTTAAATTGACAAAATTTAACTCATAAAACAGATACGAAGATCTGAAACAAAAGTATATAGTGGAAGTTGTGTTTATCCCATAATTATCGGGTTATTCCCGACAATCAACTACCGGTTCTAGACTTGCATGGCTAAGCAAACCCGAACACTATATAATTCACACAATCCTATCTTAAGCATGTGGTACTGGAGTAATTAGTTATTCAAGATAAACCTCAATGAATAGGAGATAACTAATCTACACATCACAAAAATAGCGACATTAACAAAATAGCATGAAGCAATTATCATTGCACTAACTTAACAAAACTGGGATCAAATATGATGCAAAAGAAAGTTTAAATGATGCTTGCCTTGATGGTAGGCTAATTGCTCTCCCTCAGTAGCATAAGAGTCAATATCAATCGCCTCGGAATCTATATAAGCGTAACACCGAATAAATACCGAGAAATACTCAAAAATTCAAAGTGCTCAAAAATGCATGATTTTTCTACAGAATCTAAGTCATGATTTTATATGAATTTAGGTGAAAGAATTATTTCATTTGGATTTAGTATGTGAGAGTTATGATGGTTTGAATTTCAGTTTGCTGGAAAATCCAATTTAATTGCAATCTGTTACTGTTCACCGAATTTAATTATTTGGCCAAAATTTGTAGAATAGTAGTGGGACAAGGGATTACATGGATAATTAGGGAATATTAATACAAGACTAAAACAGTTGAGTTTACCTTATTTGGAGTTTTCATGATTTAGTTATGAATTTCTAAAGTTATCAGCATTTCCTTTTGTAAAAATAATAGTGTTAATGGATCAATCTCCACAATAATACTCTCTGCTATAGAGACATGTTTGAAACCAATTTTAGTATAAAGTTCATTAAAAATAAAAATTATCAGAAGTGGTTTCATCCATTTTGGAGTTGAGATGAATTAGTTATGTATTTTTGAAGTTATACATATTTTACAATGTGTAATTAATTCATTTTTGGATTTTCTAAGTCGTTTAATACTTTTGTTACCGGGCGCTACTCTAGCCGCGGTCACTGACCAGCGGGCCCGGTGAATAGTGTGTTTTCCAAATTAACTTCAGATTTAAACTTCGTCCTGACATGTGGGTCCCGCCGTCAGTGACACGGTGCAGTGGACCGGGTCCACCGACACGCGCACGGTGCATGGGCTTAAAGCCTTGGGCCCACTTGTCAACTGCTCGAACTTTTCGTTTTAACTCCGCCGTTTCTTGTGCAAGGGCCCACATGGAAGTGACTCCTTTAATTCCTTAAGACAGTCATTTACACTAATCAACACCATTAACCCTAAGCGCCCCGCTACAGTGTTGTCGGACGGCCCAACAACGCAGCGCTGGCTCTGCCGGAGCTCCGTCGGCGATCCAGGCCATGGCAGCGCCGTCTAAGGGCGTGGACGCGTGCGCAACAGCATTGCGCTCCTATTGGGGGTACTCTCGATGGCAAGGCCGGGCTGTACCGTCGGCGAGCCGAAGAGGGGCGGAGGTGCAACACGGCAAACATGCACACAGCTAAACAAGCTCCACAGCGTTCAATCCAGCGGGTGCCCGAGCTACAAGCGACTACAAATGAGCTACCTGAGCACGGAGGAGGAGCGGAGATGGTCGGAGTTGAGTTGGCAACGGTGAGGTCCACGGCGGCGCTTGCGGCTCACGTAGAGAAGGCGACTGGAACAAAATGGAGACGAGTGATCGGAGTAGCTCAACGATCCTATGAGGATGCTACTGGATCAAGGAATCGAGTAACAACTCACCACACCGGAGTTGGAGAAGAACTAGGGTTCTTCGGCCAACAAAAGGGGAAACTTCACATCACCAAAACCCTGTGTAGCATCAAAGAAATTGATTGAGGGGTTTTCAATAAGATGCTAAATGGCACAAGATGACGCGAAGGATTTATCAAGAACCTTACCAGAGATGAAAATGGCAAAGGGATGCTCTCGGGTGCGCGCTCTAGAGCTCCAGAGAGCACAAAGCTGGTCCAGTAGCTACAAGCAACAATGGAAGCTTGCAGAAGCAAAAATGGATAAGGAATTGAGTATAGAATCTAATGGTACCACCCGGTGGAAGCTTACCCTAGCGATGCCAACGAGGGAGCTTCCTTTTCCTCAGCCACCGAGAGGAAAAGTGAGGAAGAAAGAGGTGCTGGGGACGACTTAAGCTCAGCCGAGAGACGGAACGGAGGCGGCATCAAGTGGGCGAGCTCTAGGATAGGTCAACGCCAGCGGTGGATTGATGGCGTGCCTGGCGCCGTTCTGTGCGCGTCAGAGCGGCGCGAGTGCGTGGCGCTCGTTCTCTGCGCGTCGCAGCGGGAGGTAAGGGACGACTCTGACAGCGTGGGCCCACGGTGTCAGCGTCTCACCCGCGCGCGCGAGTCCGAGTGGGTGCGCCGTTGCGGACCGTTGGATCTGGACTGAACGACTTGGATTGCAAAGGGGCGATCGGACCGTTATGAAGGGGTGCGCGATCTGCGCCATTGGGTTTTAATCGGACGGTCCAGGGGTGGTGTAGTTAAGCGGTTGGGCTGAGCCGTTTCGCCGAGTCGAACTCGAACCCGAGAAACAGTAGCAACCAGTTAGGTTTTAGGGTTTGACTGAGAATTAAAATAGTTTCTCCACTTTGACCAAGGTGCTAAAAATAGGAATAAAATTCCTAAAATCATTAAATAAATCATGGGGGTTCCTGGGAAGGTCTAGTACCCATAACAATTATTGAATACTACTGTTCATGATATAATGTGTATAATTTAAATTCAAACTTAATGTATGTCATTAGATTGTGTTTGAATTTTCTTAGGATCTAAACCAGTCCCAAAAATTTGGGAAAAATTATGTTAATTCATTATACTAGTTCTAGTATTTGAATAACTTATTTCCAAGTGATTAACATAAGGTTTGGTTTCTGCCTTTGTTTGCAATTAAGTTTTAAGGTGTAGGTTTTATCTTTTATTCCAGATTTTCCAAGTGCAATATATAATGCAATTGATTGAAAACAATGATGCATGCTCATTAGATGCATAGTAATTCTCTTTATTAATTTGGGGATGTGACAAACAATGGCCGGATAAATCCACAACATGGATATATCACAGTATGAGGAATTAATTAAGGGCTGAGCAAAAATTAAGCAGTGTGGGTGCAATCACAACTCAGCAGAACTGTCGTAGTTGATACTCTAGTGTTAACAGCTTGCAAAATTGTTGTGCAAATCGTATACTCCCTCCGTTCTTTTTTACTTGACGTTTTTGACTTTTTACGGTCTTCGAGATGCGACTTTGACCGTTACTTTTTATAACTTTATATTAAGATGTAGTAATAAAATTATAATATTATGATAGTATTTTTAACGACAAATCTAGTGATATAATTTTTATGTAGTCAATCTAGATAGTTTTAAATTTATTGGTAGCCAAACTTTAAAAAGGTTGACCACACGGATTCTAGGAAGTTAAGTAAAAAAGAACGGATGGAGTATTTATTACGAGGTCAATTGTCGGACCCGGATTTTCTAATCCCGAATCCTCTGTTAAAGACACTGTGTTATTCTCTAGATCAGTAGATAGCACTCACAGACACATTGCTGAATCATTTTATACATGGCGTAAAACCATACCATTCATTTATTTAATTAACCCATCAGAGTATACATAGACCGCATCGGGTCAAGTTTTACAATAAGGGCCGAACAGACCTAACTGATTACATTACAAAAGTAGCGGAAGCGACAATGAAAGCAAAAGGGTGAGAGCACATCTCTCCACAGGCAAGTGACTGGGGAAACCCGTGTGCGTCCGATATTAACCAAGGACTTGGATAATATTGGATGCACGCAAGCACCAACGAAATTAGCTGGACTGATGCGAGACCTAGACTAAAAGAACTAAACTATTCCTCATCAGCTTCTGGGCCTCCAACTTCTGGATCCTCATAGTATGCATAATCTTCAGGATTTCCTGCTTCTGAGGGTTTTGGGGGAAAGAACGAGAATGAGCACAACTTCCGTGCTCGCGAGCCGACGCACAAGATGCAATAATATACATGCATGGCTTAACAAGGATGGCTTGGGTTCTCTTATTTGCTGAAGCAATGTTTTCAATTATCATAATTACAAATTCCTATCACTTAGCATTTTAACCAAATTTCATTTTATTAAAGACAGTAATTATGTAATATTTATTTCAGCAGAGATCCCCTCCATTGAAACCTCTATCCTATGCTTCTTTTGATTGGGGCTACCTCTATTTATTAAAACCACTGAGTTCGACGACCCAGGAAAAATCCAATCTCAGGGCTAGGTGAGCCCACCACATTTTTCATCCCACCACAAAGATTTTTGAAATAAAACTAACTCTAGTTAAGTTCCCATGTCCACCTTTGACTGTAGGCGCGGTTGTTTAAACAGTTTAGACTCTGCAGAGGTTGTACACTGTACCCACAAGAGATAATCATACTCGTTACCCCACATGATTCCATAGTCATGTAGTTGAGCGTGTTGGAAATATGCCCTAGAGGTAATCATAGAGATGATTATATTTCCTTATGTTCATAATATTGGATAAAATGTTATCTTGTTCCAAGAATAATATTGTTAATATTGATTATCAAGTATGTGACTTGATTGTGAAACTCTATATTTATGCGATAATTATTCTTATACGTTCCCTGGTCGAAAACATATGAGGACACATATGAATAGACTAGCATATGTATTGGTTGATGACTATGTTTCACGGGTCATGGATATGGAGATATCAAACCAATAATATGGAAACATGTTAGAGAACATGATGTTGGATTAGACCCACCTTGAGACACTATTGAGATTGTTATGATTCTATGTGTCGTTAGTTGGTCTCAAGCAATGTTGATGTATAATCCTTAGACCTGAGATCAGCATGGTTTCCTACATATGTAACATCACTCTTAGGGGTTGCCAAACGCTATACCGTAACTGGGTAGTTATAAATGTAGCTTTCGGGTATGCTATGAAACATGCAGAGGAATGTGACTGGTCGGATATGGGATTAGCCCCTCCTAACATAACAGGAGAGATGTCTTTGGGCCCCTCGTTGTGGTCGGATAAAGAAAGTGCATGGCCATGCCACTAGTAGTCGAAGTGTTTGACCACGTGAAGTAATCCGACACTCGATCGAGAAAGTATTGAACAGTCCATGGATGACACAACATCTCACCTGGAGTTCAACCAGACATCGTGAGGCAAAGGGAGTATACACGAGTAGGTCGCTTAGTTTGAACAGTTATGGACTGGTCGTATGGAGATACGAGCTGGTCGTAGACTGGTCGAACATAGTCCTGAGTTGGTCGTAACACAGTCGTGAGGAATTACTGAATGGTCGTGACCAAATCTGAACTGATCGTATAGAGATAGGACACAGTCGTAAGTGATGAGGACTGGTTGTAGATCATATTGCATTAAGGTTCGTCCGATATAATTTGTGTGTATTCGGGAATCACTATGTTACTGCTAGGAGCCGCTTCTGACTCATGATTGGAAAGGGTTTCGAGTCTGGCCCGATTACGCATGAACCTCTGGTCACACACTTAGCAGGTTAGAACAAACCAAGATGAATATGATTAAGTCAAGCGTGTTGGATAGGATCCGTCCACGAGCACTATATAAGGAGATGCATGAGGCTGTTGGGAGGTGCGCGTGAATCACCACCGAAACCCTAGCCGCCATCTTCCTGAGAGCTCTGTCGTGCAACTTGGTCGACGTACGGTTGTTCCTTCCCTGGACGTGTGGATACCGTAGAGGCGCTACTGCGACTATTGTGCTTGAGGACGATCCGCGATCTTCACAAGGAACTGCAGAGGTTGCTGGAGGAGACGATCGACTCGCGAGGACGCTGGACGATCGACTACGACCACTGCATCGACTTGCTCGACGCTGGATGATCGACTACGACCACTACATCGACGCGCTCTACATTGGACCAGGCTGCTCCAACCCTTCTTCCGCTGCTCTGCGCGTTTGGTGGTAACGATATGTGATCATCTACTTGCTTGGCTTCCTGGATTGCGTGGTAGAAAATTTTTGTTTGTTGCTATCGTAGCCTACCCCGCGACCCAACAATAGTATCAGAGCCATCCTGTGTAGTTTTTGATCTGGATCGATCGCATATACTTGATATGTGGTAGTAGTAGATTGGATCTATTACTGATCGGGTCTGGTAACCTAGATCGGTTCATATAGATGGAACAATCTAGACCCTGGTCGATAAGATCAATCAGTTCTCGGCGGTAGTAGATGGGTCTACGAGGAGGTATGAGCTATAAGGACCAGATGGTTTATTGCGCTTGTTCACGACCAGACTGCATATCACTCCTACCGGTCGGAATTCCGCCATCGAAGTTTGCCGCAGTGTGTGGTCGTATCAAGGCAATGATCAGAGTGGTTCGGAATAGGGTTAATATGATTAATCCGATGATTTCCATGGCTCAAATACGTGAATGAGATTCATGTTTCAGAATAGGGTTAATATGATTAATCCGATGATTTCCAAGGCTCGGACCGCCGTGCTGGCTAATCGTACCGCATGTTTTAGGTGGTATGTGCTCATGTCGTCCGATAGAATTGGATTCTGTGCATAACTTGTTTTTGCAGGGATTGATGTGAATAGTATGACCCATAATGGTTCATGTATGAGATGCATGTATGTATGTAATTTCTATGACCTGCGTGTCATGCTTATTGCAGCCCAATGCTGTCTATATTTTTGTATAATGGCCTGCGTGTCGACTTGTGATGCTTCTTTACTCCTTGTAATTCATTTCTAGTGCTATTAGGAGTAATGGCTTAGTGGGAGTGCTTGGAGGAGTCGACCACTCGGAGACACGGTGAACAGGATACATGGCAATGGGGATCACTATGGAGAAGGGTCATACTATGTCACAATGCAATTTGATTGTCTATGAATGCCTTTATATTCCTGTTCATTTATTTCTATACATGTTTTTGCTTTAAATGCTTTTAACATGGTAGAAGTAAAATTCCCTCACATAATATTAAGTTAAAATGATTCCCTCCCAAATATGCTGCACCATCCAAAGTCATGTATTTTAATGGTAGGTCTTGCCAAAGCAGAGTGCCATTAACTCTACTTGACTAGATGGGTTTGTGTCAGACACTTACACGCTTAGCATTGGTTTAACTTAACAAGGTTATCATAACAGTTGTGGACCTTGGGGCATAAAGGTTGGGTGCCGAAGCATAGAGATCTTGCCTAACAACAAGAGTCATATAGAGATATGATTAGCAAGGTTGCTTACCATTTTCACTAGTCTTCTAGCAGTGATGCCAAAGCTCACTAGTAGATTAAATGATTATGGATCTTGAATCATTAAATGTCATGAGAGGGATATGGTATTTAGTGGGAGTATCTTTGTTAAATTATTTAATAGAAGTTACTTTGATTGAACATATGTCTTAGTTTTGCATAATTTATGTTGTAGATCATGGCACCAATCTCAGTACCTACATCGATTTTGCTTTACGTTCGATACTTGAAAAGGAAAAACTGAATGGAACAAATTTTGCGGATTGGTCCTGCAACCTAAGAATTGTTCTTAGACAAGATAAAAAGGAACATGTTCTAAAGGAACAAATTTTGCGGATTGGTCCAGCAACCTAAGAATTGTTCTTAGACAAGATAAAAAGGAACATGTTCTAAAGGAACCAATTCTAGATGTGCCTACAGAGAATGCTGCTGCTACTCTTAAAACCGTCTATAAAAAGGCATGTGATGAATCCCTTGATGTTAGATGTCTCATGCTTGCTGCTATGAACTCAGACCTTCAAAATCAGTTTGAGAACATTGAGGCCTACGATATGATCGTGGCGCTCAAAGGCATGTTTGAGACACAAGCAAGAACTGAGAGATATGAGATCTCAAAGAACTTGTTTGGATGTAGGCTAGCTGAGGGTAGTCCGGTGAGCCCTCATGTGATCAAAATGGTTAGTTACACCTGAGCTTGGAAAAAGCGGGTTATCCACTTAGTCAAGAGTTGGCTCTGATTTGATTCTTGCTTCGCTTCCTACAAGCTATGGCAGTTCATTTTGAACTTCCATATGAATGGCTTAGACAAGAATCTCAATTGAATCATATGATGCTTAAGGCAATGAGAGCGAAGATTAAGAAAAGCAACAATCATGTGATGATGGTGCAAAAGAGTACAAGCTTCAAGAAGAAGGCCAAAACTTGGGTCAAGAAAAAGGGCAAGGCTAAAGTTTCGGATGAGATCCAAACTAACAAACCTAAGCCCAAGACTAAGTCCGGCCCGACTCAAGAGAATGAATGCTTTTACTACAAAGAGCTAGGCCATTGGAAGAGGAACTGCAAGAAATACCTGGCTGATCAAAAAAGGAATGGTGGGATTAAAACTTCCACTACAAGTATTAATGTTATAGATGTTTTTCTTGTTGACTCTTCTGTTAACTCATGGGTATTTGATACCGAATCGGTTGCTCATATCTGCAACTCGATGCAGAGTCTAACAAGGAGTAGGAGAATTGCAAAGGGTGAGATGGATCTTCACGTCGGGAATAAAGCAAGGGTTGCTGCATTAGCCGTCGGGACTTTGCCATTACTTTTGCCTTGAGATTTATTATGGAATTGAATAATTGTTATTACGTTCGACCATTAGTAGAAACATTATCTCGCCTCATGTTTGATGGCGAGAGGTTATAAATTTATTATTGAGAACAATGGTTGTTCTATATTTTTGAATGAAGTGTTTTATGGCTATGCTTTGTTTTGAATGGGTTGTTTATTTTAAATCTTGTTGATCGTCCATCTATAATATTAATGCGAAAAGGCTTGACCTAATGAAATGAATTTCACTTTCATTTGGCATTGTCGTTTGGGTCACATAAGTGAGAAACGCATGAAAAAGCTCCATAATGATGGAACTCTAAACTCATTTGATTTGGAATCATTTGAAACATGCGAGTCTTGCCTGGTCGGAAAGATGACCAAGACACCTTTCACTGGTCGGAGTGAAAGGGCATCCAACCAGTTGGCACTCATACTTACTGATGTGAGTGGACCAATGAGCACGACAGCAAGAGGTGGTTTTCAGTACTTCATTACTTTCACCGATGACTATAGTAGATATGGATATATCTACTTAATGAGGCACAAGTCGGAATCCTTTGAAAAGTTCAAGGAGTTCTAGAATGAGGTACAGAATCAACTTGGCAAGACAATCAAATATTTACGATCTGATCGTGGAGGTGAGTTTTTGAGCCACGAGTTTGGTAATCATTTGAAACAATGTGGAATTGTTCCACAGCTTACACCACCGGGCACTCCACAATGGAATGGTGTGTCCGAGCGGCGTAATAGAACCTTGTTGGACATGGTTCGATCAATGATGAGCCAATCAGATCTGTCATTGTATTTTTAGGGTTACGCTCTAGAAACTGCCGATTTCATTTTAAATAAGGTACCATCTAAATCAGTAGATAAGACACCATATGAGATGTGGACTGGGAAAAGTCCTAGTTTGCTTTTTCTAAGGATTTGGGGATGTGATGTCTATGTTAAACGTTTGATGTCTGATAAACTCACACCTAAATCAGATAAATGCTTCTTTATAGGATATCCTAGGGAAACCAAAGGATATTATTTCTACAACTAGGAATAAGCAAAGCTTTTGTTGCCCAAAATGGTGTCTTTTTGGAGAAAGAGTTTCTTTCAAAAGGAGTCAGTGGGAGAAAGGTGCAACTCGAAGAAATTCGGAAAACATCTGAAAGTGTTTCAACTCCTACTGAACCTCTACTGGATGAACAAAATGTTGTTGAACCTGCAGATGAGGCACCAACCCCATGTAGATCTAAAAGGCCGCGTCAATTGCCTACAAGGTATGGGCATGACGTATTATTATTGAATAATGATGAGCCTAAGACTTATGAGGAAGCGATGATGGACCCAGACTCTGAGAAATGGCTTGGAGCCATGAAATCCGAGATAGACTCCATGAGAGAAAATCAGGTTTGGAACCTGGTCGATCCACTTGATGGTGTTAAAACCATTGAGTGCAAATGGATCTATAAGAAAAAGATTGATATGGATGAAAATATTCACATTCATAAGGCTCGAATAGTCGCAAAAGGGTTTCGACAAGTTCAAGGAGTTGACTACGATGAGACTTTCTGACCGGTAGCGATGCTTAAATCTATTCGGATCATTCTAGCAATTGCTGCATATTTTGACTATGAGATATGGCAAATAGATGTCAAAATGGCTTTCCTTAATGGAAACCTAGACGAGGATGTGTACATGACACAACCTGAAGGTTTTGTTGATCCAAAGAATGCTAGTAAAGTATGCAAACTTCAAAAGTCGATTTATGGGTTGAAGCAAGCATCTCGGAGTTGGAATTTACGTTTTGATGAGGAGATCAAAAGGTTTGGTTTCATCAAGAACAAAGAAGAGCCTTGTGTTTACATGAAGGTTAGTGGGAGCGCGCTTACTATTCTGATCTTGTATGTAGATGACATACTACTGGTCGGAAATGACATTCCTATGCTAGAATCCATTAAGTCATCATTGAAAAATAGTTTTTCCATGAAGAACCTAGGGAAGGCAGCATATATCTTGGGAATAAGGATCTATAGAGATAGATCTAAGAGGCTAATTGGATTAAGCCAGGATAAGTACATAGATAAAGTGTTGAATCGATTCAACATGCAAGATTCCAAGAGAGGATTCTTGCCCATGGCACATGGCATTAATCTTAGCAAGAATCAGTGTCCTACGACCACTGATGAGCGAGACAAAATGAGTGATATTCCATATGCTTTGGCTATTGGATATATCATATGCGCCATGCTATGTACACGACCGGATGTATCATATGCTCTAAGTGTTCTGGCGAGATACCAAAGTGATCCGGTGAAGGTCCTTTGGACGACTATGAAAAACATTCTTAAGTACTTAAGAAGGACTAAGGATGTGTTCTAGTTTATGGCGGTGATGAAGAGCTCGTTGTAAATGGTTACACCGATGCAAGCTTTCAAACCGACAAAGATGATTATCGTTCGCAATCTGGTTTTGTATTCATTTTGAATGGAGGAGTAGTGAGCTAGAAAAGTTCCAAGCAAGAGACGGTTGTTGATTCCACGACGGAGGCCGAGTACATTACGGCTTCTGAAGCTGCGAAAGAAGGTGTTTGGATAAGAAATTTCATTGCTGAGTTGGGTGTGGTTCCGAGTGCCTCGAGCCCAATGGATCTCTATTGTGACAACAATGGAGCCATTGCATAGGCTAAGGAGCCTAGATCCCATCAGAAGTCCAAGCATATACTTAGGCCCTATCATCTTATTCGCGAATTGGTGGATAGAGGAGATGTTAAGATAAGCAAAGTGCATACGGATTTGAATGTTGTTGATCCGTTGACAAAGCCTCTCACACAGCTAAAGCATGATGCACACACAAGAGCTATCGATATTAGATACCTAAATGATTGACTCTAGTGCAAGGGGGAGACTGTTGGAAATATGCCCTAGAGGCAATCATAGAGATGATTATATTTCCTTATATTCATAATGTTGGATAAAATGTTATCTTATTCCAAGAATAATATTGTTAATATTGATTTTCAAGTATGTGACTTGATTGTGAAACTCTATATTTCTACGATAATTATTCTTATATGTTCCCTGGTCGGAAACATATGATGACACATATGAATAGACTAGCATATGTATTGGTTGATGACTATGTTTCACGGGTCATGGATATGGAGATATCAAACCAATAATATGGACACATGTTAGAGAACATGATGTTGGATTAGACCCACCTTGAGACACTATTGAGATTGTTATGATTATATGTGTCGTTAGTTGGTCTCAAGCAATCACTACTACAGGAAGCCTCATCACAGACGGTTCGAAACCGTCATCACAGACGGTTTCCGAACCGTCTATATTTGTTGGTCTGTGATAACAGGCAGTTATCACAGATGGTTCAAAACCGTGCAGGATACGCACTATCACGAGCAGTTTTTTGTTGAAACCGTCTCGTGAAGGCTATTATCACGCGGTTTTCATCAAAAACCGTCTGTGAAAGCTATTATCACGAGCGGTTCTTGTTGAGTAACCGTGCGTGATGAGTTTTCATAAACGAGTTCTTGTTTAGAATCGCTGCGTGATAGCCTTTTTTGGGGTAAAAAAAACCGAAAACGGCTGCTAAAACTTCGGAGGCCGTTTAGAGGCCCTAAACGACCTTTTTTGGGGGGTTTCACTTTTTCGTTAGCTTTCCAACGAGCCAAAGAACGTTGCAATCGGAGTTCGTATGCAAAAGTTATGATTATTTTACCGAACGGTGCGCGATCTACCATCTATATTTTTGCCCAAACCAAATAACTCAACATGAACTACACACATCACGGTAGCATCACCCACATCACACTAGCATCAACTCAAGAATCCACATCACAAAGCAAGGGGGAGTAGAGAGTGAGGTCGTGGGAGGCCGGGCGACAGTGGAGGAGGCCGGGCGGCAAGTGGAGAAGGCCAAGGCGGCGAGGTCGTGGGAGGCCAAGGACGATGAGGTCGAGGCGAGGTAGAGGAGGCCGGGGTGATGGTTCGGATGAGGCCGGTGTGATGAGGCCGGGACGAGTTGGAGGAGGCAGGCGACAAGCTCGGCGGAGGCCGGGCGCAAGGTGTGAGGAGGAGAAATGGCGGAGGAGGAGATGGAGGTATGAGCTGTGAGGAGGAGAGACCGCAGAGGAGGAGATGGAGGTTATATAAAGCGAGTTTGGCAGCCGCCCATTATGTTCAAATTTTCGTTTCCGCCCAACAATCGAGACGGTTCTTGTTAAGAACCGTGCGTGATAGCACCTATCCTGAGCAGGTTTTTAATAGAACCGTCAGTGATCATTCATGACAGTTCTATTAAAGAACCGCTGCGTGACCTGAACCTCGAGGCGGCAGCAGAGCGGCAGCGATCTTGGCGAGAATGTTGGCGAGATATCACGAGCGGTTCTATTAAAGAACCGCTCGCGACCTGAACCTCGAGCGGCGGTCGGCGAGGCGGCGGCGGTCGCGGCGAGAGGATAGCGAGGATATCACAAACGGTTCTTAATTAGAACCGTTTGTGATAACAATATCCTGAGCGGTTCTTATTGAGTAACCATCGTGTACTATCACGTCTGTGATTGGTGGATTATCACAAGCGGTTTGTGAATAGAACCGTCAGGATAATTCCTGAGCAGTTCTATTAATGAACCGTCGTGATAAATGACTATCACGAGCGGTTCTAAATAAGAACCATCGTGATAAGTGGCGGCGCCAAGGCCAGAGTCGAACAGACCCAACACGAGCGGTTCCAAAGGAACCGTCTGTGATGGGGCGTCTACTATAGCCTGTTTTGTAGTAGTGAATGTTGATGTATAATCCTTAGACCTGAGATCAGCATGGTTTTCTACATATGTAATAGCACTCTTAGGGGTTGCCAAACGCTACACTGTAACTGGGTAGTTATAAATGTAGCTTTCGGATATGCTATGAAACATGCAGAGAAATGTGACTGGTCGGATATGGGATTTACCCCTCCTAACATAATAGGAGAGATGTCTCTGGGCCCCTCGTTGTGGTCGGATAAAGAAAGTGCATGGCCATGCCACTAGTAGTCGAAGTGTTCGACCACGTGAAATGTCCGACACTCGATCGAAAAGTATTGAATACCCATAGATGACACAACATCTCACCCGAGTTCAACCGGACATCGTGAGGCAAAGGGAGTATACACGAGTAGGTTGCTTAGTTCGACGATTCTGATTTGGTCGTATGGAATCTGAGCTGGTCGTAGGCGGTCGAACGTAATCCTGAGGTGGTCGTAACACAGTCGTGAGGAATTCTGAATGATGTCGTATAGAGATAGGACCTGGTCGTAAGTGATGAGGACCTGGTTGTAGATCATATTGCATTAAGGCTCGTCCGATATAATTTGTGTTTATTCGGGAATCGCTATGTTCTGCTAAGAGCCGCTACGACTCGTGATCGGAAAGGGTTTCTGAGTCACAACCGATTACGCATGAACCTATAGGGTCACACACTTAGCAGGTTAGAACAAACCCGATGCGAATACGATTAAATCAAGCGTGTTGGATTGGATCATCACGAGCACTATATAAGGAGATGCATGAAGTTGTTGGGAGGTGCGCGTGAATCACCACTGAAACCCTAGCCGCCATCTTCCTGAGAGATCTGCCGTGCGACATGGTGCTAGTACACCGATGTACGGTTGTACCTTCCCTGGACGTATGGATACCGTAGAGGCGCTACTGCGACTGTTGTGCTTGAGGACGATCCGCGATCTTCACAAAGAACTGCAGAGGTTGCTAGAGGAGACGATCGACTCGCGAGGACGCTGGACGATTGACTACGACCACTGCATCAACTTGCTTGATGCTGGACGATCGACTACGACCACTACATCGACGCGCTCTACGTTGGACCAGGCTACTCCAACCCTTCTTCCGCTGCTCCGCGCGTCTGGTGGTAACGATCTGTGATCATCTACTTGCTTGGCTTCCTAAATTGCGTGGTAAAAAAATTATGTTTGTTGCTATCGTAGCCTACCCCGCGACCCAACAGAGTGGTCGTCACAGTAACCTTTCAAAGTATCTCGCCTCTTCTGTCATCTCACCCATATGGGCTGTCCCCATTTGCGGTGGGTCCTATAAGTTGTGCGGGATGTTTACCACCACAAATTGCGTAGCTGGCAAATTCACCCTTCCTTGGTGTCCCATTATTCGGCCATCGATGAGATGATTTCCAGGGTCCAATAAATTTATTAAGCCAAGTTGCACTTTGCAGACTTGTGATTGTACTTGTTTTACACAGGAGAACATGACAAGATTAATTCCTTAGGGGTTACCTGGACGGTTCATTCCATACCATCCACAACCAACATTCCTTGGGCTACATTAGTACCCACCATCATACCATCTGTCTAGATAGTAACAGCAAGTTATTAGGGTTTTTGAGGAGCGAAATACATTAACTCAACCATCTCAGTTATTTACCCACAATAACTGCCCAAAACCACTTTCATGTTTAAAAGATGATGATTAGGACTTTTAATGTCCCGGTACTTAAGCAAGACTAGCATGTCGCTTAAGCACAACCTATAACTAGTAATTACCATATAGTTACTAGGGTGACATGGAATAATGAATTCAATTATCAAGGGATGGCATAATAATTAATTAATCATCAAATGGGTATTTAACTACCTTAAGCTTTAACATACATTTGCTTAAAGAATTAAAGCATGCAATTTTGGTAATTTAAATGAATATAATTTACATAAAATATAGGCTCAATATGATCAAAGCATTGACTCGCCTTGGTTACAGGTAAAAGAGTCTTGATAGTCTTATGCTTCATCAAGTTGGAGATCTCCCGCGTCTTCGAACCCTCACTACTACAAAAGGCTATCTTTGGGCGCCTCATCACAGACGGTTGACCAAAACCGTCGGTATTATTCAATCACGAGCGGTTTTGGTTTAGAGACCGTCATGCATGCTAGCTAAACGCTAAAAACCGTCTGTGAAGAGGTAATATCACAGACGGTTCATGTTAAAAACCGTCTGTGAAGTATCACAGATGGTTCTAAACAAGAACCATCTGTGATATTAATTAGTATCACAGACGGTTCTTAACAATAACCGTCTGTGATCCACAGTGAGTTTCTTCATCTCCGTCGCGCTCGTTAAATGCCGCCATCCGCCGGCTCCACGATCGTCTCTTCATCGCATCGATCCGCTTCGGCTCCCGTCGTCTCTTAAATCTCACGCTCGAATTTATTCCTTGTTTTATAAAAGGATCATCCGCCATCAAGATGATCATCCCCACATACTTATAAAAAAGCGAAATGGCTGCCTCTTCCTTGTCGCGGCATTAATGGCCTTCTGGCCGCCTTTGTCTGAGCACCTCTCTCGGTGTAAGTTGAACTGTCTTCGCGGAAGAACACCGTTTGATCAACAGTGTCTTCACTCCTCTGCCGGCGGAGAATTTGCGGAGCGGTGGCGGCCACCTTCCACCGTCTTAACATCCTCCTCCGCCGTGTCTTCGGGTGATCTCCCACTTTCGGCGAGTTTACGCGTCATCGGCGTAGTCCTCCAAAACGGCGTTGCACGTCTCGGGAGGCTTCCGTCACTTGGACCGTGTAATCGAGGCGGCAGCAACCGGGTCGACGGTAGAGACCCTCGAGCAGCAGGGAAGAGAGCCTATGGGCTCAATTCTTCTTAGTTCAACGATCGAGGTCTTCGAAGACACTTTCGAGCAAGCGTCAACGGGTGGGCGCATTTGAACTTCGTTGACGATGATCGAGAATCGTCCGATGCCGACACCATCGCCTATGAAGTATTGCGAGATGGAGATAGCGACCTACCTCCGCCACTAGAAAAACCTTGTTTAATTATAGGTTTACGCTTTTTTAATATAAACATGTAATTTCTTCATGTCATGTAAGTGTATATACAAGATAAATATACTTGAGAAAAAACCATTTCACAGACAGTTCCATTATGGAACCGTCTGTGATATGGTATGGAACTGTCCGTCATATGTCCCATATCACGGACGGTTCGGTTCCATTATGGAACCGTCCGTGATATGTACCATATCACGGACGGTTCTATTATGGAACCGTCTGTGATAATTATCACTAACGGTTCCATAATAGAACCGTTTGTGATAAGTCTCTTTATAAGTAGGAGCTACCCAGCCGGCCGCTAGGGTTTGCGCTCTAACTCATCACTCCCCAGCGGCCTTACTCTCGTCCGTTCCCCTCCCCGTGAAGGACCGGAAAGGCGACTAGAGGGGGGGTGAATAGGAGCACCTAATCTTTTTCGCAAAGAATGGATTCAACTTGTAAATCACTCCAATAGCTATGAGAGCTATGAAGATCAAAGATTAAGCCGAGAGGAAGTCTTATGTTGAATCCACCTCACCCCCACAATCTCGACAAACAAAAAAGGAAGTTACGAAGAAACTCGAAATCGGAACAACCGCGTAAACAAGCGGCGGTCGTTCCTTGATCTTGATACAACCGTAGTGTTACGGCGGTCGTTCGCGATCTTGATACAACCGTAGTGTTACGGCGGTCGTTCGATTGTCTGGAGCGAGTAAAATCAGCTCGGGTTTCAAAACGAAAATCGATCAAACTTTTGATCTCTGGCGGCCAAACTTGACCAAAATTGAACCACACCTTCCTGAAGATATTAGGAACCTATTCCAAGCAACGATTTCAGAGATCCATGCCAAGGTTCCTATCCTTTTGCATTTGAGCGAAGGTGGGTTCAAAACCGGCAAAAACAAAACTTGATCTAACGACTTGCTCGTGGGTGGATGATGATCTAGATGACCTTAGATAGGTTCCCACATGTCCCAGCAAGCAAGATCAAGAGGAAGAACCAAGCAAAAACTCCCGAATTGAAGAAAGCCCCAAAAATCACAAAAAAGGGAGAGCGAAGAGCAGAGAGCACGAATAGAAGAAAACTTGATTTCCATTCATTGAATCAAAAGCGAAATACAAAGAGATACATCCCCATACGCATGGACATTAGAACAAGAGGAATGATTACAAGTTCATCAATCCATCCTCTCCCTCTCCTAAGCCAAGAACTCACATTGGAGAGCTACGAAGGGGACAAGCGAGGAGCACCAAACCGCCTCAACCAACAACCCTCAACAACTAAAGCCTAAAGCAAAAACAACCACTAAAGACTCTTTTGACTCTAGCAAACCCTAATTCCTTTTCAAGTGCTCAAGAGGGCATGCAGCCCTCAATCCTTTATATAGCCTTGGCTAACGGGTCTCCTCCCGTTCGCCCGCTAAATCCAACGAGCTCGCCCGCTTGTGCGACCTTGCGAATTTCGATTCGCCCATACGCACCTTCCGGGAAGCTTCAGCTCCTTGTCTCAAGCCGCCTCGCAACCACCTCGAGTCCACGTCGTCTTGACACATCGACCGTTCGACCTCGGCGCCACTGCGCCTAGTCCGATCCACCGTGTCTCGCCACGACTCCGCTCGGCGTCCTGCAGCCACACGGACAAGAAACACGAAACCGGAACAAGTTCTTCACAACTTGACCTAACGTTAGCTCAAACATGCAATATGCAACACATATGCATGAACACACTGGATATGACCTATCCCAAAACTCAAATCACCAAAATGGCGAACCTCACAATACAATCGGTACAACCGCCATGTTACCGGCGGATCAACCGCGACTCGGTCGTCTCGCCCAATACTGTAGTCGTTCCGATTTCCAATGAAGACCGAACTCGAAAAACAACTTCTCTGGAATTCTTCAACCGCCATTTACCAATCGGTATAACCGCCTGCGATCGTCCGCTCATAACTCGCCGGCCGTTCGATTATCTGACGATACGATTGACTTCACGAAACAGCGTGAACCTCGCATAACGACATGGTCCACCACACAAACCAAACTCGATGACCTAAAACCTTTGTCAATTACTCATCACTCTCATGGAACACGACCACATGGTCTCTCAATCTCCCCTTGATGAGAATATTGACAAACTCGTAAAAAGCTTTTAAGAAGAGTGAAACAAATGACCATGTCGACGGAAGGAACACTAGAGCAACAAGCTGAAAGAGCAAATTGATCTCCAAAGCTCTAAACTGCTCCCCAACAGACTTTTCTTCTCTATTCTCCCCTTTTAATAAACGATCAAGATGCAATAGAGAAATATGACATGTTAATGGATGAAAATGGTGAAGTGTGTTTATTTAAGCATTTTGAGCCATGAGAATTATCCATAATGACCAACATGTAATACACCAAGCCATAACTCAATAAAAGGCTACCTAGATCATGACAAGATATGTATAAGCTAGCTAGAACACATAGATGACAATCTGAAAATGAGGTACATTATGTGAGCAAGTCAAGTCATCAATGAGCAAAGTCTAGCTAGAGATATCCAAGGATGATGCAGCCATGTCAATAAGCTAAGCGTAGCTAAGAAGCTTAAATTGAGACCAAATAGAGTGCTATGCTCAAGAATGAAACATTGGTTAAAGTACTTGATACTTTTTGTAGCTTTAAGCACATTGAACACATAAAACATATTTTCTTTTGAAATTCATGGTGGTTTCCAACCAGATTTTTGTTTTATCATGTGCTAGGTCTCAAGCCTTATGCGACTACTCCAAGCGAGAAGCTTAAGAAGATAGTCTAGGTCACCCAAAACTCCCCCTAAGTTCATGCCAAGTGCAATGGCAAGCCGTCTCATAGGAGAGAATTGGTGAGATCAGTTTTTTCGCACAAAAGAGATCTTTTTGCCTTTTAACAAGTTGTACTAACTCATGCATCACCAAGAGACTAAAACAGCTCTTTCTAAGGCTCAATATAGATTCATCACTCTACCCAGCCTATTTGACATGGCATGAATCATAAAAGGATAGCTCAAGAAAGACTAATCTCGAGTGCTAACATGACAAGTTTTAGTTTAAGTTGAGCAATTTTAATTAACTTATCATGGCAAAAGCTAGGCTACACATATGAAGTCATGATAAATCTAGCAAATAAGCACAAGTCATGGCAAGGTGTAAAGCATTGTAAACATGTCATAGCGGGATAATAATCAAGGCTCAATGTAGTTATATTACAATGCGAGAATGCTAGAAATGCGAAAGATCCAGCTCCCTCAACATTAGATGCAACTTTTAGTTCAAGTTGAGTTAACTCAATATTAAGCTCGAAGCTCCCAAATGAACTCCTTGAACCAAAACAATAAATCGAGAAGTCGGCAAAGAAAACATAAAACAAAATCCTTAAAGCATAGATAAGATATAGAGAATACTATGGCTCGATGACTCTCATCTACCCATATGACTCTAGGACTATCAAGCGCCCACTTAACACACCTAGGAGCAAACGCACGTGCCTGTCTGCAGGGTGGCCCAACCCTCGCTAGAACCTACAAGAAGTGAGTGAGCTCAACCTAGTGAGATAAGTAACGACTAATAAGCAACATCCTAGAATCACAAGATAAGGCAGAAATCTAAACAACTAAACAAAAGAAGCACTCTAATCTATGCTAGGAGGACTAATCCCAAATGCACCCAAAATGCAATGCAATAGTAAGGAGCTAGAGCATAAATAAGATAGTAAGCAAGAAAACCCAAAGCTCCCCTCACTCACAGTCCATAAGGACAAACCACCCCAAGCTCTCCCAGAGTGAAAACCTCGAACTATCCAATGGCTTGGTGAAAATGTCGATAACCGGTGGTCACTCTCCTGGCTGGAGCACTATATCGCCCTTCTCTACATGGTCTCTAAGGAAGTGGAAGCGAATATCGATGTGCTTGGTCCGGAATCTTTGCCTTTGGGTTCTTGGCAATGTTAATCGCAAGTGTTATCACAAAAGAGTGGAACAACGCCGATAACTAACCCAAAGTCCCGCAGGTCGAAGCCATCGAGCACTTGACTACAACAATCGGTCGCAAACAACATACTCGGCCTCTGCGATCAGGTGCAACACTGCATCGCTTCCTTGAAGACCAGAAACAAGAGAAGTGCCAAGAAATTGGCAAAGTGCGAAGTGCTCTTCCTATCTATCCTACAGCCAGTGAAGTCTGCATCCGAAAAGGCTCTCAAGGAAAGACAAGATGAGGAAGAGTACCAGATACCATAGTCAATGGTCGCTCGAAGGTACGGAAGATGCGCTTAATCACCGGCGGTGGGATCTGCGAGAGAAGCTCGAAATCGAGCACACACACACACGGAGAAGTGTATGTCCGGTCTCGGCGATGAGGTAAAGAAGGGAGCCGATCATACTTCAACTCCTTGATCAAGCTGGCTCGCCATCCTCATCTAGGTCAAGATAAATTTGTAGAAGCCATGGAGTCGACACGGCTTCCCATCACTCATGTCGGCGCTTGCCAGAGGTCACGAGTGTACTTTCCTTGATGAAGAAATGTACCCTCCCGAGTGCCGCTTGATTTGGAAGCCAAGGAAGAAGGTCAACTCACCCATCATACTCATCTCAAACTCGGTGCTCATGACATCCGAGAACTGGAAAACAGTATGGGAAGAGCCGCCAAAGATAATGTCATCGACATAGATCTGAGACGAGCGGAAGGTCGATGCCATCTTGGCGGATGAACAAGGTCTTGTCAACTTTACCCATCTCAAAACCATGACTTATCAAGTAGGACTTAAGCCTCTCATACCAAGCTCGGGAGCCCTGCTTAAGTCCATCTGGCATGGAAAGCTTGAAGACATGGTTAGGGTATTTGGGGTTCTTGAAACACGAGGTCGTCGGACGAGACTTCCTCCTCAATAAGGCCATTGAGGAAGGCACTCTTCACGTCCATCTGGTAAAGCTTGAAACCCTTAGAAGCTGCAAAGGCAAGCAGGATTCTAATGGCTTCAAGTCGAGCTACAGGGGCAAAGGTCTCCTCAAAGTCTAGACCCTCAACCTGGGAAAACCCCTGAGCTACCAATCTCGCCTTGTTTCGGATGATTACCCCATCCTCACTCTGCTTGTTCTTGAACACCCACTTGGTTCCAATGATATTGTGGCCTCGTGGGGGCTCTACAAGCGACCAGACCTTGTTCCTCTCGAAATTTTCTAGCTCCTCATGCATGGCATTGACCCATGACTCATCAGATAAAGCATGAGAAACATCTTTGGGCTCAAAAGAGGCAATGAAGGCAGAATGGAGACAGAATTGAGATAAGCCAGATTTTGAGCGGGTAACACGCTCGAAAAGATCTCAATGATCTCGCTCTGAAGGATGAACTTTCGGATGAGTCTAGGAGGTCTGGGAGAGATGAAGAAGTGGCCTCTACCTCATGAGTGACGAGGTAGGAGCAGAGCCACTAGCTCCAGAGGAAGCGAAGGCAAGGGTCGATCACCTCGAGGTGCGGTGGAAGACGGCACCTCAAGGAGTGGATGAGGGACGGGATCGGGGTGACAACCGTCATCTCCATCGTCCTCATCATCCACAAAGATGGTCTCGGACGCTCTAAAGAACACGAGATATCTGGCCTAGTCCCTGGTGGCCTCGTCGAAGGTCACCTCGCAGTCTCTACCATTTTGCTAGACTCAGCCAGCCCTATAAGCCCCAAGAAGTCGAGTAGCCTAGAAAGATACCGCCACAGAACGTGACTCGAACTTGTCTAGGTTCCCGGACTTCAAGATAAAGCACTTGCAACCAAACACACGAAAATGAGAGACGCTGGCTTTCGCAGTATCTCGACTCATAAGAAGTCTTGGTGTAGGAGTGCCCAAGAAAAACTCGATTCAAACATGGCACGCGGTTGCAATGGCCTCACCCAAAACTTCCTCGGTGTAGAGTACTCATCAAGCATCGTCCGCCATCTCGACCAAGGTGCGGTTCTTCCTCTCCTACGCCATTTCTGCCGAGGGACGTATGGAGAAGAGAACCGGTGCTCTACACTGTCTCACCACAGAACTCTCAAAGTAGGAATTCTTGAACTCCGTGCCATTGTCACTCGGATCGCTCGTAAGGCACCCGGAGCTCAACAGAAGCCTACTAAAAGACCTCGAAAATGTGAAAACGTCTCATCCTTCGAGGCTAAGAAAACACCCAAGAATACCTCGAGAAGTCATCGACCACGACAAGCACATACCACTTCCCTCCGCCGATCAAGACTCGATTTGGTCCCATCAGTATCCATGTGGAGCAATTGTCCGTGCATCGGTCATAATAATTGTGGACCGGGAGGATGAGAAGCGGCAACCATCTTGCCGTCTTGATGGAGAAACAAACAAGATCTTTGACCATCTTGAGTTTGGCGGACCACGAATGAGATCGTGGCGCTAACTTTCGGGTCAAATGGTCAAATCAATATGACCAAGTCTCCTATGCGAGAAAGAGAGTCGCGGGACTCGAAGCAACTAAACACCGAGAGGATCGCGGAAGACTCGAAAAAATCAGCACGAAAGATCCTCCCATAACGAGAAATCCATAAACCGGACTACAGAAGAGTCAAGAATTTTGCAAGCGTTTTTCTTGAAGCTCACCTCGAAACCGTCATCGGAAGGAGAAAGCGGAAAGCAAATTGTCTTTGCGACTTACTAACCAAGGCAACATCCTTAAGAATAAAAGAAGCATTATCGCGACAGTACCTTTGGCGATGGCGCCCCAGACGAAGCGTCTCCGAAGGTGATCGTCTCATCACCGGGCGCGGGCTAGGAGGAGAACCAACGGAGTCTCCGGTCATATGGCGAGAACAACCGAGTCTACAAGCCAAACCTTCTCCTTCCCTACCGGCGAACTGAGTCAAGCAGAGTAAAGTCTCGATCTTGGGATAAATCAACAATGATTTTGGCACCCAATCTTGAATAACACGTCGGCGGATGAAGTAGTCAAGCACGGTGACCTCTATCTACCCTCGCTCTCTGTAACTCAAAGCGTAAGGTCTAAGAGTAGACCGAAGTCGTTCTTTGGGTCCGATCGCTACGAAGGAGTGAGTCGGAGCACACGCAACATCTTGAACACGCCATGGTAGCTATCTCGATGGGGAAAACGAGATCTACCCTCGGGGACGGCGGAAGTCACGATCAAAGCGACATGAGGACGAAAACCGAAAACTTCGGAAAAGCCAAGTCCTCGATCTTTGCACAAACCCATCAGAAGAAACAAGCCTAGACCTCGTGTTGGTCTTAGGTGCACTCAAGGTCTGGGGCCGACCCTGAATGCGCCTAAGAGACTCAACATGGTCTCTACGCACGATCTTGGCGCGCCTGAAGCATCGATCGACTGTGTGTCCATCCTTCTGACAGAAGGTGCAGTGATACTTCACCTTCTGAGAGGTAGAAGCAGCATGTGAAATTACCTTCTTGTCGAAATCCTCGGACATAGCCCGCCGACTTGAAATGGACTTTCTCGGTCACAGGCTCGATCTCGATCACACACAGTGCTATGGGTCCGAGCACGGCGGTGGATGCTTCCTCATGTCCTCAAAGAAGTCATATCCTAGACCACGATTAAATCTGCAGATCTTAGATTGGTCTAGAATAAGATTGAGCTTCTTCTTGCCTCCTACAAATCTCTCGAGAGTGTTCATAAAGTCTTGACACTCCCGAAAGAGAGAGGTGCAAGAAGAGCGGGGAAGAAGAAGAGGCAGAAGGTAAGGGAGCAAAAGAAGAACCAAAGAGCGAGAGGGAAGAATGGCTTGTGCAAGCACACCCGACTCAAGGGACACCCCATCTTGCTAGCCGGTTGGTTCACGTTGCTAAGCGTCTCATCCTTACCACAGGGCTTCTCCCCTTCTCCACAATCATATTGCAAACACAATGTGGCTTCTCTAAAAGGTCCTTAGTTAGCTTCACACATTTCTCATCCAAAGCAATCAAGTCGATTTTAGTTTGTTACACTTAATGCATGGTGAGCTAACAGGTCCTTAGAAGCAAACCGAGCCAACTTCCTTTCATGATCAATCATATCTTGAAACTGTTTGGAGACGACCTCAAGTTCAAGTGATTAACTTAGGACAGTTCAAGCATGAAACAATCGGCTCAAGTAAAGAAGCTTGTAGTTCAACAATTTTATGATCTGCCTGTTTTAAGTTCATCTTCAAGTTATTGCAATTTTCACAAGACTCGGGCGGATCAAGGAGCATGGCATAAGATCCTCTAGCGAAGAATGTCCTTACCCTCACATGAGGTGGGAGAAGTAGTCTCATCAAGAATAAGTAGGGTAACACCATCCTACTCAACTCTAACTCAACAAGCGACTAACATTCTCCACCTTAACACTATCAAGTTTGGAGGACACACTATCATGTGAGGTCCTTAACTTCTCCATATCAACTTGACAAAGCGAGCATGTATCACAATCATCACTAGAAGGCGGATGTAAGAGCAATAATCTCTAGTGACAGATCTATCTATTTCCTTCTCTAACTCAAAGCACACCTAGCCTTAGCTTTAGCATGAAAACCTCCTAGCTTAAGAAAAGCATGATTGAGCTGTTCAGTAGGTGGGATCTACCTCGTCCGAAGTCGAGTCTGTTTCATTGTCACGAAGTTCGCCCTCGAGGGCCATGAAGCACATGCCGAGAAGTCGTCGCCCCCATCCTTGGGCTCTTGGTCACCCGTCCGTCATCGTCGCTCCATCCCTCCACCTCGCCGAGGTCGAGGTCATCGAAAGCGGTGAGGCGGTGGAAGAGCTTCTTAGGCTTTGCCAAAGTTGCGGAACTTCTTCTTCTTTGGGCGTCCGAGTGGAGGCTTCTTGTTGCGTTCTTGTCGGTGTAGTCGTTCTTGCCCAAACCGCCAGTAGTCGTTCTTGCCCTTCTCCACTTAGGGGCGGTTGCTCGAATGTGGTTGGGGCCACCACACTCGAAGCAAATCACGGGTCCTCCTCTCTTCTGTCCCTCCTCCCTTTGTAAGCGTGGGAGAATCTTGAGCAAGGAGGGCAAGCTGCTCATCCGAAGTTGCTCTAGCGATCATCGCTTATGTCACGAGAGCGACAAGGAGAAAACCGCAAGAAGAATCAGAAGAAAGCCCGGAAGAAGAAACGGGATTGGTGACTAAGGCCATCGACTGTGACTTCGACCGACGAGAGACAACGTCAATCTCGTGAGTCTTGAGGCGCGAGTACAGCGCATCAAGAGTCAGGGTCGAGAGGTCTGTCGTGTCTTTGATGGTGGTCACTTTCATCTCCCAAACACGCAGATCGAGTGCCGTGAGCATCTGACGAGCATTGTCCGAGTCGGGGTATGTGAGACCGACCGCTCGGAGGTTGCTCAAGATCTTGTGAAAACGTGCGAAGCACTCATCTAGGGACTCACCAGCAAGCATCTCAAATTTGTTGTATTCTCGTTTGAACTGGTCCTGTCGAACCGTCTTGATCTGGGTGGTGCCCTCATGGTATCGCGCGAGGTCACCCGGATATCGTAAGCGGACGACGACAGTGAGATATCTTGATCAAACTCACTCGACTCAAACCACGGATGATGATGTTCCTTGCCTTTGCATTCGCCTCAACATCAACCATGTTCCGGATTGATGTTCTCATCGGCGAGAACAATGAATCGAACCTTGACCTTTCGCCAGATGGCATACCCACAGGCTGGATGTATGTCTCCATTCGGCTCTTCGGAAGGGTGTCGATGCCATCAAAACAAAGTGCTTGGTCGAGTACTTGTCCATCGCCACGGCTCTTGAGACCGGTTAAGATCTATTGAAAAGAGCTAACCGGCTCGATACCAATTGAAGGACCGGAAGGCGACTAGAGGGGGTGAATAGGAGCACCTAATCTTTTTCGCAAAGAATGGATTCAACTTGTAAATCACTCCAATAGCTATGAGAGCTATGAAGATCAAAGATTAAGCACGAGAGAAGTCTTATGTTGAATCCACCTCACCCCCACAAATCGACAAACAAAAAGCAGAAGTTACAAGAAACTCGGAAATCGGAACAACCGCGAGTAAACGGCACGGCCGTTCTGCGATCTTGGTACAACCGTAGTGTTACGGCCGGTCGTTCATGATCTTGATACAACCGTAGTGTTACTGCCGGTCGTTCGATTGTCTGGAGCGTAAAATCAGCTCGGGTTTCAAAACGAAAATCGATCAAACTTTTGATCTACGCGGCCAAACTTGACCAAAATTGAACCACACCTTCCTGAAGATATTAGGAACCTATTCCAAGCAACGATTTCAGAGATCCATGCCAAGGTTCCTATCCTTTTGCATTTGAACGAAGGTGGGTTCAAAAGCGGCAAAAACAAAACTTGATCTAACGACTTGCTCGTGGGTGGATGATGATCTAGATGACCTTAGATAGGTTCCCACATGTCCCAGCAAGCAAGATCAAGAGGAAGAACCAAGCAAAAACTCCCGAATTGAAGAAAGCCCCAAAAATCACAAAAAGGGAGAACGAAGAGCGAGAGAGCACGAATAGAAGAAAACTTGATTTCCATTCATTGAATCAAAAGCGAAATACAAAGAGATACATCCCCATACGCATGGACATTAGAACAAGAGGAATGATTACAAGTTCATCAATCCATCCTCTCCCTCTCCCTAAGCCAAGAACTCACATTGGAGAGCTACGAAGGGACAAGCGAGGGAGCACCAAACCGCCTCAACCAACAACCCTCAACAACTAAAGCCTAAAGCAAAAACACCACTAAAGACTCTTTTGACTCTAGCAAACCCTAATTCCTTTTCAAGTGCTCAAGAGGGCATGCAGCCCTCCAATCCTTTATATAGCCTTGGCTAACGGGTCTCCTCCCGTTCGCCCGCTTAAGTCCAACGGAGCCCGCTTGCTTGCGACCTTGCGAATTTCGATTCGCCTTTCGCACCTTCCGGAAGCTTCAGCGCTCCTTGTCTCAAGACGCCTGCAACCACCTCGAGTCCACGTCGTCTTGACACATCGACCGTTCGACCTCGGCGCCACTGCGCCTAGTCCGATCCACGTGTCTCGCCACGACTCCGCTCGGCGTCCTGCACCACACAGACAAGAAACACGAAACCGAACAAGTTCTTCACAACTTGACCTAACGTTAGCTCAAACATGCAATATGCAACACATATGCATGAACACACTGATATGACCTATCCCAAAAATCAAATCACCAAAATGGCGAACCTCACAATACAATCGGTACAACCGCCATGTTACCAATGGATCAACCGCGACTCGGTCGTCTCGCTCCAATACTGCGGTCGTTCCGATTTCCAATGAAGACCGAACTCGAAAAACAACTTCTCTGGAATTCTTCAACCGCCATTTACCAATCGGTACAACCGCCTATGATCGTCGCATCGCCATAACACGCCGGATCGTTCGATTATCCCGACAATACGATTGACTTCACGAAAACGCGTGAACCTCGCAACGACATGGTCCGACCACACAAACCAAACTCGACTGACCTAAAACCTTTGTCAATTACTCATCACTCTCATGGAGACACGACCACATGGTCTCTCACCCCGTCGCTGCCGACGCCGCCATTCTTCCGTCGCCGACGGTTGGCAGGTGACATCGGTGACCTTTGCAAAAGACACTCAGACGATAAGAGTGTCTTTTGCGGCCACCAAGAAGCCACAACTCGGTGACGCCTAAACTCGTCACTCCCACTCCGCTAGGGTTTGCGCCCGCCTAACTCCGTTCCTCCCCACCTCGACGCCGCCGCCGACCTCATCACCGCCGCCGTCCGACCCTTTGCGCCCGCTAGGGCTCGGCCGGCTTTGCTTTCCCCATCCTCCTCTATTCTCCTCTAGATCTGTTAGCTTAATGTCTTTTGTTGAGTTTGATTTTTATGCATTAGCCTTAAGTTGTGTCCCGATGTTTGTGTGATTTATGCAAGGTAAAGGAAATGGATGAGGGTTGTCTTTGGTGGTGGGGTCGCCACCGTGGTTCTTGTTGTACTAAGGTCCCTCTCTGTCTCTACCCCTTGCTCTGTGATGAAAATGGCTAGCTAGTGCTCTGCGATGGATGCCGAGGGCTACTCTTGGTGTGGTGGGTTTGGACACCCTTGGTCTTGTTCTCTTCTCGATGAACCGCTCAATGATGTTAATAGTCTTATCTTGATATTGAATTGATAATTAGTTCATATTAATAGTCCCTTGCTCGTGATGTAATGATGTCAATAGTCTTATGCTGAAATTGAATTGATAATTAGTTCATATTAATAGTCCTCTTGCTGTGTGATGTAATGATGTCAATAGTCTTATGCTGAAATTGAATTGATAATTAGTTCATATTAATAGTCCCCTTGCTCTGTGATGTAATGGTGTCAATAGTCTTATGCTGAAATTGAATTGATAATTAGTTCATATTAATAGTCCCCTTGTTCATACCGGTCAAGTTCTCCTACCTCTTGCGTACCAGGTACGTCCTACCATTCCATTCATAATCTCTTCTCTATAAAGTCTCCAAGCAGTGGCTGCTTGTGCCATTAAAACCGGCATCATATATATATTATTCGTAGTCCTCAGCCACTTTCGGGGGGTCGTCCACGCAGCATGAGAAGAATGAGACAGTATCCACGGGCAACCTCATTGAGCCCCTGTAAGTTTAAAAAGTATGGATGCAAGGAGAGCGTTAGGACATCCAATTACCTGGATTGGACGTCGATATGTTCAGAAAGTGACGTTGATGCGCAACTACTCCGACTGGGAAGTGGCATCATCTATCAGCAACCAACAATTCTTGAGCATGTAATTGTCTTTAAAGCCAACAAGAACACCAAGCAACAATTAAAGACGATTACATGCTCAAGAATGGTTGGTTGCTAATACATGATGCCACTTCCCAGTCGGAGTACGTGCGCATCAACGACACTTTCTGAACATAGCCACGTCCAATCCAGGTAATTGGATGTCCTAACGCTTTCTTTGCATCCATACTTCTTAAACCTGTAGGGGCTCAATAAGGTTGCCCGTGGCTACTGTCTCATCCTTCTCATGCTGCGTGGACGATCCCCCCAAAATGGCTGAGAGACTACGAACAATATATATATAATATATATTTAATGGTACAAGCAGCCACTGCTTGGGGCTTTATAGAGAAAAGTCATCACAGACGGTTCCAGCCACAAGCCGTCTGTGATATGTACTTATCACATATGGTTTGTGGCTGAAACCGTCTGTGATATGTACTTATCACGAGCAGTTTGAACCACAAACCGCGTGAAAGTATATATCACGAGCGGTTCAAAACCGCTCAGGATGACCTCATGTCATCACTGACCCATAAACTCAGACGGCTCACGAAACCGTCTGTGATGATATTTTTGAACCGTCTGTGAAAGCCTTTTCTGTAGTAGTGCCTATTTGGACGAAAGTACTGGAAAAAGGCACAAACAAGCAAAGAGAGCAAATAAATACAAAACAAATAATAAATGAACTCCAAATAAAACAAAACCGGTGCCATTAGCAAGATCTTGAAATTACAAAATTTTAGAAATAAAATTCATAATTTTTGGAGCTATAACGGAGGAGAACGGAGCTTCTGAAGTTTGAATTGAAATTAAACCCTAAAAGAAATACCAGAAAAGGGGGCGAGAGAAAAGAGCCAATAGTGGGGCCCACGGCGCAGCCTCTGGTGCACGGAAATCCACGCGGACCGAGTCCACGCACGGTCGCGCACGGGCGTGCGTGAACCAGGCTGCGGCCAGGCCCACTTGGCAGTCAAAGGGGGAGGGGGACCGGGGATTAATGGGCAGCAATTGCTGTGTTTGGGTCCCCACACAGCAGTGAAACCAAACGACCATTAAGTCAGCAATTAACTGGGCCATTAAATTGGCTAACCACTGTTTTCCTTAAAACCGACAATGATTCGGTTAAGTTTAATGCGCACAGCGCTGGTCCAAGCTTCAAACAAGAGAGGAAGGCATGGGAGCGTGCGGATCGGCAATGGAGAAGGAGGTGTGGCGAGGAGGGTCCTGCACGGCGGCGAATCGGGCAAGTCAGGAGGGGGGAAAAGGTTCATTGGGGGCCGGCACATGAGATGACGGGGTTAGCCGGGCGAGGGGTTGACCGGAGTGGCCGAACAGTGGAGAGGCGGTTCAAAACAGGAACCCAAGTGTTCTTCGGTTTCACACACGGGGAAGAGGGAGATGAGGTGGGGAGGCCAAGGGGGGTGCTCGGGCATCCTTATTGCGGGGGTGGAAGGTGGAGCCGTTGGGGCTCGCACGGTCCTGAGGCATGGCGCGGCATGGGTGAGATGGGCGGAAGCGACGGGCACGGGGATGGGTGGCTCTATGCGACGACTTGGGGACTAAGGCGGTGGGAAGCGGCAGCGTCTTGCGCAACAAGACCGAAAGGCGGTGCAGTGCCGACGCGTCCTGAGCGGTATGGAAGCGGACGGGTGTGGCAGTCTGGGTGGGCGTGGCAGAGCAAAGCGAGGACGTGACACGACAAAGGGTGGCCACCAGAGTCAAGGGTGGCAGGTAGGTAAGCTGATGGGGTAGCGCAGGCGAGGGCAGGCTCAAAGGCGACTTCGGCACGTGCATGGGAGGCATGGCGGTGGCAGAAGGTGGCTCGGGGCTGAGCTGGGTGGAGCAAGAAGGAGGCAGGGAAGATGGGCCGGCAGGGAGAAAGGCTAGGAGGGGGGAAGGGAGATGGGCTGGGCCGGCCAAGGGAGCTGGGCCGGTGGCCCAAGGGATGAATGGGCCGAGCCCGAGCTGAAAGTGGGCCAAGCCCGCAAGGAGGAGGGAGAAAATGAGAAGGGGGCCCAAAATTCGAAAAGGAGAATTCAAACTTGAATTTTGAATTTGAGAATTTCAAGGAGGTTTGAAACACAAACTCGAGCTTAGCTAGAAGCCAAAAGATTTGAAATTACTGGCTAATTTGAAATAAATTTTGAAAACCAAAAATCGAATGTAAATACTATTTGTTGTTTTTGGAAAACGGGATGTTACATCAATGGTCCATACGTGCCACTTATTTGACATATGCCATCTGCTAGACCTGCTACCGCAATTGGAACAGGTACTCGAGGGATCGTCCACTGGTCATCACCTACACTGTTAATGCTGTATTAGCTTTGTTTTTTTTTACTTATTATTTTATACATTGACACGGTCTCTAATATGTATATTCGACAATTACTTTTTTTCTAATTATATGTTAGTAAAAATTATAAAAAATATAATGATATGAAAGTATATTTATGACAAATCTAGTAACACCATTTTCGCACAACAAAACCAAATAGTTTTATAAATATTAGCGGTCATTGTTTTAAAACATTGATTGTACGCATTCTAAAACTGCATCTAAAAAGGAATGAAGAGAGTATAAAGCAAGGTAGAATCTTGTACAGGAAGAGAATCTGCAAGCTATCTATGTGCTTTATTTGATAGCGATGGCTTCTGGAAGATTAAAGGGGAGGTATAAAGATATAAGGGCACTGTTAGGGCTTGGACGTACGGTGGGAGTCTTCTCACCGTACGGTCCAATGCAACACTTTTGAAATTACAATGCAACATTTTTCTCCACTTGTTGCAACAAATCAAACAATCATATGCAACATTCTCTCAAAATCTCATAATCAAACACAACAAATATTCTCATAAATCAAACACAACAAACATTCTCATAATCAAAACACAGCACACATCCGGAGGACATCAACATACCAAAAAAAAGATGCAACATCTCAGAAATGATATGCAACAAATTTTTTCCCTGTGTGCAACAAATTTTCCCCTCGTGTGCAACAATTTATTCCATGGTTGCAACAATACCTCGCCAGACTGTGGATGCGCAGAGCAGCCGAAGGGGAGGAGGGAACGACACTTGGGGAGAGGCAGGGACGGCAACGGCGGACGAGTTGGTCTTGCCGCCACACTTGGGGACGACAGAGACAGATCCGACCGAGGGGACAAAGAGAATGGAGCCACAGGATCCGGCCACTAGGAGGCCGGTGCAAGCGTCCTCGTAGGTCGCCACCACCAGATCCGGCCGCAGGGAGGCCTGAGAATGTGTCATGCCGTCAGATCCGGATGCTTGGAGCTCGGGGGAGACGCGCTACCACCGGATCCGGACACTTAGAGCTCGGGGGAGACGCACTACCGCCAGATCCGGACGCCTGGAGCTTGGGGTAGACGCTCCGCTACCGGATCTGGGCGCCTAGAGCTCTAGGAGGACGTGTGGCCGTCGGATCCGCCTGGAGCTTGGGGACAATGCTCCTCCGCTGTTGGGAATCACCGGTGGTGGAGAGGGGCAGCGGTGTGAGCTAGTGCGAGGAGGAGGAGAGGGGGAAAAGAAGGTGACAGAGGCGGTGGCAGTGGCGGTGGAGGTGGACTGGTGGGGGAGGAAGGTTGAGGGGAGGAGGGAGGCGGGCATGAGAGCGAGCGGTGGAGGAGAGAGCGAGTGGTGGAGTTACAGGCGATGGCGATGATGGGGATAAGGCAATGGGGATAAGAGCGAGTGGGTGAACGAGAATTGATCGTGGCTTCGCGTCATTGGGCGTGCGAGAGAGAGTGAGCCGTCCGATTTTAGTCCTCGGTCCGGACGTAGGATGAGTATCAATTCCCAAGATATAATCAAGATTTATCATAATTAACTGACCATTTGCTATATGGGCACTGAAGAGTTAGCAATAGCTTTTCTGAAGATTAATCAAAGGCGAGGTTAAACTAGAATCGTTCACGAGGCATGACCATCACTTAATTAATTTGGTGAGGTTAATTTTGGTTTTTGCGTACAAATATACTCCCGAGCATGGTAAAAACATCTCTTGTACTAGCTAGGTAGTACGAATTACCAGAGCAACTGGACGAGCAATGGGGACGGACAAAAGCTCCGAGCTTGCTGAAATGCCAGATGACTTTCAAGGGTTTGTATTTCAGAAAGTTCTTATGAGCATAAGAGTGCGATAATTCGGTATATAGACTGCCGTGTTCTTGGTCAAACAAATCCCTTGCATGTATAGCCGTATCAGAGGTCTTGTATTTTCATCCTCGAGCCTCCGGACACCGGGCAGCACTACATGTACGCACCACCACCTGCATCTCAACAGCAGCGGCACATATAATCCAGTAGACACGAGAAATACAACGCTGCAGGCTTGGCTATAAAGACATGCAGAAAACAAGGCCGAGAAATCCACCCAATGAGCGCCCCCGTCTGTCGCCTCTGTCACCGCGACATCAATGGAGAATGAAAGAATCGCACAGACAGACCACGGTACGAGAGCCGCAGACCCGCGTACGTATGGCCATTGACAGCGCGGCCATTGATTTGAAGGCCCGTAGAAGGGCCGAGCCTCTGGGCTCTCTCTGAGCAGTGCCGCCGCGCGCGCATCGCTCGCCGTCGTCGACCGTCGACGCGCGCGGCGACCGGGGCACGGCGCCGTCCCTCCGTCCGTCCGTCCGTCCGTCCTCGCGCCCGCCGACGCCAATAAAATCGGTCCGTGCGGGTGTCGCCGCCGTCTTCCTCCTCCTCCTCCTCCTGGACGTCATCAGCAGCCCGTACGTACGTGCGTGCTGCGGTTGAATTCTATGAGCAGAGCGAACCAGACGGGCGCACGGAAAGGACGAATCGGCTCACGTCCTCACGTACTTACCTATCAGATGACGAACGGGCCGGGCCCCGCCTCTTGACTTCTATTTCAGTACAGACCGGCCTGGTGATTTGACTTGATGGCCCATGTTGCTGTTTACGACTAGTGGGAGGCGGGCGTTCTGTAATAGGAGGCTGGGCGAGAAGGTCTCCTCCGTCCATAGGCAAATGGCCCATCAAGAGGCCGCTGATCCACGTAGCGATTCTCGAAAGTCGAAACAATCGAGGCAGCGACTGATGAAGTCTATGCACACGCACACGCACACGCACACGCACACGCTTGCATGCAGTGGACGCCGGATGTACTTGCTGTGTGAGTGCGTGAAGTCCAGTTAGGCTGGTCCCAATAGTGGTTTCTTACTACAATTTTTTATTGCATGAAAAGTATTTAGATACTATCTTCCTAATGCATGGTATTATAGAGTATGGCATCCTAGACTTTTGATATAGAGTATTTACTAGTATTTCTACCTAAGATACTGTGTATAAGTGGTATCTAAATAAGATACCAGTCTGCTCTCTCTCTTCCTTAATTACAGTGCCACATCAGACTTTTACCTATGTAACAGCATTAAAAAACTTACTAAGGTAGAACATTGGGACCAGCCTTAGGTAGCCGTAGCTGAGCACGAGTGCACGAGCTAGCGTTGCAATGCAAGTACAACCTACGCTTCTGGATGCTCCGTCGTCGTAGTTGTGACGTGCCTAGCGTTTAGCCCAGAAAGATGACAAATTGACTCCGGCCTGGGTGAAGGATGGGCCTGACTGGACGAGGTGAGTGTGAGATAGGCCCTAGGCCTCATAGCAGATGGACCTACTAGCCCATCATTGAACCTCAGCTCCAGACACTGCATCGGCCGTATTTTCGTCACCTGAAGCAGGTGTCGTCCGTGTGGCCCTGTGCTTTTCCGCCAAAATCTAAGGTAAATTTGTCAGCAAGATTGTAGTCTAACTGCCAAGACCCTGATTAATATCGCAGTTCCTATCAAGCGCCTGATAAGTGATAATTAGCAAAACCGGAGAATCTATCGCAGACCTTGTGAATGAATTCCGATAATGGGAATCCCATGGCTCACTATCTCTTGAAGCAAAGCGTGATCAACCGTACGGAATTGCTCGGTGTGCGCGGCGCGTATCTCGCGCTCCGGCCTCGGCGCCTCGCAGGACACGCTTGCCCGCGGGGTCCCGATTGTAAGCGCGGGTCGTCCGTGCCGCATGATTGTGTCCCCGCCCAGCTCAAATCGGCGCGGTGCAATGCATTTGCATCATTTCCTGAATCTGGCATACACCCAGGCTAGAAGCAGAACGATTGCATAAATGTTAGTACATTGGCTAAAACTCAAACCAAGTTTGAAGTTTCAACTCTGTTTCAATAATGGGGCAACGACCATGCATGTCTCACTTCATGTTGTGAGAAAAGAAATTCTGCAACACCTAAAGGACACTGCGCATATGTTGTATGACATTGGCAACAGTCAAAACGAGGGAGAGGAACACATGAAGATCCATACTTTGTATGCTGCACCACCCTATGGTCAGATATTCAGACGAGGTGGCAAAAGCTTCAGACTACAGGGTGCTACAGTCCTACTCCTAAATAAACAAGCATTTCTTCTCATATTTCTCACCATGCAGATGCAGAGATCTGTACGCTGCGCAGAAGAACAGTGCTGCAAGCCACATATGTATGTACCCCTGCACCCCGCGCAGCTCCTGCTTCCATATCTTTTGGATTGCCTTTCAGGCCAATGGCGACAGTAGCTAGCCGCCTGTTTTTCTTTTTATTTTCTTTCTTTCCACTTGCACCTTCTGTAAGAACTTGTCTGAAGCCCAAAGGTGAAAAAGGGGAAAACAGGCAGGTAAATTTCATTGTTCAAGTGTTCGTACTGCTAGCGTTGCTTGCAATCTTGCTGTAATTTCTTTTCCCTGTACTGTACTTCTGATGCTGAAGTGAGACAAGGTAATCGTGATGGGGAGGCCGGCCGGGTGCATTGAAGAGAATCCGGGGAGATGTAGATGATAAGATGTTGGAGATATATATATATATAGTATGGAAATGGAATGGTACTAAAAAGCCTGACCTGTTGCTGTTCCTCTGGTGGCAATGTGCAAACACAAGACAAGGCTGTTCTCCATGTGAACTGTGATGATCTTTTGGGTGGATTTGCCGCTTGGTAGACATGGTAGAAAAGGAGAAATTTTTACTATTATAAATCATTATATCACCAAGATTTGGTTTCTTTACTTTCCATTTTCTATCTGCTGCTGCTACCACCACAGGCACAGTACATAATCCAAGATATACATGGCCATGCATACAAGACCATAGATATAAACTGGGAGGAAAAAAATCGAAGTCGATAATTTGAGGCCATGCAAAACTCTGAAAGCTACAACTGTCACACACACAGCTCGCCTGCAAAACTTTTCAAGTCTAGATGTAAAAAAGGGCAAACGCTTTACACTGCTCTACTACCGGGTTACTCACACATGCATGCACCTTTAGGACCGGATCAGATCGATCAAAGACTTGCTTTCTCGCGAGTAACCGAGGCGAGCTGCGGCCGCCAGCGTGCATGCAACACAGTGCGATACTACAGGCGCATACGTACAACTGTTCGGTCATCATGGTAAATAGTCGCTGAGCCGCTGAACAACGCGTTGGACGCACCCAAAGATGGCAGCTTACGCCCCACAGTGAAGGCGAGCTATCCATCTTTTTCCCCCTGGGGCACGGTGCCGATGCGAGCTAGCCTATTCATCCATCGATTTTTGGATTCTAAAATTTCAGAGCACAGATCACATCATCTGATCGCCATCGATCCATCTCTTTCCAGCTAGGTGGCTGCAGGTATTTATACACATATCATCTCTCCCCCATCTCTAGCTCTTTCCTACACATGTTATACTATACAGGTATTTAATTATCCATTTTGTTGAAATTCTAAAATTTCAGGCTACATGGTTACAACGAGAATCTGAATCCTCTTCGTAACATGGCATGAGTACACCATTACGTGTATCCATTTCCATGTTGCATCTTTGACGTGGTGCATATATGTTGTGTGCTACAAAGTCGCTAGTGTTATTTGCTCCATATATACGTGGGCCTCCCGGGATCTAGGCCCTGCCTTATTGCATGAAGCAGTCATATAGAAAGATGGTCCGGGCAGTAAGGAGTAGCCCTAGCTCATGTCCTGCATGCGCCCACACTTCAATTCCACACTTAATCATGTATGCACTGCACTGTTCTGTCCTCGCTGTCCCTTGCAAATATACGTCATGGTGTTCGCCGTGATTTGCTCTCGAGAGGCAGATCGATCGACGTACGTCCTTAACACCATGTTGTCAAGCTCTCATTGGTGCATCTTGCAGACAGGAACACTAGCCCTTCGGTCGTAGAAAATTGAGCTGCTTGCATTGTTATACTCTGCTACTCATTCTTATCCACAGCAGCACCTGCATTGGATTAGGGTCTGTGAGATACGATACGAGCGTATACGGTATCAATAATGAAGTAGATGAATTTTATACAGATAACCGAAATAACATTGACGAAGCAACCATGACAAGATAGAAAGATTTGGCGAAGCCAACCGCAAATCCCCTAAGCATAACATCAAAAGAGCACAAGGGATTGCCGCTCTCTCACAACCATCTCGAACCTTTTAGGACCCTCTAATCCTTGCCCTATCTGCTTTGGATGAGTTCCTCTTGCTTGGCTTGCTTTTTTCCTTGGATTCCTATGGCCACCCATCATGGGTTTATATAGCCATCCTCCAAAGTGAAGTAAGAATCCTACTCTAAATAGAAGTAAGAGCCTTAAGCCTATTAGAATTCATCTAGATTTCTTTGTAGCACACCTCTCCAAGTCATAGTAGATTATGATATGAGTCATCATACTCAACATGCATGAACATTATGGCCTTACGCTGCTTAGTGGCGGAGCTAGGGGGAAAATCTAGCCTGGGTGCGCAAGTCTTACTATGTCTAACATGTCATAAAGGCCGATATTTGCATACTAAGTTGACAATCACATTAGTTTTAAAATAAAAAGAGTAAATTTCACAAAACTCCACACATATTGTACAAACTATCGCAAAGCTCCAGATTTAAGGCTCAATTTCATAAAACTCTAGATTTAAAGAGGTATGTTATCACAAATTAAACTCTAGGTTTTGAGTTTTATTATCACAAAACTCTAGATTTAAGGAGGTATGTTATCACCAAACTCTATATTTAAGGAGGTATGTTATCACGAAACTTCAGATTTAATGGTGGAACCCAAAACCTGGAGTTTTGTGATAACATACCTCCTTAAATCTGGAGTTATGTGAAATTGAGCCTTAAATCTGAAGCTTTGTAATAGTTTGTAAAAAATATGTGGAGTTTTTGCGAAATTTACTCAAATAAAACAATCTTGAAGTCCAATACTCATCTGATTGTGCATAAATGAAAATTAAATGCATAAAACCTTGGTGGTACCTCTCTACCAAAACTTATGTAGACATTTGTGCTGTCAAAAGTACAATCAGCACCAAAATGACACTCTATAATTGTAAGATAAAAATATGTCGATTATTGCAACAATCATATAACATAACATATGTCTAATCTCTGTCTATGCTAATCGCCTAAACCAAAATAGTCTAATCCAGATTGAGTATCTAGTCAACTAAAATACTACTAGAGTATCTTTTTTGCTAAAACAAGCTTCGAATTGAAATTGACTGTCTCTCGCGTCTACCTCCAATGTCTGACAAGAAAAAAAAACCTTCAAATGTCTGCAGTACAAGACGTTTCAGAAAAATGCCAGTTAGTCCAAGGTGCAGATCGCCTAAATCAAAATAACAAAATTGAAATTGAAATTTGGGCATTTAGGGGAGCCCGGAGGGGGAATCACATTCTTGCGTGCTGTGAACTGGGTGGGTCTGGCCTCTGGGGTTCGGCAATGGGCAGTTCGCTCTTCACCCACGCTGGTCGGGCAGGACTATAGCTAGGGTCAGCTAATTTGGAGGAGGCTTGATCTCTTAGTTATGTAATGTAAACTGCTCCTGTAATTTGACATGCGTGTGGTAAATGCTCGATGATATATTGGCATATGTATCTTCACGTGCAGTTTTGATTTTGTGAATACAACGATGCATGCATACATGTTTAATTTGAGGAATTGGTAGGTACCAGATGAGTGCAAATAATGCAAAAATGTGGATGGTCCAGGGGACAGTGACCTACGTACATATATGCAAGGATACACGGTTGGTAAGCTGGGGCCAATTAGGAATTTCGAGCTCGTACGCAACACTTGAAATCTCCGAGACAACAGGCAGGCATCAGAGAGACAAATTCGCAATTCCTTAGTTTGCCAACATCATGATCATAAATGGATGGAGAAGTGTATGAGATCGATGCAGCAGTTGTTGAAACTTGCAAGGCAAAGCCACATCTCCAATCAGCACGCACATCATTGAAGAAACAGAAGTTTATATAAATGGGGCCAATTGCTCGATAACACTATAAAGATCACACGGGTTAGAAAATAACATCAATGAGATTGTTGAGTTTTAGTGTAATACGAATTAAGTTTGAGTATGATACGAATTTTTTTTCCTATTCCAACTCATAGTACTACTTATACAGGGAGTCTTTTATGTACCACTATAAGTATATCATTGTAGTCTATAGGAAGAGAAAGAGCTCCATTGTAAACATGTCATCATATAGTGATATTGTTTTTGTGTATTCGTGATTTTTTTCGAAAGAGGTTTTCACGTAAAATTTGTGTCTTCCGTTCTTTTTCTTTTTTGCATTATTTACAACAGCCCTAAAATAAGTTGGGACGGTCTATTCATAAGGTGACTATAATTTTCTTAAGCATAAGTCACGTTTTTTATCTATTAGATCAATATCTAATCATATAACAGATTAATCTCTACACAAATTCAATGGTCACAACAATTGACTTAAACTTACTTAAAAATAGCAAGACTGAAATAAGTTAATTCACAGAACTAAGTAGCCACAAAAAATCCCCCTTGCCCTGTCCTCCGGTCTTCCCTTCCCTCCCACAAGTCCCTTCAAAAACCGAACAAGCACAAACCTCCTACTCCCAAACGAACACCCAGTTTCAAAGACACTGACAAACATACACACACACACAAACCTCTTCTACTACTCCGTCTACCTCTCCTCCTCCTACTGGCTACTCCTGCTTCTCCTGCTCCTCCACTTCACATCAACTGCCACGCCAATGGTGAGGAAGCTACCGTTGAGCTCCCTGTTCCACACTGTCAACTCGGCCAAAGACACCCCGCCGTCGTCACCTCCCCCTCCGACGGCCACCCCACCGGCATGGATGTGGCCTTCTTGCAAGAACCCAAGAACACGTTCCTTCCGCTCACCGTCCGCCGCGGCCGCGGCCGCGGCCGCCAAGACCATCGCGTCCCTCTTCCTCGACTCCGCAGAGTCCTCCTTCACCAACTCGTCCGCGCGCATACACCACGACTGCGCCTCGGACAGCCTCTCCACGGAGTCCGAGGCCTCTGCGGTGGCCGAAGACATGGCCGACGCCATCGTCCGCGGCATCCGGTCCGACCGCCTTCTCTTCGAGCCCCGGGCGCCCTCCAGCTCCATCCTCGAGAAGAAGCCTCCGGCGCGCGCGCGGGCCACCGACGGCGACGAGGCGGCGGTGTTTTTCGGCGGCGGCGTGGCGGTGGCCTTCGAGTCGGCGGACCCGTACCGGGACTTTCGGGTGTCGATGGAGGAGATGGTGGCCGCGCACGGCGTGGGCGACTGGGACTGGCTGGAGGAGATGCTGGGGTGGTACCTCCGCGCCAACGGCAAGGACACCCACGCGTCCATCGTCGCCGCGTTCGTCGACCTGGTCATCTCCATGGCCGCCTCCGCCTGCGCCTCCTGCTCCTCCCACCACTCCTCCTTCACGCTTGCCGGGAGCGAGCTGGAGAGCAGTAGCGCCGGCGGCCATGTCTCTTTCGGTCTGAGGTAAATCAAATTAGTCTCAGGCTAGCTCTCGCTGCTCTGTGTGCTACTGCGTGTGCTACGTGTGTGTGTCGATTGATTTTGTCGTGTAAACTGTAGTAGTTCCGGATTAATCAATCAGCTAGCCCCTTGTTAATTCATGGATCATGCCTAATTTAATTGGTCCAGGAGCCGCACATGGTTCGTACTCCGCGCTGTGTCCTAGATCACACCAGTTGGTATTAACTGTACAAGTGAAACTGCTAGCTAACTACCGGCACAACATGCAGACGTAACAGCTAACAATGACCACAATGTGACCAAGGTAAAACTCTACTTCACAGTAAATGTGACACCCAGCGAGAATATGCACATCACGCGCGCATATACACGAATGCACAGCCGGACAATGAGCAGGTTTAGACCTGATCGGCGCGCGGGCGAGAACGAGCCTATTTTTTAGGCCTGCACGTACGTACGCACACACATGACACCCGGCCCGTCCGCGCGGCCAGACGGCGTACGTACGCGCGCTTGCAATACATGTGAGACGAACAGCGAACGACGTCTTATCGGCAGCGGTTTGGCCGGCTAGCTGGTCATGGTCCCGGCATGCACGTGCCGTCGAGATCGGTAGGCGTCGACGTTGATACGACAACGGAACCGCAGCCCCAGCGGCATCCACTAGTACCACGCCACAGTTGGAGTCGGCCGGCCGGTACCTAGCTAGCTAGGTGCAGGGTGCACCACACAGGTTCTCCAATGGCATTCTGTTCTGTGTTGTGATCGCGCGTTTCTTGTGCACCTAGGTGTGCAATCCTTTTCTTCTGACATATGTTCTACCTTTTTAGATGAGTAAAATTTCCAAAGCCATAATCCTAAAAAAACTGTCATCAAACCACACTGTTAAAGATGTGTATCACAAAACCACACTTATTTGGACCAATCGTTGCATAAAAATGTACTTCCGTCGAATCCAAGAGGATCGACATCCCGGACCCACTGGTTAATTACCAAATTGAAAACAGGTGTACACAACTCACAACAAATGGCAAAGGATAACAGGTTAATTGATCATTAGAAAGTTTAAGCTGGCTGTTGACAATTTTCGCAAACAAACGAGAAATAAAATCCCTCCAAGTCCATGGCAAAGTGACTATTCTGTGGGTAAATTGTCCATGACAAGTTCAACCATGTCAGCAAAATAGGGAGTTGTGGGGACGTGGGACTGACTGGTGGGTCTGTGATGTCAGATCCGTTGTATTCAACAGAAGTGCTGTTTTGTTAAATGGTTGGCCAAAGTAAATGTGTTTTTGTGATATAGATCTTTGTAAGTGCGTTTTTATGATAGATTTGGCAATCGTAGCGTGTTTTTGCGAAATTTACTCTTTTATATAGAACTAAAAAAAAAACTTGCCGGTTGTTCATTTCACCACTGTTTCAAAAAAATAAAGTGTTCGACTACTTGGTTAGGCTTGTTCTAATGGGAGCGTGATGAGGGATGGTGTTGTTAGAATCGTTTCTCTTGTTAACGAACAGGAGAGATTCGTAGATAACCAGACAGAAAAACTGCCAAGTTAATATGATAGGAATCTGCTGTGTTTTGCATGTAGGAGTACTGTAGTGCTACAGTGGGACATAAGCTAGCCAATTCATTTATGGCACAACCTACGGCCTACGCCACGTTCATTTGGGCCACACCAGATGTGGCACGGTATACGTTGCAAACAGCCAAACCCCGTTTCCCGCAGGGTTTCAGCTTTTCAGGTGGAAGAAACGGTACAGCTAGTCTGGTACTGTTCGATGCAACGCCCTTTTAACGGCCGGTGCTCCGGTGTCCAGTCGCATGTGGATGGGAGCAACTGCTTGTCTGCTCCACCCAGAGCTGTGGCCTGCTGTGCCGTTTTGTCCGAGCCTCTTAAATAGTTTGAGAGCTTCTTGTCATTTAGACGGGGAGTTTTTTTTTCTTCATTTAGCCTTTTTATTTAGCTTTTTTTAAATGAAATAACAAATCTAACCCCAAGACCGTAACAACAAAAATAACATAGCAGCAGGTTAGGTGGGTGGACACGTTCCTACCGTGGACTGAGAACATGACAGGTGGCATGCCACGAAATGGGAGCGACATGTCGTGCATGAGGATCGCGGTAGGTGTCCTGCCGCACAAAATGATCGCGGAAGGTGACTTTCGCATATGAAGAGCATGATAGAGATGCTATTTTTATTATTTTAAATAGAAGACTGATTTGTTATTCCGCTCCAAAAACATACTCAATTAGCCCATAACTTTTTACAAGGGCAGGACCACTTCCATAAAAGAATCTTTTGGCCCATGGTCCCTGCCTCCAATCCTGGGCGCTCGGCTCCTCCCTCTAACCCCGTTCCCGTACTGGCCCACCTGTGGGCCCGTGTGTCATTGGCTGGGCAGGGACATTACGAGGCTGTACGTTGCAGGTATTGTACAGTGCGTACGTACCTTACGCATGTAATTATAGTGTACCAGATGTATATTCGACAGGGGAAAATGTTTCTGGCTTCTGCCGTTACCATAGAAAGGGTTTCTTAATTCAGAAATTATACAGCATTCCACCAACAGTCACTGCCAAATAGGCCGCCAAGATTTTCATTTATTTACAGGGCTGGTTTGTTAGTATCAGTACGAGTACGGTGAAAGTACTCGTGCGCAGGGATCCGAATCATATGCAGTAATGCAGAGGTGCACTGTAGCTAAAAGAAACGAATCTGCTACAGTCGTTTAATGCATGATACCGTTGTACAGTGTTGTGCTGAAGTTTTGATTTTACAGTTTTAGGAATCGTTCTAGCAATGGTGATGTAGATGTTGATATGAGCCGTTAGATCTCGATTGAACAATTGAGATACATCTCTAACGCAGAATACTATACTTCTCTTCATTTGCCCCCATGCCAATACAAAGGATCCGTTTCCCTCGCGCGGTTAGCATAGAAGTAAGAACAATCATTCGTACGCATAGCAGTAAGTACTCGCTCCCATCCTACGGATGAGAGGGCACATTAATTGGTGACCAATCAATTAAATGAACAATAATGTAGGCGACCCCAGAACGGCCACGGTGTCCGTGAGCAAGGCAACCGGCGTGCGTACGGGCGCGGCACGTTACTGCTACGTTCTCTCATGCGTTTGCCCAGAAAAACAGGGATGCGCGCGGCAACGGGCCGGCCGGCACGGAGAACGTGCGCGTCCCGTTCGGCTTCATAGCAGAGAGGGCGCCGGGCGCTGGAACGGCGAGCGAGCGAGCCGCGCGCGGTGGTCCAGGCTTCTGCTTTTGTTAGCTTGCGCTGCTCTAGTCCTCTTGGGCTCTCGCCTCGTGCCCTCTTGGTGGTGCAGCTTTATTGGCGCAGTGTTGCATTAATTTGTTGCCACTCGCGCGAGCTCGTACGTACGATGTTGTTGTTCGCTCCGGCCTACGGGAGTAGAGCTTAGCTCGCATATGCACAGTACTGAGTTCTACTCTCGTGAGTAATTAAGCGATCGAGAGCAGTGTCTTCTAAGTAAGCAGTTTAATTAGAATGGCTAATTAAAGCAAAGGACGGGTAAACAAGATCTTAAATCCTTATGACATGTAGGGGTGAATATGGTGCATGTTAGGTATATGGGCATTTTTATAATTAGTTTAATTCCTAAAACAATAATCGATGCACCAGCAGCATATATACTAGTCATATTTGTAACTATGAGAACAGTAGCATGATCATCAATTCAAATATTTCTATGTCATATATACACGCTAACAAGGTAAAGCCTAGAATAAGAACACTGCTAACAGAAGTAGGCATCAACATCATCGCATGATTTATTTCTAGGAAGCAAGGCCTAGCCATATCAAAAGATATCACCGCAACTTACAGAGAATGATTTTGGCGAAGCTCGCGGTAGAGTCTGATGCGAAGAAGACGACGCGAAATGGATGATGGAAAAGGAGAAAGTCGTGAGCGGTCGCGCGAACGGGTCCCAAAAACCTGCACGCCGAAGAAGGGATATAGAAGCCGAGGTTCTGCAGCACAGAGGAAATGGGCAACAAGATGATACTGATTCCGAGAGGTTTGTCACTGTTTTCTCCTTTTGAGAGGAGAGGTCTCTCCTTCATATAGAATCAGCCATAAGAAAGAAGCTAAAGTTATTAAACACAGTTAAAGCGCACCATAAAAGCCCTATTGAAACAGCTCCACAGCCAACCGGACAAGAAATCGCCGGACCATTCACGCGGACGGGTGATGGCGAGCGAGCGAGCGTACGCGTGTTCTTCTTTTGCTTGCTTCAACTATGTAAGATCAACTCTATCTTATATATTGGTTTCCTCCCACCTACACAAGTAATGTGGTATTAAACTCCCCACCTTCCACCATGTATAAGTGGGCCACTATAATTTTTCTAGTATTTAATTAGAATATTAAATGGACAAGCCCAAAACTCCAACAGTGCAAATATGCCATACATATGCATCATACATGCCGCAATAGTTTTCGGATAAGTACGTGGGCGAGCCAGCGCGAGATGTTTTGATTCATGCACGTTGTTCTTCCAAATATTAAGTTGCATTCATGCATACAACGTGATCACATGCTTAATGATCGAGAGAGCGGAGGAGCTAGCTGCCATCAATATTGAAAGCTCCATACCAACGGACCAGGAGGCTATTTCACGAGGACCTGAAGGGGATGGAGCTAGCCTGATCGATCGATCGATTTATCACGGCGCGCTCATGCCTGCATTTAATCACTTGTTTTCTCGTGCAACCTGCATATTTTAATCGATGTGATCCGAGCTAAGTACAACAATCCAGCGTTGAACGCGAAATTAAACTTGCTGCCTTGCTGGAGACTGTAGTTCACTGCTGGGGTGTGGTGTTCCCAGCTTTCCAACTCACCTTCAGCTTGAGAACGGCGGACCAGTTTAACGTTTGCCCTTTCGCGGCCGATCATAGCTGGAAAGGAATGAGAGGGCATCACATCAGCCAGCAATTGTGCCATGAATAGTTCACTGCTGGTGTGTGGTGTTCCCAGCTTTCCAACTCACCATGTTTCTTGGGCCAACCCGATGCATGTACCCCTCCCAGTTTTCACATACATCGATTGACATGAACCATAGTCATATCACTTGAATTCCATTCATCCCACTATGTTTTGTTCCGAATATTCGTTGGCACACTTGTTGGGATACAGGTTGACCACACAAGCGCACATTCATCCCACTATGTTTTGTTCCGAATATTCGTTGGCACGCTTGTTGGGATACAGGTTGACCACACAAGCGCATAATTCAAAATTCTACTGTGTAAACTAGAAAGTTGTGCAAGTAATAGATCATAGATCGTTACCACTAGATGTGCAGTACAGCGGAAGAAGAGTTGGAGCAACCCGGTCCAACGTTGTGCGTGTCGATGTAGTAGAAGTAGTTGATTGTCCAATGTTCTTAGTCGCCGATCTTTTCCTCCCGCAACTTCTCACGTTCCATTCGTACATAGCGGATCGTCCTAAATCAACGCACATCACCTCTACGGTATCCACACGTCTAGGGGTAGAACGTTGTGTGCTGGTGTGCTAGCACCAACACGCACAAATAGGGCTTTCGGGGAAGTTGTGGCTATGGTTTCGGTGGGCGGTGCAACCTTGGTCCCAAAAGTCCCATGCCTCCCTTTATAAAGAGCTCATAACGGATCCAATCCAAACTAGTTTGTTCTAACCCATTAAATGTGTGACCCTGTAGGTTCATATGTAATCGGTCGTGACCCAGAAACTTCTTTCATCCACAAGTTGGTATCGGTTCGTAGCAGGACATATCGACTCCGAATACACATAAAGATCAAATCGGACGAACTTTATGCAATATGATCTGCGACCAGATTCTTGTCACTCATGACCAATTTGTAACTCATTACGATTAGTTCGCATCTGGCAATGACTAGTTCGTAACACCTTACAACCAATTCGTCGACCAGTTTGTGATCATGTACGACCAGCTCACGACCAGTCTGTATCTCCATATGACTAATTTGTCGACCAGTTTGTGATCACGTACGATCAGCTCATGATCAATCCTTATCCCCATACGACCAGTTGAAAGCATCTAGGCCCCTAAAAATTGTTTTGGTAATTAATGATAATTTGTGAATATGGGATTAACATGTTTATTGAGTTTTTACAAGGTGAAGTCCCATTGGTAAGTTTGATGATGTAGAGATGCATGCTGAAGGGCTACATGAAGATCAAAATGACTCAAGGTCAAGGTACAAGTAGTCTAGGATCTTTTTCTGTATTTTACCGGTCTTAGGAGATTTGGTTGAAAGACCGGATCATAAGTTAAATGCCATACTACTAAGAGGGATCATGACTAGTAGCTTGACAGCATGTTCTTGTGCCTTTCGGATCAATTTAGGATCATGCATGCATTTGTTGTTGGATTTGAATTGGAGAGTTTTCTGAAAATTTACAGCACACGCGGTAGTACCGGAAGTTTATTGGCGGAACTACCGCTGAGCGGTATGACCGCATATTAGTTGGCGGTACTACCGTGGGCTGTTCAGACCGTCCTTAATCGTGTGGTTAAAAAGGTGGTCCGAACGGCCCAATTGATCTGAGTCGTCCACGTGGCTAGTTCAATCCAGTGCGTTGTCTAAGTTTTTGTGTTGCGGTAGTACCGCAGTTTCAAGCGGTAGTACCGTGCAACGGTATTTTCGTGTGTTTGTTTGCGGTACGTAAAATCCAGTGAGACATGTTTCTGGACTTGGTTGCTCTCCCGTAGCACGGTAATACCGGAGATTTCAGCGGAACTACCGGAGAGCAGTAGTACTGCATTTTACTTGGCGGTAATACCGTGGGCTGTTCGAACCGTCCTTAATCGTGTGGTTAAAAAGGTGGTCCGAACGGCCCAATTAATCTGAGCCATCCACATGTCCAGTTTAATATTTGCTAAGTTCTCTGGTCGCCACTGTGTAGCGGTAATACCGCATATACTGAGCGAAACTATCATTTCTCGGTTGTTCCGATTATTTTGAGGCGGTATAAAAATTACAGAGAAGCTCCATTTTTGCTAAATTTGCAAAACCCTGCGAACGGTAGTACCGGCGTTGTCTGAACGGTACTACCGCTCTACGGTTATTCTGTTTTTAGTGGAGCGGTATATGTTTTCCAGAGAAGTGTGTTTTTCAGCTAAGTTTGAATTTGCTTGGAACGGTAGTACCGCACTTAGGAGCGGTACGACCGGCTTGAGCGGTAATACCGCATGATAGTTGGCGGTAGTACCGCGCCACGATTTCAACGGCTATGTCAAAACGTTTTAATGTCTCTGTTATAACCGTTACAGAACTCTGACAAGGGTGCGGTAGTACCGGCCCTTAGCCACGCAATTCGCTGATCTTTGTGGCTTTCTGTCCCAACGGCTAGTATTTGTTGGTGGGGGTATAAATACCCCCTCACCAGATCAAGGACAAGTGCAAGTGATTTCATTTAACATCCTTGAGAGTCTTGAGCATTCACTCAACACCAAAATTCTCTTGAGCATTCACTCAACACCAAAATTCATTGTGAGGTTGTTGAGTTTCATTCAAGTGCATTCATTCTCCTAGTTGATCCTATTGCACTTGAGCGTCGTCAAGTAAAGGTCATTGGTTTGTTACTCTTGGAGTTTTGCCAAACTCCTAGACGGCCTTAGCGGTGGAGCACGGTGATCTCTTCAAGAAGACTGTGAAGAGGCCCGATGTAAGCTTGTGAGTGGTTTGGTGTTCACCATCTCCGGAGAGGAGGAAGAACAACCATAGTGATCGAGGGAAGGCTTAATTCGTGGAACCGGCTTGAGTTGTCAAGCTTCCTCAACGTGGACTAGTGAAGACCGGCAAGTCTTCGATACCACGGGAAAAACATCATTGTCTCATTGTGGTTATTTCTAGTTTTTACTCTTTCCGCATTTACATTTCTAGCTTATTTCTTGTATTGAATTGCTTAGCTAGAAGTGTAACTTGTTTAGACTAAGTTATTAATTGGCTTAAATTGATAAATTGTTAAAAAGTTTAAAAACCTCCTATTCACCCCCCTCTAGTCAGTTATCCTTGATCCTACAAGTGGTATCAGAGCTTGGTCTCTCATTGATTTAGACTTAACCGTCTAAGAGAGAAAAGAATGGCTAGTGAGGGAATGGCTTTAGGAAGGGCTCCTTTGTTTGATGGCTTTAATTATGCTTATTGAAAAATTATAATGTCAATTTATTTAAAGGCTATGAATCCAAGCGTTTGGAGAATCGTAAATAAGGGTTACGCTATGCCTCTTAATCCACTAGAACTCACGGATCAAGATACGCGTAATGCTCATTTAAATGCTTAAGCTATGAATGCTCTCTTTGGCGCTTTGAACGCGGATGAGTTCAATAGAGTGAGCATCTTGGAAAATGCTCATGCTATTTGGACAACTCTCTCGGAAATCCATGATGGTACATCGACGGTCAAAGAAGCCAAATTGCATAAGCTTTGGATCAAATATAAGACATTCATAATATTGCCTCATGAAAACATCAATGAGATGTATTCAAGACTCAACAACATTGTGAATGAGCTCAAAGGCCTTGGGACTAACATTCTTAATGTTGATATTGTGCGCAAGATTCTTAGTGCTCTTCCGGATAAATATGAAACGTTAGTGACACTATTTCTCAACTCTCTCGAGTTGCCAAGAATGACACCAACGGGGCTTTTGGGCAACCTCATCACAAATGAGTTGTTCAAGAAGGATAAAGAAGAGCTCTTGGAGACATCATCCTCAAAGAAGAAAATTATCGCTTTCAAGGCCAAAGCAGAATCAAGTGATGATGAGGATAAAGAAAAAGACTCCGACGAGGAGTATGCACTTCTTGTAAGAAGAATGAAGAGGGTCATGAAGATACGCCCTAATAGAAGCTATAACTTCGACAAGTACAAAAAGGGGCAATCCTCAAGTGACAAGAAGCGTTATAGCAACATTCGATGCTATAATTGTGAAGAGAAGGGGCACATAGCTTCTCGTTGCCCCGAAAAGAAGGATGACAAGGACAAGCCTTACAAGAAGAAGGAGTATAATGGCAAGAAGAAGCTTTTCAAGAAGCTTCACAAAGATGGCAAGCATGAAGCCTATATTGGAGAGTGGGATTCAAATGATGAGTCAAGCGACTCCGATTTCGATTCCGATGAGTCCCCTAAGAAGAAGGGACTAGTCGGCATTACCATCAAGGAAGCTCCATCGCTATTCTCCACTCCTACTTGCCTCATGGCAAAAGAAGATAAGGTAAAATCCATTGATAGTAACGAACCAACTTATGATGAATTAATGGATATGCTCAATGACTTAAATGAATATCTTGGAAAAGAAAAGTCAAAATATAAGGTCTTAAGTAGAGAGCATATTTCTCTAAAAGATTCTTATGCGGGGCTAAAGGAAGCTCATGACTTGCTTATCCAAGAATATTCAAGCAAATCTTGTTCTAGTATAGGAATTACATGCGATATTCTTGATGATATGCCTAGTATAGAAATTGCTAAAACTAGTACATCTATTTCATGTAATGACCCTATTGCTTTGCCATGTTGCTCTAGTATTAATATTAATCATGATAATGTTGAGCATAATGATGCTAAGCTTATTGTTGAAAACAATGAGTTAAAGGAACAAGTGACCAACCTAAGCAAAAGTTTGGAAAGGTGCTTCAAGGGTAAAGCTACTCTTGACAAGCTTTTGAGTGAGCAATTGCTCATTCAATAAGGAAGGTCTTGGGTATGTGCCTAAGAAAGGTAAGAAGCCGACAAACAAGCCCACAAGATTTGTGAGGCAAAATGGTAAGGATTATACATCATCATTGCTTAAGACCAATTGATGATACATAGAAACATAACAATCTCAATAGTGTCTCAAAGTGGGTCAATCCGATATCATGTTATCTGACATGTGCTCACACTATTGATTCAATATCCCTCATATCTATGACCGGTGAAACATGGTCATCAATTAATACATGTGCTGGTCTATAAGTCACTAGTGTCTCAACCAGTGACATCTGACCAGGGATATTCTAGAATGATATCGTACAACAAATAAAGAGCTTCACTAAAAAGTCACATACTTGCTTATCTTTGTAAATAATAATTCATCCAATGAATATAATAACATTTATTTTATAATTCATGAACATAGTCGTGATACAATCATCTCCACGATTGCCTCTTAGGGCATATCACTAACAACATTTAAATAGGGGCACTGCTTCGCTCCATCTGCATGGTTCCATTCAAAATGAAATTTGACAACAACAAAAAAACATCTGCATCAGGGCATGACTACTAGGCCCTCCCTGGACCCCTCCCTCTCAATACTAGGGTTAGTTAAACATGACTTGGAAACTCAATACTGAGACACACGTCTGCGAGTAGTATACAAAACAGAATTGCTATCCTTGATCCTACTTAAGGTTCTATCATGAGCAATGGTTATACGAACATGAGAAGCATCCTGTCTAGGAACATGATGATGATGAGCATGTGAAACAAATCTTAGTCCAGGTTTCTTCTTTTCTAAATGACCATGTCTTATAAAAGCTCTAGGTTGATGAGATGAAATTCTAGCAAGATTTTTCCTAGCATTTTTCAACCTACGTCAACAAAACTCAAGCAAATGCCCATCCTTCTTGCAATAGGTGCAATGGTACTTGATACCACTAGGAGAAGCACCTTTTGGCTCAATAGATGGTTGGGCAAAACCTGTAGATTTGAAAATGGTTTTTGCAGGTTGGGTTTTGAACTCAACTAAGCCATTTTCTAAGACTTGAATGACATTTGGCTTGGACTTGTCTTGGGCAAGGTTGTATCCTAACTCTTGCTTCTTATAAAGAGTTTTAGACTTATCAAGAATCATGTTTAACTATTTCTTGCCCTTAGAGAATTTTTCTAAAGTATCCTTAAGATAAGCATTCTCTTTTCCAAGATTAAAACATGATTCACAAGTTTTGGCCTTAATGGCTCTAGCATGCTTCTCCTTATGAATAGCAACTTCAAGCTTAAGGGCTTCACATGAAGCACAAGGAGCAGAATCAATTTTGTTCTAAAGCTTGGCATATTTAGCTCTAACTGCTTCTAATATGTCTTTTACTTCATATTCACGTTCTAAGCAGAAAGAGCAAAAGCTAGACTCAGCCTTATCAGAAGCGACCAACTTGCTAGATTCTAAGCATTTTTCGCATGGAGCAGATTTAACTTCAATTAACTCAGTCCTAGCATTTTCTAGTTGGTGCAAGGCAACATCATGAGCAGTTTGTAATTTAGCAAGTTCAGAGTGTAAAGCATGGCAAGATGAACATTCATCAGTATCAAGACTTTTAGCATTCACAAGTTCTAGTGTGAGATTATCAACTTGTGACTCTAAATCCTTATTCCTAACCATGGTGAACTCTAACGCCTTATCCTGGCTAAGCAGTTGCTCAAAGATAGTATCACATCTAGCAGAGAGAACATCATAAGATGGAGGTACCTCATCGGTGTCATCGATGTCGATGGAGTCGGCCATGAAGCACATGCCGGTAAAGTCTTTTGCCTTCCCTTTCTTCTTCTCTTGAGGGAGCTCGTCCTCCTTGTCCTCCTCACTGCTAGAGTCCACATCGCTCATGGATTGCTCTCCAAAAGCGGCAAGGACCCGGTGAGCAGCCTTCATGAGCTTAGCAGCATCAAACTTGGACTTGTTCCCTTGAGGCTTCCTCCAAGTTTCCTTCTCCTTGTGGTTGCCCTTCCCTTTTAGCTTGGGGCAGTTCGCCCGGATATAGTAGAGCTCTCCACACTCATAGCATGTCACAGGGCCGCCTCTCTTCTTGTTTCTCACATTGTTGTAGGCCCATGTGAATTTTTTTGGCTAGAAGGGCTAACTCAGCCTCGGGAATACTCTCAAGTTCCTCTTGATAGATTGCAGATAAACAGGTAAGTGAAAATCTAGAGGAAGACTCAGAAGAATCATCAGAAGTTCTTTTAAGAGGGTCAGCCACCAAAGCCATGTTCTCCTTCTTAGGATAACTACCTCTCTTAATCTCATGAGTCTTAAGCTTGCTACAGAGCAGCTCCAAAGAGAGATTAGAGAGATCGACATTCTCCTTAATGGCAATAGCCTTCATCTCCCACTCCTTGGTATTGATTGCAGCCAAGAGGTGGGTGGCATTCTCAGACTGAGAATACTCGATGTCTACTTCTCTCATCTGATTAATCACCTTGTTAAAGCGAGTGAATACATCATCGATGCTCTCTCCAGGACGCATCTCGAACTTGTTGTATTCTTGCTTGTAGACCATCTGGCGTACTTGCTTAATTTGGGACAAACCCTCATGGTAGGTTTTGAGGGTGTGCCAAATCTCGTGCACGATCTCAAGATTACAAATCTTGTCTTACTCCTGTCTACCAAGCCTAGCATATAGAAGATTATTTGCCTTGTGGTTGTTAGCTAGGAGGGCTGCTGAAACTGGCGTAGCAACCTCGGGCAAAACGAGCGGGGCTCGAAAAACCTCCCATATGGCTGGACCTTCGCTCTGAAGGAAGACACGCATGTGATTCTTCCAATAGGCATAGTCGAGCCCATCGAAGATATGCAGTTTGGTGGAGTACTTCTCCATCGCCAAGTTCAGTGACCGGTTAAGATCAAGATTGAATTAACCAGGCTTTGATACCACTTGTTGGACCGAAACGATGACTAGAGGGGGGTGAATAGGAGCACGATCTCTTTTTCACCTTGATTGAATTCAACACGATTTTCACTCCAATAGCTATAAAAGCTATGAAGATTAATATACAAGTATAGTGGAAGACTTGTATTGAATCTAATCAAAACCCCGAAGCAAATAGACCAAAATCACAAAAACTCAAAACCTAAAGAGTTAGGCGGTCAGACCTCCATGTAGTTGGCAGTTTGACCTTTAGCAAATCGGTCAAACCTCTAACTAGTTGGCGGTCTGACCTCTAGTGTAATGAACAGTAAAATCAGCCCGAACTCAAAATCATAAATCGGTCTAACTTTTGATTTGCAACTCCAAACCTTACAAAACTTGAGACATACCTTCTCTAAGATGTCAGGAACCTATTCCGATCAAGGATCGTGAAGATCCTTGCCAAAGTTCCTGTGAGAACCCGGATTGTTTGGCTTGTAATGCTTAACCATCCACTTGGTCCTAGCATTACAAATCAAATAATCTGAACCTCGAGATACATGTACTTCCCAGAATTTGCAGTACACATACCCCTTTACAAAATTATGCATCAATTCCATTCAACACACAGAACCGAAGCAAAAGCTTTACAAATCCAAAGGACATACATAATACAGTTATCACAACCAGGGCCAACCGGCCACAACACAAGCTAAGGAGCTCAAATAACAGCGGAAGCAAAAGCCATACGGTTTGCCTTTAGCCCACAAGGCAACCGACCGGGCCACCAACCTAGTCGTCAAAGTCGAAGTCCGTCTCACGATAGTCGATCCCTTGGGGATCAACCTCCTCTGCAACAATTAAGCAATGCAAATGAGTACAAAAATGTACTCGCAAGACTTACAAGTAACAGCCTATACATAGCTACATGCAAGCTTTAATCAAAGGAGTAGGCTGTAGGTTATTTTCAGCATAAAGCAATTTTCCTTGCAATAATGTAGTAATTTGAAAGCAATTTTGCAATCTGTTTTTAATGTTCAAATAATAGCGAGACAACAAAATAACAATAGATAGATGACAACAACAACCTGGAAGTGACTAACCCAATAGTCACCACAACAATAGCATGAATTACCCATTCATACCACCCACAACAAGTTTTAATTAAAGGTTGTAGTCTAACTCTCGAAAGACTTCCCCAAGCGTGTCCATAACCTAGGACGAGGCTATTCGAATAGATTATACCCTGCAGGGGTGTACCAATGTACCCACACGTCAGATCGCCTTTTTGCCACAAGATTAAGCACACTTCCTTTGGTATGCCGGCACGGCTAAGTCCTACGAGACATTTCCAATATTGTGTATTAACTACGAGTCGCCCGTATGGATAGAAACCCATATGTTGAGACAGAGTCATTGTAAAGCCTAAAGTCAACTACCGCTATAGGGTAAAGCTCCCGGACAACTACAATGCCCTTCGGTGTGGAGAACCTAGACAGGATTCCACTCCCGCTCCCCCACACATAAACACAAGTTTCTTTTTCAACACAACACACACACACAACCTCCTGTGACTCGGAGCTAACACACGCCAAAGTACTAAGTCAAGAGAGGTCACATATCCCCCTCATGTGGTTAGCACGCAAGAATGCTTGGTTTAGTGTAACAAGATGTTCGGTCCTTGTTGACTCAAGCATACCACCACACACCAGATAATCACACCATCATACCATATGCCCAAGTCTCAAATATTTTATTTTTAGTTTTATAGTTTACAAAGTAACAAAGCACAAGGTGCTGGACATAAGGTAATATTAAGATTTGTGTAATCAAAGTTATCGACTAAGTCGATAACCGTCCAATTCTACCGGTAGCTAAGCATGACTAAGCAGCAACAACTCGTAAACTACTAAGTGATAAGAGCTCATCCAGCGAGCTCTCAATCACAGCAAGATAATCCTAGGCTTAGTAGTAGAGGATAAACATTTACCTACAGATTATGCATCTAGAGGATCAACTAATCAATTGATAACATCACAACAAAATAGAGCATGCACACATACACTTTGCAAACAAGATATTTAGACTTTGAAAGTAATGGGATCAGCATGATCAAACTGCTTGCCTTGATGGTAGCTTTCTTGCTGCAGAGGATCACTTTCGAGCTCAACGAACTCGTCGGCACCTAACGAAAGAACGAAAAGAACCGATAAGAACGAAGAACACCGAAAAGACTCAAAAACCAACTTCAGCCAATAGCTACGAAATTTTTACATCAGGTAGAGCATGATTTTTAAGGAATTTAGCAATAAGAACCAATTGATTTGGATTCTCAATGCTAAAGTTATGGCCAAAACAAGTTTTGTCTGTTGGAAAAAAGCTGAAAAATTCATTTAGGGTACTGTTCATCCGAAATAAAATCTTTAGCACAAATTTCCAGAGAGGTGTTGCACCTGAAAATTTTATGGGAAACAAAGCACCACACGAGATGAACAGCACAATTTGATTCACCCCCTTTGGAGCTAGGATGCATTTTCTATGATTTTTCAAAGACAAGAAAAAGAGCACAAAACAATGCAGCCACAGAAAACTTAAGAGCAGCAGCATGCCTAAGACCTATTCTACAATTAAGCACACTAGCAGAGGAAACCAACAAAGTTGATTTCACTCAAAAAGGAGCTACAGAGAAATACTTATGCAATTTTTAAGTTAAATACATTTTTAGAGCAACAAATAAAGCCTAAACCTAATTCTATTCACCAACACTGTTTCTGGAGCAAAACCAAGCTTCCAACCATTTTTAGATTAAATCTTAGTTAAAACCAGAGCTAAAAAAATTTGAATCAACTAAAACGGAGCTAAAACGAATTAGTTAAGAAATTTTAAAGTTTAATACCTTTTTCAGTTTACAAATAAAAGCTTTCGAGCTTTTCAAATAAACTTACTCAACCAGAAAAGCCAGGGCCGTTGAGATCAAATCCAACGGCCCACGCGCACGGACGCAAGCGCACACGCACGAGATCACAACAGAGCCAAACAGAACCACCGTTGGATTGAGATCCAACGGTCCACGTTGAGACGACTTCGGACGGTCCGAACGTCCCACGCGATCTAGGCCGTTGATCAAGAAACGAGCGGCTCAGAACGAGGCATCGTTCGGACGGTCCGAACGTTCCACTCGATCTAGGCCGCAGAGCTCAAAATGGACGGCCCAAAGCTACGGGGAGGTCATGGGTCTGAAAGTCCCTTAGATCTCGATCGTAGATCTCAAAATGGATGGCTAAGGTTCGGTGGTCCGAACGTTCCACGAGATCTGAGCCACAGATCAAGAAATGAACGGCCCACAATGATTTGAGAGATTCGGAGGTCCGAAAGTCTCAACAGATCTGGGCCGTTGATCTCAGATGGACAGTCCAAAGCGGGGCTAAGCGTTGCGCACTTAACACACGTGGGTTTAAGTGCGCGAGCCCATGAACCAGAGACACAAGAGCTTGCTTAGGACAGCCATTAACTGTTTTAACCAATGATTAGCAGTTAATGACGTATCTATGTCCTAATGACAACGCAACAGTGTCGTCCCCATCCGACAAAAACCCGAGCGCAAGGATTTGCTCACCGCCGGTGACTCCGGCCACGACGGCGCAAACCAAGGGCAGGAACGGGTTCGCAATAGCGATGCGCACCCATGGTGGCACTCTCAACGGCGGAGCCTGCCCAGAACGGCGGCGAGCCGGAGGAGAACGACGGTGACAAGCACGGCCAAAAGACAACAGCAAAAGGGAGCTCCGCAACGATTCAAGTAGCAGGTGCCCGTTTCTAGGACTACCAAGAAGTTACCCGTCTTTGGGGAGACTAGGAGATGGACCGAGGCGACTACTGGCGGCGTTGACCAGCGCCGGCGCCGAGGAAGACAACGTGGAGAAGACGGCCTGATCAACAAGAGCAAGACCGGGTGGTAGGGTTAGCTTCACAATAGCTCAGAGAAGGTCCATGAGCAAGCAATTGAGAAGTGAAGCCGTTACTGGAGTTGGGGAAGAAAGGGGGTGATCCTCGGCCGAAACAAAACAAGTCCCAAAATTGACAATCTCTGTGAATGCCAAACAAAATTGAGTTAGGGGATAAGCTTAAGGTAAAGAGAGGCTCAAAGTGACGCGAAAGGATTTGCAAAGGAACCCTTGGAGTGCCGTCGGCGACGAAGAGCTTCACGGGCCGACAATGGCGATAGGGGGTTTCGGGTGGTTTGAGCTCAAGCAAGCTAAGAGGGAGCTAGCTGGAGCTGGAAAAGGATCCAAGGAGGGGTTCAAGGGCTTTTTATAGCCGGAAGAGCAAAGAATTGAGCAAGGCAAGGCTCCATGGTGAACTTGGCCTATGGCACTGCCATGGACAAGCTGAGCGACGGGAGCAGTTGAAGACCACGACTTAGAGGGTGAAGCTCTGACCAGCATTTAATGCTCAGAGGCGAGGAGCTGTTGAAGGACACAACGGAGGTGACCAGGCGCTGCGTCGCCCATGCCATGGCGCTCGTGCGCGAGCCAGAGGAAGAGGAAGACCAACAGGAAAAGGCAAGGCCCACCAGGCAATGATAGGAAAACAAAGAGGCTCGGGTCGGTTTGAACCAAACGACCCAGCGCAAAAAGGTTAAGCACCGCAACGGTTGGATTAAAATCCAACGGCTAGAACGCGTTGGTCCGAACGGCACACGCGACGCAGGCTGTCCGATGGAGATCGGACGGCTCAAAACCAACATGCGTTTGAACGGGGCCGAGCCAGGCGCGGGAGGTGGTTGGGTCCATCCAGAAAGGGGATTTGGGCTCGAGTCTGACTCAAACCCAAATAGGACTTTGACCAAGGGTTTGAAATACAAGCTGAAACTTGAAAGAATATTTAGAGATAGCAAACTAACTCCAAAAATTCTGAAATTTGGACTGGAGGTTCCTCACTCTAGGATCAACCTTACATAAAATTTCCAGAGATTTTTATGCACAGCATTTTTCTCAAGAAATTCCTCAAGGTTTGTTCTAGGGTTTAACCAAGAGTCAAACTGATTTGACTTACCTCCAAAAATTATCAAATAATTTCTAAAAATTATGAAATTTTTCAGAGGAGTCACACAGCATCCCTAGAACCAAGGAAAATATTTCCAGAGATTGAACACAAGATTCTCAACAAGGAGGTCATGACTTTAGTCAATTGAAGATTTAGGTTTTTGATTTCCCACAATTCCTTTATAAGAATTACAGAAAAGTTTAAAAACATCAAGATGCAAGAAAAGTTTTAATTTCTCCTCATTTTCTTACATTTGAAACACACACCCAGACTTGGGATGTTACAGTTCCGACCTTTTTTCGTTTAAGTGAAGGTTGCTCCAAAACCGAGTCAAAACCAAAATATAATCCAAACACTTGCTCGTGGGTGATTGATGATCAAGATGATCCTAGATGTATTCTCACATGTCACAGCAAGCTAGATCTAGGCTAGAAACCAAAGGAAAACTCACGGATCAAAAAAAGCTCCAAAATCACAAAATAGAGAGCAAGAACAAAAGAAGACACATATTGAGGAATCTTGCTTGGATTGATTTGGGATTGATGTTGGTTTACAGCTACTCAATCCAGGAGGACAAAGACTCCACACATGAGCACACAATTAATCCATGTCCCTTTAACCCTAACCTCTCCACTATTATCTCCTAACCCTAAAACACAAACTAGGGTTTTAGATATGAGGGTTGGGGGTGCACAACCAGCACCCTCCCCTATTTATAGTGGAGGCTAGCTTCTAGAAGGATATCCCTAATGGGCACCCGTTAAGCCCACACATAAACATGTTTCACTTACGCACGTATTTTAAAGCGTCGTCTTCATCTCCTCTTGACCTAAACCGCTTCTCCTTGTACCGTCTTGCACCACGGGTTAGCAAAAGGTCATCAAGGCGGTATTTAGGTGAATTTACCAAAATACCCCTTCTCGATCCTTCTCCGAAGACCGACTCCAATCTTCATGAAGCAATACCATGCTTCGCCATGTGTAGGTTGATCAACGACTCTCTTCATGTCGGCAAGTCTCTCCCATCCGTCTCCCACCAAAACCACTATGGCACTTGCACCGACCCCCACGCCGCTTGATGCAACCCGTCGCACCGAACTTCCCGTTCGGTCATCGTTGTCCATTTTGCGCCATGCTTGAGTCTTCTGACTTCACCTGGCATCCTCGATCGTTCTGAACCTCAGCTCTCCAAGCCTAGTCTCGATCATCCTCGCCGTTGACCGTCATTGACCTCCAAGCTTCTTGCACAATAATAGACAAAGAAATCGATTCCGGGAACAAGTTCTTCGCAACTTGACCCACGTTAGTCAAAACATGTATCATGCAACACATATGCACTGAAACCCATAAACTTGACCTAACCAAACAATCATCGCCGCCAAGATGGCTAATGAACGAGTCAAAACCGATCTGACCGCCACCCATGGCTAGTCTGACCACCCCTTGGCCGGTCTGACCGCCACCTATTGGCCGGTCTGACCGCACAGCAGGGACTTAGCCAAAATTCCACCCTGAAAATCTGAAACTCTCTGGAAATTTCAAACGAATAGATCCTTTGACTCGAGGCTCCAAAAAATATGAGACCAAGTGTAGAAGAATCACCTCTCTTGCCTACACCCTCTATTTTTGGTTCAGCACCAAACTCAAAAAACTTTTATGGCCGGTCAGACTACCGACCATTGGCCGGTCTGACCGCCACCTTGGCTGATCTGACCACCACCTTGGCCGGTCTGACCGCCTGAGACCTGACAGAACCTAAACTTTTGCCGAAAATGCGTGTTTCGACAAACCTTCAACGCCATTGCCAATTGTATCATCATCCTAAGATCGTGAGCATATCCCCATGATATCCACAGAAATAGTTAACATATCACATGTAAGTATGGATAGCACGGGATATATTAACTTGTGAGCATGCCACTATTGCAAAATTTTGAAGCTTTCTGAGTTGAAATCCAACGTATCGTTGTCCAGATAGGTGAATAGTTCCCCACTCCTTAGGGTTGTTCTTGGTTGAGCAAGTGGCGATGTAGAAGAAGACCTGGACCTGGAAGAAGAGCCACCGAAGATCTTGCCACATATATTTGCCTTGCTAGTTGAGGTGGGGATATTGGAGGTCGTTGCAAGCGGATTCCCTAGAGTGTATTTTCATTCCTTTGGTAAACCTCGTGTAATCAAGAACGAACTTCTGCAAAATAGTTAATATAGTCTAGCCCGATAGCATCACTAAGAAGATCAAGAATATTAGCAAATGCTTCAATTTTACCTCTAAAATCTAAAACAAATGCAAATGCATATAAAAAAGGGATTTCTCTCCATTATTTAAGGTATTTAGTTTTCGCAGCAACAATAGCCTCGCGTAAAGCTTAGTCATTTTCATACATTTTCAATTGAGTAACAATCTGTAAAATACTATGCACAATAATAGGAGATATTGGATAGTACACAGTGGACAAAGCAACAGTAACAATGGCCTCATAAAAATTTTCTAAAAATTTTAGTATCTTCTCAACAACGAACCAATGTTGCTCAGTAAATAGTATACTACCATCAGTGCTGTGATAGTGTGTTTGAATAAAAACAGAAAAATTGCTCTTATATGGTAAAAGACTCTTAACCATCAGGTAAGTAGAGTTCCATCTTACCGGCATGTCCAAACTGAACTTTCTTGGATGTACACCCATTGCCCTGCGGAAGTTCTTATATGCTGCTATTCTTACGTTAAAATTATTCAAGAAAGATATCGCATCACGAAAAGATTCAAGATACACATCCAACCTATTCAAACCGAATTTGACTATAAGGTTAATAATGTTGGACCGAAAAGGCGACTAGAGGGGGGGGTGAATAGGAGCACGCTCACTTTTTCACTTTGATCAGATTTAACACAAATTTCACTCCAATAGCTATGGAAGCTATGAAGATCAAGATACCAGTACAGCGGAAGACTAGTATTGAATCCAATCCAAAATCTCCAAAGCAAGATATTAGGAACCTATTCCAATCAAAGATCATAGATATCCATGCCAAAGTTCCTATATTTTTCGGTTTGAACGAAGTGTGCTCAAAAACTGAGTAAGAATCGAAAAATGATCTAGAGACTTGCTCGTGGGTGATTGATGATCAAGATGATCCTAGATGGGTTCCCACATGTCATAGCAAATTAGATCAAGCCAAGAAACCAAGCATAAACTCGCGGATCAAAGAAAGACACCAAATCACCAAATAGAGAAAAAGAAAGCAAATAAACTCATTCTTGAGAGAACTTTCTTTGGATTGATTTGATATGGTATTGGTTTACAGCCACTCCATCAACGGAGGACAAACACTCAATACATGAGCACGAAATCAAATCCAACTCTCTAGAACCCTAACCTCCACTAATCCTCTCCCTAAGCACAAAAACAAAACTAGGGTTTACAAGTAATGAAATGGTTGAGGGGGTGCAGCCACCTCCCTCCTCTATTTATAGTGGAGGCTTAGACCTTCTAGAAAATTGAACCCTAATGGGCTCCCGTTAAGGCCCACACACAAACGGGTCACATGCGCACGTATTTTAAAGCGCCGTCTTCATCTCTTGACCTAATCCGCTTCACCTTGCGCCATCTTGCGCCGTGAGTTGGCAAAAAGTCACTAAGGCGGTATTTGGTAAAATTACCAAAATACCCCTTCTCGATCTTTTTGTAAAGACCGAGTCCCAACTGCGTGAAGCACCTCCCATGCTTCGCCACGTGTAGGTTGATCCAGCGGCTCTCATCATGTCGGCAAGTCTCTCCCATCCGGCTCCCACCGAAACCACCATGGCACTTGCACCGACCCCGCACCGCTTGATCGAACCTGTCGCACCGAACTGCCCGTTCGGTCACCTTTGTCCCTTTTGCGCTATGCTTGACTCCATTGATTTTACCCAGCATCCCCGATCGTTCTGGACCTCAACTCTCCAAGCTTAGTCCAGATCATCCTCGCCGTTGACCGTCATTGACCTCAAAGCAACCTGCACAACAATAGACAAAGAAATCGAATCCGGGAACAAGTTCTTCACAACTTGACCCACGTTAGTAAAAACATGCATCATGCAACACATATGCCACGAAACCTATGAACTTGACCTAACCCAACACTCATCGCCACCGATTGGCCGATGATCAGCAAGAGCATTCCAAACTTCGACGAAAACTCGTGATTCGACAAACCTTTAACGACATTGCCAATTGTAATATCATCCTAAGATCGTGCATATATCCCCACGATATCCACAATCTCCCCCTTGGTGAACGCATTGGCAATTTCCCACAAATGCAAATTTTGAGGTTTGAAAAGTAAAAACTCAACGTTTTTGGACAAAGGCACAACTTGGTCCAAATGCAAGAGAAAGCAATGTAAATGGCCAAGTTGGCTTCAGAATAGCAAAGATAAGTGAGATAAGGCAAAAGAAAGTGAGAAAGCTTCATTTTCCACAAAAGAGCCAAAATCTCACATAAGGTCCATATGAAAGAACAATTGTTTAAATTGACCTTTGATCATTGTGAGGATCAAGAATTGCAATTCAAGTTCAGAAGTAGCAATACGACCATAAGAATGCAAATACGAAACTCCTCCTCACTATGATCCTCAAATTTCAGAATATTTCAAAATTTTCCATTCTTCTCCAGGTAGCTCCCCCTTTTTCGTAACTCCCCTTTTTCTCCCCTTTTTCAAGCATCTTCTCCCCCTTTAACAATGGAGTAATCAAGGAATCACGCCTTCCTCTTGTCCAGAAATGACAAATGCAGACTGATGAAGAAGCATAAGAAGGAGCATGCATGAAATGTAATGGAGTGGCTTCATTTTTGTATATTTTTTTTCAATTTTTTGATTACAAGAAGCTTTGGAGATTACCCAAAAGAACAAGCTAGCATTTCTAATATTGCACAAACAACATATCAAGCTTGAAAACGCTAGCAAAATTATGATAAGACATATATAACAAAGCTAAAGCTAGAAGGCTCAATATAAAGCAATGAATTTTAGCATTTTAAGCAAAGCTTCAAATCTAGCAAGTTCATCAACAGGAATCCTAAAATGATACTGGCCATGTCAAAATGTCAATGTGATATCAAAAAGCTAACAATGACCACATTAAGAGACAAACAGGTCCTGAATTGAATCATTTTGCTCAATTTTCTCAAACGCCCATTTTTCAACAGTTTTTCATTTGCAATGAATATTGAAGTTGACTAATGGTCTAACTTAGTGAAAAGATCCTGGACTAGGAGCCATCCACAAACTCTTCCCAAGCTTCGACCAGAAGTTGATTAAAGGTAAGCAGTCCCCATGAGATCGTCTGGATCATCAAACTATGTCCAAGTTCATGTCTTCGACATACAGTCTCGTAAGAGTAGTTTGGTACAATTTAAGCATAAGACAATCTTGAAATTGATTTTTCATTTTTCATTTTGCACAAGAGCAGTTTTAGATTATCAAGAACACAAGAAGCTCAAGTAATGATCAATTTTAGATTCAAGAGCTAACAAAGCAATTTTGACAGGGCCAATATCACAAAAGGGGCACTAATTGCGTAACTAGCTAAAACATCCACAAATTGCGGTTTTTAGATTCTAGTTGTTTAAAGTTCCAGCTCATTCAGCAAAGACTTAGCTACACATGTGAAAGCATAATAATTCTAGCAAGTCGAAGAACTAGACATGGCATTGAGCAAGAATTGAAATACTAAAGCTCCAAAGGGTAGTAAGCAAACCTTCATCAATTTTAAAAGATAAGCAGAAAAACTTATATTACAATGCATCTTTTTGACTTTTTCATATGAATGCAATATGATACAATGAGATGCAAGAAAAGCTCGAAAAGCCTAAAAAGCCTAAAAAGATCAAAAATATCAACAAGTTCAAAAGAAGATCAATAAAATATCAAAAGAACAAGAAAAGATCAGAAAAGATCCAACTCCCCCTCAAACCAACCCATAGAGATAAATTACCCCTAACTCACTTCTCAAGGTGGCAAACCTTGTTGGGTCTAAAGGCTTGGTAAGGATATCGGCTAACTGAGCCTCGGACTCCACAAAATGCATCACAATATCACCCTTCTCAACATGGTCTCTAAGAAAGTGATAGCGAATGTCTATGTGCTTGGTCCTAGAATGTTACACTGGGTTTTTAGCAATGTTAATAGTAGAAGTGTTATCACAGAAAAAAGGAACACTAGCAAAGGTTAACCCAAAGTCCTTAAGAGTGGACACCATCCACAAAATCTGACTACAACAACTAGCGGCTGACTACATATTAAACTTGATGAGTGGATTGTGCAATGTAAGACCGCTTCCTAGGCGACCAAGAGACAAGAGAAGTGCCTAAGAAATGATAAGTGCGGAGGTACTCTTCCTATCTAGCCGAACGACCCAAAAATCGAATCGAAAAAACCCTGAATGGACAAAGAAGACGAGCAAGAAAACCAAATGCCATACTGAAGGGTAGAGTGTAAATACCTGAAGATGCGCTTAACGGCTTGGCGATGTGATGTCCTCGGAAACGCCTGAAACCTCGCACAGAGGTAGACCGCGAAGTGGATGTCCGGTCTTGAGGACGTCAAGTACAGGAGGGAGCCGATCATGCTGCGGTACTCGCGTTGATCCACGGCTTCTCCTTCCTCATCTGGATCCAAAGTAGTCGAGGTCGCCATGGGAGTGGCAATCGGCTTGTAGTCACCCATCTCAAAACGCTTGAGCAAATCCTTGGTGTACTTCGTATGATGGATGAAGATCTCTTTCTTGCATTGCTTGATTTGTAGCCCGAAAAAGTAGTTGAGCTCACCCATCATACTCATCTCAAATTCCCTTGACATGGTCTCTGAAAAACTGAAAATAAGAGCATGAGAGGAACCACCAAAGATAATATCATCAACATAAATCTGAACAAGCAGGAAGTCATTGCCATGCCTAAGAATAAAAATAGTCTTATCTAATTTTTTCATTTCAAAATCATTCTTAAGCAAGAAGGTCTTAAGTCTATCATACCAGGCTCTAGGGGCTTACTTAAGACCATACAAGGCTTTGGATAGCTTAAAAATACGATCAGGGTGCTTGGGATTCTCAAAGCCAGGGGGTTGCCTAACATACACTTCTTCCTCTATAAAACCATTCAAAAAGGCACTCTTAACATCCATTTGATGCAACATAAAACCTTTAGATGCAACAAATGCAAGTAAGATACGAATGGCTTCTAGTCTAGCAACAGGAGCGAAGGTCTCATCAAAATCTAACCCCTCAACTTGGCTAAAGCCCTGAGCTACCAACCTAGCCTTGTTTCTAACCACAGAACCATCCTCATTTTGTTTATTTTTAAACACCCAACGAGTGCCAATAACATTATGACCACTAGGAGGTTCTACAAGGTTCCAAACTTTATTTCTTTCAAAATTCTCTAACTCCTCATGCATAGCATTGACCCAACTAGCATCAGATAAAGCATGTGATATATCTTTGGGTTCAAAAGAAGCTACAAATGCAGAGTGAGAGAAAAGATTCGGATCATGATATCTGGAACGAGTGACTCGCTCATGAAGATTACCAATCATCTGATCTGGAGGGTGCTTCTTCTGGATGTGCAGTGGAGCGCTTGGGGGAGATAGCGTCTCATCAACCTCCGCAGGCACTGCTGATGATGAAGATGCAGCAGGAGCCTCCATTGGAGGTGAAGCAGTTGTAGCAGGTTCTGAAACTTGAGCATCTTGCATAGGAACATCAGCAACAGGTGGAGGAGCAGTATCAAGTTCATCCTCATCTTCTTCAACAAAAATGCTTTCTGTCACCTGAAACATCGGATCTAGCTCCAAGGCTAGTCTCATCAAAAGTGACATTGCATGTCTCCTGGACAATGTTAGTTTCAACATTAAAAACCCGAAAACCCCTCGAATGAGCAGGATAACCCAGAAATAAACCATCACAGGTCCTTGATTCAAATTTATCTAGGTTTCCTATTTTCAAAATAAAACACTTCGATCCAAAGACTCGAAAATGCGAAACAAAAAGTTTTCTGCCAAATCGAAGCTCATAAGAAGTCTTGCCCAAAGACGGTCTCAAAAAGATACGATTTGAAATATGGCAAGCTGTAGCAATAGCTTCGGCCCAAAACCTCCTCGGTGTGCTATATTCATATAGCATCGTCCTAGCCATCTCGACTAGAGTCATGTTCTTCCTTTCCACAATGCCATTTTGTTGAGGGACGTGTGGAGAAGAGAACTGATGCTCAATACCGCGCTCAACACAAAAAGAGGCAAAAGAAGTATTCTTGAACTTCGTGGCATTGTCACTGCGGATCGCTCTCAAGGCACTAGGAAGTTCAGAAGCCAAACAAAAAATAAGGTCATGATAATGATCAAAAGCCTCATCCTTCAAAGCACGAAAGAACACCCAAGAATATCTTGAAAAATCATCAACTATGACAAGAATGTATCATTTGCCACCGACTGACTGAACCATAGCAGGACCAACAGTATCCATATGAAGCAATTATCCTGGTCCGTTAGTCATGACCATAGTCAATGACGGGTGTGAGGCGGCAACTTGCTTGCCATGCCTACAGGGCGCACATACAACATCCTTGACAACTTTGAGTTTAGGCAAACCTCTCATGAGATCAAGGCCGCTAACTCGTGTCCGATGATCAAAACCAATGTGCCCCCAAACGTTGGTGCCAAAGCCAGATATCAGAAGAAGAAGCAATTAAGCACTTAAGGGATCCGGCAAGATATTCAGAAAAATCAGCTCTAAAAATTCTACCAACTCTAGAAATCCCAAAAACGAGCTTACCAAAAGAATCAAACACACGACAGGCATTCTTATTAAAATGAGTCTCATAGCCATCATCGAGAAGCTGTGAGACAGAAAGGAGATTGTACCTTAGCTTAGACACAAGTGCGACGTCCTTGAGAACGAACTTGTCGTTCACCCTGATCACTCCAGTTCCTTCAATACGCCCTTGTGTATCATCTCCGAAGGTGATGAAGTCATCACCGCTTGACTGCGCGAAGGAGGTGAACCATCTTGGGTCTCCGGTCATGTGGCGTGAACACCCGGAGTCGACGAACCATGTGTTCTTCCCCCTTCCGCGGCAATCCTAAAAATCAAGGAACAGAAGAACGTTGTGTCTCAATACTGGGGTTAGTTAAAAGCGACTTGGGAACCCAGTACTGAGACACATGTCTGCGAGTAGTATGCAAAGCAGATGTGCTATCCTTGATATTATTTGCAGTTCTATTATGAGCAATGGTAACAATAGCATGAGATGCATCCTGTCTAGGAACATGATGATGAACATGTGAATTAAATCCTAGTTCAAGTTTCTTATTTCCAAATTGACCATGTCTCATAAAAGCTCTAGGTTGATTAGATGACATTTTAGCAATATTTCACTTACCGTTCTTCAACCTACGCCAACAGAACTCAACCAAATGTCCACTCTTCTTGCAATAGGTGCAATGGTATTTTGTACCACTGGGAGAAGCACCCTTTGTCTCAAAAGAAGGTTGGACAAACCCTGCAGATTTAAAAACTGTTTTTGCAGGTTGGGTTGTGAATTCAACTAAGCCATTTTCCAAAACCTGAATGACATTAGAATTGGACTTGTCCATGGCAGAGTTGTATCCTAAACCTTGCTTCTTATAAGGAGTCTTAGATGTGTCCAGAATCATGTTCAATTGTTTCTTACCTTTAGAGAATTTCTCTAATGTGTCCTTAAGGTAACACTACAATAGAAAAGGCTTTCACAGACGGTTCAAAAACGTCATCACAGACGGTTTCGTGAGCCGTCTGAGTTTATGGGTCGATGATGACATGAGGTCATCACGAGCGGTTTTGAACCGTCGTGATGTATACTTTCCTGAGCGGTTTGTGGTTCAAACCGTCTGCGATAATAATATCACGAGCGGTTTCATCCACAAACCGTGCGTGATAAGCACATATCCTGAGCGGTTTCACCACAAATAAATGCGTGATAAGCACATATCACTGACGGTTTCAGCCACAAACCGCCTGTGATAAGTACATATCACGAGATGGTTTGTGGTTGGAACAAATGCAGTGATGACTTTTCTCTATAAAGGCCCAGCGTTGGTTTGCTTGTACCATTAAATCGGCATCATATATATATTATATATATATTGTTAAGTAATCTCTCGGCCACTTTGGGGATCGTCACATGACATGAGAAGGATGAGGCGGTAGCCACGAGCAACCTCATTGAGCCTGCAAATTCAAAAATATGGATGCAAAGAGCGTTCGGACATCCAATTACAGATTGGGCGTCGCTATGTTCGAGAAAGTGTAGATTGATCTTGCGTACTCCGTGGGAAGTGGCATCATATATTAGCAACCAACCATTCTTGAGCATGTAATCGTCTTTAAACCCAACAAGAACACTAAGCAACCATTCTCATATTGTTGCTTGGTGTTCTTGTTGAGATTATCATTTATATATATATATATATATATATATATATATATATGATGCCGTTTTAATGGCACAAGCACCACCGCTGGAGACTTTATAGAGAAGAGATTATGAATGGAATGGTAGGGCGTACCTAGTGCATAAGAGGTAGAAGAACTTGGCCGGCATGAACAAGGGACTATTAATATGAACTAATTATCAATTCAATTTCAGCATAAGACTATTGACACCATTACATCACGAGCAAGGGGACTATTAATATGAACTAATTATCAATTCAATTTCAGCATAAGACTATTTACATCATTACATCACAGAGCAAGGGACTATTAATATGAACTAATTATCAATTCAATTTCAGCATAAGACTATTGACATCATTACATCACACAACAAGAGGACTATTAATATGAACTAATTATCAATTCAATTTCAGCATAAGACTATTTACATCATTACATCACGAGCAAGGGACTATTAATATGAACTAATTATCAATTCAATTTCAGCATAAGACTATTAACATCATTGAGCGGTTCATCGGCAAGAGAACAAGACCAAGGGTGTCCAAACCCACCACACCAAGAGTAGCCCTCGGCATCCATCGCAGAGCACTAGCTAGCCATTTTCATCACAGAGCAAGGAGGGTAGAGACAGAGATGGACCTTAGTGCAGTACAAGAACCACGGTGGCGACCCACCACCAAAGACAACCCTCATCCATTTCCTTTACCTTGCATAAATCACACAAACATCGAGGACACAACTTAAGGCTCATGCATAAAAATCAAACTCAACAAAAGACATTAAGCTAACAGATCTAGAGGAGAATAGAGGAGGATGGGGAAAGCAAAGCCGGCCGGGGCCTAGCGAAGGCGCAAAGGGTCGGCGGAACAGCGACGGTGGTCGGCGGCGTCGAGGTGGGGAGGAATGGCGGCGTCGGCGATGTGAGGAGGAGGCGGACGAGAGTAAGGCACTGGGAGTGATTTAGTTAGGCGCAAACCCTAGCGGCAAGTGGGGCTAGCTCCTACTTATAAAGAGACTTATCGAGACGGTTCTATTAAGGAACCGTCGGTGATAATTATCACAGACGGTTCCATAATAGAACCGTCTGTGATATGGACATATCACGGACGGTTCCATAATGGAGTCCATATCACGGATGGTTCCATAATGGAACCGTCTGTGAAATGGTTTTTTCTCAAGTATATACACATGACATGAAGACATTACATGTTTATATTAAAAAAGCAGAAACCTATAATTAAACAAGGTTTTTCTAGTGGCGAAGGTAGGCTGCTATCTCCATCTCGCAATACTTCATAGGCGGCAGTGTCGGCATCGGACGGTTCTCGATCATCGTGACGAAGCTTCAAATCGTCCACCCATTGACGCTTCGCTCGAAAGTGTCTCCAAGACCCTCGGTCGTTGAACCAAGAATTGAGCCCATAGGCTCTCTTCCCTTCTTGAGGGTCTCGGCGATCGACTTCGATGCTTTGCGCCTCGATTACAGATCAAGTGACGGCAAGCCTCCTAGACACGTGCAACGTCGTTTTGGAGGACTACGTCGATGACGATAAACTTCGCCGAAAGTGGGAGATCACCGGAAGACACGGCGGAGGAGGATGTCAAGGCGGCGGAAGGTGGCCGTCACCGCTCCCAACAAATTCTGCATGCGAAAGCAGAGGAGTGAAGACACTGTTGATCAAGCAGTGTTCTTCCGCAAAGACAGTTCAACTTACACCGAGAGAGGTGCTCGTGCAGTCTGACCAGAAGGCCATCGATCTGAGACAAGGAAGAGGCAGCCATTTTGTTTTTATAAGTATGTGGGGATGATCATCTTGGATGGCGGATGATCCTTTTATAAAACAAGGAATAAATTCGGGCGTGAGGCGAAGAGACGCGTCGGGAGCCGAAGCGGATCGATGCGATGAAGAGACGCATCGGGAGCCGGCGGATGGCGGCGAAATAGACGCGCCGGCGATGAAGAAACTCACGCCGAGCGATATTATCACGAGCGGTTATTTTTAAGAACCGTCAGTGATATAAATAATATCACGAGCGGTTCTTGTTGTAACCGCCTGTGATACTCCACAGACGGTTGTGTTTTAAAACCGTCAGGATCTCGATTAATATCACGAGCGGTTCTTGTTGAGAACCATCTCGTGATACTTCCTGACGGTTTTCAACATGAACCGTGCGTGATATTTCTCTTCACGAGCGGTTTTTAAGCGCGGCCCGGTAGTACTGAGCGGTCTCTAAACCAAAACCGTCTGTGATTGAATGTAATACCGACGGTTTTGGTCAACCATCTGTGATGAGGCGTCCAGTATTAGCCTTTTTGTAGTAGTGTAACCATTTTCTTTTTCCAAAGTTAACACATGATTCACAGTTCTTGGCCTTAATGGCTCTAGCATGTTTCTCCTTAAGAAAAGCAACTTCAAGCTTACAGGTTGCACATGATGCATAAGGCATAGATTCAATTGTGTCCTTAAGCTTGGCATATTTTGCTCTAACTGCTTCTAAAATGTCCTTAACTTCATGTTCACGTTCTATGCAGAAAGAGCAAAAGCTAGATTTGATATTACCAGAAGCATCCAACTTGCTAGACTCTAAGTATTTTTCACAGAAAGCAGATTTGACATCAATTAGCTCAGTCCTAACATTTTTAAGTTGATGTAAAACAATGTCATGAGCAGATTGTAGTTTAGTAAATTCAGAATGTAAAGCATGGCAAGAAGAACATTCATCAGATTCAAGAGTCTTAGCATTTACAAATTCTAAAGTCAAATTGTCTACTTGGCACTCTAAGTCCTTGTTCATAGCCATGGTAAATTCTAATGCCTTATCCTGATCCATGAGTTGCTCAAACATGTTGTCGCATCTAGTAGAAAGAACATCATAGGAGAGAGGTACCTCATCAGTGTCATCGGCGTCGACGAAGTCGGCCATGAAGCATATGCCGGTGAAGTCCTTGGCCTTCCCTTTCTTGTCTTGAGAGAGCTCCTCCTCCTCCTTATCCTCCTCGCTCCCGAAGTCCACATCGCTCATGGATTGATCTCCAAAAGTGGCAAGGACCCGGTGAGCAGCCTTCATGAGCTTTGCAGCATCATACTTGGGCTTGCCCCCTTGAGGCTTCTTCCAGACAGGCTTCTCATCCTTGCGGTTGCTTTCAGCTTGGGGCAGTTTGCCCGAATGTGATATAGCTCTCCACACTCATAACACGTCACAGGGCCACCTCTCTTTTTGTTTCTAACAATGTTGTATGCCCGTGTGACTTTCTTGACTAAAAGAGCTAAATCAGACTCAGGAAGACTCTCAAACTCTTCTTCTTAAATAGCAGATAAACACACAAGAGAAAAATCAGAAGAAGACTCAGAAGAACCATCAGCAGTTCTTTTAAGAGGATCAGCTACCAAAGCCATGTTATCCTTCTTAGGAAGACTACCTCTCTTAATCTCATGAGTCTTGAGCTTGCTATAAAGCAGCTCCAAAGTGAGAGTAGAGAGATTGACGTTCTCCTCTATGGCAGTAGTCTTCATCTCCCACTCCTTGGTGTTAATTGCAGCCAAGAGGTGGGTGGCATTCTCAGATTGAGAGTACTCAATGTCAATAGCTCTCATCTGATTGATAACCTTGTTGAAGCGCATAAAAACGTCATCGATGCTCTCGCTAGGACGCATCTCGAATTTGTTGTACTCTCACTTGTAGAACGTCTGGCGCACTTGCTTGATCTGGGACGATCCCTCATGGTAAGTTTCGAGGGTGTGCCAGATCTCATGTGCGGTCTCAAGGTTGCAAATCCTATCGTACTCCTGTCTACCAAGCCCAGCATATAGGAGGTTCTTAGACTTATGGTTGTTTGCCAAAAGGGCTGCTGAAGCCGGGGAAGCAACCTCTGATAAAATGAGCAGAGCTCGAACAACCTCCCATACAGCTTGTCCTTCGCTCTGAAGGAAGACTCGCATGCAATTCTTCCAATAGGCATAGTTGAGCCTATCGAAGACATGCGGCTTGGTCGAGTACTTATCCATCGCCAAGTTCAGTGACCGGTTAAGATCAAGATTAAACTAACCGGGCTCTGATACTACTTGTTGGACCGAAAAGGCGACTAAAGGGGGGTGAATAGGAGCACGCTCACTTTTTCACTTTGATCAGATTCAACACAAATTTTACTCCAATAGCTATGGAAGCTATGAAGATCAAGATACTAGTACAGCGGAAGACTAGTATTGAATCCAATCCAAAATCCCCAAAGCAAAAAACCAAAAACCAAAACCTAATCCAAAGGGCCGGACTGACCTCAGGCAAAAGTGCGGACTAACCTCTCTGGCCGGACTGACCTCAGGCAAAAGTGCGGACTAACCTTTCAGGCCGGACTAACCTCAAGCAAAGGTGCAGTCAGACCTCTCAGGCCGGACTAACCTCAGGCAAACGGGCGGTCAGACCTCAGGCACGATGAACAGCACAATCAGCACGAAAACCAAAACTAAAATTGGTCTAACTTTTGATCCGTAAGGCCAAACTCTACGAAATTTGAGACACACCTTCTATAAGATATTAGGAACCTATTCCAATCAAAGATCACAGAGATCCATGCCAAAGTTCCTATATTTTTCAGTTTGAATGAAGTGTGCTCAAAAACCGAGTAAGAATCGAAAAATGATCTAGAGACTTGCTCGTGGGTGATTGATGATCAAGATGATCCTAGATGGGTTCCCACATGTCATAGAAAGTTAGATCAAGCCAAGAAACCAAGCAAAAACTCTTAGATCAAAGAAAGACCCCAAATCACTAAATAGAGAGAAAGAAAGCCATGAACTTGACCTAACCCAACACTCATCATGTAACAAGTTCTTCACAACTTGACCCACGTTAGTCAAAACATGCATCATGTAACACATATGCCATGAAACCCATGAACTTGACCTAACCCAACACTCATCGCCACCGATTGGCCGATGATCAGCAAGAGCATTCCAAACTTCGACGAAAACTTGTGATTCGACAAACCTCTAACGACATTGCCAATTGTAACATCATCCTAAGATCATGCACATATCCCATGATATCCGCAAATAATATGACAAGCGCACCGCTAATGTAGCAAGAAGGAATCAGCGTATGTACTAAAGACTGGAGTAAGAATATCCATGGCCTTAGAGTTCGCAGCAGCAATGTCTAGAGTAATTAAGAATATTTTGTTTGTAAGACCAAAATCTTCCATGACTTTGATAATACAGTCCGCAATATTCTCAGCCGTGTGTGCTACATCAATTAATTTGAAACCTATAATTCTTTTTTCTATTACACAGTCATCATTAACATAATGAGCAACTACACTAAGATAATCCTCCCTAGCGCGGCCACTCCATATGTCCGAGATCAGGGCCACCAAAAATGTGCACGTAGCAAATTTATCCTTTAATTTATCGCGGCATTCATTGTAGTATTTTACTAGATCCCTAATTGTTGTCTGCCTAGAAACGAAAGAGAATTTAGGATTATGCGCAGTTCTAATGTAAGTTTGAAAAGCATTAAACTCCCCAAAGCCTAACGGTAAATCATCGTAAGCAATTAAACGACAGAGAGATTGACGGGCTGCCTCAGAATCGTAGTCCTAGCTACGTACCATACCATCGGAGTTGTACTGTGGCTGCGTCTGCCTTATCACCAATCCTTACTTGGTCTTACATCTTGTAGCATGTCTTTGCAAGTGCCCCGTCCCTCTTGTAGACTTTGTAGACAATTCCTATCGACAAATTTTGTAAACAACATATGGTACCTGATTTCCTTGTGCGTCTGGCTTGGTTGTCCTATCGAAATTCTCCCACACTCTCGATGTAGACAGCCTTAACCTCTTTGCTCCGGTGGTCGCCGACGAAGATGCTGCCATGGAGCTTGATGACGGAACTCCGCCTTGCCCTTATGCTAATCTCTCAATGTAGACGTCATCAAGAATATGGGATCAATGCTACAACCATCTCATTTCTAGCTACATAAAAACTCATCTCTCAATAATTAACATCACTTCTGACCGATTCAACTAAAGTAATTACCAATATATACATCAATAATGTTAAAATGAACCAAACAAAATTGAAGTTACTAATGTTACAACAATCAAGTAAGCATCAAGAACATGGGATCAATGCTACAACCATCTCATTTCTAGCTACATAAAAACTCATCTCTCGATAATTAACATCACTTCTGACCGATTCAACTAGAGTACTTACCAATATATACATCACTAATGTTAAAACGAACCAAACAAAATTGAAGTTACTACCAATGTATACATCACTACTGCTACATCAAGCTAGCATGAAAGCTAGAACCACTACAGCCTGAAGAACCATAGCCATCTTGATTCTTCTCTTAGGTTTGTGTTCGTAACCTCCATCCAATCATCCTTGTAACCTCCACCTTCCAAACCAAAGAAACTTCACAGTATGTAAGGAGTGGCTTCACAGTACAAAAGTATACAAATATTTGATAACAAAACGAATGGTTGTTGCTAAATTGAACCTCCTTGTGCACACACAAGCATCAATCTAATAACTAAAACAACAAGGATCCCAGCAGACCATGAACACCTCAAAGCAAAGATAAAAGAAAACCTATATATTTATAGTGTCGAATATTACAGTCCGACTCTAACACAACTCGCACACGACTTGAACTCTTATATAAACTCTAATATCTCCGACATGTATACTAGCATGGATTTATTGGGAATTATTTTTGCATGTCGGAAAGTATATGATCGATTGACTTGCTTGTTGCCCATGCTGCAAGAATTGATTGGCCCATGTGCAATCACATCCATCTAGATCACATCGATAAAATTAAGTGTATTTTCTTCGAACCATGGCATGATTTATAGAAGGATTGATCTACTTGCAGTGAGGTCTTGACACGCTAGATCGATAGCCCCTCAACAGCCTTACCTATCATCTAGGAGCTCTTGAAAAACAACATCAGGGTCTGGTGTACAGGTATATATGATGTAACCTTTTCAGATACTTACACTCGGATCCAACAATCAAGATTGGATTAGAACTAATTTGTGGTATACATGAAAATTAATCAATACAATTGATGAGGATTGTTGACCAGTCAATTATCCAAGTATATCTTTATTCATTTATTAATAAGTAGACACGGTTTTGCTAGGCCCAAGATCAATCAAACAGTCGGAAGGTGGGCCTATAAAGTCTTTCCTTTGACCGTCCACGAAACTCCCTCCGGAGGCCCAGCAAGACCTCCTCGAGGACTTCTCCGGGACCTCCTCAAGGACCTCTCCAAGACGTCTCCATGATCGGATATCGACCTGGTCGAGTCGAAGGGATCGGGCAGTCACCCCTCTCAAAGGAGATGGTGACTTCCGACCACTTCGGTAATTTATTGACGAGAGGAGGATCTATGGAGTTTACCTCACGCTCGGCAGCTTTAAGCTGTCGCTTTGATTCGTATGCCGATGATCCCCCGCAGATGTGTTCGACGGTGTGTTGCGGATCCTGGAACGGCATCTCCTCGTCGTCATCTGATGACTTATGACCACTCGTTTGTCCCACCTGCTCGAGAGTGGGAAGTGGTCCTTTATCGTTGTAGTAGTCCTTGAGCTTTCGTTGGAAGACCCAGCAGTTGCGAAGGTCATGTCCTTCCTTTTTATGGAAAGGACACCACCTAGGCTTATCGTTCTTCCGATCGGGGCGCTTACCTTTGCCTCGGTCGGAGTGTGGCTTAGGGGTGCGTGGCTCTTTATCATTTACAGCCAAGACCTCCTTGGAACCACTGGCTTGGAGTTTTTGACCCTTCGCCTTGTTCTTGGACTTTTTTGCTTTCTTATCCTTCTTCTTACCAACTTCACCTGGCTCTCGAGAGGTATTGTCTTCTCGATCGATTGTGTTGTTCCACTCGACCGCCTCAGAGGCAGTCGCATACCGATCGGCCATCTCAAAGAGTTCGGCGACGGTAGTAGGAGGATTCAAAGCGATATCTTCTGTTATCCTTCTACTACGGACTCCTTGCTTGAAAGCCCTGATGATAGATGAGTTAGAAACTTCTGGAATTGAATTACGAACCTGACTGAAGCGCTTGATGAATTGGCGCAAGGTCTCGTTGTCGTTCTGTCTCATTCGGTGCAAGTCGTCCTCCTTCCCAGGGCGATTGTAGGTGTATTAGAAGTTCGCCAGTTGAAGGTCGCAGAGGTGTTGCCAAGAATAGATCGACTCGAGTGGTTGGTTCAGTAACTACGATCGAGCAGACCCTTCGAGCACAGTTGGAAGGTAATTCGCCATTACATGCTCTCCTCCTCCTGCTGCTCGGACAGCTGTTGTATAGATTTGAAGGAATTCGATGGGATTTTGGGATCCATCGAACTTCTCCATGTTCACTGGTCGAAAACGAGGTGGCCAGCGAACAGCTCGGAGGTCAGGCGAAAATGCCCGACACCCGGTAATAACTTCTTGACGCCTCCTTTGCAGGAAAGAAGGGTTGACATCATCAGGTGGTCGTACTCGACGATACCCAGTAACAGGTTGACCCCACCTGTAATAGGTCTCGGTCCTACGAGGGGAATACTCCTCGTAGTCCATCCGCTGCTGCAGATTTCCATGTCGGAATGGTGAGCGATCACCTCTCCGAGGGGTTTGTTGATCATCAATCGTTCGAAAGACATTTCTCCGAGTAGGAGATCGATGCGACTTGCTGTTGCGCCGATCTCTCCGCGGTGATATGTTTGATCGACTGGTAGCTGAAGAAGTTTTATTGCTACGACTTCCTGAATGATGTCGGCGAGGTGCTTCCAGTCTTGCCATCGTGGCCCGAAGCCTTTGTGCGATCTCTTCGACGAAAAGATCGTAGCCTGGCGCTCGGGTGAGTTCTCGAGTTGGATTCTCAAGCAAGTCATTGATGTGCTAGAGTTCTTGAGCTTCCTCTGATTGATATTGGATGCGCCCAGGCAGATTCTTCTGGGCTGCAATCTTCTTTCGCTGAATAGCTTCAAGATCTTCCATGTCAGATTCTTGAGACTGTCTCAATGGAGTGCGAGTATGTCGAGGATTTCCCTCGCGTTCATGAAGGTGTTGGTCCTGTCCACCATCGGTGGTGCCCTTGCCATTGCCACGAGGGGGCGCAGTGTGTGATCTTCGTGGAGTGTCTCTAACTCGGTCTCTAGGAGAGTGACCTTGATCTGAGGGAAGGACGAAGACCTCCCGTTGATGATTCTCACTTGCGCTCGAGGCCTCCCCGCTTGAGGAGTAATCGAGAGACACCATCTGGCGACTTGGAGCAATTCCCTCCAGGTAGGGGAACTCTGGGTTATAACCGTCTCCATCCGCAAGTGTGATCTGCAGAGAGATGGTCGAATTTGCAGGAAAAACATGCTTGATCCCGCTCTCTCTAGGGTCATCCGGAGAGAGAGAGGATCACTAGATGCTGGTGAAGTCCTGGAATTGTGGCTTCCAGAACTTGTCTCACCAAGTCGGACCGCCTTAGGGGGACTCGAACACTTGGAGGAAAAACACTCGTCGTGTTATGAGTCCACCTGGGTGTAGTCCTGGTCGGATTGACCCTTGTCCTTTGAGAGGATTGATTCCTCTGTTGGACGTACTGTTGTGGGGGATAGGGATCCCTCCTCAACTCCATCAGCGGCATTGTCTCCTGGATCTGCGGAAAGATCCCCGGAGGCAGCAACACCATCGGATGAGTCGATACTCGGCTCATAATCGAAACCGGCATCCATGTCGACGTCTGCGTAATCTGCCAAGTCAAACCAGTTCTCCTCGTTCCATTCTCCTGCCATGAGTGCATGAGATTTGGGAAAAAGAGAGTACATTGACAAGAGATTACTGGAGATCCCCACGGACGGCGCCAACTATCGGTGTTTTAGAACCGATCTTACGTAAAGATTGTTTGATTCGGGAGGTCTCCTAGAATGGAATCACGCAGAGAGATTGATACGGGTATTTTTATACAGGTTCAGGCCTTCTCCGGAGAGAATAACAACCCTACTCCTGTGTGTGTATGGTATCGAGTGTATTATGAACAATCAGGAGAAAAACTAAGACTATTGCAGAGGATAGCACTTGTCTTCCTGATAGCTCTCAATAGCGTGTGTGTACGCCTTGATCGCTCTCCCCTTTCCCTCTCTGACTGTTGCCTTTATATAGTCGTGAAGGAATAGTCGTTTTCCCCTGTTGAAGAGACGCCTCATCAAATCCAGTAACGGACGCACGTTTGCAGTGATCATCGGGATGGTAACTCCTTCACGCCGCTTGGCAGTTACTTGTCAGAGATAATGGGGTATTGCGTGTCATTATTTCGCATAATAACAACGTATGTTGACTGTTTGGATTCCTTAATCAATTGGACCCACTCGCTTGTAGGCTTTATTGATCATAAGGTGGTCGTAGCTGACCTGGTCGTAGAAGAACTTACTACCATAAGGTAGTCGTAGTAAGACTTACGACCATAGGGTAGTCGTAGAATAACTTACGACTGGGTAGTGATCGTAGAAGAACTTACGACCATAAGGTAGTCGTAGCAAGACTTACGACTATGGGGGTGGTCGTAGAAGAACTTACGACCACCTAGTAGGCTTCTCCCTTGTAAATTTAAGGGGTATACCTAGGGACCACATGACATCATATTTACTTATAATAAGAATTATAGATAAAAGATAAAATGATGATTATTATATCCTCGTCAAGACCCAACAAGTTTGCCACCTTGAGGAGTGAGTTAGGGGTAATTTATCCCTATGGGTTGGTTTGAGGGGGAGTTGGATCTTTTCTGATATTACCTTGTTCATTTGATCTTTTCTTGATCTTATTTTGAACTTTTTGATCCTTTTGATCTTTTTAGGCTTTTTGAGCTTTTCATGCATCTCATTGTATCATATTGTATTCATATGAAAAACACAAAAAGATGCATTGTAATATAAGCTTTTTTGCTTATCTTTTAGAATTGATGAAGCTTTGCTTATTACCCTTTGGAGCTTTAGTATTTCAATTCTTGCTCAATGCCATGTCTAGTTCTTTGACTTGCTAGAATTATCATGCTTTCACATGTGTAGCTAAGTCTTTGCTGAATGAGCTAGAACTCTAAAACAACTTGAACTAAAAACTGCAATTGGTGGATGTTTTAGCGAGTTGCGCAATTAGTGCTCCTTTTGTGACATTGGCCCTGTCAAAATTGCTTTGTTAGATCTTGAATCTAAAATTGATCATTACTTGAGCTTTTTGTTCTTTTAAGAATCTAAAACTACTCTTGTGAAAAATGAAAAATCAAATTTAAAGATTGTCATGTGCTTAAATTGTGCCAAACTACTCTCACGAGACTGCATGTCCAACACATGAACTTGGAGATAGTTTGATGATCCAAACGATCTCATGGGGGCTGCTTATCAAAACTGACATGAACCTCAAGATTTATCGCCCTGGTAGAAGCTTAGGAAGAGTTTGTGGATGGCTCCTAGTCCAGGATCTTCTTCACTAAGATATACCTTTAATCAACTTCTGGTCGAAGCTTAGAAAGAGTTTGTGGATGGCTCCTAGTCCAGGATCTTCTTCACTAAGTTAGACCATTAGTCAACTTCAATATTCATTGCAAACGAAAAACTGTTGAAAAATGGGCGTTTGAGAAAATTGAGCAAAATGATTCTTTTTAGGACCTGTTTGTCTCTTAATGTGGTCATTGTTAGCTTTTTGATCTCACATTGACATTTTAATATGGCCATTATCATTTTAGGATCCCTGTTGATGAACTTGCTAAATTTGAAGCTTTTCTTAAATTGTTAAAATTCTTTGCTTTACATTGAGCCTTCGAGCTTAGCTTTGGTATATATGTCTTATCATGATCTTGCTAGCGCTGTTAGGCTTGATATATTATTTGTGCAATATTAGAAATGCTAGCTTGTTCTTTTGGGTAATCTCCAAAGCTTCTTGTAATCAAAAATTAAAAAATACAAAAAATGAAGCCACTCCATTGCATTTCATGCATGCTCCTTCTTATGTTTTTTTCCTCATTCTACATTTTTTATCTCTAGACGAGAGGAAGGCGTGATTCCTTGATGACTCCATTATCAAAGGGGGAGAAGATATTTCAAGATGTATAAAGGGGAGAAGATATAAAAGTGTTAAAAAAGGGGGAGAAAATTGGAGAATTTGAAATTTTCTGAAATCTGAGGATCATAGTAAGGGGGAGTTTCTTATTTGCATTCTTATGGTCTTATTACTACTTCTTGACTTGAATTGCAATTCTTGATCCTCACATTGATCAAAGGTCATATCGAACAATTGTTCTTTCATATGGACCTTAAGTGAGATTTTGACTCTTTTGGGAAATTGAAGCTTTCTTGCTTTCTTTTACCTTGTCTCACTTGCCTATACTATTCTGAAGCCAACTTGGTCATTTCCATTGCTTTCTCTTGCATTTGGACCAAGTTGTGCCTTTGTACAAAAACGTCGAGTTTTTACTTTTCAAACCTCAAAATTTGCTTTTATGGGAAATTGCCAATGTGTTCATCAAGGGGGAGATTGTGGATATCATGGGGATATGTGCACGATCTTATGATGATGTTACAATTGGCAATGTCATTAATGGTTTGTCGAAACAGTGTTTTCAGCAAGTGTCAAGATAATCGGTCATACCGGCGTGTAAGTCACTATACGATCGCGATCTTGATAATACCGGCTTGTAGAGGGCGATATCTGCATCACGGTGTGACCGTTTGAGTAGCAGTATAGAATTTCCAGAGAGGATGTTTTTGGGGAGTTTTGGATTTCCTTGAGTAGCGGTACGACCGCAAAGTATATCTGTGATATGACCACGGTCTTGTAATCTGCCCTACCTTATTGGCGGTAGTACCGATTCTGTTTCTAAGTTTCAGTTAACTTGGAGAGTTGTTTTTGGGTTAGGTCAAGTTCATGGGTTTCATGGCATATGTGTTGCATGATGCATGTTTTGACTAACGTGGGTCAAGTTGTGAAGAACTTGTTCCCAAAATCGATTTCTTTGTCTATTGTTGTGCAGGTTGCTTGGAAGTCAATGACGGTCAACGGCGAGGATGATTGGGACTAAGCTTGGAGAGCTGATGATCGGGACTAAGCTTGGAGAGCTGAGGTCCGTAACGATCGGGATCTTGGGTGAAGTCAATGGAGTCAAGCATGACGAAGAGGACAAAGGTGACCGAATCAGGCGATTCGGTCGACAGGTTGGATCAAGCGAAGACGGTGGTCGGTGCATGTGCCATGGTGGTTTCGGTGGGAGCCGGATAGGAGAGACTGGCCGACATGATGAAAGCCATTGGATCAACCTACACATGGCGAAGCATGGAAGTGCTTTACAAAGATGGGACTCGATTTTTGCAAAAAGATCGAGAAGGGGTATTTCGGTAATTTTACCTAATACCGCCCTTGGTGACATTTTGCCAACCCGCAGCGTAAGACGGCGCATGATGAAGCGGATTAGGTCAAGAGGAGATGAAGACGACGCTTTAAACTGCGTGCGTATGTGACCCGTTTGTGTGTGGGCCTTAACGGGAGCCCATTAAGGTTAATGCTTCTAGAAGGTCTAAACCTCCACTATAAATAGAGGAGAGAGGTGGCTGCACCCCCTTCAACCCTTTCATTATTGAAAACCCTAGTTTTACTTTTGTGCTTAGGGAGAAGATAATTGGAGGTTAGGGTTCTAGAGAGTTGGATTTGATTTCGTGCTCATGTATTGAGTCTTTGTCCTCCATTGATGGAGTGGCTGTAAACCAATACCATATCAAATCAATCCAAGGAAAGATTGCTCAAAGATGTGTCTCTTTTCTTTCCTTCTCTCTATTTGATGATTTTGAGACTTTCTTTGATTCACGAGTTTTCTCTTGGTTTCTTGTCGTGATCTAGCTTGCTGTGACATGTGGGAATACATCTAGGATCATCTTGATCATCAATCACCCACGAGCAAGTGTTTGGATCATATTTTTGTTTTGACTCGGTTTTTGGAGCAACCTTCGTTCGAATGGAAAAAGGTCAGAACTTTGGCAAGGATCTTCACGATTGTTGTATGGAATAGGTTCCTAACATCCTTAGAAAGGTTTGTTTCAAGTTTCATGAAGTTTGGAGTTACGGATCAAAAGTTACGTCAATTTTTTATTTCGTTTTCAGACTGTTTACTATTCATTCACCTAATTTTACTATTCACTACGGTACAACCGGCACTATTCATCCAGTTGTTCCGATTTCCGGTACAACCGGTACTGTTCATCAGGCTGTTTTTTGTCATTTCCTTTGGGGTTTGAAGGGGATTTAGTACAAGTCTTTTACTACGCTTTTATATATTGATCTTCATAATTCTCATAGCGATTGGAGTCAATATCATATTTGAACCCGATCAAAGCGAAAAATATATAGTGCTCCTATTCACCCCCCCCCCTCTAGTCGCCGTTTCAGTCCAACACATTCACACTTGGCGCAAGAGGGGGCTCAAAATGGCAAATCCTTAGCGAGCAGAACTAGGTCAAAACAGAACTTTGTAAAGGTCTTGTCATGTGCTCTAGACTGCTTACCTAAGGTAGTGAGCGGTGGTATCGACGGATGCCAAACAAATTAGAGAAGTTGTGTCTTGTGGATAAAGCTGTTCAACCTCTACAGAGTGTAAAACTATTCGAATAGCTGTGTCCCCGGTTATGGACAATGCCTGGTGATTTCTCACGAGGGGTAGATTTTGATAAAAATGTTGGAATAGTTTGGTTGGGATTGGAGTGGATAGTTTTGGTTGATGGTTGGGAAGTGAACATGATTGTTTACTAATTGTTTCAAAGAACTTGTTTACTTATGTATTAGTCTCTTTTAAATTATGCTTTTCTATCTATTTACTGTCAATACTGCTTTCTGCAAAATAGCCATAAAGCTATCCTTGTTAAGCCTGGCATGAATACTATTCGCATACATTTCCCTACGACTTGCTGAGTACTTTATGTACTCACGGCCATACACCATTTGTTGATCAGTCACTGAGAAAGAATCAGGAACCGCAGAGTTCTACGAGGAAGAATATTTTGAAGACCAGGCGAACTAGGTCGCGTTCTACACTCGATTGCCTGTGGGCATGTCGGGTGATCACCACGAGGTGTTTTGGTTTCCACTGCAAGTTATCTTTTGTCGCTAAAACCCGACGTGGCCAACTTTGTAAGAACATACCATAAGGTCCTTTTACTACTAAATAATATTAATTTATCTGCTTCATCGATATTTGATTGTATGGTTATGATTGTCACTGATGACGTCCCGGTGTGAGCTAGCTACTGATCTAGGGACTAGTTCAGTTATACACAGAGGGTCTCAGGTCTGGAGATCCGGGATCCCGACAAAAAGCCTCTGTGGTTCCTCCTCGGAACTCACTAAAAAGTTCGACCAAACAACGCAACCTACGAGAACTCGCAACCACAAGGGCACAGGAATGGCGTAATAGTAGGTGGAAGTAGTAGAAGGGGAGGCGGCGCTGACCTGATCTTCTTGATAAGGATATCGCAGAGCTTCTTGTCGAGCTCCTGGGAGCGGATGCGCTGTAGGAGGGCCTTGCGAGCGAGCACGCGCTTCTCCGAGTTCTTGACATGGTGGTCGGTCTGGCACCAGATCAGCCACTCTATACCGCTCGACCACATCTTGCGCTCCATCACCGTTAGGGCTTGCTCCAAGTTGTTGTTCCTCACCTGCACTACGATCCCCCTGTAGGATCAAGGATAACCGACTAGAGGGGGGTGAATAGGAGGTTTTTAAACTTTTTAACAAATTAACAATTTACCCAATTAATAACATAGTCTAAACAAGTTATACTTCTAGCTAAACAAAATAATCACAAAAATAAGCTAGAAATATAAAAGCGGAAGGTAAAGACTAGAGATAACCACAAAGACACGACGATGTTTTTCCCGTGGTATCGAAGACTTGCCGGTCTTCACTAGTCCACGTTGAGGGAGCTTGATGTCTCAAGCCGACTCCACGAATTAAGCATTTCCTCAAGTCACTATGGTTGTTCTTCCTCCGCTCCGGAGATGGTGAACACCGAACCACTCACAAGCTTGCACCGGGCCTCTTCACAATCTTCTTCGAAGAGATCACCGTGCTCCACCTCCAACCGTCTAGGAGTGCGGCAACACTCCAAGAGTAATGAATCAAAGTCTTCACTTGACGGCACTCAAGTGCACATGGATCAACTAGGAGAATGAATGCACTTGAATGTATCTCAACAAGCTCACAATGAATGCACAAGAGTGTTTTGAGTGTTGAGTGAATGCAAAGGCTCTCAAGGCTCTATGAATGTCAAATGGGCACTAGCAGCCTTGACTTGAGCAGTGGGGGGGTATTTATAACCCCCACAAGCAATTATGACCGTTGGAAACGAAACCAGAGGAGTCAGACAAAATCGGAACGACCGCAGGCATACGGCCGGTATGACCGCACCTCTGACTGAGCACAGTCAACGGCTAGACCAGATACTAAAAAAAGGAAAAAGTAGCCATTGAATTCCCAGTCGGAATGACCGCAGCAAACGTCTGATCGTCCGATTTCCCCGATCGTCTTGTTTTTCTGAGCAGATGCGACCGCTTGTAGGGTTTCGCGATTTACTCAAGGATTGCAATCGTTCGGAATTTTGCACCGCCATATAAAATCGGAATGACCGCAGTCGATGCGACCGTTCCCAAAACACGAACGTCCGATTTCGAGATAAGTTTCGAGCGATTTTACACTTGTTCTGCTTTTATTGAACCGCCTCATAAAAATCGGAACGACCGCAAAACGCAATGCGACGATCAGAAGTCACGCAAGCGATACGACCGATTTCCATGAGAGAGTCGAGGCAATTTGCAACGCTTCGGTTTTATTGAACCGCCAACTAAAATACTGAAATGATCAAGATCAAGCAGACTGACTGCTCAAGGACCCGGTCGTTCCGCTTCAACACTTAATTGGCTGTTCCCTTCAAAATGCGGTACTACCGCCGAGTAATGTCCGGTCATACCGCACCAAGCGGTACGACCGCAAGTAGAGCTACGGTACTACCGATTTTGAACAGAAGACTTAGAACTTTTCAAACATTTTCAAGTTAAAAATTCAAATGCATGCATGATCCTAAATTGATCCATATGGCACAAGAATATGCTATCAAGCTACTAGCCATGATCCCTCTTAATAGTACGGTGTTTATCCTATAATCCGGTCTTTCAACCAAACTCCCAAGACCGGTAAAATAGAAAAGGAACCTAGACTACTAGTACCTTGTCTTTTAACCCTTGTGGATCTTCATTTTCTCCTTTGGCATGCATCTTTGCGTCAACAAGTTCACCAATGGGACTTAACCTTGTAAATACTCAATAAACTTGTTAATCCCATATTCACATATTGTCATTAATTGCCAAAACAATTTTTAGGGGCCTAGATGCTTTTCACCCCGTCTTGTTTACCGCACTGCCAGTGGTTTCCCCCATCACCGCCGCCTGCGCCTTTGTGCGGCTCTGCATCGCTCGTGTCATCGTGTCGCCACAGCCGAACTCTCTCGCACACACGGGGGGCCGACGCGAGATTGCCCGTCTCGGGAGTGAGAAGAATTGAGGAGGCGAGGGAAAACGAAGGGGGTACGGAAGGGCTGGGGGCGCGCGGTGGGATAGGAGAGGGTAACTCGGTGGATTTTGCGGGTAATTTTATCCAACGTCAAGAGGTATTTATCTTTGTTGAAGATTAGCTCCTCATGAGAATCTATAGGAAGGCTACTTCTCGTTGCTAGTTCATTTTCGAGACAGTTTCTCGCGAGAAACAGAATCTGGTTGTTTTGAGAATCTAGGTGTTTGGTACAGCTCCATGAGATCTGAACGAGAAGCTAGGAGTAGGAGCCGTACCAAACAGTGCCTTATTTGCAAAGAGGGCCATTTGTGATTAAGACTGATCATAAGAGCTTGTGTCATTTAGAGGATCAAGTGTTAGCTTCAGAATTACAAAAGAAGGCTATGGCAAAACTGATTAGCTTACAATCAAGTTTCAATACCAAAAAGGAGAGGATAATAAAGTGGCTAATGCTCTCTCAAGAGTGGGACATGTATATGGCATTCAAGCTATTTCTATAGCTCAACCTGTGTGGATACAAGAGGTGTTAAATTCTTATGAAGTGGATTCAGAGGCAAGAGCACTACTTGCTCATCTAGCAATTACTGGGATAGATGAACAAGGATATGCTTTGGTGGATGAATTGATCAGACATAAATGAAGGATATGGATTGGATCCAATGCTGGTCTGCAAACAAAACTCATTCGAGCCTTTCGCACTTCACAAATTGGGGGACATTCGAGCATACAGGCTACATATCAAAGAACTAAGAAAATGTTGAGTTGGAAAGGATTGAAACATGATGTGGAAAATTTTGTGAGGCCATGTGGAGTGTGTCAACAAGCAAAGCATAAAAATTGCAAATTACCAGGTTTATTGTGTCATTTGCCTATTCCAGAAGGGGCATGGCAAAATGTTACAATGGACTTCATTGAAGGATTGCCAAAATCAGAAGGTTCTAATGCCATCCTAGTGGTAGTTGATCGATTCACAAAGTATGCACATTTCTTTGCCTTGAAACGCCTTTTACTGCTATTCAAGTAGCTAAAGTCTTTCAAAATAATGTGGTCAAACTGCATGGCATTCCAAGGACAATCACATCTAATAGAGATAGAATTTTTACAAGCACATTCTGGAAATAATTGTTTAAGTTAATTGACACCAAATTACAAATGAGCACAACATATCATCCACAAACGGATGGTCAAAGTGAAAGAGTTAATCAATGCTTAGAGATGTATTTGAGATGTGCATTACAAGAAACACCAACAAAGTGGCACAATTGGCTTCCTTTAGCTGAATATTGGTACAACACTAGCTATCATACTACTTTGGGATGTACTCCATATAAGGCTCCCTATGGGACAGAACTAAACCATGGTCACAGATCTATCTTCGACAAACAATCATAATGTGGTTGACATGTTGACAGAAAGAGAAGCTTATTCTAAATTCCTGAAACAGCAATTGGCAAGCTCAGTTGTGTATGAAGCAGTATGCAAATAGAAACAGATCTCCTCGAGAGTTTCAAGTGGGTGAAATGGTATTCTTGAAGCTAGAGCCTTATTCTCAATCATCTGTAGTCAACAAACCTTACCCAAAGTTGTCTTACAAGTTTTATGGTCCATACAGAGTTCTGAAAAAAATTGGTAGTACGGCGTATCGGCTGGAATTACCTAGAGAAAGTTTGATTCATTATGTGTTCCATGTATCTTAGCTGAAGCCTCAAGTCCCTAATCATACTTCGGTATTTACATCCCTACCTAATCTGGTGGATATCAGTCTGAAAGATGTGCAACCTGAAAAAATCCTTGATAGGAGACCGGTTAAAAAAAAGGGATTTCAGCTCGTGCAGGTACTGATTAAATGGACCTCAGTGCCTGTAGCAATGGCCACTTGGGAGGATCATGATGTCCTACAAGAAAGGTTTCCTCATGCACCAGCTTGGGGGCAAGCTGGCTCTTAAGCGGGTGGCAATGTCATGACACTGACAAAGATTATCCTGAAAATGGCCTCTTTGGTCTGAAGATGGCAAATTTGGTTCCCTACCGAACACGAAAGAGCTGGAGGCTAACACGTGGAACTTTTCGCGCTCAGGTAGCGTGAAACGATAGTGCCAAGCGCAGGAACCAGCGGCGCAGCACAAAATGTTGTGGGACCGGCCTGGTTCCGAGCCACCAGAGTGCGATGGCTCGCCGGCTTCTTTCCACGGTACCGAAGCGTGTAAGACGCTGAAATTTGCATTAAATGCCATTTGTTCTCTCGATGCCATTTCTTCTCACGTATGCATCCATTTCTGCCATTTCTTCTCTCATGTATGCATTAAATGCCATGCAATTTTTTTGCTCTTGCCGTGCTCAGGTACTACGAAAGGCAGGCGAGCACCCACGCTCCGATGGCCCGAAAGCTACAGGGCCCACCAACTTCTGTGCTCGCCCGGCCTGTCAAGCTGCGCACCATCGTTCTGTGCTCTTCAAGCGCGGAAAGTTCCACATATCAACCTCCAGTTCTTCTCTTTCGCACTCGGCAGGGGGCCGGATTTGTAATTTTGAGTTCCGCACTCGGCAGGGGGCCGGATTTGTAATTTTGAGTTCCGCACTCGGCAGGGGGCCGGATTTGTAATTTTGAGTTCCGCACTCGGCAGGGGGCCGGATTTGTAATTTTGAGTTCCGCACTCGGCAGGGGGCCGGATTTGTAATTTTGAGACCAAAAAAGCTATTTTTGTAATCAAGGTAGCAGCCAAATTAAAAAAAAATCCGGCAAAGTGGTAATACCTTGCCATACAAGTATACAACCGACAATCGCTGGTGGTTTGGAACAGAACAGTGAGGGAACGCTGGAGCAAGTAAACAGTAAAAATACTTGGCTGGGAAGAATTTAGGCACAATCAGGATTCAGCGATTCAGCGATTCAGCTTGTGAGGGCACTGGACATTAGTGAAAGGAAAACTTCACTATTTCAAATGCATGAGGATGCATTCTGGGTTGTCGTTGTTACAAACTTACAGTACAACTCGAGCAACTTGCCAACTAGATCATATGTGCTAACAGTATAGGTGCAACTTGAGCAAGTACTATATTGCCTGAAGATTAAGGGGCTGTTTGGTCCGTGTCCTGAGGCGTGGTTGCCTGGCCAGGACACTGTCGGAGATCTGCTTTGACCGTGTTTGGTTGTAGGCCTGCTTACCTCTCTGGTTCAGGCACCTCCTCCAAGCCAGGCTGACAAAATGAACGCCTCGTTCCCAGGTGTAGCAACCAGCAGCAGCTAATGCTAGTTATTAGCTAGTTAATGAACCGTTTTCACGATATTTATTTTCAAACCATCTGTTGGGCTAATATAATTTAGTTTTCATGATATTTTTTAACTTTATATTTTCTCTAAGCCCAGGTCTTCAACCAAACACCACAACTCTAGGCTTGCCTAGGTAGGAAAAAATTATCTACTTTCTAGGCTACCTCCAGACAACAGTTTTTTCCAGGCATAGAACCCAGGTCTCAATCCAAACAAGCCCTAAAGCAATTAGCAGGTGAGGGTATTTGATCAGCAAAGACAAACTTATTTCTCTTTACAAGTCTTGGCTATGTACAACATGCGCCACAAAGAATGGTTGAATCAAAAAATCAAAACCGGGCAACAAAGACCACACGCTGTTACCAAATCAAGCGACGTCGAGTTACTCAGAGCACATAAGTGGAAGCAAACAAAAAGCCTCAAGGTAACAAGCACTCACATTGATGTGCGACCTGCTTCGTCGTTCATCATCCCTTTAAAACTTCTCGCCAACCAGATAGCGGTTTCTCGCGGGGAGACCTTATCCTTCCCAAACGGCTTCAGAACAATGGCAAGTTCCTCCAGCCTGTTGTTGTCCAGTAGGTCTGCAGAAAGCTCCAGGAGCCCTTCGAGAGCATCAGCTCGCTGCCTAAATGATGTGACATCTAGTGTTTCCTTAGTAGAGCTTGCCTCTTCCTTCACCCCATTGTTGGCCTCAGGCGTGTAAGGTTTCGCGTCCATGACATCAGATAATTTTACTGCATCTGAGCTGGCTGGTATCTGACTGGCAGTATTAGCTTCTGGAACGTGCAATATGGAAATAACTGAGGATAGTCCAGAAGGCACTGTGTTTGGTGAGCATGAGCTGCTTCTTACATCCAGATTTTCTCTTACCACATTCAGAAGTTTGCTGACATCCATGTTCCGAGTTTCAACTTGAACATTTTCTGATATTGGCTGCTCATCGCTAACATGGAAATCGTTGTGTCCAGTATTCTGTATGGCATCATCAACCAGTGGGTTTAAATGAGGAACTGTTTGTTTCTTCAATGGCTGAATAGAATTGGGCCCCTTCTCCAACAGTGTGCCTTTTGTGGTTGAAACAAAAGAAGCAATGTCTGGTATCGACGAAAGAAGTTCTTGGACAGTAAATTTATCCTCGCCACTCTGTAATGTGACAGCACTCTGCCCATGCTTACTGGATTGCACATCATCCTTGCAAACAAGATCCTGTTCAAAACTTGGAATGGATGGCTCCAAAGCAGAGCTCAGGCTTGAATCATCATTACTAGCCAAACTCTTCTGCAAAATGTCGGTGTTAATTTCTGAAAATGGTATGGCTGTCAGGTCATCCTCTTCTGTGGCAGCATCAGGCGCAGAACTTGTGCACCATGAAATCAAGCAGGCTGGTGAATTAGGTTCAGATAGTTCAGACTGGTCTATCTTTTCAACACAACCAATTGTTGAACTTGAGCCAGCACTGATGTCTTCCTTGGTTGCTACAGTAGAAAATCCCTGAGGAGCGGATTCTGCATGTGGATTGTCTAGCTTGATGTTCAGTCCTTCTGAAGGATTTTTAGATATTCTTACAGTATGTGGAAGATAACTGAGAATACTATCTGGGCAATGGGCAGGATGGAATGGAGTTTTCTCACCCTCTGTAATGACCTTAGTATGAGCTCGTTTCGCCACAGTGACTTGGACGCTTGGAGTCCCTACTCCCACTTGTCTCTGAGGGCTAGACCGTCTAGTAGTACTAGGTGGCGTCTTGATCTTAGGCTTTCCTGCAGCTGAAGAACCATTTTCTATGATCTGTTTGGCAGGTTCAGGAGTTGATGGCCCAGCAGTTTTGATCTTTGGACGGTGTTCGGCAATAGGTGACTGCAAGACCAGTACCAAGAGAAAGTAATTAGCAATAAAAACAAATTAGATTTGCACAAGAAAAAAACAGGCTCATACCAGCTGCTTCAAGGGTGGTGATGCTTGAACTGGATTCACACATCCATCGTTGATATTGGCCAATCCATTAGATGAAATGTCACCATACTTTGAACTGTATGAAACGGCACTGTTAAGCCTTGAAGTCTCCCATGATTGCTCTGCTTGATTCTCATTGCTGACTGCAGAACTCAGCTTTACACCACTAGCTCTCGCAGGAGAATTGCTTTCTCTAAGCCTGTTCTCTCTAAGAGTTGTCATTATCTTCTCAATGATTTTTGGTTGCTTACTCTCACCTCTGGGATGCTGATGTATGGATTTAGACGAATCTTGTCTTTTCAGTTCAACACACAAAATGTCCTTGTTGCCTCTGAGATCTTCTGGTGTTGCACACGTTTCATCTGAGTCAACTCGATCCACATCTTGAATGCTTCCAATATCAACGGCCTTGCTATCAGTACTTGCAGCTCCTCCTGATGTGCTTCTGTCACTTGATTGCGTACTGTCTATATCACTACCAGAAATGCTACTGCTTTGGCTCTCAGACATGCTTCTCTGACTGCCCCGTGAAGTGGACAATGGTTTCTCTGGCATCCGCATGGGGTTTGAAGCATCAAAAAGAGCACGATATTGACTAACATAAGGTTGCAGATATGGATTCTTCAGAATCTCAGATGCCTGTTCACATGACATGACATATTTTTTCAGAACCCAGATGGAAGAGACAGCTATTATATAGAATGTTTCAAGCTTCATATAGCTTACAGTAGGTCGATGCTCAGGACTCTTCCTCAACATGCTTTTGATAAGGGTTTTCCTGTATCCAACAGCAAAAAAAAAAAAACCATTTGAGTTGTATATTCTTTATGAAGCTCTTATAACATCATAAGTGGGAAAAGGGAAATAAACTTTTAACCAGTTACCGACTTGCCGGTATTACTACATATGCTACCAAAGCATTACTTGGTTCTCAAGAATAAGAATAAGCATGACAGACTTACAGTACAGATCATGTAATGGAAATGATAGAAAAGACCACTTTTAAACATAAAAAGAAAAAGAAATATCCAGCTTCCATACAACCTACTATATGAAGACAAGTCACGTACATAGAAGGAGAGTAGCAGGCAGGCAAGGGACCAATGGAAGACCTATTTATCTTACTTATCAATCCAGCCATATCCTGCAAGCATTGCTGATCAGATAAGTCCACTTGTTTTTTAACAGCAATTACAAATAGTAGCATCACCAAATAACACCCAAGAATCCCAACATTCCAGATTTTCTGTTGACAAAGTTTAAATAGATCTAGTGGTGTACAGATTTTCGTTCATTGTTTTTTTGTTGTTGTTGCCAAATTATTTTGGATACCTTGATATATCCCATTTTTTTATGCTATATGTAAAGAAATGGTCAGCTGGTTGAATTATAATCATCCATTAGCCAACCATTTTTTTTACAGAAGAAATCATAATATCATATTCGACAATTGAGATAGATATTACTCATAAGTTTGTATGAATAATTCGAAAATCAGTTATGCTCAAACACTATAAAATATGTATAGCTATGTTTAAGTCGATAATTGTTTACATCATTATGAACTGATAGATTGATTTGCTTTGATCGGCTCGCTGCTATCGCTCACTCCTTACCGTCTTACGGAATTTATCTAGCTCCCTCCTTAAAGTGAAAGTCGATGACTTTCATTCTACTCGACTTGGCCAATTACCAATGGTAGTTAGTTTGTTTCCGGAACTCGGGCCAAAGCTCTTTTGAGCATTGCCTTGAAAAGATCATATATTTACATACCAATAAGCTTACAGATTAAGTTAAATTATGTGTCACTGCTTGTATTGTAAATTATAGTACCTGTCAAAAATATGTCCTAAAGAGAATATAGAGGTTAGACCAGAGTTAGTCGGGATTTGGGCTACTTCTGCCAAACTATTGCAGTTTATTCAATATGTTAACCAAGAAAAACTATAAAAGAGCATGAACCCTTTTGGACAATATGTAACATAGAAATGTTCAACTCATAATCCACCCAGGAAAGCTACTCCTAGATAATCATAGTGAAGGAAGAAATAAGATCTGGTAAGAGCTCACAAAAGCCTTGAAAGCAGGTCGATGAGCTGCCATTTCATACATACAGCATCCTATACAAGATGCATAAAAGTTAGATTAAATAAAATATACAGTTATGTGATCATCTATAAATATTACAAAGATACATGAGTCAGAAAAGAAATATATTACCAAGAGACCAGATGTCTGACTTGAATCCATAGGGAATATCTGCAAGCAGCTCTGGACACATGTAGTTTGGTGTTCCAACAACCTAAAGAAAGCACGATGCTGTCAGTATTCAGTTCCACAATTCAGTAAAGAAAGCATAGAAAAATAATTATGACCTTTTCTTTTCCACAAATCAGATGAATGTAAGTGTCTATATGGTTCGTGGTATAAGGGAAGAGTATAAGTGGTGTGAGGGATATACACATGATAAACAGCATGGTTATTGTCTCTGGTGATATACCATATGAGGGATAAATAGACCAATAAATGTAATATTCTTCTCACATTGGGAAAGGCTAAGGTAATGCAGAATTTTTACAAAGAGATCAATTGGAGGAAATAAGGAAAAAGAGCATACTGAAGAAGTTAAATCATCTTCCTTTAAAGTCTTAGCTAGGCCAAAATCTCCTGCATGCAAACCATTAACCAATGAATTGTGAAATGATAAAATGTAGAATTAGAAGATGCTGATGTAGTACGAAACAGCAGACAGCTCCAGACTTGCAGTACTGTATTTGTTATCAGGAACTAACCAAGGCGTATATCTTGATCTTTGGTGAGAAATATGTTGGAGCACTGCAATTATGAGGAATAATTGTCAATGATACTATCAAATAAACAACCAACAATGATACTGTCCATTGTCACTTACCTTCAGATCACGATGCAAGACATAGTTCAAATGCAAGTAGTCAACAGATAATACCAATTGAGCGAACCATTTCAGCAATTTCTGAGAATCAAACAGTAATATGAGCTCAACGTTGAATGTTTTTTTCCTTCATTCAGACAAACAAAAGAGACAAGTCATTTCATACCTCCTCTGGAAAGTAAGTACCATTTGATTTCTTCATCAACTCATCCCTGTGGTAAAACAGCAAAGTGAGTCGGATACAATCTAAAAAATAGCAGCGAGAAAACTAAACTCCACAGTGCCAAATCACACTCACATATCTCCACCTTCACAATAACCCGTGACAATGCAGACATAGCAACCCTGCAAAAACTCACCTTGTCAACTAAACAAGTACAGACCGAACAAGCAAAGTACAAGTTCCTAAACGACAAACCTTTTCAACCCAAGCCTCTTTGAATTCAACAATGTAAGGGTGTTGCAGCCGAGCAATCAGATCCATCTGCAATTTGCTTTCCTCTTGATAAATTCCTCAAATTAACACCAGCGAATCAACAAACAAAATCCTAAGGATTCCACACTGCTACTAACCTCTTGATGAGCGGACTTGCGACAGCGATCCGTCTGCCTCGCAAGCCGGATTTTCTTCAACACATACCTGCCATCGAGACACAAGCATATGGTCACCAACATAAACGGGAGAACACAAACACTACACCTTCACGGAAGGGAACTGGAGTATGTCTTACTTCCTCTTCTCAATCTTGTGATTCACAAGGATGGCGGCGCCGAAGGCGCCACGGCCAATCTGCTCCATGATCTCGTACTGATCCATCCGGGACCCCATGCGTTCCCAATCCGTAACAAAAACTATCACAGCTAAATTCACAGCACCAACTCGCCTCTAAATACCCAGACGAATCACATTTCTTCTGCCCAACTGCAGCTCAAACGCCTCCCCATCCTAGGCGAGTCCTGCAAAATGCATCGAGACACTTGCATGAGCCAAGCTGCTTTAATCAAAGCGTACCCGCGTCACATGCCATCCGATCAAATCCACGACATGTAGTACCACTACCTTTTCTTAGAAAGAAGAGACACTATTGCACAAGGAAAGTGTTTAAACACGGGAATCGATGAACACTACAGGTTACGAACTAGTCCATGGTAATGCATCAGAGAGCATGGGATCAGCTATCGAAAACAGTAGCACGAAGCACCAAATTTACAGATTTAGCGACTGCGTCGCGCACTGCTCCCACCAACCGCAACACGGCCGAGACAGGGGCCTTACCGCGGGGGTCGCCACCCGCATTGGCCAGCGGCCGGGAGCACCGTCCGCGGTGGGGCCGCTTCTCGTCCGATCCCGGCAGAAACCGGCGATGTTGGCGGCGACAGGACGGAGCCGCGGCGAGATCTCCCGCTTCGCCGGAGCCTCTGCCCGCTGGAGCGTCTCGAGCCCTCGCGGCTTCCGCTACCTACTGGCGTCGTTGGCCGCTTCGGACTCTGGATTTGTTTGTGTTTTTTTTTTTTTTGAAGTTTTGGTGCGGCGTAACGGTGGAGGTGTAGGCGACGGACTTTGCTCGGTGGCTTATATACGGGGGCATGGCCGCAACAGTGCGTGGTGGGTGAAGGGGGGGGGGGGTGTTACTCCATTAGTGATGAAAATCCCATATGAATTCATAAAAAGCGGAGCATTGAAATGGACATGTGAATCAAAATAACACAGTGTCAATAAAATTTAAAAGTTACGGAGGATGTGTACCAGCTGTGAGTGCACCTTAAAATTGTATTGTGTGAATCAGTGTGGGAATCTGTTGCGTTTGTTTAGTGGCGGAGTTTGAGCTCAAAACGGGAGAGGGCCAACACTCGATTATACATGAATTAGTGTATCTAGGGGAGCATTTTGGATATTATCAATAAAATACCCTAAATACTAGTAGTAGTTATCCTGTGGAATTGCGTAATTACTAAGGGGGCCGAGGCTTGGCCCTGACGAAGCTCCGCCGGTGGCTGTGTTCGTCCTATCTCCTCCAAAGGACGCAATCGTCGCTAATATTCCCTACGGATCTTTATAGCAATTGTATCCCACATTACAGTGCACGAAAATCTTCCTAATGTGAGTATGTGACCATTAGCTCAAATGGGAGTTCTCTTTCTTTCACTTTGTGGAAAGTTCTTATTTGATACATTTGTAGTTCTAAATCTAAACTTTTGCTTTAGAAAATCTGATTTCTTTTGGATATTTGGCATTATGCAAGAGAAACTCGTATCTGCGGTATAGTATCCAGTCTTCCTAACATAACCTGAATCAAATAAAAAAAAAGGAGATTTTTAGGTAAAATGTTGCAGTTGTTGAGTGATCACGTCATTTGGTGCTGAATAAAAAATGGTTAAGTTACATGAATTTACTAGAGCAAAGCTAGCATCTGTGTCCACCCATTGATACTGATGCATTGTCTTCCAGCTTCCTCTACTATTTTCTCTTTTAAATCATTCGGTTTGATTTTGTATATTTGCATGGTGGAGCATCGTTATAGTATATATGTCCATTTTTTATATTTTTTTCATAATGATTTTGTTGTCCAGAATGAGGATTTATATTAGGTCAGTGAGATAGGCTATCTCACTTGAGTAGGATTTAACTTTTAACGATGAGGGTCAGTTGCTATGTTTGCGCTGTGCTGCTTCCTTGTAATCTAGTTAATTAGTTATGCGAATAATCATTAATTCTAGCAAAATATTACTATTATGGCCCAAAATGAGATTCCAAGCCATCATTACAACCAAAAATAGCAAATAAAAGTGTTTTTCAAAAGCCACAACAATACCAGCAGTGCAGTACTCCAGTATTGACCAACACAACCTACGAAAGCAGGAGATTCTCTGTCATGGTAATTAAGAACTTCGGGGCGGTAATTAAATTCCAAAGCGAGAGTGGCGTGCAAGAGCCGCACGCCTGCACCGTCCCAACTTGCAGCATCATAACAGCAGCAGAAATAAATATACCAGCACTGGTTCAGGTTCACCAACACCACATCCGTCACAAACCGCTGTTGCTTGCGCCAATGGCAGGTGGGCCCCTGTGCTTACCAGGACTCACTCGCCGCCGTTATTATTACTAGTAACCCAGGTAGCTACAGCAAAATACGCCTTGGATGAGCCCTCGTCATGGCCTGTGAGAGCATCTTTAGTGTATTGAATCGACGTCGATTCAAAATCATGCCACGTAAATATTTTAGGAACCGAGATTGTTTTTCTCCAATGTATTGAACCGATTCCTACTAATAACTAGGACACACATTACATTAAAAAACCACAAAAGTATAATATCCTCTCTCAAATGCACTCTTTTCTATGTAGTTGTTTAATACTCACATAAATTGTTTAATGCTTTGAATCGATTCCTAAGTAGAGTTCGGTTCCATGCATTTTTTTTGTTGGAATCGACTCCTCCAATGTATTGAATCAATTCAATGTATTCTCTCTCCTCATTTAAACCGGCTAAAACACAACATTAGAGATGATCTAAAGCTCTCGAGCTGTCGGTCAAAGTTTAAACCGGTAGGGCAAGCAAATGCTTCTTGCCTATTTTGACTTTTTTCGTTTCTACTTTTTAAAATAGCCTCGGCTAGAAATTAATTCCAGGAATGGTCCATTTTCTCAGTGTTAGCGTTGGACCAGCAGATGTAGGGAGATGAAAACTTATCTTCGATATCTATCTATTTTCTCAGCCTCACTTCTTATAACGCTGATATAGTGATATATTCATCCTCAGCGTCATTCGTGCTGATGGTAGAAAAATGGATCATCCTTGAAATTAGATTCTAACCAGAGCACAGAAACACACGGCTGCGTGAGACGTTTTTTTTTTCTGGTTGCTCGTGCAGTTTGAGGCGAGCTCCGATGGGGAAAAAAATCCAGCATTGGCTGAGGCCTAGAGCCATCCACCGCTCATCCTATCCCTGTATCCAACAGTCGCGGGGACGGTGAGACCATCCCGCGCAAATTTCCTTCTAGCGCCGAGGCTGGGTTGGGCATGGTTGGGTTGGCTTCACTCGCCAAAACCAAAGCATTGACCTGTTTGTCTGCATGTCAGATTGTGCAGATCACAACAGGTAACGGCGTGCTGGTGATTCTTCATGCTCCCTCCCTCCTGCTTGTTGGTCTTGTTTTTTTTTTTTTGTCTTTTGAAAAACTGTATTGCTCATGTCGTACTAGATGCCCAGATGGAGTGCTAATGGATGTGATTAAGGTAACAACGACCGCAATTGATGTAAGCACCCGAGTTCAAAACGACCCTAAACTGTTAGTATCGCTTGACACAATTATTATGGCCCCAGGGAAAGCCAAGACCTTGGAGTCATTACATGTTTTGGTTCTTCAGACATTGTCATGGCTAGTACTACTACTCCAATAAACTTTGTCATGGTGCGTGTACTTATCAACGTGATCCTATAATTACATCTGCAAACACATGTCATGTCAACCTTTTTTTCTTCTCTCTCTAGTCTCTACCAATTTCATGCGCAGTATCTGAAATGAAAAGCTGTACGAAACCCAGATAAGGTAGGTGCTCCATTGGCGTCAGAAGACAAGCGAGACAACTAGATCTCTTCGCTGTTGCGATTCGAGACTTCGTAATATAAAATTGGGCCTATTTGTTGAGTACTTTTACTTGCCAAACCTAATATTGGTAATATCTACGTATTTTGGCCATTATTTGGTTGGTGACCAAAATTTAGCATGTCACCTAGGTTTGATAACGTTCGGCAAGATTTTAAGGCAAAAAATGGGTGACAAAATTAATGACCAAAATTTTAGTAATTTTCTCTCTGTGTGTCTTGTGGGTCAAGTATAGGCTAGCCAAAATTTAGTTTACCCTAGTTTTGATCAATGTTTGGTTTACTACTGAATATTTTGATCATACCATGATTTTGATCTTATCCCAACTCTTAAGAAACCGAGCCGGAGAAAGAAGGCGCAACCACCACAGGACACCGAGGGAAAGCTACAAATGGAGCTGGCCAGAGAGGCAGTGACCTACTAATTAGAGAGAGGTTAAGACTTGATTTTCTCCTAGCGAAAGGTGTTTAGCGAGGGTGACGGTTTTCGATGGGAACGCGTGAGGTGAGGCCTCTCGATTGTCGGAGAGAGGATTGTGATTTGTGAAAAATTATTGGCGGAAAAGCGAGAGGTGAGGTGACCCCTGTTTGGGGCGGCCGAGACGTCGCTCTTTCCTTGGCCTAGTGATTCTATCTTTGTTCTTCTGATAAGTTTATTTATTCGGTTTAATTAATTAGCGCGCGCATGCATATGCTGATGATTTAAGATTCTGGAGAGATCGTTTTGTCTGCCTGCCTACACCTACCTGTGGATGGATTTCAGGATTTGTAGAGGGTTCGACGTCAGCTAAGGTGTAACGTCTCTGTAGCGGCTTTTACTGCGTGCAAGCGCTAGCTGGCAAGAACTTTGGTGTGTCTTGTACTCCTCCGTTCCTAAATAGTTGACGCTAGCTAGTGAGAGGATAAACTGCACAACATCAAGTAAATTAATATAGAGGGAGTAGTAAATTTCAGAAAACTACATGTTTCATGATCATAGTTATAAAAAGAAAAAGAAAATTGCTACGTAGTTCACTAAACTTGTGAGGTTGTGCTATCTAGCTCTCTGAACTTGTATTTTACTTTCTCAGTCCATCTGAACTTGCGAGGTTGTGTCATTTAACTCTTTGAACTTGTATTATACTTTCTCAGTCCCTGAACTTGCGTGGTTATACCACTTAGCTCCCTGAACTTGCGTTGAAGCAAAGTTCGTTGGAATGCCAGCGACTTCGGTCTCCTGAGTCTGGTGGACTAGTCGTCGCTCCGTTCCGATTGTGTTCATCGTCTCCGTCACCTCACGCTGACAAAAACAGATTCTTCTAACCGGGGAACACACCGTGCTCGCGTCTTCGCCGGAGCTCCAAGGTCGTAGCTTGCCTCCTCCGAGTCGGCCGTGAGATAGAGAAGTACATTCCCCGTGCCAGAGCAAGAGCACAATACTTCTCTCTCTCTCTCACGGTGATTCATCAGCTCAGTCTTTTCTGTTAGCAAATGGCCAAATGAACTTTGTGCAGGGTGAGTAGCTTCTGTTCTAGCACTGAGAATGTACTTCTCTCTCTCACAGCCAACTTAGAGGAGACAAGAGCGAGGCGAGGTGATGGCAAGTTGCGATGGTAGAGCTCCGGCGAAGACGCGAGCACGGTGTGTTCCCGGGCCCGGAGAATCCTTTTTGTCGGCGTGAGGTGACGGGGACAATGAATACGGCTGAAACGGGGCGACAATGAGTCCACCAAATTCAAAGGGGACCAAGTCGTCGGCATTACATCTGACGAATTTCGCTTCAACGCAAGTTCAAGGAGCTAAGTAGCACAATCTCGCTAGTTTAGGGGGTTGAGAAAGTAAAAATGTAAGTTCAGGGAGCTAAGTGGCACAACATCGCAAGTTTAGGGGACTGAGAAAGTAACATACAAGTTCAAGGAGCTAAGTGACACAACCTCGCAAGTTCAGAGATCTACAATGCAATTTTCTCTAAAAAGAACACCAACTCGCTCGTCTGAGTTAGGATAGAGGTTACCGGGTGAAGTGGAGTGGATCGACGCTGGACAGAGGGGAATTCTACTCGTCGAAGACTTGTTGGAGGCGGTGGGGATAGCCGAAAGTAATGCCATATTCAATTAATATGGGAATGTGGGTTTTGTGAAACCTTAGGGTATTTCTAGTGTATTAAATTAACTAGGTTCAATACTATGTCACATATAAACAGGTTCAAAAAGTAGTACATTTTTCTCTAATGTATTGAACCTACCACACCCTCCAAATGAGCCCTCACACAGTCCCCTCACAACTCACAACCTCTCCCCCTCTCTCTCTTCTCTCGATCCTGACGTGAAAAGTACCCCTGAGCGGCAACTACAATTCCGATGTGGAGAGCCTCTCTCGAGCGGCGGTGACAACAAGTAAGCAGATCCGGAGGGTGCAGGCAATGACAACTAGGCCCATCGACAGAGGTGCAACATCAGTGGCAGCACTGAACAAGCACTGTCGAGTGGCAACAGTGAGCGGGCGACGTCGAGTAGTGACAACGAGGGGAGAACGACAAGCTGGTGAGGTGAGAACGGCCGATAGATCCAAATGGTAACAATGGCGAGGGGAGAACGACAAGCGGGTGAGGTGAGAACAGCGGGAGAATGACAGGCAGGTGAGGTGAGAACAGCCAACATATCCAAAGGGTAACAACGACGAGGGGAGAACGGCAAGCTGTCATGCTGATGGTGACTGTGAGCGTGCTGATAGGTAGGCCCACATGAGTTGTTTATTACTTTGAATCGACTCATATCTATAGTCCAATTCCATAGTGTTTTTGTTACAAATCGACTGCCCCAATTTATTGCATTGATTCCAAGCCTTCCCTCTTCCTTTGAATTGACTTAAAATCAACATTACAGATAGCCTTATAACCATAAAATCTCCACGAGCAAAAAAGATAAGATTTTCTGTAACTATGATCATAAAACACGTTGTTTCCTAAAATTTACTCAAAAGAATAAGAAGATGATGCAACTACAAATGCAAGGTCCATATATAGCATCATACGCTTGTTGCATTAATTCATAAAAATAACAAGAATAATTAGAAGGAACCATGTATTTCTTTCATTAAAAGGAAAAAAGACACCAATTTAAGCCTAAAGAAGACTTGAACTTGGGTGGTGGAGGTGTACATCCACACCTCCCACTAGCTGAGATAGGCCTAGTTCGAGTTGCACTAATTCATATTGGTTTGTTATAGGATGACTATTTCTAATGCAACTGTTTATATTGCAACACTTCAACGTTTCAATTGAACTGAGGAAGAGGACTCTGCTTCCATGGATGTTCCTTCCCTCCATGATTTATGTGGAGGTGTAGAGATTGATGTGTTTGGGATGGATACTAACCTAATTTTTCAGTTAGTCTCATCCATGAAAAAAGAACATAAAATCTCCCGTGATACTTTCACACATGAAATCCGTTTCTAGAACTCTCACACCAAATAATCTCTACTACTTAATGGTCGTCCATCATCCACTCCCCTACCCACCTCATTTGTATGCAATGTGGGCCACTGTGTCCCTACCCATGTTCTCCTCTACGCATCGATAGGTGACCGCTCTCTCACTTCCCCAACCACTGCCCACGATGCCTTCTCCTATGCAGTTGCGCTCCCACTTGCCCACCACTCCCATCTCCGCCCTACCGATTCTACGCCCTAGATCCGCCGCACTTGAGGCCAGATCTAGCGCCGACGAGCCCTGATGTGACGCGTGGCCGGGGAAGCTGGGATCCTATGGCGGCATGGCCAGGGAAGCCAGGATCCGACGGTGGTGGTGTCGTCCTTGTGTTGCATTGACTTACCGAGGCCTAGATTTGTCCATGCACTACTACAAAAGGCTATCTTGGGCCTCATCACGCACGGTTGACGATCGATAGGTGACCGCCTCTCACTTCCCCAACCACCGGCCACCTTCCGCCGTCTTGCCCACGATGCCTTTCTTCTCTTGGGAGACCACGATGATCGAGCTATGGCGTATTGCGATGGAGATAGCAACCTACCTTCGCCACTAGAAAAACCTTGTTTAATTATAGGTTTACGCTTTTTAATATAAACATGTAATTTCTTCATGCCCCACTTGCCCACCACTCCCATCTCCGCCCTCTACCATTCTCGCCGACTCGCCGTCGCCGCCCCCACCTTCTTTCCGCTAGGCTCTCTGCCCTAGATCCGCCTCTTGGTGTGGTGGGTTTGGACACCCTTGGTCTTGTTCTCTTCTGCGATGAAGCGCTCAATGATGTTAATAGTCTTGAGGCTTATCTTTGAAATTGATCTAGCCCTTCTTCAGTGATGTAATGATGTCGAGCATATTAATAGTCCCTTGCTCTGTGATGTAATGATGTAAATAGTCTTATGAAATTGAATGACGCCCTTGCTGTGGTAATGGTGTCAGTCTTATGCTGAAATCCTATGGCGGCATGGCCTACCATTCCAGCCTTCTCTAGATCCGATGGTGGTGGTGTCGTCCTTGTGTTGCATTGACTTACCTAGGCCTAGATTTGTCCATGGCAGCTCATTGCCGCATCACCTTTGTTGTTTCTCCATTCCTTCACCCACCTCCATCGTGGATGTTGAGTCGATGGGGGATCATCTCGCCGAGTTGCTTGCGGCCGCGGCCGAGGACCCTAACACCATTACCGAGCTCCCCATCCGCTATTATATGCTTGGCATGCCTTACGGTTCAAAACCGTCTCGCCCATAAACTCGTCATGGCACGTTACGACCGTCTGTGAAAGCCTTTTTTCGCGAACTCCCTCTTTCCTTCACCCACCTCCATCGTGCATGGGTTCACGCCTCGCTTTGTTATGTAGCCCCGCCTAGCGGGTTCCTCATGTAGCTTTTAAGCGTGATTAAATCTTGTCCTTTTGGGGTTCTTGCAATGCGACTGAGGTGTTTGGGGATTGATATGGACAAACACTCTATCAGAAAGGAATCCATAAGCTTTTTTAACCCTGAGAATCCTATCTCGTTGAGTACTTTTCTTATTGTTCTATGTGTCCTTCTAGTGTGAGTTAGATTTTGGAGTTGAAAACTGGAAGGAAGATTGGATATCTCCATCAATTGTTATATAGTTGGTGCGGCTATATGTTCACTGGCGAGTATTGTGTGCGATGCTAGAGTGGGTGAACTTGGGATAATTTCAATGTGTGCATCGTTTTAGTATAGGTTTTCTGGATCACAATAGAACTTGTAGGTTTTTAGCTTCACTTTTTATATGGCTTAGCATTTAGTGGGTGTTGGCACAGCTTATTCTGTTCTTGGAGCAGAGAGGCTGTTTGGAAGAAAGATTTGGGCAAGGGGAAGGTTTTGATATTTGTGATTCTAGGGTGGAGAATTCAACGTTTGCACATATCGAATAGAAGATTCAATCTTTTTTGTCAATTTCTCTGCTACTTCTATTCGATGTGACATTTCTGAGTTCGACTTCTTTTCTTTGCAGTAGAGGTTAAGCTAATTTTTGTGCTTACATACTCTAATTTCAAAATATGCTTCTTTCTTTGTAGTTGAGTTACATAGAGAGAAGAGCTAGTTAATTCTCGAGCTACTTCGGGCACAACCCCTTTCTGCTAAAGGCACAAGGAGCTAGAGCGACAGCCTTTCTCAGCCGAACATGGTATAAGACAGGAAAATAGAAAGAAAACCAGAAGGTGAAAGATAATTAGCCTAAATGAAGCTTAATGATGTAGTGGGGGTGGTCCTATGTTGTTCTTCACCTTGGTTGTTCTTGCTGTCATCGCACCTCTGCTCCTTGCCGAATCATATAGCAGGCCTCACCACCACTTTTGTGTCCAAAGCAAAGGCGTGAGATTTTTCCCCTTCCCAAAATCTTCTCTCTCAAGAAAATGACAGAAATCAAGATCTTTCTTGTTCTTTAGTTAAATAGTTTTCCTTTCTTGCTAGAATAATAGCGCACAACTAGAAATGAAGTGAACAATTTGTAACCCTACTCAATATGCTGCTGTGAGAAAAGCAGGTGATTCTTAAACCAGGAAATTGCTCTAGCTTGTATGTGAATGCCTTGATAGGGAGCGATGTGATAAATTTGAAGGTATCCTAATTTGGGCAAGACTGAAGTACGATTTATCCCCTCTATATTCAAGGTTTGTTTACTTTTTTTTGTTTTGCTTATGTAAAGAAAGAATTCACCAATAGGGAATCTTACATCACAAGCTAATGAAGCTTGATGTGAAGAGGACTCATAAAACTAGATTAATGTGTGATTATCTCTGTGGTCACAAAAACATATGAAGATGCAGGGGCATCTTTTGGCTTTTGTTTTGTTTTCCATATTTAAACCAAACAATTATTAGGCTCGATCAATTTTGAATACTCTCATAACAGTACATGTTCTTCTTCATGGAATTAACACATCATATATCTGTGGTGGTTTCTACCAGCCAATAAATATTGTCTAGGTTTCTACCAGTTTATTGCATGCTAAGCTGCAAGTTCATATACTTGTTTATGATGGTTTACAATTTGCTTGATTCATGTTGTATTGTTGCAGCGAAAGAGTCTCGTTGATTTTTGTTGCTTTAACAAATCATGTTGTTTTTATCGTTGAACCTAATGCACTAATCATGCCTTCCAATTGCCATGATAGTCAAACTGACAACACATTCTTTTGCAATCCAGAGTACGCTCTTTCTTTTATCTAAGAACTAAACAAATTTGATGCATTATTTATTGGTTTGTTATGCCCATTGGTACTTAAATGCTAAATATAATTGTTTGGTTTCGATAACTCAAATGTTGCAAAGTTTGCTAGATTGTTCAATAGTGTATACTGCCAATTTTATTGTTTGGATATACATTTTTTGTTTTTGAACTGGCAAGGCAACCTCAGACAACAAAAGAAGTGTAAATGTCTCTGTTGTCTTCATTATTAAAAGGAACTTAATAATCTGATACAACTATTTTTAGGGCTTTAGTTTTCCCCCTTTGTACTATGTTTTCTTTTTTCCTAAAGCAAAGCCAGGGAATTAATTCACTATATGTTCAATTATGCAACTACATATTTTTCAATTGCAGATAACTCTTCATTGTTTTATTTGGTTCGCTTAATATCATGTTAGGTATTTCAAACTTTAAATGTTTTCTCTTTGAATTTTGAATATATTATATATCATCCAAACATATAGTATTAAGGAGGGGAGTTCATTTCAGATAAAATCTAATGACCTTTTTCTGCCACATTTGAAGATTACTTCTTGTCGGTGTTTTAGAACCGATCTTACGTAAAGATTGTTTGATTCGGGGGGTCTCCTAGAATAGAATCACGCAGAGAGATTGACACGGGTATTTTTATATAGGTTCAAACCTTCTCCGGAGAGAATAACAACCCTACTCCTGTGTGTGTATGGTATTGAGTGTATTCTGAACAATCAGGAGAAAAACTAAGACTATTACAAATGATCCTGCTTGTCTCCCTGATCGCTCTTGATAGCGTGTCCCTGCCTCTCTCTAATCGTTGCCTTTATATAGTCGTGAAGGAATAGCCGTTTTCCCCTGCTGAAGAGACGCCTCATCAAATCCAGTAACGGGCGCACGTTTGTAGTAATTATCGGGCTGATGACTCCTTCACGCCGCATGGCAGTTACTAGTCAGAGATAATGGGGTATTATGTGTTATCTTTTCACATAATAACAGAGATATTGACTGTTTGGATTCCTTAATCAATTGGACCTACTTGCCTATAGGTTTTATTGATCATAAGGTGGTCGTAGCTGACCTGATCGTAGAATAACTTACGACCATGAGATAGTCGTAGCAAGACTTACGACTATAACGTAGTCGTAGCAAGACTTACAACTATGGGGGTGGTCATAGAAGAACTTACGACCACCTAGTATAAAATTAAGGCTTCTCCATATTTACTTATAATAAGAGTAAATAAAAGATAAAATGAGGATTATTAGATCCTCGCCACTTCTCTAATCGTGTGAAGCAACTAACATTACACATTTCCTCAAGACACTTTGTTATGACCCTTAGATCATGTAACGACCCAACTCTAGGGCACCCGAGAGGTCCTCCTGCACCTTCCGAAAGTCCATCAGACCTCCCAGAGGTCCACAAAGGACCTCTCGGACAGATCCTAAGACCTCCCGGGAGGTCAGCGAGACCTCTGGAGGTCGAGAACATGACCCGAGAGGGTCTTAGAGCCGAGGAGCACCCGAGAGCCTTGCCACGGCGGACCAAGGGTGTTCGTGGAGGTCCGTGGGCATCTCAAGTCCACCCGCGACCACCAGAGGAGGTCATGGAGGACCGAGGCCACCACCGAACTACACACCCCGGCCATGGAGTGAGCGTGGAGGACTGGAGCTCTCCAAGGTCCTCTATGTGAATCGAGCGATCCCAGGATCATGGCTAGCTCTTCACAAAGAACAACGGTGGTAACATAGCAACAACACCAGCTTTATTAATATCAAGGAAGTTGTTTACAAGAGAGCTTACAATTCAGCAACAACATATAATGAAAGACAAACACAGGGGCCACCCGATACACCATAGGCAATCGGCTGGAGGGCGCATCCTAGTCGGTCCAGGACCACTAGGTCCACAACAGGCTCAACCCAAGGCTTCCATTCCCTGCTAAAGACAGCAGCAAGCAAGAGTGAGCACAACAACCGTGCTCGCAAGTTACACCCGTCAAATAACAAAATAACATGCATAAATGGATATCACAATGGAAGGCTTATTATGGTTAATTTGCGTAAAGCCATGTTTATTTCCAATTACCAGTATTAGTTCCAAAGCATCATATAGTAAATAAAATTCATTTAGTAAATCTGTTTTCAGTTGGATATTCATTCATCACAAGTGGTGAAGGATACCCTCCTGTCACAAGGCTCCCTGCCCAACCCATGGGATAGCAATCCCAAAAACAGATTTGATAAACATTTCTGAAAAACCCAAAACCAACATCTAACTCCGAGTGGCCTTTGCCAGCACGTCCATGACCGCGGACACGGCTATTCGAATAGATTTCACTCTGCAGAGGTTGTACACTTTACCCACATGACATGATTTCTCTAGTTTATCCGGCATCCGTCAATGCCACCTCTCACTACCAAAGGTAAGAGGTCTAGAGCTCATGACAAGGCCTTTACAATGCATTGCTCCACCACAGCCTTTCCTTGCTAAGGTTTCACCCCCTATGGATGCAATCCGGTGAAGCCCCTCTTGCACCAAAGTGGGAGCGATGGGTTATAAAAGACCATTGGCCATATAAGACCTCCCACACTTCCAATGGAGCAGCTTATGGTAGAACTTTGCAAATTACTCAGCCAGGTCCCACGCCCCATTCTGGAGACATGTGGTTGCACGATTGTGGCATAGCCCATTATAGGCTTGGCATTGATCGCTCAAAGACCGGTCCTCAAATGACTAGGGCGACTTCCACAAACCCAAGGGCATCGATCTACCATAAAGGCACGATCCCGTGCATAAACTTGCACCAACCAAGCCAACCAATTCGCCCCAGTCTGAATCCATTTTCATTTTCTTTGCTTCCCCAGCAACCTTTTTATATTCCCATGACACCCCAATGTCATGGTCAAAACATTTTAAGCAATATTTGGTCAAGTTGGTAAAGATTTCCCCAAATCAATATTTTTGGTCTAAGCCTGACTAAGCACAAGTTTTTCAAATGGTTGGGCTCACACTATTGCACGACCCAATTTTGATCTAAAGGTGACAATGAGTTTAGTCCACAGTCAACAGTGGCCATACAAAGGAAGTAGGTATAACTATGAATTTAAACCAGGTATTGAAATACTTGGTAAAAATAAGCATGCATTAAACTTTGAAACTGAACATAATTAAATTGAATTATTGGGTGCAAAATGATCAAGAGTGTAACTTGCCTCTTGCTTGACAGCTTAAGGATCTACTCTCTCTCACAGCTCTGGCTCTCAGGAACGTCAAGATCTACACGGTCAAAAGAACAGATTCAAACAATGCTCAAATAAAGAACCAACAAAGATCCGAATAAAGAATCACAAGAACTCTAGAGGAACCTCAAAACTCAATTAACAGAAGAGTACTGTATTTAGAATAGGTTCTTTGGAGGAGGTCTAAGCTTACCAGGAGGAGTGTGGTCTTTAGCATAAGACCCCAAGGGAGTGGCTTAAGCAGTAGGCAGAGAGGTCCCGAGGCAATGGTTCTTGCGCAAAGTCCAGAGGGGAGGTCCTCACACGAGGGCCATAGAATCTGAGAAGATGTCCACCAGGGGAGGTCCTGTGAAGGACACGACCAGCTCAATGTGATGACAAAAATAAGGGTGAAGCAGGTCACCAAGGGACTTACCAGGGACAAGAAGGAACAATGGATGGAGGGGAGGTCGTGAGCAGCAAGGTCTTCCCTGGAAGGCCACTGAACAAGAGTCAAGATAGTGAATGTGAAGAAGGTAATACGGCAAAGTTCCCTGGGCTGATTATAGTCAAAGTGGGTGAAGAAAACTAGAAGCATACGTACCAAGGATAAGTATAGAAATGGGTCAAAGGTAGGTGAGTGACAGGACAAGTGTCACCACCACCCTGGGTAAAAGGTACGAGGAAGGACAACGTATGTTGCTATGGGAAGGAGCAAAGAAGGATGTCAGAGTACGGCTAAGTGACCAAATTCAAAGTAAACACCACGTATATGGATGCATTTAATGTGACAAGACATACATTAAATGCCCAAGACACTAACGTGACGGAGGAAATAAGAATGACTAAGTCCGCAAGTGGGGCGATCAACTTAAAGCAGATCGGGTCAAGAGGGGAGGTCTTGCCCGCAGAGGAGGTCCTTGAGGAGGTCCGAGAGGCTTAGGAGGTCTTAAGCCCAAAGGACAAGGAGGTCTAAAGGTTGAGGAGGTCCAGACACACAAAGGAGGTCTGAACATGGGGAGGTCCTGACGGTCAGGGAAAATAAGCAAGGGAGATCTGAGTGGCTCAGAGATGATCAAAGAACATCTTAATCCTAGACACCTCGGAGAGAGGTCAGGCGCTAGGATGTGGTCAAGGACAGGAGGTCCAACAGACACAACCAGAGGAGGTCCTCTGACAGAAGTCCAACGACCTACTCACGGGAGGTCCAAGGTCAAACTCAAATGGAAAGGTGGAGATCGATGGCTAGGACCTCACAGGGAGATCCCATTGGTCACGATCGGCAAGGGAGGAGGTCCGCGTAAGCAAGGATACGTGGGAGGAATTGGAGCCCTCAGATCTATCAAGGACAAGATCAAAGCCGTTAGATTTGACAAACATGAGGTCTGGACCCTGGGATCTAACACGGAAGAGGTCGGAACCGCTAGATCCACCTGTGAGGTCTCGAATCCGCGAGAGAGGTCCAAAGTGAATATAAGGGAGGTCCTAGAGAACACAAAGAGGTCTGAAGGACAAAAGGGTTCGAGGGGTGAAGTGAAATTGCTTGGTAGCGGTAGTACAGACTTCACAAAACGGTATGACCAAATGGTGGTCCCGACGGCTAAGACCCCAAAGGAAGATCTTAACGGTCAAGATTGGTCTAGGAGGTTCTCAATGAGTGAGATCAACTCATGAGAGGTCTCAACGGTGATGAAATCAAGGAGCTTTAACGATTAAGATCAAGGCGAAGGGAGGTCCCGAGGATTAAGATTAGGACAAAGAGTTCCCGAATGGTTCGAGATCCACGCATGGGAGGTGCGAACGGAGGAGATCCAAAGGACGAAGTCTAGTCGAGAAGATCTGCTGGTCAAGACCATGAGAAGGAGGTCTTGACGTTCCAGATCAAGAGGAGGAGGTCGGGTGGGCTAAGATCTCCTAAAAGGGAGATCGAGAGGAGGTCTTGGCGGTCGATGGTCCCAAGGAGATCTGGCGGCCAAGGAAGTGCTAAGGGGTTCAAGAGAACACGTATGTTCAAGGCATGTAAGAGATCCAAGGAATACAAGGAGGTCTCAAGCGATAAGAGGTGCAGGCATAAGAGAGTGCCCGAGCAACAAGGGGTCTAGACTAAGAAGAGGTCTAGACAGAAGGAGGTCTGAACCAAAAGAGATTCAAACCAACAAAGAGATCTAAAGTGATCCAAACCAAAGGGAAGGTCCGCTAGATCAACCCGGAGGAGGTCTCAGGCATAAGAATATGCCCAACCGAAGAATGTGGTCTAGGATCAAAGAGATCCGGACATCAAAGAGGTCAAGTCAAGGAAGAGGTCCGAACCACTAGAGGGGTCCCAATGTGGTAAGGAAGTGCAGGCACACAAAGGGCTAAAACACAAGGATTGTCTAGTCCTCAAAGGAGGTCTAGATACAAGGAAAAAATCTAAACCTCGGAGGAGGTGTAAAGCTAATCGAGATTAAGGAAGGTCCCGACCCAAAGGATGGAAATTTGGACCAGAGGGTAAACTTAATCAAAAGGTCTCAATAGAGGAGATTTCGAGGGAGAGGAAAGACCCGCAAGGACAAGGGGAAACCACAACAATCAGAGGTCCAACAAAAGGGACGGTCTGGACATATAAGAATGTCCAAATACAGGATAGAGGAAAGGAAAAGAGGAGAGATAGCTCTAGAGAGCTAGAGCAACACCAAAAGAACTAAGCTTTGGATTTAGTTGAAGTTTAGTTTAGTCATTTTAAACTCTTCAAATTCTGAAATTATCAGGTTAAGCTTTGAATTCTCATCAAAACCAAATGGTTCTTTTTATTTTGAAAAAAATTCAAAAAGGCTCTGAAAATCAAGGTGTTACAGATCATAACGAAGTAAACACCACCGGGAGGATGACCAGGCGGCGTCGGCGTGGCTGGGGAGAGGGGAGACTAAGACTACGATGAACTTTAGTATTTCTTTCTTGCTTACCCATAACTGATACAATTTTGGCATAATTGAACATATAGTGACATGACACAACTTTTGGTGAGGTTTGAATTTACCTATACATAAAGTGAGTCTTGGTTTCATTTTGAATTAGGTAGGTTTTTATTCTATACTTGTCCCTATTTTGTCAAACAACATAGCATGACAAACCTTGTGAAGTCTAAACACATTTTAAAAACTCCATATGAAGGTATTCGATTTAAGAATGTTGTTAGTTCTTGAGAGTTTCTTTCCTTGATACCACCAGAAAATTAAATCCGAAACTATCTTATTGGACTAAAGCTGTCACTCAGAATCATACAATTTTTATCATCATTGTAGGGCCACGAACACATTCATCAGATGAAGCATACATTTAATTATGTTGCTTCAATGACCAAACCATTGTTACAGCCAAACCACAAATTTCACCCGATTTTAAGATGATCACCAATTGTAATGTTGTGAATGTTCTTTTAGCATGCCATATTCTAGGACTGCACAATTTTATTCGTTTGTTTTTGGTCTCTGATATGTGATGTCTAGACTGGTTTCACTAATAGAACTAGGCTATCCCTGTGTTTCTGAACATGGCAAATACTTTTAAGCTATCATTTATTTTCATTTTTTATGTCTTTGTATTTAGACACATTGTTTTGCACCTCAAGATCAGGTCCCGGTGTTGTTGGAAATGACGTTGCTGCTTGGGAAGTTAGATTTGAGAATGGAAATGACAATTGAGCCCATCCTGATTGTTAGCATGGCTAGCTTGAGAAGTTAGATTTGAGAATATAAACAGTAGCAAAAGCAAAGCCAACTGATCGTTACTGCTGTTGATTTCATTCATCTTTGAATTTTAAGTTTGTACATCTATGCGGTTGGAAAGGGCAGTAGAGGTGATTTGAGGACCTAATGGCAAGGATGGCTTTAGTTTGTTTTGTGGTGTTTTAGAATGTTTAATATGATTTTTTTAATCCGTAGTAACGCACGGGCATTCAGCTAGGATATCGAGTTATACATATTTAGCTAGATTACTGATTCATTACTTTTGATGTCCGAGTTTCGAAACTGGACTACATGCTTTGCCTGACTGAAATGTTCCAATGATTGTGAAGCTACCTAACTTTTTTTGTGTAGCTTCATGGAAGCCAAAAACAATATTTTAGTCCGATGATTCATTAAAATAAATTTTAAATCAAGTTTTACTACTTCTGAATAAGTGTAATGCTAATTCGATGTTTGTTATATCTCTTTGAACTTACAGAAATTTGTACTCAGCCTGATTCTATTGCGAAGAAAGGAAGACAAATGTATCAGGTGTTTCATTGCTAACTAGCTTCTCTGAACTGTCCAAGTAAATTCCAACAAGGAAACTTTTGATAGATGTGATGTCCACTGCATTTGGTTATTAGACTCAATGTACCAGATGATGGAATATAGATATCTAAGATAAGTAAGTTTACTCTTTTTTTCGTTAGTACAAGCAATGGTTTCATTATCTTAACTAAAGGTATGTGGTTGCTTAAAGGTTATGGGATGCAGTCTTCTGCATACTGATTAGTTTTTGTTTATGATCATGTACGTTTAAATCGTGCATGCCACATGCATATATAAATTGTTTCTTGTGTTTTTGCATATTTATGATGTATGATTGCTTTCAATGGTTCTGTTTGATGGACACTATCATCTTTGATAGTGACACGATGATAAATATAATTACAGAAAAGTTTATTTTTTTGAAAGGTAAAAAGAACTGATATTGTTCTCTTCCAATGCTCTATAGCCTTATTGGACACTTGAGACCTTATTCTATAAGCTTGTTTACTATTCTTTGTGTTTGTACACAATCGGTATTTAAGTGCATCTAAATTTTACAAATACTTTGTAACGTGTGGGCCTTCTATTAATGGCAAAATTAGATTAGAGATATTTTCAGTTTGAGGTTGCAAAATAGAGAGGGCAATTTGTATGCTTTTCACAATGAAATTACTTGAACCTTCGATAATTGCACATCTGAGTGAATAGTGTGCTTTAAACACGGTAAATGGCTATGAAAGGTTATGCTCTAAGCATGTGGTTCTCAAGGGTTATGCTGTGGACCATGGGCAGAGAAGCATGTGCGGTAAATATTGCACTTTTAGCAAACAATCATATTTAATTCCAGCAAATTTAATAGACATTAAAGCATAATTCCAGTAGTATTTAAATGATCAAATTAATATATACACATGTAATTTCTCGAAGCCATTTAAAATAATAATATGATCAACACAAACATCATGTATACAACCAAAATCAACATAAAGCTAAGATTTATATGATTGATGATTGCTCTCAGAAGGCTAGTTGCACAAGATATAATCTTGGTCATCACAGCACATTAGTCTATACTCTTCATAAATTGAATAAGATAACAAGCAATCAGATTTTGAGCTCTAAACAAAACTTTACTATCATGACAAAATTAATCTCATGCACAATAGTTAACAACTTAAACTTTCTGTCAACAGATGACCATACAAGGATCACAGAATTCACCACTTCAATCTATAAGCTAACAGATCATTAATGAATTCACAGAAAACACAGTGATCAGCTAAAAGCCTTTCGGCTAGAAGAACCATTAGCAGTATTGCTATTCAAGTGATCAGTTTAAGCACAACAGAGGTAACAGAACCACTAGAGATTAAAAAGACAGTAGCAAGCAAACCTATTAGAGCTCAAAACTGAACAAGTTATCATACCAATTTCATTATAGGACAATTGACATCATTGAGTAGTTTTAACCAAACCCACAATAAAACACATTGCTATATCTCTCAGTGCATGAATCAAATCAATCACATATTTGAAACCAGAACAGCACACATATATATGCGAAGTGATGCTCAATAGGAATACATAAATACTCACAGAGCCGAAGGCACTCAAAGCCAACGAGATGAACCGGCAAGGCACGTCGATAGATGTTGTCTTAGAAAACCTAGCGCATCGTTGTGTCGCGCAAGATAGACGAGGTTGACGGAGATATAATGCCGATCTTTGCACTTCGGGACACACTGAAGAACAAAGCTGAGGTACAGGATATGCCACACAAAACCACCGAGAAGCACTGGCCGAGTACTCAATCCTGAGCAGGGATTGAAAACTCGGCCGGTAACCGGTTCCTGGTGGGGTGGCGGGATCCAAAATCCAGGCCAGTATTCCCGGGTTTTGCAAATTCAAATTTTGAATTTTGAATTTTGGATGGTTTTTAATCAAATTTGAGTGAATTTCATCCAAAAACCGAAATCCGTAACCGCCGACATCGTTCGTTGGTGGCGGGATCCATCCCGATTCCGTCTTTCCAAACCTTGCTCCCGAGAACACCAGTTAGCAATCAAACCAAAGGTCACCTTCCTCTCCAAGATTAAGTCCATAGTCAGTTAAAACCACCAACCGAATGCACAAATCCCCGATTCCCCAAACTCGGCACTAACAAAGAGATGGCACTAGAATAGAACAGGCAGAATGCACACCTATATAGGTTCGGATCTCACCACCAACGACACCGAGTTACACCTAGCAACACAGGAGATCAATCACCCAAAAATGAAGAACCAAATCGGGAGAAAGAACACAACTCAATTTTGGGGGAACTCACTAGAATTTTTTCGATAAAAAAAAGAGATCAAAGGAGACCGGCTTTTGTTGAGAAGGAGGAGGATTGGATGCGAACTACCACCTCTAACCGCCTGAGCACAATGCGCCCCAGCCATCCGCATCCCTCGCGTTGCCCACGACCAGGCTGAGAGCCAAGCCATCGAGCAATTAGCTCCCTATGGTTGAAAACCACATCTTCAACTCTTATCTCTTCCCATATCTCAAAGACAAGTGGGCCCCATCTCCTTTTCTTTTCTTTTCTAATTCTTCTTTTCTCAAAATGGGAAATTACCAATTAGGCCTAAAAAATCCAACAACATGTCCTAGTGGCAGGCGCTGGCATTTTTGGGGACGAGGGGTGGGAGGGGGGGGACGATTGTCCTGCTGCTCAGGGTAAACCTATGCAAAGATTAGAGAACTACTACGGTTTGTTCTGGGGGAGTTTAAGAACATGTAATATTGTTGATTTCGGATCCGTTGCAATGCACGGGCACTTTGCTAGTAAACAATGAAAGGACTCTTTTGGAACTGTCAGGGTTTGGGAAGACTAGATAAACAAAAAAAAATTGACTGAGGTTATCAAGGAGAAACATTTGGATTTCCTTGGTATCCAGGAAACCATGAAAAATAATTTTTCCAATGGGTGGTTAAAACACATTAGAAGGGGGCCAGACTTCATTTGGCATTGGTCTGCCCCTACTGGGAGGTCAGGAGGACTGGTAGTTGGAGTTAATACTAGTAACTTGGATATTGGGAGTATTGAAGAGGAGGTTTTTTTTGTTAAATTCCATGTAAGAAACAAATGTGATGATTTTCAATGGGCTCTTGTTGTTGTTTATGGGGCGGCCCAACCCCAATTGAAAGAGAGCTTTCTCACTGAGCTAGTCCAAGCTTGTTCTAAAAAGTCCTTAACTATTTTGATGGTTGGTGATTTTAATATCATCAGAAGAAAAGAAGAGAAGAATAATGATAAATTTGATACAAGATGGGCTTTCCCTTTTAATGCAGCTATTGAGACCCTCCAGCTAAGAGAGTTACCTCTTAATGGGAGATTGTTTACTTGGGCAAATAATCTAGACAAACCTACCTATGAAAAATTATAAGGTTTTGCTAAGCACTTAATGGGAGCTTCATTATCTGTAACACCCTGATTTCAGAGCCTTTTTGAAAATTTTCAAAATAAAAAGAACCATTTGGTTTTGATAAGAATTCAAAGCTTAACCTGAGAATTTTCGAATTTGAAGCGTTTAAAATGACTAAACTAAACTTCAACTAATCCAAAGTTTGATTCTCTTGGTATTGCTCTAGCTCTCTGGAGCTGTCTTTCCTTTTCTTGATAGGACTTCTTTTCGTCCGTCCTATTTGGACATTCTTTTATATCCAGACCCTCCCTCTTGTTTGACCTTTAGTGTTGTTTTTCCCTTCTTGCCCATTCGGGTCATCTCTTTTTCTTGGGAGATCCCTCTCTGTTGAGATTCTCCTCTTAATTAAGATCACCCTCCTGGTCCAGCCTATTCCTTGGGTCAGGACCTTCCCAAATCGTCTTCATAGTTAAACCATTCTCTGAGGTCTAGATCATCCTTGTGGCTTTAAACCACTTCCTTTTTTACTTGGGTACTCTCTAAGTCTAGACCTCTCTTCAGTTCAGACCCTCTGTGTGTCCAGACCTTCCCTTTGGTTTGGATCACCTTGGATCTCTTTGTTGGTTTGAATCTTTTTGGTTCAGACCTCCTTCTTGTGTCCAGACTTCTTCTAAGTTTAGACTCCCTTGGTGCCTAGACCTCTTTAGTCTAGACCCCCTTGTTGCCTGGGTACTCTCTTATGCCCAAACCTCCTTTCAGTCGGGACCTCCTTGTATTCCATAGGATCTCTTGTGTGCCTTCGAACCCCCTGAGTTCACTTGAACCCCCTTGGCACTTTTCCCTGGCCGCCAGGATCTCTTTTGGGTTCATCCTGACCGCCAAGACCTCCTCTGATCTCCTCTTGACTACCGAGATCACCTTCGAGATATCCTGACCGCTAAAATCTAGGTCGGACCACTTTCTGTGGATCCTCTCCACCAGATTCCTTTTTCCTTTGAAATCCCTTCGCCTGGATCTCCCCTTTGGAGATCTTAGCCCACCTAACCTCCTCCTTTTGATCTGGAACGTCAAGACCTCCTTCTGTGGATCTTGACCAGCAGATCTTCTCGAATGGACTTCGTCCTTTGGATCTCCTCCGTTCAGACCTCCCTTATGTGGATCTGAACCATTCGGGAACTCTTTGTTCTAATCTTAATCAACAGGACCTCCCCTCGCCTTGATCTTAATCATTAAAGCTCTCTTGATTTCATCCCAGCCGTTGAGACCTCCCATGAGTTGATCTCACTCGCTAAGGACCTCCTAGACCAAATCTTGACCGCTAAGACTTTCCTTTGGGATCTTAGCCGTCAGGACCACCTCCGATCATACCGTTTTGTAAGTCCGGTACTACCACTACCAGCAATTTCACTTCAATCCTTTGAACCTCTTTTGTCCTTGACCTTCCTGTGTCCTCTAGGACCTCCCCTTACCTTAATTGGACCTCTCTGCGTCCTTCAGGACCTCCCCATGTCCTCTAGGACCTCCCCTTACCTTAATTGGACCTCTCTGCATCCTTCAGGACCTCCTCATGTCCTCTAGGACCTCCCCTTACCTTTATTGGACCTCCCTGTGTCCTACCGGACCTCCCCAGGTCCTCCAGGATCTCCTCCCTATCTGTTTCCACCCCTATCGAATGTGAGTCATCCGATTTGCATTGGACGGTTTGATCTTGGTCGAACGTTCAGATGGTCCGAACGTCCCATCTTCGCTGAGCCCTTAGATCTTCATTGGACGGTCCGATTTGCTGTGGCGTTCGGGCGGTCCGAACGTTCCAACCATTTTGGATGGTCCGATCGAAATCCAACCGCCCAAACCCCCTCCTTGCATATCTAGACCGCTAAGACCTCCCCCTTGGAGATCTTAACCGTCCCGACCTCCTCCTTGTAGATCTGGACCGTCAAGACCTCCCCCCTGGAAATCTTGGCCGTCCAGACCTCCCTCTTTGGCAAATCCGATTGTTAGGACCTCCCCTTGGAAATCCTAACCATTCAGACCTCCCCTGGTTTTGATCCTACGGTTCTAGACCTCCCCTTGCAGGTGAGGACCTCCTCCTTGCCCTTGCGGACCTCCTCTGGTGCGCTTAATCTTGACCGTTGGACCTTCCCTTTGGAGATACAACCGTCAGGACCTCCCTTGCGGGTGAGGACCTCCTCCTTGCCCTTGCGGACCTCCTTTGGTGCGCTTAATCTTGTCCGTTTGGACCTCCCCTTTGGAGATCCAACCGTCAGGACCTCCCCGGTGGGTGAGGATCACCCCTTGTTCACTGCAAGACCTCCTTATTGTCTTTGCAGGACCTCCCCTGCGGGTCTTGGCTGCCCCACTGGGCAGTCACACACCCAGTTTTCTTTACCTTTGACTGAGTCCTTGGGCAAGGAAGTCTTCACCGTATTTAATGCATGTTGTATCACATTAAATGCTCCTACCTTTGCAGTACTCATGTCATACCAATTGTCACATTCCTTGCCTACTCCCATCGTCCTCTTTACCAACTCTTGTTGACCACTATCCTGGGTCATGTACATTGACTCTAGCTATATATAGTTGGGGTAGCCCTCTTTTCTCATTTTCTTCTCCATTTCTCCCCTCTGTCTCAACCGAGCTTACCTTAGACCTCCTCCAACAAGTCCTTGATCATCCTCTCTTGAGTCCTAGACCTCTCCAGCTGAGCTCCTTGGGCCTCCTCTTGACCTTCCAACCTCTCTGTTGGTTTATCTTTGAGTTTATTTGGAGTTCTTTGGATCTTGCTTGAGCTTCATTTGAATATTCGATTTTTCACGTGTAGATTGTCAAGACCGTGGGGAGCCAGAGTTTAGTGAGGGAGAGGGAGCAGCTCAAGATTTTGAGCAAGGCAAGTTACACTCTTGATCATGTTGCACCCAATACTTCAAATTACTTATGTCGTTTTCAAAAGTTGTATGCATGCTTAATTCACTAAGGTATTTCAATGCCTACCTTTAAATTCGTAGTTATGCCTACTGCTTGGTATGACCTCTACCCATGTTGAATCAACCCCATTGTCACCTTAGGTAAATCTGGTTCTTGCAATAGTGAGGACCCGTAGCTCTTGAAAAATGAAATGCTTAGTAATGCTTAGACCAAAATCTTGATTTGGGAGTTTTGACCAAAACTATCTCTTAATCAAAATATTTGGGCCGTGGCATTGGTGTGCCATGGAGATTTTGACCATGACACTTGTGTGTCATGGATGTTTTACTCGGCCTTGGCATTGGTGTGCCATGGAGAATTGAAAAAGCAAAGTAAATGAAAAATAGTTTTGACTTGGGCGAAGCTGGTTGTTTGGTTGGTGCATGTCTATGCACGGGGGGTCGTGTGATCCAACACCTCAGGGTTGAGGTTTGTCGCCCAGGTCGGTTAAGGACCGGTCTTTGAGACACCACTTGCTAAGCCTATAATGGGCTACGCCAAAATTGTGCAACCACATGTCTCCAGTATGGGGTGTGGGACCTGGCTAACTAATTTACAAAACTCCTTCGTGGTTGATCCTGCGGAGGTGGTGGGTTGTCATGTTACGACTGTTGTAGTCCCACCTGGCATAAGAGGGGGCACCCCAATAACCCGGCGGGTTTGTATCCAAAGGGGGGGACCTGTGAAACCTTAATGTGGGTGGACTGCGGTGGAGCAATACATTGTAAAGGCCTTGTCATATGCTCTAGACCTCCCACCAAAGGAAGTGTGAGGTGGTATCGACGGATGCCAAACAAACTAGAGAATTCATGTCTTGTGGGTAAAGTGTACAACCTCTGCAGAGTGTAAATCTATTCGAATAGCCGTGTCCACGGTCATGGACATACTGGCAATGTCACTCAAAGTTAGCTCTTGGTTTTGGTTTTCAAAAGATTTATGAAACTGGTTTTTGTTGGTTTAACCAAATTGGGTGTGGGCGGGAAGCCATGTGCAGGAGGGTATCCTTCACCATTTCAATGATGAATGCTATCCAACTGAAAATGGATTTCACAAAAATGAATTTTATCTATTGTAACCTGCCTTGAAACTTAATACTTGTATTTGAAATAAAATTGGCTTTATGCAAATCAACCCTAATATGCTTTCCCTTGATATATATCCCTATGCATGTTATTCTGTTAATTGACGGGTGTAACTTGCGAGCACGGTTGTTGTGCTCACTCTTGCTTTATTTATGAATTGAGTAGATGAAGACTCCTATGATGATGAAGATGATCAGCTCAATTGGGCCGCGCCCTCCAGCCAGTCACCTGTGGTGTAATGGGTGGACCATGTCTTTTGGTTTTTCCGCTGCGTTTGTGTGCTCTCGGTTGCTGGAGCTTGTAAGCAACCTTTGTAATCAAACCTCCTTTTGTTGTTAATAAAGTTACGTGGATGCTTTTTTGTCACTTGCTTCTTTGTGAGAACTGGTCGATGATCCTTGGGGACCAGCTTTGGATCGCAGTGGATTTCAGGCTCATCCTCAAGCCTCACGACCTCCTCGGGTTGGCTCATTTTGGACCTCTCTGAGTAGCGCGTGGAGTTTGAGGAGGTCTGAGGTCCAACAACCTCCTCAGGGTCGGGACCCCAGACCTCCGAGAGGTTCTATCGGACCTCTCGGGAGGTCAGAGGTCCATCCGGATGTCCTCTCGGGGCCCCTGAGAAGTCCTTCTGGACCTCCCAGAGGTCCCGAGGGACCTCTCGGGGCGTCTGGGGGTTCCTTTTTGGACCTCCCAGGAGGTCCTGAGGGACCTCCCGGGGGTGCCCTGGGCTGGGTCGTGACATTATCCCAATGTGCAAGTTGAGGCCCTAGAGAGAGCACTGTCTGACCCATACACCTCTCCTATTGGATACTGGGGATGTGTGCAATTACCATAGTAGAATTCCTCCCTTTATATTTGAACTGTGCTGGCTAACTCGTGAGGGCGTTTATGATCTGGTTGCTGAAATATGGAGTAGATCTGTTTATGGTACTACTTCCATTGACATCTGGCAAAATAAAATCAGAGCCTTCAGACAATTTTTTAGGGGTTGGGCAAATAATTTGAATGGTAAGTACAAAAAACAAAATAATGAACTCTTACAGATAATTGATGAGCTTGATAAGTTGGTAGAAACTGGGAATTTATTTCCACTTCAAAGAGAGACCAAATCCCAAGTTGAAACTAGACTTGGCCATTTACTAAGGGAAGAAGAGATAAAATGGTGGCAAAGATCAAAAGAAAAGGATCTCCTTGAGGGTGATCGTAATACCACATACTATCATCTTAAAGCAAATGGGAGGCACAGAAAACAAAAAAAATAATTAAATCAAGAGGAAGGGGTGATTACAGGAGATTCTGATTTTCAGAAATACATTACTTCTTATTACAGGACCCTGTTTGGTCCTGCAAAAAAAATCTATCCAACTCGATGAAAGCCTCTTCCATGATTTTTTGGAAATTTCTCCCCAAGATAATGATGCTTTGGTCCAACCTTTTATTGAATAAGAAGTTAAACATGCTATTTTCCAAATGGAAAACAATAAAGCACTAGGGTCTGACGGTTTTCCTGCTGAGTTTTATGAGAATGTTTGAAGATTTTCACAATTGTGTCTTGCCTCTATAGAGACTCAACTTTTGGATCATTACTCTTCTCCCAAAAAAAGTAGATGCCTCTCAAATTCAACAGTATAGACCAATATGTCTTTTGAATGTATCTTTCAAAAAATTGGTAAGGTTTCAGCCAACAGATTAACCACTGCAGCAAATAGTGTTATTGGTCCCACTCAATCTGCTTCTCTATTGGGGAGATACATTCTAGATGGGGTTGTTGTGCTCCATGAACTGTTCATGAAATGCATAAGAAAAAGCTTGATGGCGTGGCTTTTAAAATCAATTTTGAAAAGCCTACGATAAGGTGAATTGGCCCTTTTTACAACAAGTCTTGAGGATGAAACGGTTTTCACCAAAATGGTGTGATTGGATTTCTAAATTAGTCCAAGGAGGTAGAGTGGGTATAAAAGTGAATGGCACCATTGGACCACCCTTTAGAACTTTTAAAGGCTTAAGACAGGGGACCCCTTCTCCCTCTCTTGTTTAACATAGTGGTTGGTGTGTTAAGTGTTTTGGACCTTTTGGTCCATAGAGCAAAAGTACAGGGGAAGATTGAAGGGGCGGTTCCTCATCTGTTAGATGGAGGCCTTTCTATACTCCAATACACAGATGACACTATCATCTTTTTCAAACATGATCTTAATGAAGTAAGAAATATGATACATTTACTAGTTGCTTTCGTGACGCCCTAAAAATTTTAAAATATGAGTTTGGTTCCAATTTTTGTCGAATTTGGATTTCTTGCCCAATTCGGAAAGTTTCCTTCCTTTTCTGCTTTCCCTTTTCGTCTTTCCTGTTTTCTCAACCCGAAGGCACCCCCGAGCCAAGCCGCCACCGCTTATGTTCCTTTCGCCCTGTGTCGTGCCACCACTCACTGCGTCGCTCACCGCCTCGCCCCCGCATCGCTGCGCTCATGCCAAACCCGCGCCATGAACCACCACCTCGTTAGTGCATTAACGTCACTTCGCCAGTGCTGCGCATTGCCTCAGCCGTCCATTCATGCCACACCGCACCTTCGTTGCCAACTGCTCGACATGTTGCCCCCTCCTTTGCTCTCCCCGCCAGCACATGACGCTGCTCCAATGGGACAAGCTTGATCCCACGATGCCACCCCACTGCCATCTTGTCCAACCGCCACACCGAAACCGCCCCGCCATGCGCCGCGCTACCCCTGCTCTACTACTGCAGCCACCGCCACCACCATGCATAAAAGCCACCCCGCAACTCCATCGTCCTCTTTAGCCTCCCCACAACCTCACGACACCACCCCTTCTAAACCAACCCCTGCCATCGCCTTCAATCGCTGTCGCACCCAAATCCTCCCTGGTGAGCCCCCTTCCCTATTCGTTGCCCCGTCCACGCTCCCATCCCATTAACCCTGTCACGAGCTTCGCCTCACCACCGCTAAGCCATCCCCGAGCTCCACACTCACCATCCTCGCCACCAGTTCGCCGCCATCGTGCTCCATCACTACGCTGCCCACGGCTCACGACACCACACCACCACAGACCACCCCAAGACCCGCCGCCACCACTGTCGAACTCCCCTTGGCCCACTGGTGCTCAAGCATCGGTCGCCTTGGCTGGAGCGTGCCTATAGCACCGCCATGCCCCTCCCCTGCCTCAATCGTGTGCCATCGCCTCTGCTCACCCTTCACCTAATCTCCACTGCCAGCGCAAAGCCCCAAAATGGGTTGCTCATGCAACAAAGATGTCCATTGCAGCACCCGCCGCTGTAGCCACCACAAATGACATCATCATCGTCTTCTCCAGCTCAGGTGCTATGGGTGCAAGCTCCAGGCTCACTTACGCGAGTCGGGCCGCATGCCCCATGGGCCACCTTAGCAAGCTAGCTTGCTAGCCCAGCAGGCTTCCAGCCTAGCCAACCGAATGGGCTGGCCTAGTACTATTGAGTACTGTAAGCCTAGCACTATTCCAAGCCCACTTAGCTAAAGCCCTGTACTATTCATCTCAGCCCAACACTGTGCAGCCTGTTAACCCTCGGCCCAAACCCACCACTGTTCACCCAACCCAACCCATTTAGCAATAGTGTCAATTCGATACTATTCACTAGACAAATTACTATTTCCAACCAAACCCGATAGTGAATAGTACCAGACCCAGTATTGTTCACCTGACCTGATACTGTTCATTCTAGAATTGGTAAGACATAATATGCCCAGTTCGACTGTTTCGAGCTCGTGAAACCCATTTTCGACTTTGTTTGACCTAACTAAGCACCTAATAAACCCCAACCACCCGCACCACCCCTTAGTTTCAAATTCTTTCTGAATTTATTTAATTCATTTTATTCCCAACTCGCTCCTTGTTGAGCCCAAACTTATTTATTTGATTTTCTTTCACATTAGTATCCAAATTTGTTGATCAAGCTACGGAAGGAGTTGATCAAGACATAGGAGAAATAAATTCAGTCAAAGACTACGAATGAGGAGGCAAGTTGCATTCTTTAATCATATTGAGCCCACATTTCAATTATTAATATTATTACTTTCATTATTTTATTTATGCCAATTATTTCATTACTAAAATAATAGTCTAGAATGCCATTATGAATAGTTAGTTCCTACCACCCACACACACCCACCTGTTCTTTTGTAGGCCATATTCACCTTGGCAAATTTAAGGAATATAATATATCAATTAATATTCAGTATTGTCACACAATGTTTCCACAAATACTAATAAGGAGGATTGACTACTCGCCGATAGATTTGGTAGAGAGTTGAGGGTTGAGTCTAGGAGGTTGGACAACCCAATAAACTTGATAAAAGTGAGTTGAATGTGAGACCAAGAAGGTGGGCAACTACGAGTTGGTTGAAAGTCCATCTCCTCACTGGGGACAGGTAAGTACTAGAACCTTGTGCCAAGTAACAGACGTAGAACTCTTCCAACCACGTGTTTGATATATCCAACTTAGCTTAGTACACTGCTCTTCTATCTACGGGTTGTCACCTGCTCTTGTGGATTGAGCAAACACGAAATGGGGGTGGGATAGGAGTGGGCCTGTTACGTCACTCGCTGGTCTACACAACGGTAGGACAACTCAGCATCAGACCGTGAACTCCACTATTGATCGGTGGTTTCCCGATGGTTGTTTAACCAAGAACTTATCGGGTAGAGGCTAGAAAGGTTTAGCAGTGAAAATACCTTGTTAACTCAATTCAGTTGCACGCTATCGTGTTGCGTGTATATTGCATGACATTATGAGTTTGATGTATCTTATGGGTAAAGATGGACAACTCTGCAGAGTATAATCAATGGTATTCGAATATGTCATGCTTTCGTTTAATGGAGTTGTGTTCATGTCTGATTCTAGTAAATGAGGCATAAGTACAGATTTTGAGATGTTAAGATGGTAATTGCAAATGTTAAGAAATTATATTAGTATGGTTTTACTGTTTTAAAGACAAATTGCTTAAACTCAAATGATGCATCCACATACACCTAATATGGTAAACCCTCATCAATCAATTAAAATCCTAGCAAGTAGTTAAATAGTTTTCTCACGTGGCTTGCTGAGTACGTTGTGTACTCAATCTTGCTTAATTTTCATCAGAAGATGTATAAGAAGAATGAAGGACATTTCGGAGATCGTGTTAGGGTTCTGACTACACTCAAGTTTTCTTGTGGAAGCTCTTGGGTTCTTCTGAATGTAAGTTAAAGTTTTGGGTTTGAGATGCCCACTCTGCTGCTGCAAAATAGCCATTAGGCCATAAGTTAATCAATTAATGCTTTTTAAAATGTTCGTGAGCAGGTTTGATGCCATTTCGGTCTGCAACTAAAATCCTGGGCAGTTGTGCAAACTGAGGGTACCCTGTTTGAAAAAAGAGGTCGTTACAGCTTTTGAACTTCTTTCTGGGTTAAAGATAAATTTCCACAAAAGTGAGTTGTTTCTCTTTGGCAAGGTTGTTGATTACCAAGACCATTATGCACAGTTTTTTTGTTGTGTTGTTGGTCACATGTCTTTCAAATATTTGGGGATTCCCATCCATTACAAACAGTTCAGAAAATCTAACTGGTTGGATGTGGAAGAACGTTATGAAAAAGACTTGGCTATTGGAAAGGGAAATGGCTTTCTGTTGGAGGCCGATTGATCCTAATTAGCTAGTAAGCACCTCGTGCATTGCCGCGGGCGCAGTCGGGAATTACATTGCTACAGATATTAATCTCATATCAGCATACTAATAATATCGTATAAGAAATTGATCGAGAACAAAAGATACAACCTGTCATATACTATACATAACAACAGGTAAAATAGGTAAATAGAGAATTAAAAGCTGATCTTCACAAGAAAAAAAAAGGAGAATTAAAGAAAACCCCGAGTGAGTTTCATGTCATGGGCCACTAGAAATATGACCTCTTCTTACGACCTGCACTCCACCAATATAATATCCTTTTCGTCAAAAGGACTTTCCCGCCCAGAGCAAGGGCAGTGGAAGTCTAGCAGCTCCCTTGAAGGTACACCATAGGTCCATAAACAATACAGTGGAGTTAGACCATAAGTAATAGAAGCAGTATAGTGTTCTCTCTCTCTCTCCCTTGATCTCGATACAAAGCATTCTGAAGTAAGACACTAAGTCATTGTTCATCAATGTGGAGGTGCAATTGTGTCAATGTCTCAATGAGTTTCAACAAATCAAACATCACATGTTTTTCCTTGAGGTGAAGATAAATTAAGCAATTGAACTCCTAAGCTGCTTGCAAAAATATGCATTAGTACCTTGGCATTGCAGAATGTGTTTCAAAAAAGGATTTAGTAGATGAATTTTATATGTATAAATTGATGGAAACGTGGTTATAAAACATTCATAAATGTTGCACATATATAACCCTAGCTGATCTGGATCTAGAATATAATTTTTTTTTGTTGAAACATTTCTGTGCAAAAAGGTAATAAATCAGTTTTGCCTTTGAAAAAATTATGAAGACTGAGCTATGGAAATTCTACCTTAGTAGTAAAAGAGGGTCATACAATAGCCATTTTTCTGTGGGATTTGATCACGTCATCTTGTTGTGTGCAAATACAGAAATGATCTCTACAATCCAAAGGACAATGAACTGAAACATGAATGAGGCCAAGAAAAAGAAGGCCATCAGCAGGTGCTACAATTTGATATACAGAGTGCATCTAGAAGTAGCGTATGACTGACAATCGTTGACATATAGCACAATGCATTTGTGGTCCATATACCTTGAGGAATCATGGATTGAAATAATTTCTTAGTATAACATAGATTCTGTGAGCTAACTCTAAGAAGTGCAATTTCTAATCCATCCTCTATTCATAAGGTATACTGTTATCTGAAGATGCATATGATTGCGAAGAAGGGATAACGTAGGTAGATGAGTTGACACCTCTATTTATTAGAAGCATATATTGGTTGACAACCAGATTAGCCATGCAAATAAATCTATAGGTTGCACGGCAGGGGAAGAAATAGTGCAAATCAGAACTAAACCGAGCAGAAGGCGTGAAATGTATAGCTGCTAGCATAACACAAAAGACTAAACTGTGCAGAAGGCTTGAAATGTATAGCTATTATTGTTAAACAAAGAAAAGAGCACTAAGAAATGGCCATACATGTAAACAAACCTGAAACAAATTGACGTCTAAGATAAACAATAGTGTCAAAGATACCTCTAAGAGACACCTGCAATAACACCACACAAGATTGGTGAATCGCCCAAGCATCGCCACTTATTATGCTGCGGAAGCACCAAATACAACACCCAGTTAGGCTTATATAATGGCATGCACTCAAGTTGAACGCGCTTATTGAAGCTAAAATTTGTGGAAAACGTTATAAAAATATCGAATGAACGACAAACAGAACCTGATCATAACATCACACGGTCGTATATAAAAAAGAGCATTGTAATAAAAGGAAAGGAAAAAGACTATTAGAAAAATAGTTTATTTTAAAACCAACTAAATTTATACATAAGAACGATGAGCTAACCTGATTGCATACCGAAGTCAATTGATGCTCACATTCAAGACATGCTATTGTTCTGTGAAAGGGCAAACCATCAAACTAATTATGTAAGAACTAAAGAAAACCACCGTATAAGTAGCTAAACGAATGATTTGATTGTGTTGCCTGATGAAATACTAGGTTCAATCTTGGAAGCTCTTGACCTCCTTTCTTCTTGGACCTACACAAAGGATATTGAGGTTAATTAGCTCATCAACATACAGGTGCCAAATTTTAATTTGTCAAATATCTAATAAGACGTAAATTTCACAGATAAAACATTCCGCAATGTGTTAACAATAAAAAGAACACCTAAAGAAACTACACTAGGTTTTGCAATACAAAAGGTAAAGTTTTGATCTGTGATGAAAAATGCAAAAGCTTGCAAGAAGTGAAGGAATCAATGATGCAAAACTAACCTGATCAACTTGGTACACAAAATGCATGGCCTTCCCAATAGCGAAATCAGTGAAGCATGCATCTTCCTGACAACCATTGCATTAGAGATCTAATCATACGTTAGAGGATTTCTAACATTTAATGCCCTTTGAATATGAGGAGTGCAACACATGAAAGGAAAGAAAATCAAGCTGCAATTCACAGTGCCAACAAAAGAAAAAGTACCTGGGAGGGAAATTGGCATTGCATAACAAACAAATATTGTCCCAATTCCAAAGATCAAAATGATGTAGAAGGTGACTCGCCGGTTCAGCAGAAGTGATGAGATCGTCTCCGCGGTGCCCGACAGCTGGAGCGCAGAGCTCATGGTAGAGGCCCTGAGGAAAAAAAATCCAAAATTTTGGATCAAATCAAGGGGGAAAATCGCTTGGAAGTTTGAGGTGACCAAACCTGATGCGGAAGTGGAATGGTGGCCCACGGGGGAGAAGTACGATGTCGGCCATCAGCATGCTGGATGCGACTACGTGCTGGTTAGAGGGCGACGAGACCACGACATGATGACCTCTGTGAGAAGATGATGGCGAGGCTAGGCGAGGGGAGGCAGGGAGGCAGAAGGAGGGAGCAGATCGGGAATGGAAGGGGATCGAAACTCGGGAGATGCAGCTAGGGCAAGAAAAGATGGGATGAGCGGACTATCCAAACCCTCGACGCAGCGTATGGTGACCAAATCGATGGATCATGGGGGAGAAGCTGAGGATGGTGGGCATGTGCAGTGGCACTCGCGGAGCATCTGGTGGACCTGGGCCTCAAGGACGGTGGTGTCGGAGGAGCAGGTCTCCTTGCGGGTGGACTGGAGGCCGGAGAACATGTCCTCGAGGTTGTCGACGCGGGTCTTGGTGCAAGCGTGGAACTTCTTGTGCCGCACCGACCCTGACTGCGTAGACCCCTTCCCCATCATTGGCGCCACAGCGCACGTTGTCCCGCCACTGCCTTCCCCCTACAGATCGATCAACACGGCACGATGTAATCGATGTAGTCACGCATGGGGTTGGTTGGTATTTTCCTCCTCCTCCTTGACTTCTTCTTTGTTGGGTTGGGATCGGCTCGGGAAAAGTGACGACTGCGACAAAAGTGAGGCGAGCGGCCGAGCGAGGCTGGGGACGCGTCGGATGGGATGGTGCCCTACCGACCAACGGCGCAGGAGGCACCACAGGAGCGAGCGGAGGCGGAGGCGGTTTGTGGGAGGGGATCCGAGAGGAGTTGAGCAGGGGCAGGCGACGGTGGCGGTGTGAAGCAATGGATTTGGTGTGTGTGTTGGGGGGGGGGGTGAACGGGTGTAGGGCAAGGGGAGCAGAGAGAGTGCGACGGGTGGGCGGATCGTTCCCTGAGCACAAGTGGGAGTTTGTGTGGACAACGGTGATGCAATGAAAGACGATCGAACGGGTGACAATCCTTGCAGCAGCGGAACAGTATAACAGTAAAAGGGCACGTGGCATGTGTACATGATGACCTGAAAAACAATAATAAGGTATGATTCCTCTTTGACCTGTCTACCCTTTATACATGTTCTCCTTTTTTATGGCGCCTAAAGGAGTATTGAAAAAGATTGACTTTTATAGATCCAGATTCTTATGGCAAGATAATGAGGGGAATAAGAAATACCATTTAGTGAAGTGGAAAACAGTTTGCATTCCTAGAGACCAGGGGTTTAGGAATTTTGGATCTTGAAAGAATGAACTATAGTCCTCTAGGTTAATAGATTTTCAGGTTACACAATGAGGATGGCATTTGGCAACAATTGCTTAGGAATAAATATCTGAAATCCAAAACTCTTTCTCAAATTGAGAGTAAAATTGAAAACTCTCAGTTTTGGTGAGGTCTTCTAAAAGTCAAAGATAAGGTTTTCTTATCTTGCTCTATGAATGTTGGTAATGGTGAACAAATAAGATCTTGGGAGGATCCTTGGCTTCATAACATAACTTTTGCTCATCAATACCCTTCTTTGTATAATGTGGTCAGAAGCAAACATGTGTCTGTTGCTTCTGTTTTTGATCATGGCTTGAAGAGTATTTCTTTCAGAAGGACACTCATTAATGATAATCTGAATGCCTGGAACCATCTCCTTTTAAGATGTTCCAATATTAATCTTTCTGAAAATGAGGATGTGTTAATTTGGAAACACAACAAAACAGGGTATTTCACAGCAGAATCTATGTATGCTTGTTTGATCTACTGTGACATACCCTTACAACATAAGGTAATATGGCGCTTGAATCTCCCTCTGAAGAATAATTTTTTTCTGTTGTATTTGGCTAAAAATGTGATTCTGACCAAAGACAATCTTTGCTAAAGGAATTGGAAGAAAAAAGATAGATGGTGTTGTTTTTGTTCTGGTTTTGAATAAACTTTTTTTAAGAAACGGGCAGGAACTCTGCCATTCAATTAATATTAGAAAAAGAAATTCAGCACTTGTTCTTTCACTGTCCCATAGCTAGACATGTTTGGCAAGTTGTTTCCTTCTCTTTTGGCATATCCCCTCCCAGGAACGTTGATCAGATGCTTGATACATGGCTGGATGGCTTTGGTGATCAAATGAAAATGTTGTGGGGTGGGTGTAGCTGCTTTGCACTGGGCTGTCTGGAAAACAAGGAATTCGGCTTGTTTTGACAGGAAATGGCCAACTCATCCTACAAGTAGTGTTTTTGATGTGCCATTGGATTCGATTGTGGTCTCCTTTGCAGGAACAGGACATGCGCGATTTGCTGGTGATGGGCGTGGACAAGATGCTGCGGGTGGCTTCGGCAATCTTCAGCGACAGGTTGTCCGAATTGTGATCATCAATCGGATCGAAGTTTATTCAACAGGATCGTGAAACATACGATCGACGTAGAATCTAAGATTATATCTAATTCTACTAGAGAAATATTTTTTAAAATCTACCTTGTATTTAACACTTTCACATTTTTAAAACTACTAGTAAGGTGTCTGTACGTTGCAACTGAACCCAAACCCTACAAAAATAATATTTTCCTTTGACACATAAAGTGAATCAAGCAATTAAAAGACGGTGATACATATATCTACAAGCATCATATTAGTGCAATATGGTAGAACAAGAACTTCGCGCGACAATTATGAAAATGAATGGTAGAAAACAATATCTTCTCATAGTTTACTTCAATACCTATACCTACACAATATACCATTGCTTATTGCAGTCATTTACTGACTGGAACAACAAAGTTTTCCATAAAATGAAACCATAACAATACTTGTAAGATACACGATATTGTAAATTACGAAGTTTGTTGCAGTACTTCGTCGGTGAAAGAGGTGGCCGCCATGCTGTCATCAGGACTCGTCGTCGGTGGAGAAGCGGCGCCTCCCTCAGCCGCCCTCCATGGCCAATCGCCCGCCATGGCTAGCCACCATAAGCACCGCCCCATCGCACCCGTCGACCACCGGCGCCGCCCGTCGTCGATGTGTGTGGGGAGGGGAGAGGGAGGGAGAGAGAAGGGGATGCGAGGAGCGGAGTTGCGCTCGGTCGGGTGGGGCGTTGTGGGGCGTGACTGATACAGTGGTCCTAACAGAGGTGGATGCGAGGAGCAGAGGTGAGCGCAGTCGGGTGGGGTGGAGTGGGGCGTCACTGACACGGTGGTCCCACTATGTGGGTTCGTGACTTTCTTAAGTAGTGGGGGTGGGATGATTTGTCCCACTTGCGCGGAGTAAACCCCTTCTTTTATTAGTTAAGATATACTTTTAGAACTTTTCTTTACTAAAATGTAGTGAAAGGAAAGATCATTTGTTATTTATACAAATTATAATGGTCATGAAGAAATTAAAAGTAAAATATTTACAATGAAAGTGGCATATTAAAAATATATTTATAATAAATCACTAAAATCGGATAGGATTGTATTTTTTTATCACGATTCTAAAAAAAGAATCATAATAACATTAATATTCTACCAAATTAAGACTATATCATATGATCGGATCTGTCCAGTTAATCTGAATCGTAAAAATGTAAAATTGTATGACTAGAATCAATATTCTGACAACCTGTTTAGGACACATGCTGGATGGAGCAACGTGGTGGGTCTACTTTGCCATTGGAATGAAAGAGGAGGCGATGAACGTTTTGCTTTCAGCATCGATCTAGGATAGGAACATAGAATGTTTAGGGTATAAACATGTTTCCGGTTACTGTTCTGGTTTCCTTGATTTCGTTTTCGTCTGTAATACTTAGTAAGCTAGTTGAACTATGTCGTGGTGAAACCGAGGTTATCTGTTGCAGCTTCTACGTTGAGTTGTTGCGACGAGTTGCGAGTTGGGACAAGAGCAGTGAAAAACGGGCCACAAGGAGCATTTCACCCGTGTGCCCCAGGACGCACACACGCAGGCAAACCTGACTCGAACCTTGCAGCAGGAAGTAATTGGCAAAGCAAAGTCCGGATCGACGAAGGGTGGAATCCACCTGCCACCGCGTTGGCCACGAAGAGGATGGGATGCCAACGTCAAGGGGAGCAATAGGACGTTGCGTGCTTATGAGCATGACGCATTTCTCCAGCCAGATCGCAGAGATCAGGAGTAATTGCTTAGTCGCCACTTGTAATCAATTGGGAACAAATCAGTCCTAGTATTTGGTTGGCACAATTGCTACCATCTTTGTATCTGAACCGTTCAATTTCGTTTTGTAGTAATCAGTTAATTATGAACGAGAATTGGTGTGAAAATTAAGAAGGCATGAAAAAAGAACATGGCGTTTATTTAGATCGCTCCAAATTTATCTACTTTCAGGTTTTCTTGACATCTCCTGTATGTCTATATCCATCGTTCAACTGGTCAAACTTACGAAGGAGCCAACTCATTACTCATGTCCATGCATGAAGCTCAAGTCATCTTAGATTTCACTCGTAGTGAGAGCGTGAGACGAAGCAAAGAAGAGGTATCTTGTTGTATGAAACCGACTGTAATTCGCAGCGCGAGAGTTTGAAAAATTTTAAACGCGTGCGTGGGAGGTAAAATGTTTTGGCGCTGTTCTTATATATTATAGCCACTCCAACCTTGTCTTCCATCAGTCTCTCCCTCTTCCCTCCCCACACCAAGCTCCGGCGACCACCCTCGATTCCCCGTCGCGGTTCGGCGAGGAGTCACAGTCGACGAGGAGGAGGAGGAGGGATGTGGAGGAGCTCCTTGTCTGCCACAGGAGGTAGACTGCCGGAAGGTACGTATACATCCCCAAAACATACACAATTTGTTGCCTGTTTGTTGTAAAGAAAATTATCTTAATTCTGTGTTACCTAAGGTCGGAGCACCGCCGAAGGTTTTCAGTCATCTCTCCTTGCCGATGAACTTGAGTCGAACTCGACGACATGCAAGAACATCTTGTGATATGCTGATGAGGTACAGAGAGGAGCTCACAAGACCAATCCAAGAAGCCGATGAGTTCTTCAGAAGCGTGGAGGCACAGATGGTTTCTAGCTAGTTTAACTTTGTAACTTTATTCTTTTTTCCCATTCGGAGGGGACATTGTGAAACATTTCGGTTTCCCTTTCCTATAATGTGTTTTCCATCAGAATTTTAATTGGATTTTAGTTGTCTTGCTAGAGGTTGCATATGAAAACTACTGTTAAGCAATTGATTGGTTTAGCTCAAAATCTATTTTTTTAATAGAAAAATTATCACGAACGGTTCTGAACAAGAACCGTCTGTGATAAGCTCAGAACCGTCTGTGATAGGTTTTTTCATAGAAACCGTCTGTGATAGCTTTTTTAACAGATGGTTCAAAAACCGTCTGTGATGACCTCATGTCATTACTGACCCATAAAGTCAGACGGCTCACAAAACCGTCTGTGATGACATTTTTGAATCGTATGTGAAGACCTTTTCTGTAATAGTGGGCGTACGCATGACAAAAAATAGAGGAGATGCTAGTAAGATAAAGCTATTATGAGTAACGTAGCAAACACATATTTAAATTTCATGTGCAATCTAAATTGATATATAAATTCACGAGCAACAATGTTAAAATGGTACATACATTAAAGATAGTATCTTAATTATTGATAGTGTGTTCCGAAAGCCTAAAATATTCACAAGTGGCTGTCGGCACCCCGAGTAAGCAACTCTGGGACCCTCTATGCATTCTGAACTAGTTCTATGATCAGTAGCTAGTCCGCACAGTTTCAACATCGATGTGATCAAAACCATACAACAAACTAGAGAAAAAGCAGACAAATTAATATTAATAGAAGCAAAAAACCTTATGGTCGAGATTTTTATAGAGTTACCACGCAGGGCTTACAACAACAGAGAGATCGCAGCGGAACACCAAACACTCGTGGAAGCCATTCGATATACCCACAAGCAATCGAGTGGAGGACGTCTCATAGCTCGCATGGTCTTCAAAGAACTCCTCTTCAAAGAGCTCGGAGCTCCCTGGGTCCTCTTCAGCGACTGATCAACCAGAGGCATAAAGCCGTGAGTACTTTGAATGCACTCAGCAAGTCGAAGGGAAATGTATGCAAATAGTATTCATGCCAGGCTTGACAAGGATAGCTTTATGGTTACTTTGCAGAAAACAGAATTTACTGGAAAGACAATCAGTAGATTGCAAAGCACAAGTTAAAAGACTAAATACATAAGTAATCAAGTTTCTTTGAAACAATACATGAACACCCTGTTCACTGCCCAGACCACTCGTGAACACCCTGTTCACTTCTCAGACCACTCGGAACCAACCACGATCACATTTTTTTGAGAAAATCTACCCCTTGCATGAAATCACCAAGCATTGTCCATAATTGAGGACACGACTATTCGAATAGTTTTATACTCTGCAGAGATTGTATAGCTTGACCCACAAGACACGACCTCTCTAGTTGGTTGGGCATCCGTCGATGTCCTTGCTCACTACCTTAGGTAAGCAGTCTAGAGCACGTGACAATGCCTTTACAAAGCTCTGTTTTGACCCGGTTCCACTCGCTAAGGATTCGCCTTCCTGCCCCCTCTTGCGCTAAGTGTGAATGTCTAACCTAGATTTCACACTTCCACCAAAACAGAACCGAATCAAAGCACTGCTAATTAGTTGGCCAGGTCCACCCCATAAATGAACTTATGGTTGCACGGCATGGCCCAGATCAATGGCTTGCAAGGTTAAGTCCTTAGAAACTACTCAGGCGAGACAACCACATCCCAATGTGCTTCCTACACCCCTTTTACTGCATGATCACTCGCCTGAGTATAAATCATTTTGGGTTCATCCCGGCCAAATGACCACCCTAGTCATGGCATAACATCTTTTAACAACAGTGGTCGCACCACAATTCCATATATCATTAAGTCAAATTCATCATCATTGAATCATGTGATCGAGAGACATCGTATAACTAAAGCAGGTCTAAGCAATATACGCACCTATGTTGGTATCTCAAAGATGACCAACTAAGATTACCTAACCTGTGGTGTCCAAGAGTACATGTCATCATGTCAAACACAAGTATTCAAGGAGTCATACTGTCGAGTGGGTATTTAGCTATTTCCTAAACCATTTTTATACAATTAGCCATGCATGTTGATATAAAACAATATATTTTTTTTGCAAACTGGGTACGACATGATCAAAGGTCTACGACTTACCTTCGTTAAAGAGCTATGGTTTTTCGGTAGAGGTCGCCGGGTCTAAGAACTCTTCAGAGAAGCCGAAATCTATACGCACGAAAAGAACCAAATAAATACAATAAATCCACATAAGATCCAAAAAAACTACCAAACTAAGAATAAAAAGAAAGGCACTGAATTAAGATGAATTAGGAACGGGCTCTCGGGAGGAGGTACAACTGGGAGGAGGTCCTGAGGAGGAGGTCCTGAGGAGAGGTCCTGAGGAGGAGGTCCTGTGAAGGATACGACTACTCAACGTGGCCGTGCGAAGAAAACAGAAGGGGTACGACTACTCAACGCAGTCGTATGAAGAATACAAAAGGATACGACTATGCAACGTGGTCGTAGGAAGGGATACGACCACGCAACGAGGTCGTGAGAGCAAAAAGGAGAATAGGGCACAGAGATACTCACCCGGAGAGAGAGAGAGAGAGAGAGAGAGAGAGAGAGACCGGAGAAAACAGGAGGAGGACGGCGAACACACGGCGCTCGGTGAATCTCCGTGGTGAGGTGGTGGAAGAGCCTACAGCTCCAACGGACTCCTTGGCGACGAGGAGGCGACGGCGCGGGCTTCAGCGGACGGTAGCGAAACTTCAAGCACGGTGAAACTAGGCGAGAGCAAGAGAGTTGGGTGAGGCTGAAGGAGATAAAAGAGGGCTGCTCAGGCTTTTATAGCCAGGGAAGACGGGGAGAGTCGCTGAGAGACTCAGAGGTGCACGCGTTCAAGGATAGGTGAAGGAGGAGATGGGGGCAGGTAGGGGAGGAGACAAGAGGGGGAACGGTTACTGCAAAAGCGACATCATTTAATGCAACACAACAGCATTTAATGCGCAAAGACCTTGGCGTCAGCAATGACGCAACAGAAGGAAGAAGAAGGTGAGCAGAACTGACAGGTGGGGCTAGTCAAAACTCGGAAGGGTGGTCCAACCAAAGGGGAGGTCGTGACCAACGAGGAGATCGTGACCAAAGAGGAGGTCGCTTAGGACCACCCAGGAGGTTTCCCAGGACCACCTAGGAGGTCGGGACAGAGGGGAAGGTCCAAATGAAAGGGAGGTCCAAACGAGAGGGATGTCTGGATAGAAGGGGAGGTCCAAACAAGAGGGAGGTCTGGACAGAGGGGGAGGTCCAAACGAGAGGGAGGTGGAACGGGACGAACAGAGAAAGGGGACTTCAACACCAAAGAACTCCAATAAACTCAAAATAAACCAAACTTTTGGATTAGTTGAAGTTTGATTTAGTTAGTTAAATCACTTTTAATTCTAAAATCTCAAGTTAAGCTTTAGAACTTCAGCAAAACCAAATGGTTATTTTCTATTTTGAAAATATCAAAAACTCCTGAAAATTGGGATGCTACAAAGCTACACCCCTTAAAGGGAATCTCGACCCCAAGATTCGGAGAGACTAGAAAGAAAGGTCGAGAAACTCGGCTCTTGGTTTCCAGGTTGCTTCCTTCTCTGATCGATTGCTCCTTTGTTCCTCTTCGCAAAATTGCAAGGTCTTGCTCCCGGTAGGACTTCCAACTTCTTCGAAATTTTTGATGGAATACTCCTGGCTGGCAAGATCCTTCTTTCATTCGGCTCTCTTCATACTTGTCTTCTAGTATCCCGAGGCATTTCTTCTATTGCGGTACGAAGGAAAAATGTTGTGCACCTTTGACAGCTGTAGTGGTAGTTCCAATTTGGTAAATGATGCCAAACTGTTGGTCCACAACCATGTATTGGAGTGCCAGCTAAAAGCCATGAATCTGTCTTCCCATTTTTGCTAGATCCAAATCCTATTATTATTGAAATCCACCAATCCACATACCTTAAAGTCACCCAATTAAAAATCCAATCATTCAATCAATCTCATATTCCATTGATAAGAAACATAATTCATAAATCTTTCTTGGGCATAAGCTTAAATAATCCAACAAATTCACCACTTTGATTGCATGATTTCTTCTCTGCACGGATCCATAAAAATCTAGTAGCAATAATCATATCTTTCAATTCGATAAACTCCAAGATCACGCTAAGTTCACTATATCCATTTTTGAAACGAAAATTCTCCCAAACATCACAATCGTGCAATTGCTTTCTCCAAAATTCTTAGCTAAATCCACGACATCAGTCACTTACCTTTCTCAAGCCTATTTATCAATCGCGATCCTCCATAATCCAATATCTTCATTATAGAACCTTCCAAAAGACTTCTTGTAATCCACAAATTCAAATTTAATCCGTCAAATTATTTTATTACCATCTATCCAGCAAATATTTTGACCAACTCCAGTATCAGTAAGATATCCATCAATCCTCAATCATATATTCCGATATCACTCAATCATATATTCCAATATCCAGTAATCATATGTTTGCATACTCCAATATCCAACAATTATACAATTCTATAATCCGATCAAGACATATCCCTATAATCCGACCAAGATTTCTTTTAAATCCAACTTCTCTATTCAATTATATCCAATTAAATCCAGTATGACCAACATACTCAATTAATCCCATACTTCTTAATTCAACCAAACCCACCAAAAATCATGAATTGGTAATCCTATAATCCAATCTTCAACAATCATATTTCTACAATCCAATCTCCAGCAATTACATTTCTATAATCCCATCAAAATCTATTTCCATAATCCAACTAAGACTCAACCAACTCTACCAAAATTAATATCATGAATCGATATGAAAATCCAATTCTTCTGCACACATATCTCAATTCCAAGTTTCCATCCAACATTACAATCAACTCAAGATTCGAGGAAAACCCAATTTATCCTAATAATCAAATTAGTACTTCATATTCCTATATCCTTCATGACCAATCAAAACTTTCCTCCACCATCATCTTCTGTTTGCAAAATCTATATAATCCACCAATCTGCTCGTCTTTAATCCATTCATAACCAAGGCATATCCATTATCATACTCTAGTATTCACAAGAACTTCTTATAATCATCGGTGAGTCTTAAAATCTTTAATCCCCAAAATCAGTTTTATCACTGATTTTCCAAAACTGCCTAGCTTGGCATCCAAACGCACTGGTTATTGCCACAAGAGTAGCTCCCAAGAGACTTGTATGTTGCGGATCTGAACCATCTGCACAAATTTTCCCAGGTTTAATAGACGAGAAGAAGAAAGCACAATAGTTAAGAGGGAAAAGCACGATGGACAAGAGAGAACAAGGGAGAAAGACAGAAGCAAACTAACTGGGAAAAGGTATGTTAAAACCAAAGAACAAAAAGCCGAAAGGCTATTAAGAGGCAATAAATCTTAAGCAAAAGATCCTATTACACAGACTAAACGGTGCTAAACTGAGGAGGACAACTCTACTGAAGCACTTCTAACTTAACTTATACGGACGGACGACCTGAAGCAAACGACAGATCTTGAAACTTCTAGGGCATTCGGCGCTTGACTACGAAGAGCTCGATCCTATAGAGATTACTGAGGTAAGGAAGTCAATTTGAGTTTGAAAACAAGGTTTCAGAAGAGATAAGAAGCAAGAACCTGAGAACGAGACGAGAAAAGAATAGAATGAGGTGAGAAAAGATTGGGATAAGATCATAGAAGAATAGAATAAGATGAGAGAAGAATAACTACTCAAGTTAATCGGTTGGTTTGTTTTTAGAAAATAAAATTTCAGACTTTTGACTAAAACGACCATGCTAACTATGGTTACGTCCTACAGTCGATATGGCTCTGATACCACTGTTGTCGGGACCCCGAGTAAGCAACCTCGGGACCCTTTGTGCATTCCAAACTAGTCCCATGATAAGTAGCTAGTCCGCACAGTTTCAACATCGATGTGATCTGTCGAACCCGGGAGCGAAGGATCCCGAATTCTCTATGTTCATACACTAGTCCAGGATTTCTAGTGTACACAGTTAAACAAAGGTGATAATCAAAACATATCACGCATTTTATTAATAATTATTCAGAGTTTATTACAATCGGGCCTGAGGCCAAATAAAGTAAAACACAGTGGAAATAAAATAGTAGTAGTAGACCCAACGATTCACCACAGGCAATCGTCTGGGGGAGCGTGGCCTAAGCATCGATGTCCTCACCGTCTTGATAGAAGTCTTCTCTGAATAAAGATTATTCAAGGAAGAGTAAGCACTACCACTGTGCTTGCAAGTTACACCCGTAAAGTAACAGATTGAATGCATGCATAAAGTGAGCAAAGGGTAATGGCAGGGTTTATTTGCATAAGACAAAGATTTTTTAGGTTTAAATACTTTTAGTAATTTCCAAGGCCATTTTAGAATTTAATAAGATCAAAATTATATTTCGATTTCTCAATGCCAAGTGTAGGATGAACCTCCATACACAAATGGTGAAGGACTACCCCCCTTACACCAGGCTTCGCCCAAACCCATTTTCATAAACCAGTGATAAAGTCTTTTCAAACAAAACCGAGACTAACTTCGAGTGGCTTTCATTAAGCATGTCCATGATTTGTGGACACGGCTATTCGAATAGATTATTACTCTGCAGAGTTGGTACAGCTTTACCCACAAGAGATAGTTTGCTTATTATGTCGGCCAATACACGCTTCCGTAGGCGTGCGACTAAGCAGCTATCACGAGGCCTTTACCCTATATTATTTCAACATAATTATGCCCGCTAAGGTTTCGTAATCGAAGGCTTCGCACCAAACGACTACCCCCTCTTGCGCCATGTGGGTATCATCAATAAGTCTTCACGACTCCCACATCTTTCCAAGACATAAACATGGTGAGATAACATAGCTTATTTGGCCAAGTCTGTCCCATTCCAGACTTGTGGTGGTACGAGTTTGGCTTAACATCCGTGGCCCGCAGACCGGTCCTTACATGACTGGGCGACTTCCAAAACAAACCCTATGTCTCAACCATTCACTGTATTGAGCCCGTGCATGAACTTGCACCCACCAACAATCCAATTCACCCAAGTCTAAACCAATTTCATTTATTTTTCTTTGGCAAAACGTTTTCCAAACATCTATGGTAAAAGCAATACCATAGATTCATTTTCAAAACAACTTTGTATTTTGGCAAAATTCCCCAAAACATCTTTTGGTCTAAGCAATGACTAAGCATAACTATCTTAATTATTTTACTAAGGTGACAAGGGCATGGCATTCCAAACATCAATATTGGCTATACGAAGGAGTTGGCATAACTAAGCATTAACACAGGAATTTAAAATAACTTGAATAAAAATATGCATGCAATAATAACTTTAAAAACAGAATTAATTAACTTTGAAATACTGGGATCAAAATGGTCAAGAATATAACTTGTCTTCGTTGAAGTCTTGAGATTCTAAACCCTCTAAAAGATCTACCTCTCCGGAATCGTCAAAGTCTATACGCGAAAGTAAGTCGAATTCAAACAAAATTCAAATAAATCCAAAAAGACAAATCAAATTAACTCCAAATGAAATAATTTTATTTTATTTAGCTAGATAATAATTTTCTAAGATTTTAGCAATTTGAATCACTCAATTTGAAGTTGTGGTTCAAAAGATATGAATTTTACAAGTTTTAACCTAAATTTGATATTTAAAAGAATTTCTAAATTTAAATACAGATTCAAAATAGCTTCAAATTAAATAATTTTGGTTTAGTTAGCTAGATAATGATTTTGTAAGAATTTAGAAATTTGAAACACCCAATTTGGAGATTGGATGCAAAAGTTATGAATTTTAGAAGTTTAAACCTAAATCAAATTTAAATGAATTTCCGATTTATTTTTCTAAAGGAAAATCCATTTATTATAAGTGGCGTCCACCACAAGAGTTTCGATTTAAAAGAAATTAAATTAATTTCGACATGTGGGCCCCATGTGTCATAGACACGGCTTACATGGACCAAGTCCATGTGGTGATTGGCTTGGGAGTTGGTCTTGACGCTGGTGATGTGGCCGCCACATGGGCTCCACGTCGGACCGAGGGTGAGGTGGCGCTGAATGGCGCCGACGTGGACTAGCCACGCCACCCGACCACCGGGCGATGAGCCGCCGGCGTTATCGCCACTACGAGTGAGGATGTGCGCAAAAGAGAGAGGGTGAGATCTTGAACGTGATGCTCACCGGAATTGCACGAATCTTGCCGGGCAGAAGGTGGTCGGCGACGAGGTCGGCGGCGTCCTTCGGTTGTCGGCGGTGGGGGCTCTGGGATCCTCCGGCGATGCGGTTCGCGCACGAGTTCGCAGCGACGCGGTGATGCCGATGGTGGTGGAGGCGAGGACGGCGTCAGCGAACGCCGAATCGGAGAAGAAGCGGAACTTGGCCGTCGTCGAAGATCCTTGAAATTGAGGCGCTAAGGGAGGAGGTGGTATGGGTGGCGGCGTTGTGGTGTGGAGGGAAGGCGCACCTGTGGCTCCTATTTATAGGGCCCGGCGTGGCGAGCTTCGTCGGCACACGATGACCGTCTTGGCGATGGCGGCGGTGATTGAGGATTTGCGACGAGGAAAGGAAAGAGAGGGTCGGTTTCGGGCGGAGGAATCAAGAAATTAAAAACGCGCGCAATCGGAGGAGATGCGATCGGATTCGTGCGTGTATGGAAGGTTTTTGAATCGCTTCAATGGCGGACGCACGCGTGGAAAGGAAAGCAGCGCGAGGAAGAAGGAAGGCTCGGGGACGATGCATCAGAAGGGCCCCACTTGTCAGCGTCAGTGGAGAAAGGAAAGGAGAGGGTGCACCTCACCACCCGATCGTGATCTGACAGTGAGAGGATTAAGAAGTGCGGCGAAGTGGGCGCGTCGCATCTTGGCGTGAAGAATGGGCCGGCCAAAATCGGCCCATTTACTGTTGAGGGATTTTCTTTGATTTTCCAATTGTTTTAATCCTGATAATTAAAAGAGGCTTTAGAAAATAGCAAATAAATTCCAAGAATTCTAGAAAAATTCACAGAAATTCCTAGAATGATTTTGGACTTAAATAAAATAATTTCAACTTAAACTTGTTAATAGTTTTTGTAATTAAATTTGTTTTAGCTTTAAGGTTAATAAGGAAAGCTTTAAGAAAATTTCAGAAAATCCACCAAAATAAATAAGTTTTAAATTTTCTCAGAAATTGAAATTTTGGGCTGTTACATGATCAAAACCATACAACAAACTAGAGAAAAAGTAGGCAAATTAATATTAATAGAAGCAAAAGACCTTATGGTCGAGATTTTTACAGAGTTGCCATGCAAGGCTTACAACAACAGAGAGATCGCAACGGAACACTAAACACTCGTGGAAGCCATTCGACATGCCCACAGGCAATCGAGTGGAGGATGTCTCCTAGCTCGCATGGTCTTCAAAGAGCTCGGAGCTCCTTGGGTCCTCTTCAGCGACTGATCAACCAGTGGCATAAAGCCGTGAGTACTTTGAATGTACTCAACAAGTTGTAGGGAAATGTATGCAAATAGTATTCATACCAGGCTTGACAAGGATAGCTTTATGGTTACTTTGCATAAAACAGAATTTGCTGGAACTACAATAAGTAGATTGCAAAGCACAAGTTGAAAGACTAATACATAAGTAATCAAGTTTCTTTGAAACAACACGTGAACACCCTGTTCACTACCCAGACCACTCGTGAACACCTTGTTCACTTCCCAGACCACTTGGAACCAACCACGACCATTTTTTTTTGAGAAAATCTACCCCTTGCGTGAAATCACCAGGCATTGTCCATAACCGGGGACACGGCTATTCAAATAGTTTTACACTCTGCAGAAGTTGTACAGCTTGACCCATAAGGCACGACCTCTCTAGTTGGTTGGGCATCTATCGATGCCCCTGCTCACTACCTTAGGTAAGCAGTCTAGAGCACGTGACAATGCCTTTACAAAGCTCTGTTTTGACCCGGTTCCACTCGCTAAGGATTCGCCTTCCTGCCCCCTCTTGCGCCAAGTGTGAATGTCTAACCTAGATTTCACACTTCCACCAAAACAGAACCGAATCAAAGCACTGCTAATTAGTTGGCCAGGTCCACCCCATAAATGAACTTATGGTTGCACGGTATGGCCCAGATCAATGGCTTGCAAGGTTAAGTCCTTAGAAACTACTCAGGCGAGACAACCACATCCCAATGTGCTTCCTACACCCCCTTTACCGCATGATCACTCGCGTGAGTATAAATCATTTTGGGTTCATCCTGGCCAAATGACCACCCTAGTCATGGCACAACATCTTTTAACAACAGTGGCCGCGCCACAATTCCATATATCATTAAGTCAAATTCATCATTATTGAATCATGTGATCGAGAGACATCGTATAACTAAAGAAGGTCTAAGCAATATACGCACCTATGTTGGTATCTCAAAGATGTCCAACTAAGATTACCCAACATATAGTGTCTAAGGGTACATGTCAACATGTCAAACACAAGTATTCAAGGAGTCATACTGTCGAGTGGGTATTTAGCTATTTCCCAAACCATTTTTATACAATTAGCCATGCATGTTGATATAAAACAATATAATTTTTGCAAACTGGGTACGACATGATCAAAGGTCTACGACTTGCCTTCGTTGAAGAGGTTTGGTTCTTCGGTAGAGGTCGTCAGGTCCAAGAACTCTTCAGAGAAACCGGAATCTATATGCACAAAAAGAACCGAATAAATACAACAAATCCACATAAGATCCAAAAAAACTACCAAACTAAGAATAAAAAAGAAAGGCAATGAATTAAAATGAATTAGGAACGGGCTCTCAGGAGGAGGTCCAACTGGGAGGAGGTCCTGTGAAGGATACGACTACTCAACGTGGTCGTGCGAAAAAAGCAGACATAATTAAAAAAATCTACCATGTAAAGCAAGAAGCAATGCAAGCAAGAGATCATAGATCGTTACCGCTAAACGCGCAATGCAGCGGAAGAAGAGTTGGAGTAGTCTAATCCAACATAGAGCGCATCGATGAAGTGGTCGTAGTTGATCATCCAGCGTCGAGCATGTCGATCGTCTCCTCTAGCAGCCAATCGAGTTCCTTGTGAAGATCACGGATCGTCCTTAAGCGCAACAGCAACCGCAGTAGCGTCTCTACGGTATTCACACGTCAAGGGAAGGAACACCGTACGTCGGTGTGGTAGCACTAACTCGCACGGTAGGGTCTCCGAGAAGATAGCGGTTAGGGTTTCGGTGGAGCAACTCACGTAGCTCTCGTGTATTGTGTGTTTATCTCAATAGCCCTATGCATCCTCTTATATAAAGCCCAGGACAGATCCTATCCGAACTCTTTTGTTCCAACCCGTTAAGTGTGTGATCCTGTAGGTTTACACGTATTTGGTTGTTAGCGGCTCCTAGCAGGACATAACGATTCCCGAACACACATAATTATATCGGACGAACCTTAATGCAATATGATCTACGACTAGGTCCTTATCACCAATGACCAGCTCACATCTCTATACGAACAGTTCATATTTAGTCTCGACCAGTTCGTAACTCCTTACAACCAGGTTTTGACTACTTAGTGATTATGTTCTACCAGACTATGACCAGCTCGTATCACCATACGACCAGTCAGTATCTTGTCGAACTGAATGATCTACTTGTGTATTCTCCCTTTGTCTCACGATATTTGGTTGAACTCCAGGGGAGATAGATTGTCATCCATGGACAGTTCAATACTTTCTCGATCAAGTGACGGATAACTTCATGTGGTTGAACTCTTCGACTACCAGTGGCATGGCCATGCACTTTCTTTATCCGACCACATCGACGGGACCAGAGATATCTTACCTGTTATGTTAGGAGGGCAAATCCCATATCCGACCGGTCACATTCCTCCACATGTTTCATAGCATACCCGAAAGCTACCTTTATAACTACCTAGTTACAGAGTAGTGTTTGGCAACCCCTAAGAGTGCTATTACACATGTAGAAAATCATGCTGATCTCAGGTCTAAGAATTATACATCATCATTGCTTGAGACCAACTGATGGCACATAGAATCATAACAATCTCAATAATGTTTCAAGGTGGGTCAATCCAACACCATGTTCTCTAACATGTGTTCACATTATTGATTCGATATCCCTATATCCATGGCTGGTGAAACATGGTCATCAATCAATACACGCACTGGTCGATGAGTCACTAGAGTTTCAACCAGTGATATTCGATTAGGGATACATTTAGAATAACATCATATAAGTTAAAGAGCTTCACCAACAAGTCGCATACTTGTTAATCTTTATAACCAATGATTTAATCAAGAAACATAATAACATTTATTCAGTAACTCATAAACATAGATGTGATATAATCATCTCTATGATCGCCTCTAAGGCATATCACCAACAAAACCTGGATGAGGTCATCTCATCCACCCTCATCCATGGAACCAAACGCTACATATAGTGCGATGTCTCCTCCAAAAGAACAAAAAATGCTACAAAGCGACGAATTTGGTTCTCTATTGGCATTTAGTTATATTGATCTGCTAGCAAGTAATCCATGAAAAGTATGATGTGAAAAGCCTGAGAAGACAGTGCTGAAACCGAGAGATGCAAAGAGATTCCATATTGGCATTTACTACAAATGCTGTAGTTAGTCGGCAACTGGGTAGTGTGTTGTACTATTTTTAGATGGAATTGTATAGATTCCATTAAACCACAGGTGTAGCTAAATCGTTGGACACCACCGAGGATACAAAGTCCGAACCGAATCATGCCACAGAATAACGGCACCTAGATCCATACTAGCCCCCAATTTAGTAAGAACATGGGCGACTTGGTTACAGGACCTGGAACAGTGGGTCACTTTAAAATCTAGAAAATTACAGATAAGTACGAATTTAGCTTCTCTATGAAGGACCACAAGTCTTGAATTGCTTTCCTCATTGTTCTCCAAGGCATGCTTAAGATTCATGGCATCCGTTTCAACGATGATTCTTCCCATTCCGAGGTCAGATGCAAACTAAATAAAATGTAAGCAACCTTCTACTTCTGCTTGGATCGCTTCGTTGGTGTGCATGAGTTTGCCCATTCCTGCTCCTTGAACTATCCCACTCTCATATCTGACCACAAAACCCCAAACTTCACAGTGTGACTCCTCAATGAAGGCTCCATCCATATTGATTTTAAGAAAATCTTGTGGGGGTAATTTCCACCTCTCTCGTGGCTTCTAAATGGGCACCTTTATTTTGCATAGCACTTCCTAAAAACTCCGCAGCATGGGTGTGAGATGAGTGCAAACCTCTGTATGGGACTTGGGGGGGTCTCGCGAGCATTGACAGAGTTCCGTTTCATCCATAAGCACCAAAGGAATGATATGAGCTGGATATGCAAATCTTCTCTCTGATGCAATAAGACCGCAGTGACTTCCTTCGCAAATGGGCATGCTGCAAGCATAATTCTGCTACTCTCCAAGCTCATAATACGCCAACATATTTTGGCATATTTGCATTTGAAAAATAGATGACCTCCATCCTCATCTGGCCTTCCGCACATTGGACACAAAGTGTCGAGATCAATACCACACCTTTTAATGTTCATTCTCAGTGGGAGTGAATTATGCGCTAATCTCCAAAGGAACATGCATATCTTATTTGGTACCACAATACTCCAAATCTTGTTCCAGTGAAAGGTCAGCTCTGTTGTCGTGACAATAGTACCGCTGCACTCGCCCCTGTCCTCCTGTCTGACTTCATTCGTGAAAACTTTTATTTGTCGATCTGACTGTGAATACTCCCTTCGGGTTGAAGTGCCACGCAACAAAATCAACCATTTGTATTGGGCAAAATTTTATATATACCACTCAGAAACACGGCACTTCAAGATATGACACTCGGTTTTTTTGATCCTTTGAAATCTGCCATTCTCTCTATTTTTCTCTCATTTTCATTTCTTTTCTCTTATTTTCCGATCTATTCCCTAGTGAAGTACCTCTTTTGCCCCTCTCCTGTTTGGATTCATCCTCTTCATCTCATCCCGATTTCGACAGCATCCATCTGATTGAATCGAACACAGAGAAACCAGTCATTCCCGAGCAAGCTTAGTGAGACCGACGCCGCCTCCCCCAAGAACCTTGTCGCGTTGATCCACCCATCACACAGAACGAGATGAAGGGGATGAACCCATCACACAGAAAAAGATGAAGCTGGCCAAGCTACGCGACGGCGGCGAGCGCGAGTTCCACGCCGAGATGGAGGTGCTCGCCGACCGGATAGGGTTCATGTGGCCACATCCGAACCTCGTCACGCTCTACGGGTGGTGCCTCTCTGGCTCGACCAAGATACTGGTGTACGAGTACCTCGAGGACAGCAACCTGGAGGCGCTCATCGACAACCATGCCGTGTTTAGGTGGGGGGCGGCTGGACGCGGCCATCGGTGTGGCTCGGGTGCTCGTGTTCCTGCACCACGAGTGCCGCTCCACCATCCTGCACCGCGACGTGAAGGCCAGCAACGTGCTCCTCGACCACGACGGGTAGGCTAAGGTGATGGACTTCGTGCTGGCCAGGGTGGTCTACCCCAGTGACACCCACATCAGCTCGATGGTGGCCGGCACAATGGGGTATGTGGCACCGGAGTACAGGCAGACGTGGCAGGCGATGACCAAGGGCGACGTGTACAGCTACGGCGTGCTCTTGATTGAGTTCGCCACAGGCCGACGCGCCATGGACGGCCACGAGGAGGAGTGCCTGTTCGAGTGGGAGCGGAGGATGGCCAAGGAGGGCTGGAAAGTGAGGTAGCAACCGGAGGAGACGAGCGCGGTGTTCTAGGAGATCCTTATGCTCAGTATGCGCTGCACCGCCGATGCACCGCAGGAAAACATAAAGTGACCGTAGGATCTTTCATCCGGCTTCTAACACCAATCTAAGTCGTTGCTCTGGTTCCAAGTGGAATCGCTAAAACGTTACATTCGTTGCTGACTTCTTCGTTGCCTCCTTCTCAACAGCGAAAATGTCTGAAACTCTGAAACTTTAGTCTGCCTTTCCTTCGGTTCTATCATTTCCTTCCGTCTTGAGTCAAACCTTGTCCTCAAGGTGTGAAATTTGGAAAAATGCTCTGGATGAATGTTGTATCTTCATAGGCTGCATCTTCTGGTCCCAGGTTCAACCATTGAATCAACCATTGGGCTATTGGTTCATTTCGGCGCGGTATAATTCTTCTGTCAAGTACTACAGCTGGCTCAGTTTTGATTTTGCCATTCTCTCCCACCAAGGGTAGTCCTGGAAGTGGTACAGCATGCGAACCCAGATGCCTCTTCAATTGACTTACATGGAAAACGGGGTGGATTGTAGTACCTTCGGGTAGCTGTAATTGATAAGCCACGGGACCAATTTTCTTCAGTACTCGAAATGGGCCGTAATATTTCGATCTAAGTTTTAGAGATCCCCTTATCCCAAAAGTTGTTTGCCTATAAGGTTGCATTTTGAGATATACCATGTTTCCTATTTGGTACTGCCTTTATGACCTCAATTTGTTGGCAAAATGCGTCATTCTTTCTTGTGCTTGGCGCAGATTCACCTTCAGTTGTTCAATCATATGTTCCTTCTGTTCCACAGTGACTCGAGTCTCCTCTGATATGTTACATGGGATAGTTAATTCACCAATTTGAGTTGGAGGGTAACCATACAAAGCTTGGAAAGGGGAGATTTTCAGCGCAATATGATAAGAAGTGTTATACCACCATTCGGCAAGGGTTAACCAAGCTATCCACTCCCTCGGTTCCTGAAAGGTCATGCTCCTCAAGTATGATTCCAAACATTGATTTACTCACTCAGTTTGTCCATCCGTTTGAGGATGATACGCACTGCTTAGCCTCAAAGATACTTTTAAAGTTATGAAAATCTCTTGGAAAAGGTGACTAGTAAAAATTCTATCTCTGTCAGTCACAATAGCAATAGGCAATCCATGTAATTTGAATATATTATCCATAAAAACTTGCACTACTTGTTGTACTGAGTATGGGTGAGCTAATGATAAGAAATGGGTATATTTGGTGAATCTATCAACCACTACTAAGATCACCTCCTTACCCCTAGACTTTGGCAATCCTTCTATGAAGTCCATGCTGATATGAGTCTAGGCCATATTGGGTATTTCCAAAGGGTTAAGTAATCCAGGAATATGTACATGCTCAGATTTTATAATTTGACAGACTGGACATTCCGAAATCAGCAATTCTATATTCCTCTTGAGCCTTGGCCAATAAAACAGTTTCTTAATCCGGTGGTAGGTTGCTCTCATACCTGAGTGACCTCCAATAGCAGAAGAGTGAAATGATTCCAAGATTCTTGTTCTAATGTCATTGCCTATCCTTCCCTTGTATCTCACCAAACCAGATTCCATTGTGTAGCTACTGTCAGTCCTAGAAGTAATCTGATTGTTACTCACCAATTTTCTATACAGTGGGTCAGAGACATAGCTGCCCTCAACATCTTCGACCCACTCGGGCATAATGGTAACCATGGCATGACAGCCCCCTTCACACTCCTTGAAATTTTGATCCCTCCTGCACAACGCATCCGCTGCAATATTCTCTTTCCCTTTCTTATACTCCACCGTGTAATAAAATTCTAACAACTTAAGAAGTAATTTGTATTGTATGCCTTCTACTAATCTCTGAGTTGTGATGTATTTCAAGTATTTTTTTATCTGTCCTGATCACCAATTGGTTGCCCAAAAGATAGCGTCTCCATTTCTTAAGTGCCTCTAAAATTGCCATAGATTCCTTATCATATATGGACTGTGCAGCGGCTCTAATCCCCAATGTCTTGCTATAGTATGCAATGGGTCTACCTTCCTGCATCAAGACTGCACCCAGACCAGTCCCACAAGCATCAGTCTCAAGAATAAATGGTTTGGAGAAATCTAGTAATGCTAATACGAGACATGTGGTCATTGCTTGCTTTAATCTTTCAAATGCTATGGTTTGAGCTTCCCCCCATATGAATGCTTCCTTTTTAAGGCTATCAAATAGAGGTTTGCATATCTTTCCATAATCCTTCACAAATCTTCTATAATACCCCATTAAACACAAAAATCCTCTCAATTTGGTGACATTACTAGGAACTGGTCAATTAACCACATCAACTATCTTTCTTGGATCTGTAGATACTCCTGCCCCACTGATTATATGCCCCAAATATCCAATCTCTGCCATAGCAAAACAACACTTACTCATTTTTGCAGTAAATTGGTTCAGTTGTAAAAGGTGTAAAACTGTGTGTAAATGATCAACATGATCAGTCAAGCTCTTGCTATATACCAAGATGTCATCAAAGAAGACTAGGATAAACCTTCTCAAGTGTTGTCCAAAGATGGTGTTCATGAGTGATTGGAAAGTTGCTGGCACATTAGTCAAACCGAATGGCATCACAGTATACTCATAATGTCATAAATGAGTCCTGAATGCTGTTTTAGGAATATCTTCCTCAACCATCCTAATCTGATGGTACCCAGATCTAAGGTCAAGTTTTGAAAATATTGTTGCTCCTTGCAATTCATCCAACAAATCTTCTATATTTGGCATAGGAAACTTATTCTTGATTGTTATTGAGTTCAATTGTCTATAGTCCACACACATCCTCCAAGAACCATATTTTTTTTCTAACCATCACAGCTGGAGAGGAGTAAGGGCTTACACTCACTCTAATCTCTTTGGATTTCAACAATTAGTTGATGATGTCTTCCATCGCATCTTTCTGGTTGTGTGGTATTCGGTATGGCCTAAGGTTTGGAGGGTTGGCATTGGCTTTAAGGGAAATGGAATGATCACATCCTCTCTTAGGAGGTAGTTCCTGAGCCTCTCTGAATACTTCTTCATATTGTTGTATTACCTTCTGAATCTCCATAGGTAGTTCTCTAGGCTCCTAGAGCTCTTCTTCTTGAACCTAATTCGCTTGGATCAAGTAACCCAGTACTTCTTTCCTCATTATCTTCTTCAATTTAATTGCATCTACCATGTAATGTTTATCAGGAGAGGTGTAGTCTTTGAAAGTCACTGTTCTGCCTTCCTTGCATATGGACAATTCTCTGGTTTTTAGATCCAAACCAATAGGACTGTGGTGGTATATCCAATTAGTTCCAAGGATTATGTCATAGCTTCTGAGATTTAGTAACTGAAAAGAGTTTGTGAATGTATATCCTTGAATCATATAACAAATGTTGTCAGTCATGGCATCTGTGCACAGTTCTTCTCCTCCTGCTACAACCACTTTCTTTGCTGGCCTATAGTTCAGTTTACAATTACTTTTGATTGCAAATTCATAATCCATGAATGAGTTTGTGCTCCCACTGTCCACTAGCATCACTGCTTTTTTTCCCTCCTATCGTTGAAATTAATGAGAATGTAGCCAGCCCTGTTGTTCCTTCCATGGCATGACTAGAAATCATCATGAGTTTGTCCTTTTCTAAGTCCTCCCCCCCCTCGACAGGGCTCTCAGAAGCAGTATCATATTCCTGCTCTTCGGTTAATTCAAGGTCACCAGATTTTTCTTCCATCTCTTCTTCTCCTTGCATCAGTAAAGTATGTAATGCCTTCCTAACTTTACATCTCAGATTGTGACCTGGGGTCCAATGTTTCTTACAATGCCAACATGTCCTTTTGTTGAGTTCCTGTGTGTTTGCTTTAACCTTCTCAGTTTCTCTGGTATTGATACCCCTCTGGATCATAGGCCGATTATTACCAGAATTGGTTCTGTTCCGGTTCAGACCACCAGATTGGTTAGTTCTCTGAGCCATTGAAGCTTTCTCTTCTAGCTTAGCAAACCAGTAAGCTTCTAAGAGTCCTTTGGGTTGATGACTACTCACCTCATATTTGATCTCGTCCTTTAGGCCCTCCAATGAAACAGCTCATCAAAAAAGCTTCCTACAGATATGGATGGTCTCTTCTCACCAATTCCACACTCTTCTCAAAATAATCAATGTATTTGCTAACATTGCCTATGTGTTTCATTGTTTGTAATCTTTCCACAGCTTCATGTGCACTAGCTTCAGAAAATCTGTCTGCCAACATAGCACACAGCCTTTGCCAATTGAGCACCTGCCAAGATATGCCAATTCCTTTAAACCAAGTATTTGCCCTTCCTGAGAAATGTCCAGTCGCTATATTAACCCATTGTTCTCTAGTAGTGCCAGCCATCTCAAAGAATCTCTCACATTGTTCTAGCCACCCAATAGGTTCATCACCTGAAAATAAAGGTATTTCTAGCTTCGGCCCTCTGATTATAGCGTCCACATACTGATGTCCATTGCCATTGGTATTCCAACCCATGTTCCCAGTTAACTCACACTGATTCAAGAGTGTTTCCTGACCCGGGTTAGTGCTCCATACTGGGTGATAATACATCAGAGCTACAGTTGTTTGATTTGTCGGTTGACCAGTCCATGGAAGTACCGGAGTAATTCCCACTCCTGGGTTAAACCCTTGTGGACCCATTATTGTCACCGCTACAGGATTTTGCTGATTCCCCGTCTGATTTTCACCCAGTCTTGTGACAGTGTCTACTTGAGCAGCGGTTCCAATCGCCGGTGAAAATACTGGAGAGAAATTTGATACTACTGTATTTGGCTCCACAAAAAAATGGTGTTGTGTTTCTCCCACTCTTGTTCTGCTCAAGATTCCATGTTGTACTCGCTGCTACTAGAATATGACTAGAAACCATTTGTGACGCTAGACTGTGAGGTATGTCTAGACGCCTGGTTTGTGCAGTTGGAATCATACCTGCTTCTGTCAAAGTCAGCCATTCATTCCGGTTTTCTTCTGGTATATTCCCAGTGCCTGACGTCGAAGATTGGGGGAAATTTGTGATCAATAATGCTTTAATCGCAGCCACATCCGACTACAGGGTGTCCAGCTTGGACAGCTTCTCATGAATCTTGACAATCTCAGCACAGTTTTCCATTTCAATATCCTCTTCTTCAATTGATCCGTGAGAACGAGTTCTTACCACTATCTACTCAGATCCACCAGGTTACTTAGAGGGATTTTACTAGCAAACCAGCTGCTAACCTCAGGAACCCAGATCTGAATATGCTTACCGCGCTTGCTCTCCTTGACCCGAGAAATCCACAACTTTCTTCGATTCCCAGATCTGGTTGAACTAAGGAATTTTACGGCGGCAACACTCCTGGTTGCCCCAACCCTTGCTCATACAGACCTCCACTCCAAGGATCGTCTAGTGCTTTGATACCAAAATGTTAGATCCTAAAACTTCACGGATCCGACCGAGAGTATCTAGCTAGAAACGCTGGTATCGCGAAGAACAGAAGAATATCGCAAACTAGGGTATTGCTAAAGCTAACTAAGAAAGATACGAATATGATGTTCTTGGTCTTTCATTACCAACTCCATTGGATCATATAGCCAATGGGAAAGTTACTGAATGACAGAACTGAAGAAGTAAAAGTGAATTCAGTTTTGAGAACGACGAAGTATTTTGAATACCGATTTCATTTTTTTGAAATGAATTGAATGAATTGGAAAGGAAATGACACATACAGTAAATATTCAAAACATAAAGTGACTGTAGGATCTTTCATCCGGCTTCTAAAACCAATCTAAGCCATTGCTCTGGTTCCAAGTGGAATCGTTGAAACGTTACATTCGTTGCCGACTTCTTCGTTGCCTCCTTCTCAACAGCGAAAACGTCTGAAACTCTGAAACTTCAGTCTGCCTTTCCTTCGGTTCTGTCACGGCTGGACATGCTCGCTGCACTACTCGACATGGCCGAGAATGGCAACGCGAGTTGTAGATCGTGCAATAGTAGCTCAGGGCACAGTGACAGTGACAGTGAGTAAACCCAAATTGAACTCACATAGGTTTAAGGTTACGAAACAAACAACAGATTGATTATTTCTTTACAAATTTTTGGTTGCTTAGTTAGTTTAGTTGGATCAACGCGGATGCCGTGGAAATCGGGATGAGATGAAGGGCATGAATCCGAACAGGAGAGGGGCAAAAGAGGTACTTCGCTATGGAATATATTGAAAAATAAGAGAAAAGAAAAGAAAATAAGAGAAAAATAGAGGGAATGGCAGATTTCAAAGGAGCAAGAAAACCGGGTGGCATATATCCAATTTCATAAAAATGGATGGCATACCTCGAAGTGGCATGTTTCTAAGTGGTATATGTCAAATTTTGCCTTTGCATTGGGGTGTGTTGTGTTCCCATTTCATCCGGAAAAAATAAAATGGCATAGGAGAAGCAGCTAACACAGGCCCACATGGCAATGTCCACGCACAGCAAGCAGCCCTAGTCGTCTGTAGCCCAACGTGCACATTTGGGCCCATTGAGCCATGGTAGCCCATGTACATCTTTCTTTCGAACAAGGCGTTGAGACTTGAGACTATGCCCGGAATCAGACTCAAGCCTCGGTCAAGACGTTGCCACATCACGAACCACCACCAAGAAACCCCGGTGCCGATGGACTCCTCCTCCTCGTCCTCGGCGGCGGCGGAGGGCGAGCCTCCGGTGGGGGAGAAGCTGGCGGTATTCTGGCACGAGGGCATGCTGGCCCACGACGCCGGTCATGGCGTGTTCGACTCGGGCCGCGACCCGGGCTTCCTCGACGTGCTCGATCAGCACCCGGAGAACGCCGACCGCGTCCGCAACATGGTCTCCATCCTCCGCCGCGGGCCCATCGCGCCCTTCCTCTCCTGGCACTCCGGCCGCCCCGCACACGCCACCGAGCTCCTTTCCTTCCACTCCCCCGGTCAGCCCCCGAAGCTCCTCACAAATCCTCAAACCTAAAGCTCTTATTGGCTTGCCCATCTCATTCTTGATCTCGTCTAGATTGCCTGGTATTGTGATTGATGCGTGCCCATGGTGTTTGCAATACAAAAGATTATTGTGTAATTAGTAATTAATCGCTAAATCTTATTGTGGTCGGCAGAATATATAGAGGAGCTCGTGCAAGCGAATGCCAGTGGAGCCAAGAAGCTCTGTGAAGGCACTTTCTTGAACCCTGGCTCATGGGGTGCTGCGCTTCTGGCGGCTGGAACAACCTTATCTGCGATGAAGCACATACTAGATGGGCATGGGAAGATTGCCTACGCGTTGGTCCGTCCCCCTGGCCATCACGCGCAGCCCGACCGCGCCGATGGTTACTGCTTTCTGAACAATGCCGGCCTTGCAGTGCAGCTGGCTCTGGATTCTGGGCGTGCAAAGGTTGCGGTTATTGATATTGATGTGCACTATGGGAATGGCACCGCGGAGGGCTTCTACCGCACAGATAGCGTGTTGACAATCTCTCTCCACATGAGGCATGGTTCATGGGGTCCGTCGCATCCGCAGAGTGGCTCTGTTGATGAGATTGGTGAAGGCAGGGGGCTTGGGTACAATCTCAATATACCTTTGCCTAATGGAAGTGGGGATGCAGGGTATGAATATGCAATGAATGAATTGGTTGTTCCGGTGATAGAAAAGTTTCAGCCTCAGCTTTTGGTTTTTGTCATCGGCCAAGATTCTAGTGCGGTGAGTTGAGTTTGTGTGGTATGTTTAATTATTTTACTTAGTACATTAGATGTTGCACTCTTAAACTTGCTGAAATTCTGCGCAATTGCACAGCCTAGTAATTATTATATTACTTAATAAACATTATAACGAGGATCATACAGTGTCAGAATGTACAAACATTATAATGTGGGGAAAATAAATATATATGTGCAAATAAGGATGACAAAAAATACAGTAACAATTTGGGATTTTCTTACTGTTAATTTAAGATAGTCTAGTTAAAATAGTGGTTGGCAAATAATGGGGGGAAACAGATATAAGATAAAGCAGAACTATTGTACCTTGAATTGAAGTGATGCTATATGGATAATAATCTTCAGCCTAACTGATGTTTTAGGTTGAAATCTCAAAGAAAAAAAGCTATGCATTTTAATTGCTACATAAGGTACTATATCAATGGAGATGCTCAGTATGTGCAGACTAAATAACTCATATTTCTGGGCATTCCCTGACACCTAGGTATGCTGTTTTTTATTGGTGAATTGTGATCCTGGTATCAGCAAGGAAATATGAAAGCAATAAAAGAAACAACCGCAGTCTATATCAGGGTTTTGGAAACCGGAAGATAGTAATGGTCTAAAAGATTTTCAGTGTAAGCTTTTATACTCTATATGGAAAGGTTTCTACAATAGTCTGGCTCACAGTTTTGCTAGATTTTAGCATGATCTGAAGCATTACATTTAGGGCCCCATTGGATGTTATGATAAGGAATATCTTAAATCACATGTTGCCCCATTGGATGAGACCTAGCCAATTTCACCGTTTCTTGCTGTCCTTTGTCTACCAGAACAAGACTCCACACGTAGGTGGTGGTACTTGCAGATGTCCTAACACCAACTTCTCCAAATGGCATAACAATGATACTTTTAGCAGCATTCAATTTTAACTTTATGAGATTCTCTTAGACAGTTGGACTAACTAATTATGTTTTGTCTCCATGCAGTTCGATCCCAATGGAAGGCAGTGCTTGACCATGGATGGTTATAGGAAAATTGGACATATAATGAGGAGCATGGCTGATCAACATAGCAATGGGCAAATTTTGATTGTCCAGGAAGGTGGTTACCACATCAGTTATTCAGCATATTGTCTGCATGCAACACTTGAAGGTGTCCAAGATCTGCAGGCCCCACTGTTAGATGACCCAGTCGCGTATTATCCAGAGGATGAGAAATACACACTGAAAGTTGTTGACAGCATGAAGAAGTGCTGGAAAGAATCAATTCCTTTCTTGAAGGACATTTAGAAATGCTTACATCTTTTAGATGCAGTGGTGATGAACTTCAATTTCAAATCATGGCATGCTCTACATTCACAGGCTTCTATTGGACTGTTAAGATTTTATCCATTGAAGCAACTTTAAAATGCGTGCACCATTCATGATCCAATGGTGGCCAACCTCGACCTGTATCACGTCGTATTGTACGTGTATAGGCTTCTCTGAACCCTTGATTCCCAAGCAATGATGTACTACATATCAGAGTTCTTTCACCTCGGTACGCCATGTCAAGTTGTACATGCTGCCGTTATTGGGTTTCAGCTTGTCAGTATCTCTTGCACCATCATTTTTTTTTACCTACATGCCTAAGCATATATCTGTTGCAAAAGCTTGTGATTGGTGGCTAACTTCTCCGGAAGAATCAATTCCTTTCTGGAAGGGATCCCTTTGGAAGGAGTGCAAGATTGGTGGCTAACTTCTTCCTTTTTCGTCGTATCATATTCTACCTGCGTATGCTTTTCCTGCATCATCTCTGATGATTTCACGACAACCATACGCTCCCCAAATGCCCTCCCCCCACCCCCCACCTGACGTTATCATGTGTCAACATCTGTCTATCAAGGCTGTCCTCTTTACGCCGCGCGAGTGTTTGTAGCGAACTTCTTTTCGTGCTCCGGCGCGTGATTACTGTATAATCATTTACTTGGAAATTCCGATGATTACATGCATGCTTTGTTGGGTATATTTCGGAATTCCGATGTTGTTGTATGAGATGTGAGTGCAAACTGGCTGTGATCCAGAAATGCATAATATGCATGCACTAGTGTCTGTTTCGCTGAATCGCTAGCTGCTCGTGCTATGCTCATACGCAGGAGCATATCGAAGGATTGGTTCTGTTTAGAACTGTAGATAGGCTTAAACGAAGTTGACTTCAGCTCCCGAGAACGAACGCGTTTCCGCCGCTGCTCCCTGCCGACAGCGCTTGTGCTACCGACCGACCACCAAAACCGCTCGATTTCTTTTATCAAGAAGCCTTCGCCTTTAAGACTTGTCCTCGCCCAAGCCCCCCCAACATTGCCCAAATCAGGGTGTTCTTTTTTAGAAGATTATCAGAGCGAATTTTTGACATATGCAAACATTTTTTTCGTTAAGCGTATATAATAAAATAGAGTGAAAGGGTCCACCCCGAAACCTATTATACACTGTAAGGTGCCTCTCGAGAGTTCATATGAACTACATATGTATTTTTTTCTTGCATCGGTGTGCACGAAAAGGCTGGAAACTTATCTGGAATGGATTCAATGTAATTTTTCTCTACTTCCGGATTATCTTTGTAATTTTGGGGACTATGTACTGTTGCTTGTCTTAATATAAATTTGGGATGTTTAACCTTCAAAGAAAAACCACATATGTTTCATTCCTGTCTTTTTTCTTTCTTTTGAAACCTATGTTCCATTCCTGTGTTGTATGTATGTTATTGATAGTATTTGTTAGGAGGTGTGAAATTTCTACTCCATTAACCCATAATTCCTCGATCACAATGTCTTATAAAAGATGGGTTTCAAAGGAGGTCTTACCAGGACTGAGCGCAGCTAAGTTAGCTAGCACGAGCGTCAGACCTATGCCCGCTCGCGTCGAGCAGCGCGTCTATTCACTCTCTCTTTAATACAGCGAGATATCTTGACCACGAAGGAAAAAAATGTCTTATAGGGTGGAATTTTTTTTATTAATTAACCTATTTTTGAATTTTATTTTAAAGTTAACCCCTAGCGCACTTTATTTCCAATTCTGATCTCTTTGGTCACGTCACCACCCGTGGTGTGACAAAACAACACTGCCACGCCAACCTATTTCTGGTCAAACTCTTGTTACGCCACTGGAAGTGGTGTGACAGTGTTATTTGATCATGCCACAACCAGTGGCGTGACAAAAAGTGCTATTTTTGGGATTTATCCTGACGCGTGACAGTGTTGTTTTGTCACGCCACCACCCGTAGCGTGACAAAAAAAGGTTAGGATTGGAAATAAAGTGCGTCGGGGGTTAACTTTAAAATAAAATTCAAAAAAAGATTTTTTTATTCACGCCACCACCCATGGCGTGACAAAAAGGTCAGAATTAGAAATAAAGTGTGCCGAGGGTTGACTTTAAAATAAAATTCAAAAAAAAAATTAATAAAAAAAGTTCTATAGGGTGCCAAAGCAAAAACTCCGCGGGAACTTTTTTAAGGCACCAGTTACGCGGACGTGAGATGAGATCGTCGTCCCGTCAATCCTACGTCCATCCGCTCCCCCCTTCTCGTGCTTTACTCCAAAGCGCAAGAAACCTTTTCGCTTCCGTCCCTCTCCTTCCTCCCCTGAGTCCCCTCCGCCTCCCGTCCGCCTCCTCGCCATCCGAAACCCCACCGATCGCATTCGCCTCCCGTCGCCATGGGTCTCCTCTCGAACAGGTCTTGTTGTTGTTTCTCTGGATCCCCCTACTGTATTGTTTCTCGAATCATCGCATTCAGTTTGTTCGGCAGCGCTGTGGTGCTTAGTGGTTTTTTATTTTAATTTTGAGATCTTCTTTTTATTCTTTTGGGTAGGATTGGGAAGGAGAGCCTCAAGGCGGGGGATCACATCTACTCGTGGAGGGCCGCGTGGGTCTACGCGCATCATGGTGCGGAATCTAGTCTATTCCTGATTTCCTTCTTCGAAAACTTTAAGATGAGATCGCTTCCATGTAGGTTTTGGTTTTGATAGTTGTTACGTATGGGGACCAATAAATGAATCTAGAAAACGAGGGATTTGTCTCCAATGTTATGTGTCACGAGTTCTTAGAGAAAGCTCCTTTTTTAGTCACCGAGGGATAAAGTTCTTAGAGAAAGTTAATCCAGTCCATCCCTGCAAAATTCAACTCATCCTAATTTGGAAATTTTAGGTTTAGGAGATTCACTTAATTGGCATGCACATTTGTTCAGAATGAGATTTTTGGTAACCGTTTATTTCTTTGATTGGCTGGATAATAGATGATTGTTATAACTTATGAGCCACTTTGATTTGGATGGGTAAAGGATCAAAACATGCTATTGCTTGCTGCGACATAATGCAAACCGTGTTGTGGAATTAGATGCGAAGCATATGTTTACTCAGTATATAAGCCATCAACTTGTTTTCAATGTTTTCTTCAAGGCAATCGGAGCGGATATAGACAGATATCGCTCATCCTGTATCATATTCTGTATTTTTTTTCTCGAAGTCTGTGTTGGATACCCATTTCTACATCCTCTATTCGCTCCACAAGCCTTCGGTCGGTCGAACAGAAATTATCTATTTCTTTTGCACCCCTGCACAAGACACTGGACAGTAGGAGTGCAATCAGAGCGAATATGGAGAAACTAATCGCTGAGATATCGAAGGAAAAACACTTAGTATCCCCTGCTTACTCAGATGTAGCAATCCACATATCTGTTATCTTGTTCTTAAGTGAAGTCACAACAAGCTTTCCTTGTACCACCTGCAGTGTTCACCTAGGCGTTAGGCGGAAGGCGGGCGGAGGGTGGCCGCCTAGCGCCTAGCCCGCCTAGGCGTTATCTAGGCGCCGCCTAGGCGGCGGTCTATGCCGTCTGTGCAGTCGGCGCGGCAGTGAAGAAGAAAAAAGAACGGAAAAAAATGAAAAGGGCAGTGGCAGTGAAGAAGAACAGAGCAGCGGCGGTCCATCCAGCCCAACCGAGAGTCCAGCGGCCCAACACCGAGTGACTCGACTTGACCCGTCGACCCGACCGCAACGCTTCGCTGACCGAGTGACTCACTCGACCGAAGCAGTCCGCTGCCTTATCCTCTCGCTCCCTACGCCTCCCCTCCCTCGCGCTCTCCGCCTCCTTCTCGCTCTCGCTCTTCCCGCCTCGCTCTCGCTCTCCCCGGGAGGAGGCGGCGACGGGGAGGATTGGAGGTGCGACTGTGACGGGGAGGAGATGCGCGACTGCGACGGGGTGCCGAGAGGAGCAGCTACGCGCTGGGGAAGTGGGGAACCAGAGGAGGCGGCGGCGCGTCATAGGAGCAGAGCAAGATGAAATCGGTGGGGTTTCTGACCGCACAGCACCAAAGAGCCTCACTTGCCTTTCTTCAGTTTCCCCCCGTGCGCCCAGCTCCGCTTCGGGCCGCCCAGAGCCACTCCGCCTTGGCCGCCTCGCGCCGCCTGCTTCCGCCTTGGACTGCCTATGACTAGCTAGGCGCTCGGCCCGCCTAGGACGCCGATTGGCAGTGAATCGCGGCAGGGGAGCTTCGCCCAGTGGAACACTGACCAGCTGACATACGGATATCACTCGTCATGTATCATATTCTATATTTTTTCCTCAGAATCGGAGTCAGGCATTGATAGTGTCGGATACCTATGTCTTCGTCCCGTATTCGTTTCACGAATATTCAGTCGGTTGCTCGGACGGGAATTATCCGCTCCGTTTGTACCCCTACATATCAGTGGTTGGGATCAACTATCTGGAGAGTGAGCCACCTACCTTGGAAATTGAGTGACGAAGTTGCAAGAACAGATAATAGATCTTGCTGTAGTGGCAATCTTGTGGTCATTTTGTAGGAAATGGTTAGGGTATTTAGTTGGATGTGCTGTATTGATGTAGTTTTGTGCAGATATAACCGTATGTTTCTTGCAGGAATATATGTGGGCGATCATAAGGTGATCCATTTCACCAGAGGAAGGGACCAAGAGGTCGGAACAGGAACTGTCCTTGATTTTCTTCTTGTGAGTTCTGGCCCTAATAGAAGCAACACACCATGCTCGATATGCAGCAACGAGGCCACCACCGCCGCCACAGACACAAACGGTGTGGTATCCTCTTGCCTCAAGTGCTTCCTGTCGGGGGGCGCCCTCTACCGTTTCGAATATGCTGTAAACCCAGCGCTTTTCCTTGGTAAGGCGCGAGGAGGGACGTGCACGCTTGCTACCTCTGACCCGGACGAGGCGGTTGTCCGCCGTGCCAACCACTTGCTCAGCAATGGTTTCAGGTGCTACAACCTGTTCAAGAACAACTGCGAGGACTTCGCGATATACTGCAAGACTGGCCTCCTTGTGGCGGAGAAAGGTGTTGTTGGGCAGAGCGGTCAGGCCATCTCCATCATCGGTGGCCCTCTTGCTGCAATGATTTCTACCCCATTCCGCCTAGTGACCACGAATGTATATGGAATGACGGTGATGGCTGTCGTGGTGTACTGCGCCAGCAGGTATGCAGCTGACATTGGCAACCGGCGGGATGTGCTGAAAGTGGAGGTTGAGGACCTGACGGCCGGGCTGGCGAGCGGCAGGATTCGTGCGGTGGAGAACATCAATCGGCTGGCAGCTCCGACGGAAGCCACCCAAGTTCCGGCCGTGACCGTGACCGCACCCACTGCTGCTTAGAATGCAGCATTGATACTGTGACATCTGGAGATATATGCATCACTCCAGAGTCCAGACCTACTTCGCTACCGCTAAATGTATGGACCGCTGAATTCGTTGTTCGAAATCTGCTTAAACTGTGTCAAGAGTGAAGTTTCCATTCAGCAATAGATGTATGAAGTGTTGTATCTGCTATCATGTATGGCTTGTCCAATGTTGTATGAAGATTGAAGAGTGGTGTGTGGCTTGTTCGGATTTGAACTCAAAGATTGTCTCACTACATGGGGAGACCTTTGCACATAAGCAGAAAAATCACCTGAACCGCTTCGGCTGCAGACAGCTTCATTCTACTGAAATCTGTGTTCATATACCATACATCAAAGAACTGGACATTTTGTTCACAAAAACGCAAACGCCTTTCTTTAATTCTTTCTCGATGTCCTGTGTAAAGCTGCTTCTGCTGCTAATCTATTTTTACTATCTAAACCATAAATTAAGGGCATGTTTGGAATGGTTACCTCAGCCTAGTGTTCAGTCGGGTTATACAGGGGGTAGTAGATGCTAAGTTTTAAAGATTTGGTGGCGATGATGTAAGAGTTCTATCTCTTTTTTGCAGATCGAGTAGAGTTCCATCTCTTGCCTACTCTGTATGTGAATATTTGATCGACAAGGAGAAGTCTGACTGACAAATTAGTTCCCGTTGCACGTACGATTAGTCCAGGGCACGTATGAAGCCTTAGTAGATTTCTTATTTTTCTGACCTCGTTTTTTCATTTGTTTTTTTTTATATATAGTGTGACCTGCTTTTTACGTTGTTTTGATATAGCCACGGCGGCACGGCCTCTGCTTCTTCCACGTCTGTAAGATCTAGACCTACGATTTATTATGTGAGTATCACTGTGATATCGTTTTCGTGAACTTCTACATGACAGAGGAAGAGAACATGCGCGGTTTTGGTTGTCGAATTTTATCACAGGCGTCTTTGCAGGGTGTAGCAGGTTTATGATTTGCTTTCCACTGCGAGTTGCTCATGGGCTTCGATCCGATAAAACTGAAGTTCTACTAGCAATGATTGAAGCGTATAGGTATGGTGAATCCTATAATTAGCTAGGGCCAAATCTGTTTTGTATTGTTAACTAGATCCAGACCATGGGGCATGTTGAAATTTCAAAGCATCATTCACCAACTTGTATGCAACATATATGGAAGAGAAAGAACTTTGAATGAATGAACTACGAACAATTGAACAGATGGTTCCGAAAAGGAAACTAGGAAAGTATGCTGTTAAATATACCCAATAAAATATCAAACTTTATTACATTATTTTTTTTTCTATCTCACATGTATACCCCTTGATTCGTTCATATGCATGATCTCACTGTGTCGAAGATATATATCTATATAAATTTACCTCTGAACAAGATCAAAAGAAGAAGGGAAAATAAGAACATAAAACAATCACAAGAACAGCAGCAGCAAATCAACTAGAGAAGAGGAGTTTAAATTAATTAAGGCCGGCAGAGAGCAGCCTCCAGTCCTTGACAGCTCAACGCGCTGCTCCAAACATCGTCGCCGCCGGTGACACCGTTGTGCTGGAGGCTCATGTTGTCCTCGGGAAGCGAATCGAACGGCTCATACTTAGCCTCCTGATCCCACGTCGAGGGCAGGATCAAGTCGCCACCGTCCGTAGGCAACCCCAGCGAGTCGTAGCAGCTCTGGTCCACGCTGAAGTTGAGCTCTTCAAGCGCCTGTGCGCTCGCGTCAGCGCACTGCAGCATGGTTGCACCGACCTCTGTGCTCGCCAGCCCGCACAGCTCACCGAAGGCGTCGTGGTTCGGACCGGACCGGACCGGCGGCTGCGCTCTCGAGCTCATGTCGCTTGACCCACTCAAGGTGTCGACCGATTCCGGCACGACGGCGCACTGCTCGACCACAGGCTGATGATTCAAGAACTTGGCGTACAGCAATGCCAGGTCAATCGTCGAGCCATCGGCTGCGGCGGGCTTGTCGGGCGACGCCGGTTGGCCCAGGTCGGCCGGGTTGCCAACCATGCCTTCCAGGAGCAGGTCGGGCCGGACCGGGCTGTTGAACCGGTGAGAGAACGCTGCACTACTACGGGTCGCCGCGACCGTGTCGGCCATGGACCGCACCGACTTGCCCCGCCGGTTCTTGCGGCACCCGCCGCCGACGGGCACGTTCCGGAGGGATCCTCCTTTGGTCCAGTACCGGCGGCAGCCCTTGCAGAAGTACCGGGGCTGGCTGAGGCTGTAGTTGTTGTAGTAGCAGAACTTGGTGTTGGGCGAGTCGCACCGGGGGCAGTTGGGTGCCAATTCGACGTTCGGCCGGTACCGCCGGTGGTCGACCAGCACCGTCCGCCGTCCGGCCGCCGCGTATGTCAGCATGTTCTCATAGTGAGAAGACAGCATCTGTGCGACGATGGAAATCGAAGCGGAGGAGGAGATCGATCAACAAGGAGACCTGAACGAATGTAAGAATGCAGTGATGTGAGGGCATTTGGGAGCTTGCAGGTGTGAGAGCTTCATTTGCGGGAGGTGAGAGGAGGGGAGGCGTATATATACGTGGGGAAGGCTAAGCCAAGCCAGGGTGAGAGGTTTTCTTCGGTTGGTGTTGGTGCATCAGTGCATGTGCATGTGAGTTTGTGTTAATTAGTACTAGTACATAGATGTGGCCAAGTTGTCGCTAGACAGGCTAGACTTGGTGGCTGTGTCTCAATGATATGATCTGTGGTTATAGAGAAAAAAAGGGCAAATCAAGAGGTACCATCCCCAACAACCAGTGTTTGTGCAGGATCTTTAGTGGATACAGTAGTGCTGATATTGCATAATGGCGCCATAACAACCACAGTGCGATTCATTAATTGGGATGTAGAAAAAAAATTCACGTTCAAAGAAGGCCTGAGCTGGAGTTTTAATTAGCACTAAGATAGGCATCAGGTCACGATCACAAGGGTTTAATATATCGCGACTTTGGAGGAAGCAAAAGCGTACCATGATTCGGCCATAGATCATGTCAGGATACGGAGATCAGATACTCGTATATATGCGGGTAGATACACGCGGTGTGCGTGCGTGCGTGCGTACATGATGTGTCGGTGTGATTTTGTGAGCATCAGAGGGAGTAGGTGCTCTGTTCCTCCGAAGCGGAAGCAGGTAGCGGCGCCGTACGTGGTGGGCACGTACTGCTCGATCGTCGGCAGCCAGGTAGGGCATCGCGTGACCCGGGTATATACTTACGAGTTACGTGGTGGCCTTCCACATGAACCGGATAGGTGGGGAGCGCGCGCGAGAAGCAGGGTGCCTCGGGATCACGCCTACGTATTTTTGGCCGTTTTGCTTTGGTTCGTTCGTAACTTTGGATGGCACGGGAAACAAGATGGAGCGTGGTGCCTGATCCCGACACGGTTAAGCATTCGCATGCACGGCACTTAGCCAGCCTGCATGGATCGGCCATCGTTTCCACTGGCGGAACCAGAAATTCGAAAGATCCAGGGTGAATCAATAGTGTAAAAAATATCGAGGTACAATGTGATGTTGACAACGGCATTAGATGTTTCAACCGCTTCCGCTTCCACTTGGGAATTGTCATCTACTGTTGCGGTTCTAAAATAAGTCTGTATTGATTTCATTTTCTTATAAAATTCCTATGAGAAATCAAAATTTACTCATATAGTAATATTGTACATCTGTACTCTAGGAAATCAAAAAAATCACAGCAATGCTCATTGCTCAAGGCCTCAACGCACAGATAGACACAGAACACGGTCAGATGCTTAGTCAGTGGCTCACCTAGTCACCTGCTGCCTGCTAGTGCCGGCGGAGGGTGGATGACTCGCGGCGGTGCCCCAGTGTGCAATGGCCCAGTCCCACTCCCACGCCATGCAATGCTGCGAAGAGCCCCATGCACAAGGCCAAGAACCTCATACCAAGAAGACTCGTCGACCGTCAGAGCCAAGACGCCATGCCCAGCAACCCACGCAAGGTACGGTCAGAGACTCACCGACCACAAGCAGCAGCGACAGAGGAACTGAGGAAGAATAACCAAAGAGGTCAAAGAGGAATGGGGGAATGGTCGATGCTGCATGCTGCGCGATGGGGAATTCGAAATTAGGGTTGTGTTGGAACCTGGAGCGGTGGAGGTGTGGAGCTGGATGCTTGTGTTGGCATTTGGCTAATTGGCTTGGGTCTTGAGGCCTTGGGCTGCCTGCCTCGGCATCTTCGACTCGGGCACTCGGCCCACACGACGCGCAGCTCAGTCAAGGCGATGGCGTCTTGGCCGAGGGCCTCCGGCAAGCTGGGAGGGGGGTCTTCCATCCGGGAGACCCGGACAGCCGTCCTGGATTGCTCCGGCGGTAGTTCCGCCACTGATCGTTTCGATCCAACACTCCTGCATAGCTCCATCAGCTCTATGTGATTTAACGGCTCCCTGTTGCATTGCATGGTGCTAGACCTAGCTATATATGAGTAACACTGCTACTCTTTCAACTTTCATGGTAGAAACCAGATTTAGAACTTGGACAAAATTACCGGTGTGCATGCCAAGATCGATCGATCGATCGATCATAAGGCTAGCTGGTCCATGCCGTACGGCCGGGCCCAGCCACCAAGCGACGGGGCCTCTCGTAGGACATGCCGACCTGCTGCACAGTGCAGCAGATGACCCACCCATCCATCAAACAAGCAAACAGGGCACTGAAGCGGAGGCCAAGTACGAGTACGTCCGCGCCAGCCCCGCAACCAACCTGACCGCGCGCGCGCGACGACGACCCCTGCGTTCGCCACGCACGGTGCCAACAAGCTGGACCGGTCTATACGATCACGGTCCTACGTACGTAGGTAGGCCAGCCGTGCCCCAACCCGGCATGGCTCCGCGTGCCCGTCCGGGCGGACCCTTAAGGGTCATATGTGTTCAACCGAATATCTATTTTTTCTTCAAAATATCTAGTATATAATAGGTATATTAGATATATATATTATTAGTTAGACCAAAACTATATATTTGTGTTCGCAAATGAATCCAGCTCATTCTCTCTACACCTCGCACGTGGCTCATGTAACACATTAGACCCATTTTCCTTCCTACTTCAGCCCACCAAAACCTAACCTCTATTCTCTCCCATCTTGTGGCTGTGTGTGTTTGGGGGGGCTCGACTTTCAAGTGGCGAACGAGCAGAGGCGTGGGCTACGAAAGCGAGCGATGATCGGTGGACACGGCGCTACGACATAATGGCAAGCAGACGCAAGGTAGCGCAGGGCGAGCGTGCGGTAACGCACCTGCGCGGACGAACAGAGATACGACGCGAGCAAGTAGGTGGTAGCGCGACAAACATGGAAGAAGAGAGCGGGCGACACCAAGAGAGCAACATGGTGGCCGGGAGGGAGCTTGGTGGCGGGAAGGGAGCAGCATATCCAGCTCTCATCCTCTCTCTAAATCTAGGTGCGTTTTGTGTACTCCACTTCTTCTCCCTGGCTCTGCTCCGCTACAGCTCCGATTCTTTCTAGAGTCTAGACTTTTCCTCTATTTTCTTGGTTCTTTCTAATGGATGTTGTACAAAAATACAATCTTTGTCTTGGGCAATGAACAAATAGTTGTGCCCTTGTTACATATGTTTACATGCTAATTTTTGCTCTATAGAAGAAACATTCTTAGATTGGGTTCTTGCTGATGGAAAAAGAGCAAAAGAGAGTAGGATCAGCAATGTATGCATCTGTCAAAAAAATTGCAAAAGAAGGCAGGAGCTCTACCGATCACTATTAGAGGAAGAAAATAAGTTTTAGTAGTGTAGCTGCTATAACCTGGAATAGAAAAAAAGTGAGAAAACAACAATGACCAAGACCAAGCACACATTTTTTTTTTTTTTGAAAAAGAAGACATGACCTCTACCGACCACTATTAGAGAAAGAAAATAAGATTTAGCGGTATAGCTGCTACAACCTAGAACAGAAAAATAGAGAAAACAATAACGGCCAAGCACCAAGCATAAGTCTTGGCCGCACCTTGTAACAACAACATAACTCAGAAAAATAAGAAGTCTGGAGCAAAAATAGCTCTATTAATAGTTTTCACCTCCTCAACTCTCATTGATATCTATAATTTGTTGTTTAATCCATGGCATTATGCTTGTCTTATATCGCTCATTTCCTCGTGAAATCATTAATTTCTATATTTTTTGTATTTTATTATACATGCGTGTATCATCGTATCAGTGTTTTAGAGGGGAAATGATATCTCACGATATCAACATATTGATATCGATATATCTGGATAACCTTAACTTCGAAGTCTAAACGTCCATCTTAAAAATCATGATCCACCGCTGCCGCCCGGCCACGCGCGGGCGTACCGCATACGTTGTCCATCGACCGCGCGTGTGACCGTGTGACTCGCGAGTAGCGAAACCTGCCAGTTAGTTACTGGACGCGTCAGTACGGCCGCCCGGCCGGCGTCTCGTAGACTAGATTGTATCCCCGGTGAAATGTGTTTCGATCGATGGCGACGGTACGGTTCCGGCTCGCGGAAAGATAAACGTGCCATGGGTGGATACCTTAAATTCGGGGAGAGCGATCGATGGCAACGGAAAGCCACGCCTCACATGGGCAGCGCTGCGTCGGACGGTACTGGACCATGCAACCGGCCGCGCAGTTCAGGTAAACCAACGACCACCGTGCTGTTTGGCCTGGCTATGCGTTCAAGCGTTTTCGGATCGATGATCGAATGGAGAAGAGGAAACAGCAGCCTTCCGGATGAGCGCTACGGCTGCGATCTTCGGCGGTTCAATTGGCTTCTGCTTGTTGCGTTGCGGAGATTCAAGAGTTCTCTAATGCAAATTAATTCCTTTGTGTTGTCTCTTTTGGTTCAAATGTTAAACCATTTTTTTTGTTTTAGCCACAACATGTTGTGGCAATAACTAGCAGATTCGTTGGCACAATTGTGCAAAATAGTATTATTGTCTTCTTTTCAAGGAGAAATTGTTATATTGTCCTAATCTATGTAATGTTTCTGCAATTCGGCTTCAGTGCCGTTCGGTCGTAAGTACATGAAGTAACCAACAATCCCAAATCGGTCAATAATAAGCTCCATTGTTTGGTCGAGATGGATTGGATCTAGCATCTGCGAGCACGACCAACCTCTCCTTGCCAAGATCCGGGGCACGTCAACGTCTGCTCTACTGTGCGACTGTGTTGCGCATAATTGCACCACTGAAATACGAGCACTGATCGGCCAGCCACTACTGCTCCTGATGTGATCCAACCGTTTGCGATGTGGTCCGGGGGTTGGTCCGTGCCAACGGTGGGCCCGCTCGGGGATTCAGGACAATGGGCTGACAAAAACGAGATATAATTTGAGATCCAGGACAACGTGCACGGTGGGATTGATGGATTATTTCTATTTAAATGCGCTTAAGTGTTAGGGTTCTTTTAGATATGATTATCATGGGTCTGATTAGTGCAATAGATTGCCTCTGTATTGCTACTATCTAGCATGCATGTCAAATTTCCAAACGTACGTACCGCAAAGATCGAGTAGAAGTCAAGCACTAAGTTTGCAATCTGGGTTCACACAACCCGTCGAATTGTTGCAAAGACGTCGACGCGTAGTTAGTTTTTTAGTTGAGTTTTGGACGTCGACATACTCACTGATACATACTTTTGCCTCTATTTTTTCTAATTATTTGCTTGTAAAATTACAAATAATAATGATGCTATGTAAGTATTTTTCACGACAAAATATACTAATATCATTTTAATTCATGCATATTTTTAAACAATGTATATTAGTAGTCAAAGTTTTTAAAGTTTAGTTGCACACATTATAAAACAACATCTAAAAAGAACAGGATGTACAAAAGCGAAAAAAGAGTTGGGACGCGTCCCCCATTACAAGGAAAACTATTACAACTGCATGTATAAAGGCTAGCAACTATCCTGTGAGGGTCCTTACCCCCCCCCCTCGGCTCTCCCACCCCTCGTGTTCATCTGGGATTTAAAAGAAACTTTCAATTGGATCCAAAAACATCTTACCCCCATTTCGATGAAAACTTTCAATTCGATTCACATCTTTCAACTAGATTTGGTGGCTTTCAAATCAAAAGAACTTTCTGTTGGGTCACGGGGTAGGCTACGATAGCTACAAACAAAAATTTCTACCACGCGAACCAGATGCCAAGCAAGTAGATGATCACGATCGTTACCACCGACGCCAGTAGCAATGGAAGAAGGGTTGGAGCGACTGGTCCAACGAAGAGCGCGTCGATGTAGTGGTCGTAGTCGATCGTCCAATGTCCAAAGAAGTCGATGCAATGGTCGTAGTCGATCGCTCCTCAAAGAACGCGTCTGCGGTTCCTTGTGAAGATCGCGGATCGTCCTCAAGCGCAACAATCGTAGTAGCGCCTCTCGGTATCCACACGCCCGGGAAGGAACAACCGAACGCCGGTGTGCGGACCAAGTCGCACGCGTGGAGCTCTCAAGAAGATGGCGGCTAGGGTTTCGGTGGTGTTTCACGCGATCTCCCAATAGCCTCATGCACCTCCTTATATAGTGCTCGTGGCGGATCCTATCCAAACACGCCATTTAATCGATTCGTCTTGGTTTGTTCCAACCCGTTAAGTGTGTGACCAGAGGTTCATGTGTAGTTCGGTTGTGATTCGAAACCGCTTCCGATCACGAGTCGTGGCGGCTCCTAGCGTAACATATCGATTCCCGAATACACACAAATTATATCGGACGAACCTTAATGCAATATGATATATGACCGTGTCCTCATCACTTACGACTGTGTCCTATCTCTATACGACCGATTCAGATTTGATCACGACCAACTCGTAACTCCTTACTACTTAGTTTCGACCACTCGTGATTACGTTCGACCGATCTACGACTTGCTTGTATCTCCATACGACCATCCATAGTGGTCGAACTAAGCTTACCTACTCATGTATTCTCCTTTGCCTCACGATATCTGGTTGAACTCCGTGAGATGTTGTGTCATCCATGGATCTGCTCAATACTTTCTCGATCGAGTGTCGATAACTTTACGTGGTCGAACACTTCGACTACTAGTAGCATGGCCATGCACTTTCTTTATCCGATCACAACGAGGGCCCAGAGACATCTCTCCTGTTATGTTAGGAGGGCAAATCCCATATCCCACCAACACATTCCTCTCCATGTTTCAGAGCATACCCGAAAGCTACCTTTATAACTACCCGATTCATGGTGTAGCGTTTGGCAACCCCTAAGAGTGCTCTTACACATGTAGAAAACCATGCTTGATCTCGTGTCTAAGGATTATACATCATCATTGCTTGAGACCAACTAATGACACATAGATTCATAACAATCTCAATAGTGTCTCAATGTGGGTCTTATCCAACATCATGTTCTCTAACATGTGTCCATATTATTGGTTTGATATCTCCATATCTATGACTCGTGAAACATAGTCATCAACCAATACATATGCTAGTCTATTCATATGTGTCCTCATATGTTTACGACCAGTGATCGTGTAAGAATAATTATCGCAGAAATATAGAGTTTCACAACCAAGTCACATACTTGATAATCAATATTAACAATATTATTCTAGGAACAAGATAACACATTATCCAATGTCATGAACATAATGAAATATAATCATCTCTATGATTGCCTCTAGGGCATATTTCCAACACTTTCAACTCGATTTGGTGCCTTTCAACTCCAAACAAAATCAACTTTCAACTACTAGATTCGGACTTTCACATGGAAAATTCACCCATTTTCACTCACAGGTGCACGAGGCATGGAAAACAATTTCGGTGAAATTTTGCCCCCTCCAAAAAAATTTATGATTTGTTCAAAAAAATGAAAATATTTGAATTTGGACAAATTACATCCTAAATTTGGCAACATTTGAATTTGGACAAAATCCGATCAAATTTTGTCCAAATTTCAGTCAAATTTCATCTAGTTCGAAAACCTGCCGAAATGTTCAACCGAAATTTTGGTGATTTCGACCCCCTCCGAATTTTTTTCCAAAACAAAATAGTGTTCCATGGCACGAGGTCGCTGGTGTCCCTCGCCCGCACGGCTTGGTCCCCCACGGGCAATGGAGGCAGCGGCACACGCGAAAAGGGGAAGGAGAACCCTGAGGCGGTGGTGGGGTGGTGAGGAGGTTATGGAGAGGGGGAAGGAGAACTCGAGGAAGGGGATGGGAATGAATCGTGGGGTGCAGGTGAGGAAGCTCGTGGGTGACAACTCGTTCCTTGTATGGGTGAGATCTGAACGATGAAGAAGTTAACTCATGGATGCATCCTCGCATGCAAACATCAAGATTCATTCAACGGCTTGGAAGTGGTGAGGGTGTGATCCCATGGATCAGAAGGGTGTCCGGGCTCGCCATGTCACAGGCGTCCATGTTTATGTGAAAGTCCATGTCCTCTATCGTTGAATGTGTAACGGTATTCTTACACATGATATCGTCAAACACGATAGGTAACTTGTTGGGTAAGGGTCCCCGCGTTCCCCGGGTCGACCGCCAAGTCAACCAAGAACTGACGTAGGTGCACTGTGGCCAATGTGAGAGTCGCCACAAGACGTCGCCTTGAGGAGTAGGTTCCCTACGTCCCCTTGGGTTCGTCGACTACGCTAACGTTGGACCAACGTACGTCGATAGAAAACTAGGGCCGGGGCGCGACACCAGCGCGATCGACAACATAAAGCGTAACGTCGGTCTCGAACCCGAGCCCCGTCTTCGTAGCTGGTGGACATGATGTCGTCATGTGGGGCCGACGTAGATGACCCCGTCTGACTGAAAAGGATGAGGCTACCCCTAGGGTTGCCCTAGGATTAGGGTCACTTATGTAACTTCACCTTCTCTCCCCTCTCATCCTATAAATAAGACCCTATTGTCACATGGGAGGGGGGAGGCCACATGTACATTATTTCACACTTAAGCAATACAACTTACATGGTTCACTTGCCTCGGTTATGTTTCGCTCCCCACCCACGCATTCCCGGTGGTCGACATAGCCAACCGGTGGTACCTACAAATTTATTGTCTAGGCGCATATCTACTTGGAGGGGGGGGGGGCACTTATGCATCATTTCACATTTGAGACATACAACTTGGGTGGTTCACTTGCCTCACTTACGTTTTGCTCCTCACCAATGCATTCCTGGTGGTCGACATAGCCAACCGGGGGTGTCTACAAATTTACTATCTAAACATGTATCTATGACATAACTTGTTTCCACGTCCCGAGCTAAATTGTCACGTCACTCCGGCTACAATATCCTTGAACGAAATCTCGCCATTCTTGCATTTGAATAATATCCTTGAACGATAGTATTGGGATATTCTTACAATATTAATTCTTGCATCTGCATTAGTAGTTAGCAAATCATACACGAAATGCTGTCGATCACTGTTATCCCCCTCCACACGCAACACAACTTAATTAATCTGTCCAATAAACAAATGCAGCCAGCAGAGAGCCCGGCCCAGGGCAAGCTAGCCAAGCTTAATTAGCCGAACACCATCATCAAGACTTAGCTAATACTACTCATCCTCCATTTAGTCAAAGCAGGAATCAAGCTAGTGAACATAGCAATACCAGCTTCAACTGCAGAGCGATGGCGCCAAAGCTAGCTAGCTTATGTACCCCCCATTTAGGGCGCCCAGGCTCACACTAATTGTCTCGTGCGACTGGGGCCGGCCGGACCCGCTGCAAACGCTCGACCGATCGCTTAACCCGCACGCCTCTGCTGATGCTGCCGCGCGCACATAAATGGCGTGAACAACCGCGGCAGAGGCCAACCAATCAGCGCGCCGAGGAAGAAACTGCCCCGGCAGCCAAGGACAGGGTTGCGCGGTGGGAGAATTGATCAATCGATCGATCGATCGATCGCGCATGCCATGCATGCGTTGGACTGTTGCCGACGCAGTACACTGTACGTGCACACGTGTCCATGGGTGAATCCAAATGAGACTTGGGGGCAAAGAACACCGGACCCAAGTTTATTTTACCTAATTAAAATCTCTGTATATACACTCCGTAACATAAATTTAGTGATATCGTACATATACGATTATATATATATATATATATATATATAACTTGTTTTTCTTCGGATCTGCCACTGCACACGCCCATTATTCGTGGGAACGAACAGCACCGCGAGCACGGTAAGCCGCTGTACGTGACCGCATTCATGCGCTCGTACTGATCGAACAAACCAACGACACAGCTGGTGAACTCGAGCCGAATTGGCTAGACTCTGCACGCGTGTACGTAGACGTGTAGTGCGTGAGAAAGCGACAGTGATCTCTGTCCAGTGTCCACTAGCTATGCGTTGGAGCGACAGAGTAGGGATCTTTAGGGGTGCTGATTTCGACTTTGCATGGATATGTAGATGTTGGCATCAGCTGCAGTGCTTTAGGTGCGGGCAGTTGGAGACCTGATGGAATGATGGATAGACCGTGGACGCCAATCACCACAATTTTATTCGATGGATAGATCACACATGGCTTGTCGTCGAGCAAAAACAGGTTCCTAGTACGGTCAATATTATTTTGTCGAATTTGCATGATGCGATGGTTTTGGTAAAAATAAATAAATCAAAGAAGTTTTGCAAGAAACCTTGTACATCCTGAGAAATTCGTGTAGAATTCTCATATTCCAAACACGACCTACGTACATCTTGAGGTTGAGCAACGAATGCCAAAAAAATCCACAGTAAAGTCATCTAAAATGCAGTAGTTAATTTGACTTAGACAGGAGTACCATACCAGTTGGACTAGCCACCGCCCACCGGTTGATGACCCAAAACTATCGCTAATGTGAGAAAAATATATTACAAGGTACATATTACCGGTTCAAGCTAGTTACTACTATATGATTCGAACTTCTAACAAGAAGATACCGATGCTACTATACATCTGGGAAGATGAACATCACAAGCCAAACAACAAAGAAGACGGTTTCCTCTCCCTCTCACGACGTAAATGCAAATGCAATTCGATGTACGTCACACCTACCAATGAATTTCCGGGGTCACATCCCAGACAACTACGTGACATAGATCATATGAGGCCTCTTCCTTGAGAAGCAATCAAGCTAGGCAAACAACTCCCTAACAGATCATCGATCGATCGACAATCCTGTAATAACGATGTAATTATTATATAAAAAATTATTAAACACAGCGTTGACGTACGATCGCTTCCGCATGATCGAGACTCGGCAGTACGTTCGCGCGACATGGTTTCGTCACGCACACCACCTAGCTTGTGAGGAGCGAATAATGCACGAGCGGTCAGCGGATCGGCGGCCGCCATGTGGGCAGCGCTCGTCGGCACGGTTGGTGGGGAGGCGCGCGGCCCAGCCGGCCGGGGCCACGGGTTGGTGGCGCTCGCGCGCGCGCGGTCGTACCACTGCCGGAGCCCGGATGGTGAGGCCGCTCGATCGGCCGGGGCATCAACGCGCCCACATGGATGGCCTCGCCTCGCACGCACGCATGCAGCCGCGCCCGCGGGTCCTTGGACACGCCATGGTGACACTGGCGCCACCCCGGGTGTACAGGGGCACGGCTAGCTGCTGCTTGGTACTTGCTGGTCCTGAGTCTAGGCGGCCGACGGTTGGGTGGCTTTGTCGTGCTCGCGTGACAACTCTGCCGAGGTAGTGTGGTAAGCATGGTAGTTCCGTCCCGTAAGCCCAATGATTTTGGCGTATTCGTTGGCAGCCGGTTGCATCCAACCAAGACGTGTGGTAGGAAGGGGCGGCGCACGGTGCGACGCATGGCTTAGGCGGCCTAACTTGAGATATCGCACGCGGGGCTCAGATGGGCCGGATTGATCGAAAGGCCTAAGTTTTACTAAAACATGGGCCTACATGGAAACACAAGCCTTGTTCAATCTTGATGCCGCCGCGAATCAATAAACAACCGAAGTAGTGAAAAAAAAAATGCTTTGAGATTACCAGATGTTTCATTGCATAACAGCTCAAGGTGGCAGGGCCCTCAATCAAAATCTTTTTATATAAAAGGAGGCATAAATGGCCGCTTCTCAGGGTGGCCGCATCATTTTTTTTATGTGCCGTTCGATCGTGCTTTCCTCTGTTGCTCGCCGTCCTATTGCTGATTGTGTTGCGTTGCGCTCGCACCCGGCTTCCGTGAGTTCCATGTCTTCTGGTTGCCTCGGTTTCTATGCGGTTTCCCCTCTTTATTTCCCACCGTGATGATACTTCCCTCTTGTATGTATATCAGAAATAGGATATACGTATCAAGTTCTAATATAGAAGAAGGGGACGGGGAGAAGATCAGAAAGGGGAGAGACAGACTAGAAGAAGAAGTTCAGACAGAGGGGAAGATATTCAGTCCTTACAATTCAACAACCATTAACAGAATTGCCCCAAGGGCTTAAGTACTCATTCCACCCCCAACCTGACCGGCGGGCCCAACCAGCTGGCTTCAATTGACGCTGTCCTCACGCAACCCAGGTATCCGATGGCCTTCTCCTTCGCTTGACCTGCACTTCCTCTTGCCGACAACCTGGGACCTCCTGTTCACCGTCCATAGCATCCACCGGGTCTGTAACATTCCCCTCTCCTTCACCACCGGCTTGTCCCCAAGCCGACGCATGAGGGAATCGATTCTTCAAGTCGATTACATCCTCCCAGGTCGCCTCATCACTCGAAGACCCAGACCACTTCACCAAGACTTGAGTAGTCGAAACAGCTCCTGCTCGATGGAGACGCTGCTTCAACACTCGTTCAGGAACTGGTTCTTCATCAAGTACAGGTAGCAGATCCGACGCTTTCTCACTTGGAGCTAGAGCTTTCTTGAGTTGTGAGACGTGCACCACTAGATGTATTCCACAACCCGTAAAATGAGCTTGTATGCCACATTGCCCACCTTCTTCTCCACCTGGAATAGTCCAAAATACCTGAAAGTCAATTTGCGATTAGCTCTTACTGCTACTGAGGATTGCACATAAGGTTGTAGTTTGAGAAACACCTAGTCCGAAGGAAGAAAACTCCTCTCTGATCGGTGCTTATCGGCCTGTATTTTCATTCGCTGATTAGCTCTATTGAGGTGTTGACGCAACAATTCAGTAATCAACCCCCTTTGTTGTAACCATTCCTTCAGGTCGGCCGATGCACAGGACAAGGAATCGATCACTCCAAAGTGTCTTAGGCTGTGTCCATAGAGTACTTCAAATGGCGATTTCTTCAAAGTGGTATGGTAAGAGGTGTTATACCAAAATTCCACAAGAGCTAACCAATCCGACCATCTTCTTAGGCACACATGAACAAAACAGCGGAGATATGTCTCCAAACACTGATTAACCCATTCGGTTTTCCCGTCAGTTTGAGGGTGATACACTGTGCTCATGCGCAACTGAGTGTGCACTAGCCGGAAGAGTTCCCGCCACAGATGACTGGTAAAAATCCGGTCCCGGTCAGTGATAATTGTCTGCGGCAGACCATGAAGTTTGAATATGTTACCGATGAACGCTTGTGCCACTTGGAAAGCAGTAAAGGGATGGGCCAACGACACAAAATGTGCGTATTTGGAGAACTTATCCACCACAACCATTATACTGTTATAGGTGGTCGATTTTGGAAGGCCCTCAATGAAATCCAAGGAGATCATTTGCCACGCATGTTCCGGGATTGGTAGCGGCTGCAAAAGACCAGGTTACTTGACATGTTCAGACTTAGCTTGCCCACAGATTGAACACTCCCCCACAAACGACTGAATTTGTTTCTTCTTGCCCGGCCAGGCAAATAGTTTTTTGATTTTGTTATATGTTACTTGAAACCCCGAGTGTCCTCCAATGGCACTAGAATGCAGAATTTTCTATTGCAACTAGACGTTGTTACCAACCCAGATTCTCCCATTGTAACGCAGTACACCTTCTTTGAACAAAAAATTCTTGTGTTGCGACTGCCCCAAACTTAGCTCAACTATTAATCGGCTTGTTTGGTTGTCCTCCTTATACCCCTCGGTGAGTTCAGTTAACCACACCGGCACACAAGTGGACAATGCTGTCAATTCCTCATCTTGCAGTGAACATTTTCTTGACAAAGCATCAGCTGCCCGATTGTCCACACCCTTCTTGTACTGCAACCGATATTGGAGCCCAAGCAATTTGGTCATCACCTTATGCTGCCATGGAGTGGTCAATCACTGATCATCCAGATGCACCAAACTTCTTTGATCAGTCTGGATGATGAACTCAACCTGCTGCAAATATGGCCGCCAATGTTCCACTCCCATGATGATTGCTAAACTCTCCTTCTCATAGGTTGATAGTCCTCGAGTTCGAGGCCCCAAAGATTTATGAAGGTAAGCAACCAAATGCCCCCCTTGCATTAGGACCGCTCCAATCCCCTTATCTGAGGCATCAGTTTCCATTTCAAAAGTTTTTGCAAAATCCGGTAACGCTAGAACCGGCGCCGTGATTAATGCATTCTTCAAAGCTTGAAATGAAGCTTCTGTCTCTTCGATCCATAAGAAGACCGAGCGTTTCTTCAGCAAATCGGTTAGAGGCTGTCTAATCAACCCAAAGTTGTGAACAAACTTCCGGTAATATCCGGCAAGTCCCAAGAACCCTCTGACCTCTCTCACATTGGTGGGGCTTGACCAATTCCTCACAGCCTCGATGTCCTTGTCATCAGTTGATACTCCCTTCTCACTGATAATGTGGCCCAAATAGGTTAACCGCTGCCTAGCAAACGAGCATTTGGTTCTCTTGATCTTCAGCTGATGCCTATCCAAAATCTCCAATACTCTTCGGAGCACGTTTTCATGTTCCAGCAAGTTAGAACTGTAAATCAATATGTCATCGATGAATACAAGAACCCCTTTGCGTAGCAGTGGTGCTAAGATGGCGTTCATTAGTCCTTGAAACGTCGCCGGTGCACTAGTAAGGCCATAAGACATTACTCTGAACTCAAAGTGTCCATGGTGCGTTTTAAACGCAGTTTTAGGTTCATCCTCCGGTTGCATGCAGTTTTGATGGTACTCAGCCCGTAAATCCAAACTTGTGAACCATCTCGACCCAGCCAACTCATCTAGCAACTCATCAATAATGGGTAGGGGATATCGGTTTTTTTTATTGTAGCGGCGTTCAGTTGGCGGTAATCCACACAAAACCTCCAAGACTTGTCTTTCTTTTGAACTAATAGCACCGGAGAGGAGAAAGGACTGGAACTGGGTTGAATAATCCCTTGGGCGAGCATATCGGTAACTTGTTTCTCAATCTCATCCTTTTGAGCAGGATTATACCTATAGGGCCTGAGATTGATAGGTTTCATCCCGGCCAGCAAAGGAATAGCATGATCAAACTCTCGCTGTGGTGGCAATCCATGTGGTTCGGTGAACAAGTGATCAAAGGATCTTAACATACGCGTTATCCTCTTCCACACGCACTTACAACGGTAATGGTTGACCTCGATTCTCTGACAAGATGTGCCCACATTAAACAAAGACCTTGCAATGGGATCGCTTTTATCGCCCAAGAACCGATCCGGCTCCCTTGGTGATGGAAGGACATGATCTTCTTCCGCCAGTGAACATTCATGGGACTATGTTGCTCTAACCAATCGATCTCCAAAATCAGATCATAACAATTCAGAGGTAATACTTGGAAGGTGGTGTGAAATACATGTCCTTGAACTTCCCACTGGCAGAACGATAATTCAGTTGCACAGTCCAACAATTCTCCGTTGGCCACCCTAACTTGAACCGGCTTGATTGACCGTTGAATACCATCCAATCTCCTGGTCAAATCTTGACTGATGAAGCAACTGGAACTACCGAAGTCAATCAACATGACAACAGCTAGATTTTGAACAATACACTATAAGCGGAAGGTTCGGGCGTTTTCGTCTCCAATTGCCGCTTCCTTTGATAATGACAACAATTCCGCTTCCCCTTGTGAACCACTCTCATCTTCCTTATGTGAATTCAACTCATGATCCTCAAGCATATCCCACAGCTCCTCCACCACATGTAACTGTACCATGGCAGCACATTTATGTTCTCTGGACCACTTCTCTCCACAAGTATGGCACATGCCTTTGGCTCTCCTGTACGCTCAAAGAGCCCCGAGCCTGTCATCCCCTGGAATCCCTCTTGATCCTTCCGCGCCTCTCCGATCCTCCGACCGGTTTCCACCTCCTGATCCTCCCCTTCCTGGCGGTAGAGGTAGTGGTACAGCTGTACGAAGGCCCCAAGATCTGGACACAACTGCCGAACGGATATCTCCCCATAATCCATCCACAAACTGAGTTACAAAGAACATATGATTCCACGAGGCATGGTGCGCTAACATATGGTGCATGATCTCATTGAATTTTTTAGCGTACTCCATCACAGTGCTGGTCTGACGGCTACGACTGAATTGCCTCACGAGCTACTGAAACTCTTCTCACCCAAATCTGTTGCATACCACCTCCGTGAAGGTTTCCCAATCATCCACACTGAGATGGGTTTTAGAGGCATGTAACCACAGCAATGCACTTCCCTCAAAATACATGGTGGCCAACTGAACCATAAACTCTGGCTGAACTGAATAAATCCGGAAGTAGTTCTCTGATTTGAGTTGCATGCTTTGGGGTTTTCTCTATCAAACGACAGGAAATCCATCTTAGGAGGAAATGGGTGATGATGATGATACCCCCTGTAATGTTTAAAGTGATTTCCTCCAAAATCCCCCGCAAATGACCCTGAATATGTGCGATTAAACATACTGGGGCCTGTATGCGGCGCGATCAGGCCCTTTTCCCCCATGTTTGTTCCACGATGGATCGATTCTTCTCCCTGGAAGCGCCAGACTCCCCCCTGGTCCTCTGCTGCTCGGCTCTTCGCCGCCACTAATTCCGGCTTGATGTCCGGCCTAGGAAGAATCGGTGGTAGATGTCCCGGTCGAACCGCCAGTACTGGATTGCGAGAAATCCGGTTAAATTGTGTCCACAGATTCCCCACCTCCGCTCAAACTCCTTCCACAGATGCTTCCATTTCCTGCTTCCATTTCTTGAGTTCGAACACCTCCGGCTTGATTTCTTCCACCATGGCTTGAATAGCATCGCTCTTAGCTTCAATAGCATCGCTCTTGTCTTGCAAAGCCTTGATCGAATCACTCTGGGCAAGGATAACCCTCGTCAACTCTGCCATCTGTTGTTCCATCTCTTGGGACCGGATTTGAGCCCTTGTCTGATACCTTGGAATCTCCAGGATTAAGAACTGCTCTGATACCAATTGATACTTCCCTCTTTTATGTATATCAAAAATAGGATACAAGTATCAAGTTCTGATATAGAAGAAGGGGACGGGGAGTAGATCGGAAAGGGGAGAGATGAACTAGAAGAAGAAGTTCAGACAGAGGGGAAGATATTCAATCCTTACAATTCAACAACCCTTAACAGAATTGCCCCAAGGGCTTAAGTACTCATTCCGCCCCCAACCTGACCGGTGGGCCCAACCAACTGGCTTCAATTGACGCTGTCCTCACGCAACCCAGGTATCCGTCGAATACTGATCCGACAGCCTTCTCCTTTGCTTGACCTGCACTTCCTCTTGCTGACAACCTAGGACCTCCTGTTCACCGTCCATAGCATCCACCGGGTCTATAACACGCGACTCCAGTGGGACTCCATACTCCATAGCACTACTGCTACCTGCTCATTCAAGAATCTTCCAGCTTTTCCAAACTACGCCACCCTTTGCTGTAGCTTCTTGATATGTGGGTCTGCTTGTGTCTCAATCCAAGATCAACACCAATCCATAGCAAGAACTTCCTGTCCTCCAGCACCAGCAAAATCCCATCTTTTGACCACTGAAGCTTGGAGAAATGGGTTGCAGGATGCTTCTTGAACTCTAGTTTCTTGAGTAAGTTTGTTGTTTTCAATCTTTGTGGGTTATATTGATGTATTTCTATCTGAGATTTAATGGGGATATTTGTTGCTTGAACTTCTCGATTGCTATGGATCTCACAAGAAAACTGAGATTATGCTTACATCCATTCTGCAATTAAATATTCTATCCTATTCTACTTGGGTGTTACAGTAAATTCTCGATACTTTTCTTGCATATTTCTAGCTTGTTTTGTTGTAATATCATATAAATCAAGGTTGTAGCAGGGAAATATTTTGCTTCAAGAGGCAATCAGACAAACAGAAGCATCTGCATATATTTATAGAGCTTCTTGTTCCACTTATTGCCCAATACAACTCCAGATAAGATACTGCTAAATTGAATCAATGGGCAGGGGAAGAGGTAGGGAAGGAAGTCGCCAAACCAAGGTAATTGACATATTGTTGTTACATGCCTTCCTCTTTCCTTATCAGTGTGTTGTTTACCTTGTATCTTATGACCCATTCGCAGATACAAACTTTGTGTAATTGGTAGTGATGGAATAGCAAGTGCATAATTCATATTATTTGGTGATGTTGGGCAGCAAGTGGTTGGTAAACAAGTTAGCGTAGTACTCAAACCTAATCGCAGAGGAGATGACATACCGCCAGACGTAGCGCAGATTGTTTGCAAGAAATATACATGGCATGTTAACACTATGGAAAAAGCTTACAAGGTCCTAGAAAGTCTTATCAGGTGAACCGTATCGTAATCGCATTGGGCAGACAATCCATTGTTCCACGCATTTGCGCTCCTGTAAATGTTATATCATCTTCATCTGAGATTGCCACTTCCAGAGTACAACCTAAAGGTTCAACTATCGAGACCTCTAACATACCTGCTGCTATAGAAGACCATCTCCTTCACACTATACCGAAATCTGCTGGTGACAAGATTATTCACACGGACTGTCCTTCAGAGGTATGTATGCACTTTCGCTACCTCCACTCTTACGTCATTCTTACACTACGTCGTTACTGCTGCTTGGACCATATAGACTTGTCTTTGTTGTATTCATGTATTATTGTTCAAGCACAAAGTAGGCCAATTTCTCTAATTTATTAGTGAGGTTATGTCTTGTAAATATGTACCAGCAATGATACTGGAAGCTAAAATCAGGTTATATTTAATGAAAAACTCAATCTAAAGTGTTGTCAAAGATCACAACATGTATATTAATGAGTTTCTTACGATCTGCTAAGAGATGGTAAGAATTTCCCAAGGTAATTTACCTTTAGCTTGATGTGTGGGCTGTTCTTGACAGTGAATTATATCTGTTGTTACCTACCTGTTAAAATTGCCTCCAATGTTTTCTCCTTCTCACAGTGCCTGCTTCCTTGCATGTTTAGCCACTGCAACAGACACCGCCCCCTCCACACCACCTCTCTACCACTGAAGCAAAAAAAAAACATCCATAGTATAATCCCTTCATCATGCTTTCTATATTGTTGTTGTAGTATTTAGCATTTCCATCAAAGTATTTGACATAACGTCGATGCCCTATCATACTATCAACACCAAAGTACCACGTGGTATGCTTCCTTCCACTCGCAAGAGGCTTTTCGACACGTTATCTACTTCCAAACAGGTGAGAAGTAATATTGTCTTTCCCTTTCATACTTTGTTACTGATGATGCAGGATTTAGGTAGACATATAGCATTTCTGACAATAGCCAAAGGAAATGTCTTCGCTCTGTTGTAGTACTGCATACAAAAAAAATGTATTGATTTCTATAGAACTACCTGACTATAAGTTACTTACAGGACATGGAAGAGGGGCCTTATTCCAAAAGGAAAACCTTGTCCACCGATACAGGTGATCCAACTGATTCTCTTGAGAATAAGTTACAATCCATGTAAGTAGTTGATCGTGCTAGATTATAGTTTATTGTTTGATATTCGTTCTCATTTTCTTCCATTTTACTTAGTATTCGGTGCAATACCTTCATTACTGTCTGTTACCCTACTGTAAATCGCAATTTGATCACAGCCACAACAACCTGCTAACTAAACTTTGTACTCTTTAAGATCCGTAATGTAGCCATCTTTGTCAAATTAGGAAATAGTCCATCTATATTTACTATCTATTCAACCCTAGATTAGTGCATTGTACAGATGATTCCCAGGTTTTTTCGGTGCTAAATAGTATCGCCTTCTAGAACGTACAATATTTGCAGCTGAGCCGCTCTTTAGTCCAAAATTTTCTTGTTTGCAGGCTATTGTGGCAACAGAATTATATTGATACATATGATTTTATTTCATATGTTATTTGCATAAGTGGCAACATCGCCTTCTGGAACGTAGAGTATTTGCAGGATAGAATTTTTCTTGCTTTTTTGCAAACAAGATCACTCTTTAGTCCATACAAATTCAGTCTTGCTTCGGTTGCAAAATAACACATATACAGCCCATACCGATGCCAATAAAACAAGTTTTGCCATGTCGTAGAGTACCATTATCAAAGCACAGCTGCATACATGATCATAGACAATACACTGTTCACATGATATTTGGTTCTACACATTAATAGATGTTTTTTACTGTCAAAACTTGCAACACTCATATATCCTCGAATACTTTTTTCTGATACAATGACAAACCTCCAATGCACACCACAAAATAGCAGGCATCTTCACATAGCTTTGTATGCATTTATTTATGCAATTGTGCTTTTGTGGTCTACTATGTATCCCTGCTATCTTTACATACTATTGTTGCCCTATGGTCAGACTGTTCACAAACAATCTGATCACTATTTAGTTGGCTAATTCAAAAGCAAACATATATGTCTCTAATTTACTATGTAATTCTGTTCTTAGTCGATACCATTTGCATGCCAATGCAATAGGTCCTTGCACGCTGTTTAAACTTGTAGATAATACTTCCTTACAGACAACATTTCCTTTGCATCCCACATCGACCAGTACCTAACGACACGTCAGCCTCTGTCAGTGTAACAGAAGAATGCTTGGACAAGAAAGGCAAAAAATAGATCCAGTTATATTATCTTCACTCACATGTTCTATCATTCACGTATATTTCTCATTTTACACAAATTTGTTGATCCCTATCCTATTTCTTAATACGGTTTTGTAGCTAATTTATTTATGTTTTGTGTTTCCTACAGCAACACCTTCCAAGTATGGTCCTATCACACGGTGTCTATTTTGCTTCTCAGCTACGCACCTTACTATAATCTGCACAGCAACTGCAGCGACGTCTGTATCTTACAAAACATATAGTGTGGTTTATGTCAGTATTATGTCCTGTTTATATGTGTGTATTTCATACGGCCGACTCTAGAACCTTACCGACGTGCTGCCCTTTTGCGACATTTTGCGACCGATAAACAGCCACGCCTATAGGCAGTTGGACGTGAAGCATCAGCTATATCTCCTTTTATCATGTTCTTGTTCATATATAACGGTTGTTGGTGTGCTACATTCCATAGCTCGTATATGGGTACCAACTCTTGTGTGCTCTACGTAACAGTACATACACTTTATACCAGTTAACCACCGTAAAACACATACTGTGAACTCCATACACACTAAATTGGCTAATCAATATTCAAAACAAAAAATGATATATTTCAAGATCAAAATCATGACCAAATAACTACTTGCAAACAGGGATTGCCTGATGAAGAGATTTATGGAAGTAGATTTTCCACAAAATTGTATTAACTAAGAAAAGAAGTTTTATATCTATGGAATGAAATAGCAAACAGCAAAAGATACTCTCAAGCAAACAACTACATATACTCTCAAGGTGAGGTCAAAATACGCTACAACAATAGAAGAATAGGCCTTCTTATTTTCTTATCACTTTGCTGCCTTCCTCTGCAGCTCTCCATGATAGGCCTACCCAAAGCAGCTTTTGATTCCTCCAAAGACTTGTACTAACAAAATTTCTTGGGAGAAAACTTATTGAGATTGTTGGCCAATTTTTTCTGGGGTAGTATTCTCGGGTTCTGGAGATTGTCTGATGCCTGCACCATTTGCAAAGTTCTCAATAGCTAGAGTTTCTTGGAGAACCATTTGCTGTCTCAACAACTTGAGTTGTTGTTTCAACTTCCTTTGCTTTCAGCATCTTTTCCCTCTCAAGTTCTTGCTTTGCCAAGGGAGAGAACTGTGAATCGAGGGACCTTACTGATGGTGATATGCTCTAGAGGCAATTATAGAGATGATTGTATTATATCTATATTTATGAGTTATAGAATAAATGTTATTATGTTCCTTGGATGAATTATCATTTATAAATATTAACTAGTATGTGAGTTGTTGGCGAAGCTCTTTAACTTATATGATATTATTATAGAATTTCGGGAATATTGTATGTGTCCATTGGGGATCCCCACACCCTTTATTTATAGTGCTAAATATTACAGACCGACTCGCATACAATTTTGACTATTTCCTAAACTCTGGGCTCTTTCCTAATCTCTAATATCTCCAACACTCCCCCTCAAGATGGGCATGAGATAACAATCATGATCATCTTGTTACAAAATGCAATACTATTACTAGAATATAGTTAAACCTACTATCAATAGACTTCATAACCAATATTGTCAAAAAAAAGGTGCTAACCACCAATACTACAAGGACGTCACCAAATCCATCTCCACCATCTATCAGCTACCCCGACCTCAACCTCATCTTCCTCTACCCTCATGCCCCCGGCTACCCCCGGCCTCCACCACTCTACCCACACACCCCCAATCTCGGCCTCCACCACCTTTACCTCTACCATCGCCCATTACGCTTGACTCCAGTCCCAATCCTCTTCTCCCTTCTGCCACTTTTCCGATTGTGCAGTCTTCTCTTCTGTCATGGCTGCATTGACCTTGGGGCCACCTCTTCCTCTACCTCCACCTTGACCTCCTTCAGTAGATCTATTATTCCCGCCACCACCTCTACTAGGGCGAGATGCCCCACACTTATAACACTCAGTCCTCCTTGCAAAGTTCGAGTTGCTGCATCTCGCATCACGGCAAATCCAATCACCCTCGCAACCTCCAGTTCGTGAGAGAGGACACGCCCAACTCAAATGTCCTGTTTGCTTACAATTGTAACACTCCCTGTTATCAGCTATGGCATACGCTGACCTTATAGGGTTGTTACCCACCATCACTCTCTGTCAAGTTTCCTTAACAACCATAGCTGAAATAGCCTCCTCTATAGTTGGCAATACTACCTGCTGACATATTGAAGCTCTCCTGCTCTCAAACTCAGGGTTCAAACCTTTCAAGAAGTGAGTGACCCTCCTACGTTGCAGCCACGCCTTACCAAACTCAATATCATCAGCACACGTCAACTGCAATGGATCATATTGATCCAAATCTGCCCATAACTGCTGCAGCTCACTAGCATATTCTTGAACGTTCTTCTCCCCCTGTTTCAAAGCATCTACCTTTTCTTGAACCTCCACCATCATCATTACATTGCCAACCCCAGAGTACATGTTTCCCAACGTCTTCCACATCACCGTTGTACTTGGGACGCCTCCACCATCCTAGCAATGGACGGGGACACCGAAGTCAACAACCATACCACCACCATAGAGTTGGTGGTGTTCCACACCCTCCAATCAGTACTCCCTCTGTCTGTAAGCTCGACACATGTCTCCTGCAGATAGTGCTCTACCCCTTTCATTTTCAGAATTAACTGAGTCCTCCTAGACCAACTCAAGTAATTCTTACTCCCTTCCAGCTTCACATCATTCGTCATCAATTCCAGCTTCAACTCTGATGATCTCGTTTTAGCCCTAGGACCTATCAAACCCATCGCGATGAGGTCCTGCAATATACCTCTCATGTCACCTTTTGTAACCAAAGAGGATTCTCCACTCCCACCATCTATGCTCACGATACTCTTCTCCGCAGCCTTTCGCACAATTTCTTCCTCAGCTTTTTTTTTGCGGCTTCGATCTCTTCAGGATTCATCTCCTACTTTCAACACTGATTACACACTCCTCGCCAACTCCTCCTCTTCCGGCCTATTGCCGCGCGTATTAACGATCACGACAACCTCTCCACGTATCAATAGATTGCAACTACAAGATCATAATCACAATCGAACACCTTTTGAACCATCCCCAAAACCAGCAGCCACACCAAGCCATGCAAAAAATCCACACTGGATCTAATCTCCTTCACACCGGATCTCAAAAATCCACACTGGATCTGATCTCCTAAGCGGCGACTTCTTCTCCCGAGCGGTGTGCTCTTCTTCTCTCTCCCTTCCTAATCCACTGGATCACCCCCTTTTCCACCACAATTGAAGCACACCGGCGAGCGCTTCTTCCCCCGAGCGGCGCCTTCTTCTCCCGAGCAGTGGACCGGTAGACCCACGAGTCCGAGCAAGTCTGCAAATCCCGAGCAAGTCTTCTCCCTCGCGATCGGATATGCTTCTCCCCCACGATCTCATTCTCCCCTCCTCCACTAGCGGCGGTCTGAGTGGCTACAACCCCGAACAGCAGCGGTGGCACGCGTGGTTCGGCGGCGGCCCACACGCCAAGACGCGAGGCGCGGCGGCAGCCCGCCCGCCCGCAAGGTGGTCTAGGCCTGGGTAACGGCGACAGCTAGTGGTGGCGATGGATGGCTGCGAGGGCGTGGATACGACTATGGATAGCGACGGATTGGATCTGAGGTGATGGATTAGGGTTAGGCTCTGATACCATGTAGAATTTTGAGAATATTGTGTGTGTCCATTGGGGATCCCCACACCCTTTATTTATTGTGCTAAATATTACAGACCGACTCGTATACGATTTTGACTATTTCCTAAACTCTGGACTCTTTCCTAATCTCTAATATCTCCAACAGATATTATTCTAAATGTATCCCTGATCGGATGTCACTGGTCGGAATACTAGCGACTTATCGACCAGCACATGTGTTGAGTGATGAACATGTTTCACCGGTCATGAATATTAGGATATCGAATCAATAATGTGAATACGTGTTAGAGAACATGGTTGGATTAACCCCACCTTGAGACACTATTGAGATTGTTATGATTTTATGTGTCATCAGTTAGTCTCAAGCAATGATGATATATAATCCTTAAACCTAAGATCAGTATTATTTTCTATATGTGTAAAAGTACACTTAGGAGTTGACAAACGCTACTCTGTAACTGGGTAGTTATAAAGATAGCTTTTGGGTATGCTATGAAACATGCGGAGGGATGTGACTGTCGGATATGGGATTTGCCCCTCCCAACATAACAGGAGAGATACCTCTGGACCCCTCGATATGGTCGGATAAAGAAAGTGCATGGCTATGCTACTAGTGGTCGAAGAGTCAACCACATGAAGTTATCCGTCACTTGATCGAGAAAGTATTAAACAGCCCATGGATAATAAAATATCTCACCTAGAGTTCAACCAAATATCGTGAGGCAAAGGAAGAATATACAAGCAGGTCATTCAGTTCGACCAGATACGAACTGGTTGTATGGAGATACAAACTGGTCATATACTAGTCGAACTTGATCACTAAAACTGGTCATAACGAGTTACAAACTGGTCGCAACTGAATATGAACTGGTCGTATGGAAAGACAAGCTAGTCGTAAGTGATAAGGACCTAGTCGCATATCATATTTCATAAGGTTTGTCTGATATAATATTTATGTGTATTCGGAAATCGTTATATTCTGCTAGGAACCGCTAACGAATCGTGGTTGGAAAGGAGTTTTCGAGTTACAATCGATTATGCATGAACCTATAGGGTCGCACACTTAATGGGTTGGAACAAACGAGTTCGGATAGGATCCGTTATGGACCCTTTATAAGGGGATGCATGGGGTTGTTTGGACGTACGTGAGTTGCTCTACCAAAACCTTAGTCGTCATCTTCTCGAAGCCCTATCGTTCGCGTTGGTGCAAACAACAAGATCATGAACTGCCAGATCAAGGCACCTCTAGACTTCCCCAACGGGTTGCACACCACATCAATTGTTGCCTTGCCTTTGACCTATAATCATGGCAAGAAAACACATGCGAGAACACAATGAATGATTATCGAGGTTTCCTGAATCTAACATAACCAGATATTTGTGAAAGCATCAATGCCTGTGGATAATATATAGTATGAATCTTGCATATGCCTCAAAACTTCTGGTAGTAAAGTAAAGATTGTGCCTTCTTAATGGTGAGATAATAAGAGAAAGGTTAAAAGGATATCATAGTGGTTTAGTATATACAACAACTACAATTAGAATTTAGACTAAAGAAGCACGACAACTTTGACATAGTCCTATCATATCAATGCAACCGCACTCCAGTTAAAATAAAAGAATTAATCTGACTATAGTAGAACTATGAGTTTTCATGTGTATTTTTTTTTACTTTCAAGAACCAGGGACTGTGCTGATTGCAGCTCATCTTGTAACAATAGCAAGCACATCAGATGAGGTAGTACTGCTTCTTCCGCTCGACTCTTGGCACAGTTGATTTATCAGTAATAAACTTGTTCACTCCCCAATAGATTCCAGCAATGACAAAACCCAGTAAAACCACTATGCTCATCATGCCCTTCAACGAAATCGCCCATCCGTCCACCCCTTCACCCAAATTCGTCCTCATGTTTGAGAAATATTTGACCGTGCGGCCCGAGAAGATAAGAGCCACATTGGCCCCAAGCCCCAACAACGGGTAAAACTCTCTGGCCTGTTCAACCGTAGTAATCTGCAAACATTAAGGAACCTGAGAGTTTGTATAACTAAACAATTATCTACTGCCATTGATTTTGGAACAAGAATATATAGATTCCTATGCATAAATAATTAGCTATTCCCAATATTTTGGCCAACAATTTGCAATTTTGTACGCCAACATCATCAGCTACTGCCAAGATTTCGGAACAAGAATTAGCCATCGCAATACCTGCACCGTTAGCTATACCCGAGAGCAGAGAATAGAAGAATTGAGTGTACCTGATTGGCAAATCCCCAGGTGCAGCCCCAGAGCTCCGCCATGACGTAGAAGAGGCAGAAGCTCCATACGCGCAGGATGGCGACGGGGCCCAGGTCATCCAATCATGCATTCATGCGTGATGTATCTTTGCCGGGTTGCCTATGGCAATCGATCAGTATAACATCATGCAATAAACCTCCTATCTTAGTAGTAATATTTATTCACAAAAGCTTCACAGCGCGCACTAGATTTCTTTGATTTGGACTGTCAATTGATTGAAGCCAAGCAAGCAAACTACCCCATAAAGCACCTAAAATAAGGAAGCAACAAGACCAATTCGGTACGTATGTGCGATCAAATTCTTCTTGTTACTCGAGTTTCCACAGCGATTTCTCCAATGGAAGAAGCATATTTGCAAGCAGATCAATGATCCCCAACATTGCACTACGCTTAGTACCTCGCAAATCGTGACGCCTTCCGGCCATTACCGCAAGGGGTTAACTCGATAAATTACATGCTAAGTACTAGGTGAGGTCGTCGCTAGCTTCAGTAAGGCATGACATGGATGGTGCGGCTGTCGTAGGCGGCGGCCAAGCCTTTTCTTTCCTGCTCCAGCCTCACCGCTCGCAGCAACTCGCCGGCCATCCGCGACGTCGTCGGCGAGCAGCCCCCCTGCATCACCACGAGCAGCTTCCCCACCACCTCCGGAGCGGCTGCTACTGCCTCCCGCATCCTCCGCTCCCCGCCGCCCGCGCAGCAGGCCAGCCACAGCACCGCCACGGCGGCCTCGCGTCCCGCTGGCCCGACCCGTATCATCCTCCCCATCACGGCTGCCGCCACCTCCGCCGCGTCGGCGGCGATGGCTGCTTTACCGTCGCTGCAGCGGGCGGCCTCTACTAATAGCCCCAGCGCGGACTCCGCCGCGGCAGTGGGCGCGGCCGCGACGGCCAGCGCGAGCGCGGGGACGGCGCCGGCCCGGACCATCGACGCGCGGGCGGGCCGCCCGCGTACCTGCACAGCCGCGGCCATGCACCGGATAGCCGCCGGCGACGCGGCGTCCTTGAGGATCCTCACCAGATCCTGGAATATCTCCGACCTGTCGGCGATGGGGGTCTTGACGTCGGCGTCCGGCACGGGCGACGTCAGGATCGCCTCAAGAACCACGACGCCGTTGGCCCCAGTGGCGAGCAGAGTCGTCACTACGCGGCTCAGATCGCCGCCCACGAGAGCGGCGATGAGGCCTTCCTTGGCCTCTTCAGCAACCCCGTCGGCGGACAAGACGGCGGCCAAGGCCTCCACGGCCATCTTGACTCTTCCGCACTTCTCCGTGCCGTCCCTGGTTAGGTAAGGGACGAGCTTCTGCGCCACGGTGGCCAGGATCCTCACCGCATCGACGCGCGCGTCAGCGCCGGCCCCGCCCTTGGCGAAGGAGAGGAGGGCCGGGACGGCGGAATCAAGATCAGCGGCAACGGCGGACGCGACGGAAGCCTGCTTCCCTTTCTCCGGCACGATCTTGGCGGCCAGCAAGCGCACGGCCTTCTCCGCCGCGGCGGGCTCCCCGTCCGCGGCGGCGAGCTGCGAGAGCACCTCCTCCGGCGACGGCGACGGCGGCAGCGTGGCGGCGTGCAGCTGGATGAGGCGGCGCAGGAGCAGGTTGGGGACCAGGTCGGTGGACGCCAGCGGCAGCCGCGTGGCCGGGCACGTGCGGTGGCCGGAGTCGAGCCACCGCTGTATAGACGCCCGGTCGTACGTGGCACCGGTGGGGAGACTCACCGGCGACCGCATCACCTCCAGCGAGATCGGGCACCGGAACGCTGCCGGCGCCGCGGCCATCACGAGTGGCTCCGGCGGCCGGATCCGCCGTCTCGCCTGCTGTCCGGCGACGGCAGGTTCCATGGCGATTGGCGAGGGATGATGAGCTGCTGGGGTCTGGGGACGTGCGGAGTGGGAGTCTGGGCCGGCCTTAATAATGGTGGGGGTGATGTCAGCGAGTCAACGGACAAAGTCAAGCGGGTGGGTGTGGTGGTGTTGACGTTTTCTTTTGATATGGTTGGGGTAGAGCTCGTGCTCGTGCGGTGCCATGACGAATAGAACAAGCGTGGAGGATACAAGGATGGGGAAGAAGATGCCAGATTGCCAGTGTAATCTAGTTTTTTGTTTTGTTTTGTGCGGCCCCTCCGCCGTGGTTCGTTAGCGTATGTTGTCACTTGTCAAATTTCAGTCGGAAAAAGACGGCATTTTCCCAAGAACAACACGATACACCGTTTATAATGGGTGTTTGGTTTAACGCTTAACTTTACCACGTCTGTGGTGTAACATCAATTGTTTGAGATTGAGCCCGGCCACAATTAAAACAAACCTAACTTTCTTAACATTGTCGATCATCTGTCGCAGGCCCGGACTTCTGACTAAGTTTGTCTAAGTTGTTTTTATCAATTTGTGCGCTGGTAAAGGACACGCTTTTTTTTAGAGCCGCATTTTGTCTAATTTTTGGTGTGGAAAAATTGGCTACATACCAAAGACTAAACAGCAAGTATTTTTGTTTACCAAAACTTATGCAATGTGCTGGATTGATGGTGGTTTGCATTGAAATTATTGCATATTTGTTGTATTTATGAGGGTCCTTTTGGTAATTCGTCGTTTGAGAAAAGAGAAAAGGAATAGGAAAAAGAAAAAGAAAAAGAATGATGGGGCCCACATATCATTGGGATGGAGGCAAGTGACAGGGTTGAGAATCAGCCTCAACTAGCAGAGGAGCAATAGCACTTCGGGTGGGGTCTTCCCCATCGCAAGTGGCGGCGTAGGCGAGGGTCTTGGCGATTTTGTCGCCGGCTGTTAGCTGCACCTTGGGTTGGCTTTAGTTGCTTCCTCCTTCTTCTTAAGTGGCTCCTCTCTCTTTTTCGATTCAAACCCCGAAAAAATCAAGTGAGTCCTCCTCTAGTTCCTCCGGTTTTCCGATTGGATTTTCGATCCTGAGTCGTCTTGTGCGCCACCTGGTTGGCTTTGGCTCCATCGGCGGTGAGGCTCGGTTCATCTTCAACCTAGCACACCCTGATTTCCCTCTTGCACTATCTCTTCTAGTGATTGTGCGGTGAGGGATTTTTTGGGTCTTGCCTTGTTGTCTTTGAATCCGGCTGGCTCTTGGTTGATTTGGGTGAGAAACTTGGTTGATTCGGGTGTGCTTACCTTGGATCCGTGGTGGTCACTGGCTCTGAAAGGGCATTCGGTCGGTGCTTCCTCTATGTGTCTTGTGCGGTATTCCCTGTACCTCGACTTCGTCCTTTCGGTGTGTCCCGAATCGTGAAGATTCGAAGAACAACATTGTATCTCCGATGACCACGTCCTCACACCGTGTCACAGCGGGGCTATTGGTTTTCTGAGTCAGCGCCCTTAGGCATGCCTTGTCCTGATTTCTTCTCGGTGGTTTTGATTACCATCAGCTTTTGTGAGTATCACTGTATTCCATTGCGTATCACTTTGCATATATATGATGTACTTGTCAAAATCTAGGAATTGATCTAATGCTAGTACTGGGAGATATTACTAGTGATTCTGTGGGTTAGGTTTATTTAGCTCGATGATGATTGTCAAAATCTAAAATTGAATTGATAATTGAAAACAGACTTGAGCCAAATTAGATTGCTTTCTGTTGTCAGTTTTATCTAGCAGCTTTTATACTCTCCGTAGTTCAGTTCTGTCTGAAAGAAGATTGATCATTTTATTCTGTGATCTTGTTGATCCTCTATGAACTATTTGCAATGTTATATTTAGTTTGTCGAAAAGGCTTAGTGCTAAAATATTTGTGAAACATCTGTGACATCTGCACTGATATTCTGTTTACAAAAAATCGACTGTTTTCTCTATAAAAAAACTATCACATTCTAAAAGTTCATTTACAACTCCATTATACATAAATTACAGTAAATTATTTATGTAATTTTGGTACTTTGTCATTGTAATTATTCTTGAAAGTCTTAATAACTCATATTTCCATCACATAATTCAAAATCCCACATGTACTTTGAGAGGTTGAGTAAAAACAAAGACAAAAAAAAAATTTATATACCAACAAAATACGGCAATGTGGTGAAATCGTTATGTTCTTTACATGTACTTTATGAGGTTGAGCAAAAACAAAGATAAAAAATAAAATTATATACCAACAAAATACGGCAATGTGGTGAACCCGTTATTTTCTGAATAAAAATTATAATAAATTCGGACCCAATTCATCATATGGGAAAAAGTGCAAATCTCAAAGCATATCGAACGAATGAAAATTTAACTATTATGATTTTTTTTCTTACAGCACATCAACAACATAAATCTTATAGCACATCTAACGAACAGAAAAGTGAATGTTTTGGCTTCAAAAAACTGTCGGAGTTATATAGCAATTCCTTTAAATTATACTTTGTTGACTGATAGTTTAAACTGTTGTTTTGAGATAAAACTTAACATATTAGGAAAGCTTTAATTTGAGCTCAATGTCTGTTTTGTAGTTGTCATATTTGATTGGTGAAGAGATATTGTCATAAGTGCTATGGTGGCCAAGATTACATCTTGTGCAACTAGTCTTCTGAGAGCAATAAACAATCTTTTAAGTCTTAGCATTATGCTGATTTAATTGTACACATGATCTATGTGTTGACCATATTATTTTGTTTAAATGACTTGGAGAATTTACATGTATATATGTTAATTTTGTCATTTAAATGCTGCTGGAATTATGCTCTAATTATTGTTTATTATGCTGGAATTAATTTTGAATGTTTGCTAAAACCACTTTATTTGCAACAATATTATCTCTCAGATTCATCACGCCCGGCCTTGCATTTTTGGGATTATTGATGATTTACCATTAAGCCCGGCCTTGCATTTTTGGGATTATTGATGATTTACCATTAAGTTCATGTGCAATTGCCAAAATAGCACCCACATGTCAGTGAGACGGGGAGTGGAATTTTGACAATTGACATGGAGTGGCATTTTGACAATTGCATATATGAACTGGTGTGGCAAATCTACAATTTATGCCAACCAATGGCAAGAGGTAATGGTGATGCGGATATCCAGTGGCGGAACCACCCCCGGGGTAAGCCGGGGCGACTGCCCTAGGTCTCCCGGGCGAAGACACCCCCCCCCCCCGGCCTGCCTCCGGCCAGCCCGCCGATAAGCCGCCATCGCCACGACTCCAGCCTCCACGCATGAGTGAGCTGCTCCTGCGCGCAGGTGCGTCGTGTGCCCACGTGGACCGTGGTCATGGGCCGAGTCCAAGGCTGCGAGGCGGGCAGCCCAAGGCCCAAGCGGAGCGGCCAAGCCATGAAGCCAACTGCCAACATAACCCTAAATCCCCATTTCGGCATTTCCCCATTCTGATTCCTCTTCTTCGGTTCTTCGCTCTTCCTCCGTCGGGCGCTTGTCATGCGGCCTTGGGATATCTGACCATACGGGGTCGGGGCTGCGAGTTGTAACCCCGGCGTGCAAAGGGGCTGCATGCTTCTTGTGAGGGTCATTGCGACGCAAAGAAGCCTGCAAGGTTTGGGCCTTGGCAGTGCTCCTTTAGGCTTGAGCAGTGTTTGAGGAGCCAGCCACCGTCCACCGGGCCACCGAGGTTCGACCGTCCGAGGCTGAGGCAGGCAGGCAGGCCGTCCGTCGTCGCGTCATCGCAAAGTCGCAGCGCAGGTGAGCCACTGAGTGTCTAAGGCTCTGAGCTTGAGCATTGTTTAGATTTTTAATTTCCTAGAGTTACAGAGTACAATTTTAGTATTGATCATTGAAATATTACAATGCTTCTGATTTCTGAAGCCACTGTGAGCAATCCTAGAGTACAATTTTAATATATTTTGATTTTTTGTAGGTATTTGATAATTTGAGCGTAATTGACGTCATTAGTTATATTAACTATTGAATCATATTGTGCCTCGGTATTTTTTAACACTAAAAGTTCGTCCCGGGTCAATCGAATTCCTGGTTCCGCCACTACGGACATCCAGAAGGTATGTGGTGGAACGTGGTGCACAATGGAGAAAGGACACAGCGGAATACACAAAATAAGGACCAATTTTTTAATTCAGATCTAATTGAAAATGTGCATTTAGAAATAGCTTCTAATTTATTGTTGTTGACATGATAAAAAAAACCACAAATAACACTTCTAATTTATTGTTGGTAAGAAATAAACTTATGAGCTTAACTAGGTAGCCAGAGGCGACACTAGTTGGAGTACCAAACAGTTTGTAAGTTGGTATATTTCATTTTTTTATTCCTATGCAATTATCATAAATCCAATAATTTAGTTTTGGTAGAGCATTAATTCCTTTTTAAAATTTCTGCTACGTCTGTGAACGATATTTTAATGAAAGCTGATTCATTAGTGGATTCGGTGTATAACACGAAATTTAGGCCTTAATTAGGGGTCCAACCAACTAATTCCACTAAAGTTCTAAAAGAAATGGCCGTACAATTAATCTCCCTGAAAATCTTTTGAGTGAGCAAGAAGAGAAAAAGTTGGTCAAACTTTCGGAAAGATAGGAATCTACTTTTGAGAGAGAGAAAATCTTTTATAAAAGGCTGAGATAGAGATACCGAGATTGAAACTATGGGCAAAAAGCTCAGAGGAAACACTGCTTATCGCAGGAAATATCAAAACACAGCGACATTTTCCTCTCTTCTTAACACGTACTTTGCAGTCCAAAGATGCATGCATGCAAAAGCTATGAACCAAAGCTAAGCACACTTTGCACCGTCCTTTCTAGCCTGAACTGAATTTTTCCATTTTGTTCCATCTTGGAGGTGTGCACATCAGTTAGAATCCGGTGTTCAGGCGCTTTGCCGCAGGCCTCAGAACGCTGGAAATTTGACCACTTCTTTCCCGAAAGCACACGCAGAAGAATCCCACAAAGGCAGCATGATTGATCAGACGACAAAACGCGGGAAAGTGAAACAAAGGCGAGCACGTATCCTCTCACCGGCGAGGGCGACCTCATCATCCTACGGAGTCTTCACTGAATCGCGATCCTTCTTCCTTCGGCTCCTCTCCGTCTTGCAATCCACAGACAGAAAAGGGGAGGGAGATGTCAACAACGAGCGCGCGTGACTAGGAATGCTTCACGAGGCTAATTGGCCGGCTTGAAGTAACGTTTCGGCGATGTTTATGGCTTCGGATACCTTGTTTAGGGCGCAAAATTGGATCCAGGGAATCCGCCTTTTGACGAAACTTCGCGTCAGGAAGAAAAAGGTGGAGTCAAGGAATGGGGGGCGGGGGGAGGGAGACGCTTCGGCGTGTTGAAACCAGGGATAAAAAAATCGGTCGGTAACCGGATGCCCGGGGGTGATCAGGAAAAATTTTCCGACTGAAAAAAATTGAATTTGGTTTTGATTTTTTTGAATTTGAATTTGGGAACATATCAGCTGTAGGATATTAACATGAGTACTAGAATCTAGCTGCACCTCCCCTTGGCCCCCTATTGCTATTTGCTTGTCTTGGACATAGATGCTCACATAGGATGCCTTCTCCCCCATGGCCCCCCTTGCTGTTTGCATGTCCTCAATGTCCAGGATAGATGCTCACCATGTGTGCATGTCCCCCTCTTGTCTCCCTCCCTCTTGTGCCTCTCGCTGCCTCCCTCCCTCCCTCCCTCCATTAGCATTCCAAGCAAAGAAGAGCAACAATAGAATAGCAACACCGGGAAGAAGCGGCGAATATGCCTCGATTTTGAGCCTTTTGAAAATTTTCAAAATAAAAAGAACCATTTGGTTTTGATGCGAATTCAAGCTTAACTCAAGTTTTGAATTTGAAGAGTTTAAAATGACCTAATTAGATTTCAACTAATCCCAAAACTTAGTTCTTTTGGTGTTGCTCTAGCTCTCTAGAGCTACCCTTCCTTCTGCTGGTAAGATTTCCTATCCTCTATCCTACGTTTGGACATTCTTATATGTCCAGACAGTCCCTCGTGTGTGACCTCTGTTGTTGTTATCTCCCCCTTGCCTTTTCGGGTCTTTCCTCTCCTTTGGAAATATCTCTCTGTTGAGACCTTTTGTCTAGTCTACCTCTTTGGTCCAGACCACCTTTGGGTCGGGACCTCTCTCTTAAGCTTTCTTTTGTTAGTTTGGACCTCTTGAGGTTTAGGCTTCCTTTGGAGCTAGACCTCCTCTGAGGTCTAGATCATCCTTGTGGCTTTAAACCACTTTCCCTTTTATTTGGGAACTCTCTTCAGATCAGATCCTCTCTGTGTCCAGACCTCCCCTTTGGTTTGGGCCGCTTTGGATCTCTTTGTTGGTTTGAATCTCTTTGGTTCAGACCTCCTTCCTATGTTCAGACTTTTTCTAGGTCTAGACTTTCCTTGGGTTTAGACCCTTTTGTATGCCCAAACCTCCTTACCACTTGGACCCCTCCTGTGGTTCGGACCTCTTCTTTGTCTTGACTTCTTTGATGTTTGTATCTCTTTTTGATCACAGACCTCATTCTTTGTTTGGGTCTACTCTTATGCTAGACCTTCCCTCAAGTCTTTTGCTTGAGTTTTCCCCATGCTCACTGGAACGCCCAGTAATTCACTTGAATCCACTCGTGTTCAATTAGACCTTCTTTGCATTTGATCGAACCACCCTTGTGCTCAAATTGGACCTCCTCTGGTCCGGATTTCCTTCTCTGGCTTAGACCTCCTCAGGGTCTAGGTCTTCTCTCATACTACTTGAGTTCCTTCTATGCTCTTGTGAACCCCTCGGTGATCACTTGGACTCCTTTTCACCTTGACCTTAGTAAACCTTCTCTTTGGAAAAGTCCTCCTAGTGCAATCTGGTATTACCGCCCCAATTCAGCAGTATTACTGTTTTCTAGGACCTCCTCCCTTTGCCGATCGTGACCGTTAGGATCTCCCTTGTGAGGTCCTAGCCATCAGATCTCCACCTTTCGATTTGAGCTTGACCTTCAGACCTCCCGTAAGTAGGTCGTTGGACTTCCTGTCCAGAGGACCTCCTCCCGGTTGTGTCTGTTGGACCTCCCTGTCGTTTGACCACATCCTAACCACCCAGACCTCCTCCGAGTAGGTCTAGACCGTTAAGATGTTCCTTGATCGTATCTGAGCCATCCAGACCTCTTTTTGAGATGATCTAAATCGCTCCGACCTCCTTTGATCATCTCCGAGCCGCTCAGATCTCCTTTGCTTATTTTCTTGATCGTCAGGACCTCTCCTGACTTTTGATCTTGACCGTCAGACCTCCCCCTTGTGAGATCTAACCGTCAGGACTAGCCTTTTGTGGGTCCTGTCCTCAGGACCATCTTGTGGGTGTGTCTTTCGGACCTCCTGTCCATGAGACCTCCCCCTTGTGTGTCCTTCAGGACCTCTTCGTGTTCTCTAGGACCTCCCCCTTGTCTGGACCCCAACCATCCAGACCTCCCTTGAAGACATCCTAACCGTCAGGACCTCCTCTTGTTGATCCTGATTGTCGGGACCTCCCCATGTCCAGACCTCCTCTGTATGTCTCGACCTCCTCAACCTTTAGACCTCCTTGTCCTTTGGGCCTAGGACCTCCTAAGCCTCTCGGACCTCCTCAAAGACCTCCTCTGCGGGGCAAGACCTCCCCTCTTGACCCGACTGTTTCTAAGTTGACTGGCCCCACTTGCTAGACTTAGTCATTCTCATTTCCTCCGCCACGAAAATATCTTGAGCATTTAATGTATGTCTTGTCACATTAAATGCATCCATATACGTGGTGTTTACTTTGAATTTGGTCACTTAGCCGTACTCTGACATCCTTCTTTGTTCCTTCCCATAGCAACATACGTTGTCCTTCCTCGTACCTTTTACCCAGGGTGGTGGTGACACTTGTCCTGCCACTCACCTACCTTTGACCCATTTCTATACTTATCCTTGGTACGTATGCTTCTAGTTTTCTTCACCCACTTTAACTATAATCAGCCCAGGGAACTTTGCCGTATTACCTTCTTCACATTCACTATCTTGACTCTTGTGCAGTGGCCTTCCAGGGAAGACCTTGCTACTCACGACCTCCCCTCCATCCATTGTTCCTTCTTGTCCTTGGTAAGTCCCTTGGTGACCTGCTCCACTCTTATTTTTGCCACTGCATTGAGCTGGTCGTGTCTTTCACAAGACCTCCCCTTGTGGGCTCCTTTAGGATGTCTATGGTGTTTATTTGAGGAGCTCCTTCCTAGTCTCTGTACAAGAACCATCTCTCAGGGCCTCCTGTTCTGTTGCTAAAAACACTCTCTTGGGGTCTTATGCTAAAGACCACCCTCCTCCTAGTAAGCTTAGACCTCCTCCAAAGAACCTATTCTAAATACAGTACTCTTCTGTTAATTGAATTTTGAGGTTCCTCTGGAGTTATTTTGATTCTTTATTTGGAGCTTTGTTGGTTCTTTATTTGATCGTTATTTGAATCTGCTCTTTTGCCGTGTAGATCTTGACGTGTCCAGAGAGCCAGAGCTGTGAGAAAATAGAATCTTAAGCTATCAAGCAAGAGGCAAGTTACACTCTTGATCATATTGCACCCAATAATTCAACTTAATTATGTTCAGTTTCAAAGTGTAATGCATGCTTATGTTTACCAAGTATTTCAATACCTGGTTTAAATTCATAGATATACCTACTTCCTTTGTATGGCCACTGTTGACTTTGGACTAAACTCATTGTCACCTTTAGATCAACCTTGGGTCATGCAATAGTGTGAACCAAGACCATTTGAAAAACATATGCTCAGTCATGCTTAGACCAAAAGTATTGATTTGGGAAAATTTTTACCATCATGACCAAACACTGTTTTAAATGTTTTCACCATGACATTGGGATGTCATGGAAGAATGAAAATGTTGCTGGGGAAGCAAGGAAAATGAAAATAGATTGGACTGGGGCGAATTGGTTGGATTGGCTGGTGCAATGTTTGTGCACGGACTCTATCCTAGCAAAGGTGGAGGTCCAAGGGTTTGTGAGAGTCGCCCTAGTCATGTGAGGACCGGTCTTTGAGCGACCAATGCCAAGCCTATAATGGGCTATGCCACAATCGTGCAACCACATGTCTCCAGTGTGGGGCGTGGGATCTGGCTGAATAATTTGCAAAACTCCACCATAGACTGCTCCATTGGAGGTGTGGGAGGTCTTATATGGCCAATGGTCTTTTATAACCTCATCGCTCCCCTTTGGTGCAAGAGGGGCTTCATTGGATTGCAGTCCATAGGGGGTGAAACCTTAGCAAGGAAAGGCGTGGTGGAGCAATGCATTGTAAAGGCATTGTCATGAACTCTAGACCTCTTACCTTGGCGGTGAGAGGTGGCACTTCATGATGCCAAACAAACTAGAGTACTCATGTCATGTGGGTAAAGTGCACAACCTCTGCAGAGTTAAATCTATTGAATAGCCGTGTCGCGGTCATGGACGTGCTGGCAAAGGCCACTCGGAGTTAGATGTTGGTTTTGGGTTTTTCAGAAAGGTTTATCAAATCTGTTTTTGGGATTGCTATCCCATGGGTTGGGCAGGGAGCCTTGCAACAGGAGGGTATCCTTCACCACTTGTGATGAATGAATATCCAACTGAAAATCAAGTTTAGAAAATGAATTTTATCTATTAAGAACTTGCTTTGAAACTTAGTAATTGTATTTGAAAGAAACTTGGCTTTACGCAAATTAACCATATTAAGCCTTCCATTGTGATATCCATTTATGCATGTCATTTTGTTATCTGACGGGTGTAACTTGCGAGCACGGTTGTTGTGCTCACTCTTGCTTGATCTTTGTCTTTTGCGAGAATTGGAAGCTTTGTGATAACCTTCTTTGGGACCAAGTGGTCTGGAGCGACTAGGATTACGCCCTCGGTAGGTTGCTGTGGTGTATCGGGTGGCCCCTGTGTTTATTTTGTTATGCTTTGCCTGCTGGCTTGTAAGATCTCTTGTAAACAACTCCTTTGGTTATTAATAAAGCTTGTGTTGTTGCTATTTTACCATTATTGTTGCTGTGAAGAGCTAGCCATGATCCTTGGGACTAGCTCGGGTTTCACAGGGAACCTTGGAGCAAGCCCAGACCTCCATGTCCACTTCAGGAATGAGCAGCGTGAGGCTCGAGTGGTCTCGAGACCTCCACGACCTCCTCTGGAGGGTCGCGGTGGTCTGGGTGCCCTCCGACCTCCTCGTTTTCCTTGACTGGCCGTGGTAGATCTTGGTTGCTCACTGGCTCCACGACCTCCTCGGTGCATCCTCCCGACTTCAGTGGTCTCTTGGACCTCCTAGGAGGTCTTAGTGGACTGTCCGAAGGTCCTTTGTGGACCTCCTGGGAGGTCCTGATGGACTTTCCAGAAGGTCTTGGAGGACCTCGCGGGTGCTCTAGAGTTGGGTCATCCACAGCCGGACGCAAAGCGTGGCAGTACAAAGAAGCAGCCGTCGCGTCGGCGTCGGCCTTCTTCCTTTGAACGAGCTCGGTAAGTTCTCTTGAATGTGCCTTTGGTTGTTGGTGTCCATTTACTAACTAGCTTCCTCTTATCCTGAGCTTCTTTGTCACCTGACCAACAAGAACAAGCAGCAATACTTCCCATGTAAACTGATTTACTCATACTACTTGGGTTATGTACTGGCTCTTTTCTCCTAGATAAAATATATATGGAAATCTAACACTAAAGGCACCACAAATGTACCTTGAAGTCTCTATTATATTTATATTGAAAAGAGAAACATTCTGATCCTCCACATCATTACACTGATGCTTAGAAAATGATAGTTTTGTCAAAGTGAGAAGTAACAAAGAAAGACAATCAAGGCTTGCATTGTAAATGTGTTAGCATCTTAGAAATTTGTGCAAACACTTGCTTAGCAAAACAGTGGTGTTACCATAATTAATACCAAAATAATTTTGAGTCGTTTGCTGATTATGTTATTGTAACAAAAATGTTGAACGATCTTTATATGTCATATTTAGTTATTCAACTATTGGAGGTTATGTAAGACTGTAAGAGTATTATGAAATGGAGGGAGTAGAAACTAGAAAGGTGTGTTTCTGCCATCCATTAGCTATCATGGTGTGTGTGTGTGTGTGTGTGTGTGTGTGTGTGTGTGTGTGTGTGTGTGTGTGTGTGTGTGTGTGTGTGTGTGTGATATTAGCAACACCAGCAATCCCTAGATAGGATACATAACAAAAAATAACAATTAAGAAACTAAAATGAACTCACTGAGTTTTTGAAGCCGTTGTTAACAAACTATGCCCTGTACTCCTATATTGCTTTTGAATTGACCCATTTTTCATCCTGTATGGATTAATGTAGGTGATGGCTCCTAATTCTATCAATGTTTGGGACCATGGAGAGAGACTAGGAGTTGCTGGTTGGAAGTGTAGATATTGTAATATAACGAAATCGGTGGAGGTGTCACCGCCTAAAAGAACATCTTCTTTGGGAGACATGGAGATGTTGTTGCTTGCGGTGGGGTTCGTGGAAGTCCGAAGGCTCATGCTGGCAAGTCTTCAAGAAGCGAAGGCAAGAAAGAAAGCTATTAAAGATCAACGACTGTGAATGGAGCAAGCTGCAGGAGAGCCTATAGCTCGTGGGCCATCATCTCAAGATGTCTTCGATGATGACGAGGAAATGCAGATGGAATGGGCTCACCGAGAGTCGTTGGGCAGCAACCAGGGGTGGAACATTTGAACATGGTGGTGGCAGTGGAAGTGGTAGGGGAAGTGGAAGTGGCAGGGGAAGTGGTGGTATTTCTATGTCACAGTCCATGAGAGTTGATTCAGATATTTTGGCAGCTCAGGCATCCTGCCAAACCCGCATAGATACAGCACTATGTGGAGGGTCAAGGTCAAAACTTGGGAAACTGTGGTCTAAGTGGTTCCATAGTAATAACATTCCAAGAGTAAAGGCAGAGTGTCCTTATTTTCGTGCTGCCATCAAAGAGACACAAAAACTTGGTGAAGGCGTGGCGTCACTAAGAGGCCATGAAATCGATGGGCTATATCTTGATGAAAACGAACAAGAAATAAAGCGTTATGTAGCACAGTTCCAAGATGATGGGATATATATAAAGTCTCATCATGTGTGATTCATGGGCCAGGACCTACAGCGTGAGTATAATTAACTTCATGTTGTCTTGCAATGAAAGAATGTTTTTCCATAAGTCAGTGAATGCAACTGGTGAGATGCAAAATGCTGATTTTTTGTATCGTGAGATACGTAAAGTTGTGAACGAAGTTGGACATCGATATATTATGCAGATTGTGGCTGACAACGGCGCAAACTACAAGAGAGCATGTGAACGGTAATTGAAGAGTATCCAACTTTAGTCTAGCAGTAGTGTGGCGCGCACATACCGCCAACCTCATGTTGAAGGATGTTAGCCGATTCACGATGGTTCTTTGCAGCTTGTCAAGTCGGCCAAGAGGATTTGTCGGTTCCTATACAACCATGGTTGCCTCCATAATGAAATCTGAGGAACATATTGAAGGAGAGATAGTTAGTCCAAACGCCACAAGGTTTGGAGCGACATTTGTTTTCTTGAAAAGTTTTTGGGATAGAAAAGACAAATTTATGAAGTGGATGGTGTCGGATGTGTGGACCTCCAACCATTTGTGCACGCATCAAGAAGGAGAATACATGTATTCTGTCTCACATGTAGACAATGGTGGACCTCTATGTATTGGGTCATTAAACTGTAGAACCAATTTATCGACTACTAAGATTTGCGAGACCAACAGAGACCCATAGCTGTGGCGGGGTGATTGGAAAAACATATGAACTCAAGCATGAACTTGAAGGCGCATTGACAAGCGATCGGGCTACCTATGATCGTGTTATGGAGGTAGTGAATAAAAGAGTTTCAATGCTCAAGAACTGCACCTATGTGATTGCGAGCAAGTAGATAGTTTCCTAAATCCTAACACATAAATGATATTTGTTCTATTTTTTCTAACATTGTAAGTGTGTTTGGACAATGGGGTGCTAAACCCAAGAACTACAACCAATATGGTTTGGCGAAGAATGCAGCCCTCGTCGCTTCGTGACAATGGCAATTCAAAGAATAGCCGATACACCCGAGGCGGTCAAGGGGCTCTAGGCGAGCTAGAATTCTATCGTGTCGATTAGCCGGACCGGGAACGAAAGATCTCGAATCCTCTGTGTTCATACACCAATCCAGGATTTCCGGTGTACACAGTTACAAAAATGATATCATAAACATATCTCGCATTGCATTAATAGTAAACCAGAGTTTATTACAAAGGGCCTGAGGCCAAAATAAAGTAAAACACAGCGGAAGCAAAGCAATAGCAGTAGGCCACACAACTTGCCACAGGCAATCGTCTAGGGGCGTAGCCTAAGCGTCTGGGTCCTCACTGTCCTGGAAGAAATCTTCTCCTGAATAAAGATTATTCAGCAAGGGTGAGCACTACTACCGTGCTCGCAAGTTACACCCATCAAGTAACAGATTGAATGCATGCATAAAGTAAACAAGGGGTATTGGCAGGGTTTATTTTGCGTAAAGCAGCAGTTTTAGTTTAAATAATCATATTAGATTGCAAGGCCATTTTCATACAGTAATTAAAATCATAATTTAAATGACAATTGAATAATGTGTATAACCTCCAAGAAAGGTGATGGATATCCTCCTATCACAATGGCTAACCGCCCAATTTCCCCACAGGACTAACCATCCTGAAAACATCTGTTGAAAACACTTTTATAAACCAAAAACAAGTCTAACTCAGAGTGGCTTTGCTAGCATGTCCATGACCGCGGACGCGGCTATTCGAATAGTTTCTACTCTGTAGAGTTTGTACAACTTTACCCACATGACACGAATTCTCTAGTTTGTCCGATATATATCTATGCCACCGCTCACTATCTTAGGTAAGCAGTCTAGAGCACGTGACAAAGCCTTTACAATGATCTACCTCATAGTACTCATACCCGCTAAGGTTTCGCTTCCATTGGACTGACCGTCCTTCGGGAGCCCCCTCTTGCGCTAGGTGGGACTATAGTCTAACCGACACCTACACATACAATACGGCACAAATATCTATGAGGTATCCCAGATTAATAAGCCAGGTCTTGCCCATACAAGACATGTGGTGGTACGGTGAGGCATAGCAAGATGCGGCTCAAAGACCGGTCCTTAATTGACTTGGGCGTCTTTCAAAATCAAACCTTGGGCTTTAATCCTAACCAGATTAAACCTGTGCATAAACCTGCACCCACCATTCCTCCGTTTCACCCAAGTCCAAACCATTTTTTGATTTTATTTTTAAAACCACCTTTATAAACTCTCTATGGTAAAACAATACCATAGATTAAATTTTTAACAAATTTGTAATGGTTTGGCTAAATCCTCCCAAAATCAAATCATGGTCTAAGCATTTGCTAAGCATTTCCAAACAATTTATCTATGGTGACAAAGGGATGACATTTCAATATTCGAAATTGGCCATACAATAACAATTGGAATAACTAAGCTTTTAAACAGGGCATTAAAATAATTGACTAAAAATATGCATGCAATAATAATTTTAAAAACTGAATTAAATAACTTTAAAATACTGGGGGCAATATGGTCAAGGGTATAACTTGCCTTCGCTGAAGTCTTGAAATTCTAAATCTTCGGAAGAATCAAATTCCCCAGAATCGTCGTAGTCTAAACGTGAAAATACGACAAATCATTTGAAATTCAAATAAATTCAAAAAGGCAAATTAAACTAAGTCCAAATGAAATAATTTTATTTTCTTTGGCTAGATAATAATTTTCTAAGATTTTAGCAATTTGAATCACCCTATTTGGAGTTTGGATGTGAGAGAACGATTTTTGAAAGGAATTAAATGGACATGTACAAAGTGTTAGCATGGGTGATCCTAGTAGTTTACTGTTCATGCTTCTTCAAGCTACGAACAGGAAGCATAGCATGCTATTTTGCAGTTGAATAAAATAGAAGCAACAAATGGCTATGCATCCGTACAAGAATAGCAAGCATCTGAACTAGATCAGTAAGCAGCTGATCATGTACAAAGGTATGAAGCAAGACTAGATAAAAAGTATCAGAGATTGTCTTCTTCCACCTAACACAATACAAGTGGAGCTCGGGCGCATGGAGAAAAATGGTGGCGCTAGTGAAGTAAAAGAGAGGGATGGCTGGGGATAGGAAGAATGAGTGGATTACCCCGAGGCGAAGCCGTAGGAGGCGGTGGCGCGGCGAGTGGAGGTCGACGGTGGCTGTGGCGAGCTCACAGTGGCGGCGGCCATGGGGAGAGGTGGCACTCCGGCGATGGCGACGGTGAGGGGGAGGAGAGCACCGCGTAGAGAACGACGTCGCGAAGCCGACGGTGCTGACGAGGGTGTAGGAGACCCACCGGAGGCTGCGCTAGAGGCGGCGGCGTCGCTTGCGGCCGACGGCGACAAAAACTCGAATTCTGGCGAGCTCACGAGGAGAGGGGAGGAATGGGTGGCGGCGTTGGGTTGAGTGAAAAAGGGGCGCACGGGGCTTCCTTTTATAGGGGCTGAGGGGCACCGGGGCAGCGAGGCAACGTGGAGATCGTGCGGCGGTGGTTGCGGGATCGTGGACGAACCGGGCACAGAGAGAGGTGGAGAACGTGGGGGTGGAGGCGGAGGCGGGGCGTGGGTCGTGCGCGCGCACGCGAGGCTCACGGGAGTGGTTGGGGCGGCGGTTGGAGAGCTTCGCACGCACAACAATGGTGGCCGGGTCTGTACGTGTGCTCACTGGACAAAGTAAGAAGAAAAGGGGGGAAGGGCAAGGGGAGGTGGCGATGGCCGACGGTGAGGGCTGCGCGGTCGACGGCGGTGGCCGGAGGTTGTGAGGGTGGCGGCGGGGTCGGCTATGGAGCTCGGTCGTGACTTGTCATGGCTGCCATGGATGCTTCACGGTTGAAGAAAGAGTGGACAGAGAAGAAAAACGTTCAAGAAGAAAGATGGTGGCTATGAGAGAGAACGAGAGAGAATAAAGAAGTAAGAGGGAAAGGAATAAACAAAGAAAAGAAAGAGAAGAGGTGGCAATCCATGCACTTGTGGCTTTGGTGTTAAGCGTGCTCACGGGAGAGCAAAACTAGGATGGGTGACAGCTGGGAATTGGGCGCCCGCGCGGAATTTTGTTTATTTTTTTTTTGTAAAATTCGAAATTAATACAGATTTAAGCATTGATTCAAATAGCTTTTTAGGACAAAGCAAAAAGAGTCCAAAAATTCTAGAAAAATTCTCAAAAATTCCTAGAATTATTTTAAACTTAATAAAAATAATTCCAACTTATATTTGGTAATAGTTTTTGCACATAATTTACTTTGGTTTTAAAATAATTAGGAAAAGCTTTTAAAATTCGAGAAAATTCTACAAAAATAATTAGATTTTTATTTTTTCAATTTAAATCAAATGAAACTTCAAAAACTTCAATAAATTTTCTTTTGACTTTTAGAACTTGAGAAATACAAGAAGAGCAATTAAACTCTTTCAAATTTGAAAGTCCAATAAAATAATAACTTTAATTAATTTTAAATTGGTAATAGAATTTGGGCTGTTACAATCGACGAGGCCTATTTGCTTCACATGAGGCTCACATTAGTGCATCTCGTCATACTGCATGTATGTTTTTATCAACTTATATATACATAGAAAATCAACCGTCATTATGAGTTTAATGTAATTTTCATGTTACTTGTAGCTACATGGTGGATGACTTATAGAGTGGAGACACCAAACTACAAAAATATGCCTTGCGGATTATCTCACAATGTGTTTCCTCCAGTGGATGTGAACGTAATTGGAGCACATTCGCTTTGGTGCATACACAATTGAGGAAGCGTCTTGGGTACAAGAAACTACATAAGCTCGTATATGTCCACTACAATCTAAGGCTACGATTGCAAGAGCATGAGACTAGAAATGAGGATAGAGATCCTTTTGGCGATATAATTAATGCCAATATGTACGACAGGAATAACCCAATCCATGAGTGGCTTGATAGCTCCATGATAGAATCAGAGCCCGTACTAGACGAGGAAGGTGAGCCCCCCATTCCATCCAAGATTGTAGTTGATGCCATCCCTGTGGAGGAACTGGAAAAAGCACTAGATGATCAACCGTTGAAGGAATGGACAAAGACAACTATTGGGAAGAGTCATATTGGGAAAAGGAAATATTGTAGCAAATCGATTGCAAAATTGGCTGTAGACTTTGCCTCTCTTACACAAAACAAGAAACGAGTGGCTCATAAAAAGAAGAATGATAAGAAGAAGAAAAAGAACATTGAGGAGGACATTGTGGGAAGCGATGAAGAAACAGAAAGTCCGCCATCTGATGAAGTGCAGTACCAAGAGTCTGCTGACAGTAGCTCTCCGTCGTCCGATGATGGTGCTGATGGTGGGACAACTCGAGATGCAGCACAAGACCAACCATTGGAATTTACCTGCGAGCAAAATTTCACGCATGCTACCCAAGATGAAGACCATGGTTGTCATGCTTCAAGACCAATTCGTAAGATCTACGAGAGGGGTAAGAGTCGCAAAAAAGATCAATCTCGGCCACATGACTCTTCTTCCTATGAATCCCATGCTAGCTCAAGGACTTATGGACGTCGAGATGCCAACCTATTACCTTACGGTGATGCTTCTCATTAAATCGGACACTTCTTATCCTACTCACCATTACGGTCTTGTACCATTCAACAACAATTCAAGAATGGTTTATCGATGGGTGGAACGAGTATTACCAACAAATTTATAATCATTGGCTCGACATATCCATGAAACATACACTTGGGATCAATACAAAGCCTACCTTGCTCAACATGAAGGTCTAGTACTCTTTGATAATAATGAGTATATTGCACAACCTTCGCGTTTCTCGACAATGTATTGGTATGAATTGTCACCATTATTGTTTTTAGTATGTTAGTCAAGTTAATTTTTATTACCATTAACTCATGTTTTTATTATTTTAGATCTTCTTTGAGGGGAGAGGGCCGCCAAGAGTGAAGCTAGCAAGGTTTTCTCTATTTTTTGCAATTGCTACTTCATTAAACTCTTGGAGGATTGCTTGGTTGAAAGGAATTTAACTTGGATTTACTCAATTAACGCTTGAAGTTGCATACTATATACCTTCTTGAATCAGGCTTAACTAGTTAGCATTGTTATTTACTGATTAACGAATTCCCTTCCATTTCGGTTTCTGGGTTTTTCTGCGGTTTCTGGAATTCTGGTAGGGACGTTTAATTCAAATCTGCCTCGGCGAATTTTATGCAGTTTTTGCGGTTTGGCGTGTAAATGATATAGAATTCGCTATCAGGCCCCGAGCGGGATTAGGCCCGGTAACGGTTCTTCAATCCTTGGTTGAAACCATGGAAAGCTATAGTTTCAGAAATTTTATCGACCCGCTGATAGAAAATTATATCGTTTCAAAAAAAATTTAGATGTAAAGATGAAATTTATCTAGATTTGAATTTGGATGAAAATTAGATAGATCCAAAAAAAATATCCAGTATGAAATCTTATCGAACCCCACCGATACCGCCAGTTACCAGCGAAATTTCACTGATAGAGTTTTCCATGGTTGAAACGTGGCTCCTGGTCTTGTTCTCCCTGAATAAGAATCGAGATGTGTGATCTCTTTCCTTGACTATTTTGCAGTAACTTTGGTTACTAGGTACATTATTTTGTTTCCATTTTACTATGTGCAATCTCCACCGTTGGCTCACATTGAGATTTGTGCACCCGTCACTAATCCCCCACTCCATCCTCTACCTCCCCCATTGCCCACACCCCTCTTGTTCTATGTTCTAGCGGAACCTATAAATATCGTTGCGGTACCGGTCGATATAGTTGGTATGTACCATTCTGCCGCCTAAAATGATACAGAATAGCCACACGTTCCTTACCGGCCTCGATACCAGTTAATACCGGCCATACTAGCTCGATGCCGGCTATACCAGTGAAATTGAAAATACCGTCTATTGAACTCATTGAAGTATATGTTACATTTTGATCCTACTACTATGTATTTGGAGTAATATTACAAGTGAAATTTAGTGTATATATAATTAAACATATATACACTTATAAATATATATATATATATATATATATATATATATATATATATATATAAATTAAAATCCAAAACGGTACACCGGTATGGGCCGGTACCAGAATGTACCATTCTAAAAACCAAACCCAGTATGGCCTCCGGAATGATATTGACAAGTATAGCCTCCTCATCGGCGTCGCCGCCATCTACCCTAGCGATGTTGCTTGTGCCCACACCACACATTAGGTTGTAATCATTAACACATGTAGTCGAACACTTCTGTCGATGGTTTAGTATCGATCTTACGAATGAATGTTGATGACTCTCCTCGAGTTAAACCACACAGAAAAAGACACGGGGATTTTATACAGGTTCGGATCTTCTCTTGAGAGAATAATAACTCTACTCATGTTTTGTTGTATCAACTATGCTTTACAACAAGGAAGAAATCACTAGAACTAGAGCTTAATGACTTATGTCTGCTGATCTTGTCTTGTGTTCGTTGCCGTTGTTCCTGTCCTCTGTTCACCGGCTTTACTCCTTATATAACGCATGAAGGGGTGACAGATGTCCCGTATCAAGAGACGTCTCACCGTTTGATGACATACGCACATTCAGTATGATTATTATCAGAGACTAATCCTCCCACATCACCTTACAGTTATATCAAAGACAGAGGCTTAATAAGTGCAGTTATCCCAGATAATAACAGCGCATATTAACTATTGTGTGTATTAAACACTGCGCATAAGTGTCTCTAGTCGATTGGGTCCACATGTCTGTAGGCTTTGTTGACCATAGGGTGGTCGTAGTTGATCTGGTCGTAGTAAATCTTATGACCATAAAGTGATCGTAGTAAGACTTACAATCATAAGGTGGTCCTAGGAAATCTTACGACCACTAGGTAATCATAGAAGTACTTACGACCATATAGGATGGTTGTAAAATAGTTTACGACCAGTCGGCTAAGCTTCTCCCTTATTAATGATAAGGGGTATCCTTACGAATAACATGAATATATTGCTATCTACAATAATAATTACAAATAAAAAATTTAATTAATTGAGGATTATTATATCCTCGTCAACTTTGATGACAAATGTTAGTGCAAACGGGGAATTGAGTGCTAAAGTGCAAAAGGCATCTTGGGACGTCTGATCTAAGACGAAGGGATGAGATCCAGGTGGGTGGGAGGCCCAATCCACTTATGCGCTTTTGCACTAAACCCCCACACGGTCAGCAAATTTTACGAAAAAAGCCTCGCGTCCGATCCCCTTCCTCTCTTTCTCTCTTTCCAATCCAACGTCGTCGCCATGATCCTGTCGCCTCGCCTGCCCGCACAACTACGCCTATGGCACCCTCCGTCGCATCATCTCCCCCTCCTACCGCCCACCGTCGCCCGACCATTTGTGTACATCGAGCTCCCTCATGCATTTGGCAGTGGAATCAAAGCCAAAGGCTTAATCTCACTCTATTCATGAGCACCCAAGGAGCAAATCTGAGAGTAGAACAAAGCCAGAAGAATGGTGCTACTTATGCTAGAACTCATTCATTTATATCTCGTGCCTTTATTAATTCAATCCACAAAATCTGCCAATTTTTCATAAATATTCATTGAATCTACGCTGATTTATTACATCACAATTGTCGATTCAATCTATACTCACTTGTTACATCACAAATCGAAGAGAATCCATCTAGATCATATCCATCATATAGAGCAACTCACTTCACACAAAACAATAAGGTTTTGCACAACAAAAAAACATCATGGGTTGTTGGAGAAGAGGCCGCCCAAAAAAGACCAAGCTCGGATTAGATCGCAACAGTTATCCAAGAATCCTATGGCACCATGGGAGTCATCTTCCGTTGGTGGTCGCCTACTGCAGTGGCGTAGAGAGGAAACCCTAGAATTTGGGCAGGGAGCTCGATCTGCACAAGGGGGGCGATGGCAGAGCTAGAGTAGGGCAAGAGTGGTGGGCGGCAAGAAGGGAAGAGGATACGGTGGAGAGAGGCGGAGGTGTGGCTGCGCGGACAGGCGAGGCGACAGGATCTTGGTGACGACGTTGGATTGGAACGAGCAAGAGAGAGAGAGGGGATTTGATGCGGGGGTTTTCGCAAAATGTACAGACACACGGGGGGTTAAGTGCAAAAGTGTGTAAGTAGATTTGGGTCTGACACCCACCCAGAGCTTGGCCCTTCATCTCAGTTCGAACGTCACAGGTTGTCTTTTGCACTTTAACACCTATTCCCTATTTTGAAGCGACTAGACAACAGTACAGTGTTGCAATGGTATAGCAATAGGTTTCATGAAGGTCAATAAGTTTCATGAAATTTTTTGAAAAGTTTCTAGTTTCAGTGAGTTTCACGCATTTCTAGTAGTTTCCAGAAGATTCCAAGTAAGTTTCAAGCCAAAGTTTCAAGAGGTTTCACCAAGTTTCAACAGGTTTCAGCAAGTTTCAGCCAAAGAATTTCAAGAGGTTTCACCAAGTTTCACAGGTTTTGGCAAGTTCCAACCAAAAGTTCCGAGAAGTTCCCAACCAGTTTCGACGAGTTTTGTGTTTTTGTTGCCGCAGACGTGCACGCTCACCACGAATCACACCGTCGAGCCACGCTGTCGTGGCCCGCACTGCGTCTCTGTGTCCCATGCTGACATGCCTCACCACGCGCGCTCGCCTCACATCGTGCCACACTGAGCCGTGCCGCCGTGGCCCCCGCCCCATCACCATATCCATATTTCGTCATGAGAAGAGGGGGCGGACGGCGTCGACAGTGGAGAAAGAGGAAGGGGAGGGGTAGCATCGGTCATGGCAGAGGAGGATGGGGTGTCGTTAGTGGGGGTAAGGAAGGTAGTGGAGGAGGACGGGTGAGGGAAACACTGGCGATGGAGGCCTAGAGGCGATGGGGAGCCATCTAGGTGCTCACCGGCAACGAGGACATCAACATTGAGGATACCAGTGGGATGCGCCCCTGTTGTGGCCTCACAAGCTCGTACGGCCGAGTGTCGTGCACCCTTCGTCCTCCATGGGATGCAGAGAGAGAGAGAGAGAGAGCAGCAGCAGGAGGAGGAAGAGGATGGGGAATGAAGGAGGAAATGATCAGTTCGTACGAGGGGGTGGATTGGATTGGGGAGAGAGATGAGGATGGTTTGGCAGGGGAGGTGCATACGGGGGAGTGGGATGTTGGGGGAGGTGGTCTGATCATATGCATGGGTCATTGGATTTCGTCGAATCGGACGACAATGCCCTATCATGTTGCTTTGGTAGAGAACGATATAGCATGATGCAGTCTTTCTCTTCCCCTTTTGCACCAGATATGTTACCCACTTCCATTGGTATAGATCTATATGGGGCGAGACGAGACGGGGCGGGCTGGGGTTGACTAGTCAACAGTGCTCCACCACATCGAGGCAGGTTTTTAGGTTCATATCTTTTAAAAAGATAAGAACTATATTTTTTTACTAAACTTGATTGACATATTATCATAAACAATTGATATTTAAAGACCAACGGTGCTCCACCGTGCAGACGAGCGAGGTGATAGGATCTTGGTGACGGTGTTGGATTGGAACGAGAAAGAGAGAGAGGGGGAAGGGGATTTGATGCGGGTTTTTTTTTCACAAAATGTGCTGACACACAGGGGCTTAAGTGCCAAAGTGTGTAAGTGGATTTGGGTCTCCCATCTGCCCGGATCACAGCCCTTCGTCTCAGATCGTACATCCAACGTTGTCTTTTGCACTTTAATACACAATTCTCCTTTTGCGCTAGATATGTTACCCACTTTCATTGGTGGAGATCTAGATGGGGCGGGGTAGGGTTAACTAGTCAACGGTGATCCACCAGGTCTTGGCGGGTTTTTAGTTTCATGTATTTTAAAAGATAAGAAACATATTATTTACTAAACTTGATTGAAATATTATCATAAAGCATTGATATTTAAAGACCACCTTGTAACAATGGTAACAAATGTCTTTGAAATAGCAAATACTAGCTAATATTACATTATAGTTTCATGTATTTTAAAAAGTAAGAAACATTGTATTTACTAAACTTGATTGTTATATTATCGTAAACCACTGATATTTAAAGACCAAGTCGTAACAATGGTAATAAAAGTCTTGGAAATAGCAAATACTAGTTAATATTGTATTATCATAGCTTGTAGAATAATATTAATCCATACAAAACAGATAACATTTATGTGATCGAGGCGGAGCCAGGCGGGGCGGGCCAGCCTCTAACCCGCATCCACCCACCCTAGTGCGGGACGGGGCGGATCATGACCAGGTTGGTGCGGGGCAGGGCGGAGATCTAGAACTCTATATGTTGGTTCCTTAGTTCACACTGGCTAGTTAAGTATAAATGATGATATATGGTTTCTGCTATGAAGGTATTACATAAATATTTGTGTATTTGCTAGTTTATTTTTTTCCCTCATAAAGAATCTTAAAGAGTTGTGTTGTAGTGCACGACTTTTTTTTTTACCAAGTACGGGTACAAATGTTGTTAGTAATGTGCATTAGGTGCATTAGTGAATTGATCCACACCATCTGATCTGCAGCGAACGGTCTAGATAAATTCGCTACAGCATATGTGGCACAATGCTAAACAATAAATTTGCTACATGATTTTCTCAATCAAGCAAAACAAGCATTATTTCTACAATGTTTTGCTATAGTGTTACTACAAATCATTGTAGTAGCAGACTCAGCATTGTTCTAGCAATGCATCTCTGCATTACCATAGACAATTCGGGGAGCATTTGGTGTAGGTAGGGCTGGTAATGGATTGGTTTGAAATGGACGAAACGGGTTGGGTTTCAATTCGGGTTGCCTTTGGATGGATGGAAATGGGTTGAGATAGCTAATGGTTTAGTTTGGGTTAGGTTTCCATTGAAATCGGGTTGGTTTAGTTTGGTTTGGTTTGGGTTAAGAATTTTCTGGTTTGTATGGTTTCGACCCATGGTTTGGACTGTGGGTGGGTTGGAATGGGTGGGACTACTGCAAGGTACTCGTGACTTCGTGTGCGCGCCTGCGTGTGAGGCCATGAGCCCATGAGGGTGGGTTGGTGAGGGGCTAGGGTTCCTCCCCGCTCTCCGTCGTGCCGTCGACTCGCTCCTCCTCCCCACTCTCCGCCATCGCATCGTTGACTCTCTCCTCCCCATTCTCCGCCGCCGAGTCGTCGACTCCCTCCTCCTCCCCGCTCTCAATCGCCGCGCCGTCGACTACCTCCTCCCCGTTCTTCGTCGCCAAGAACTCCGACTCTCCGCGCGGCACTACGCCCCGATTCTTCTACCGCCGTCAACTCCTTTCTCCTCCGCCGATCTTCGTCGCCGCTGGCAATGTGAGTTCCTCGATCGATGTCACTAGCGGTTGTGAGTTCCTTGGCTTCCTTCCTTTGGATGCATGGCAATGTTTCTTTCAAGTATAGGTCAATTTACTTCTAGTGTTTTGAGTGATGCATGGGTCAGGTTTTGTCCAGGTTAATCTGAAGATCTGCACTTGTATTTTTAAGAATAATCTCAATTGTGCGGCCTAATGCACATTGTACTTAATTCTGAGGTTGGATAGTGGTTCCCTCAGAAAATCTTGTATTTTGGGTTTAACTAGCAATCTCGGGAGGTTTATGTTCCTATCTAGCTAGCTTGGGTAGAAAATTGTTTGCCGTAGCTATGTGCATCAATTGTGCTTTATTTCAACTATTATTCCATTGATTAGTGTAAATCAATTTCAAAGTTTCAAGCAGGCTGAAAAATCTTTTTTTTTTAAAGAATGATCTCAATTGATGTGGACTTCATTCATGGTCTCTGTGATCAGGATGCATGCTCTGTGTTGGGGCAAACATAGGGCGCAAAGGGAAGAAACCACGCGTTTTAAGACGGAGTGTGGTCGGCAAAAAAAAATGTTCGAAGTGTTGTAAGTACGATGTATCCGTGGACGTACGAAGCCAGAGCACCAAACGCTATTGCAAGCACTAACCAGGCATTACCGGACAGATGTCGGCCTAACAACGCACTTAACCAAACCTGAAATCGATGAGAAGCTGTGGAATCTTCTAGGTATAATTTTTGGAGGATAGGTGTCAGCCTAAGAGCATCTACAATAATTCACCGTAGCTGTTACTAAGAGGTTATCATATCAGCTTTTAGATGATGTGGATGAGAGAAGATAAGGAGAGAAGGTAAAGCTGTTTTTACATGAAGAAACTATCAGATTGTTAATACCAAGACATAAGAAACAACCAAAAACTATATTGGAGGCTTAGTTGTTACCTAAACACTTATTTTGTGGGTCCCACTGCCTACCAATAAGCTTGTAGCAATTAAAGTCTTAGATACAAACTTAAAAAACAATCCATTGGAATGATTGTTTCTTTTTATTAGATTGAGTACTTACTTTCCTCTTAGTACCAAGCTAAGAAACAAATTATTGTAGATATTCTAACAACGCACTTAACCAAAGCTGAAATCGCTGAGAAACCTCGGAATCTTCCGGGTTTTTTGGGATGATGCATTGGTTCATCGGTTTCAGTAGAGATGATCCACTACAAATATATATGCAAACAGGTTACAGTTGACTAATGACCTCACATGGCACACTATGTGTTGGCCCGATCACACGACAAGAGGGAAGCGGAGCAGGAAAGGACTGTCTGTCTCGAGTGAACCCGATACCTCTGGTCGCGGATCCTGCGGTAGCAACTAGTTACCGCAAAGGCGCACAATTGGCATGTATTAGGCATTATTCGGACCGCCCAATCGGCGGGGTCTGTGGGCACGATGCCACTATCGTCCTATAGTATTAAACAGTAAAAAGTTGTATTATTTTTTCTGAGCTCAGTAAAACCTACACAGTTTCTATCGTATTTTTAACAGCTTACAGTATCGTGCTAAATATTAAACAGTAAAATCGTTACATCATTTTTCTACGCACAATAAAATCGACACTGCTTCTGCGGTATTTTTCTTCAATGTCACTGCAGACCAAAGTAGCAACATGCTCATGCTTACATTTCGTCCCCGCCGTACTGAAGAGGACCTGCGTCAGATCCCTCTCTACCGAATGTAAAACGACAGCAATACAATATCACCACTTACAGTTAGAGTCGACACAGCATGCATTATGACGTTAGTCAGACATGGCTGCTAAAGAAAAACTAGTATCCTATGATCAGTGGTGGAACCAGGAATTCGATTGATCCGATATAAACTTTTAGTATGAAAAATACCGAGGCACAATATGATTCAATAGTTAATATAACTAACGATGTCAATTACGCTCAAATTATCAAATACCTACAAGAAATCAAAATTTATTAAAATTGTACTCTAAGATTGCTCACAGTGGCTTCAGAAATCAGAAGCATTGTAATATTTCAGCAATCAATACTAAAATTGTACTCTGTAACTCTAGGAAATTAAAAATCAAAACAATGCTCAAGCTCAGAGCCCCAGACACCCAGTGGCTCACCTGCGCTGTGACTCTGCGACGACGCGGCGACGGACGGCCTGCCTACCTCAGCCTCGGACAGTCGGACCTCGGTGGCCCGGTGGACAATTGCTGGCTCCTCGAACACTGCTCAAGCCTCAAGGAGCACTGCCAAGGCCAAAACCTTGCAGGCTTGCAGCCACAAGAAGAACCCGTCTGCGTGCAGCCTGCGCCTGCACCATGACTCATGACCCCGATCCCGTAGAGGGTATCCCCAGCGCCGCATTTCAACGCCCGACGCGGAGGAAGAAAAGAACGAAGGGAGGAATCAGAATGGGGAAATGCCGAAATGGAGATTTAGGGTTATGTTGGCGATTGGCTTCATGGCTTGGCAGCTCAGCTTAGGCCTTGGTGCGCCTACCGCATGACCTCGGACGTGGCCGGCCATGGTCCTGTGAACACGCAGCGCGCTTTGCTTGGAGCAGCTCGCTCATGCCTGGAGGTTGGAGTCGTGGCGATGGGCGATGGCGACTTACCGGCAAGCTGACGGGGGGGGGAGGGGGAGGGTTGTCTTTGCCCGGAGTCCCAGGGCAGCCGCCCCGACTTGCCCCGGGAGTGGTTCCGCCCCTGACTAGGATTATTACCAAGCTTAATAAAGCAACTAGCTCAGACCCGCGACATTTTTTTCCCGTGACTTTGTGGTTATCGTTCTCGGTTTGATGCCACACGCGAATCAAATCTGCGTCCTCCCGCGAAAACCCAAGAAAAAAACGATACGAGCGCGCGCGCGCTCACCAACGCATCCGCCCCTGTGCCGCCAATTCGTCGAACACCTTGTCTGCCTCAGCCATGCCGCCGGCACCGTCCTGGGCGGTGCGGCAGCTGGAGGACGCGCTCATGGCGAGGCTCCGTGCCTGCGCCACCTTCCGGGACCTCCTCCGCGTCCACGCCCAAGTCGTGCGGCTGTCCCTCTCCCAGAGCAGCTACCTCGCCACCCAGATCGTCCACCTTTGCAACGCCCACGGTCGCGCCGCCCACGCCGCGCGGGTGTTCGCCCAGGTGCGCGAACCCAACCTCCACCTCCACAACGCCATGATCAAGGCCTACGCCCAGAACCACCTGCACCGCGACGCGGTCGCAATCTACATTCGCATGCTCAGGTGCCCATTCCCCTCGAATGGCTCCGCCGGCGGCGACCGGTTCACGTACCCGTTCCTGCTCAAGGCTTGCGGCGGCCTGATCGAGCTCGAACTGGGCATGCAGGTGCACGCGCACGTGGTGAGGTCCGGGTGCGAGTCCAATGCCGTCGTGCAGAACTCCCTGACCGAGATGTACACGCGCGCCGGCGACTTGGTGCTCGCGCGTAAGGTGTTTGATGGAATGCGGGAGAGGGATGTGGTATCTTGGAACACGCTTATATCGGCGCATGCGAGGCTTGGCCAGATGAAGAGAGCAAGAGCTCTGTTCAACTCCATGCCTGATAAGACGGTGGTTTCGTGGACTGCACTGGTGTCCGGGTACACGGCGATCGGGGACTTCTCAGGTGCCGTCGAGGTATTCCGGTTGATGCAAATGGAAGGCTTTGAACCGGACGACGTGAGCATCGTCGCGGTGTTGCCGGCGTGTGCCCAATTGGGAGCCCTGGAGCTAGGCAGGTGGATATACGCCTACTGCAACAAGCACCAAATGCTGCGCAGGACATACATATGCAATGCGCTGATGGAGATGTACGCCAAGTGCGGGTGCATTGACCAAGCACTGCAGCTGTTCAACGGCATGCCCGAGAAGGACGTCATCTCGTGGAGCACGATGGTTGGTGGCCTCGCGGCTCACGGGAGAGCGTACGAGGCTGTCAGATTGTTCGCGGAGATGGAAAGGGAGGGAAAGGTAAGGCCTAATGGCATCACGTTCGTCGGGCTCCTGTCAGCCTGCTCCCATGCCGGGCTCATGCACCAAGGGCTGTGCTACTTCGAGCGCATGAAGGACGTCTACGGCGTCGAACCCGGCGTCGAGCACTACGGCTGCGTCGTCGACCTCCTCGGCCGATCAGGGCAAATCCGACGTGCGCTAGACTTGACACGTGACATGCCAGTCCCTGCCGACGCGAAGATATGGGGCTCGTTGCTCAGCGCGTGTCGCAGCCACGGCGATGTCGACACGGCCGTGTCGGCCGCCGAGCGGCTCGTCGAGCTGGAGCCGGACGACGTGGGCAACCTCGTCATGCTGGCCAACGTGTACGCCGCGGCGAGGCGGTGGGCCGACGTGGCGAGCACGAGGAAGGCCATAAGGAGCAGGAGCATGAGGAAGACGCCGGGGTGCAGCCTGATCGAGGTGGACAACGTGGTGCGGGAGTTCGTCGCCGGGGAGGACCTGAGGCCTGAATTCGGAGGCCTTGTTGGTGTTCTGGAAATCCTTGCCTCGCAGCTTGTAGACGACGATGATGTAGATTTCATAGATTCGGACTGTACAATTGGTGCAAATATGTTTGCAAGCGAGTGATGACCATTATGGATGTGATGCGGTGAGAGCGAAAAGAAAGCTGGTTAATTCAGACGAACCGTTTGGTGGTTGTGAGTTGTTGCTTCTTTGCTTTAGAGTTCTCTGAATCCTGAAAGCTGCATTTGGAGAGTTCAGAAATCAGAACACTCGAAGCACTTCTCCCATCGCGAGAAGCAAAACGGAAATCGGCAGAGCCGTATAATGGCGGCTCTTCACAAATTGAGGCCGAAAATTTCGGAAGCAGGAGATATGACGGCCCATGCTGTTCCTTGCCTGGGCTTAAATTGTTGTGACATTACACTACAGTATGGGCCTACATTGTTCGAAGAGAAATACAAATCCTTTAAAAAACGCGAAAATGATCTTGATAGGTTTGGCCGTCTGGGATCTGGGCGCGCGGCATATAGAATTCGTACTTATCTCGAGATATATATATATAAGCACTATATTTCATGTTGTATGTATATTGTATATAAATGTGTATGCCAAAGTTATGGATATGTGTACTAACTATTGATCATGGGACTAGTACGGTACACACACGAAGGTTTCGGATATTCCACGCCCAGGTCCGATATTTGATACAGTAAATATTTCGGCATTGCTATAGATACTGCTGCAGTAGATATGCCCCTATTGCTACGGTGCCACGCAGAATATTTTCCGCTGACAAAACATTGTTCGTACAACAGGCCTCCGCAATGGTGCAGCGTGCGCGCGCGCACACACATATACTTTGGCACGTAACGCGGTTGGCTACAGAGTTCTTTTTATTTTTTTAATCCTTTTAAAAAATATTTTAATGATAATCTCTGTATAAATTTATTTTCAATTATGACCACTTTGATCACACTATAACCCGTAGCGTGATCAAACTGTGCTGTCATGCCACCGATCTCGGCGTGGTCAAATCTGCCCTGATAGCCCTCCGAGCCAATATGTGTCCGTTTTGGGGTTAAGTCCTGTCACGCCAAGAGGAGTGACGTGACAGCACTCGTTTGCTACGCCGAGGTCCGTGGTATGACAACGTGCTTTTGCAACGTCACACGTTATGGCGTGACTAAAGGGGTCAGAATTAGAAAGAAAGTTAGGAAAATATTATCTTTAAAATATTTTTAAAAAAAAGATTAAAAAATAAAAAGAACTCTCGGCTACATGCATGTATGAATACAGATATCGATATTTCAATCGAGAGTACATATATGTGTGTGGAAAACGATGAATTAATTGTAATATTTTTTTGTGTGTGCAATGGAATGTATACGCAATGCACACGTCGACGAAGCATATATGAATGTTCCAGACAAAATTTGGGCGGTGCATGCTTAAGAGAAGGGGGAAGCAAAGAATGAAAGAATAATATTATTGTACCTGCTGCCTGCGTACCAATATCTAATGATCCAAAGTGGCCGAAAGGCTAAACACATCGAGGGCCATTCCATCTCCGTTAATTGTCAATTCCTCGAATTTATTTCCTTCTTTCTTAGGATTCCAATTAACCCGATCATCGATCGGTTGGAATTGAAAGCTAGTTAATTCCAAGCTTGCTTTTCTACTGCTTAATTACGTAGGTGCTTAGGTATAAATAGCTAGTTTGTCAATAAGTACAAGTGGTGTAATGGTGTAGCTAAGGGCATGAAAGTTTCAAACAGTTAACAAAGTTGACGAGGATTAAAGTCTTCGGCCATTCAGACTTTTAAAGCAGGCTAAGGAATCGTCGATTTATTGAGAATATTATAATAAATCTATCACGAGCGACAGTTGAACTTTTCGACATAGCAAACGAATATGCAGCCGCTAGTAAAGTGATTGAATGGTGTGAAACTATTGATCGAAAAGATAAAAATACCCAGTCATGCCGGGAGAAGCAAGAGAAGAAAAGTAAGAAGTCTTTCAAGAATAAAAAGAATTACAAGTTTAACAACAAAGAAGTCTTTGTAATTCCAGAAAAATTTACCAAGGGCAAGAAAGACTTTTCTGGTCGGAACAAGAAAAAAACTCCGACTGATGATTACAAGAAAAATAAGAAGTTGTGTCCACTTCACCAGGCAACAGGGCATGATCTGCACACCTGCCGAGCCTGGCAAAAAAAACTGGATGATTACTACTCAGGTAAAAGTCCCTTCCCCTCCATAACAGAACTCAGAGAACCAAGCTCCAAGAAGGACAAAGATGGTAACAAAGAGATGAAGTACCAAGAGCCGCAGCACACAGTCCATATGATTTTTGGTGGATCCTCCTCATACGAGTCAAGACGTCATCTAAAGGCCGTGGAACGGGAGGTGAACCTTGCCGAGTCTTCGATCACCGTCAAGCCGTCCAGGTGGTCAGAAACTGTAATCTCCTTCAGCAAAGAAGACTGCACCATCCTGTTAACTCGACTAGATAGGTTTCCTATCGTTGTTGAACCTACCATTAATAATTGTAAAGTTAATCGAGTTTTAATAGATGGGGGTAGCTCTTTAATATTTTATTTACGGAAGCATTAGAAGAGATGCAGATTCCCAAGTCTAAGGTAAAACCCGCAAAATATTTCTTCCACGGCATAGTTACTGGTTCTACCGCCAAGCCGATAGGACAGCTGTCCCTACCGGTTACGTTCGGAAGATCCGACAACTTTCGACCAGAAAAAGTTCCATTTGATGTGGTGGATTTCAAAACCACATATAAAGGAATCCCCGGTCATTCGGCTTTAGCAAAATTCCTGATAGCTACGTGTTACGGTTATCATAGTTTAAAAATGTCAGGACCGAAAGGAGTCATCACGGTTCGAGGAGATCAAAAAATAGCTTATGCATGTGATCGGAAGTCCTTAGAACTGGTCGATGAGCTTCCGACCACGAAAACTAATCCGTCTACCATGTATGTCAAGCACTCGAGGCTAAAGATGGTGTCAAAACCTTACGATTAGACCAAGGAGATACCACTCGGCAAAAGCGCTCCTCTGGAAAGCACCAACACACCGTCTAGGTCAGGAAATGCTATTGTGTTTGCCCAAAAGGTGCTGGTCAGGGCAGGACTCGACCCTAAATAGGAAGAGTCGTTCATCTCCATCCTCCAAACAAACTAGGACGTATTCGTCTGGCAGACGTCCGACATGCCTAGAGTCCCCAGAAAAGTGATCAAGCACAGGCTAGCTCTCCTTCCTAACAAAAAAACAGTCAAGCAGAAACTAAGACGTTTTGCACCTGATTGGAAGGAGGCAATACAGTCGAAAATTGACAAGCTCCTTAAGGCTGAATTTATTCGTGAAGTCGACTACCCAGAATGGCTCGCCAACCCTGTAATGGTTAGAAAAAGCAATGGCAAATGGCAAATGTGTATTGACTTCACAGATCTTAATAAAGCTTGTCCGAAGGATGACTTTCCCCTTCCACGCATTGATCAACTTGTAGACTCTACTTCCAGGTATGAGTTGTTAAGTTTTTTAGATGCGTACTCAGGGTACCACCAGATTAATATGAGTAAAGATGATGAAGAGAAAACTTCCTTCTTCTCTCCATATAGCACTTATTGCTATGTTAAGATGTCATTTGGTCTGAAAAATGCTGGTGCAACTTTCAAAGGTTGATGCAAAAAAAAACCTTTAATCCTCAGATAGGTCGAAATCTAGAAGCCTACGTTGATGACTTAGTTGTGAAAAGCATCAACGCTGGCGACCGTATTTCTGACCTACACGAGACTTTCAAGGACTTAAGAAGGCATAACATTAAGTTAAATCCAGATAAGTGTGTGTTTGGAGTTTTTTTTCGAGAAAGCTTCTTAGATTCGTAGTTTCTGCTAGATGGATTGAAGCAAACCCAGTAAAGATTACGGCCATCGATTAGATACGCCCTTTGACCACAAAAAAGGAAGTACAAAAACTAACCAGCGCTAAGTTGTTTCATTGCGCGGTTAGGTGAGAAATGACTCCCTTTCTTCAAACTTCTTCGAAAATACGGAAGTTTCGAGTGAACTAAAGAGGCAAACGACACCTTTGAAGAGCTTAAAAAGTACCTTACAAGTACCCCGATCCTAGTATCTCCAAGATTAGGAGAAACATTATTGATTTACGTGGCTGCAACGCCACAAACAGTCAGTAGTGTACTGGTCGTAAAACGTGACAACGTTCAACAACCGGTATATTATGTAAGCGAAGTCTTGCATAGACCAAAGGAACGATATCCACAGATACAAAAGTTGCTCTATGGTCTCCATATGGCTTCAAGGAAACTAAGGCATTACTTTCAAGCTCACAAAGTGGCCGTACCAACCGGATATCCCCTAGGTCAAGTTCTTAGAAACAAGGAATCATCAGGACGAATAGCAAAATAAGCGATCGAGCTTGGGGCGTTCGACCTCCATTTCATCTCACAAACAGCAATCAAGTCCTAGGCAATAGCAGAATTCATTGCCGAATGAATAAACCTTGAACCCACCTAAGGGCCCGAGTACGAACACCACGATGAGTGGACAATGTACTTTGACGGTTCTTTGATGCTCAAAGGCTCGGGGGCTGGAGTCGTCCTCACATCCCCTACTAGAGAACACATCAAATATGTCATTCAGCTAAACTTTCCTGCAACAAACAATGTGGCAGAATACGAATGTTTACTGGCAGAACTCCGAGCAGCCAGAGTGCTTGGGATTTGCAGATTACTAGTAAAAGGCGATTCTCAATTAGTAGCGAATCCAGTTGTGAAAGAGTATCAATGCTCAAGTACCAATATGTCAACTTATCTGGCGGAAGTATGGAAGGATAACTTTCTGGCATACCAGTTGGCATTGATGGCCTCTACAAGGTCACCTGTCTCGTCCAGAGTTTTTCTCTAGCAACTCGATTCACCCTCGATGGTCAAGAATTTCGAGGACATAGATGTTCCACTAGAGGTCATACAAATCGATCATGCAAACATGGATGCTCCACAGGAGGTCATCAAGCATGATCCCAGTAGCGATTGGATGATGTCGATGTACAATAATCTTCAGCGTGGCATTATTTCTGAAGATGATGTAGAGGCTGATCGTATAGCTCGAAAGGCCAAATCATACACTCTGATTGAAAGTACACTGTATAAACGAGAATCTCGCAAAGTGTTGATGAGTTGCATATCTCAAACAAATGGCATTAAGTTGCTATCCAACATTCATGGAGGAGTTTGTGGAGCACATCATTCCTACAGAATACTTGTCGGTAAAGCATTCAGGCAAGGATATTACCGGCCAACTACCCTTCATGATGCAAAAGAGCTCGCAACGAAGTGCGTACAGTATCAATTTCATAGTCGATAAGTACATCAACCGGCACAAGTTTTGCAAACCATACCTCTTTCTTAGCCTTTTGCAACCTGGGGACTAGACATTCTGGGACCTTTCTCAAGAGCACCCGGGGGCTTCGAATTCCTTTTCGTCATGATTGACGTGTTTACAAAATGAATAGAAGCTGAGCTAGTTGTTAAAATAACAACTGAAGCTGCTAAGAGGCTCCTCAAAAAAAATATGATCACACGATTTGGTATACCTAGTCGAATAATCACAGATAACAGTACCAAGTTCTCTAGCGAAATTTTTTAGGAATTCTGCAAGGATCTAGGTATCAAGATACATTTTGCTCCTGTCACTCATCCACAGAGCAATGGAGCAGTCGAGCGAGCCAATGGTATCATAATGCAAGAGGTGAAACGCCGAGTATTCGACCAGTTAACAAAACAGTCAGGATCTTCGGTTCAAGAACTTCCTTCTATATTTTGGGCCGTTCGAACCACAACCAGTCGTGCAACCGGTGAAACAACATTTTTTCTCGTTTACGGTGCTGAAGTCATGCTTCCTCCAGAACTGAAAATAGGCTCTGCTCGAATTGATTATTTTAATGAAAACAATCAAGAAGAACGACGACTCGACGATATCAATGTCCTTGAGGAACGACGAAACCAAGCCCTTATACGATCGGTGGTTTACCAACAAGCCATACGAAGATATCACAGTCGTTAGGTGCAACCTCACAGCCTAGCTGTAGGTGATCTGGTTCTCAAAAAAATCAGAGTCAGGCTAATCGCAACAAACTTTCTCCCAAATGGGAAGGTCCATACATTGTGGTCAAAGTCACCAGACCTGGTTCAAGACGACTAGCTCTGTCAGACGGGCGTGTTTTGTCAAATTCTTGGAACATTGACCAATTGCGTAAGTTCTTTATATAAATGTATATTACATTTTGTCAATTTCAAAAAAGATTCATCATTTCTTTACTTTGTTTGATGAGTGATATTGTTTATATGACTGTACCCATATTCTGGTTGACTAGTATTGTTGTCTAATTGGTCGGAGAAGACTAAATTCTCTCTTATATCCTTTTAAAGGATCTTTGTTACTCTCTGGCTCAGACATATAAGTCAAACGACGTAAGGGTCCTTGTCGTGACCATTAAGTCAATGGTTCTCACGCGCGACCACACTCTTTTCTCAAAGAAACATACGAGCACAAGGAGTATAACACAAATGACTACATATAGTGATTTACATGTTTAATATTTCGGAGACTATATTTCTTCACTTCAACATTCTGTTCTACTCTCGTTTGGCTACTGGTCGGGACACGGAAAGTCTCCTAGTCGAAATCTCTCCTCTCTGCATGTGGTCCTGCCCACTGCAAGGGGTTTCCTAGCGACGGTCCTTTTCCTAAGATCTTCGCTGCCAGTCGGACTTGAGCACGAGCACATTTCGCGAGGTGTTTTTCATATCTTCAGTTCTTAGCAATAATTACGACCAGTTTGGATACTATGTATAAATAAAGCCACTTATCGTTTACTGCATACATCCTTGCATAATTTGTTTCTCATCGAGGCAAGTCTTTTTTTACGACCATACAATGTATTGTTTAGTATTTCGATTATAGAAAGTAGATCTACAACTAGTTGAAGTCATACACTGGTCCCGACCAACATTGATTTTCTAGTATTAATACGATCAGTTTTATCACATAATCATAATATACTTTATACACAGTGGTCGTGACTTTTACTCTTATTCTTGGCTTACTGCTTCTTTAGTAAAGATCTTCTACTACAAAGTAGTCGGGGCTAGGAAATATGTGAGTACTTCATAAGTAAAAAGGATATACAAAAGACTTTATTGATGAAAGAAAGGTTAGTTTTTACATTCATACTTCTTATATTACACAATCCTACTCCTTACGATCATCAAACTGGTCGCTGCGCGCTGAGATCCGACTTCTATTTCCTCCACAACCTTGCTTCCGAGGGGCGCCATTTCCTCGATAAGCTTAGTCGCTTCATCTCCTGAGAAGTTGAAATCTTCTTCAATATCTTGGAGATGCACGGAGGGATCAGAAGCCTTCAGTTTTGCCAGAACAAAACTGACTCCATTAGCAACAGCTTCCCTTATCGTCTATGCATAGTTGTCTCGAGTAGCTTTAAGCAGACCTCAGAAATCTTCGAATTGTTGGCCCAGGAAGTTGATTTTCTCTGCAGGATCCTTCAAGAGAGGCAGTTGCAATCCTGATCCCATATCGAAAAGTATCTTGTTCAGAGTCTTAACTTTTTCATCAAGGCCTCGATCAAGTTCTGCCCCCTGGCCGCACTCGAACTCAAAAGCTCTCCTCGCTCTGGTTAATTCTTCAGTTTACTCTGCACAAGTGAACCAAAGATAAATAATTACAATCAGAATAGATAGTACCGTGGTTAAGCTTACGACCAGTTACCTTGACTCTTCTTCTCACAAATGTCGATAATCTCCTTGTTCCTGGTCGTCAAGAATTCGATCGACCAATCCTTAGCTTGGCATTCACCTTCAAAGCTTTGTTATTATGGCTTCCTTGACCACGACCTCTTCTTTTAATTTCTCCGAATCTATCAGATATGATAAGGGGAAAAGTTAATTAACAGAAGAGAAACAATATAGCAAAGAAGAAAAGAATGCCAGAGGAAAGTTCTTACTTTCTAATTCAGAGTTTCTTTTCTTGAAGAGTTTTATTCGCTGGGTCAGTCCTCCAACCACAGCGAAGTTCTCCACGATATGCTACAGACATGGCAAACTCTTTTAGTTTTTATTAAACATTAGGGGAAAAGGCTATGGAACTGGTCATGGATACCCACCCGGATTGCCATATCATTATACTCGACAAAAATAGTATCAGGACTCAGCTCTACTTGACAATCCGATAATCTACCCTAGGCCTCGTCGAGTTCTTCATCGTAGAAGATTTGATGACCATGCGGGAAGCCGGTAGGATGAGGGGCCTTCAGAGCAATTCCCCAAAGGACTCCAACAGTGGTTGGAACCTGCTGGGACCCTTCTGGAACTTCTGCCTCCTTAGGCGGAGTTGGAGCCGCCATAGGTTCCTGAATAGGTGCTGGCTCTGCCACCTGCTCGAGGGCTGGCTCAACCTCTTTTTCCTTAGGAACCTTCTCGTGAGGAGTGCTCTGGTTGAAGGCGACCAGAACACCAGAGGATGTTTGAAACTTCAAGAAAGAAAATTCAAGATCTCAAGGACATCAGAAGAATTAAAGGTATGCATTTAAATAATTCTCTTTCATGTATGCATACCTGGTCTTCTTGTTTGTCTTGACCTTGATGTGCGCTGGAGCGAAGTCCGTAGCGCTAGCCTTCCTTTTCTTGTCAACCGATTTCACCATTTCTAAACCGGTAAGATCGGTTGCACCCATGACATCCCCCGACCTCTGGTCAGAAGTGATATCCTCAACCAGTTGGTCGAAGTCCCTGACAAACTGGTCGGAGATGGTGTCTTCGTTGGTTTCTAGAACATTTGCTTTGGTAGCAACTGTCAGGTCGTGAACGATCGCCCTAGGGCCAACGACCTCCGCAGCTCTGCCCTACGGATCTTCTTTCTCTCCCATCAAAATTACAACTCAAGTTTAATTAGACGATATAATTTTTTGTCTAAATTATATATATATATATATATATATTCCTTTCTACAAATGCTCTTTTTACCTCTAGGAAACCATTGTCTTGTGCAGTTTCTGAGCAAGAATCGGTCAGAGCGACGGTAGAAGTAGAATCCTCGCCGGATTTGATAATCCTCATCCCGACCGCCTACATATTAGAGAAAAATCATATACAGATCGAAGGATATATAAAAGATGAAGAAAAGTGGTTATTTACCTTGAGTATTCTTAGTCTCTCTTCTTCATAGAAGATCAGCCTTCCCGTCGTGAAGGCACAGCGAACACTCTCTAGGTCCAGCCACCGACTTCCCAGACTTCGTCATCTAGTAAAAATACCTAAAGACCTTCACATTCGATCGAATCCCTAGGTACGCCTCACATAGATAGGCGAAGATGCTAATATTGGCAATGGAGTTCGAGGCCAAGTTCACCCGCTCAACCCTATAGTACTCCAGGACCCGGGAGAGGAATTTGTGAGCTGGCACCTGTGTAAGATCGAGGAGGCCGACTAGAGGGGGGGTGAATAGGCGTTTTAAAAACTTCTTTGGCTAAAACCGATTTCTAATGCGGAAGCTAATACAAATAAGGTTTTGCATAATTAAAGCCTAAAACAACTAGGTTCAACTAAGTGCACCAACAATACAAGACTATTGACAAATATAACAATTAAGCAAAGACTTGTAAGCTTATTCAATTTTATCAATGTAAATAGCACAAAGCTAGGCAAGCATTCATCAACAATGGATAAGCAATTTAAATACAAGTAATGTAAATTGCATAATGTAAAGCACAAGTAATCAAACCACAATGACACAACGATGTTTTATCGTGGTGATCGGAGACTTGCTGGTCTCCCCTAATCCACGTTGAGGTAAGCCCAAAATCAATTGGACCGGCTCCACGAATTAAGCCAAACCCTCCGAGGTAAGTCCAACCACTTGGACCGGTTCCAAACCGAACCAACACCTCGCTCCACTAGGGTTGCTCTTTTCTCCACTCCGGAGATGGTGAGCACCACACCACTCACAAACCGCTCGGGTCTTCTCACAAGCTTCTTTGAAAAGATCACCAACGCACGACGCCTCCACGCCATCTAGGTGTCGGCAAACACCAAGAGTAACAAGTCTCCAACGCTCACTTGAACTAATCGAGTGTCTAACCTCAAATGGATACGAAATCCACTACCTAAGGCAACACATGAACTTAGGGTTTGCTCTCTAACCTCACTAAGTGCAACACATGCACAAAAGAGAATGAGAGGCTTGCTCTTTGCTCAATGGAATGTCTAGGGGCACCAGCAACCTACCCTCACACGGCCAAGGTGGGTATTTATAGCCCACACACAAAAACTAGCCGTTGGGGGAAAATTCCAGAGAATCTGGGCAAAATCGGTCTGACCGCCAACTAATGGCCGGTCTGACCGCCCCCAGCTTCAATGGCTATAAAACTAGCCGTTGAGCTCATTGTCAGTCTGACCGCTAACTAATGGCCGATCAGACCGCCCAATAGACGCCGGTCTGACCGCTCCAGAAAAGCTCCACAGAATTGGCTAAGGACCAGAAACATCTCTTCTGGAAAAATCAAACCGCCTCAGAAAAATCGGATCAACTGCACCACGGTTGAACCGAAAATAAGTGCGGTACAACCACACAGCCTTGCGGTGACATGTGGTCAGTCAGATCACCGATAGATACTAGCGGTTAGACCGCCAGCAGCCAGCAAGCAAGAAGAAGGTTTTGATCTTTGCATCAACTTGATTTGCAAAAACATATTTTGCTAATTTGATGCAAGATGCATACACAAGGTTAAAGACAAGACTCAATAAGTTGCAAAACACATTTGCCAACTTTTAGAATCAATGCCACAAATTTGCATTCCGCTTCAACTCAATTTGCAAAACACATATGCCAAATTGACGCGCGATGCAAACAAGGATTCAAGTGAGATTCTCAACTTGCAAAACACATTTGCCAACTTATAGAATCACACTACAAGGAATAAGGTACATGGACTTACACCATTTGCAAAACACATTCGCAAACTTAAGTCACATGCTACAAGGGTTATCCATGAGCCACAACTATTTGCAAAACACATTCGCAAATATTGGTAACATGTTAAGATGAGCTAGAGCAAACACAATGAGCTATCAACACATGACTAACTCAAGCTACTAGTAAAAGACCCCTCTTAATAGTACGACAACCTATACTAGCAATTCGGTCTTCCAACCAAACACCAAGACCGGCAAAAGACTAGGAACAAATCCTTAGCCCTAGCTAGTCATACCTTTGCCTTGCGCAACCACTTGAAGCTTGATGAGGCACATCTTTGCTTCAAGTTCGGGTCATGATTTGATATGCATCAACTCATGATGCATCCTTCACTTGATTTTCATCAACACATGATGGGTCTTCTTTTGACTTGATGATCAACTCATGGTCATCTCCTCTTCTTGAACTTGATACACATCAACATATGATGCATCCTTTACTCCAAGCTCTTGACTTCAATATCATCAACACATGATGATCTTCTAAAGTCTCCAACTATAGAACTCAACCTATTCATCCAACTCGTGGAAAGTGTTAGTTCTATAATATGATTATCATTAATTACCATGACATACCATTAATTCATAATGGTGGGACAAGATACCACAATCTTTCCCTCTTTGGTAATTGATGATAATCACTTCAATTGCAAGTAATTGAATATAGAATGGTATGAGTATATGAGCACTACACAAGTTATATATATACTCAACATGAGTGTATACGAACTACATAAGTCGTATATACTTCAAGAATACATGAGCATATATGAACTACACAAGTTCTCATATACTCATATGAATATATTAACTACGCAAGTTAAATATATTCAAGGATATGTTTTAAAGTAAAGATCCTTTATATGTGTGGAAAAGGAATATGGATCAATACTAATGAAACCACAAAACATAGAGTGAACTCCCCCTAAATGTGTGCATACACAAATGTGTAATAGGAACATATGCACATATTCGAGTTAGACTTTTTGGTGAAGTTCATCCTATATTTTGGATCCGAGGAATGCAACAATATATAAGAATATGATGTCGAAAGCATACCTCTTTGATTTTTCACCTTTATATCCAATTGAGACTAAACAATAAGTATATCAAATAAACATGTTAGTCTCACAAATGGATTTATCATTAATCACCAAAACACTCTATTAACATATAATGGCGGGTCTAGATTCTTCAACCTGGGTCCGTACTCAATGTAGGCAAGGAAAATAGGGATTTCCCCTTCCTCGTGGCTCGGAAAGTGTTCTCCGGCCACCGACCTCTACTTGAACAAATTCTTATCCAGGAGCATCCCGATCTCCTCCAGAGCCTTGAGTTTCTTTCCACTCAGATCTTAAACCAACCATTTGGTGATTGAGTCCGACATGCTTGGGTTTAAGAACAGTGATCGGAGAAGATTTTGGGTGAGAAAAATAAAGGAGGTCGGAAGAGATTCTTCACAAGAAGACGAAAGGGCTTGAAGGAAATCTGGAAGCGTAAAAACCCTAAAGCCTAGCGCAATTGGGATTTTAAAGCTGCAGTTCCTTAACTACAATCGGGAGTTACCCAAAAGTCCAACGGACAAGACCTTTTCTCCAACGGACAGAAAAACTCTTCAGTTTCCAAGACAGTTTCTCAACTTTAAAGTGAATACAAACCATCACGTATATCACGGGATTAAATGAGAGTCTGCCTGATACGACTTCGTCAAGAGAAAGTGTTCACTCGACCAATTCATTTAAAGTTTGGGGGCTAGCTGGCGAGGATTAAAATCTCTATGTATTACTTTAATACATAATAAAAGTCCATATGTGTTCGTGGTCGTAACCCCTAAGGCTAACGACCTCCGAGGTCGTAAGGATTCCAGAGGTTACATAATGGGTACTCTGGTCGGATGAGGTCCTGTACCTAGTCCCCGACCAGGTGATTGCTCGTAGAAGCAATGAACTGGTATCTGGATTTAACTCCAAGCATATTCCTTACCGTGTGATGAATGGAACGCGTGTCATATTTGTTCCATACCACGCGACGTTTCATGGTCCTAAGACACTAACAACAACCACCATATGGTTGAGTGTCTCATAGACACTTAACCGCCGAACGGTTGATATTTTACCAACTGTTGCCTTGCTCCGACCAGTCGCGACACTTTCAACAAGCGTCTCTTCAAGAAGTAACTACCACCACTTCGTCGACTACTTAAAGGAGACTGCAAACGGAAGAAAGAAGGAGAAGATTCAATCGTATTCCATTAGATTGAAGCATTATATTCAGCATTAGATTCATGCTTCAAGTCTGATTCAATAGGAAAGCAAGCACTACGCTCAGTGTAATTAGGATTAGTCTATTGCCTTGTCGAAGGCACCCCCTGTAATATCCAGTTCATAGTAATAAAAAAGCAGTCTCATTTTCTCACAATAACTCTTTGTCATTTTTCTCTGTTTATTTCGTAAGATCTGCGACTCGATCGTCGACCAAAGTAAACAAAGTTTTTTTCAAAAAAGTAAACGAAATCCCACCCACCTTAGGTCATGTACAATGGGCTTACATCAGCTGTCTAAAGTCTCTGTCACGTAGGATTTAAGCTGATGTGGATGAAAGAGAATAAAGAGAGAGAAATGTGTTGCCTACAATCCTGTAACCGACTATGTCACCAGAACCATGGAGGAAATGTCTTAGGTCCTTGAAATCATTAAAAGATTGTGTCATCTATAAAGACAAGTGAAAAGACAACTCATTGTATGAGCTGTCTATAGTGCTCTCTACAGGTGACACGGAGAGTTGTTATCGACAACAACTGTCTGTACCATTGTACATGCCCTTACCTCTTCATTCCCCGCTGCAAAAAGTACAAATCTTCATTTAATTTGTCTTACCTGGGACTCAACAATGAGAGAGAGCTCTTGCGAGCCCACCACTATGCCGTTTGCGGTCACCAGATAATGTCAAATGACATGGTCTAGCTCACTGCCAGCATATGCCTCAACTGGTGAAGCTACTATCAAGGCCGTACGAACATGACGAAGTTTGAGGCAAAATCTGTCAAACCTAGGAACGATGGATCTCGGATTCTCTGTGTACACAGTCAAACAAAAGTGATAACAAAATCATATCACACATTTATTAATTTATAATCAGAGTTTATTACAAAATTAGGCACAAGGCCAAATATAAAGAAACAGCGGAAGCAAAATAAATAGGTAGGCCACACGATTCTCCACAGGCAATAGTCTGGGGGCGTAGCCTAGTCGTCCTGGTCCTCACCGTTTTGGTAATAATCTTCACCTGAATAATTTTTATTCAGCAAGAGTGAGCACAACTTCCGTACTCGCAAGTTATACCTAATAACAGAATATAATGCATGCAAGTGTAATCAAGTGAGGCTAGTAGAGTTCATTTTGCATAAAGCAGCATTTTCAGTTTTAAATACTCATACTGGGTTTTAAGGCAATTTTTAATCTATAACTAAAATCAAATTTTAAATTGACCATTTTATAGTGGATAACCTCTATAAATGAATGGTGAAGGATACCCTCCGATCACATGGCTAACCGTCCAATTTTACCAAAAGGATTAACCATCCTAAAATTATTTGCTAAAACTATTTTAAAAACAAAACCAAATTCTAACTTGGAGTGGCTTTGCTCAGCATGTCCATGACCATGGACACGGCTATTCGAATAGTTTCTACTCTGCAGATGTTGTACAACTTTACCCACAAGTGATAATCATCTCATAATATCAGACATGACACGCATCCGAAGGCGTGCGACCAAGTGATTATCATGAGGCTTTTACAGTGTTCTACCCCAAAGTTAATATACCCGCTAAGGTTTCACTTCTATTGGGCTAACCACCCGCTAGAAGCCCCCTCTTGCGCCAAGTGGAACTACTATTTAACCGACACCCGCACATCAACATGGCATAAACAACAATGAGGTATTACAAATTAATAAGCCTAATCTGTCCTATTCCAGACATGTGGTGGTACAGTGGGGCGTAGCAAAATACGCTTGAAGACCGGTCCTTAACAAACTTAGGCAACATTCCACAACCCTAGACCCGATCATTGAAATGAATCGATCAAGTGCATTGACGTGCACCACACCAATATCTATTATGCCCAAGTCTAAACCATTTTAATTTATTTCACTAGTAAAACAAATTTCTAAACTTTCCATGGTACGACAATACCATAGACTCAATTTGAATACTTTGGCTAAACTCCCCAAATTCAAGATTTTCGTCTAAGCATTATCTAAGCATATAATCATTCAAATTTTATTTTATTTTGACTTTGGTGACAAGGGAATGATAATCGAAACATCAACATGGGCCATACAAAGGAAATAGGGTAAGTAGGGATTTAAAACAGGAATTTAAAATAACTGAATAGAAATACACATGCAATAATAATTAAAAATAGAATTAAACCATTTAAAATAATAGGATCAACATGGTCAAAGGTATAACTTGCCTTGCTCAAATTCTTCTCCTTCAACTAACTCAGGTTCCTCGGAATCGTCGAAATCTATACGTGAAAATAAGCTAAATTCAAATAATACTCAAATTAATTCAAATTAACTCCAAATTAAATAGTTTTGGTTTAGTTGGCTAGATCTTTAATTTATGTGAATTTAGAAATTTGAATCGTCGAAATCGGAGTTCGTATCAAGGAGAACGAATATTGGAAGTTTAAATCTAAAAAAATAATAAAATTCAATTTCTAGATTTAATCAATTTATTTTTCTAAAGGAAATTCTCTTTATTGCGCATGCTGACGTCATCGGCTGAAATTCGATTTTCGTCCATAATTAACTTTCTACTGAAAATCCTTTTGAATCTATGACATGTGGGCCAAATAGTCAAAGACTAGGTCCACGACTTGGTCAATGGTCCATGACGGACCTTACCAAAGAATCAGGCTAAACGCTGCGGGGGTTGCTGACGCGTTGCGCCACACTGGCTTCCACATGGGTGCTGACTCAGCTCTAGGGCTTATATGGCGAGGGCGTGGTGTTCACGTGGTTGCAACGTGGCTGAGCCACGTCAGCCCGGGATTGGCGACGCTACGGCGACAACCTTGTCGGCGCTATGTGCCACGGCGAGGCACGCGAGGGGTACCATCGTGATGAGCGCGACTTACTGAACATGATGCTCACCTTAGAAGCTAGCTAGCGCGAGGTTTTGGCCGTCGGTGACGAAGGTTGGCGGCGGCGGGTTTAGGTCAATGTCAGCGAAGGGGTTCCGGGGATCCTTGAGTGTAGATTATGTGCGCATAGGGTTGGCGGTGAAGTGGCGATGTCGAAGGTGAGGTTGGCGTCGACGGAGGACCTTAGACGGTGCCAGAATTAACGAAGAGCCGAGCTTCGGGCGTTGAGCTTCAACTCTGAAATTTGGGCTCTAGAGGAAGGGAGGAGTGTGGGGAGTTGGGGCACTCAGATGGGCGGAGAGGAGCGGTGCGGGTGCACGCTTAAATAGGGCGAGGGCAGGGTAGGAACGGTGTAGGGCGCAAGTTGGCTGCGCAGCATCGTCAATGGTTCTAAGGGAATTAGGGCGAGGGAAAGGAAGGAGGAGGCCGAGACGGGCGCGGAATTGATAGGGAAATTAAATGTCGCAACAATCTCGGAGAATAACCGCGATTTGAGTCGGGTTTGGAAGGTTTACGCGGCAACGTTAATGGTGGAAAGGGACCGAGTCAAGAGAAAGAAGGTGATGTGGGTGAGTGACGTCAGCGGTGGGACCCACCTAGAAGTGAGGCGGAGAGAGGGTGAGAGAGAGAGGCTGACACGCGGGCCCCGTGTGTCAACGAGAGGAGGAGAGAGGGGCGTGGGTGGCGCGGGCTAAGTGGACCACATGCACACAAAAAAAGGAAATGGATCGAGGGAGGTTTCGGCCCAAAAGAGATTTTTCGATTTTATTTGGTTTAGCGATTTAATTAATTCTATTAATTCAAATTAGCTTTATAAAATAGCAAATAAAATCCAAAAATTATGGAAAAATTCACATAAATTTTTTGAGTCATTTTAGACTTAAATAAAATATTTCCAACTGATAATTGGTATTTAATTTTGTAAATAATTTATTTTGGCTTTAAAATAAATAGGAAAAAGCTTTTAAAATTTTAGAAAATTCCGTGAAAATAATTAAATTTTATTTTTTACTAGAAATTGAAATTTGGGTGGTTACAAAACCCCATTTAAATCCTTGGTCCTGAAGAGTATTTATATGGTTAACCTTAGGGCCTCTTTAATTTAGAACGCATGAATTCTTTGTAAATCCTTCTATACAAAAGGAGGCTGAAATGCTCGCTTCTTGGGGTGGCCACGTCGTTCCCTTTTTTTTGCACCATCCGATTGTTCCTTCTTCCATTGTCCGCCGTTCGATTGGTCTGTGCGTTGTGCTCGTGCGCCTACGATCCAGCCGTCCATACACGCCTGCCTCGCATGTCCAGTCGCTTTTACCTCGCCCTCCTCTCGATCCCCACGCTGCAGGCGCATTTCCCCCAAATCCCAATCCACACTTCATCGCCTCCCATGCCCATTCCTTCGCAGAAAACCGCAGATGCAATCCCAACTCGACAGCGAATCTCCAGCAAGTTGCGAGTATCCCCGGCCATCTAGGACTCAGACAACCAGACTTTTACAAACCCCCTTCGCTAATAACAGCACCAACAGCGTAATTACCACTCACCTCTTCAAGGGAATCGAAACCCTAACTGCCCTCTCGCATGCGGCCTCCGGCGATGTACCAATGTAGGTGGTGGTGCACAATGGCACACACACGAAGAAGCGGCGTCGCGAGTGGAGAAGGCGATGAGCCACCTCCTCATAGGGCCCGATTAGGCTGTCAACCTCTAAATATGCAACATCATCAACACCAACATCTGGTGATTGCACTAACTCCCTCCCTTCCCCCATGCCTTATCACTCTTTGCATGTGCTTTGTTTCGGTTCCTACTTGCGGAATAAGGTGTGCTGTTTGGAAAGTTTTGGTCTTTGCCTTTGCTTAGGCTTTAGTGGGTGTTGGGATGTTGGCCGGCTCAATTGCTTTTTGTTTTGGCCAAAATTTTGGTTGATTTTGGCATTAAGATAAGAGGACGTCGTTACATAATGCATATTTGGAGCAGAACCAGGATGGTCTCTAGGCCAGCCTTGGTGTATGGTCGAATGTTTTTTTTTTGTGATGAACTAGATGTGGTTTAACTTTTAACCTTTAGCATGAGCTCGACTTTTGCCCTCTCCCAAGCTATTGCTGAAAGCCCTTTTGATCATGAGCTGCACTTGCATACGGTGGATGGCTCATGGTTGTGACTTTGCTCTGAAGAAAGCAAACAAAGTGAGAAAATTCATAGGGGTCGGAGCTAGGGTAGGAATATTTAGAGGTAACTGTGAACTTGTTACAGTCAATCGTACTGATCGTGAAAATAAAATATGGAGGAATTTGTGATTATGGTAAAGAATTAGTAAATTGCCAAAAGCCATGATGCTAACTTTGTCTAACTTTACATGGTTATTCATGTTAAAGACATCATGGAGGTTGTTTGAAACTGTATGGTGATTAGTTGGTGCATGGGTTTTGGACTTGTACCTAGCATGCAGTTCAGGCTTTTATTCCTGGAGGAATCTGGACCGTAAATGTTTGATTACATTCCTTTTATTTTCACTTAAGTGATAAGTAGATATTCTAATTGCAATTATACTATCATAGTTTTAAAAAAATATTTTTCCTGGTCCAAGTAGTTATTTTCTTAACATGATACTTTCTAAACATCTTAATCAGGCAAACAAAGGACGTGGTAAAGGCAGTGAAAAAGCAATTGCGAAACAAGGACCCGAAGGTTCAATTCTATGCTTTGACGGTATGTACTTCCATTATGCCATGATGGACATTGTAAAAAAAATGGTTGCACCAATTTCCATGTTATTACTTTTCTTACAAAGATCTTAGCTTGAGAAATACTTTTGCACACAATATGATTCAAAGATGTTATTTATCCTTTTTCATATTAGTTACAAAATTGATGCAGCTGTTAGAAACAATGATGAAGAACTACGGTGAATATGTTCAGTCTAAAGTTTAACAAAGATGTTCTCAAGAAGAAATGGTTAAAACCATCCAGAAGAAGGTTTCTTTACTCCCCCTCCTTACTTTTACTTGACGTTCTCCTTTCCTAAATCTAAGTGCATGCTAAATAGCGAGCATGTATGTGCTAAGATTTTAAGCATTTTCTTGTTTGGAATTTGCTTTCAGAATGATATGCAAGTAAGGGATAAAATATTAATACTTTTAGACTCATGGCAAGAAGCATTTGGTGGACCTGGATGTAAATACCCACAATATCACTGGGCATATCTTGAAGTAAAGGTATGCAGCTAATTCCTGTTTGTTCCCTAGGAAGTAGAAATATCTTTTGTGTAATGTTCCAACTGGATATGATTCCAAGAGCATGTCCTCTGTCCAACATACGCCAATCATGTGATTATGCTCTTTCATTTTTTGGGAAATAAACTCTTTTAGATGTAACCATATGTGTGAATTGTGAAATTTTGTTACAGAGGACAGGTGTAGCATTCCCAAGATGTCCCATAGATGCTCCACCAATATTTACTCCTCCTGCGACACATAATTCTCAAACCTATGCTGCGGGAATTCTGAATGAGAGAATGTCCTCTGATGGCGACACTCTGAGGTTATGTCCTTTGTCTTAGTGTATTGGACTCATTTGACTTGCTCAGTTATCACCTAGTTACTCATTTCGTGATTTTAACTTTTCTCCCCCTTTTGCTATTACAGTTTAGGGGATTTAAATAATATCTAAAATGCGACAACTGCTGAATGATACGGTGCATGTTTTGAACCCATCTGATCTCACGGTAGTAAAAAATTCTCAACTCTAAAACTATTAACTTGTGACTATCTGTCCTAATTGATTGTAGATTTCTTATAGTTTATGCTGATAAATGACCTCTTAAATTTCTTTTGAACCCACGCCCATTCCTTCGAAGAAAAAATTCCAGGCGACTGGCACCGCAGGCGCAATCCTAGCTCACCGACAAATCTCCAGCGAGTTGCAAGCATCCTCAGCCATCCCAGGACTCTGGTGACTACTCTGTTAGTCTCCTCCACATCGCCTACTTCGATATGCAGTAGACACACTTCGGGCCCAAACCCTAGGTCATCTCACTGCCCGGCTGCCCGCCACCATCTTTGGTGAGCTAATCCACCATGCCGACTGGATTGCTTGTCGTCGATTTTGGTTGAGGTGGGTTGAGGATTTGTGTGCTGATTAGTTGGATGCGGGGATTCCCCCCCCCCTTTTTTGCTTTAGTTTTTGCCTTGATTATTTTGATTTCATTCAGGGTCTCTGCATCTTCTTCTTTTCTGGGGAGGCAGGCCTCCCTTCTTGCATGTGGTTGGTATTTAGGTGCCGCTGTTCATGTTTGTTAATTTTGTGTTTCGTCGGCTGATCATGCTAACTATTTTTTGTTGATGTGCTTTGCAGTTTTCTTCGTCAAGCCCTATTTGTTTGCTTCTCACTTTCGCTAATGAAGACTCTTTCAGCAACCGAGTCTCTAATGAAGAACATGGCAAGCAAACATGTACATCATACATTTTACAATGACAGAGATGCAAAGCATTGTTTTCCTTACCGTTCGAAAAAAAGTTTGTTTTTCTAATAATCAAAAGTTACATGCATATGGAACTTTTGTTTCCCCTTTAGCGTCTGGACAAACGAGCTTGCAAACAGTTTGCAAAAATGCAGCTGTGGGACGCGCATTTGAAAATGCAAATAGTAATGGCGAATAGGGTCGAAACAAGTGGAGTTTGAGTAAAGACAGCTAGGTTTAGTTTTGAAAATTATGTCCACTGTTTACGTTTCGATCTTGACTCAGTTTGTAGTTCTTGAAAAAATGCTTATAAATCAAAGTAGAAACAGAATGTTAGGCTTGGAGAGGGTACATATAAGAACATTTGTTATTGCTACCTGCTCTTGAAAAAGTCTAAGGTTGCATATGATGTCCTAGGAATATTTACTTTAACTTATAAGCATTCTGACTTAATATATGATGCCATCCAAGGTTGCATGTCTACTCTTGAAAAATGCTTATAACTCAAGGTGGAAACAGAATGCTAGGCTTGGAGGGGGCATACATATCTGTTATAAGCATTATGTTTAGTATTTACAAAATGTTAGGTTCCTAAAATGTCGGTGGCAATGGTTAGTATTAAGTGGTCAACTAGATACTACTTTGATGAACCTCATGGACTGCATATATGCTTTATACCAAGTTATTTAGATTTATCATTTGTTGTTTGAGAACTATGCAGGGGTGCAATGAGAATTACAATGTGTTGCTAACGTGAAAAGGATAGTGTAATTTACTTCATAAAGAAAACCTTGCAAATCTGCTTAGTTCCACAAGTCCCTTGTGATGTTCCTTTAGTCTGTCTTAATTGGTTGTTCGATGCCTCCACTAC